>OY294028.1:68335645-70835645 GCA_958510845.1 Cantharis nigra
AAAGTTTAAAAAATCAAAAACTAAAAAAATTTAAATAATAACCTCGATCTCGTTTACTATAAATTATATTTTTGTACCAGATATCTTTTATTCAAGAGCTAAGTATTAGAAGCTTGGAGATTTAATAAAAAAACACTACAATGTAGATTTACAGAGGAAAAAACCAGCAGATATGATGTTAACATAATATAGAACTTTTTTTTCGATTTTAAGTAAATATAAATAAACTTGAGCAAAATAATCAAGATTACTGATAACTAGTTAATCACTTCAAGGTAACAATAAATTTATTATTAAATTATTATTCAAAATGTTAAGAATAAAATTGAGAAATTTTTCAGATGATGATAAAATAAAATTAATTATAAATCATTTGATTGATTGTTATAGTATTGATTGATAGAAACGATAACTTTATATTATTTAATGCAAATAATGTTTACTTGACACAATAAATTGTACCGATATTTTCTGATCAACGCGTGTGTGGTTTATCATAGGTATGATTCGATAAGATTACGTTAACGTACAAATTGCAGGTAAACCCCACATAAATAAACCAAATAAGAAATATTTACACAATTTATTGGATCTTTTGTTTTCAAAGCAGATCGAGCGACGCTATTTCAATGTTATGTGGCATATCTAATACATATTACAAGATATTACCCACAAAACCACGCATTACAAAATCGATTGTCTAAACCCACAAAATTTACGTTTTAGAAAACCAATCGATATATTATTATATTAAGGCGGTTAGTGAGTCGTTTTTAGGGGAATGAGGGGAATGAGGGGAAAGAGCTTATGCATTACACCAAGCAACTTAGCTATGGCATTTCATTTATTTTCTTTAAATTACAAAAAATAATTATTATTTTTAATTAACTATCGTTCAAACATCTGCTTTCTTTAGTAATTTTTTAATAAATCAAGAAATAATGTAATTAATTAGGCGATTGATAACGCTTATTTCTAACAATTTGTTTAATATTCGGTGCAGTTTCGGACCGTTAAAAATGTTGTTTCTTGAGTGAACGATAATTCAATCCATTTATCATTACCCCTTACAAAAACCCATTGTACCCCTCAGGGGGGGAATAATTACCCTCAGGTTGGGAATCGCTGCATTACACAATAATAAGAGTATTGTTCCAACTACATAAAATTAATTGCGAACAGAGTAATTAAATTTTTATAGCATGTATATATGCATGTATATAAAACAATGTAAGTAAATATACCTTGACAACGAAATATATTATGTAGGCTATAATGCCCTAGAGCGTATAAATCATAATGCCCGCTTATTATGCCCTTTCATTCGCAATTATATATTAAAGTCACCGCAAACTAGAAAATTTAGCAAAATCAAATTCAAAAATTATAAATTTTTTAAATTTTGTCAAATTTAAATGCGGCGTAATATAAAACGTTGTATGCATCACTGGCATTATTCGATGTTTATGCTTTCAAAAAACTTAAAAACTCTCTGGCCTAGGGCCCTCGATCACTTAAATTGGTTGCCCTCGACATAAACATCGTCATAATGCCCTTGATAGATAAATAACTATTAAATTTCCCATAAATCATAATATGATGTTTTTTTAACAATGAGCAGCTAAAAATTTATTATTTTAAACAATATAAAAATTAAAAAAATTTTTAAATTAGAATAAAGAAAATTTATCCTTTAATGAACTGACAAGGAAAAACATTATTTGTTGTACAAAGCGATACTTGTTCATATTCGAATGTGCATGAATTCCAAAACAAGAAAATAAATGATTAAAACCGCATGCACTTGAATCAAGACATTAGGTCCAAGTATTTGGACCTATGACACATAGATATAGGCAGAATTAATCTAGATGAAATTCTTCATTAAACTTATAAAAATGAATTTTATTCTAACACTAAAGTTACTGAGAGAGAGAGAGAGAGAGAGTCGTTCAAAATTTCAACACTATTTTTAAAGTTCGTTCAAAAAGGCGTATAAGTCAGTTTTTAATGTAGACTTTTTCTCTGTTAATCTTACACAAAACTGGGTCATCGATAAGTGAAACTAAACTATAAAATATTTATATATGTATTATAATTTATACCGGGTGCTGAATGAGTTAGCCGAACATAGGAAATTAACATGTAAAAACTTATTTATGCAAATTCCTGCTTCCCTAATTATTTTAGAGAAAAAATGAAAGATACAAAAATAATGCAGAAATATATACTACGAATGATAACACCATTAGATTTCATTTAGCTTTTATTTAAAAGGTCAAAAAATGCTTTCGAAATTGTTAAAATTTTCATTTATCGCACTGGCCATGTAATAAATTCAATTTAATTTCTATTTTCAAAAATAATTACCATGGAAACTTGCATGGCCAGTCTGATAAATGAAACTTTTAACAATTTCAAAAGCATTTTTTGTCTTTTTAAGTAAAAGTTAAATGAAATCTAATGCTGTTATCATTCGTAATTTATATTTCTGTATTATTTTTGTGTCTTTTATTTTTTCTCTAAAATAAGTAGGGAAGCAGGAATTTTAAGAAATAAGTTTTTACATGTTAATTTCCTATGTTCGGCTAACTCATTCAGCACCTGGTATATCGATTACTGATGATTTTTTTTTTATGATTCAAACGACACAGCTTAAAACTTAAATTATTAGCTTAAAACTTACAATTATAAAAATACCTGTTTTTCTTACAAATACTCTTTACTTCTCTTTTTAAAAGATTCGATACTTTATTTCTTACCAATAAAAGTTGGCAAGCCTAGTTGTGTTCAAGACTTGCCTCCTCATCCTCAGGTGCCTCACCACCAAAACTTAACGGTAACACCTCAAATTAATGTTGTTTAAAAATGTTATTTTGTTAAACATATATTATAGTAAAAAAATTTAAATTTTTGTCTTTATTTCTTGCGTCGCAGAATACCAAGAAAAATGTTAAGCATATAATATTTAAAAATAAATAAAGCGAGTAAGCACAGAAGAATGAAAAAGTGATTAAAAATTCTAAAAAATCTTATTAGGCCTTCTTTTTGATTTTTCAAATAAATGAGAATTGTAGAATTTCTGGAAAACAAATCTATTGATTTTAACTTTCTTTGTCTAAAAAGATAGTAAGTATTTAATTTTTATGTACCTACTAGATATTATTTGCGATGCAAGAAATAAATTTGATAAATGTTAATTTTCTTTACATAAAATTTGAGCAATTTTTACTGGTATGCCAGTGTAAAATTTGCTCTAAACTTTCACTGCCAAAACTTAAATAAGATGAGAAAAACAACATAAAATTTTCGGTATAATATTAGATAGCACTGGACGAGTAAACGCGTTTGCCAATAACGCAGTGTAGGGACCGAAAACTTGAGTTGTCATTTCTCAAAATAATCAATATTCATTCTAAATATAACAATGTTCATTCATTTAGTTACGTAATTATAAGAGTTCATAAAAGTTCTCGAAATCTTTAATTTTTTTTAGGGATTCGCATTTCATTACGAAAATTATTACATCGATAAAAAAGTGATAAGATTTGTTGTTCTCTTAGAAATTCAATGTTAATACTGTTTTGCAAATATTATGTATACCATGAGTTTATACTATAAATAATAGGGTAGATAAAGACATGCGTATGTTTATTCTTAATTCCTTTATTCATTTTTACATTTGGAAACTGGTAGTTTTCATTGGGTACCAAATCTGAACTATATGCGGTTGATGATCACTTTTTCTATTTTTTCAAGCTACGTGAAAACGTTTTTCATCGAATGACCCTCTACCTTGCTTAAATCAGGGAAAATATCACTAAGGGTCCTTTATTTTACTTTGAATATTGTAGCACATTTTGCTTGTTTGTGAAGAATTTTGGAACACGTTATAACTAAATATAAAACATTTTTAAAATTGCTCACACCGGTTCTTTTTTCAGAACAAGAAATTGTTAGTATCTACTTGCACAACGAACAAGGACAAGGACAAAAAATTGTCCCTCTGCTAGCTGAATCCGCAAACTCAAAAATCTCCCCTCGTATTATTATCAAATTATTATACGATTTCTTGTCATGAAGACAATTTTAATCAAGAAATATTTTGAAAAGAAATTTTATTAAGTTTGCCCCCAATACCTTACTTTACAATGTTTAATTTTAATTATTGTATATTGGACAGAAAATTATTAATTATTATAACAATAAATTAAGTATAATATACCTGTTTTTGTGAAAGCGTTACATTCACCTTTGTGTATTTAATCAAAAGTATTGGAACATCACTAGGTATTTTAATATCACTATTTACTTTTCTTGATAACCATTTTACATTGCTGAACAACGTTGCGATTAGTAAATTTAATTGTCGTTATACATCTCCATTCCCGTACAAAGAATTGATAAAATTGATTGGGTTATAACATCAATTAATTAAAACGACCTTTAAATAAAGAATAATTTTGATCCATTAAACATTTTTAGATAGATAACTTTTTGAGTTTTTAATTGCACATTTTAAAACAAACATTGCAGTTTGTTACAATCTGGTTCAAATTAAAATTACATTTTATTTTTTAATGTATATTTTAATCAGCAAATATTAGCGTTTTTTGTTGTAATAATTACTTCATTGTATTGTGTAGTAGTTATTATGTATGTAGTTGTTCTTGCTTATTATATTTACAAATTATTGTAAAATTATTATACAAATTATTGTTTTCAATTCATTGCATGCATTTATAAATAAAAATAAAATTTATTTGTATTTTAATTTATTTTATTGTTAAAATTTGTTCTTTGATTAATATTTTGATAATTTACACCAAATTAATAGTTTATTTTAATTCTTTTGTTTGTTTAACAAATTTTTGATTATTCTCCGCAAATCAAATTTTTTAATGAATTTAGTGTTAAATTAAATTTAGTGTTTGAGCCTCAATGAGCTTCTACTAATTCCACCGTTAAAGCCTTAATCGTCGTGGAGTTGTTCATGTAAACTTTAGGGGAGAAGTTGTTGACATGTTTTTCTATTTTCAGTTTGATTTCAAAGTTTCGCGTAAATTTTATGTCAATCGATAGAGCTTCAAACTCTAATGATTTTCAGTATAATTCTTCTGGAAACCTATTAAGGTTTCTAAAACTTATAGAAAAAGCTTCAGTGCGTAATTATAACACAATAAACCCTACTACCATACTGATTGGTTGGACAGTTCAGGAATAAAGCAAGAGACAAAATCTAATGGCAGACCGACACAGAAAATCTTTTTTAATTTTTTGCGTCTTTACGTATCTGAACACAGTTGTAAAAAATTTTTGTAATTTGCTTTGTGGCTGAATACACCCCTGCCTAGAGTCTGGTTGGGGGAAACGGGAGTTTGCGTTTTGAAAACGAGAGAGCGCAACTTTTAGGACTTTTAATTTAACTTTAGTTGTGTGTGGTAGTGTTTTTGTTATCTCATAAAATTTTGGAGTAAGTTTTAACATTTAAAACTTTATTTGTGAATATGGGCATAGTCATCTAATTTTCGATCTGTTGTTTTGCGCTGACTGGGAATTTTGTATTTGTTTCCGAATTTCCGTATATTTACAATATACAATTTACAATGGTATAATTTAAATTATAGGAACCATACTATCGAGCATTACTTACCGATAGCAATATCATAACTCGCAAATTTTCAACGTTTAACGAAGTTAAATATTTTTACTATGTTAAGAATTTAATTTTTATAATTAAATTTATTGTACTTAGTTTGGTTCAACAATTAGAGTAATATGCTGCTTGTTCTTAGTTATGTTTCTCCTAAGGATAATAATTGAGACGGGCAGCTGCGACTTTTTAGTGTTTGGTTGCAACTGCCGCTTGGCAGCACACTCTTGCATAGATTATTTTTACTTTCCGAACTCCTTAGTAAGGAAAGTATTTTTTATGTTTATGTTTTGTAAAACTTTTATGTTTTGAGGTTCCTTTAAACTATTTCTATCATTTTTGAAAATGTCTGTATGTGTGTGTGTGCGTATGTACACACACTCGTGTTCACGTCTGTGAACACGATAGCAACCAAACGAAATAACGAAATCTCTCCAAATTTTAAATTTAAATTTTTATCTGTTGTGGCACGAAGCATATTGAAAATGGATAAAATCGAATGGGGGGGAACAGGGGCTTTACTTGAAGCGATAAAACATAATCCATCATAACTCCGAAACGCAATGAAATACGTAAAAGTTTAATATGACAATAATTATCCGTATCAAATTACCTACAACTTTTGTTCTATAAAATTTTTTTTAAAATAAAAAAAATTTAAAAATTTTATAAATTTAAAAAATTAAAAATTTTTTTTTTATAAAATTTCTAAATTACCTATAAATAAGCAAAATTTTAGTTATTTGTGATATATTTTTTTATTTGCTTTTGCTTATGATTTCGATTTTCTGAATATTTTCAACGAGGTACATTGGGAGTTACTTTTAATATTCGGAAAGTTATGTGATGGCCACATCCAATTTTTTTGTTTTATTGTTACCTTTTTTTTCTGAACTTATGACTCTCGCTTTCCGCACTATCTACAGCTAGATTAACATCTACAGTCAAATAAAGCTGGTTGATCGTTTCCCAGCGTGTAGAAGAAAATTCTGGAGGAAGAGGAAATGTTTGTTTTCCGGCTTGGCTTATTGTTGGTGTTATCAGTTATCAGCTATCAACTGGGGTGGATTTATGTGCTGCACTGATGGGCACAATTCGTATGCGGGGTTGAAGATTGAGAATTCGGTTGGTCCTCGAAGGGGCGAAAAAAATTTTCGTTACACAGTGATCTCGAAAATGTAAAAAAAATTTTCTTTTGATTATCTACCTCGAAAAATTTTTTTTGATTGGAGGTAAAAGTGGCAAAATTCTGATATTAGAGGAGAGGAATGTAAAAATGGTTCGTGACTTATCTAGATAATTGCACATAGCGAACAAAGACGACTGGAGTTAATATATGACGAGTAAACTGCGATGTTTGTGTCCCACAATGCAGTATTTTAGAAGTATTGTGGTTTATTTTTTGATTTGATTGATAACAGAGGATCTGAAAAGATTCAAAATTTGGTTTAACATGTCAATTGAAGGTACACACGAAGAAGATAAAATGGTCAGGTTAATAAAAGTAACCTTTAGGTGTAATCGTTGATAAAAAGTTAAATTTCAATAAACACATTAGTATTATTGCTAAAATTGCAATAAAAATTAATTTATTGGCAGGAATAGTGTGTATAAAACACCTAACGATCGTTTAGTAAATGTTTATAATACAGTTGTGTTGCCGCTATTTAATTATTTTAATACTATATTGTTTATGTGCAGAGGAGACGTTCAGAGATTGAACAGATTGCAAAATCGAGCAATGAGGATAATTCTGAGATGTAATAGATATACAGCAATAATTACCATGCTAAATAGATTGAAGTGTTAAGTGTTAGGCAAAGATGAAATTTTCAAATTCTGATTTTTATATTTAAAATGAAATACAACTTGTTGCCGAGATATTTATTAAGAAACTTAAATTACGTAAGAGATGTGTGTAGGTTAACCTGAGAAATTGGAATGATTTCAGGGTTGATCAAGTTAGGCTAGTGAAAACCCAAAACATTCTTTTGAGTAAGGGTATAATTGTGTTTAAAAAAATGCCTAATGACATTAAAGAAGAAAATAACTTATGTTCTTTTAAATGTAAGCTATCTATAGGTATGTTTTAAAATAATTTTCAGGTTAGTGTGAAATAATTTTTTTAATATTTTGAGGATATACTATTATATGAATATCTGTTTAAGCTAAACAATGAGTAAATTTATTGTAAATAATATAATATTACATAGATAAAGTGTCTATGGATAAGTTGCAGAGAAATCCGCACAGTACTAGTCAAATGTACCATCCACGTATAATGCTTCAGCTACTACCAAGGCATTCAAGTTTGTGGAACATAAAAAGACAAGAAGATTATTTGATTGTGGGTTGTTGATAAGTAGAACATTTTTCACCTCGAGCAGTTTTTACTTCCATCCCTTTAAGCTTTTCATCTATGTACCTCACCAGAATTTTTTGGAAAAGTACTAACAGTTTTGCGCCGCACATTGTAGACATTTTTTATTCAAAATCTTCTTTCCGCAGAAATCGGCTTTGACATTTGACTCGTTAAATATTGTCTAAGTAGAAGCTGGTGTTTCCATGAATCGTGCGTGTGTTCTTCTTGAACAGTGATTACTTCCAAATGAGGTTTATGTTTTATGCACCGTGCACCTCATCATAGGGAAATAACATGGGAAATTGACAATTTTTAACATTTTGTTTCCACGGCTAAAGATACCCAACTCTGGATATTTTGATCTTTAATTATTATTATTCAAAACTCAAGAATAAAATGAAAAATAGCGCCTTAAAAAAAAAATTAGCAGCTTGGCTTTAATTTAATTGGCATTCTTTGTCATTGTATGACAATTAAATTCAAGCCAACCTACCTACTAAAGTTTCTTTAGGTGGCTAGGCCACCGAAAAAATAGTTTTGATTGGTTTTTTTCAGAAAAACTACAAAATAAATCGAGATTACGAAAAAGAGTGTTTATCATACATTGATTTTTGGCTTTCATTTACTTCATGAATTTTTCATTTGGATTTCACCTCGGATTTCACTTCTATAGCAAAAAGTGAAAAATTTGCCCTAAAAGTCGTCAGAAAATTGTTAATAGCAAATAAATTATGCAATGATAAACACTCTTTTTAGCCCAGTCAATAGATCTTAAAAAAGGGCGCCAGCTTGCAAAATGTATAGGAAAGTTTATATTTGGCATGATTGTTCATTTAGGTAAGTTATATAAAATTCCAAGTTTTCGGTGCTCGCGCCACCATTGTGGTATGAAGGGGTGGAAAATCACTTTTCTACTATTATTTTGTTACGTTTGCGAGATACGTCGACTAAGGTTATTATAAAAATTATAGAGCATGGATTCTGCATATTTTTTGTCTTATACATTTTTTTAATAAGATTAATAGTTTTAGAGTTATAACGCGTAGGAAATGAGCGTTATCGTCAATTTCAAAGTATTAGTGATATATTTATGGGGCATGAATACAATGACCGAGATATCGGTAAATTATTTTAAAGTAAAATCAAATTAAAACACAGGGTGTTCTACGGAGCACTTTCCGAAGGGGTCGAACTGACATGTCATAGGGTCAGTACAGGGGGGTGTTGAGGATTGAGCCTCACTCATAACCTTAAGGTTATTATGGCCGTAGCTTATTCTAGCTACTGAGAATTGTAATAGTTCAATGTTAAATCAATATATTCAAGAATGCAACTATATGATACTGATGAGACCCAATAAGGTCGAAATATGTCTATCACTGTTGTGTTCTTGATTATATTGATTTAACTTTGAATTATTTTGAAGTAAAAAAAGAAAGACTTATTCTGAATTCAAATTTTCGAAAAATTTAATTTTTGAATGAATTTTTCGCCTTTGTAAATTTCTTATCCGACTTTTGTACTCCTTTCCACAACACCATAAAAGAAGGGTAAAGGGGCGCATTTTTTTAATGTAGTATCCCAGAAGGTATACTCCACGACGAAGCATTTATCATATGAATGCTTTTTGAAAATTTTAACTCTGCTTTGCCTCTAAAATATTTATTTTTATGTTCCCTGCGTGAAAATCATAGAATTTATTTTATAACAAATAAGTTATTTACTTAGTTGTGATTTATAACAATGATTACGATGCAATCTATAAATTATTGCTATAAGCTGTGTATAAGTTAATGAAATGTTATACTCTTATAATTATACAATTAATTATGTTACATTCTTATTGTGTTTATGCATATATGAAGTTACAATAAATTAATAGAATAATTTATTATTTATTGTAGTAAAATAATTTAAATAATTATTGTAAATATTAATTTATGAATACTATTTTCATAGGGAAAAAATTAAAATAAAATTACGATCACTGCAAAACCTTGAATTGTTGAACGAAATGTATCACAAAAAACTTGCATAAAAAAACAAGAAAATGTATAATTACAAAAAAAAGAAATAATATGAAATAATTTTTTAAATTAATTTTATCAAATTTTTTTCTGTTTGGCTATAACGTTTCATCAGTTAGACAAACTTATATAGAATCAATTAAACATAGAATCAATTCTTAAATCCAAAATGTGTTGATACTGGGAGTCCAAGATTTGAACCTAGAATTTCCGCTTTGTAACTCAACTGCTGTTCTTATTTTATTAACTAAATTATTTATTATTTTATAATATAGGTATGTTTCTCACATTTTATATAATAAATATTATTATCAATAATTCGTTTTAATCTTTTAAGTTAAATTTACTGAAACATAAATTTCACCACATTGCATTGCGAAAACTCATAAATTACAAAAGAATAACTAATAGATAACGTAAAAAATACGAATAGTACCTACATAAACTGGACTATCTGAAATACACAATTGCAACAAACACATTAAATACTTACACCAAATGAATTTTTTCGCGATTTACGTAAATCTAAAATATTGGTTGAGTTATCTTTTCAATTCGTGTTCCCATTTATGCTGGAATACTTATGCAATTAAACATTGGAATTATATTTACAATTTGGTTTGAATATTTAAAAATTTATTTTTAAGTTTATTTTTTTCAAATTTTATAAAGTATTAAACCTTAACACCTTAATATTTCAAATGTTACATTGTGTTTTAATATTCTTCAGAAAATCACTTGTTATAAATATAACTTTAAATGTTGAATTTAACGACAGTCGCTTTTCTGCTATTAATCTCGTAATTAGTTTTCTCAATTTTACATGAACAATTTTAAAAAATTACATATGATTATTTATGTATGGAAATAAAAAATTCTACGCTTGATTGTTCAATTGTTAAACTCCTAAAAAAACAGGATAATGTAGAGCGAATCAGAAAAAAATTAATAAAAGGAAAATATAAATTAAAAGAAAAGCAAACAAAATTATTAAAAAGAAGTCAGTCGGAAGGAAGATACAAGTAACTCAAAAGAAATTCACCATGACAGTGATACTGAAACATATACTGAGAGGGTCAAAAGATGCTGTATTTACCATAAGTGGGCTCGTGACTATGTTTGTGCAGAAGGCTACGAATTCTACGTTTATGACATTTTCAAGGCACAACGTAAACCAAACTTCCTGAAATAATCTCTTTGTATGTTCTAATAAATTGTACACACAATATTTTGACGTTATTTGAATAAAAGCCTGTTTAAATAAATTAAGTTTACGATTTTGTTTAAAATAAATTTGGCTTTGAAATCGAATTTACTCAAACCACACTTTGAGATTTTAGCCGGTTTTTAATTAAATTAAATTGCTGTCGCATAGTTTTAGGTAGGTACTGATCAGATGATCATCAGAGAACCATCGATTAAAACGCCGCATACTATTTATTTATGGTATTTGCCATGATGGTATTTTAATTTAACAAATGCTATTTTATGTGAATTTGAGTTAGAACAACTTACGTTCATAATTCAATATTAAATTCTATTAGTAAAGATTATCATATTAGTACGAAAATTACTGAAGTAATAATAATTAATTGGTAAACATAGCATCATATAAATAGTTAAAATTTAAAATATTTGAACCGTTTATGTGAGCACAGTTATTTTGCGTAATGTGCTACATCACAATAAAAATTCTTCTAATTGTTGTTTTCAAATTCAAATTCTAATCCTAATTTTTGTGATATGTATTATTGTAATGTGAAGCACAATTTATTAATATACAATTTAATAAAATCGAAAGATCTTTAAATTTAAAGATTTAAACAAAAGTAAAAGTAAGCTAATGCTAAAAAATTGAATTCGATCAGATAGTATTGTTCGTGATATTTAATAGATAGTATTAGAAATGCATAAAGCACTTACCATCTTCAAAGGAATTTACTCTTGTGTACGACGTCTCCATAATTTGAATTCACTCTGCTAAAAGCAAAACCTTCAAGCCAACTAACGTTGGCTACAAACAAACAAGTTTGTATTCGTATACTACTTATGGAGGTGTTAAGTTTTTATTAAACGCATAGTATTTGAAAATGTTCTTTTTTACATAAGTAAGTTCCTGAATAACATTTTACTATATTATAAAACTTGTTTATATGCATAGTGTGTAGTTGTAAATATCTTTATGGATATTAAAAGAATCTTGAATTAATTCATATAAGTTCAAAAACGCAGTGGCGTATCTACATTACTGCTCTATGTACTTCAAGCTGCAATAGATATTAAGTTTTTGAGATAATTTAGGGCTGGCTTTGGTAATGCAATAAATTGGGAAAGTATAATCATTGTATTATTATCTTAATATAAATAGAAAAAATTGAAATGTAGAACAAATAAACAGAGAAGAGGAAAATCCTAGTAATGAGGTACCAAATGCGGAAGAGATAATGGAAGTAATACGAAGCCTGAAAAATAACAGAAATGCAGGGGACGATGGAAATCAAGCAGAAATGATCAAATATGGAGGGAAAAAACTGCATCAAATGATTGTTAAACTGATCCAGGAGATTTGTAAAAATGAACATATGCCCAAGTCATGGCGAGTGGCAATAATATGTCCGATACACAAGAAGGATGACAAAACGGAATGTGGAAACTATAAGTAAATTATCCAATTTAATTTATTTTTATTCTTCCAAAATCAAGGGAAGATATTTTAGCATCTCAGAATTAAATATAATTGAATTTGATATATAAACAGTAATAAAAATTCTGATTAACCTATAAAATTTCTTAAAGGGGGTAAACATTCACTAAGGTTATTTTGAACTTTTTTACCCCCCGGTAAAAAATTTCTAGGGAAATTTTACCCCCAGTAAAAAATGATTAGGGGGTAAAATTTCACTAGGGAATTTTTACCGGGGGGTAAAATTTCACTGGGGTAAATATTCCCGGTTACACCGGCATTTAATTCTGACAAAAGCGCTTAAATCCGGTACTAAGTGCCGACTATAGTATACATATCGACACTCCCAAGGAATAAAGGAAGAAAGAATAACTCATTTTTACTTATTTTTCAGGAGAGCGATTTTAAAGTTTCGAAAAGTACATACATACATATGACGGTCGTTTAATTACTAAGTTTAACGATCCTAGCTTTTTTATAGGTTAACCTCTCATCGAGTCTGAATATGTTCGTTTGGGTAGAAATTAAATCGATTGAAGTTTAACTGTTTTATAATGTTTTACCATGGTACTGCCATTGAAAGTTGCGTCCAAATGAGAACTTCGAGATGTGATTCGTTTTTTGGCTGGAAAAAATAAACCGGCAATAGAAATTCATCAAGAATTGTGTAGTGTATAAGGTTATATGAGCCTTGAAATGGTAGCGCGATGTAATTCGTATGCGGTCCAGATCAGTTGCACGATGACAAGCGACCTGCGCATGCAAGCATCGATGAAAACGTTGGACTCGTCATAATTTATGAAGATCCGTGGTACACAATCGACGAATTAACCTTAAGATTATTAGATATTAGAGATTTTGTCATTCACCTAGTAAAAATTCCTTATTCAATCATTGCTTCAACCAGTTAAGACATGCAAAATTATTGAGTTTTAACCAAGTGAGGTTTACAGAAGTAATTGCTCTAAAATTATTTAAAATTTTTAGTTATCTGCATAGAATCCTATCTGATAAAGAATCTAAGAAACAATATTAGTTAAAGACTCATGGTATAGTTATTTACTCTTTCCATTGAGCCGAGTTATTGTTTTCCGAATTTCCTAAATTTTTTCAGGATTTCATAATAATCAGAATCAATAAAAACATAACGTAATAATTGTGCTATGTTCTCCCACGGTATTAAAAAAGTAGTGGTATGCTTTTTTAAATTCCAGAATATGAGTCATTTAAACAATATTCAAATAAAATGAAAACCCAAGTTAAAGATTTGGATCTAAGTAATAATAATAATTGTTTTTACTGCTGTATGATAATGGAAAACTAACTAAATTAAAAGATAAAATAATTGTTAATCTCTTAAAAAAACAACAAATCATAGTTAAGTACCTCAAGGTAAGAAAATAAAATGCTCTCGGAATTATAAACTCTTAGTTGAGCCTTAGAGGATTTCTGATTTCCTTCCCTTATAATAATATCTATAATAATTCTCCCTCTTAATTATTTAACTAACATTTTTTCATTTCAATTTGCTTATTGACACTCGTGCGCGTGCCTATCTGTATTAAGTATAGTCAAGTGGGGTATTTTCGAACGGGTTTTATTTTTTGCTTATAGCGGTGTGAAAGATTTATATTTTCAAACATTATTTGGTTCTAAATGCAAGAGGAAATCAAGTCCTAACTTTCTGCGTTAATGGATTTTCAATATTTAAATTTTTTCATAAAAATATCTCGCTCTGAAAAAAATGTTTTTTTTTTAATTTTTGCAAAATCGTAGGGGAATTCCGAACACCCAAGAAAACTGCCTATAAGATGCATAAACATTCACATAAATGCTTTTAAAAGATGACCACAAAGGTATTGAATAAAAACCATCAAATTTAATTAATTTTTATTTATGAAAAATTTTATAAAAAAAATTTTTGAATTTACTTTATTTTATGTAAAAGTATTTTATAAATAAGCAATAATATATTTATCCAAAAAAAATTAATCCGTTTTGATTTAATACGTAATATAAAGTGGTCGGATTTTTCTAGGACAGTCTTTACCTTAGACTTAGATAATACAGTATGTTCGGAATCTCCCCATTGGCACCACTTTACGCACATGTTTTGTATTTCACCGCTAAGTGGTGGAAAATGAAAAATCTCTTCGGTTTCTGAAAGAGCACAATTAAACCTTCCCTATGCATTATATTTACCTTATATAATTGTGACGATTAGTTAGTCAGAAACACAATATTTTGAAAGCCAAATAAAACTTTGAGAATACAAAAATTGTCACTCGTTCCACACAGCTACTATACGCACGTTTGAACGCACCAGTGACTATTGAAAGATGAGCTAGTATTGTAAACAACAACTGCCAGAAATTTGGTTTGTCCCGTGTCAATACAACTCGAGATAATGACGGTGTTCGGAATTCCCCACAGTTAGGATTTACCCCATTTCACTCTACATATTATTACTTCGGTGTAAGTTTCTAATTTAAATGTCTAATTTAAATAATAATTTTAAATTTAAATGTTACGTTAATTGTAATTGAACGTAGTTATGCAAAAAGGAACCATCCACCAATAGTTAGTTTTGAGATATTGAAGCTTTAACTTAAAATAATATAATTAAATTGGTTGATAATAATTATGCATATTTTAATTATGATATGTAATTTGTGTTATCAGAAAAATTTTGTGAAAATTAGTTTTCACATTATTTCGGTCACTTATTATAGCAAATAAACTAAATTTTATTACTTTGTCGCTTGGTTCCTTTTTGCATAACTACGTCCAATTAATGATAAATTTTTATTTTAATTAATTGTTTAGTAGTGAATTCTTCATATTCTTCCACCCTACATTTTTAAAAATTAAGATTCCGGTTTTCAAATTGTTATTTTTTTATTAAAGAGTCGGCTCTCTACTGTCATGGGAAATTGTAAATTGCCCTCCAAACTTGACCATAAAATGTAAACTGCCCTCCGAGCAAAAAGGTTGCCAGTAATCCCAGATGTAAACTGCCCTCCAAGAAAAAAGGTTGCCACTAATCCCAAATGTAAACTGCCCTCCAAACTACCTGAGGCTTAATTTATTGATCCCATAATTTTGGTTATTTTACAGTACAGGGTGTTACAAAATTATTATTACTTACTAGGTTGATCCACACCAACCAAGTTTTGTCCCTTTCGAGTCTCACCTTTTCGAATTCTGCCGCGCTCATAAATTTTTTAAATTGAGTTGTGCCCTTGTCGAATAAACGGCGCTGAGCGTCCGTAGTATAGTAGGAAATACTACGAAGGGTAGTAGTAAGGGTAGTTTAATACCAATTAAAAATAAAAATTTAATTCATATATAAGTGTTTTCGGATTGGATTAAGCGATCAAAATAAATTTTATTGAAGCGACGAATACAACAGTTAACGGAAATACTACAAATGTCTGAAATTACTTTTACAACAAGTGAACGAGGAAAACCCTTATTAATTTATAAAAGTAACAAGTTTTACATGGAACGTTTGCTAAAGACAGGAGAGCAGAAATGGCGGTGCTGTAAGAAAGGCTGTTTGGCGTATATTAAGACATTGGGCAAACTACTTGCTTCACACATAACTAACGTTCATGAAGAACATACGCACGATTCATGGGAAAACAAGCTTTTGCATAGGCAAGATTTAACGAGTGCAGTAAAAAATAAAGCCATGGAACAACCCTTGGAAAAGCCCGATAGATTGGTTAAAGCATGTTTAGACCAGAAACCGTCTTCGAGTCGTATTTTGCAGAAAAAAGATGTGAAGTATGTTAAAAGAAATGCATACAATGTGCGACGCAAAACTGTGGGAACTCTTCCAAAAAATGTTGGCGAGGTACACGAAAACCTGAAAGAGATGGAAGTGAAAACTGGTCAAGGCGATTTTGAAGGCGACCTTTGATTTTGAATAATTAGTTTTATGTGATGTGATTATAATAAATACTTTTGTTGTAAAAAATTTATTCATAAAAATTATTATTTAAAAAATTTATTAATTTTAACTGATAATAATAATATTTTTCATAAATACATTTAATTGTTGTATCACCATGTACTTTGTATTAATCAGATTAGTGACAACCTTTTTGCTTGGAGGGCAGTTTACATCTTTTTCTTTGGAGGGCAGTTTACAACTGGGATTACTGACTACCTTTTTCTTAGGAGGGCAGTTTACCCTTTTTCAATTTTTCGTTTTTAGGGGATTAGGGCAGTTTACATCGACCCACTGTCATTGCATATTTAAAATTAATTTATACCACACAGCTTCTATTTGTTTTTTTTATCAACTAATTAAATATAAAATTAATAAAATCATTGATGGTAATATTAGCTTATAATATTATGTTAACGTTGATCAAACGTTGATATGTTTGTTAGGTTAATAAATTATAACAATTTCAAGACGACCAACTCAAATCACATGGAATCATGACAAGAATATGACAAATTATCAAATTAACAAGGGTAAGTTTTTCGCTCGAGTAATAAACCATAATTTTAATAAAAAAATTTACTCATTTGTGCTAAATTAACATATTGTAATGCTTTTTTTATAACACAATTTATTCAAATGAAATTTTATTTTTAACTTCACTTGTTAAATTAATATATTATTGGTTATTGAAAGTTTTTAAATTTTGTTTTTCTTCATCCTATAATTCTAATGGATCAGTACGCGCCCGCGTATATCTTATCGTCCACCAATTTGTTTCACTTTAATAAATTCAAAGTCCTACCTTGCTTAAATGTCATCACTTCTTTTCGAACAACCAATATCACTCTTTATTTAAATTAAACAACCCTTTAAATTTTTAAAATTACTTTTTATTTTTCCACAATACACTAAATTTTAATTTATTCCACAAAAAAATTGCCAGCAGCACTTTGCCATTTTTCAAAATCAACTGCTCAAATCAACTCGTCCAAAAATAAATTTGTGGCAAATTACAAATGCAAAATAAAATATGAAATAACATTTTTCAAATTTAAAACTTTTACAAATAATTTAACCCTTAACTAAACAATTCACCCCAAGCTTTTTATAACATGACATTTGCCCCTTGGTTTGAATATTACAAGTGATAATTTTAATATTCAAAATAACAAAATAATGTTGAGTTTCAATTCAATAAAATAAATTAATTCTATGTTATACAATAAATTAAATAGGAATATCTCTTTATGCCCCTACATTCTATAAATGTTTAAAAACAACCAAATTGTTTAATCTTATCGCAATTTAATTTAAATTATAACTAATCTTTCCTAATACATTTGAATTATTCACAATACTAATAATTCTTAACATTTTTAATATTTATAATTTCCAAAAACTCTGTAAATCCAAATTCTATTAATTTTACAATTCCAAACAATAATTTCACAATTCAAAACAATAGTTCCCCTTTTATAACAATCAACTTTGCATAATATTATGAATCAAAAAAAGTATTCTTTATAATTATCAAATTAATAAACTAAATTTAAATTAAACAATCTTAAAACAAAATCAAAATATGACCTATTGAATCAGAACGATGTACACTTTGGATCTCATCTTCACTAATATAATCAATAACCATTTTTCTAATTTTCATCTTGTAAATTTTTTTCTAAACAATCAATTCATTTTTCTTCTATAATAAGTAACTGGAAATTTCGAAATAATTTTCTATTTAATAACAATTCTGTTTAATTTTTTTTTTGTAATATCTTGTATTTTGGCAATTTCATCTTCTTTACTTCTCAGCGATTTCCTTTTTCTAATAAATTATGTGTTGTTTTAAACAATTTCCAATACGCCGTTCAATTCTTTACACATTTTTGTTTCAAAATGCTTCAAAATACAAAATACTAAAACATCTTCAATGCAAACCATCAACTTTTAAATTATTAATAATACCATTTCACAAATCAACATCAAAATTACAATCAATTTTCATGTCATTTATTTATTATGCCCTTATCAATTTATTAATTAAAGAAATTCCCATTATGTTACGCAGTTACAATTTCAACATATTCACCTTGTAAAATTTTATTTTCAAAAATCAGTCATGGTAATTAAATTATTTAGTTAATGTAGTCAATCTCTACATTTGTAATTTTTTTTTGAATAATATTATTCATTATTTGCACGTTAAACTTCTGTTATAAATCATATTTTAAACCTGTATTTTGTTGTTTTGTGATGTCTTATTTATCCGACTTGGTTTTATGTAATTGTTTTTTCATTTTACACTTGATATTTCTTCTTTGGATTCCTTCTTTTTGTATTTTCGTATTATATCCTTTTTTTATTGTTCTATTTTTCACTTTCATTTTATTTCTTTTCAAGTTTAAAATTTTTTTATCTAGAAATTTTACCTAGGAGTTTCTATACTCACATCTAAAAATATCCATTCAGAAAGCATAAATTTAACAACGAATATTAAGGCAGTTGCTGTTCACAGCCTACTTACCTTTAAAAATACATATTTGGAACATATACCTGCCACCAAACAAACCAATAACAAAAAAGAGCTACAAACCATTCCTGATAACAAGAGATTGTAATGCACATAATAGTTCGAAACACACTGATCAACGGGTTAGAATTACTATCTCAGTCAAACACGCTAGTAATTATGAATAAAAATCAACCTACGCATTTCAACTCCTCAAACAACACCTTCAGTAACATTTACCTAACACTTACAACAACCCAAATATCACCTATAATCACATGGCGTCCACTAGATCATCTCTACGACAGCGATCATTATCCAATATCAATAGACATTAGGCAAAAAATGGCAGTAAATGCTGCAACAACAATAAACAAATGGAAATTGGAAACTGTAGACAGGAACAAGTATACAGAACTAACATCACTACCAACACCCCTAAATCCATATGAAGATAAAAATATAAATAATACTGTCGAAAAATTGAACTCAACTATAAATGCAGCAGCAAACGAAAGAATAACGAAAATAAATAAAATTTCTCCTAAAAAAGGAACAGTTACATAGTGGAACCAACAATGCAAAGAAGCTCTGAAAAACATCCATCATGCATTTAACAGATACAAAAAAAAGGATCATATACAATGACCTAAATAGAATTCAAACGAAAAAAATCAATCGCAAGAAAACTTATAAAAATATAATTTTATTTTTTTATTTTATTTATATGTAATAATATAAATAATGTATAAACTGCTAATGACCTAGTAGTTGATGCAGTATGAAACATCAAATAAAAAAAACTAAAATAAATCAAAACTTCATAAATTTGTCATTTGACTAATGCCCTATATTTTCACTTAAATATTAAGAGATAAGTAAAATAAAAAATCTATTAGGTAAGTTATTAATAAAGTAATTTAACAGACAATAGCAACTTGGAGAATAAATAATCTTAGAGAATGTAAAGCGATTTACAGGAAAATTACGAAATAATCAGATGAAGGAAATTTACATAATCTGTAAAAATTCCGCTATCATTGAAAAGGAAAAAAATTCAACAACAAAATTGACAAAAACAAATAAATTTTTGTCAAATAAAATTTGTGTCCTTAATTGACAACTTATTTGTTTATTTCGAGACAAACGAACATAACTGTACCAGAAGAATCATCATCAAATATTATTTTAAAGAAAAAATAAAAGACACAAAAATAATGCAGAAATATAAACTACGAATGATAAGAACATTAGATTTCATCTAGCTTTTAGTTAAAAAGTCAAAAAATGCTTTTGAAATTGTTAAAAGTTTTATTTATCAGACTGGCCATGTTTCCAAAGTAATTATTTTTGAAAATAGAAATTAATGTGAATTTATTACATGGTCAGTCCGATAAATGAAAATTTTAAAAATTTCAAAAGCGTTTTTTGACTTTTTACGTAAAATCTAAATGAAATCCACGGTACATAATATAGTAAGGTAATCCAGCGCTGCACTCTTTACGTGCATTAGAAATGAATCCATAATGTACTACGAGAGAGATGCAAAATAAGGTATCTAAATGTAATAATACGTGCACATTTTAGATCATCTTACTACGACAAGCATCGCGCTCTATCTATACAACGCTTGATTATAGGTACCTTATTCTCTATCCTTGGGGACGAAAACGTTTCACGTAAACGTTGCTCGTCGGATTACCTTACTATATTATGTACCGGGATGAAATCTAAAGCTCTTATCATTTGTAGTTTATTATATTTTTGCATTATTCTTGTGTTTTGGATTTTTTCTCCAAAATAATTAGGAAAGCAGGATTTTGCATAAATAAATTTTTACATGTTAATTTACTATGTTCGGCTAACTCATTCAGCACCCAGTATAACATATTCTGCTTTAAAATTTCTTGTAATTCAAGGCGATCTAAGAATATCTGCTAACTGCAAAATTTTTTTTTTTACGGAAGGCAAATAAATAATATGTGTGCAATGAAGTTCTGGTGCTAACTACATACATACATTTATTTTACAAACAATATTAATTAATAAGTGTAAGTAATTTGAAACTGCATGCAAAACATTCTGATTATCAGAATTTAGAATAAATATTGTGGATTACTTATTAACTATTACTTAATATATTGTCATGTTATAAATTGGTTGAGGTAAATAGTTTAATTAAGGTGAAATTATTTTTAAAATTTTAAATTTAAATTAGATGTTATTGGATATTTTATTTTTGAATTGAATTTTGCCGCAAAATTTATATTGGGACTGGTCGATTTAGAAACGAGCAGAGAGAGGGGTTTGAGGTGAGGTTGAGAAAAATGGCGGAAGTTTTATGTGGGTTTTATAAACAGTAAATAAAATTAGTGGATATTGCAAAAAATAAACAGAAATTGAAAAGAAAAGGTTGTTTAATTTTGTGTTGGGAGTGGTTGAATGGTTCTGTGGTAAAAGCAAAATTTTAAACAATAAGGTAGGACCTTTAAAAGATTCAAGTGCTAATGGTGGACGATGAGAGATAAGCGTACGCGTATTTTATCAAATTGCGGATAAGAAGAAAGGTCAAAGGTTTTTTGATTAAGAAGAACAATTTGTTTAATCTGTAATTAAAATTTATTTAAAATTTTGAGAAACAATAAAAAAAAACATTACATTTGGCGCAAATAACGTGGGGCTCGATAAACATTTGGACGATACGGAATTTAATTTGAACTCGCTATTTGACCCTGTGATTAAGATGTTTATGTTTAAATAATGATGAGCGACATAAATGAAATAATTATGGATGAAAAAGAAAAACAAGAACTAGATTCGGGACTAATGGAAGACCAATCATTCGATCCGAAGTATGAAAGTACTAGAAGGGGCACCACGGAAATGAGTGAATCACCACAAGTTAAATTTGAGGACCAACAGAAAAAGAAGTTCAAAGATGAAGACAAAGATAAATTCGGATTACTTTTTGAGATGATGACAAAGATAGAAGAAAATAGAAGATTAGCCGAAGAGAAGTCAGAAGAAAATAGAAGATTAGCCGAAGAGAAGTCAGAAGAAAATAGAAGATTAGCCGAAGAGAAGTCAGAAGAAAATAGAAGATTAGCCGAAGAGAAGTCAGAAAAAAATAGAATAGCAGACAAAGAAGAAATAAAAAATTTAATAATTATAACAAACAGGAAATCAATAGAGAAAAACGAAGAAAAATTGGAAAAATTTCAGAAGGAACTTACAGAAACAATCAAAGAACAAAACAAATGCATAAGTAAAAAAATACAAGAACTTCAAACAAGTTTAACAAATAACTCAGAAGAAAATACAAAATTAGACGAAGAAAAGTCGGAAGAAAGTAAAAAATTAGTTGAAGAAGAAACAAAAACCCTAATCACTGCAAATCAAAATGCAATTGATAAGAACAAAATAGAAAAATTCCAATACCAAAACGAGAAAATAATACTGAAAAATTTCATAAAACTAAAAGAATTCGTGTATTTTGCTAATAAAATTAACAAAAGAAATTTCAAAAAGACGGAAAATTTGGTTAACAAATATTCAAATATTAAGAAGTTAAAATGGAGGTATCAGAAATTCCATTATAAAAAAAATTCGGGTTTAAAGAAACGAAAATTGATAACGACACTTAAAACTCATAATTATGCTGCAATAAAAAAACAATACAAAAGGACAAGGAATATTTCAGAAAATGAAAATTATAAAACATTAGTACTGAACCTAGGAAGAAGAAATGGAAAGCTTGAACATGAAGAATGGAATAAAATTATTAATTACAAAAAAGACTCAAGATTCAGAAAACTGAAATGGAGATTCAAAAAATTTCTAGATAAAAAAATTTTAAACTTGAAAAGAAGTAAAATGAAAGTGAAAAATAAAACAATAAAAAAAGGGTATACACTACGGTCCATAACTAAGACAAAAATACAAAAAGAAGGAATCCAAAGAAAAAATATCAAGTGTAAAATGAAAAAAATATTTACCTAAAAGCAAGTCGAATAAATAAGACATCAGCAAACAAACAAATACAGATTTAAAATATGATTAAATAACAGAATTTTAACGTGGAAGTAATGAACAAAGTTATACAAAAAAAAAAATTACAAATGCAGAGATTGACTACATTAACTAAATAATTTAATTACCATGACTGATTTTTGAAAATAAAGTTTTACAAGGTGTATCTGATGAAATTCTGTGTAACATAATGGATTTCTATAATTAATAAATTGATAAGGACATAATAAATAAGTAACACGAAATGTTATGGTAATTTTGTATAAAAATTTTAGATTGAGGTTTTCTAAGAGATTAATAGCTGCTGATAAATGGTAAAATAAATTTAGTATTTTGAAGATGATTTTGATGATAATTTGTAAAATGGTATTGTTGTGGAGATATAATTTAAAAGTTAATGGTTTTGCATTGGATTGCATTGAAACAAAAATATGTAAAAAATTGAGGGTATATTGGAAATTATTTAAAACAACACATAATTTATTAGAAAAAGAAAAAAAGGAAATTTCGAATTACTTATTATTATTGAAGAGAATTTAATTGATTGCATCAAAAAAAAAAAAAACATTTACATCAAGATGAAATTTAGAAAAATGGTTATTGATTATATTAGTGAAGATGAGATCCAAAGTGTACATCGTTTTGATTCATTGGGTCATATTTTGAATTTGTTTTAAGATTGTTTAATTTAAGTTTAATTTATAAATTTGATGATTTTAAGGAACATTTTTATTTATAAAATTATGTAACTTTGATTATTATGAAAGAGGAACTTTTGTTTTGAATTGTGAAATTATTGTTTTGAATTGTAAAATTATTAGAATTTGGATTTACAGAGTTATTTTGTTTGATATTGTAAATATTAAAAGTGTTGAGAATCTTAGTAATGTTAAAAATTCAAATGTTAGGGAAGATTAGTTATAATTTAAATTGCGATAAAATTAAAGAATTTGGTTGTTTTTAAAAATTTATAGAATGTAGGGGCATAAAGAGATACTTTTATTTAATTTATTGTAGAACATAGAGTTGATTTATTTTATTGAAATGAAAATCAACATTATTTTGTTATTTTGAATATTAAAATTATCATTTGTAATATTCAAAACAAGGGGCAAATGTCATGTTATAAATTGGTTGAGGTAAATAGTTTAATTAAGGTGAAATTATTTTTAAAATTTTAAATTTAAATTAGATGTTATTGGATATTTTATTTTTGAATTGAATTTTGCCGCAAAATTTATATTGGGACTGGTCGATTTAGAAACGAGCAGAGAGAGGGGTTTGAGGTGAGGTTGAGAAAAATGGCGGAAGTTTTATGTGGGTTTTATAAACAGTAAATAAAATTAGTGGATATTGCAAAAAATAAACAGAAATTGAAAAGAAAAGGTTGTTTAATTTTGTGTTGGGAGTGGTTGAATGGTTCTGTGGTAAAAGCAAAATTTTAAACAATAAGGTAGGACCTTTAAAAGATTCAAGTGCTAATGGTGGACGATGAGAGATAAGCGTACGCGTATTTTATCAAATTGCGGATAAGAAGAAAGGTCAAAGGTTTTTTGATTAAGAAGAACAATTTGTTTAATCTGTAATTAAAATTTATTTAAAATTTTGAGAAACAATAAAAAAAAACATTACAATATAATAGTATTATTTTACATTGCGTTATGGATTTTGTATGATGCTCAAAACGCTTTGACGGTAAAATTATTTATCCATCGAAACGCAGCATACAAAATAAAAGCAATTTCTTAAAAATGTTAAATAAAGTCCATCTATTTTTAAAATTAGATAATAATATTGTTACAGAAGATAAAACTATTCTATAATTTTGAACTTTCTAATTTAGTTACTTCTTGCCTGCGTAAAGAAAATTTTACTAATGGAAGCAATAAGTTAGCTATTAACACTAATAAACAAATTGATCCATTTGCCCAATGAATGTTAAAAGTATAAAATAAGTGGGAAAATAATAGTGTAATTAATATAGCAAATAATTGAGTTGAACAAGTGAGAATTCCACCACTAATCTCTTCAGATATAGGATATGTTAGTTCTATTGCAACTTCGAACCCGTTAGATAAACAATTCCCAAAGGCAAATCTAGAATTTATTTCAATATTATATAGTACGCAAATTATGTGATTATAACTTACCCCGCAATAATCATTGTGATGTATAAATATATCAAACCTCTAACAAAAAGTAAACCGGCAATTACCAACACTACGAAAAATAGGATGTAGATTACATAAGTGGTTGCTCTAAAATTAGATTATTCTAGCTTTATTTTAGGTTTTTCAAAAGTTATATTAATTATTTACTTGAATTTCCCGAATTTATCCAAAATTATGCCATTGGTTAAGGAACCCAGAACAACAGAAATGAGAACTGCTAAACCTATTATACCAACATCTACAGAGGCATCCTACAAGAAAGTTTGATATTAGAACATATTTTAGAAGAACAGATCAGATAATGATAGAAATAAATATATTATTGGTACTCACCGGATAATACAGTAAAATAATTTGATTTGCCAAAACTGAGTATGGATAAAAACATCCAATTAAAATACCATAACTGATTGTAAATATTACGTATGATTTATCTGATAGTAAGTCTTTGACAGATTTTGTATAATTCGATCTATTTTCAATATTTTCTATAATATTTAGTTGTGCTATCGACGGTATTGACGATGGTTTTTCCGAGAAAACTAAAAGAAGAACCCATTTACTGAAATATTGGTAATGGTTCATGTTATCTCGCAGATAAGTCGTATTATGATGTTATAAATCTAATGCTTTGCACTGACTTTGCATTTAGATAATATCAATTTTTATCCTTAAAATTTTTATAAAAAAATAAATCTTACAAAAAAATAGCACAGGGATCATAATGGAACTAAAAACAGCGTAACTTAATGTGTTAATATATAAACCATTCTCAATTACTTTTACATCTCCTTGTGTAACTACCAGTGGTGGAATTATGTTAGCAAACGCACAAGCCAGCTAAAAAGTATTATTATGTATACGGTCGTAAAGCACATTTTATGTTTATTTTAACTTATACTTACAGTTTTTAAAACAAATGATAATATTATATTGTCTAGGTTACTTACTTGTGTTGCCATAACTCCAATGCAACAAGCAGTGGATATTTCTTTATCACCAAACCAGACAGCAGCAACTATAGGAGGAACTGGTAAAACGAATACTTGACATAGCGATAAGATGAATTGTCCAATTATAACTAACCAAAATCTCTCAGGATTAACCGCAATTACTTTAATCCAGGCTCCCAAACATGTTCCAGTTATTCCTAGCAGGATTGTTGCACGTAGACCCTAAATTAGCAAAAGTAACTAGATCGTTATATCATCAGCGCATTTTTAATTAACGATATTGCCAACTGTACAATTTGATCACAAAAGCGTCAATGGACAGTGCAAAGTCAACTTGAAGAATTTTGTGTTTCTAACCTAAAATAGCCCTAACTTAACTTAATCATTTCTAACTTAATCTCATAAGTTCAAGATATTTTAGAAACAAACAAAACAAAATATTAAGAGTTATTGATTGAAAATCATCAAACTCAAGCCAACTTTGATATTGAATTTGATAATATTTTGCTGATTACGATATGTGTAATGTGTAATCTTTAGAACACTTTAACAACATAGCATTTTAAAAATATTATTTTAATTAAAATAAAATTATTTGCAAAGTAGATAAATAGAGATGGGGTATGGGTGTAAAAGAAAATATTCAATTCAGGTAGTAGATATTTACGTTAACAATTTATGATTAACTGATGTTGGTTTACTTTGGGTTTCTCAAGAATTGTGTTAACTCTGCGCAGAATGGTAACTCTACCATAAATTTAGTGCATAGTTACGTTTTTATATGGTTCCATAAAACTAAACTACTGCTGAGTTGGTTATAGTGCTGAAAATGTTGTTTCAGATAGTAATTTTTCAGTCAGAAAGTTTTGTAAGAGGATGTTAATAGGAGGTGTAAATGTTGGAGTGGCTTAAGCTAGTTTTTTGCTTACTGAATACTATAAAAGCGTGACATCTAATTGATGTAAAAATGTTTGTAAGATATACCGGGAAATTTGTATTTATCCACGATAACTTGAATTATTAAGTACTTATACTAATTAATTAATTAAGAAACATGATGTTGTGAGGGCACAACCTTTTATGCAAAATTATGAAAGAAAGCTTTGAAACTTTGAAAGAAAGCAAGATACGCACGCTAGTAGTTTAATAATACTTACCAATTTGTCAGAAATATAATTGCCTGGAAAACTGAATAATACAAAAACAACCATAAATATCATAGTACTCCAATTTACGGCATCATATGATACATTATAATACTTGACAACAACATCTGCGATTATCGCATATTGCACGGTATGTATAATATTAGCAATGGAATAAAGAGTAAATAAACCCAAAATAAACCATCGTTTTTTGCCAAGTTGAATTGTGTTATCATCTTTCTGTTCATCTGCAAAAAGTATAATAATAAAACGAAATATTTAAATAAATTAATAAATATGTATTAATATTATAATATCTCGGACTTTTGTAGAGAAAGATTTTCCCACTCCCGACAAACCACAAAGAAAATTAATAATTATATACGATCGTATTTTTATATTTTTTGCAGTTTCCAATCTTAATGTTTAGTTTATCAACTTTTAAAAATTAAATATTGATAGTGGAAAAGAAGGCTATTACGATATTAAATTAAGTTTTATAACTTCACTATAAAAGCAGTTAATAAATGATCAGTGAAGAAAGAAAGTCATAATCGGATCCGCTTGATACTTATAGAACAAGGGAACAAGGCGTTAGCCAAGTTTTACAACAGTACGAGTACGATAGTGAGATCTATTTACACGAGTTTCATAGAAAATGATATCCTCTAACACATTTTTCTTGAAATTTTATGATTTCTATTTAAATTGATGGTTCCCATATAGTATTATTTAATTACTAAAGTAATGTAATCAAACTATTTAAATTAGTGAATTCATAATCAAATTTGTAAAAAAAATGCAAAATAGTATTATTTGTTTATTACCGTGACTGCTGTAAGCTGTCAAAACTGTCAATATATTTTGTTTGACAAGTAATGTCAAAAAATGTCGGTTTCTTTCATTTAGAACTATAAAAGTACTACGAATTTACCGAATTAATAGTAAATTACTTTCCGCATTAATGCTTGAAAGGAACTTATTTATAACTCATATCAGTGTAATAATGGAGCTATTACATAACGATTGTAGATTAAATAAATTTTTTGTATTAATAATAACGAATTTTCGTGTTTGTGTGACTTCACAATGAACATAAGCACAAGAGATACTTAAATCAAAAGAAATATAAATTAAAATAAAAGTTTAATAAAGTATAGAATCTTTTTCTTAAGAGTACCGTATCTGCAATGGGCCTTGGCGATCAAACTTACTAGGGAATTTAATTAATGGGGTGGTTTCCCGCTGTTTTCCCCACAAATCTATCTTGGGTTTTAGATCACTGCAGTGTATTCGACGCGACCAGGATTTGAGAAACCAGGGCGCGGTTACCCGTTTCCTAGTCGGCCGGTGCGGTGTAGGTTTTATGCCATACTGCTAGTCGTAGTGGAATGGTTTTACAACCATCAGTGAGAAAAAGAACAACTTTTTGAACGAGTAGATATAATTTAAGAAAATTTTTATTAAATCGTATATAAAATAAAACAGTTTCTTTATCTCACGATTAGAAAAATAAAGTTATATCACCTGATTTTATATTTTTACAATTTCTCGGAAAATCGTATGGTAAAGAGACTCGTTTGTAAAAGCGCCACTTACACACGATTTCTTATGTCCAAAAAAAAGTTTTTACCTACGAAGTTAGATAAAAGCTTTGAATAATAATAAAAATACGATAAAGCCATTCACATGATTTAAAATTATATAGACAAAAATAAGATTAGAAATTCCTATTCGTTTTTGAGCTATGGCGCATATAATATTTGACCACACTCACCTACAGATATTTTTAGAGATGATTTTTTGTTTTATCCCAAAATATTTAAATTCATATAAATGTCGACGTTTTCTACCTGATACACTATATTTTCATATTACATTACGATAATGTAAAAAACAGTAACAACGAAAATATTAAATAGTTCATTATCAAAATTAAATATTGTTTACTAATAGAGGTAAGCATAATTAAAATTTTTGCAAGGTTAACAAAATTAAATATGTATTAGTACTCGTATAAGGTATTCGCAATTATTATTTTAAATGGTTTAACACTACCTGGTATATTTTTCATTATAACCAGAACCACTGATGCTGAATCTGGTGGCACAGAATAAATAAATTATTAGCAAAGGTTTCACTAAAAATAAAAACAATTTTATATAAATAATGTAACTAAAATGATATGAGAAACAAACTTCACCTTCAATGTGACTTGGCTATATCCGTCACATCAATTTGATCGTCATCAAACAACTTTTTATAACACAATATTTTAGTTAATTTTATGTATAACTTAGAGCATCTCTAAATTTTTCTTCTTCTTGGTAGATAACTATTCAATGAGGACTTTAGTAATACTAATAATAAATAGAATTCAACATGAAACGTTGTATATGAGCTACAACATACTATAAATTTTAATTGGCAGTATAATTAGTACCATTATCCTACTTCAAGGAATATAATATTTACTGTTTTGAGTCTTTCATTGCATTTTAAATATTAGTGTGGGATATCATTGGTATAGCAGCAGAACTGTTTGTGCCATTTTAATTGTCAAGTGAATACAAGTAAAATAATTATATATATTATGTATGCAAACATAAATTTATTGTTTACCTTGATTATTAACCCGACTTTATCTGCGTTTTTTATATTCCAAATTCTTTAAGTCAGGGTCGTAAGTGAAGTACAATGTATAAAAACAACTATTGCAGTTCGATTGAAGACTATATGTTATCAAACTAAATTTAAAAATTTTCTTCTGACTTTTAAACAATGAAATGTGAGTATATCATAATTGAATATACACAAAAGAGTATAAGGTTTGAAATTCATAAAGGTATAGAATGATAAACCCAAAACATAATAACCGAGAATTTAATTATCTTTCACGTTGCTATGGTTAAATACACGTTAAAATTTGATTTTTCTACAAATAATACTAGCTACATACATCAGCTTTTGCCAAAGTAGTGAGGCACCTTTTAAAACATCGTTTTAAAGCAGCTTATTTTGGAAACAGTGAAATAATTTCTGAAAACAACTACGGCACTGTATAAATCGAAAATACGAAATGTAAAGGCGTTACGGCCTTGATTACATCATCGAAATTTTCGGCCGCTCTTATGAGCTAAAATAGAGAGTAAATTTTACCTAGATTATGTAGTACTATTCAATACAAAGAAATGAGTCGGAAACAAAATTTTTCAAAAACGTACCGTTTTTGAGTTATACGCAAAATTTAAAACTCAAAATTATCAAAAATCTTCAAAAATTTGTTAATTTTTACATGGAAATTCAATTCAAAATCTGAAATAATTATGATTTTTTCACGTATATTGCGGTTATAACGAAAACCCCAAACTTTATACTTATAATTTGCCAAGTCAGCAGTTTTCTATAAATTACCGAAAAATTTTGATTTCATTATAATACACCTCAAGAACGGTACGATTTTGAAAAATTTTGTTTTCTGCTTATTTGTTTGAATTCAATAGTACTACATAATCTAGATAAAATTTACTCTCTATTTTTGCTCATACGAGCGGCCGAAAATTTCGATGATGTATGTAATCAAGGCCGTAACACCTTTACATTTCGTATTTTTGAGTTACTAAAACATTAAAACAAGATCATTGAAACAAAATCGCAAATCTCTTACCTTCTCGGTGTCGACCATAATCTGTCCAAGAAGAAGATTTCGCCTACCAAGTGCAGAAACATTTGTTTTCAAAAATACGTGTAACCCCATCACATTTATGGCTAGGCTTTAACGATATTCCAGGGCCGAGGTAAGCCTTTACAAATATTTCCTAACTGCCCTGTAAAAGCAGCTTAGTCTCTGAGTGATTCCATATGAAATCATCAATTAAAAAACCAAGAAAATTGTTACTGCACAATTTTAGATTTTGCTTAAACTTGGTGGAAATGTTCTTCAGAGTTTCAAAGATCAAAATCCACAAGGATTTAATTTTTGTACTCGTCTCTTCCCATCCACACCAAATCAAACAATTGAAAAGTCTTCTTTTTATGTTTTGCGGTTTTAGCTGCAAATTTTTTTTCTATTAGAGATATCTACTCGACCAAGGTGGCACTTTGAAGCTGAAAGATGGTAGTTTCTAGAAAAAAAATATAAACATTTACATAATTCATATACCTGAAATCAGTCGCTTAGATGCAAAAGCCGACATGTCGAAACTTTTTTAGAAAGGAGATTAATTCTATTCTAGCAATTAATTCTTAAAGGCTTCTGACTACCCCAGATTTTATCAATTGATTTTTATATTTTGATCTATGGGTAGGAAACTATGCTAAAAAAAATCATTGCTTAATGCGGTTAGATAAAGATTTTGTGAGTTTTTCTGCATTGTCTAGTTTTATATTTCACTGGACTTGTCGGGTTTTGCATTTAAGCGACTGAAATATAACATGGTACTGAAAATACGTGTATTTTATTGATTTTTTGAGATTTTCAATTGACTCCAGTGTTTGAGCTGTTGAATATAAAAGTCTAATCGTGCTCTGATATCAAATTACACATATCATAAGAAAATAAAAAATTAAGATCGACCCGTTCAGTCAACTAGTTATGAAAAAATTTTTACTGGAAATTTTGATATTTTAATAATTTGGATAATTCAGGCTACAATTTGGACATGTTTAATAACAGATAAAAATTTGAAATTTACAGGACACTTAGTTCTTACCCTTAACTTAAAAATCTTCAAGGCCTGTTTTGTCATTTTCATATTAAGAGAAGCGATTTGTTTCTTACAGCGCCAGCGTAGGTTTTAAGAGTATTGATAATATATACTTCAATAACAAAAAGAACTTTGAAGTTTTTGAAAGTTAAGGGTAGGAGCTAAGTATCCTGTAAATGTCAAATTTTTATCTCTTATCAAACATGTCCAAATTGTAGTCCGAAATATGTAAATTCTTTAAATTTCAAACTTTTAAGAATTTGCATATGTATTTCACCCAAGTAACATTTTTCCCTGGTGAAATTAAAATTTTTCTGTTAGAGCCCTGGCAGATGTCTTTCAGGTCTTTATAACAGATTCTCTTTTGACAGACCTCCCCACTATAAAATTTAAACATTAATTTTGAAGTCAGGGGAAACGGATCATAATTAATTATTTTTAACAATTTGTTTAATTTATATACTAGCCGCTGTATTCATAAAAATATTTAAGAGAGTGTTGAAACTCATTTTAGTAAAACGTTGATTAAAGTTACACAACCAATGAAAACCTTACCCGAAACGCATATGCAAATTAGGCTTATTCCTTAAAAAGGGTTTGTAAACTTGTTGTAAATCTTAAAATTTTTTATGAATACAGGGGTAAGTGTATATTGTGCTTTTATTTATAGTATTGCAGGCTAATTTAAGGTTTGAACACAATAATGCATATTTTAACCAACCAGAAACAAGAAAATTTCGGTTGAAATTTCCTTCATTCTGATTGGTTGAAATTAAAAAGAGATTTATTAAAAATTAATAATAAATTTAAATTATTTGATTTTCACACTGTGTATCATGCATACCAACTTCATAAAGATGTTAGAATTAGTAGTAGGGAATACGGTCCTATAGACCAATAGAAGGAGATGTCACCCACGTGCGGACCTGATAATAGAGCTCTTACAATATTAGAACGACCGTGTATATGGAAATCCCCGTAAAGTCTGATAATACGTTAATACGTGGTAATAATAGGTTGGTAATGCGAAAGGAACTATATAAGGAAATGAATAACTAAAAGAAGAACAACAAGAAAAGGAATAAGAAGAATAGTGAAGAATAAAGAAGAATAGTAAAGAATTGGGAAATCGATGGAATCTTATATTGGCCCAAACGGTATTTATACATTTTGAGAGATAATCCAGCTTCAGTGCCAGACACCAAAGAATTGCGTCCAATGGCGTGCATAGTAAAGCGTCGGGACATTAAGTCGCTCGCGGAAGCAAAAAATATTGAAGAAGAAATGTCTCGAGAATTGGACACGGAAGTGGACGTCGATGATGATCATCGTTCACCCCTCTCTATTATTATTATAGGTAATTATTAAAGTCGTCGCCGAGGTTGCTGCGACTGACATTTGTCCGTTTCCTTTTCTTAGAAAGGGGTGGACGATGATCATCATCGACGTCCACTTCCGTGTCCGATTCTCGAGACATTTCTTCTTCAATATTTTTAGCTTCAGCGAGCGACTTAATGCCACGACGCTTTACTGTGCACGCCATTCGTTGGTATCTGGCACTGAAGCTGGATTATCTCTCCAAACGTATAAATCCCGTTTGGGCCAATATAAGACTCCATCGATTTCCCAATTCATTGGGACGATGCTTAAATATGGCACCCCTCGTTCGATTGTTTGAACAATTTTGAAAGACATGCCCGTTTTCACCAACATTTGTTTAAGAGTTTCCTAGTAAAGAATTCTTAGCTTAGGTATTCCATAAAAATAGCACATAAGAAAATTTGCATTTCACCAACATAAGTGTTCCTTAAGTAGTGGTTCTCATGCTAAGTATTCCTTACGGACGACAAATGAACTAATACTGGTATTAGTTCAAATATTTGAATTTATAGGTCATGTTTAATTGTGTTTAAATATCTTGATCTTAGAATAATCTGATAAGCCTTTAATCTATCCGATAAAATAATTTTCTTTAGTATATAAAAGAAAATTTTCAACGAGTTAAACACACTTTTTACATTAATCAATAAACACCTGCAAGAGGTGGTGTTGGTATTAGCCATATGACTGATTGCGATTCCAATTTGATAAGAGAAATAGATCCCGTCACTACTCCTGCGAATCCGGAGCCACAGTACAATTTAAATGGATCACCCCTATTAAAAGAAACTCCATATATGCCATCAACACCAACACCACCTAGAACAGTGTTGCTAGATAGTGAACAGAAAAAGAATGCATTAATCGAGGAGAAATATAATCATGCAAAAGAAATAAACCAACTCAAAATAAGAAAATTATTGCACGAAATTGAAATTAATGAATTAATTATAACCTTTCATTCTATTGGCACTATAAAAAGCTAAGCAAGATTTTGCCTACAAAGTTTTCCAAAAACAATAAATTTTTTTAAATAAAATTAAAAAAAAAATTTTTTTTAATAAAAATAAGGTTGTACTGGACATACAACGTATAATATAATTTAAATTATACAATAATAAAGAGCAAATACTACTTTATAACCTATAATAGAACCACTAAGGAATACCTAACTCTTTAGGGGTCGGAAAATCGGATGCGTAAAGTTACGGATTTCTTAACGCTCTTAAGGAACTCTTAGCACTTGGTGAAAACCAAATTTGACTTAACTCTTTCGGTCACCTTGGTCATTTAAACGAACATGGACTTTTCATTAGCTACCAAAATTAGAAGAATGCATTTTACTCCATCTAAATATCGCGATAGTCTAAGGGTACACATATATATTACATACTTTTTGCGAATTTCGCAGTTTTTGATAATCTTTTAAAACAAGTAACAACTATTACCTGTGCTTATTTGTTGATGAATTATTTGCGTGTTTTTAAATATATTGTGGTAAGTTGTATTGATGTTGATTTTTTTTTTAGTTATTTAAATGTTAAGAATATTGTATTTATAAATAAATATTTGAAAAAATATATATTTTTTACCCAAATATACCCATGGAGTCATCATTTCATTCTAACGAATATAATTTTTTTTTGAAAAGTATAAATCGTATGGGTCTGAAATGTATTTTAAAAATGCATTTAATCTCCTTTCTTATAGTTTTACACTTTTAACTCCAATAACAAAAAGTCGTGACTGAAAGGGTTAAGGGTTTCTTATATCAAAGTTAAGGAACCCTTAAGGTAAGTAATTGTTGGTGAAAACGGGCAATAGTATATTTGTAATTAGAAATACCTATAAAATAAAATAAAGTAAAAAATAAAATAAAAGTATGTTGAGGTTCAACGTATTTCACTTACCTTTTTTAACTCTCTTTAACTCTTTAACTCTACCGAAAGAAAAATTTGGCTATTTGTACCACTGCTTAATTGAATTTTTTGAAAACTTTTGATGAAAATTGCAATGCCCTATCTACCTTCCCGGGGGAGTTATGGTATGTGATCAAATAATTACACTTTTTTTTGAAAATTAAAAACAAACTGATAAACTTACAAAAATATATTTTTTTATTACTACATTCGAACAATTAAACATTTATCGCAATACTGATGTCGCAATAGTAGCAGTTTTTATAAATGTTTTTACATTTATTTTTGGAAAATATTCTGCAGCTTTCAGCATTTAAACACCAAATGCTACCATTATCACTAATCTTATAAGACAGATGTGTAAGCAATTAATTAGAGTTTGAACCAACTGATTCTAGCGTCTATTTCTCTTGCAAAAAAATATTTATTTTAATTTAGCCAATTAATGACCGAAAGGGTTACCAAAACGAAAATAATATAGATTTTTCAATAAACACTGTCGTAGTCAAAACAGTAGTGAGTAACACAACCAAAACACTAACACAATTTCAATTTCAATTATAATATAATTATATAATATTAATTATTAATTAAATCGGTGAGATTAAGAACAGATTAAGAAAATATGACATTTTCATCAGTTATAGCAGTTTTGTTATAAATACGAAGCTGCATCGAATGATTAAAAAACCAGTATTAAAATCATATTCTTAAAGCACTTGTCAGAGTGTAAAGTACATAATTGAGAGTAAGAACAGTACAAGACCCAAGACTTGTACTGTTCTTATTCTCAATAGATTATATGGAAAGCATGCGTATGTACATTAGGGTGTCCTTTATTCTCCAAGTTCGTTTTTTTTTTGCTGCCGCCCCATGAATTTTTAGTTTTTGCCCAAAAAAAATATATCCAACCCATAAAAACTTTTAATTTTGTAATTAAACCATGCCGAAATCATGTTGCAATTCCCATTTAAACAACATGGGATTTTTGGACTTTTTGTATTTATTTTTTTCTCTGAAGCAAATAAGGTTACCGCAATGAACAATATATATTTTTATATAGAATTGAACGCTCTACAAAAAAGACCTCTTATAATTTTTTGATAAATTTACTTTCCCGACAGTTACTCAAGATTAAAGTTAAAATCGCCTCCGTCATCGTCATCGAATAAATTACATTCATTACTGTCAAGGTCGCTTCTTCTTGTTGTACTTTCTTGTTCAACTGTTGGTTGTGGTATTATAATTTCAGAGTATACGATGATGAAGCAGCAATCGCATCATCGCCGGTTGATTAGGATACTGCAATTTGTGTAGAATGATGTTTACGTTGTAGCATGATATTATTAAAACGCCTTTTGTAAGTGCCACTTGTTTTAAAATTTATGCATTGTATCGATTAAATCATTTAGATTTTTTAATACCAATATTTTTTAAATTATAGTTTTCCATTTATTCTTCCAGTTTTTACTATGTTTTCTCGCAACTAATCACTCATATTTATATAGAGAAAAGTGTAACCATCATTATTTATTAAGGAGGTAAAATTTTACCGACTTTAAAAATTATTCTGAATCAAAAACCAAAGCAAAAACTTAAATTAAGTGGACTAAGTAAGCTTACAGAGGTTGTTAAAAAATGCGCATCCGAAAACACCCAAGAAGCATGGGAAGATCTCTTTACCTTTTCCTACAGGTTTTTACATGTAAATGAAATTGCCAGAGGAAAAAAGAAAAAATCACTAGCGGGACAAATTAAAGAAAACATTCAAAATTCAAACACCGTTAATCAAACAAGCTACTCCAAAAAAACTACGTCGACTTTAACAAAAAGCGTGGAAAACAAAATTTCAGATGGTGACATTCGAGGAGCTATCCGTCTACTTTCTTCAGATGATACTTTGGCTCCCGATACCAAAGAAACACTCACAGAGTTACAAGCCAAACATCCAAGTCCTTCACGTAATCTTTATTTTCCTGATCCACCTTTATTTTCAGATCCTTGTCTAACAGTAACAGAAAGCCAAGTTTACCATGCCATAAACTCTTTTCCAAATGGAAGTGCTAGAGGTATGGATGGCCTTCGACCACAGCATTTGAAAGATATGATATCTAAACCCACAGGAGAAACCGGTCAATCCCTGCTGTTTGAAATTACAAGATTGTCCAATTTAATGTTAAGTGGCGGAGTATTTGCACCATTTCTTAAAATCCTATATGGTGCTTCTGTCACAGCACTAAAGAAAAAGGATGGAGGAATTCGCCCTATTGCTGTGGGATCAACGTTTAGACGACTTGTGTCAAAATTATGTTGCACTGATATATCAGAATCTCTTGGCACTTCTTTCCGTCCGACTCAGCTAGGTTTTGGAACAAAAGGTGGCTGTGAAGCCGGAGTTCATTCTTTAAGAACTTATTTAGAAAACCGTGATGAATTTGAGGTTCTTTTAAAAGTAGACGTAAAGAATGCCTTTAATAGCCTCGAAAGGGACTTGATGCTATCTGCAGTGAAAACGGTGATTCCGAATATATATCCTTTTTTGTGGCAAGCGTATTTTGAACCTTCTACACTATTCTACAGCGATAATACTTTTTCTTCGTGTGTAGGAGTTCAACAAGGCGATCCTTTAGGACCACCAATTTTTAATTTAACGATAGATAAACTGATAAAATCTTTGTCATCAGAGTTTAATACTTGGTATTTGGATGACGGGGTCTTGGCCGGTAAAGTGGACACTGTATTAGAGGATCTACAAAAATTGATAATTGGTTTTAAAAACTTAGGTTTAGTTTTAAATTTTGAAAAATGTGAAATTTTTATAAATCAAAATTTTTCGTCGGAAAGACAACAAAACATTATAAATGTTTTCGAAAATCTAAGTCCAAATTTAAAAATTTTAAGTAGTCAAAATTTAATTCTTCTCGGAGCACCAATTAAAGATGAAGCTGTTTTTCCTCAGATAGATTTAAGAAAACAAAATATTTCAAAATTTTCCGATCGTTTAAAAGAAATTAATCCACACGTGGCTTTATTTATTCTAAAACATTGTGGTTTTATTCCAAAATTAATGTATATTTTACGCACAAGTCCAATATGGAAACATGCACCTTTAATATCTTCTATCGATCTTTTAATGAGGACCCATTTAGAAAAATTGTTGAATATTAAATTTGAAGACTCTTCTTTCCGACAAGCAACTCTACCAATACGCTTGGGTGGTTTGGGTGTTAGACAAACTGCAGATGTGGCTCTTCCAGCCTTTATTTCTTCTATTTATAGTACTGAGACCTTAATTGGTTCTATCCTTAGGTCATCTTTACCGGATTTTGAGGTCTCTTATTTGAAAGAAGCAGTGATGGCTTGGCAGACGACATGTCCTTCTGAAACTTTACCATCTTTAAATGTTTCTCAATCCAAGTGGGATCTTCCAATTTCCAAACAAATTTTTTCAAGTTTATTAAATAATGCGACCGACATTGATCGTGCACGCATATTGGCTATTTCAGAAAAGGAATCCGGTGCTTGGCTAGCAGCGTATCCATCATCTCATTTAGGTACACTTCTAGACAAAATTTCTCTTAGAATTTGTGTAAGCCTTAGAGTTGGAGCTAAGATGTGTCAAGACCACACCTGTGTATGCGGTAAAGCAGTCGATCGGTTTGGCCACCATGGTCTCTCGTGTTCTCAAAGCGCAGGCAGGTTATCAAGACACGCAGCCCTAAACGAAATAATTAGACGATCTCTTGCCACTTCAAACTTTCCAAGTATTTTAGAGCCCGTAGGGATTTCACGTGACGACGGAAAGAGACCCGATGGGATGACACTCATACCGTGGCGACAGGGGCGAGCTTTGGTGTGGGATGCGACATGCGTAGATACCATGGCTTCAAGTCATCTGCATATTTCAAGTCAGATGGCAGGCTCGGCAACGGCAAAAGCTGCAAATCTTAAACGTACAAAATATGGTACGATTCTAGAACACTATGATTTTTCAGCTTTTGCTGTCGAGACGCTTGGACCATGGAGTCAAGATACAAAGGACTTGGTCACTAAAATCGGTCGACTGCTAATTGATGTATCAGGAGACAGTCGCGCAAAATCTTTCTTGGAACAAAGAATTAGTTTATGTATACAACGAGGTAATTCTGCATCGGTGCTCGGTACGATGCCCTCAGTAGCAGTTATGGACGAATTCTTTCATCTTCGCAATTACAAAAATGTTTCTTAGTTGAATTGTTTTCATGTTTATGTTTATGTTTATGTTCACTATTAAGAATAATTTGTTTTATTAAATTTTAAAAAATTGTTCATATCATCAATTAAAGATCAACTCCTTTTTTTGAGTCAGTTTATGGGCTCCTTTATCTTTGGCTAGTTTTTTACCTTTAACTATGACTTCAATGTGATTTCCATTTTTAAGGTTTAAATACAAAGCTGGCTTCTGGTAATTGGGTTCGTTTAATAATTGCAGTGTACTGAAAAAACGTATCCAACCAAAAGATTTATTATTATTTGTAGAAGTGTATGAATACAAATAAATGCCGCAGTAAACTGTAGCTGAACTTCTGGTTCCCATACTGTATCACTTCTCATTCAACTGTTTTCTAAGTAATTGATAGTTCCAAAAAATTATCAACTTCAGTTTTTCTTAGATTACAAACTTACAATTCCTTAGTGAAATTTCGTTTCTAAAATCAGATTTGAGAACGCTACAGCGTTTTGAAAACGCCGAGATTTAAAACGCTTCCGAGACCTTGGACGTCAGGATACTCTTTCCAACAGCTACAATAGGAGCGAGCACGCGTTGTGGCCGCCGTTGTTGCAAAATTGTATTGTTTTATTGTTCTTCTGTATTTATTTATAAAAATAAGTGTATAGTGTAAGCGTATGAAATATTCTCCATAAAATTCCGCTTTTTGTCACGTGCACGAATTTTCAGATTTTAGAGTTACAAGAATTATATTAAAGAAAAACTTTCCATTTTCAATGAAAAAATTTCACACAAATTTCTCGCTGCTCGTATAATATTAAAATAGAATTAATTAAAATTTAATTAATAGATATTTTTATATATCGTTGGAAAGTAGTCATTTCAAGCTAAATAATAGTGTTAAAATCATCTTGGTACTTACAGCAATTTTCAATTTTAAATCAAAAGTTCCTCCAATTGGTTAAATAAAAATAATTTTATTTTTCGTTTTTGGCATATAACTTTTGCCCCTCACAATGGCAGGTGTCCTAAACATTGAATTTAGGTCCAATAGGTCAATACGAAAACCTTGATATATAATTCACTTAGTTTCTACGTCATTATTGGGTTAGTAAACGATTTTAAAGAAGATCCGCTATACTACAACAAATGTGGTCTCACTATTATCGTGACGTCAGCCATTTCGAGCGGCCCGAGAATTTATAGATTTTCAAATTCATTTTTAACGAAATATTGATGGCGAAAATCGTTATTTTAAACGGTATTATTGTTTTTACACTGATTTTCCACATCTGTCCCAACCCTATTATAAGAATACACATAGATATAATTAAAATTGTATAAGTAGAAAATAAATTGCAAAAAAAAAATAAAATTTTTCCAAACATTTTGAATTAATTTAATTATATTTGAAGAAGTTATCATATAATAAAAGATACTCGAAATCATCTAACCAATAAAGAGTTACATCTTCTATGTAATTTAAGTAAATTTATCTAAAAATGCTCTATCTAACTTCAATTAGTGGATCTGCACTACTCGATTTTACACAGTGTAATATAGTGAAAAATGATGTTTAAATTAATAATATCCGTTAGTTATCATAAATTGTACATTTACTACCTGATGTTAATGCACAATGTACTACATGATTAAAAAAATGTTTAAGTGCAAGCAGAGAGATTGTTGAATTGTTAAAGCTCGACCAATTGACCTACAAATCACTTGCCAACTTTTATAGGTTCAATAGGTACATTGACACATTTTTCAAACTCAATTTTCGTGAGTTTGCCTGCACTATTTAAGGATACTGTAATGGCATAAATATGTACACACACTTTTTAAAATTCGTTTACTTCGTATTCTTTTTATTAATGAAATAACATGTTAATACGACTCAGTGTTAGTAATCGTTACCAACATCATCTAATAAATACTACGAGAACTAGCATTCCTAATATTATGTAAACTTTAAAATAGTATGTTATGATGTTGCAACCAAAATTTTTACTTCCCTTGCAGGAAACGGAATTTTCTCTACACGCTGGCTGGTAGTAACCAGCTTTTTCTTGTGTAGAAAACCCCATATCGTCAACACAATGCAAAACTAGCGAAACTGAAATAAGGCCGGCTCTGGGTTTAGATTATATTATATGTCATTGTAAAATATTAATGGAACCACAGAAATCACAATTACCATGAAACATGATGAATAATGAGTTTCTTAACAGGTACAAGTAACCATAACAGTAAAAAATATTTATTTTAGGTGGAAAATCGATATTGTATTGAGGGGGTTTGGATAGGGAAAATTTGCAGATTGGCTAGTTTTGCATTGTGTTGACGATATGTTAAGACTAGCTGTATATGTCGAAAGCGATGGTGTGGCTTCTGTGAAACAAAAAAACAACTGTCAGTAAGCCCACAGTCATCAGTTCAAAAGGTGAGAAAAAACAAAGAATAACTCGTACCTGCTTGTCTTAATATTATCGCAAATGGAGAAAAATAAAAAGACAAGTAGGCTACACCATATATAAAGCAATAACAATTTTAAGGTGTTTCCCAAAAGGCTTAAAGTCAAATCAAGTAAGCAAAACTTACCCAAAAAATCGACGAGACCAACTTTTACAATCACTACATATCAAAAATCGTATTCACAAAAACTATCCCATGCGTTCAAAACCAGCAAACTTTATCCAATCAGAAGTGTCGCAAGTGCACAAATTCATAAAGGCAGAGTCGTATTCCGAAAAATTATTAAAATTTGCTACAATATACGCACTTAAAATACATGTTTTTTTGTGCAATTTTAAAAATTATAACTATATTCTACTAAAAAAAAATATCGGAATAGTCTAAAAAAATACTAGGAAAAAATATCGGAATTCTTTCAATTTTACTTAAAAATACTTTTACTACTAGCGAAGGACTTCACAAAAGTAGTACTTTGCTTGTGCTTTGAATTTTCACATTGAAGAGTTTTTGACTAATCTTGCTCAAACCGTTAATTTTTTTTAGATCTTCTTAGTTTTCCGCACAACTACAAAGCAGGCCAAATATTTCAAGGTTTCAAGAAACCTTTTAGCTAACTGAAGACTCCTTAATGTCTGATTTCATAAAACTTTTAACAAGTTTTAACAGTTAACTCATGATTTACACACTTGAACAAATTCATGTAAATAATATTGGTTTTTATAGCAAAAGCTAATTGTACCTCCTTACTTACGATACAGTAATTAGTGTATTATTAGCTTATAATTTATTGTAGATAAACAAATATCAAAGTGCAACCAAGAACAATAATAAGTTAATGGAAAAAACACTTGGAATGATTTATTTCACCATTAGGTACACAATAATAAATTACAATACCACCTATAATTTAATGTTTAGTGAATAGACGTTATATTAAGTAGGAATACATTTGTACCGGTTGCGACAGCATTATGCACAATGTATATTTACTGATCTGAATCGAGATATCCACGAGGGTACAAATACAAAACAAGAGAAATTCCAGGGCAACGACTATAACCTGGAGACTAGTTATTTACAGGACTCAGAAGAGTTTCTATAACTTTGACGAGACCACACGTATTTTCGTTGGCCCTCCATTTTCATAATTTCATCACTTGTAATTGATTATAAATTTGTAAACAACTTTCATATATATTAATAAACAAAATTATCAACCTGTATAACTATTTCAAACATTTATTTAGTGAAGTATTCCAGAAGACCAGTTCATAGCAAAAGCAAGATACGACTAGGTATGGAGATTTAACAACGTCCTACCTACCCTGTACACATTATTATATTTAAAAAAACACTAAAAGATATTTCCTAGTTTAATACTTTAAACATGGTAGAACCAAAAATATTTAAAAAAATATAAATGGAATAAAAAAGTCTGAAGTCATGAAGGTAATGAATTCTTTATGAAAAACGAATGCTGGAGCAATATGAATCCTCAATCCACAATTATTATGAAGTTTTAGTTGAAAAAAAATGTTAAGCAAAATGGTAAAAATTATACAATTTCTGAAAAACTTTTTGAACTGTAAAAACATGCATTTAAAAAAAAAAGTTAAATTGTATTGAAAACAGCCTCTGAAGGTTATTAAAATTTTAGTAACAACGACATTTAGCCTAACCGAAAGTAATATATTGTTTTAATAGGAGATAATCAGGTCTATTATGTATCACAAACGTTATTATAAAGGTGACAGTTATGACATAACATTAAAGGTTTTCGGCAAATTGGTATTACCTATCGTTTTCACAAACCGTTATTTTAACATGATCTTGATAATGAAGGTTGTTTTAACATTTATAGTGCATACCAATTTGCCGAAACCTTTATTTTATTTCATAACTGTCACCTTTATAATAACCTTTGTGATACATAATAGACCTGAATATTTGATGGTCAAGGTGAGCGTAGCGGAGAGAGTCCCATAATTACAGGCAAGCTACTATCAAATAAATTTACTTCAGTGCTTAGGCATAAAAATAAAATTACAACTTATTGTACTATGTACAGTGATATTTATTTTTATTATTTTGTTTACGTCAGCTTGAATTGTGATGTGTTGCGATAACAGCTTCGTATATGAAATTATGTTAATAATTAATTCAAAAAAAGTAAAATTTCCAAAAAGTAGATATGGAAATGGATTTGCGGTAGTGAGATCTATCTTTTCTCACAATATGTTACCAAAAGTAACGTAAGGCTACTGCAAAATCAGAATCCCTAGCTAAAAACACACATGTGGATAATTTTACACCATCGCACATGGACGGCTAGCTTTTATCGTATTACCTATGGTTTCGAGATTACCTTGAAGAGATTTCTTTTTTTTTTGATTGGGGATTCTAATTTTGCAGGAGCCCCACGTTACTCTTTGGCAACATATTGTAACAGGAGTATAATCATCAAGATAGATCTTTTCGACCGCAAATCCACTCTACCACCTACTTTTTGTAGATTTTATTTGTTTTTTTAATTGTCAAATTACGGTCGTATTGATATGTTAAAGTATGATTTTCTTACTTTAACATGATGTTTTATTTTTAATAATAAATTAATCTTTACTGATTAATATCTGTATTGCAAAGTATTGAATACTTTTATACCAACCTGTTCTTTTTCTCAAAATAATTTTAAATTAAAATGAATTCTGAACTATGATTAGATAAGCAAGTAAACATACTTCACACAATATAAAATATTTAAGCCCGTTGTTTATTGTGAGGTTACAATTCACATATTCTCAATAATAAAAAAAAATTTGTAGTATAAGTGCTTAAAAGTCTGTATTATGTATTATTATTGTTTGAATTATTTTATTTTTTATTATTTTGTTTGTAGGTAATAAAATTTGTTGCATTAAATTCAATTGCTTATACAATAAATTTAATAAAATGGAAGACATAAGAATTAACAACTGTAATCTATATTTTGATAAAATATCTGAACTTGCAAACGAGTTAGAAGAATGCTGCAAGGAAGAAACGCATTTGAAAATGTTATCAAGAAAAATATTTAACAGTTCTTTTGGTGAAGTGCAGTTAAAAAATCATTTTCTTAGAGAACAGAAATTAAATCGAATTTTAATTAGAAAAGTCTATATAGGAAACAAAATTAAAAAGGCTATAAATTTATTTTATGAGATGCTGTTTCCAGATACAAAGTAATTTTTAAAGTTATGAATTTTTATTTTATTTGTGAATATAAAAGAAAAATATAATGTAAATTATTTAGAGACTTTAAAAATATTTGTATTAGCAATAATTTATTATCATTATTGTTCTTGTAATTGAAATGTATATTTCAAATTTTCTATTGTTAGTATTGGTTATATTATATAATCCTTTTGGATTATGTATTTAATTTCGTTTAATAATAGATATTGAATGTATTATTAGTACATTAAGGTGATGTATGGAAATATAAGAATTGAAAAATTAATTGTTTTTATTTGCTTTAGATATTTTCGATACAAAGTAGGGAATCTAACATTTTTTCATTCAAGGCGAAGGACTTGGCCGAGATCGCAAACCGAAGCCGAGAATGGAAAATGATAGTTTTCCACGAGTATCAAACAATATTTTTTCTAATTATGTTTCAAAAAGAAACAATAACATATTTTTTATACTTTGTGAAAATAGATACTACTTATTTAAAATTTAAATTTAAATTTGACGGTTGGTAGCCCATTGGTTGCCAACCAATAATTGTTGGTTATTTTTACCTTGTGATATTCAAAAGTGTGTGGAAAAGTACTACTTTTCCGCATACTTTTAAAAGTACTACTTTTCCACACACTTTTGAATATCACAAAATAAGCCTTTTTGAAACATGATTAGAAAAAATATATTATCGGCTTCTGCCCCATAAGTAGGCATGTACTTTATTCCTATACCTATACTTATCGTCAGAAGTGATGATTTACTTAATACTTGAATCTAATCCATCTCTATCTCTTTAGGTAATGTCTGCATTGTCGATGCATTTCATATGAAACGTTTAGAATGTCATAAAAATGTCATGAAGCATATTTTATATAATATTTTCCTATAATACTCGTATAATATTATTTGTATTCAAATATATGTTTAATTTCCAGACTGCATTTTTATCAGAATTTTGTACATGACCTAAACGTACTATTAATATACATAACTTTTATACATATTCAAAGCTCTTAAAAAAACGAGAGAATTTAGTACAGTAGAAAAGAGTTTGAGTGGAGAATATACCTAAATCAATTATAGCCTTACAAAAATGTAAAACTTGTAAAATTTTAAAAGTAATCGATATTTTCAAGCATAAAATTAACAATTTTCAGGTCAATATAACTTGACTGCAACTTAATTTCTGATTGAGCTATTAAATTCTCGAATTTGATAATATTCTATTAATCTTCTAAATATTAATGTGTTCGTATTGTGGTTTGCTTCTTTTTGTGTAAGAAAATAAATAATTGTGTTTATTCAAGTAAATTTTTTTTTAATTATATTTTTTAATAGTTGTCATTACTATTATTTTAATTTTTACCTATCACATATTTGAATCTGATTTTTCTGATCTTTGAATTACCTTTTCCTAAAAAAGTCTCATGATTTTTGAGACCATTCTCGACAAAATCTATGCTCGAATTAGGTAAAACAATAAAATAAGCTATGAATATTCGCCTTTAATTTTTAATAAATAATATATCAGTATGAGGAAAATGCTATTTAATATCTACTTTTCTACAGAAGATGAACAGTTTATTTTACAAAAATTCAGTATTGAAGTGCAACGAGATTAAAATTTAATAACCATGATTAGGTAAATTTACAATTTAATGCTATTTTGATTACACTGGTACGAATTTTTGCAAAATATTACAATTTAATAAGCATCACAGTAAGTAATCACAAAGAGTGGTAAAGAGAATTATTTAAAAATTTAAATATTTTTAAAATTTTTTAAAATATTGTTTCACTTTGGAGGGTTCCATAGTATATCACTGGTCATTTCCATTTTAGCTAACAAATACTCATTTAATTGACATTCAGAAGCATGAGGATACTTCTTAACTAATTCCTTTGCAGTTTTGCTAAATTTAATGACCTTAAAGATGTAAGAAATTAATATGTAATAATGCATTATTATGTTATTGATAATCATGATAGATGCATTTGTCTGCAGATAATAATATTAAATAGATGGTATGTATACTAAAAAAATAATAAGTATCTAATGATCAAAGAAATCATTTTGGAATACAAAAAAAATTTATGGATACCTATGATAATATAAAACTTTATTACCTGTGTTACCATATTTTTAATGCTTCCTTTTGAACTACTTTTAATATTTTTATCTATATCGTTTAAATTCATTGGCCAAACTCTTATCCAGCCTCCCTCCGAAGTTGGTGGTAGTTTCCAATCTTTACCATTTCCCCATCTTCGTATATGTTTATTATGTTTGCATTCTTCATTAAACTATAGAAATATACATTAAAATATATTTAATTCCAAATCTTAGATATTTTTATTTAAAAATTATAAAATAACCTGGCAGTCTTTACTTAAATATGGTACAACAATATATACAATTTATTTTACCTGTTCACAAGTCTTAAATATAATTTGGAACCTGAGTCTCTTTCCTATTGCTATTTTTTTGTATTTAAATTTTTTTTAGAAATACTAAAAAATAATTAATGTGAAGATTTCTTAAAAGAAATTTAATTTAACATTAGTTTAATGTAAGTATCCGGCATATATACCGGCGGATCCAGAATTTGGGAGAGGGGGGCACAAGGATTGAGACGGGCAAAAAGTGTTCTCAGATTTGGGATTGTCTCGTTGTTTCCTTATTATTTTTAAACGTTTGGTGGGGGGGGCTATGGGCCTATGGGCATGCGTAAATACTGCAGAAATAACTCCAGCTCCAGTTCGAGGTTGAAAGTAATTAAATATCTTATGATTAATATATCTGTACCCTAGAAGTAAAAAGTGGTAAATCCAATAATAGACATGAAGGAACTGTATGTTTTACCACGTTAAAAAGAACACAGGAGTTTCGACTGTTAACCTCTAGGGTACAGATATATTTTTCAACTTTGTTGCTATTTATGACATCTAACCGCGTTAAAGGGGTCAGTTATTTCCATTACCTTCCCCTGTATTTATCGTAGTCGCTGCCAATGTTAAACATTAGTATAGTTCACTCATGAGCAGATTGATTTTGAACTACATTAAATTAACTTACTTTTCTTGTGAAGATTCACCATAATTTTCTTTTAATACAAAAGTAATCATTTATATTATTCGATAATCCAGCAAAATTTATTTATGTATGTTCGTCTAAATCACATAATATGGTAATATTTACTTACTTACATTTTTATTATTTTCAAAATCATCATTCGGTTTTTGATTAAAAGTTAATTTCGCTGGAGAGGTAGCTTGGTTTCTTGAAAAATTGGTACTGGAAGCTAAAAATTGTATACATATAATAATACCTTCTTAGTTTTGTTATCTGAATTGTAACAGATATGTCTTAAATTGGCGATTTCTAATTGGTAATACAATAATAAATTAAAAATCCAAAAAATTAAAAAATTTTCCCACTAATTGGGTTTCGTTTTAGGGCTCTTTTAAATTAATTTTATTTTTTTAATTCGTAATTGCTGTATTGTTATGTTGAATTGCTCTATTATTATTTTGAGAAATATTTAAATTTTATTTATAAGCCGACCTCAGTCTGATGCTGATCTCGATCAATATTTTTAATAAATTATGATGTGGAAGTTATCGGATCCTATATCCAAGTTTTTAATATTATTATTGTTTTTAAAATTTTGCTGAAAAGAATCCGTAATTCTAAACACCATGTTCGACCAAGGTGTACCAATGAAATGAAATAACATTTTTCTAACAAAAATGTAAGTTATGAAATTTAAATAATTTTAATCTAAACATTTAAAATTTCAAATTTAAAACATATTATAAATATTTATGCCCGTATTCACAAACGTTCGTAAAATATTTAACAAGCCGTTTAATTTTGCAAACCAATGAAAATGATTTCGTAGTAGGAGCAAATAAATTCCATTGGTTTGTTTAAATAAACGGTTCGTTAAAATTTTTACGAACGTTTGTGAATATGGGCATTAATCTCTTATAAAACGACAACAATCTTTTTATCTTTTTAAAGATTCACATTTTTATAAAAAAAATAATTGATTCCGTTTTGTTGACACTGCAATTTTTATTTTACTATATACATATATTATCTAATACCTGCAGATAAAGTTCTCGTTTTCTTATATCCCGAAGATTTGCGGGAATTACATAATTGCTTCCTTTGTTTTTTTCTCCATTTCGCAGCAGCATTTAATACAGACGATTTTGTTTTCTCTTTAATAGATGTGGGTTTTAGATTTTCATCTTCGCTAAAGTTTATTAATTCAAAATTAAAATAAAATATGCCTTCCTGATTGTTAAGTTACTTACCTATAATCATTTGTATCTTCAGTTAATATATGAAATACTGATAGTCCAGTATTGTATAGCGGAAAGCCCAACAAATCAAACATGTCATGTAACATTGGTTTTTTCACCAAACGATCTGCATCGCAATCATTTCCCAACGCAGGACCTAAGTTCACCTAAAAAATTAATTTTTAATGCAATGAAGTACAACTATTTTGAAATACGTGTACTTCTAACAACCACGGTCTCAGAGCATAATCTATAAGGACATCAAATCCAAAAAATTCAAAACAATTCACGGTTGGTGGAACTTGTGCTACATGACTTAGTACTGTTAATACAATAAGTACAGAAATTCTTTGCCATAGTAACCAATCGGATATTCCTGCTTGCTGAAAGTATTTTCTTAACCTTCTTAATGTCCATTTGCATCCTATAAATGCAACGCATTATTTTCAGTTTATAATGTTTGAATAATATTTACCTGATCCAATCCTTTCTTTCATTTCTCCATATCCCGGTCCAAGTTTATTAATGGAACTATTGGTCAAGTGACGGAAAGGATTGCGTAAATCGTTCAAAGTAAACTTATCGGTACCAAACCTTGCTAAGCCTTCTCTATAGATGTATATTGTTAATGGATGATAAGATGGAATGCAAACATATAAGCGTAAATCAAACTTATAACCGCCTATAAGTAAAGGCCTTTCGATGTAACGCTGAACTATTGTATTTGTATCGTAGGTAAGTTCGCTAAGTTTCTAAAATTGCAAAAAGTAAAAAGTGCAATGCAATAAGATCATTGCGACCTTACTCTAAAAAGGAATATTCCTCTTCCTTGACTTTGACTTACAGGCTTACATATCCAGACTGGTTTATCATCAAAACTTCTTTCACTCTCTTTGACCGATACCGGTCGACTTCTGCTACATTCAGCTGCTAATTTTGTGTATTCGAGAGGCAAATTAAATCCCACTGGACTAAAAAATCGTTTATTATCTGCATTGATTATCTGTAAAACTGTTTTGTTTGGCACTAGAAATTTAATTTTATGGATATTTTGATACTTATCAGAAATAATTACGAAATATTGAACTTTTAATAGTCCTTCTGCTAATTATCACATTATAGATTATCCATGAAATTTTAATGTGGCGAAACAGATCAAATAAAATAGTAGTACGAGCAATAAAATTCTTATGAGTTTACTTTTATTATGAATATGACGTTTTTACCTGAAATCATAAATTGATCCATAAATTTTTCTCATGCAACGTAAATATCGAGCCAAGTTATCTTTTCGACATATGGAAGAACTTTTTGGAATGTGATTGATGTACTAAAAATGTAATGACAAATAAATAGCTATGTTGATTGATATTTTCATACTAATTTGTATTACCTGCCAGGCGTACAGACTACGATGATGATTTACTGGAAAACCTGATGTTTTCCACCATAGATTCCAATAATCGTCATTGGACAAACTAAATTCCTTCCAACCTCTTTCAAGACAAACCTATAAATTATGATAAATATGTAAAATTAATTTATAAGAAAAAGCAACACAGTTAGTCAACACAATTTTATTCTAGTTCTTATTTTATGTTAATAAACCAACACAGCTCTGTCCAGAGTACAAACGAGGACAATCCCAGGAAATATCGGAAACGACTAAACTAAGTGTTGTCTGGATTTTATTACCATTGGTAACATGCTTAGCTTATTAATTCAAATTACTTGTTTATTTAAATTGATTTATCATTATCCATGTGGCTAAATACTATGCATTAGACTCTGCTCGTTGGAATTACGAGAACTTTTTAATGTTTAACCCTGCGGCAGTCGCGACATTTATTTCAACTCGAGCGCTCGCGCTGCGGTCCTTAGCTCCGCATGATGAGATATCAGTTGTTTTGTGAGATTATGTTGCATGTCACACAAAAACTATTAAAAGAAAACAAATTTTATTCAAAATTAAAAGCTTACTAAATAAACTGTATTGATTCAACAATTTACTAAATAAAAACGAAATTCTTGTTTAGTACTAGTGTAAGTGTAAGTACTTGTGTTTAGTGTAGTCGAGGGAGGTAGAACAGGTAACTTTTCTGTGGCAATGCTTTAGACCAGCGGTCGGCAACCTTTTGGCAGGCGAGGGCCACATAGCGGTAAATTAAAACGAAGGTGGGCCGCACTTCAGGAACGAATAAGCTTTTTTTTTTAGCTTTTTACCGACTATTTCAAGAAAATGCCATAATTCGTGTAGTTTGCCAACAGAGCGCGGAAAAAGAGGTGGTTTATAAAACAGCCCGCGGGCCGCAAAGTGGAGGGCCAAGGGCTGTATGTGGCCCGCGGGCCTCGGGTTGCCGACCGCTGCTCTAGACAAACAAATTTCTCACAGGAACCGCAAATAATTGTCGTTTTTCTGTTCTTGTGAGAACCACACTTGTGGCAGGAAAGCATACCTACACACATCCATTTGATATAATGATGAATATGTAAACAATTTCAAATTTTATCAATAGTGCGGATCTCTGTTCCTCGACGCGACTGCCGGGAGGGTTAAATAAACTAGTTTCTTTTTTTCTGTTTTTGTTATTTTGTCTGGTGCTCAATTCCAAATATGACTGGTGGTTACTACTAAAAGCTGCATGAATTATTATAGAACTACAGATCATGTCTGCTGTGGAAAACTAAGTTAAGTTAGGTTAGCTTAGGCTAAGTTAGGTTCTATTCATCGCGAGTAGCGTCAAGTCTAACCGATGCATATCAATTTATCTACGATTAACAAACTGAGCAGTGCTCATAATTAAGTCAATCGTTCAGTACACTTTTTCATTAAAATTAATTATGTAAATCAAGTCGGGTTAGAAATTACAATAAACGTAGCTTAATATGTACATAGAATACCAAAATTTGTACCTCAGAGTTATAGATAATAAATCAAGAAATCCAAATAAAGAAGCTATTTTGGAAAGCTATAATAATGTTGTCAGATACTAAATTGTATCCAGCCATATCACAATGAATATCAAATAAGATTTTACTATATCATTCATTATTAAAGTAGTAAATAGTGTTTTAATGTCACAAAATATCCAATCAAGGTTAAGAAATACAGAAATATTTGCGTGATCATTTCATATTCATTAAAATCCTGGAAGTTATTATTTATTTTGGTCTCAGTTACTTCATAGTTTGCATGCTTAGTATTAGTTAAAGTAAATTATAATCATTTCAAGAATGAACATCATACACGTTGTTGTCAAGAAATTAATGTAAAGTTACATTGCAGCTACTAATCTATGCTAAAATTCTGCATGCACTTTAATTTTCATGTTGATTTATGGTTACCAGCTAGAAAACCGCATATTAACGTACACTAGAAGATTAACAAATAGGTTTCCGTGTTAAACACTTGACAGCTTGGCATATAAATTCTAAACATCATATTTTTTATAAATAAAATGTTTCTTAGATTTATACTAGAATAATAATATGTAGATACATGTATATAATAAAATCGTTAAAGCTTTTAAAATAGTTTTACTTAGAAACTCTTGCATAAACCTAAAAAGTTTTACTACATTTACGTTTAAATATAATACTTCCTCTTGTAGTAAACATAAGCACGCAAACAGTTAGGGTTTATTATAAATTAAATATTAAATCTATATGTTGTTACTTCGTAAATATTATCTAAATATTTCATAGCACAATTAATTTTTGTAACCGCATTTATAAATATTAAATCAATAAATTTAAAATTTTTAGTAGCTAAATGAAATTTAGTAGCTTGAGGTAACAAACTGTAGTATTAACTCATTAGTGTAATCGGTGTAATCAATTGTTGGGCATGTCTCAGTTTAGCACTTCGTTGATGGTATATACACCGTGATCCACACAGTGCGGTGGGTTAAACTTGTTTTTTTTCTTCGTGATGACAATTCCTGAATTTTACCAAAAAATAATATACTAGTATTCCAATTCTAAGAACAATGGAGATCAGAAAAACAAAAGTTAAAAAATCGAAAAATTAATTCGCAAGTTATAAGATGTCAAAACATCCGAGAGTATTGATGTAAAAAGTTGTTTGTGAAACTGGAATCTTGCGAAAGCCGGCTCGACGGACACCGAAAATTTAGCTTTAGAAGAAGCCTTTCAACAAGACTTCACCTGCTCATAAAGCAAAAACTACGCAAGAGTGGTACCGAATCACTATTTCTAATTTTATTAGTTCCGCTAACTGGCCCCCGTACTCAGCAGATCTCAACCCAAGGGATTATGCCATATGGTTTATTTTAGATACCAGGGCCTGTGCAAAACCCCTCAGAAGTTTAAAATCGTTAAACAAATCTTGCGTTATCCCTAAAAGAGTTACAAAAATCAGATGAAAATTTCATTAGACGGCTACGCACAGTGGGACGAAACCCTGAATTCGTGGTCAAAAATACGAAAAATGAATTGTGGATTCGGGGAAATTTAACCCTTGGGTTGGGTAGAGAAATTATTGGTGCATTCAAACCTCGAAGGGTAAGGTCGTACTTTCTATACCTAGCTCGATACAGTAATTCAAAGTCGGCCTTCGTTAAGAATTCATGCGTCACGCCAGAACGTAAAGCAAAACCAGTGATCTTTGAAATTCCATAACTTGAAAATGAATTAACTTATTTCAATTCTTCAAAATGGATCTTACTTCCGGAGATATGTAGAAAATATTGATGTTTGAATTAAATTGAAAAGTTATGTTTAACTGCTTGAAATACGGCCGTGTTCGAAACCCTCGCGAAAACAATAAGATTTTCGAAACCTCTACTTCCAATAAACAAAAAGTATAATATAACACCATATTCCACAACAATTCAAGTTACTTGAAGTTACAGGGCTTTAGATGAGTCTATCAGCTATCGAACACAGTTTATAGTGCCTGCGGAAAGCTGCGGTAACTGCAGTTTTAGCTGTTTTAGCATAGTTTGAGCTGTACACAGCAGGCAGATGGCATGCAGAATACTTAATACAGAATAGGCATAATACAGGAAACTTATACTTATATCGGTCTTTGACGTATATAGGGTGTTCGTAACAAAGTGGTCATAACGTATATAGGACAAGCGGCAGGTACACGAGGTAAACGCATGCGCGTTTTATTTAAACAGATTTCTTCTATTTGATGCAATAATTCTATAAAAATTGTTTCTAGCAATATTTATGGTGGCGAAAATGTTGATTTAAAATAAAAAAGTTATAAGAACAACCCAATTTAACCTATGATTAAAGCCATACTGAATGGCATTTTTATTTTAAAAATATGATAAATTATTATTATTGTAGCGGACAACAGACTAGGAAATCCCTGTAACCCTGTATTACTATAATTTGTTTACTTAGTTGTAACTTTTTTATACCTTGTATTGTAATAATACAGGGTGTCACAAATTCCTTTGGAAATAACCCTAAAGTACAGATTTTCACCAGAATTGAACAGGTTTTTAAAGAAATTTTTTTTTTACCGTTTTTGTCCGCCATTTTGTTTGTGAAATTTTTGACTAGAGATTTGTCGTCAGCAGCCCCAACAACCCCCGATTACTGATTTTCACCCGAATTAGACGGATTTTTGAAAAAATTTGTTACCGTTTTGGGTCCACCATTTTGTTTTTGAAATTTTTGATTTTGGATTCGTAATCAGCGACCCCAAAAACCCCCGACTGCAGATTTTCACACAAATTAGATGGGTTTTTGATTATTGGATTTTAAAAATCGATAATTAATTGCAAATTAATAAATAATAATAACGTCATATTTTTGGCTATCATAAACAATAAGTATCAACTATTTGATGTATGGCATTGCTTAGAAAAATAACAAGAAAGATTTTATAGAAATTTGTTATGCATTTTAGAAAAATCATAATAAATGATAATCAAAGATCATCAATGTTGTTTACTCTTTGATTAGTTCAGATAGTCGCGAAGATTTCCAATCTTATTTTTCATAACAAGTGTATAATTTTTTGTCATTTTTGGTAATCGAATTAACTACTTTAGTTCCATAAATCACATAAATCATTATGTAATGATTGACATTCTATCATTTTCAGTGCAGGTGTATGCAGATATAGTTTCGCGGTGTCTTGTACTCCGTGTCATTCACAAACATCAAACAAAGCGACATAGTCTTTTCAATGACGTCAATTCATTTGTTTGTTACGGCAAATTACAATTATTTATAGGTATTAGATAGAGAACCGGCCTAGAAAAATAAGGTTTTTGGGAAATAATAAAATACGAGTAAATTAGATTATCTATTCAGAAAGCATACAAGAGCCTGACTGGACAATACGGCAGACTTAAATTTGGAACTGCAGCAAAGCTAACTTTAATAAAGTAGCTTCAAAGGGCATTTTAATGTAGTCGTAAGATTTATTTATAATATAAAAATATTAAATGAAATTCAATTTGTAGAAGTTCAATGTAATATTAATAGCCAAAAGTAGATAAAAAAATTCTTTCTATATTTTTGAGACATAGTACATAGATTAGGATAGACCATAAATTGCAAAAAAGACCAAAAAAGCTTCAAAATTATATAAACTTTGAATTTTTTTAAGTTATTATATTATTAATTATAGGTAATATTCTGTCCTAGCATGTAGAAATATTTTTAAATTTAGAAACAACACTATTTTAACTATTATGCTTAATTACTAATCAATTTTTGCATGGCTGCATGCTATACTAATATAGAAAAGGTTGCAAACTTATGATTTAATTAATAGCAATTAAAAATGATAATATAGATTAGAATAAATTATAATACCATGGTCATTAAATGTAAATAATCTTACATAAAATCATTGCAATTTGACAAGTCTGCTTGAAATTTTGTATTAGATAATCTAAAATTAAAAATTTTAATAAATTGTTCAAGTTTAAATTTTAATTTTAAATTATTATTATAGCCCAATCAAATTAAATTTTTGGATAAAGTTTTCGTATATTATTAAATGCCCTTTTTATCCAATTAAAGCTACGTAATTCAGACGAAACTTTTTACTTTAAATCTTCGTTTTTTTATCGATGCATTTGACGTAAATTACTTAATAAAATTAGTAAAAACTTATCCGAAGTTAAATAAATTGTTGAAACCATGGTTTTAAAGAAGAAATTTCATTTTTTTTATAGGTGATTTTTATTATTTTACGTAGCGTTAATTGGACGAGAACAATACCTTGTTTACTTATACTACTTAAGGGGGGCGATACATGTAACCGCCTGAATTTTGACCGTTTTTTAGAGGCTTATTTAAATTGGATAGAATGAATGAATCGTTTTTAAATTCAGTTAGTTTATTCATTATATATTAAAATACAAGTTCTAATTTTTTTAATTTTTTTTTTTAAATGACCGCCGTAGTAACTAATCTCCTAAGACCCTAGCGGCAAAAGGCATCAATCGGCGGGATTTTTAGCTTTTAGCAAAAAATTTTGGTTTGCACGTGTTCATAAAACATGTATCTTCTAGTTGAACCAATAAAAAAGCAAAAAAGTCAAAAAATCGTAAATTGGCACGCCTTGTTTTCGATGGTTTTTGGGTCAAAAATGGTAATTTTGACTAATAGGTTGAGAAATTTTTGAGTTATCTTGCCCGGCAATTTAAAAAATGTAGTTGCGAGAAAAACGCGTTTAAAGTTTTGGCACACAGAAACTCTATGATTACAAAAACATTCCAACTAGTCAGCGATACTAGAACCATACATTTGAGATGTTATTTTAAGTATTTATGCATTTATTTATTTATTTATTTTATTTCTATTTATTTTACATGTATCGCCCCCCTTAAAATCAGAAAAATTTGTAGTTTTATCAATATTATTTAAACGCTTTTAGTAGATATATTAAAAATATTTATTGATAACCGGTTCTATGCGTAGCACAAATATTGGCAAAATATTGGACCAATATTACTATAATTAATTATAATTATTAGCTCTTGAAAATACAATTAAAAATGAATATCAATAGTGAGCTAAAGGGTACAAGTAAATCATATTATATGGATTTCGCAATCCTATACAATTAAATGTTGTAAAAAAATTATTAATGATTGAAAGTGCTTACTGTTCATTAATCCGAAAAATATGCAAATTAAGTGAATTAGTTTGCGACACGTATGCATAGGTGTTTTGAATTTCGGATTCTCATCAGGCAAACCTGGACAAAAAATTACTAACGCGCACAGTATTCAATTCAATATGATAGAAAAAAATAAGAATTCAAAATTATTTGACAATATTACTATAGTAATCGACCCATTCCTAAATTTTAATAAGTTGGAAAACGAATTATTATTGATATTCATCAGTCAATCACCCGGAATGTTATTTTTTTTTACTTTCCAATAATCATCATCATCATCATCAAAGCATTCATTCTATTCGGAGTATTGCTACCGTTAGAGGTCTCCTCAATATTTTATACGAGGTGGATTATACGAGCTTGTCTTTTTACAACTACAATTTTCTGTGTGCTTTCTATTGACAATTAAATTCTCAAATATGATAAATGGGTTCATAAATATGATGAACAAAATTATTAATATGACGTACGCGTTCACCGTATTGATGATTGCATTCATAAATATGATGAACGGGTTCATAAATATGATGAACAAAATTATTAATATGACGTACGCGTTCATCGTATTGACGATTGCATTCTTAAATATGATAAATGGGTTCATAAATATGATGAACATAATTATTAATATGACGTACGCGTTCACCGTATTGATGATTGCATTAATAAATATATGATGAATGGGTTCATAAATATTATGGACAAAATTATGACTATGACGTACCCGTTCATCATATTGATGATCGCTTACATATTTAAATATACCTAATAAACGTGTTATTAAATATGATGAACGCGTTCTTTAATATGACGAACAAAATTATTACTCTTACGTACTCGTTCATCATATTGATGATTGCATTCATAATTATAATGAACATATTCATTAATGCAATGAAACAACAACAAATATTACAAAAATATGTCATCAATACATTTTTTTGGTTTTATTTAATTATACATCAGTTTTACTAGCATTAATTTTCGCATTTTCTTTAAAATAAAAGGATAACGTCCTCATTTCGTTGAACTTCGTTATCGAAGGTAATGCTAATTAAGTTCCTCCATTGACCTAAATTGTGCTCAAATAGGATTTGTTCACCTATTTTACAATCGCTTAAGAAATGTCTTATTTTCAGTATTTCTATACTAACATTTTTGGCAAAAAATAAATTTAATAACCAAAAAAATATTAAAATAATTATTTTTCAACATTAAAACTTCAATACAACAAGTTAAATTAAATAATATAAGTAATAGAAATTATATTAATGAATTATATTATTTAATTTAACTTGTTGTATCGAAGTTTTAATGTTTATTTATTCTCACTCTCACAAGTTAAGATTTATTTATTTAAAATTATTTATCTTACCAATCAAACGATTATATAAATATTCTAGGTCTCAACTTTTTAACAGCGTCATTAAATCGCAGTTTTCTTCTGATGCACAATTTTCATTTAAACTGTTTAACTGATTCATATTTTCGTTTTTTTTTCAATAATAATATTGATGTGCGAATGAGTAATAAATTAATGTAAAAATCGAATATCGTAGGTAGATATTTATTGAATTTTATAAAATATTCGTTTGGTCAGATTCTATACCATTTTGTTTATTTATATTATACCATTTTGTCTATTTATATTATACATTAGACAAATTTTCGCGCAGTTGGTAATAAGTCCAATTAAAATTTTTGAGAATTTGTAAAAAAATGTTACTTTCACTTACACTACAAGTTTATGTATAAAATTTTAACTTTTAACATCGAATTATATGCACTAATAAAAATTAATAATTTTAAAAACCTCAGACTGTAAAAAAATTCCAAAAATAAAAATTAATGATAATAAAAGCACCTTACTTTAAAAACTACTGTTCTTTTTAAAAAGGAAAAAATAATTTTTTCTTTTTCACTCAACAACATAAACTCTTGGACACTTAACTCGAAAATTTAATTTATATTCTTCCCTCCTTCCTCCCTACAAAATTTAAACATTAATTTTGAAATCCGGGGAAACGCAGAATTGTTCCACGTACGAAATCAGTTTATTCAGTCCATATTAAAAATTCTCCGTTTTCCCTGACTTCAAAATTAATGTTTTAATTTTGTAGTGGGGAGGGGACAGATATTTTTTTATGTTTATTTTTATGTTTATATGAACTTTATGATAAATAGGTTCATAATATTATTAATGAAACAAAATATATAAACAATAAACACTTGTTCATCACTGGTATGAATTTGTTTATCGGCTCAAAGTGATGCTCTTTTCATTTATGATGAAACAGTTTTAAAAATATGATGCCATTTCTTCAGCTTAAGTCCAAAGTTTGAAAAAAATATTAATGAAAATGTTCATCATTGATAAAAATCATATTAATGAAAATGTTCATCATTGATGAAAAATACTAGTGATGAACAAGAGTTCATCAGTTCATCAATTATACATCATTTTTTGTTTCATCTATAATTTAGACGTGTTCATCATTATGATGAACTAGTTTATCAAAAATGTTTGAAAAATGTTATTATATGGATGAATATGTACATTAATATGATGAACAAAATCACTTAAATGACGTACGGATTTATCCTATTGATGTACTCGTACGTTCTATTTTTTGTTCATTTGTTTTGATTTTAGTTAAAAAAAAACTTTTATGGCAGCAAAAAGATTAACAGAATCTTCTTAACCTTCCCAATTACTAGATAATTAAACAAATATTTGATAATACTCAATCGATGAATTCTTACGTCATATTGATGATTGCGTCATCACCTCGATAATAAGAAATTGATTAAACAAAATTCACAGTATTGATGAATCATTCATCATTTTTCAAACTTTATCGATGACTTGGTACGTCATATTGATGATTATTTCATCCACATAATAAAAATAAATTGATGAAACAAAATTTCCTGTATTTATGAATCATTTATCATTTCTTAAATTTCATCGATGACTTGGTACATCATATTGATGATTTGTTCATCATTACGATGAATTTCACTTGTTGAATGGCGTTCATCAATATGACGTACCATTTTTTTTTCAGTGTAATTCGGTTGATTTTATTTAAGATCTTTTCGCTTTCGGGATCAAAATCAAAAATTATTCTCGTAAAATTAAGTCACTATGATTGTCAAAAATACAAAAATCTGCAATTAAAACTAATAGCAGATTAATACTTCAATATTATTATATAATAACTAGTTAATTAAACTAAATATTAATATAAATAATAAACATATGATAACAACGATAACCTTCGCTGAAAGACTGAAAATAAAATTAATTATTATTAATGTTTAATTAATTTGTTATATTGAAGTTTTAATTTATTATATTTTATAAGTTAGGAATTTATAATACATAATAATATATTCAAAACTTATTATACCGGGTGCTGAATGAGTTAGCCGAAAATAGGAAATTATCATGTAAAAACTTATTTATGCAAATTCCTACTTCCCTAATTATTTTAGAGAAAAAATGAAAGACACAAAAGTTATGCAGAAATATAAACTACGAATGATAATACCATTAGATTTCATCTAGCTTAGAAAATCAAAAAATGCTTTCAAAATTGTTAAAATTTTCATTTATCGCACTGCTCATGTAATAAATTCAATTTAATTTCTATTTTCAAAAATAATTATTATGGAAGCTTTTGACTTTTTTTTTGACTTTTTAAGCAAAAGTTAAATGAAATCTAATGCTGTTATCATTCATAGTTTATATTTCTGTATTATTTTTGTGTCTTTCATTTTTTCTCTAAAATAATTAGGAAAGCAGGAATTTGCATAAATAAGTTTTTACATGTTAATTTCCTATGTTCGGCTAACTCATTCAGCCCCCGGTATATTCAAATAAGCTTAGGTACATAATATATAAACATTTTTTTTATTTGGAAACAAATTTATTACTACATTATGTTTCTTTATTATGTAATTCAAAAAGTTGGCATAGAACACTTGCAAAATGGTATAGAGACCGTGCGTAAAATTAGCGCCAGCACCAATTTCGACTCTAGCGGACACAACTCGACTAACTGACGGGAGATAGGTACTAGCAAAATAGCGCAGTATTTATGTTAAAACTATTACGAAAAGGAGTAATTTAGAAGTTATATGTAATTTTATGATATAAAGAAAGACAAAAATAGAGTATAAAATAATTAAGTGTGGTTTTGGATATGTCTGTTATGATAAATTACCACAATCTAGTTTAAAAAAATCTGATGTGGACACCACTTAACTTCCTTGTAATTTTTATAATGATTGTACCAGAATCTCGTTAATCTATTTGTGCGCGTCATGAATTACGACTTTTGGCACGGACAATCGCAACCAAAATTAGGAGGTGCACAACTAGATGCTATAAGTGTCTCAAATCCAAAATTTTAACTTTCTACGACCTACCGTATTTGAGTTATGCGACATACAGACGTCCGTACGTACACGTACGTATAGGATGGCTCAATTTCGATCCCTCTTATGGGGAAATCGGTAACTATAGGAGATATAAAAAAATAAATGACGCATCCTCGATCTCTTATTTTGAGATATTCTGAAGGGTTGTATATAGTATATACTATATAGTATATAAGCTGAAGGACAGACTATGCGATCCGTGTTTTTATGTGCATTTCTATTCAGTACAGAAAACTCTACCTCTACTATTGTTTCACATTAAGTTTATTAATAAAAAATAAACACACATACCTACGAATATTCCATTAATATTTTTTCGAACTACACTAATATAAAAATATTATACATTTTTTTATGTTGTACAAAAGCATGAAAACCGTCGAACAAAATTGGGATTGGAGTGCAGTATTTACTGTGCAGATTTTAAGCATTCTCTGGTGATATACAAAATTTAAATTTAAAGAATCTTTACAAACATTTTAATAGAAAACTAAGAATAATTTCTGACAAGTATTATATTAACAAAATTTAAGAAATGGAAGAAACTTCAATTTTGTGTTAAAACTTTGGTATGCTAAAAGATGAGTAAACCCTTTAATATTAACTTTATGAAGTGAATTATAATAAAAATAAAAACAGAATATTAGGCTTTGAAAAGTATAAATTGCATTTCTTGCGCTTATTTCTATTTCGTTGAAAATAATTCTGGTCTACTTGTTATGTTTGAACATACTGAAAGTAGGGACCAAAACTCCTTGGGCTCGAGCAGCCATCTTGGAAAAATGGTCATCCAAATTACTTTTTTGCTGATATCTCGGTAACCGTGCATTTTAGCCAGTAAAGTTTGACACAAAAAAGAAAGATAATAACATTTTCTATCAAAAAGATGGTATGCACTTTTTGTATTTTCATTATTTACGCCGGTAATCCACGTTGCATATAGAGCATATTAATCAATATTTTAAACGTAGGTTCATGTTTTCAGCACTTGCGGGCTTGAAACGTGAATAAGTTTCAAAAATTTACCTAACCGACATTGTTAGGACATTATGACGAATGATGAGAAAGAAAGGACCGAGTTATCATGGAGATAATTACCATAAGTAATTAAGATAATGTTGATATAAAACTGAAAAATGATTCCATTTGATATTTAAAAACGATAGAATTATAGACCAACGGTTCTCAACCCTTTTACGACGCGACCTCCAAATTTTCTTGCTTATTTTCTGCGACCCCAACAATGTCAGTAATAAAAAATAGTTATCAATTACTTTATTTAAAATTTATATTAAAAGAAAGATGCATATATCTAATAAAACACAAATACTCAACTTGTACTTTTTCTTTACTTATTAATGACCAACTGTAACATATGGTGGCATCAAGCCAAGAAAAGGGGTGTATTACTAGTTATGCTAAATAAGTTGTAAAGATTTGCTAAATAAGTTGCAAGATTTATGATCCCCATAGAAGCCCATCATATCATGATCTTCCAAAAACTTCCAAAAACCTTTCTAGGTTCTCATACCTGGTAGGGGAGCGGAAGGCACCAAGCAGGAGCTGAAAATAACTGCCGTAACAGCTTGTGCAGAGGAAATGACATGTGAGGGCTTATCCAAATAAGCGGATCTGTATATCATGAGCGACAGCCAGGCAGATATAAAAGCTCTATAGCAAGTGGAAACACAACCCAGGATTATAAGTCACTGCCTCGATGTGCTAGTAGCACTTGCACAACAGAACAGGTTAACGCTGAGGTGGGTGCCGGAACACTCAGGAATAAAAGACAACGAAAAAGCAAATGCCCTTGCTAAGGCTGTAGGCTAGTAGGACTAGAACCAACTTGCGAGATAGCACATCTGCCCGCAAAAGGGACTATAAAGGAACTATTAAGGAAACAACATCTTGCGTAGTGGAAGGGTTTTCCGGGACTGAGGCAATCGCGGATGTTCATTGGAGGACCCTCCAATAACAAAAGAAAACTTGAAATTCTTTAGCTGAGTAGACCACAGCTGAGCAAGACAGTAGGACTACCTATAGAACACTGCTGTCGGAATAGGCACCTCAATGTAATTGAGGTTGTGTGTGTGAAGCTTCGAGCTTCTGTACAAGTGGGCATGAAACCACAACCAGTTCAGCAATAATAAATAATAATAATAATACTTATTTATGACTTCCTTAATGTTGATGTTTTGTGTCCTGATGATGTTTTTAATCAATTGTTTGTGCAAGGGAAATCCTAAAATTCGGGTTACTAATTTCTAATTAAAATTCAAAACGAATTTTAGAAAGAAATCGCTCAATTTTCTGCGACCCCCTAAAATAGTTCGGCGACCCCGTTTGGGGTCGCGACCCCCAGGTTGAGAATCGCTGTTATAGACTTCGAATTTTAGAAATGCAAACTGAGTGGTACTATAATATTGCTGGGGATTCGAGTTGTTCATCGTATGACACTGCTTGATTTTATTAACTGAAAACTGTAAATAGATTAAACTCAAAAAACATATCAACCTCGATATCCAGTACATTATTGTCATCAATATGTAATCTCTTTCAATAGACCTCTCTTTTTCCATCTGAATTAGACTTGAAACATGAGGTGCCATGACAATATCCGCAGATTATTTTTACAGCCATACGATGAAGTGCAGCATTTCTTACAATTGCAAGATATTAACTTTAGCAAAACTTCGGGAACAGGCGCATGAAGCAATGGGATAGGTTTTAAAAAATTATCCGTTCTTTTCCATACCAAAAGTTCAGGTTGCATTTCATACCCACGCCACGCCACTTTCGTATCTGGTGATAAACTTTAAAATTCAAACGAATGCTGTTGAGTAGCCGCAGCCGTTCGTTGAGGGTAACAAAGCTAAGTTCGATTTTCTTTTATAAATTTACTTGGTGAAAGAATTATATAGCGTTGGCTGTTCAGAGACGTTTTTTTAGGAACATTATAGATATACAATATCTTGTCGTTACCAAAACGGTAAAGTAAAATTTTTCAAGCTTCTAAGAGATACAACTGACTTACACAACGGTGATAGGATTTTCAACTCAGATAGTAGAACAATTTCTTCTATCTGTCTATGGTGTTCTCGAAACTGAAACGTCTCTGAACCGCCATCGCTATAATCTTTCACCAAGTAAGTTCATAACAGAAAATCGAACTTAGCACCGTTTCTCCCAACGGCTTCGGCTGCTCAACAACATTCGTTTAAACTTTAAAGTGTATCACCAGATAAATACAATAGTGCCACCCGAACTGTGGGGATAAAAAAACGGATAATTTTTTAATACCTTCATGCTCCTGTTACCGAATCTTTGCTAAAGTTGATATCTTGAAATTGTCAGAAAGGCTGCACTTCATCTTGAGGCTGCAAAAAGTCAATATTTAGTTACACTGTCAGTTAATCTGTACCACGAATTTCACTTTTTCCTATATACCAATGGAAAGAGGACAATTTTTTAAGTATTTTAAAAATACATTTTGCGGATTATCCATTAGTTTTAGAGAAACCGGCATTTGAAAATAGAAATTTTCCATATCGTCGGTTGAGAGTGTTAAACTCTTACAAAGTAAAATGTAGAAAAAGTCAAAGAGCTTTTGCACCCCTATGCAGGTTGACAAATTATCCATTACAAAGCAGACACATGCCTTACTTGACGATTGAGTGAAATGGTCTTTACATTTTTTCGTGTATTTTAGATTTTCTTTTGATTAATTTGAATAAGTTTCATTAAACGATAACTTCTTTGTTTGTTATGAAAATTAATTTTATTTTACTGGAAAGTATTAGGTATTGCCCTACATACATCTATTATTTTGTCCTGCATATGATCTCTGAACATAAAATATTAGCTAGCATAGTTTTCATAAAATCACCAATGCAAAAACAAATCACAAATACTTTATATCAAAACATGTTAAACGAAAAATTTACAGTTTTAAATCCAATTTTTACATAACACGAATAATAAACAATAGAGTACAGTCACATTATATTATTATTATATTGAATGTCAGAAACTTGGTGTACGGGACCAACTTATATGAAATGTTAACTGACAACAATCACGAATAAATTGCAGCACTAACATCAAAGTTATAACTTATAATTTTCTTTTTGTTTTGACTCTTATTCTGCTTTGACCTACTCTTCCTCTACATAACATTTAAGTATCACAATAATTTTGACGTCAACGCTATAGTTGAAGTTATATAGCTTTTTCATTGAATGTGTACACTCTTTTAGTTTTAATTGTCGATGTAATCATCACAGTTATTAAAGCATTTACTGAATAAAGTTTAGGTTTAAATAACCAATAAGATTATCAAATCAGAATCGCACTTTGCTTCGGTAAAAGCACTTTTCGGACTAGGTATATGTTTTTTTTTCAAAGACCGTAAGAGGCACTAAACTACCATTGTTTAATAAATAGTAGTTTAATTAATTTTCATTGAATTCAGTTCATTTGATTAATAATTTTAATTTGTTTTGCAGATTTATGTGCTTCAAGAGATTGGCAAAAGCTTTAACCATGTTAAACACGATTAGGTAGGTATATCTACCAATAATAATATTTCATCTAATTTGAATTTAAGTTAAATTTTTAGGCCACTGAAAGTCCTAAAAGTATCGTTTTATAGTCGATTGCTGATAAAAGCCTTATAGGAAGCTTAGTTGAGCTATTATGACTTGTTTTTTAACACTTTCAATTATTTGTTGTTATTAATTCTACCGACGCGACGTCGACAGTTCAATAATGCAGATTTGAATTATTTGGAGCTCAATAATTTAGCATAATTTAAACCTCCAGAAGAAGTAAACAAGAAAGTTAAATAATTTTGAATAAGGTGCCATAAATTGATTGCTGAAAATGCAAGATTTTTCTCAGTCGTATGCACGCGTATTCTCTGATTAATTAATAAATCGATAATTTTAACTAAAGTACCTACATTTTAGTTTAATGACCTTAATTTTACATCAATTATGAAAGTTAAATTAAATCATGTTTCTATTTAATTGGCACAAAATTTTCAATTTCTTACTTTAATGCGGTTGATAAGACGATAAATAAATGCGATTAATATAATTTTCTATTATGATAGTTTCTGTTTTACTGTCGAAGTTTTTTAGTATATTACACGTTTACTTCTATTATAGAGTAACTAATACTTAAACGAACTCCTACATTATTAAAAAATATTCCGATTTTTAAGAATACTTTCTTGGAATGTTGCTTAATCATACTGTTCATACACCTTCGTATAAATAAGTGACCAAAGTTAATGGGTTTGCTAATTAAAATTACATACCAGAAGATTAGTCTTCAAATTTATTTGATTTTATCATTGCATCGGTATTTGCAGTATTAAAATACGAGGAACAATAGCTATTAAATATTAAAATTTTTCAGCTGTTATTCATTAGTTCGGTCATTAAAAATTCTTGCGTAGAATAGTAAGTAATTTACTTTATTTGCACAATTCAGTTCACTATCGGAAAAGAGGTCTTCATTTCTTTACATTCGATGGTGTATTATATTATGACAAAATTATAAATGTAAGTAAAATTGAACTAAATAGATGAAATTTGACGTAAAGTTAAAAGTAAAAAAAATTACTCGGTTTCAGTGTTATCCTGTTATCTGATGTTTACTGTATAAAAGTAAAAAAACATTAAGATGTTCTTACTGTTACGTAAAATTTCCACTACTTTAATTTTGCTTATAGTTAGTTATATTAGGCATTAGATATACAGAAAAATACCATCCGACGATTTTGTGATTTTGGACATCTGACATTTAACATATTCCGGTTCGAATTTGAAGTAGAAAACTTCAAAATATGGAAAAAAAAATTGTATTTTATAAAGATAAAGCTAATAAAACTTTCAACAAAAATTTCCAATATATTACTGTGTATCTACAGTTCTACGTAATATTAAGTAAATTATCTCAAATATTTCGACATTGCAAATTTTAATTTTTAAAATAATCTTCTTTTAAGGAATAAACGAAAATTTTAACAATTTCAAAAACATTTTTTGATCTTCTAAGTAAAAGCTATAGATAAAAACTAATGGAATTTGCATAAATAAGGTTTTACATGTTAATTTCCTATGTTCGGCTAACTCATTCACCCGGTGTATAAGTCCGGCATGCGCGTGCAAAGGAGTATTAGTCCATTTTTGGGCAAATTGAGTTAAGTGCATAAGTAGGTTGCTTTTATGATTCTGCATATGTGTGTGAAACCATATTAGTTTAATCAATTTTTTAACGGTCAAAATTTGTTTGTAAAATTCGGTATAAGTTCAAAATTTAAACAAGTATTTTGTTCAAAGGGTATAAGTTGACTTATATGTACCTTTTGGCATAGGTATTATATAACAGTTTCGTTGTGCAAATACAAAATACTTATACCATTTTGCACATTTAATTTTTTTTTTACTTATTTAAAACATTTTGTAATATTATTTATTAACAAATAAAATATTAAAATTCGATATGGTACCTTTATTACAAAAACTAAATGAAAATTAAGTGAAATTATATAGTGCAAAATGGTATAAGTGGAAATATTTTTTGTGTCCAAAGGTATAAGTCGGCCGTTTTTTTCTAAATTATATTCTTTTTTCTAATTTTAAAATAAAAATTTAAATTATGAAAAATTGTAGTCGGTTCAACATAAAATTGTCTACCAATATAATATATTAATAGCTTTGCCAGTTGTTGTTTGGCCAATTTACAATATTTGATTAAGCGAAGGTAAAAACCTTAAAACTGCGATATCTCAAAATGCCAATTTTGGACTTACATATACTCCTTTGCACGCGCACGCCGGAAGTGTTATTCCTTAACAACCTGAATGCTTTTGTGCAATATAGTTATTAATTAAAATAAAATTAAAAATATTTTTTAATTCATTTAATCATATGTATCTCTGGTTCTATTTAGGAGAGTAATAAATTAAGTAAAAAATAAAATGGGGCAGAAAGACTAATTATTTTTCAATAATTTTTTCTACTGTTCTTTTTCATTTTGAAGTATTTCAACTTAGTGAAGTTTTGTATGTATAGTTTTTTTTAATATTTACACATTCCTTTTAAGCACGATCGCTATCCTGAGTTCGCTTCCCGACTGTAATACCTAGAAATTTTTCAAACCGTGTATCTCTCACAATGAACTGTACTGAAATCTTGTTATATGATCAACTTAGCTACAACCAAGATGACTTACTAGGGAATATAATTAGCGAGGTTGTTTCCTGTTGTCTTCTCAAACGTCTTTATTATCGCTTTAAGTTCGATTTTATAACCACCGTATATGCACAGCTCTGCAACTTGAAGTGCATATTATTACATAATATGTATGTAACAATAAAGAACCGATCCATTTCCCAAAAAATTAGAAAGTAATAAACGAAAGCAGCTACAAAACAAAAAATTAAATTTACAAAATTTTTATTTTTATTGAAAAATTATTTTATTAATTAAGGTTATTCTATTAGTACCTACATTATTTAAGTAAATGTTCAAAATGACCACCCTAATTTTATAAAAGGATAAATAATGGGAATAGACAATTTCTACACCCTCAATAATTCCGAATTAAAATGATCTAATGCTACCTAAGGCTAGCAGGTATACATTTGCTGAGTGAAAAATATGAGTCCAAAAATGTTACTGTGGATGATACGTCACATGAGTGAAGTCCATGAATCTTAGCACGAGAAGTTAACACGCTAATCGTTCAGTTTTTCACTCACGAAACTAACGCAAAATACAAAGTTGAAATGTCAACCTGACACGAATTTTTTATATGTTACTATGGATATGAAATGAATTAAAAACAAAATCGACAAACAATCGAAATCTTCTTAAAGGCCCTCTTGATTTTTCTCACTACTATATAGTTTTGTTATTGGTTGCATGTTGCCCGAAATGCAGCAATTCTATTGGATATACTATATTATATTAATGTGTAAACTATTGTTCAAACAATTTTTATTTAAACACGTATCTCATATAGACATAAACTTATAATTAATTAATAATAATATCATATTGGAATACTTTAAACTTTTTGTTATTCCGATAATTTTACTATATTTCTGCATCTGCATCTCAGAATAAGTCTAAGATATCTTTCATTGATGTACAAGTTTTTTAACTTACTTGGATTATAGTTCTGAACTATTATTAACTGATAATATTGCTTAATATAATATACACATATAATAAAATAACTAATATTATAAGTTTACTAACCTGAGTGAGAAGTTGAGGTCCCGAACCGGAATCATTTATGCGAAAAACAAAAGGACCATCACCAAAACGTTCTTGAAACATTTTTAATGAAAATCTTCAAACATTATCTTTTGTAAAAAACAAAATTTCTGTACTTAAAAATCTTTAATAATAGTAATCATTGCAAAATGTATCAGAAAGGTTGTTCGATACGGAAAACGAAAAATTAATTGAATAGGTCGAGCACGTGCAGGGTTGTTTCGGGAACTGCTATCAAGGTGCGCTTCGTTCCACTAGATATAGCAAGTGACACGCGATGAATCCAACATTCATTTGTCCTGCTTGCCATTTAATACACCTAAATAATAAAGAATCACCCCACTATAAAAGGGTGGATAGTTTTAATAATATAATACGTCAAACTGTAACTTTGATGCATATTTATATAATAGATTGTGATTATCAATTTAGGTCACGAAATAAATGTTTTCGGTATTTATGTATGAATGATTATTGTTACTGTAATTTTGCATTTCCTCGTGAATAAAAACGAATTAGACAGTCAGATAGCGACTTTTCTTATTACATTTAGATATATAAATACCTAAAAAAATCAATTTAAAATTACTAACTTATGAACAAGCGACTACTAAAAAATTGGTTTCATATTTCAATTTAAAATACCATTATTAAGGTATCTTTAAGTTGTTCTTGTCAAAATTTCAAAGTTTATTATTTTAAAGGTCGTTTTAAACATTAACCCACATTGATCACGATATTTCTAAAATTAACTTGTATGTATAGATACTTGTTGCTTTTTTCTTGCAAATATAGCTGCTAAATGGGGTAAAGTTGCTTTATATTTTGCCTAAAATAGCATTGTTTTTAAAAGCAATTTTTATATTTTAATTTATAATTATTTAAACGCATTTATATTTTAATATTAGTTCAGCAGCTCAAAGGATCTTTCAGCTCTTGGCTGTAGAGCAGGACAGCTAGTTTACTCGAAGGGTTTAGTATTATGGGAGGGTAGTATTAGATAAGACAAAAAAAATAAGTTTTGTAATTTCCATATCAATTTTATCGATAACAGTAATTATTTACATTTCTTTGTAAAATTTGAGTATTTTTCGATGAAATTTTACAGATTTTTTTAATAAAAAGTGGTTTTAAGGTTAGTAAGTAATAATTTTTTAGATATTCTAAAATTCACAATATAAAAATTATAAAATTATTAGTAGATAGTATAATATTATTTATCATAATAATATTGTAGTACTAGTATATCTTACAGACTGAATTCATTTCAAATCAAGCAGGCTGGGTAGATAGAGTAATTTTACAGAATTTGCATCCGCTTAAAATAATATCTTGTTGTTTCTACAAAATGAGAAGACTCGTATTTTTTCACCCCTAAAATTAGTCTGACGTCCAATAGAGACTTTTTAAGATTCCTAAATAAATATATAGACTTCTAAATTGTTTCCAAAAATACGAAAATTTCTCAATTTTTCTAAAAATGTTGAAAGTCTTATTTCTCAAAAATTTCACTTGAAATCTTAAAATGTCGCTATCGGGCATTAGACCGTTTCTATCCAGCCTGCAGGATTTGAAATGGATTCAGCCGGGATTCAGGTATGTACTAAATGTGATAAATTCTTTAGGAAATCAAGCAAACATTAATATTTGGACATGAAAATGCTGGAAAACAATGGAAATTTATAAGCTACTGGTACCTATAGGTTTGGTTTTTAGATGTGTCACTTTTTAAATAAGTAAAAAATTGTATCCTATTTATATTTATCAAACCATATTCGTTTTATTAGCTTGACTAATTAAAATTTGATTCTATAGCTTGTTACTTTTGTACACCCCCACCTTCTTATTTTTGGTATTTTTAATTATTAGTAGGCACTTTTTCAAAATTTTAAGTAAATTTTGCACTTTGTTGGTTCGGAGTTAAAAAGTAGGTTTAGTATGAATTTTACGAATATTGGCCATCTGTGTGTAGTAATAGTATTATTAAGAAACTAGTTTTATAAGACATGTTTTTATCTTTTATCTCACGCAATCCGTTTAGAAAGCGACCCGCGAAGCGGGGAGTTTTTTAAAAGATAAATATGATAAAACGTTTTATGAAACAAGTTTTTTATACTATTTTTTCTATTTTGTGCTTTTACGCTCTAAAAATTTCAAAATGTGCATTTTATTAAGTAATAGCAAATTTGAAATTTTTGTTCATTCTTGCGACGATCGGTAACAACTAGCGTGTTGCTTTTTTTATTTTATAGGTTGGAATACCGCATAATTCGTGGATTAGAGGCCTCTTAATACACTAATGGATTAGAACTCATAATACACTCATAATACAAAATCAGTATTCTCTATCAAAATAAATTTGTCAAATCTGACGTTTCCCAAAAGCAAAATTTTTATTTACTTGTGGTTTTGGCCATGGTCGTGGATAAAACGTTGAATTATATTCGGGAATTAACAAGCTTCTAATTCCCTTATATAATTAATAACTATAATTTGTTTTCATTTATTAATAATTACGAACCTCTTAAAACAAAAAATTGCGTTTCGAAATATTGTCCATTTTGATACGCGATTGGGTTTCAAAATGACTTTGTTTTAGACGCAAAATAGAAAAAATACTTTTTAAATGTCATAAGCGATAACCAAAGTTTGTTATAAAAATGCTTGTAGAAAGGTTTTTTCTTTTTTAAATCGGTTTATTTTACCGAAATTACAAATATTGAATTTATTACAATAAAAATTTTGCGAGTGACTATTCCAGCAACTTAACCAAATAACAATATGTAGTACTTTTTATTGGTAATAAAAATTGATATTAATAGACCAGTCAAATTAGATCGATCTTGGGCTTGGCGCGGAACTAATTTAGAATTCGATGCCATCCACAAAAAAGTGTTTGGTCTAGGTCTAAGTCTGAGAAGAAAACTTAAATTTCTAGAATTTTTTTGTTCGATAAACTTAGAAATAACTCAAAACTTGAATTATTTGCATTTGCCTCAGTTTTAATCCTAGCTGCTTTCTTTTGGTAAAAATATGCTTACGCCATGTGAGTCTTCTGTCAAGATGCATCCCTAGGTATTTAGCATCGTCTGCCTGTGGTTTTTGACTATTGTGAAGTTTAGTTTTTTAATTATTTAGTATCAAGTTCAACATATGTACCAGTGTCTCTTCTCAGGGCAAAAGTTACATGAGCCGACTGGGAATCGTTGGCTTTAATACGCCATTTATTTAACCAGTTTTCAACTGCTAATAAGTTGATTTGAAGATTTCTGGAAGCAGTTGCGGGATCGGTATGAAAAGCCAGGATGGCGGTGTCATCTGCAAAGGTGGCAACTGTTGTAGACTTTATTGTTGGCAGGTCATGTGTATCCAATAGATATATAACTGGGCCCAAGACGCTTCCTTGTGGTACTCCTGCGTTGATGGGAACTAGGTCGGTATATTCATTTCTGTGTTTAACTAAAAAGTGTCTATGACTCAGATATGACTTGAGGTTTAGGTAAAACTGACATGGTAAGGTCGTTTTCATCTTGTAGAATAGTCCTTGGTGCCATACCTTATTAAATGCCTGGCTTACGTCAAGAAAAGCTGCTGAGCAGAAACGTTTGTTTTCAAGGTTTTCATTGATTTTTTTAACCACTCGATGGACCTGCTCTATTGTACTATGCATGTTACGGAATCCAAACTGGTAATTAGATATTATTTTTCCTGTTCCATTACAGGTTTTACGTCGTTCGAATAATAGTTTTTCAAAAACTTTGGATAGTAAAGGATAGGCTAATCGGTCTGCATGATTTAACTTCATCACTTTTTTTGCCTGGTTTAGGAATTATTACTATTTGGGCTATTGTGCACTGGTTGGGAAATTTTTTAATTCTTAAGATAGCGTTGAATATCTGCGTGATAGCTTTGATGCATTTATGTGTTAGGGTACGTTTATGTTGGAGCTGTAAGCAGTGATGGTTGCAGTGATTCTCGCGAAGCAGTGATTTGTAATGCATTGATTCTTATAGGACCGTTTATGTTGAAGCAGCGCGAAACTCAATGTTAATTCGTAGAACAGCGATTAGAGCTAAACAATTTCTTCGCTTTATCAGTTATCACAGCTCCAACATAAACCTACCCTTACTTCTTGAAGCACTTCCAGTAATTAAATCAAATCCCGGTGCTTTTGTGGGATGCAGATTTTTAATAATGTATTTAACATCTTTTATTTTGAAATGTTAAATTGCGAGATCCATCTGAAAGGGAGCTTCAAGATATTCCCTAATTTCGTTTTATATTTTGCGCGGGAAAGATCAGTACAGCCTTGAGAGGAAAATTAGTGAAGTCCAGGTAAAGGGATTCGGTTCATGTTTTAATAATCAAAATATAAGCGACATGAAATAATAACTGTAAAAAATAAAGAGCAAAAAGTAATAAAAACGTAAGTAAAGTAAAAGTAAAAAATAAAGTGGTAGTGAACACAATAAGAGAAAGAAGTGAAACAATAGCCGTAAAATTGGCCGTGTAATTACAAAAAGTAAACAAATGAAAATTTAATGATAATAAAGTGCAATCAGAAGAAAAACATGAAGTGGAAGTAATGATAATAAAAAACAAATTATTGCCTCCTTTTTACTAAAATAAAATTTTTGAATATACCAAATTTCATTAATTAAATTTTATAATGCATATTATACATATTTTTTGTACTGAAAAATGGCTTCATAAGCCGAAATATGTAATATAAGTGAAATTTGGTAAATTTTAAATTTGCACTTGAGTAAAAGGTGATAATAACTTGTTGTTTTTTGTTATCATTATGATTTCTTTTTACGATTTCACGGCTAACCAAACTGATTAATTGTGTTTGAAACCGAGGGCAGAGCATCGTTTCTGCTTCACACAAAGCAACAAATGTTCCATCAACTACGTTTTAGTAGTAATAAATTATGAAATCAACAGAAATTAAATTTTAGTGATAATTTCTTAATTTTTTCAAAAAAATGTATACAAAAACATAATATACTACATACAGGGTGCCCGTTTTTCGAGTTCCACCATGGAGATCTCAGTTATTATAAGAGATGTGAGGCTGGCTAAATTATGGCAAAGTTGCGCATTTTCATGCCGAACAACAATTTTCTGAAAGAAAATTCGATGTATTATTTTTAGATTTTAAATTATTCGTAAGTAGTTGACCAAGTTTCATTATTTCCTGAAAAATGTATTTTCAGGTTTATTGGTTTTTATATTTTGCTTTGAAGAGAAGAAATAGGCTTCATCGCTGAAAGAAAATTTTTAATAAAAAAGTGGATCTGTTTGCAATTGACTCTCAGCCCAGTCGCAAAACAAACGATGCGAACATCAATTTTGAGGCTTGATTTCTTAAACAAATTGAATCTTAATATGGATGTAGACCAAGATTTTCACGAAAAAATTTAGTTGCATAAGAACTTATAATAACAACGACTAATAGACAAATTCGTGCTTATACCAACATATTTTCTGTACATACTATAGTTTTTCGTCCTGTTGCTGTTACATCAAGTAGAGTAAATGTTGTTCGAAATTTATTAGTAACTCAATGAATAAATTGCTCAGATGGGCGGTTATGATACCGTAAAATTTCGAAGTACTTTATAACTTTGATGGATAAAACATTGATTTTCGAAATAAATATCCACAATTTACAAACTTTGTTGCATATAAGTGTTTCTATCTTAATATGTCAAATGCTTTTAAACAAAAATGTCAAACCAGATGTCAGCAACAGAATATCTATATCAAATTAATGTTCTATCACTAACTATAAAAAATAAATCCCTTTTTATTATACATTCCAGAATGTGAAAACATATACTAAAATTAATACAAATAATTATTTACTAGTTAGAATAGTGGTCAGAATTGAATGTTCTGCTCCACATGGAATAGAAAACATACAACTTAACCATTTGAAGAAATGATTCAATAAAATATCCAAATCTAGCAATCAAAGAAATATTCGACAATGAATACTTCACGTTCACTTCATGAAAAGCAAAAAGATTTTATAAATAACATTTCAACATAATTTGTAAATAAAAATTTCCAAATTCACTTTACTAGTTAATATAATTTAGTCAAATGCGATTCAACACTACAATTCAACCCAGCTATCATGTATGAATGTATGATAGCTATCTTTACTCCAGTAAACATGTTTTGCATGTCGTTCTTAAATAATTTAAAATAAGTATTATAAATATTATTATAATTTTGTTTTAATAGAGAAAATAATATTATGTTAAATATATCACGAAAGTTCTCGCATTTCCATTATCCTTCATAAACCTGAGCGAGGTACATCAGTACCCCAACATGAATTTTTGGGTATATTTCCTATAATAATTTTTTATTATTTATTATTAAATTTTATTATTAAATAATGTAAGTTTTTGACTACGGGTTTATGAAGGTTAATGCAGTGATTTCAATAACTTTTGAAGCAATTTTTAAATAACTTGACAATCTTATGCTATGAGGCTGTAATAAACATTTTCTTAAATTATAAATTAGATAATGATCAGATAGAACATATAGAATGTAAATATTTTTCCTGTAATAGTACATAATAGAAAAATTTTATCAACATTTTGTTACATAGACAGTTTTATAGTCGATTGTTACGTGGTTTAAGTCGTGTAACTCGATGTTAACCATATCAATATTTCGGAAAACACAAAAAATGCACTAAACACTTTTAGCACTAAAATGTTTTTAAATTATCACATGTAAAATACACTGTAAGTATAAATTATCGCTAATAATTTATATTAATAATAATAAAACACTTTTCAGCACTAAAATGCTTTTATCCAATATCTCGCAATAATAGAGGTATAACTATGGTTTTTTAAATAAGTAAAATAACATATAACTCACTAGTGACTTATGTAACTTATGAGAGGGGTTAATATTATAACTCACTCACATTTTTAATAATTATGCCTAATTATTTAATACACCTACTTTATACTAGTTTTCATAATTTAAATCTGACATTTTAATACGTCAAATGTCAAAACAATTAATTATATTTTAAACTATTATTACGAGATATTGGATAAAATCTTGTATGCCACGCGTGTGTTAATAACAAATAAGTCACTAAGAAAATAGCCCTCTCGGCCTAACGGCCTCGTTGGCTAAACTTTCTTGCGTGACTTATTTGTCATATAACACACTTGTACCATAAATAGTTATTATTTTTATAATTTTCGTGCTGAAAAGTGTTTTGTGCGTTTTTTGTGTTTTCTAAAATATTGATATTGATAGACAGTTTTGTCAGTTAAAATCTACAAATAGAGTTATCGCATTTTCTACAACTTAACATATTATCTCAAATATCCTATTACCAGTTTTCAATCAAAAGAAAGAAACTTAAATTTCAAATCTGTTTGTTTAGATTACTAATTCTCATTGTAATTGATTTCAAATTAATTGAGTTGTAGTAAGTAATTAGTATAATTTTCAACGAGTTTAATTTTCAAGCTCTTTATTAAATTCTGGTAATAAATAGGTATTAATCATCTCAATAATCACTTTTCATTAATAATTAATACTGCTTTCGCGACTTTTTCTTGATAATAAGCAGTACTCATAGCAATTATGCAATAATTGACATTACTTAATTACTACCAGTAATGTATAAGATTATTAGCATAGACAGTATTTACCAATTGATTTTCGTTAAGGAATAGGAACGATTTATTAAATAATGAGAAATGAACAACAATAATTAAGAATGCGCAGTGCATGTTATGTGTGTGGTAAGTTTAAATTAGAAAAAATTGCAATTATGTATACCGTTATTAAGGAAAACACTAATTTAAAGTTTACAAATTCTCTTTTGTACTACATTTAAATTAAAATAAGAATGCCTCACCTTTTAACATTAACATTTAAACGTTAATTATACAAAGTTTTATACAATTTAATAATTTAATACAAAAACAATTATTTTATCTACCGTTTTATCTGACAGGCAAAATAAATATTTAACAAAACCACGGCAAAGAGAAAATTACGTGACTGAAATGAATGCGGTAATTTTTTAAATTATCTTTTTACAAAAAATTAACATAATCATTCCAAGGCATTTTTCACTTAACCTATTAGCCTGGAGATTCAAAAGGATAATGCGGAAAGCATTTTGGGAACATTTCGAAATCCGCCCAATTTGATGAAAATTTTTATTTGTAATATTATTATTATGTATAACATAGAAATATATTAAATTACATAGTAATATAATAATAATTGTTATAGTATAGGGCAGTGATTCTCCCTAGTGTGCTGCGAGCACTCCACAAGGGTGCAGCGAAATTTTTTGCAACATATAACCTATAAAGTATTTTAATTTTATCGGATAAATTGGAAAATTTAATTTACATTATTATTATAAAAATAATAATTTTAAAGATATTTTATTATTAAAAATTTAAAAATATTAATCGATTATCACAAACACGTTAGGTCTTCTCATAAATTCACAAAACAATCAAACAAATTTATTCAAATTTGGACAGGACAACGTCTGCCGGGTCAGCTAGTACACTATAAAAGTTCGAAATATGCATCATCAAGCCAGTGCGCAAAAGAGGAGGAGGGGTAGGGGTGCCGAGAATTTTTAATTAAGGACTGTAAGGGTGCCGCCAGGCCAATAAATTTGAGAACCCCTGGTATAATGTAACTCATGCATAAATATCCAATAGCTGAAAAAGTTAAATTTTTCTAAAAATGTATTATTTCTTGTAGCAGTCGATGAAATTTGTTATCTAGAAGAGCTATAAAATTTTTATGGCAATAATTGAATAAACAGATCCAATGTGTGGATTTCATTTGTCACCATGCATAACGTGCCTACAGGTTATTTTATTCTTGGATTCATATTGGCCAATCAAAGATTTTCAGGTGTAAAGTGTATTATATAAAAATAATCGATAATTTAAAACTATGTCTATATCCTGAGTGGTAGTACAAAAATAGTTAGAATGACGTCAAGAAAATATGCTGGTATAAGATGACACGTAATGCTTTCTTTCAAAAATACAATTATGACGTATTTAGATAATACTACGTAACTACTGCAGGATAATATTTTACTGCAAAAGTGAAAATAATAATCATTATTGTAAAACTTAGGTTTTTATTATAATAATAATTATGTTTTTAATAGGACTAAAGACAAAATTGGAAAACTATGGCTTTATTTAAATACAAACGAGTTATTAATAAAGCATTTAATTGATAAAACAATAATAACAAGTAGATATATTATATTACGTCACTAATCTATTTTTTGGATTTGGAACCTTTATTGGATTGTTATATTTAATAATCTAAATTCTAAACAGTTTAACATGGATTATTTGACAGGTACAATAAATTTATTACGTTTATTCACAATCAGTTAGTAATCGACCCATTCCTGAATTTTAATAAGGTAGGAAAATATTTATTCTTTCACTTTCACCAACCAATTGAAAGCTATTTTGTTTTACTTTCCAACCTACCGGTCGCAAAGTGATCAGTTCCCGACCTGATATACCTACCCGATAAAAACATTTTTTAACAAAATTATGAATTACGTACTTCTGCTAATTTGTCTTATTAACTGATTGTGAATAAAATAGTATGCTACCTATCTCATTACAACATTATCGCACTCGACTGCAATACAGCATTTTCTTCCTCGGCACGTAATATACTAATAATTTATTTTCATAAACTCAAAAATAAAAATTACTAATATTACTGCGTAATCAAATGTTTGTTACTTTATTATTTAGTTTAATGGAAGTGAAGAAATCGGATCTTACGAGTAAATGGGTGGTTTGATCCTAGTTGAAATAAATATTAATTAAAATAAAACAGTACAGTAAAAAAGTACGGAGCATTTTTTTACATTACATTTTTTTAAGAAAGCACTTGGATCAATAAACAATATTATCAATAATTATTAGATTAATTTCTTTGTATAAACCTTGCGTCGCGTCGTAAGTTAGCTTGATTCAACTTCGGGTGTACATCAATTACAAATAATATTCTGAAGTGTAAAAATTACTATACTGGTGCATATGTATTTATTGTTTTATTATTAAAAGAAATATTATTATAAAACAAAAACAATTATGTAAATTAATATGATAAAAAATTTGCAATAATAAATCATACATAATAATTAACTTATATTCTCGATGTAAACTCTTATGATTTTATTATTTAACCATCAAATTTTTAGTTCTTCATTTATTATTATTTTATCTATTGTTCTCTATCATGCAAAAATAATATCAAATCATTATCTTAATGGCATAAAAATTAATTTAAACAGTTCCATATTTATCCTACGTAATAGCTTTTTTTAAAACAATATAAATGTAGTATTTTTATATAAAAGTTCTTATTAGAGATAGTGATACGCGGTTACGCTTTATATTGTGTTATATACAGGATGGCTTATCAAACATAAAATATTGGTGTATTTCCTCTATTAATCTCATTTGGGCAGTGCATGTATTTTTAGTAATATAGAACGCGAAGTATTATCTAAATTTCTAAAATTTTAAAAACCTAAAATTTTTTACAATTACAGTATACGAGTGTGCACCCTATATTCGATGTACATAGTCAAGACTCAATTATTTGCAAAATGACAAAATTGTGACTAAATGTCACAGAGGTAACCGTCGGATAACTGAGCACCTACTGTATTTTACTTAAAGAATTGTTTGAAAAATAAGCTTATATTGTGTTCAAAATTTTACAGGAATCAGGTCACTCCGAAAATTACCCCGGATTCATTCAAAATGAAACAATCATGCTTAAACGTTTGACATTAACTTCAGCAAAAAATTTGAATTGGTGAGTAGCCAGTAGGCTTTCTGTATAAATGATTTTTTGATTAACTTCGTGAGAATTGCAGCTTATACGATTGGGATAAATATTCGAAACTCAAATGAAGCTCTATGGATTGGCATCGATTACATCTAAATTTTCAGCCCTTATGTTCAACTTTCATGGAGGCCTGTAAGATGTCATACATAACTCCCACCAATAACGGCTATAAGAGCTCTTACACCTGTTTGCACCACCCATACTTAAAATTTAAGTATTCTTTAATGCTGCCTAGCCTATTAGCTGGAATAAGTATTAAAGGAAGCTTAAATTAAGAGTATGTGGTGCAAACAACCATTAGAGCCAGTTCTACAATGCAAATATAAAATCCCGATTAGTTGTTCTCCATATAACTTATTCGATAATTTATTCGAGGTAGAAATATTACAGTACTTTAGAATAGGGAATACATATTAGCACGCCAGAATAGGCCTTTTGCATGACAGGAATTCACACATAAAATAGTATAAATTAACGACAACTATAATTTTATTCACGCCAGCGTTCATACGACAAAAAAGGTAAATGCGCGATAAATAAAAGAAGATTGCACGACAGCATATAGTAATGAACGACAGCATAAAACTTTTACGTTACGTTACGCAGAAAACGTTTTCATGGGAAACTGAAACTGAATGTCCAGCTAGATTATACTTATTGTATCATCACACATTAAGTTATAATATACCATTATACGGGATTGTATAGGAATTAAATATAACTTTAAATCGATTGTCTACAATAACTGCGAACTGGTATGTACACATTAGGTATAAGAGCGCCCCGTACTTGTTCACAAAAATGTGCTTCAAAATCTAGAATAAAGTGCAACACAAAATAGTTAGATAATTGTTACATTTTTTTGTCGAGTTTAGATATGCTCAGAGGGATAAATTGTCCCACAATTTATACTGAAAACGTTATACGACGATTATAGAACGCAAACTACGTGAAATATTCTCAGTATAGCTTCTTTTTAAATTATACTTGCTATACAATTACAAATTACAAAAATAACATCAGGTTTTTAAATTACAATGCCAAAAATTCTGTTCAGCTGGGCGTGGGAACAAGCAATAGTAAAATGCGCGAATCTTGACGAAAGACCGCCAGCTGTTTTTACTAGCATAAAAAACCGGAAAATAACAAAATTACAAAAGTTTTCAGCATTCCGGACAAGTAAACAATTTTAACTTACCTAGCGCTTATCTGGAGCGAATCAGTACGTTTTAAAGAAAATGGTCAAGAAGCATTCTGAAATTGCAAGAATACTAATTGAAATAATTTAAATTGAGGTCCCAAAAGCTCCTGCTTTTCGTTTATCGTCTTCGATAAATAAAATTAAATAAAATTATATACAACTATGCGAGTCCCATCACACTTGAGTAAGAGGTGGAAAAGCCTCTTGGGGGGTTTTCAAGGTAGGTTTGGTTCGAAATCTCTTTAAGATTTTGACTTGTTCTATGAGTTTTTAAACGAATTTGTAAATCACCTCCAAATATCTCTAGGATTCAAATTAAACAAATAAATCTAGTAACCAATCAAATTTTTGATCTGTTACTGTGAATCTGAATTGTTGTTGTCTGGTTGATTCCTTGATTTATTTATCTAATAGATTCGTGTCCTATAGATATCTCAATATGAAAAAATTGGGTATTAAACGGGAAAATGTTAGCATAGTAAGTATATTATAGGCTCTTAGCTATTACTTATTTTTTTGCCTAGGATTTATCGTTTAGTGCCAAATTATCATTGATTGAATCAATGAATTTTGGCATCAAAACGTGCACTGTTTTTATGGAAATCTCACAGTATTAATCAAAAAGTTTATTAGTAATACCATTCAAATAATAAATAAAAAGCACTCAACATAGAAGTAAACGTTCCATAAAACAATGTAAATCAATTTATTTAACCAGTTTCTGTAACTTGCTCGGTCATTAATATCAAATAAAACAAATTACGGTAAGAATATTTCAACATTAAACTATTTTATAGGTATTACTAATCGTCAGTTACAATAACTAAAAAAATATTGATAAACTTTTAAAATATTATTAAGAGTTTATCTTAATCGGGAGATATAATTTTGTTATTATTTATTTTTTTAAGAAATTCTACATATTTTTGAACAACAATTTTTATATTCCAAAGAGCTTTATTTGAAAAATGTTTTGTAATTGTTTTCTAAAAAAATATTTAAAAATAACCAAGTTACAGACGATGTTCGACAACATCATTTTTTAAAAAGTTTTTTAGCATCAAATCGTGCACTGTTTTTATGGAATCCAAGTTATCTTTAAAATTTAATTTAAAAAAATTTTTTACAATGATTTTTTATAAATAAGATTGTTGGACATCACCTTGCAACTTGGTTATTTTTAATAGTTTTTACAAATAAAAAGTATTGTTGAAATAAAGCTATGTTGAATATAATAATAATTATAAATATTGTTATGCAAAAAAATGTATATACTTTACCAAAAAACATTACAAAATATAATTTTAAAACGAAACACACAAAATTATTATTTAATTGGGCAATATTTTACTGATTTACAATATATAGCAGACATGTTGAAATTAAGAATTATGAAAATCGATGTCGATATCCTGGCTCTTTTGATAAAAGTTTTTGAATACTTTTCGCAAGGCAGTTAGCTCAATTTCATAAATAAAGCGTTGGATTGCTGTTTTCAGTTCAGGCTCGAGTTCAGGTATTGTTTGCGGATTGTACAAAACCGCAGAGAAAAAGAACAGATAGTACCTAACGAAAATTTTAAAAATGTCTACAAAATTTGTCTAGGTGAACAATATAAAGTACAATGCTTAAACACTGTAATGAAAGTGGTATGCAAACTAATAATCAATGTAAACATAAATTAAAACCATTTTTAATTACAATTGTGTGGGTGCTTTTTTAAAAGCAATATATGATTGACACTTTACAATGATTGAAGCAGTAGTGATCTGAAACTGGTTAAGCATTAACGACAAAAATGGTTTATAAAATTTGTGTTTTCTCTGTTAGTTTCTTTGTTATTTTAAATAATGTAAGTACTTTATGTAGTAAAGCAAATTTTGTTTATAAATAAATTAGTAAATTATAAAGTTTTATTGCGTGTGAATGTCACAAAAAATATTTCTCTAAACTTTATTTTCTAAATTTAGTATGTTTAATTTAAAAGTAAATAATTTTCTTTTAAAACTATTAAAACTTAATAAAAGTTTACCCGATTGCTTAAATTATATGTTTTAATTTAAATGAAAAGTTATTATAATATTAAAATTAAATTTGTTTTATTATAAATAAAACGTGGATTAATAATAAAATAAAATTTTTGTGAATGTTATGTTATGTAGAACCCTAATAAATGCGTGATATTTTTTATAGCAAGGTCATTATTAATTATTAAACTGTAAAGTAATTTTAAATTAAATGTCAATCAAGTGTTATTAATTTAAATCCAAGTACCTACTTATATTTCATTCAATTTTTTAATGGTAAATCATCCAGCACATAAAATTCGGTTTTTACAAAAATAAAGCAAAACTTATTAAATTTTTATTATACTTGTAAAATTAATTTAGTAAATTTTTATGTTTTTATTTTTAATTAAGCAACAAACGTACAGGATGTTTATACAATACTTAATTTACGGTAAAGCAATAAATTATTGTATTATATGAATTTAATACGAGATATAGTGTTAGTAAATTTTAAGACACGTCATAGATACAAATTTGATAACGTCTATCAGAACCATCACATAAAGCGTCGTTCTCATCCAATTAACGCTAGGTGCGTAAAATAATTCAAACATTTTCAAAATTAGGTACATTTCTTTTTTAATGCCTTGATTTCATGGACGTGTTTAACTTGAAGTGAATGTTTATTTATTTTCTTAAAACAAATTTGATGAAATGAAATGTCATTTTTTTATTAATTGACGTCTAAATTACGTAGCGCTAATCGGTTAAGAATGGCACTTAACAATTAAATTACAATTTACAAAATACGATTGTATAGTAATTTTTAATCTTTTAAGTATGTTTATGTTAACCTGTGTTTACAGCCTTGTATGTTCTGATAACAGTTCAGTATAGTAAGCCATTGTAGTTCTACGGCGCGGCGTTTAAAATAAAACAACACCGTATTATTTCATAAACTTAATACTTTTTAATGAAAACAATTTGAGCTTATTTAAATATACATATTATTTGGATAAATTATGGTAATAAAATAAAATAAAACAGTTACAGTTTATATTTTTAAACTGCAAGTACCTACTTATACATTTTATCAAAATAGTTAGTGTTTAAATTTAAAGTAAATAGCATATAAATAAAATTAAAACAATAATTATCTGAAAAAATGTATAAAAATTTAAAAATACATTCAAGAAAATCTAGAAAATAAAATCCGATTATATAATATTAATGCAATATTAAATATATTTTTAATTATCATGTTTTGGTAATTTAATTTATAGCTTCTGTTGTTAAACCCACTAATATACTTATTGCGGTATCTTAATGGTACAAATAAGTTTATAAAAGAATTTTAATTCGGTTAACAATATTATGAGCTTTATTTAAAAATGTGTTGTTGAATTTAAAATGATAATGATGATAATTATTAAATGATAATAAATGATATATCTTCAATAATGCCCCCGAAATAACTAGAAATAATATAATTATTATATAAAAACGAACTAATACTTATAGAAATTATTTAAAAAAAAACTTCTGTTCAAGCTGTTTTTATAAAAATCTTTTTATAATTATATCGCGATATACCCTATTTGTCATTTAAAGTTCTAAAATTCTTTTCAAAATTTTGAAATTGTAATTACCAGAAAATTATTTATAGTTTTGCCTTAAAAATAATAATAAATAACTAAAATTAAAATAAATGCTTTTCGTACTTTTGGGCGACAGGCAAAAAAGATTGAGGATCACTGCTTTTAAAATCAAGCAGCATTTTCAAGATACATTTTATAGTTGAGACCTTCTGACATTTTATTTTGTGATTTTAAATTATTTTCAAATATGTATGTACCTATATTATGGTGGCCCTTAGTGTTATGGGTAAATTTTTTTTAAACTCGATGCTCCCACCCACTAAAATTATTCAGTTTGGTGTTTTAGCATATCAGAAGAAAAAAAGCAATCCAGCAATGTTTCATGGTCGCCCAAGACATTAAAACTTTTGTGTTGTAATGTTGTGTTTTAACTTCTCAAAAGTTTTAATGTCTTAGGCGACCGTGAAACATTGCTCGATTATTTCTATTTTTTCTGATATTGATGTAACACCAAAAGGAATAATTTTAGTGGGTGGGAGCATCAAACTTAAAAAAAGATGTACCCATAACACTATAAGCACCACCCTAATGTCCAAGTTAATTTACTCCCTCAAAATTTATATGTTCCGATCCCAATTTAAAGTCACTTCCTCAGAAGAGAAAGGACTTCAGAAAATGTGTAAATTTACAGTAATTTTATACCTTAAAGTCTGGTTTACTGCACCTTTAGCAGCAAGTGCGCACATATTACTACGAACGGGCAAAAATGCTTCGGCGACCCTTAAATATTAATTAATTGTGCTCAAAATTTAGCATTAGTCTAGTATCCTATAAAGGAACATTTTTAAAGGATGGGAGGAAGTGTTGTACAACTTTTAAAAATAAGGACCACTCTAATATACATACATATATCTAAAACACCAAACCTAATTTATCTAAAAGATATATAATAGTTTAGTTTAGTAAATTTTAACTTTTTTGGAAAATTGGAAAGGAAATACAAAAATGTACAGCTTTAATAATTGTTTATATTACAAATTGATATAAACCTAGCCTGATGATGTTTACGGGATAGAGGGAGAAACAGGTTAGCTTTAAAAAATATAATTCTGTAAAAAAGCATATACTTTCAGTTTAATTGTAATTAAACTGCAGTTGCAAGATAACAAATTAATAAACAAAACGAAATTATAAAATTTATTGTTGGTGTAATAAATATAATACGTAATTAATAATATTTAAAAATTACAAAAGATATTACACCAGCAGCAAAGTTGTTAATTGCTGTTTAACTATATAGTTTACACAATATGTGACACCCGCCTTTTTTAATAAAAATAATTTATAATTACCTACATTAATTACAATTATTAATCATTATAACTACATACATATAAAATTATAAACAATAACTTGATGACGTGAATATGTAGTAAAGTAGATATCAAAGTTAATATCGTATAGAGAGAGTACCTACTATATTATTCTCTATATAATATTCTCTAAAATTAGTATTTCTTCAACTATAGTCATGAAAATTAGTTTTTAAGTAACAAAAATTGTATAAGTTCAACTATTACAGGTTATTGGTTTGCAATATGCGGTACCTGTAGCATGAAAGCGCCGAAAATATTAGTAATCATTTCCGGGGTTTGTGCTTGAATACGTATGTGTGCAGAAAAGTAAAAGCACTGAAAAATAGCATTTCCGCACAGTATACGAAAATATTTATTTTGCCTTACTCAAACGAGTTTTGAAAAGTTATAGGCACGTTTCACAACATCAGCTACAGCGTAAAAGTGGCTAAAGATATTACGACAATTGCATTTGTAATGAAAGGGGATAATGTTTCGAATGACTGGATGACAGTAAGCTGTTGACAGTAAAATTGCACAACTAATAAGAATTTTAAATATTTATATCTTGTTGTAGCTAAACTAACAATATTGAATAATTTGCATAAAAAATTTAAAAATAAGTGGTTTTGTGGGTGTTGTAAATGACGTTCTGTTACAAGATAAGTTCAATAATCTAAAAACTCGCGCCTTATACAGACGTCGGCGTCGCTTCGTTTACCAATGAAACCGAATCGTTCCGTACCGAATTGTACCGATAAACTTCGATTACAATTAAATTCGAAATATGTATAGTTACGCATCTACCCAGATAATTCTTTGTCCAACTGAATAAATTTATTTTATTTCACATCGAGAAATCGATAAATCACAAAATCTTTGTTGAAAAAGATACGCATACTATGCTCAATGTTATTATTACTAACATATTTTACAAATATAGCTCCATATTTATTATAAATTTCCATTTAATTATTGAATAATCCATATTCATCTGACATCCGACTCAAAAGTATTTCATCAATTAGGGATACTGGATTCAATTTCCTGAACAGAACAAGCTCATAACAATGAGCTTTTAAAGTTGATATTTTCTTGCCGGGTGCAAATATAGCTTATCTTCAGAGTATAACATTTATTTTTAGGTATAGAAGGAGCAACACAATAATTTTACTAAAAGCTTATCCCTAACAAAGATTTCCCGAGAAAAGAAAGAGGTCCAGACGTCAAATGTTGCAACTACGGCGGGGAACACCATGCAATTAATTATGCATTAAAATGTTTTTAATTAATTAAAAAAATTAATACAAAAAATGTTTCTTTCACTCAGAAATAACAAACAAATAAGTAATAATAATCAACAGTACAATTTTTCGAACATCACAGTTGAAAGATCATATGGCCAACAAGTAAGAGAACACCAACAATTTGGAATCCTCAACAAAAAGCTAGTAATGTCCAACAACAGCTTAGTAATCTCCAACAACAACCTAAAAATGCGAACCCCCATAGCACCACTACAACATTCTAGCAGTGGCCTAGAAAACATGTTGAAACAACTACTGAGTAAAAAAGACACCATATTGAACCTTCTCACAGCCCTCATTAACAAGATGCCATCATGATCCGTATATTAAAAATTGCAGTCTGGAATGCCAACGGTCTGTTCCAAAGAATGCCAGAACTTAAAACTTATTTAATCAATCTAAACATTGACGAAATGATGATTTCCAAAACACATTTCACGAAACAGAGTTATCTATAAATTCCGGGATATAACACTTATAGCTTTATAGCACACAGCGTCCGGATGGTGCAGCTTATGGAGGCACTGCAATCATAATTAAGTCATCAATTAAACACATCAAACATGCAAGAACCATTCAAACAAAAATATCTACCAGCAACCAGCATTAGTATAGAAGACTGCATTGGACTACTAAAATAGTCTCACTCACAGCTATCTGTCTACCAGAATACGCAATCAAACAAGAGCAATTTATCAAGTTTTCAAAACACTCGGAAATAGATTTATTGCAGAAGGAGATTATAATGCTTAACACTTGTGGTGGGGCTTCTGATCACAACTATACCGAGCTCTGAAAAAGACGTTATTCAAACGTCTGAAGAAGAGCCTGCAAATCGAATAAAAACTCCTGACCTGGTTGACTTCTGGGTAACTAAAGGAATAAATGCAAATAACATATGTTAAGTCTTGTTTGGACCTATCCCCAGATCATTTTCCTGTAATAGTTACTGTTACCTCATCAGTTATATAAAAACAAACACCCTCATCAATTTGTAGCAAAAGAACAAACTGAAACGATTTTAGAAATATATTAAACGAGCTTATCAGCTGTAAAGTATATCTAAAAACTGAAGAAAAACTCGAAACAGTACAAATCTTAATAGAAAGATACAGGAAACCACATGGGAGGTCACTCCAAAATTTGAAACGAGGGGCAAAACCCCAACAAACTGATAAAAATAAAATTACAGAAATTACAGAAGCGAAGTTGAACTAATCCATTAAAAAACTTAAAAACTTAATAAATAAAGACAAAACTGTAGCTATTCAACAATACCTAGAAAAACTAACAGCAACAAAAGCCACCGAATACTCCTTATGGAGAGCGACTATACGAATAAAACAACCACAAACTCATATTTTTCCAATCAGATTAGAAGATGGAAAATCGGCCAGAACTGTCAAGCATACACAGGAATATAACCAGTTGATGCTGGTGTACTACAGGGTACCGTACTGGGGCCAATTCTGTACCTTCTGTACACTTCAGATTTACCAACACTGGAGCAAAATACAACAGCTACGTTCGCGGATGATACGGGCATCATGCTATCACAAACCAACGCAAAATTTGCGTCCGAGTTATTACGAGTACAAGTAAACCTACAAAAAATAAAAAAATGGTTGAAGACGTGGAGAATAAAGACAAACGAGTCAAAATTTGCACATGTAACGTTTACACTGCAGAAAGAAACTTGTCCTCCTGTAACCTTAACTGGCAAGCACAGGTTCCACAAACAAACGTTCTCAAGTATCTGCCCATGCACTTGGACCGACGTCTAACATGGAAAACCAACATTTGGACAAAAACAACAACTAAATATACAAATTCATAAAATGTACCTACTGGATCTAGACTCCCCGTTGAGAATAAGTTGTTATACAAAACAACTTGACATTGGATGATGGAGAAATATAAAATTTACAAAATAAACACTGAAAAAATCAAAATGTGAGGAAGAATTTTAGAATACGACAATATGCACTTCACAGTCAATCTACACCGTTATAGTTTTTGAAACTACTCCTAATAAATTTTTCCTGGTCTATTGTACTACTACATAATATGTAATATAATCACAAGACACCAGATCCTATTCAAAAATTTAAATTATGTGTTATTATTCTAACAATGTTGAAAAAACAAAAATAATTTTTCATTGTTTACCGATATTTTAATTTTTTTATAATATAATTGCACTGTCAATCACTTACATGCAAGTTAATTAGTAATTTCTGAGTAGGTATAAATGTTTTTGTACCTACATGATTTCGATAACCCTAAAACAGCAAATTTAATTTTTAATATCTACATTTTTATTACCTATCACATCGTTAGACTTTTTATTTCTTTTTGATTTATCTCGTATTTAAAAAATGCTGATAAGATTACAATTCATAAACAAACAGTAATAACTAATTCTTTCCTACAATAAGTTTCATATAATTAGTCTGAGAAGAGATCCGGAATCACCAAACTGTATTTTCCGTTTTAGTTTTATATAAATTTAATAAAAATATTCTACTGACACTAGCGAGCAAACTGATTGTGATGGTTCTATTGGATCAGCAAACAGTTTTAGACGATACATGCCTTTGTATCGTCTCCAGTGCTTAACATCTTTATGATCTATACCGGGTGATCGGCCGCACACCCGAACATAAGGAATTAACTGCGAAAATGATTTTTTAAATTCCTGCTTCTCATTATAACATTATAACGGATTATAATCAAAAATGTATCCACCAGTTGTTTTGTATCTAATGATATGCAACAGTTTTACTTTTGGAATTAGAAATAATTAGAAAATCATATTATTTTCAAAATTCTAAATGTTGCATAATATCTTATACGCGGAAAGAAAACAAGGAACTGTGGAAAAACAAAATATATATGTTACTGTAAAAGCCTGAAATCCGGTAAATCCTAGGATTTACGCGTTAAACCTAGGATTTACCAATTTGAGGTTGGTAAATGTCCGAAATAGTGAATTATCAGTTCAATTTCGGACTTTTACCAGGCTACAACGGTAAATCTTAGGATTTACTGGTTCCTGTTGGTAAAAGTACGAATTTTATGTTTAATGACACAAAATGTGAAATAAATAATTAAAAGAAAGCATCAAATTGAATTTTAAAGGTTTTTGCTTTAGTATGTGCTGTAAAAGAACACATAAAACGATTGAAACAAAGAGATTTTTATATTAACACAACTGAAACGTTTATTTAAAAACAGAAAAATATTGTATATTATAATTATTTATTCAATATAGTAAAAAAATTTTTCGAATTTTGACTGATAATGTGCTATTTTATTAAATTCAAAATCATTTATTAAAGTGGCACTTTACCACATAGAAAAGTCACTTCACTATATAGCAATGTCACTGTCAATAAAACACAGTTTGACAGTAATTGTTTATTTAAATATTGGAAACATTGTTATAACCAAAATTTTTCCCGTATCTTCTATATTTTCTACCGTTACGCTGCACAATTCTGCACGCCGACATGCCCCATTTAAACCAAATATTAGTACCACTTTCATTAATAAGAACTTATCGTCTGGAGCCTCTTTAGAAAACGTAGTAACGTTTTCCATATTCAAAACTTTTGATTTCTTTCCTTCATATGTGTCATTTTGGCGTTTTAAAAAAGCAAGTAACTTTTTGTATTGTGATATATCCACATTTTCGTTTATTTGTATAGTGCTTTTCAACATGGAATATGTAGACCATAAACTAGATGCCTTAAGCGCTTTTGCCTAAAGTAATAAAAGATATTGTAAGAATAACACTAAAATATTATGTAAAAATATAAAATAGCTTACCTTCTCAAAAAAATACGCTAGCATTACACTTTCATCAGTTCTTAGTGCGTTTTTTATCATCCTCCAATTACAAAATATTTCATATACCTTCTGGTATTTTTCCTTGGATTTAAAAGGAAGTAAGCTTGAAGAAGCTTCTCGAGCGGCATTTAAAATGTCTTCAGAACAATTTTCTAAATTGTTTTCAGTAGCAACACTCATTTTTATAATAAATTAATAGTGTGTAACTTAAGGCTAGGATATTGCGATGCGCTCTTGTATAACCAGCTTGCATTCAAAAACGGCTGAATAGATTTTCTTCAAATTTTGAAATTATATTAACGATAAATTAAGGACTGTTGTAAAATAATTTTTTTTTGCAATTTGTCTAATTTAGAATTAATTGTGTTTAAATACCCCATTTGCAATTTTTTTAACAAAAATTAAAATAGATTAAATAATTACTAACAAAGAATTATCAATTAAAAAAAAAAAAAAATTGGCCAGGTGCAAAAAAAAATAGTAAAGCACCTTGCATTAAAAAACGGCTGAATGGATTTTCTTCAAATTTTGAAATTATATTAACGATAAATTAAGGACTGTCGTAAAATATTTTTTTTTTGCAATCTGTGTAATTTAGAATTCATTGTGTTTAAATACCATATTTGTAATTATCAATTAATAACATTTTACTTATATAAATAATGTACACGTCTAAAAGAATTCATAAAGACATTTTTTGAAAATTTATTTCATCTATAACACATTATAAATGAAATTGCATATAATTGTTCAATTAAAATCAGGCGGGAATAATTTGAGATGAAATGAATCATTATAGTTCAGTCATTATCACAAAGATGGGTACGTGTTGTGTTCAATTTAAAGCAAATTTACAGTTGCCTGTTTTATACAGTCGCCCAAATAAATCGAAATGATAATTTGTAACTCATATATATTTTGAGTTACAATGCTAGAAATATTTTAAATGTTCTCCCGTCTTATCTTATCTTATCAACACAAAAATATTTTGTAGTGGGGATTTGCGTTTCGTTTCAAATCTACCACCAATGTTTTAATACCTATGTTTACTTTTTAGATGAATACAAAAATATTTTATTAAATAATATAAATTCGCATAATTTTAATTCGATTAAAATAGCATACAATATAAGTGTAGGTAATAAATGAATGTAATTTTCTATAATCAAAATAAATAATATAATATTATTATAAAAATATTCAAATTTTTATTTTCTTCAGTATTGAATTATTGTACTAACAAAAGAGTAAAACCCTTCAATACACTTCTGAACAATCAGCTTCTTTCTCTTTCGAAAATGGTTAAACATGGTTACACGTACAGCATTAGACATGATTAGACCCAGTGCCGGATTACACTATTACAGATATTAAGGCAGAAAAGGCGGCTGCCTAGGGGCCTCGTTAATTTTAGGAGCCTCGTGAAAACGGAAAAATATATTTATTTTAATTATAAATTTTCATTTTAAAGTTTATCAAGAATCTGTGTTTTAAAGTACATAGTAGTAAATATAAAAATATTAGGGGGGGGGGGGTCAAGCCGAATCTCACCCACTCTCACATGGGGGTGAAATGGGTCTCGGCAAATATCATGTAATTTTTTTTATCTTACTAGTCCTAAATAAAAATAATTAAGGGGTAATGTCCACCAAATTTTTATTTTTTTTTCCAATTTTTTTGTATTGGCTTAAATCATGCTAAAACTATCATAAAATCAAAATCTACAACGCCCAAGTACTGATCTAAACTCAAAATTCGTTTAAATCAATTTTAACCGAACAACTTTTATGCTGCAAAATCACTATCAAAATCAATCGGTGAGCAGTAGAACTGAAAAAGTTTACATCCGATTGACTTGAAATTTTAACTGTAGCTTTTTCATTAGATTATCTAGTGAAGTACATACGATTTTAGCGATTGATTAACAACAAAAAAGTTATAAACAATTAAAGTTGATTTTTTTTGTCGAAAAAAAAATTTTTTTTTCAAATATTTTATTGAGACTGTTTATTTTAATTATTGAGTAGTAAAATTAAAAACTAATTACGCAAGTAATAATTTTCTAGAGGACCCCGAAAATTTAACTACCTAGGGGGCCACAAATGTTTAATCCGACAGATTAGACCCCACGGCTGCTTAAAGGGGTAGGTATTCTAGTTTAGAGGCATGAATTTCGGGCGGTTTTTGAAGCTTTGTACAAACGAAACAAAAAATATTTTTACTATCAATTTTTTTATCATTTATTTATGGATATTTTAAGATTGCATAAAAATTAACCGAGAAAACCCTCAAAATTCACAAAGTTATGAGCTGGCAAAGTGGGAGGTCCAAAAAAAAGGATGTTCTAATGTACCGATTTATTTGAAATTTGGTGTGAATGTTCTTTATCGATGCCGTTATAGCATGAACCGTGGAAAAGTAAAACAATTTTTTTTTCACGAAATGGCGGCCGTTAAAAATTTTTTTTTTTACTTTATCATACAAAATATGAAAAAGTATTGTTATCGTGCAGAAAAAGAAATTTGAGATTGATTTTGATGAATTTAGGCATATTGGGGTTCTAGAAGCGGAAAATCATCATTTCCAAAAAATGTCTGTAATCTGTATGTGTGTGTGTATGTGGTCAAATTTACCTCAACCTCTACTTCAAAACGTAATAGGAATTTTTTAACAAAATTTCGTATTTAGTATTACTGATATATTGGGACTTAGAACTGATTAGATTTTGGTTAAAATCGGTACACGGAAACGCAAAAAAAATATTTGGCAAATTAAAAAAATTATATTTTTCTTTTTCTCAAATTTTAGATTTTTATTAAATTCTTCTCTATAATAATAATATTAAAAAAGTATTAATCAATAATCGTGTAAATATCCAATTTTTGTAATTATTCTTTTTTCAAATGTAAAAAAAACTTTTTTCTTAATTTTCAAATTTTATTTTTTTATTATACAGTAAAACTTCTCTATAACAAGATTTTTGCTATAAACAGTCAGTTTAACATGTAAACAAAAGTCAAAGGACTAAATTTTTACTCGTTATAGCCGATTCTTCGTTATAACCGGACTCGTTATAGAGGGGTTCTACTGTATTTTGCACCATAATAATAAGTATGATAAAGTTATGGGCATGGCCACATCCGATTTTTTTACATGTTTTAATTAACAATTCCGAATTTTTTAAAAATAGTAAAATTAAAATATTTGATCTGAGCGTGGTTGAGGCGAAAATATAAAACGTATAGGTATTCTAAAAAATTTGGGTGGGCACTTGGTTGGGCACTCCAGTCAATAGGGATTGGGCATGTGTCCACCCTGTTCCCCCCTCTGGCGCCGTCACTGTGTAATGTATAATTATTTTAATTACTATTATGGTATGGTCGTACGGTCTTCCTAAACCAAAAACAATACACGTCAACACTGTATATCTTGATTATGTATACATTGTACAGTGTTGCGTATTGCTTAATCCTAATCGCATTTTTTACAACGCTGGTCTAATGTGACCTCGTCAATGCTATCGTATTGTTTTTGGCTTTAAACAGACCATAGCTTAAAATTTAAATTTTTACTTTTTCAAATACTATATGTATTATAAGATTATTATAACATAAATTATAATAATAGTGTTGTAAATCAAATACAGTGGCCGTAAAAAGTATTCGTACACCCCTATCTTAACCATGTAAATTGTACATTTTGAAGCCATTCTTTCACACATAAAAGTCGCTTTTACAACAAAACTTTTTAGACATTTTTTGTTAAGAATTTTATTGTCTTCAATTTTGTATCTATACATTTTTCTATTTTGTCGCCCCGTTTCCGACTGACAACAGCTTAAACAAGACTCCGTAAAATACAAAAAATATTATCATCTGTATCTCGGAAACGGTGTGACAAAATAGAAAAATGTATATAAACAAAAATGTAGGGAATAAAATTTGCAACAAAAATTACTTATACATTTTTCTATTTCGTTGCACCGTTTTTGAGATACAGGTGACAGTATTTTTTGTATTTTACAGAGTCTTGTTTAAGCTGTTGTCAGTCGGAAACGGGGCGACAAAATAGTAAAATGTATAGATACAAAATTGAAGACAATGAAATTCTTAACAAAAAATGTCTAAAAAGTTTTATTGTAAAAGCGACTTTTATGTGTGAAAGAATGGCTTCAAAATGTACTATTTACATGGTTAAGATAGGGGTGTACGAATACTTTTTACGGCCACTGTATATGTGTATTCATCATTTTGAACATAATAATATAGTAATCTTCAATACAACATAATATTATAATAAATTATCGTTGGATAACTGCAAAAGCAAATTGGAATACTTCAGTTTTCTGCATTCGTTATCTTGCAAGGTTAAATCGCAGATATGCACTGTGCATGGTTTTATACGATTGCAAATTTTTTTACAACAGATGCGAAATTATAATATTATACCGAATTTATATTATGCATTTATACATATTTTAAATTAAAAATAATCAGTACGTAAATCCAATTCCTAATTATTATAACTCATAAACTAATCTTTGAAGTTTTTTCGAATTTCCTATGCTTATAGATATAGTTTATAGTTCGAATAAGGTTTCTTCCATTTTATTATAAAACAATTTAAACGATCTTATAATATATTTAATGGAAACAATAAGAATTAGATATTAAAGTAAAGTGCAAAATTCCCACCCTTACGATTGATATAATTTTTAAAAGGCGGAGCTTATATTTCAGCTTAAACGTAGGTTTTAAAAGTAGATTCCTGTAAGTTTGCTATTGAATTACCCATTAATGCAACCAGACTATTTGTGAAGCTTGTTGCCTACCAACGAATTAATTAATTAATTTATTCACCATAGCTTGTAAGCCCCCTCGCGTTCGTGAATTAAAGCTAGATCGACATAACCACTCCTTAAGCAAAATTCGAATAGAAAATAAAAATTGTTAACTGTTGTTATGTAAAATAAACAAATTCGTGTCAAGTTACTAGACTACCGAAATCCTACACAAGTACCGACTATGAAATATTTTAATTTAGCAATAACTCAAAAACGGCGCTAGATATCGAAAAACTGAACAAAAAACCCCCGTACCCACCCCCCGTAAATTATCGGTAGGTAAGCATATGCAAAAATTCAGATCGATTGCGCGCAAAAAAATCTACTCGTAAACGTAGATTTCTTAGGTTAGAATTGCACAAAATCCGAAAAAATAGTATAAACAAACCTTGTAAGTAAAGCATTTTTACTAAACTCATTAGCTTTTAAGTTACTCGCTCGTACTCAAAAGCTAAATTCGTTTAGTAAAACTTTGCTTTACTAAACTTGTTGTTTAATATACTATTAAAATATTGCGTAAGTATACATAATTTCAATTTACTTGTTGGTACATGATGAACTTCCATGACATTTAGAATTGCATAATTTGCCGGATGATCTACACAAACATCTCTTAGTCGAATATTTCTTAGTGCAGTTGCATCTTTGGAACCCCTGTCCTCCAGATAAAGACAATTGTCGCACTGCTCCTCTTACACTTACTTCATTGGCCGGAACATCCAAGGTATCAATAAAATTTTCTTTACAAATGGTAAATTGGTTCCCAGTAAATAATTGTGTAAGAGTTCCTACACTTGTTCCAAGCTGATAAAATTCATCGTTTTGAATATCCATTATAGCAGCCAAGAGAGTTCTTGGGTCTGTTTTAGATCGATCTACCTCCTGTATTTTCACTTTAACTGTTTGTCCGAGTGTTGCAGGACCAACTGGAAAAATTGGTCGGTTTTCAAATTTACAAAATTATCTTGAGTAGGCTCAGCTCTTCCTGTTTAACCTGTTGTCTGTCTCTTCGACGTTGAGGCTTTCTTTTCTTATCTGATTTTCACCAAGTTTTGCACCTTGGTTACTTTGCTTTGGGTATTTCTCGCTGTGTATTGGATTTGCCTGTATGGGAAGGCATTTTGAAGATCTCCATTTTTTTGTAAAGGCCCCTGTATCTGGTATTCCTAAAGATTACGAAACCTTTTGATTATCTGTGATGGGGTTACCTTAAGGCCGAAGTGTTCAAACATCGTCCAAAGACCCTGAATGATCTGAAGACTGAAATTGAGGAATAAATCATTGAGATTTGCACCACCCTGTATAATTAAATTTGACGTTTATATAAACAGGAACTTAATAAAGCACAATTGAAAATTCAATTAACATGGTATTCGTACATTTACCAATAGGAACCAGTAAATCCTAAGATTTACCGTTGTAGCGTGGTAAAAGTCCGAAATTGAACTAATAATTCATTATTTCGGACATTTACCACATCAAATTGGTAAATCCTAGGTTTGACGCGTAAATCCTGGGATTTACCGGATTTAAGGCTTTTACAGTAACATATAGGTACACTATGTAGCTGCAGCCAGATATCATTAACCAAAAAAATTTTAAACAAGTGACCGCTGTCTTACCACACGAAAAAATTTACTTACAGATAATGTAGTTAGACGTTTTAAATTTCGGTATATTAATTAAATATTCACTATAACGAAGCTAATTTGATGCAAGGTTCATTCGGCGCAAACCTTACTCGCAAAGCAAAACTCGTTCGACACAATGTTTTTGTTTATAAATATAATTTATTAATATAATAATTAAAATATAATCACATATCAAATATTATATATAATAAATCATAACTGAATCAAGTTATTTCTTCTCCAATTAAAATAATTTATGCATCATGTGTAATTTTTTCCAGCTTAAAAAATCAAGCTCACAAAAAATATGTCTAGTATCCTTGACAGCGACCCTCTCAAAAATGTTTTATGTGGGAATTCAAGTAATCTTAAATTGAAAATTTTATAACAAAGATCCGTGAAAACAATGGAATAAATAAAGAATGCTACGAAAATGTTAACAGCACAGCTGTAAATTTTAGCTAATAACCCACAATCATGTTTTTTATTTTACGGATACAATTATAACACATTTAAGAACAATAAATTTTATGCTTTACACTGATATAAAATAATCAATTTTTTTGTATTTATAATATATTTAGCCTAGTCGCTATGTACAAAATGTATTGCTGAAATTGCATTAATTCAATCCCACAATTTTCTTTTTCCAATCGTCGAGTAGAATCCAATCTGAATTCTAAATCCAGATTTTCGAAAATTTCTTGCTATCGCCGCCATCCTGAATTTAATATGAATTGTAAACTTGTACGCAATAAAGTTCTCTGCAACTTTGATCTTCACCATTTTTCGTCTACAATCAATATTTTTTTGTTGTAACCAGAAAAATATAGCAAAATTAAATTAAATTATTGTATTATCTCTTGTTTGTTGGTATTCTTAAAAACCATAGCCGATATTAATTTGATCTCATCAAAAATGAAATTCTGCATTTGAAACTTAAAAGGTTAACTAAAACGTTATTTTTATTTTTATAAGTATTTTCCTTCCTTCGCTTCGTCATAAAATCTAAAGATTTTGTTAAAAACTGGAAAAATAAAATTTCAATTTTATATTATAGTAGGGTTTTCCCCTATAAAAATAAATAGTTATAAGAATACCCTATGATTATTATAATAATATATAAAGCACATTATCTAATTATCATTAAAATAATTTACAAACAAATTAACAAAAAGTAATTAAATAAAATGTTTTAATAAACACAACCTACAGAAGAGATAAAGTTCTTAATACCATCATCATAAAAATAATCATTTTTAGTAGTTCATTACCCATCGTATTACTTTTATTATCATTACTACTTATTGTTAATTTTTATAATCAATACATAGGTTACAAACTATTCAAATCAATTATTAGATTTTATTAAAATTTTTTAAAACTTAGTATATTTCCAGCGTAGCAAAAATAGCAAATAATTACAATATACCTTGTGTTTTATTTAACCATTGAAACATTAATCGGTATATTGTTTTAAACTAATAAATTACATTTTCAACAAGAAAATATTAATCAATTTTAAATTGCATTTATAAATTGAAATTATTTTGTGTGGCCTTTACTAATGTTAATTTCTTAATTTTTTAAAGTATAACTTCAATTAAACTTTAATTTAAAAATTACTACTTCATTCTTACATAAAAGAAGACTTGCATTTATTTTAATATTTAATTTGTAAACTAAACCTCCGTTATTGTTTTACAGATTCCATCGAGCACAAGTCAATTAAATGGATTACCGATTATACTCAGCAATCAATATTCAGATAACTTTAACAATATTCCTTTACTAACAAATAATATTCCTTACTACAATGATGTGATTCAAACTAAGTTTGATGGACCAGAAGAAACTTTTGCCGAATTATTGCTTCCAATACAATCACCATTGTTTCCTGCAGAATTAGTAGCAATTAAAAATAAACTAATCGAATTAATATTATCGCATCAATTGGAAGTGAAACCAGTTTTAGATTACCTGCTTAAATTTAAACATCTCAATAGTTACGATCTTATGGTAGCCGCATTAATTGCTTTAGGAGATTCTTTACCAAACAATTGCCATATAAGATACCAAATCGAAAAATTAGTTTTGCATTCTAAATTTAATCGATGTCATATGAATAATCATAATCACAATTCATTTCCTCGGAATCTCGTACCACCAACAGCTTCATCTGAGTACATACCAACTAAACTAGATTGTAAATCAATTATTGGAATGATTCAGTATTTCCAAAAGTTATTGGAACAATCTGATTGTTTTGACTGTAAAGAAGAGTATGCTTCAGGATCATATCATAATTTATTAAATATTGATCAAATGCACAAGAGGCATTCTGCTGGAACAACGACTCAAAATATGTTTAGTACCGAAGCTAAGCAGCACTTTGATACAAAAGTTGCTATCAATAAACAACTAGAACAAAAATTTATTAAAATTAATGATGCCGTGAAAAGTTTGCCTGTACCAAAGACCGAAGAAGCGCAACATAATTACGAAATTGTAAAATCTTTTATTCATAGTAGCAATCTTATTAATTACGTGCAAGACTTAAAGGAATCCGACTATAGCGGTCAACAGCAGTTATTTAAAGTGATCGCCGAACATATTGTACACAGCAGTGTAAATATTTCTGTTCAAAATGCATTTAGTTATTATTTAAATTACTCGAGCTTAAATGCAACTACCACCACTACGACTACTACAACAACCGAAGCACCTATGTACGATTATTCGACACTCATTGAGTTAATACCTCAACCGTTAGATGCCGAAGAACGAGAGAAATTTAAATTGATTACAGAATTTCTTGGTAATAAACTGAACTATAAATATTTAGTAAATATCAATGCTTCATATTATGCTGATTCGAAGGTGTTGTATAAATCTGTGTTTAAAACTCTGTCAGAATGTGATATAAACGAAAAAGTTAAAGCAGCGTTTCTATACTATTTAAATTACGAGGAATCTCTAGCAGAATTAGAATTGTTTACTAAAAAGGAGATTAAAAAACATTTTGAATTAACTAAAATATTTGTAGATACGTTAAATATTGATTCGCTTTCAGACGAAGCCAAATTATCATTCAAAAAGTTTTTTAAATTTATTTCCAACATTAAGAAAGAAGAACTTAAAGAGTTTGATTCGTGGAGCGAAGTTAAAACCAAAGGAGAATTCATGAAAGCACTATTTACGTATTTATTGGAACAACGTTTTGTTCCAGTAGAAGTTCATCAAGCCATTATTCAATTGCAACCTTTGGTAAAAATGGACGGAAGGGGAGCAGCACCACCATAAAGTTTTAGACCTTTCAATAGAATTTATTAGGAGAAAATAAATTGTATCTTATTTGCACAATCAGAGTAATTTAAATTTAAATTCTTCAATGCCGAATTTCTTAACCATGTATACAGCAAGAGAATCAAAATTGTAATTAAAACAAAAATTGATTAAAAGAAGCATCTTAAGTCAAACAATAAAAAATGAAATTATTTAAGTAGGTACATAACCAGTTAAATAACATCTAATTTAATCTTTAAATTTCTGGGAAATGATAGAAAACACAAAATAATTACAAAATCTGAGTAATGTCAGCATCTCAGCGCTTAAACAGAACAACGATAATCCTTCAAATTATAAATATAATTAGAAAAGCAAACAATAACCATGTAAAACTCATAAATTCTTGGCACTTAAAAGTTATAGCTATTTGTATTTGAAATCCACTTATTATTAATTTGTATAAAACTTCAATTAATTCTTAATTCACAATATGTATGTATATGTAGTTATATGAAAGAATATCTTGTAAGTAGCACGAATTTTTCAATCTGTTGACATCTTCTTAAAGTTTTGCAAAGTAATAATTATTGTTAAAAATTGTATCTATGGAAGTAATACATCAATAATTAGAGACAACCTAATAATTAGAATAAGTAGCTATTAATTTAATCAGGTAATTCAATGAGTACACTCACAGAAATAACTGCAGTATCTAATGTTATAGTATTAATTTTGAAATTGTTGAGAATTTTATATAAAAATATAGTTATTATATTATTTACATAATAATTTAAACTAATCAGTTTAATTATTACTTTGAATTACACTATGTGATATTAGTCAAGTTTACATATTATACATTATTACAATGTAATTAAAATTTAGACATTTTAGTAAGTACTAATGATGTCGATAAATTTTCTAAAGCTGTACCTACCCTAAAAGATGTATTACAATATTTATAATAGTTACTTATAATTAGGTAGGAATCTTCTTAAGAAATTTAATTAATTACTGTAAATATTATGTTAAATTGCAATATTAAGACAAGTCGTATAAATAAATTTAGTAAATAAATCGATTAATTTGTTTGATAAGTATTTACACCTACAATCAGAAGCTTACAAAAAATTAATGAATAGAAGGTTTTTGCACCAAATTTTCAATCTGACACTTTATGCTTCCACTACAAATTTAGCACCCAATTAATTTTTCATTCTTCTATCCACTGGCATCTTTTATTATATGGTCCCGAGATTCCCAACATGAGCCGTAGTAGCAAGAAGTCATTGCAATATATAATCAATATATTAACACCAAGACAACATATCAAAATAATATGTATTACAATTTGATAATCCCCAATTTTGTTTTTTGTCCGACACAGTACAACCGAAAGGGCCACAGGGGACTGAGAGACACCAATTTGATACCACCAACTTGATCATTGTTAATTTTACAATTTTTAATTCTTAATGTGTTAATGTGGGTTGGCAGTTTTATGAATAATAATAATATATTGTATATTTTTTATATTTATATTAAAATTAAAAATGTTTACAAGATACAAGTTATGGAATTTAAAAATTGTAATTTATAGTATATCATAAGAACTAATAAGAGTAATATATTTATTTAACAAAAATTAGGGTTAAAATATTATATATTTTAGTGGTAGTCGTACACCGATATACCTGTAAAATATATGGTATATGCATATGGTTTTATTAACAGCTTTTTAAGGTTAAAATTTACCGATGTTAACAAAGTATGTACATAAATGTTTCTATGCAAATTTAATGTTTCAACTTGGGCCAACGGCACTCAGAAGCACGTCGGCGTTTGACATATACCAACCTTTATTAGTTATGGATTTCGGATACACTATATATTATTTTATGTAAAAGGTGTATATTTCTTTCAAAAATTATCCAGATACGATGTTACAATCACCATCAATTTTAATTTTTTAAATAAAGTTGGAAACTTGTAAAACTTTTAAGTTGATCTAGGATCAGAGTTAAACCAGGGTTAACTTAGACTTTGAGCACTCTGATTGGATCAAAAGTGAGTTGATTGAAAAAAGAGATTTTATCAGTATTATTTTAATAATAATATTGACAAATTATAGGTTTCTTTGTTTTAGTTTTATATGAACACCTGTAGTCGATTTTAGAATAGTTTCTGAAACTAATGCAAGTTTAATTTCGGGAATACTAGGTAACAACTCATAATTCATCAAAACTTTTGATACGACTGCTTTCATTTCCAACATTGCAAATTTTTGACCTAAAATAATTTTATTAACTGCGGTCCTATCACATAATTAGATTTTAGTTGAAAAGTACCTATACAGTTTCTTGATCCTGCACTAAATGGAATATAGGCATATGGTGAACGTTTGATTTGATTCTCGTGATTAAAACGCTCTGGATCAAAGTAATCCGGATTTGGATAAATATTTGGATCTCTATGTATGCAAAAGGCATTAATCATCAAAGTTAAGCCTTTTGGTAAAATTGTACCATCTATAAAATAATAACTTTGGTTGACAAGAGACAAAATAATTAACCCCCGCTATGTTATTTTCACAAACCATATTCCACGTCTTCAGCAACATTTCTACCATATATTGGTACAGATGGATACAACCTTAAACTTTCCTTAATTACCATTTCTAAATATTTCATCTCCTGCAAGTCTTTGTATGTTGCTTGTCTATCAAAATTGTTATCAAATACTCGAACTAATTCTTCCATCACTTTAACCTAATAAAATTGTTTTTAAAATAAAAGCAAACTGCATTTATTCATTACCTGTGCATAGGAATTTTTAGCTAAACAATAGAGAATAAATGTAATAGCAGAAGCGGTGGTATCATGTCCCTAAAATTATTTTCAAAATTTTATATTTTGTAATATTATGTAACTTGTTACCTCAAACATGAAAGTATCCACTTCTTCTCTAATATTTTCATCGGTAATACCTCCATATTTTTCTTTATAATTTAACAAAATGTCTAAAAATGTTTTCTTTTCAGGTATTATTTCGTCATCTGCTTCATCATTAGTAGTATCCGTAATTTTATTTCTGAGTTCTTCTCTCCTCAATTTTATAACAGAATTTGTATTGTTATGTAGTATTTTAACAGCTTTTTTTTCTTTTTGATAATCTTTCGTAAACTGATATACAACATCATACATTTTAATGACACTAGTAGATCGCTCCATAATAATTCTACACATTTCTTTTACGCTGTACACATAATCAGATTGTGAGTTTTCTTGAGCATTTATGTTTATTCCCATCGAAGTAGCTTTTAAGTTTTAGGTAATAAGTATTATATTTACATTTTGTTGTACTTATAAAATCTTACCACATATAATATCTAACGAACCCAGTGTGACAAATGGATAAATATCCACTGCATCTTTATTGATTTCCGGCTTAAGTTTTTCAACAAGAATATCGCTATAAACATTGAATACTCCAATAAAATTTTCCAAAATTTTAAAATGAAAAGCGGGTGTCAAGATTTTTCTATGATTTTTCCATTTAATACCTTGAAAGATCATCTTTAAGTTATTTTCTCAATATCATTTTTTTTATTCAAATTTACCTGTACTAGTTAACAATCCAGTTCCTAACCAATTATGAAGAAATTTATAATCTTGTGATTTATTTATTAAAGTTGTGGATCCTAACACATATTCCAGAAATTTAGAATCGGCAATTGATATATTTACTGATCCTAATCCAATTGTTAGCAGACAAGTACCTCCATACTTTCTATGAAGTTCCAAAAGATTTGGTAGAATTACTAAAAATATGTTTTATATAATTTAAAATACCTATTAATATTAGCTAAAACCTACGTATTAATTTTAAATATATAAATAATAATTGTTTTACTTTAGTACCAGAAAAGTTACACTAAAATTATAGCTAAAAAAAAAGTTTAAAATTATTTAAGAGTTGGTATATTATAAATATTTAAGTACCTAGGTACTTATAAAAAAAAACAATAAATATTAGTTATTAGTTATTACATTTATATGTTAAAATGACATTAAACCTTTCTTGGGCATTTTGAGAATAATTTTATTTTGCCTCAACCCCTTTGAAATTTCACCTAGTAAATATTGTAAAATAGTACACCTACCCGAAGTATTGATGAAATATAAAGAATTTCCAATAATGGGAAGTGGTGTAGGACCTAAGAACCTCTGTAAGTGTTTTGTTTGATGTTTCCATTGAAAATACCAAAAAGTAAAAAGTAGAATAATGAACGCTATTATTAAAGAAATAAACATTCTTTTTAGTGGTTGTAAATATGTTTTTCAATTAAAAACTCAGCGAAATCTAAAATTATATAAAACACTTTATTATATAAATTGTATTTATAAGATTAATAATATTTAACATACTTAATCAAACTGATAAATAAAAATGGTCATAGATCACTGATAATATCCTATCGAATTCACAAATTAACATAGTAGTTTATCACAAGTTGAATATTTCAGTATTATTTACTATATTGTACATGAGATTACAATTAGCCATGGCTGGACGAATCTTGCGGTGATTATTAATTTAAGCTAGATTGTTGTTACATAACAGTTATTATATAAATTTGAAGGCCGCACTATCAATTTAGCAAAAACGTTTTGTATAATAACAATACACGGAAAAATGTTTTTATAAAAATAAATATTTTTGGAAATTATTTTGATTATTTGTTCAAAAAGTATTTTCTCAATGTAAATAATACGATTGAGATAAGAATTTCGATTTTATCAACCAACATTATACAACTACAAAATGTTGCACTTTCAATTATCTCAAGCTTTCAAACTTTTGTTTTTCAAAACAAACTTGGAATAATTAATGTAATTTTTTTGATATTATTACTACTATTACAATTGAAACGATTTCACCATACTATAGTATGGCATCATCGGGCGATGAAACAGAAAGAAAATTAAAAGAGAATTTGTGTTTGAGAATTTTGGAAACCCTATTGAAGACGAAAGCATGGATTTAAAATAATACAAAACATACAACAAATTCGAAAGGATCAGTTTACTTCATATGTGGAAGAATGTCTTGTAAAAAGAAAAAAACCGTTGGACAATGTCATCGAAATAACCTTATCTTATTTACCAGTTCAACTAAAAGGACTTCAAAGGAATGATCAAAACTGACGTCCATGAAAAATGAGGTAGAACTATTTTCTAAACTGTATATTGATGCCAAACCAGAAATAGAAATTTGGAACAATTTTTCAAACACGAAAATCAAATATATTCTTTATACATTGGTACAAAAAGTGATCTATTGACATGCTTTGAAGCACTTTCTGTTCTATGCAGACTGAGAAATCCTCCACTACAAATATGATCGTTAACTCCTGTTAACTCCTGGTATTGCCAAAACATTTGATAAGTATGCTAACATAGTTTTTATTCCGCATGTAAAAAGGAAATTTGATTCTACTATCTCACTTTTAGATATTGTGTGGGATATTTACAGATCAAGTTCTCTTAAAGGTACTGCAAGAGCCAAGAGAGGAAAGGGAGTGAGGTTGCGTGTGGTTGGAAATGCACCCATACCAAAAAATCAAAAGCTGTCATAGAAGCATTTGATGAGATTAACAAGATGAATAACAGATCCTTTAGCAAATCACCACAAGTTTTATTACATTTGAGTTCTCCATATTCGAGTACACTCGAATTGTACTGCATGTTCCGTTGACACAGATGTCAGATGTTGTGGTTCTATCAGTGATGGTTATGCAAACATTTCCAGCTGATGTTCAGCTTTGGTTAGCTGTTGAAAATAGAAAAATGTTCCGGTTTTTCGATGCCAAAATTTACACAAGCACTTCTTAATTTTATTCTTGAGGAAACGATGTACGCAATAGAGAGATTCGCCATACTATTATGCGATGGCACAAGCTCAAGTACTGTAATATCAAAAAAACCAGAAAGAAGCTATTTACAAGAAAAAGCTTAGTGCAAAGAATTCCACCAACTTTAGATGCATTCTAGCTACATGTTAAGAGAGCTATATATCGGGGTTGCTACATCTGGTGGCAAACACTGATTCCAAAGTCCTGTACTACCTCCTAAGACAAGTTTGGGTAAGAGTACAGTGAATAATGATCTATATTTCTATAGTGAATAGCAATATAGTAGTCCAATTTTTACTAAATAAAATAATCACCTGATAATCCTTAATTTTTAATATATGTTTATGTTATTTAAAACCATCTTCAGTATTTTATTTTGAAAAAATTGAAAATAAAAGTAATCTGACATGATATTATAAACAACTGGGAAAGACATTATTATTAAAAGCTGTTTAAAATTATTAAGAATAATTTTTTATCATAACGGCAAAACAAACAGAATATATTTAGATAATTTTTATTAAGTTAATGATTTTTATAACTTTCAACTGATTATTATTAATTCGAGTATGTGCCTAATAGAATGTTATCTAAAACATTTATTGACTTTTTAGGGGCCTCAGGGTCAACTCAAGCAACTTACATTAAATTAAAACTTACATTAAAACTTCATTAACTTTGTTCATCTGCGTGAAAATTATGAATTATTCGTCAATCATATTTTTGAATGTATGTACCTATTCATCATCATCATCAGCTATAACATATATCGTCGGATATAAGCCTCCCGCAAATTCTTCCAGTCTTCTTGATTCCATATTGGGATGTTATATTCGTTTGCCTTCTCCACTAGAGTTCTCACTACTTGTAGGTGGTCTAGTGTTCCAAATCCTTTTCGAAAGCCAGCCTATTCGCGTGACTGATAGCTATGTCTAATTTAATGGTTAGTCTTTCCGTTATTATTTTTGTGAAAAGTTTATAGAGTACTGACAGGAAACAAGTAGATCTGTAATTGTTAAGTTTAAATTTATTTCTCTTTTTAAATAATAAAATCACTAAAGCGTTATTCCATTCTTCGGGTACTTTATGTTCAGTTAGGCATTTGTTATAATAGTTCTTCGAGCAGTTTTAGTATTGGTTCTCCACCATATTTCAACATTTCTGCCACTATGTTATCTTCTCCTGATGTTTGAGCATTTCGCTGTTTTTTGAGGGATCCCGCAATTTCTTCTGTTGTTATGTCTGCCAGTTCTTCCGATTCAACATTTTTACCATTTTTTTATTTTCTTCAGTTTTGTCTGGTGGAGGTTCCATTTTTGAATCTTATAGTATTTTATAGTTCTTTTCTGTTCCCTCTAAAACAAGGAAGTATTGTAATCCCATTTTTTTTCGGTTTCCAGATTTTGACAGAAATATCCGTTTTGACTTTTCCTGAATCCATTTTGACTATTTTCGTTGTGACGTTTGTAAGTACGGACATCTGTATGTCGCATAACTCAAATACGGTAGGTCGTAGAAAGTTGAAATTTTGGATTTGAGACACTTATAGTATTTAGTTGTGCACCTCCTATTTTTCGTAATTCACGACGCGCACAAATAGATTAACGAGGTTCTTGTACAATCATTATAAAAATTACAAGGAAGTTATGTGGTGTCTACATCTGATTTTTTTTGTGTGGTTGTAATATTGTTATCGTACCATCATCGATTTCATTATAGTTTTTAAATACTTTCCTTCTTCTAGTACTTCTTTTATTTGCCGATTGTTGTAATTTCTGATATCAAATCAAATTTTCTTCTTTATTGTTTTATTTATTTCTGCCATTTCGATTATATTCATATTTTTAGCTCTTTTCATTTGTTTTCTTTTAATGATCAGATCAATTGTGTCTTGGCTAAGTCGCTGTCGTTGCTTTCCGTCCTTCAAATCTGCTGTTTTTCCGCTGCTTCCAATAAACACTTTGTAACTTTTGAATTCAAAGAATCCAGAACCCAACAATTTGTATTGCTCGTTGCGTGCATGTGAAGTTGTATTAACTCTTGGTATTGAAATTGGTCTGATTTTAACTTTTCCATGTCTATTCTACGTCTTTTATAGCTTGAATGAACTTCTTTCTTTTCACATTTGTATCAATATAAACTTAAGCTCTTATTATGCGATGATCCCTTCCTACGTTTACTGAGTTTCATATGCCGGTATCCAGAACAATATCTTTCTCATTGGTCAGTACAAAGTCTATTTCATTTCTCGTTATACCATTAGGACTCATCTAAGTCCATCGTCTTGTCTTAGGTTTTGTAAAATACGAGTTCATTATGTAAAAATCATTTTCACTTATGTAGTTTACCAGCACTCCTGGTACTCCAAACTCCTGGTTTCTCACTCCTGATCCAAAAGTTCCAATACCAGGTTTATTTTCGTTAATTCTTTGTCCAATCTTGACGTTAAAATCGCCAACAATAAGCACGTACTTTGCTCGATTATTTTGTTCTGCTATGTTGATATCTTCGTAAAACTGTTTTACTTCTTCGATTTCATGGTCTGAAGTTGGAGTGTATACTTGTATTATTCGGCATTGACTTCGTGAGTTAATTCGTATGTCAGTTAATATCACTCTTTCAGAAATACTTTTGAATTGTATTATGTTAGCTGTCATTTTTTTTTTGTTGACTAGGAACGCTACTCCTTCCATTCGTTTGTCTTCATTTCCTTTATAGAACAGGGAATGACCAATCTTCAAAGTTACACATCCTTCTCTTCTTCTTCTAACTTCTGACAAACCTACAATAGTCCATTTTATCTGTTCCAATTCCTGTTCCAGTTCTATTAGCCTTTCCTCTGTCGCCAATCACCTTACATTAAACATTGCCATGTACAGTATATTATTTTCTTTCAGACTTTTTCGGCTTCTTATCAAACTTCGGTGGTCGGTTACTTTTTTGATTTCTCTCAAGTTTTTGTCTCCCCCAGAATTTGAAACAAGTGTAAGATTCTAAGGTATTTTCTCTACTCACCTAGGGTAATATAGTTATAAAAATCGACATCTAACCATTTCAATTAGGGAGGTTGTTAGCCATAACTCACCACCTGGCAAGACGGGTTGGTGAGTGTCGTTTTAACCTTCTACCAGGATCAAATTCAACTGCTCCTAACATGGAGAATCGTGGCTGTTTGCAACCGCACACTCTGAGTCAGACGCTACTCTGTTACCAGATATTTATTCATAATTTCAAAGTATTTTGAAACTATTTTGCACTTAAAACAGCTAATTAAACGCGATAATGCAAAGTGACCCATTACAAAGTTCAGTTTAAATTGATAACACAAACACAATGTATTAAATCAAAATTTCTTTGTTTGCACATAGAGCAAACAGCCAACAGACGAACCAACTGTTTCAGAGGTGACAATAGCAGTAAAGAAACTTAAGAACTCAGAAGCTCCAAGAAGGAAAGGAAGAACGGCGAAAATGATAAAGTATGAAGGACGGACCTTACATAAACATTTACGCTATATAGTACCCAATACCTGGAAAATAGAAAAGCTACCAGACAACTGGTATTATCATCCACAAGAAAGGAAACAGATCAAACTGAGGCAATTATAGAGGAATTATCTTCTAATTTTTTTAGGTGCTAATACGAAATTTAAGGAGTATAATGACTTTCCAAAAATAGAGTTAAAAATCAAAATATTGAATTTTCATGTAGAAGAAGTTATTGATTTGAATGAAACCAACGCCAAAATACTTTATTATTTTATAACTGATAATGCATATAATTTTTTGCAGCGATAATCTAATATTTTCGGGGGTGAAGTATGCCCAAAAATTTTAAAACCCGTATAAAACATCTTAGGGCAATTTAGAGAAGTTAAACCTGTAAGTTAGTTGTGTTTGGGTTTTTCCCTAAATAAATATTTAAGAGGGTAACAACTTTCTCTTTTAAACTTTCAATTGTGTAAGCATTTTCGAATAACAATTTTATTACAAATTAATCTTAATTCGTTTCGTTTTAGATTTTATTTAGACCATCATAGTGTTCTTAAGGAGCAATTGATTACATCTTTAAGTGGAAGCTTTTCAACTTGTAAATCGAGTTTTTGCAAATTTTGTATCTACTTAGGTATTCATTTATAATAATTACCGAGTAAAACAGTCTTTTATAAGGATTGAATTTTGAATTATTAAAGTTGTTACAACTAGGTGCCCGAATTAAGTAACCTACCTTATTATAAATAATACTTACATGTCCTTACTGTATATTAACTGCAAACTAATCGTTACAGCTGCTACCCTTCTCTCTTCTTAATTGTTCAATAATAAAATACACAAATTTTATTAAATCAAAATTTGTATTATATTTTGTATAGTGTTTCACTACTTCTCAATAACATTACATACAATAATGTACACTATGATTTTATAATCTTTCAAAAAAATCATGTTTTGACACACTTTCGCCCGATAAATGCTTTCCCCTCCCTACCAAAAAAATTTGCCAAACCACTGATAATATATTCAATAATATAATATCACGTTATACTTTATAGCTGCTACCATTACTGCTTTGTCTTTTGTGTAAATTGAACTGAGAAATTATGTCAAGTTCAATATTGAAATTATTACTGCAGATTTCAATTTCGAAAGAACTTATAATATGTAGTATACTTCAAATAGATCGCATTAGCAACGGATTTTCTTTACAAATTACTTTTCATTTGTCAAAAATGTGAGATAAAATTACATTCACTAATCAGAATTCAAAATCAGCAAAATTTGCTATACGCGGCTGTACCGTCAAACGGGGTGAGTCAGGACATAGGGAGTCAGTCGGGACAAACATGTTTTGCTGATAAATAGCGGTAGATTTTAATTTCAAGTTTCAAAACCTACTCACCGATGTCGTCTATAGTGAATGTTTGGATTCTATCCGTGCTTATCACGTACGTGTTTGCAAATATTTAAAATTTGATTATTTAAAAAAAAACAATTTTTTTTTATAAATAATATCAGTTTGTTTAGAAATTAAATTCTTGTTAAGACTTCTTGTGTTGACGTTTCGGAGAATTTATTCCTCCATTTTCAAGACTAAAAATATACACAAATGAGTCCTAAAACTAGTGTTGACAAAATTCTATTTTGCTCATAAAACAAATTCGTGATGATCATAAATAGTTTTTTTTTTAGTAAGCCTTAACAGGAATTTCATTTCCAAACAAACTGATATTATTTATTAAAATTTTATTAACATCTGATGAGGATTATATACATTTACATAAAATAACATGAGTTTTTCAAAGTTTTTAAAAAATTGCCCGTTTTTTATTAATTAGATAGTCTGTTAAACCAAAAGGAGCACATTTTTTTAAAGGTGATGTGTATGTTTTGTTTAAGTCATAAAATATATCTCTACTCTCCCCACACATGGGAAAAACGGGCCAAACTGTGCATTTTAAAGCGATGTCCCGACTCACCCCAAACACTGGGGTGAGTCGGGACGGTAAACAAAAAATGGTTTCTCTTAATTTTGATAATTTTTTGCTAAAGTATTTAGCTCAAGTTGTAGCTTAAGCTTTGATTGCAACATGGTTAAATACTTGGACCTACAAATGTGACAGAAAAGATTCAGTCATTCAAAATATACCAAAACCTGTCCGGTCTCACCCCGTTTGACGGTACCTACTTAACTTAAACTTGACGTTGAAATTTATTAAAATTTATACAGTTAAATAATAATAATTTGATAAGTATAATTATTATCTTGTTTATTTTTTACTCAAATTCATATTTGAAAGTTCTCTTTGCTTCAATCTAATGTGGACCCCGGATTTGGACTTTAAAATAGTTTCTGCAAGTAATACAAGCGCAATTTCTGGTATGCTGGGAAGCAATTCATAGCAAATTAAAATATTTGCTACCACAGCTTTCATTTCCAAAATTGCAAATTTTTGACCTGTAATAAAATTAAATTTGCAAAACATTAAATCATAAATTGCACTTACCTATGCAGTTTCTAGATCCTGCACTAAATGGAATATATGCATATGGTGAACGACTTATAGAATTTTCAGATGTAAAACGTTCTGGATTAAAACATTCAGGATTTGGATAAATTTTAGGATCTCTATGTAAACTGAAAGCATTAATAAGCAATGATAAACCTTTAGGTAGAATGATATCATCTGAAAAAAAAAACAAAATGTATATAATCGTATAATCAAACTGCATTCTAAGAATTCTTAAGTGAAAAGGCTGTTACGCTCAAATCGTTTCATATTTTTATAACGTCAGAAAATACTTAAATATTAAACTTTAAATATTAACTGGAAGGGAGATGGCTTTAAGTGTCCCCCTAAGCACAGTGATCATCATAAAAAACTTTTGTCTTCCCAGAACTAGAACCATGTATCTTAGAGTTAATAGTTGATCGTACTACTTACTGCTTTCTTATTTATATTTTACTAACCATATTTAATGTCTTCGTGTACATTTCTTCCATACATTGGTACTGGTGGATAAAGTCGAAGACTTTCTTTAATCACCAATTCCAAATATTTCATTTTTTGCAAATCTTTATACGTAATCTTCTTGGTAAAATCGTTTTCAAAAATTTCAGCTAATTCTTCCATGACTTTCGTCTTTAAATAAAATTATATTATCTGTCTTTATATTTTTTATATCGAATGAAATTATTTATATTTTATTATTTATTACCTGTACATCGGAATTCTGGGCAAGACAATAGAGAATAAAGGTAATTCCTGAAGATGTAGTATCGTGTCCCTATTAATTATAAACGAAATTTAAAATGGAATATGAATGAATATTATTGAAACATTACTTCGAACATAAAGGTATCCACTTCCTCTCGAATATTCTCATCTGTAATACCTCCATATTTCATCTTATAGTTTAGCAATATATCTAAGAACGTTCTTTTCTCTTTTACATCATCATTCTTTTCAGAATCATTACGATTAGTATCATTTTCGATTTGCTGCTTCCTTAAATATATAACAGAATTGGTGGTATCGTGTAATACCTTAACAGCTTTTCTTTCAGTTTCATAATCTCTAGTAAATTGATACATCACATCCGCTCTCTTAAATACATTTAAAGATCTTTCTACTAAAATTCTACACATTTCTTTAACACTCTGTACATATTCAGATCTAGCATTTTCTTGTGCTTTAATTTTTGTTCCCATTGCAGTAGCTAAAATTAAATCGAGATTTCATTTCATAATAACTAAATAAAAACTAAGCTATCTTACCGCATATTATATCCAAAGAGCATAGTGTAACATATGGATAAATATTAGTTGTTAAATTCTGGACTTCAGGTTTAAGTTTTTCTACAAGAATGTCACTATAAGCATTAAAGACATCGACAAACTGTTCTAAAACTTGGAAGTGAAAAGCAGGTGTTAAAATTTTCCTGTGATTTTTCCATTTAGTGCCTGTAAAATATTATCATCTAAAAATGCTTTTATAAATTTTTACCAAAGCTTATCACCTGTGCTAGTTAATAATCCAGTACCTAACCACTTATGAAGATATCCATAGTCTTTTGATTTATCTATCAATGTCGTCGAACCTAATATAAACTCTAAAAATTTTGGATCGGCAACTGATAATCTTATAGGTCCAAAACCGATTGTCAGCTTGATAGTACCGCCATAAAGGTTATGAAATTTTAGAAAATTAGGAAGGATTTCTGAAATTTCACTATTATGTAAAGAACTGAAAATTAGGATTTACTAATTCTGTAAATTTTGTACTTTAAGTTATATAGCGAGAATACTTCGCATTTAAAAGAAATGGAGATTGTGCTTGCATCAAGTGAATGACCCATGATAAGTTATAATAATTGATACTGCGATTTCCTCGATTTAAAACAGTTTATATTTTCTAGTATGAAGAAGAAACTATGTAGCCCAGTCAATAGGTAGTTTCACCTTGCAAAATGTTTAGGAAAGTTTACATTCGGCATGATTGTTCATTTAGGTAAGTTATATACCTACTTAAAATTCCAACTTTTCGACCTTGAGGGAGTGCCGCTTGCGCAGCCATCTTGGTTTGAAGGGGTGGAAAACCACTTTTTCATCATTATCTCGTTAACCGTGGGAGATACGCTGACTAAGGTTATTACAAAAATGTAGAGCGTAAAATTCTGCATATTTTATGCTACATACATTGTTTTCTCAGATTAATAGTTTTTAGAGGTATATCGCGTAGAAAATAAGCGTTATCATCAATTTCAAAGTAGTGATGTATTTATGGGGCCCGAATACAATGACCGAGTTATCGGTAAATTATTTTGAAGTAAAAGAAGGAAAGACTTATTCTGAATTCAATTTTTCGGAAAATTTAATTTTGAATGAAATTTCTCGCTTTTTATCTATTTTTTATCCTATTTTGTTACTTCTTTCCACACCGCCATAGAAGAAGAGTAAAGTGGTACATTTCTTTTCGTAGTATCTTCTGAAGGTATACTTAACAAATCATTTATCATTTAGTTTAAAATCATCAATGTTTTTAATCTTTTCGAGCTTCTTGTACCCAATAGAATAGCATAAAACTGTCAATATACAGAATATCTGTATATAATATACAGATATTCTGTATATTGACAGATGGTGGATGATACTGGTTTGACCATTTGTTGAAAGGTGTAAAATGTATTAAATTGTTTCCCCTGTTCAATGAAAAGTAGCAATATTTTTTGCTATTTGATTATTGCTATTAACAGCTATTTAGCTGTTGATATCAAATCAGTCGTGCCTTCGGGCATTTCAGACAGGTCTGACATTTCATATATTCCTAAGATTAATTACTTACTTGTTGTGGGAAGAAAGCTTAGCGAGTTTCCTATAATAGGAAATGCTGTAGGTCCTGAAATTGTCTTCAAGTGTCTTGTGTGATGTTTCCATTGAACAAACCAATAAGTAATGAGCAGTACAATTGCAGTCAAAATTAAAGCAAGAACCATTGCAATTTTACCTTGCAGAGGTGTTAAATCAAAGTGATATTTTTAAAAATAGATCTAAAATTGAAAAGACTTATTAGCTGTTTTTTAGCTGTAAAGATGATCTATTACCTTAACCCGTACTATTTTAACTTTTAAAATTGCACAGAACTAAATATTGTTAGGATTTGATTATTAATATGTGATATTATAATATTACTATATTTACTTATAAATATTATCCATATCAACATTTTAGAAAACCCAAAATATGCACTAAACACTATTCAGAACTAAGTTTATTGCCTGATGATGCCTTAGTATAGTAAAAACGTTTGCAAATATATACTTTTATTTTACACGTGATAACTTAAAAATACTTTAGTTCTGAAAAGTGTTCAGTGCATTTTTTGGGTCTTTAAAATATTGATACGGTTAATATCAAATTACACTACTTAAACCACGTATCAATCGATTAGGTATAATTAGTATTCTACTTTCAATGTAATACTTTTAAATCCAAAATTTGTAAATGTAATAATTTTTAAAGCAAAAAAGTTCGAAAAAAAACACGTAAATATACAATGAATAAAGAAATGATTAGGACGGTCCTATGTAAGCAATGTAAATTGTACTATACAAAGGCATTCTTTGGTTTTAAAAGATTTTCTAATAAGATGTATCTTTGAGGTTATTTCCCTTCGTGCATAAACTTCCCTTTAAAGGTGGCATTTTCGAGAAAAACCAGATAAAGATTGAGGCTGCTATTTTACTCTTTTGGATTGTTTTTAAGTAAAAATATATAATGAAGAGTATTGTAATCCATTTATTTTTAAACAATATCCTGTTTTCTTCATTTTGATAGAACAAAAAATAGACTTACAGAAAATGCTGCGCATTACAATGCAAATATGGCTCTCCCACAAAAGCAAATAACAATAAAATTGAAGTAATGGTCATTTAATACTTCTAACATAATTAGATTAATTGAATATACTTAAAACTATCAATTTTTTTTGAATGGTCGGACGATAATATTGGACCACTTGAATATGGATCGATCCAATATATGTAATTAATTTGATAATTTTATTACCTACTTCCAGAAAGCTTATTACTAAATATTTTTGAAAGCAAAATTTACTTACAGTAATTGTTTTAACAGATATATGGTAAAAGATACTTTTTATAATTCTCTATAAATTAAAGAAAAGCTATTATGCCGATACTACTGACGTACCATCATCAATGATTACCGAAAGATTACTAACAGAGCAAGCTCTCGAGTTCAAGGTTTCATTAAAATAATATGTATATAGTGATATAAGTAGTAAGTGATAAAAGAAAAAATGACATGAAAAAAAACGGCGATACCAAAGGCCGATTTTAAAATATTTAACAATATTTTTAACCTTGATTCTAACTATATCGTTGTTTTCCATGACCTAATTTTAATTCTGACCAATACACAAATAGCTTTTCTCTATTAACAAAAAATTCTATTCCATTATCATTATTGAAAAATAGAGATAAATCAGGAAAAAGGCAAAGAAAATATTACTTTCACCAACCCCGTCAACACAAATCCAAATTTAAATTCAAATATATTTAAATACTAAAAGAGGATGTCAAATATCATTGATAGCCAAACCATAAGTTCTGATATCAATTTTAATTCGACGGTGCCTTCAATTTAATTTCAATTTTCTAAATTCCACAATATAATCAATTAAAATTTTTTAATCCAAACTTAAAGTTGTCTCTAAAATTTTCAATTTTCAATCAAATCACTAATCGTTCAAATTGTCGCATCCAAAAATCTACCTTTCAAAAATGTACAAATTGGGAAAACTTCCTACTTAATAATATTCAAAAATTGGTTATTTAAATCAAACTAATTTTATTTTCCAAAATATAAATTCTCAACAAAACTTCAAATCAAAACTCAGGAAACAAAAATTTTTCTGCTACTTCTGGCGGCGATCTTTCAAGAAGTTTTGTCTTTCCCCACGTTATTACCACCTTGCTGCTCATTGGTAAGAAAATGAGAAAATTCAAAATTTCACAATTCAGAACTAAATAAAACTTTTACAAATAAAAATATTAATTTCACAAAACAAAATCTAAAATCTAATTGCCTGCTCACACGGTCAATATTGTTATCAATATTACCAAAATCTTCATTTGACTTTTATATTTTTTGATTTTTGTAAATTTCTATTATTTTTGAGTTTGTAAATATTTTCAAATACTTCAAATTTATTTTAGCTAATCACCTAGGCGACTGAACAAGATATGTTTTGGTGACAACATGGATGGTCGCAGGAAAGGTTGGAGACCCGTTCGTTTCTTTGAATTTTGTATAATTTTGCGATTGGTCATGATTTTTTTAAATTTTGTGAACAAATTAATTTATGTTTGATTGGTGATTTTGACTTCCTGTTTGAATTTAAATTGCCCCATTTTGGATATAATTTGGATTGTATAATTTGGATAATTTGGATGGTCAATTTGCATTAGATTGATTTTGGAAAGAAGAAGATTTGATTTGTATAATTTTGAAATTGGGTTTTGGATTTGGATGCTGATGGTACACTGATTTGGTCCGGGGTTGAGAATACTTTTTTGGTAATTTCTGACCCTCTCCCCTCTCCAGATTAAACGGTACTATTATAATTATGTACAATAGCAAATTAATCATTACCAATTTGCAACAAATTAATTTGATAATCAAGTCTATTACACCGATCACGATAATTACAAAGCTTTCAAGTTTATCCGCTCTGTGTGATAAAACAATAATTACATAATATCATTGCGATCTCAATGCGGTGTCTTTGTCGCTATGTTCTGGTCGTAATTGAATTTGAGTTCAATTGCAGTAATAATTTACATATTAATTACTGTTTATTAAGGTAATTGGACTAATGAAAATGTTCCGTTTGATTAATATTGTTTATGATTATTTATTTGACTTTACAACTTTTCAATGTTTGTTAATTTCTAATTGTTTGATTATACCTAAATTAAAATTACGTATCGCTTGTTTTTATTCTTCTGTCTTCTAGTTGTACACAAACTCCATTAGTAGAATGTAATACTACCTCGTTTACTAAATGTATTTTATGTTTAGGTACAGTTGGCATTACTTTATAATTCATTAATATTGATGCTAACATACATTTCATTTCCAACATGGCAAACTTTTGTCCTAAAATATTTATTTTGAGTCACAGAATTTAAAAAATATCTTTTCGAATGATTTAAAAATAGTTTTGAGCGATTTACCGATACAGTTTCTTCGCCCTCCTCCAAATGGAAGGTAAGAATAAGATGAATGATTTGATTCATCCTCAGAAAGATACCGTTCCGGAATGAAATCATTGGGATTTTTATAATATTTCGGGCTTCTGTGTATGGCATAAACAAAAATTATAATGTCGGTTCCTTTAGGTATAATCATGTTACCTAAAACCACCAAAAACTCTAATATTTCTTAATTGGTTAGTTAGTAAGTTTACAATACTTACGATATTTACAATCTTCGTGTAATTTTCGACCAATTCCTCCAACTGAAGGATACAGCCTAAGAGTTTCTTTAATGATGGCTTCTAAGTACTTTAGTTTATACAAATTTTCATATGTAAAGTCAAAATTAGAATCATTAAATACATCGTTAATTTCATTGACAGCCTTTTCCTTCATATTAAAAAAGCACGATAATTCAGTATAGTACTATATTAAATTTACATCATGAGTTTACCTGCACATCTAAGTGTTCGGAGAGTAAATGCACTGCAAATGCCACTGCAACTGCAGTTGTATCATGTCCCTGAAAAAATATGATAATATGAGTAAGAGAGATCGTAGATTTTATTTTTTATAATATTATATAAGCTGCCAAATAGGTCAAACTTGTCTACTTGGGTAATTTTCGCCTCTAATGTAAAAAATTTGTAAAAAACTAAAATTGCTTGGAATTCTCAAAATTTGTTTAGAAATTCTCAGGAATTGCTTGGAAATTTGTAACTTGAAAAATTCTTGTGTACACATAATTCTGGATATATCAATCCCTCTAAAACAACTTTATGGGCAAGAATTTGCCTTAAAGAGCAGAATTTCTCTAATTTTACGTTAATAAAAAGTTTTCGATTGTCTTTTCTTGGTATTATTAATTTTGAATTATTATCATTTAATATTAATTTTTAAGATTCCAAATAATTTAAGTGTAATCAATAGGTATTTTCGTAAGATTACATACTTTTTGCACGTTGTAGGTTGTACGAATAAATTTGTGAGCAGCTGTATATTATATTATGTATAATATAAATAATAATATAATATTATAGGTATGAGAAGGATGAAATACATACAGCAAACATGAAAGTGTCCACTTCTGATCTTACTTCTTCATCGTTCAAGTAATCTTTATTGTCTTTATCTAGCAAAATTGAATCTAAAAATGCACCCTGTTTTGTTAATCCAAATTCATCGTTGCTATTACTTTTGTCTGTATCTTTTTGAAGCTTCTTCTTAGCAATAACAGAATTGGTGTAATCGTGTAACACTTGGATAGCTTCCTTTTCTTTATTGTAGGTTGAGGACAGTTTATATGAAAAGTCAAACATTAAGAATGGTCGAATCATGCGTTCTACTAAAATCTCACACATTGTTCCTATACTTCTTACATATTCAGAATTAGGATTTTGTTGAGCATTTACAGGTATTCCCATTGTAGTCTCTAAAATTTTTTTTTTATTTGAAATAAAAAACATTATGATTTACACAAGCTTTGCATACATTAGCTAATATTTCCGAATTTAATTAAATAAAAAAAAAAGATTAGTTTATTTATACAGGATGAATATTTATTAACGATCTGCCTTAAATTTCTCCTAACCTACACAAAATATTGAAAAACTGTTCAAGGTTTTCTAATTAAAAAGAGAAATTTTCAAGGAAAGAAGGAACCTTCAACTACCCCAACTTAAAAAATTTTAAATGTTACAATTCAAATTAAAAGTACTTTAAAATGCTATCTTTTTAGGCAAAAGTAATGAGTATTTACCTACTTTAACAATTTTTTTAGTGATTCTAGGAGCCAAGAAAATTATGCCATGTTTCGGGGTTTTGTCGAATACTCTTTAGTTTCTGATTTGAATTTTTAAAAATACGGTAGTGAGCAGCTTATTTTGTCCACTTTTCGAAATTTTTGTATCAAATATAATCAATAAAACTACAAATAAGCGGTCATGCAGTGACAAAACTAAATTGTGTAATATATCTGAGGATAACGCTCTCCACATTTCCCGAATACTGGTTTTCTACTCTTCAGTTAATTAAAACTTAATCAAGTTGCCTTGAAATATTATCGTACAGATTTGTTTTAAGTTTAAATTGGGACTAATTCAAAATTGAAATAATTTTTTATCTAAACCATTCTCTGATAGTCCTGAAATTATGAATGGTAATATAGTATTGTTGGAAAATTAAATTTCCTTCAAGAGGTGCTGCACTTTCCAAAAATCTTACTTTTAGCATTTCCGTCTCGGAATTCGTCTTAGTCAAAATCTAGAGGCCTACGGAAAAATGCTATGAAAGCGGAGCGCTTCCACAACATTGCTGTTTCATCCCCAAAATTAAGACTTAAGCGTCGCTCTCAGCCAATTACCGCGACATAACATAGCATAGCATAACAAAAAAGTTAAAGTACATTGAAACTTATGGGTGTGTTCAAAATGACATATATCGTACCAAGATCTGCATAACATTGCATAACATAATAGCTTAACGATTTTATATCTATTATGACTTTACCTACTATACCAACAAATTAATGGGTAAGTACAATATATAAAATTAAACTTTTTTTTACATATTTGTAAATTTATTTTCAGCTTCTAATACTACCGGGTATTTCGGTTGATTATTTATTATTATAATATTTACTTACCGCAAATAACATCGAGACTACACATAGTAATAAATGGAACTATATCAACAGACGGTTTTGTTACTTCCGTTTTAAGTTTTTCAACTAATATATCGCATTTAGATTTCATAATTGGAATAAATTGATATAAAATCTTGTTATGGAAAGCAGTTGTTATTACTTTTCTGTGCTTTTTCCAACTGCTATCTGTAAAATTTTGAAGTACTATTATCGAAAACAATTTTAATATGAAAACACTTACCAGTCTTACTTATTAGAAGACCACTTCCTAACCATCTTTTAAGATATCCATATTGCTTTGCTTTTTTGACCACTTGCGGCGAGGTTAACAAATATTCCGTAAGATCTGTATCTGTTACTAATAGTAGATTTGGAATTGGACCCAGATACACTTTTACATTCTCGCCATATTTTTGTATATAATCGTTAAACTTGAAAAACGTTTCTACAATACAAAACATAAATTATACATATCAACACTCTTTAAAACTAATTTTAAATGTTATTTATACATAGGTACATAATACTATAATAGTATATACTGCAGTAAGAAATTTTTAGACCACTTCATTTATTGCTTAAATTCTTAATTTCAGACTAATAAATAGTAGTAGTATATCAAAGCTTTCATTAAATTTGGATATAATATACATGAATTTAATAGTTTTACATCAAATTACAGATAAATTTAAGAAAAAACTTTGTTAAACAGGTGTTTCTTTAAAAAATATTTTGTTTTTCTTGCTCTTCCAAATATTCAAGGCATAGCTTAGTAGTATGCTTTGTCATTATCTTGTTAAAAATGAAAACCAGTACCTCTCAATTAAAGAAAAGAGTAAAATTTAATTTAGAGACTCGTCTAGCTTTCATAGAAGGGGGTAGCCTTATGCCCGTACTTATAGTCGATGCTTGGCTCCTGCAAAACATGAGCACGACTTAAGTACGAAATTATTCATTTTGATTAGTCAATTTTGTACTTAAGGCTGACTCAAGTCTGAGATCGAGCGAAGTATCGACTATAGGTATGAGCATTATTAGTTGCTCATCGGAAAAAACTTTTTATAAATGCAAATTTAACGACGGAAACGGATTGGCTCTACATCTGGAAGGATTTTGCATCGATATTTTTTATAAATTTATATTTTCTTAGCGTAATAAAATCGTTTGAAAATTATAAGCGAATTCTATCTTTTCTTTGAGAAATTCGGGGGTACATTTTTGCCATCCACCCCTCTGTCAGATACCTTTCGACGCAGTATACTGCAAGAATCTATATGTCGTACAGTATAAACGGTCGCGTTATGCGCGAAATCGCGCGCGAGAATGCCAAAAATGTTCAAAATTTGTAATTGTATCAAACTCGATGCACGGATTTACTTCTTTGTGCCTAAATTTCTGGGGTCAATTTTTGTTCAATCTTCCCTTGCCGGGTACCTTTAGACGCGGAAAACCGCGAGTGGCCTTGAGCGCTCGCGTGACTCCGGCCGTTAGGTTGGAAAAATGTATTCTAAAATTTCGAGTCGGACCAATTAATCGCACTTTTGCCACACAAATTTACTTCTTTGCACACATAATTGAGGGTAAATTTTTAGAAGGAAGCTACAGTTTGTGCATGCGGCGCTCCACAATAACGCTGCGCACAACGCCGAGCGCAGGAAAAGTTAAAAATTGGAAAATATGAAAACCCGTTAAATTAAAAACGCAAATTTACTTCTCTGCAACAATAATTCGAGGATAAATTGGCTCGATAACGTGGCTTTAGAAAAAGTTGCAACAAGGTACGATTAAATAATTTGAGTATAACAAATGGTGGTTCAAAAGTAATTGAGACGTGAATTTTTTTATTTTTTTATCATTTCCGCAATTTTCAACGAATATTTACCATTGTCAGCTGGCCTCTAAATTTAACTATGATGTACAGTTATGCTAAATATTTTGACATTTGGTTGCGTGGTTAAACCTATGCAATTGATACTATTTCTTTCCATATCCTAACCGCACACAGACATACCGACAGACCTACAGATATACAAACGAACATCCAACTAAAAGTCTTTAAAAACTTATCAGGACATTGAACTTGACATTTGATGCCGTACGACGGCGCTTCATTCTGTTTCACTTTTTACCGTATTTTATCAATTATCATCGATTATGATTATCGATAATCACCCGTTTTGCAAATATTGTGATAGCATTGTGTACCGCAGCCTTAGAAATTTTTAAATTATTGTTCAATTTTTGTTCTGAGTCTTCTTGTTGATGTATTGTACTGATATTTTGTAAAAAAATACTTTCCCACAAAACATTTTCCACACTTTAATTTTGCACCGGTTATACTCAATTAATAAATTTTTATAAATTTCATACTCGGTCGAGGGTCAAGCCTTCGACCAACAACACTATGCTATTCTAGCACTATTTGTTGACTACTCTATTGAGCCAACTTAAAAATTCTCTCGCGAATTATTACTAAGTTTAAAAATTATTTACAAAATTAAAGCGAATAACAAAAATAAACAAATTCTTTGTAACACATCATGACTTCAATAGAAATTTTAAATTTCCACTTCCTCCTCCTGTTCTTTGTTTGCATTGGTGGTGTCCGTCCATCTTTGACTTTGAAAATCGTCATCTTCGTTTCCTCCGACTCCTCCAATCTTTTCATCTCCAATTCATTTTCACTTTCCGTACCAATTTCATTTCTTTTTCCAAAATTCAAATATTTGCTTTTGTAATCCATTTCCAAAATTTTATTTCTAAAGTCCAAAATTTTATTTTCTGATTCACTGATTTAATGTTAGTTTTCATTTTTAAATTTAAAATTATTATCCAAGTTTTTATTTTTGAATTAAGTTTTTCTTATTTAAATTTTCAAAATTTCAATTTTCCCAGTTTATCAGATTTTCCTTTTCCAAATTAATTAAATTATCATTTCTCAAACAAACCAATTCAACATTTTCAAAGTTTTCGTTTTTTGGTCAGATGAATTTACATTTTCCATATTCAAATTTCCAATTTTTAATTCCAAATTTTTCTCCTCCAAATGAATTATTTTTTTATTATTTAAATTTTCAAAATTTCTATTTTCCATTTTATTTTCTAATACTATCTTAGTATTTTTTATGTCCTCTATTAATTTATCCCCTAATTCTTTAGTATACTTTCTACTATCTTTAATTGCTTGATTAAAATTCGCAAAATGTGATTCCAAAAGTCTCATCATATTTTCCATATTTAACTCTCCTATTTTTATTTCCTGACTATCTGCCTGTTTGTTTAAAATTTTCTTCCTTCCCGTAAATTGTTCAAATTCTGTCAAGTTGTTTAAAGTCAACGCCCCACGTTTGGACGACAAATTAGATATAATGATATTTAACCTCTTCTTCTATTAATCCAAAATAATTAATAAAATAATTAATTTCCAGTTAAATTTAAAATCAAATTTACTTTAAAATAAATTTTTCGTGTTTAAATAAAATGAGTCGATAACTGTGTCGTTTATCGATACAGCTGCTTCCCTCATACAAATTTCACTCTGCCTTTATAATAAATTTTAATTTGTAATTTTCCAAATTTTAATAATTTCAAATATGAAACATTAAATATCCACTATCCACTATCCAAATCCAAATTTAATTTAACAAAGCTTTTCCCAAAATATACATATAAGCCTAGGATTAATAGATTAGAAATTCTGGTGTTCCACTAATCCAGGAATTTTCGAAAATTCTTGAAGAATTTTCAAGAATTCTTTAGGAAATATTTACTGTAAAAAAATTAACGTAATTTTATCATTTTTTAAGCATTTCTGATTTTATTTTACTTCAAAAATTTTGTATTTAAATCCACAGTTAAAATAAATTCAATTTAACATTTCATTTATGCCAATTTTATAAAAATGTTGGGACACATAAAATCCGAAGTCCGATATAAATAAGTGTATTGTAACAAACTCAAGTTCACTTTAAAAAAAATTCTGTGTATTCCCAGGATATAAATTTTTGAGGCTGTTTGCATTATTTGAAAGTTATGAAGCTGCAGTTAATCAACGCCAAATTTGGATTTTTTTGTGCAATTTTTTGTAGTTAGGGTTTATCACACCTCACGTGTCGAATTCCGGGGTAAATGAAATGCACATATTCTTAAAAATACATATGTCTCTTATTATTAAAATAATATTTATTACCTTTTGTAGAAGAAAATTCCAATATATTTCCAAAAATAAAATTTCTTGGAGGACCTGGAAAATCTTTTAACAATTTAGCTTTTCTGTTAAATTTGATATAAAGCACTGCCACTGCAATCACAATTATTAACGTAACCAACAATAAATTCATCGTGACCGTTGCGCAGTTAATTTAATATGATTATTTATTTACGATTCGAGAATGCTTTAAAGGAAATGACAACTTTATAATTTCATCCCTACCATACTGTATCGATTTGTATCATATTATAATATTGTAGGTAAATAATATAATATATATAAACAATTTGTTACGGTCAATGATGACAATTCGGCCATTAACGTCAATTGCCGGACAATAACGTGAATTTCTAGCTTAGTTGGGCATTGACGTCATTGACCGATCATTGACGTCAATGACCAAGCATTTTTGGCGATGTTGACACTTAAAATTTCATATATGGTATTTACATCATTGTCCAGGCAATGACGTTAATGCCCAATACAGAATGGGCAATTATGAAACTACTGTTCTACAGATTCCATATTCTATCACTCTTTCGTACTTCGCCGAGTTTGGGCTTCTCTGAAGAGGTCGAGCCTCCCAGTCGAGGTGGATTGATTGCTGCCATTAAACGGAAAAACGCGTGTACAACAAATAATAATTGTCTCGGGTTGAAGTGCATCGCCATTTTACTGTTCCTTATAGTATTTATTCTATAATATCATCATTGTCCAATCCATTTTAGCCAATAACGTCATTGACCGTAACATATACACATATGTAGTCATTTGCATATTTTTTTCTATTTTATAATTATTTTATGTACCTATTTATATTTTTAATTATTATTCGCCTCGATCATTGTATCAAGCTTAATTCTTTTAAGCTTTCTATGTTGTTTTCCTGACTTACCAATTTTTTAAATTTACTGAGTAATTAGTAAAATTCCAAATTCTTATAAGAGCATTTTTTTTTATTTTGAGAAGCGCTGCAGGTTTCGTGAGCCTAAGAGTTGAATAGTAATTCAACCGTATAAAAATATATATATTTATAATACCGTATAATACCATCAAGATGTAGCCAGCATTTTGTAAAAGGATTCAGTCGAAATAGCTAGCTGTACTTGGAATCGAACCCACAACTACGACATGGCAATCTAGCATTTTAACTACTAGCACAAATTTTTGAATTATTATTAAGTATAAATAATAATAATAAAATTCATAAAAGGTTTTTTTCTTGAAGACTAATTTTTTTCTTTTGAACTTCATCAGATTTTTTAAAATTATTTTGTTGCTAATGACGTAGATTACGTTTTATTCTTATACATTAAAATTTAGTTTCAATTCAAGTTTTTTTATTTTATTGAAATAAAATAAGGAACAGCCTTCCGGAATGGTAGATTAGGGGGAAAAGGGCAAGGTAAAAAGTTTCCTTTTTTATTATTTTTTTAATCAAGGGGAATTTTTACGATTGATTTAAAAATTATACTGCAATACAACTCGAAATATACTTGTTCTTTTAAAGACTTTCGCAATATGTTCTATGACGTCAAAACGTAAACTACGGATTTGTAAAACATCAAAAATCACGAAATAATTGTAACAATTTTATTAGAATAGTTTTATTATACTAGTTTAGAAACATGAATATTCATTAAAATTAAAATACAAGGTTTCAAACTTGTTCAAATAGAAAATGCAATACAATAAAGCACTTATCAAAAACTGGATGACCACGAAAAACTGCTGAAAATGAAAATGATTGTGCGCGATCAAAAAAGAATCTTCGTCTAGCGGTACTTGAAATTCTTGCAATGTTACCAAAAACCGCAAAGATAAAGTAAGAGTTTCAAAATGAAAACTTCCAACAGAAGGATTATTTGGTAGAATGTCTTTTTAAGAAAAATTGGAAACTCTAACTAAAGTACAGTTTACGTTATGCGATTTTGCTTACGATTTTGTTTACGATTTTGCTTCCAAGTTGCCGTAAGCAAATTTTTCGAAGTTTACATTATACAGTTCGACCTGAAGATGAACTCGCAAACGAAATCGTGAATAGAAAACCACCAAAACCAGTCATACAAGAGAAATCGTATGGAAAATCGTAAGCAAAATCGCATGGAAAATCGTAAGCAAAATCGCATAACGTAAACTGCACTTAAAACTCGGAAACTATTCTATAGTCTCTAATATTATAATAGTATATTATTATTTATTATACCTACCATACAGGGTGCTGAATGAGTTAGCCGAACATAGGAAATTAACATGTATAAACTTATTTATGCAAATTCCTGCTTCCCTAATTATTTTAGAGACATGAAAGACACAAAAATAATGCAGAAATATAAACTACGAATGAAAACAGCATTAGATTTCATTTAACTTTTACTTAAAAAGTTAAAAAATGCTTTCAAAATTGTTAAAAGTTTCATTTATCAGACTGGCCATGCAAGTTTCCATGGTAATTATTTTTACCTTTAGCTCGTTATTGATATTCATATTTATGGTAATTATTTTTGAAAATAAAAATTACATGGCCAGTGCGATAAATGAAAATTTTAACAATTTTGAAAGCATTTTTGGACCTTTTAATTAAAAGCTAGATGAAATCTAATGGTGATGTCATTCGTAAACTACGATTCAAATATCTGTGCCGCTACGTCACAAAACTCTGATTAAGAAATGACATACTGAATATAATTTTGGCCGTCGTTCATCTTCATTTAAATGAGTGCAAAAATATTTGTATGTCTAGCTAACCGAAACCAATAAAAGACGTGCGTTACTAATATTGTACATTATAAAAACATAACAATGAAAAATTAGTATGTCTGAACTTATAAATTTTTTAATATATATTTTTGAATCACGTAGTTCTATATTTTATGCAGTTAGGTTAGGTTTTCATTGTTGTTTATAACCTGCAACACTTTGACAGTGCCATTTACATTGTTTCAAATTGTGGCGAAAAGTGAAACTACGATATATTAAAATAAAAATGCACTTTAAAAAGCACTTATTTGACTAGTGATTTCCAGCTTGATTCATACCATTTTAAACAATGACGCACCGGCAAATTTATTTGGGTTGTACTTTAGTTTATATTTCTGCCTAATTTTTGTATTTTTTATTTTTTCTCTAAAATAATTAGGGAAGCAGGAATTTGCATAAATAGATTTTTACATGTTAATTTCCTATGTTCGGCTAACTCATTCAGCACCCGGTATATACACACAACTATATTGAGAAGCGAGTGCCAGCAATAATTTTTTAAGTAAAAATGATTAGGGGAACCTGCCCAACAGTGAGACATTTTTTTTTAACCTATATAATTCGTAAAGCATTTGACCTGAAGTACTGATTTACATACCACTATACAAAACTATCTTTACGTATAGATATTTTAAAACAAATATAATAAGCTGTATGATATTTCCAAACAGTTAGATATAGATATTTATAGATTTCCTGAAATATAAAATAAATTTAGAATTCAATCAAAGGCAAAAATGTAGTAAATAAAAATTTTAAGGATGTATAGGAGACAAAAAATAAAACTCAAAAATATAAGATATCGATGAAAATTGCTACACGTGTCATCATTGACTTTGCAATGTAATAAAAAAAATTTCAAATTGATTCACTACACCGTTCAATAGTTCTTGCAGTTTTAATTTGATGTTGACTTTTTGTTAAAATTGAAGAAAATCACATCTATGGTTTTGCTTAAGAGTCTGCTTTTAGGAAAAATCACAAGGTGTTAAACAGTAAAATACTTGTCTAAATAGAAATCTACAGCTAAATCTTAAGAAATCCTAAAAAAATTATATAATGTATAAATCATTTTATGAAAAAACATTTTATTGAATAATATATTAGCTTAAAATATATGATCAAAATATAAGAATTTTTTCAAATTTTCTGTAGTTATAGCTTGTAAATAGAAAAAGGTTTTAGCAAAGTTTCATCACGGTTTACTAGCCCGTTCTCGAGAAATTAATTAGTAATTGAACAACCGATATAGAGTTGTCACGTTCAATTCGCTAAAAATAAAATAGTTTCGACGTTAAAAGAACACTAAACATATTTAAAACTTGTTGGTATTAAAAATATTATGTATATCTCGGTTTTTATTAGTTTTAACATCAAATATCAATTTTGACTCATAAAAATTATTACAGTTTTTATTTAGATAGTAGGTTGGATCATAGATGATAGAGATACTATAGATGTTTAACTCAGGGCGGCGGGCGTCATACCACCATCCGTGCGGGGGGTTTAGTTTTTACCACCGTCAAGGGATGGCGCTGATAGACAAATATCCAAGATATCACTATTATCAAAGAGTATGTATATATAGAGGGACAGCCATTAACAAATATTTGTCACAAGTTTTTGTTAATGGCTCTGCTACGCCATCTAGTAGACGGTGTGATCTCTACTTTTTAATTTTTAATTTATGGCTGATCCTTTATATACAGGGGGGTATTTTTACAAAAATAAGTTTTTACATGTTAATTTCCTATGTTCAGCTAACTCATTCAGCACCCTGTATATAGAGGACCAAAAATAAAGACGTAGAGATAACCCCCTCCACTAGATGGCGTAGCAGAGTCATCAAGAAATACTTGTGACAAGTATTCCCATAAGAGCTGTCCCTCTATATATACATACTCTTTGCTATTATCCATGAGAAAACAAATTATAAATTTTGTCAAATAACGTCAAAAGTGAAGTAACATTTAATTTTAATTTAAAAATACACAACATGTAAAGTTAAACTAGTGAATTATTTTATTATTATTTATATAAATATATTACGTGCACCTGCTCTGTATCATCTTATACCTACGTATTTTAAAATTAAAATATTTTGTTACTGTTGGTAAATTTTGCAAAATATAAATTTATAAATAATAAATAACCGTGGTAAGTGTTCTTAACAAGAAGTAGTTGTCTTCTTTTTATCTATTTATTAACATTTTGTATATTTTCTTATAACTTATTAACATCTTGATTAAAATGATTAAATTTTATTATTGTAATGGATGTTAACAAATAAAAAAAATATGAACAATCAACATTGATTTTTCTTTAGTTTTTCTAGTATTATATTGTACATGGTATTGTAAATATTAGTGGAAATTTTTCTGGTTATAATTTTTTTTAAATAATTATTATAGAAAAAATTTTCATTAATATTCAAGAAAAATTGTAAATCTCAAATACATAAGTATGGAATATTATACAATGCTTGAATTCCCGCTAATTTTATCGGACGATTAGCAGAGCCGTTGGTGACGGTGGTATGAATTATTACTTGGTACCAAAAATAGGTGGGAAGTTGACCATCTATATTATCTCTCTCATCTATGGGTTGGATTGCAGGGATAGTCACTAATAAAAATTTTGTTATGTCAAATTTAATATTTGTAATTTCAGAAAATGAACCGATTTAAACGAAAAAAACCTTTCTTCGTGCATTTTTATAACTTTGTTTATCGTTTATGATATTTAAAAAGTATTTTACTACACACATAAGACCGATATTCGTGATATTCAAATTAATCCTACTTTTGTCTCCGATTGTATCTCCTATACAACCTTAATTTGTAGGTACCTTAGAGAAAATAATTATGTAAGTCCATTCAAATATGTATGTATGTCAACATACAGTGTGTACATAATTTATGTTAGTATTTTAGTTGATTTGTGTTTTGAGTTCAATATTTAGTATAATTATAAAAATAAAAAGAAATTGTTACAAGCAGAAATCATTTTTCATTTGAATTTTCAGAAATTAAGAGTTTCAAATTAAAATTGAATGTAATAAAAATTAGAGAACGGTTACGGTCTGATGTTTAAGTACGTCGACTACTAAGCAAAGATGCCTTCTTTAAGTTCGAGCCCGAGTGGAGCAAGAACTTTATTCTAACCGTCCTTCCTCGGCGGACAATGGCAAACAACCGAGGTAATCTGCCTTAAAAATCCATCATAAAATGAAGTGGTTAGCCAAAACCCATCCTGGGTTGTAGCGCGTAATAAAAATTAAACAAAAAGATCATGATTTACAAAAGACAACGTAAAACAAAGTAACAGATTTATAACGTTTATGATGGTTTTACCAAAAATAAAACATTACTATATATATTGGATGATTTATACCAGATAGAGAAATAGGGAATACAAATATATTTTAACGAATATTAATCAGACTGAAGTTTATTTCAAAAGTAAAGGTAACTTTTCCTGCCACGCAAGTTTTCCATTCGCTCGGCTCTTTCCACTCACCTCGCAAATGAAAAAACTCGCTACGCAGAAAAAATTAATCTTTCCATCCTAATAAAACAATATACTATTACAAATCGATTTTGCACTACTAGTCGATTTTTGAAGAAACTTAAGAATGCTTCGATTTCTCTCCCGACAAGACGTTTAGAAAGCTTCGTCTTTTTAAATTCTTTTTTGATAAAAATACTTCAGAAAAAATAATTAAACTTAATATTTGTTGATTTAGTCCATTTAAGTTTTGCAAGAGACTATTTAATAATAAAATATAAATTCTTAACTTGTGGAAATTAACAAAATTTAAACTTTAATATAACAAGTTAATGAAGCATTAATAAAATTAATTTATATATAATTTTCTGACGATAACGATAACCTTTGCTAAAAGCTTATAATTAATTATAAAATTAGTTTTATTAATGTTTAATTAACTTTTTATATTGAAGTTTAAATTTTATTAAATAAAGCTATTACTGTCGCACTGATCTTTACATGAGCTGGCTAACTAAATTAATGCGAGTGAATCTGATCTGGTTATATTTACTAACAAAATATACAACACCTACATCTGATTATTACCTTTAATGGTTAGCAAATGATACAACTCAGCTGACGGTCTGCTAACGCGCCTTTATCTTTCAATGTGGATGGTTTCTCACCGGTATGAATTTTTTTGTATTCCTAGATTATAAATCAGAGTTTTTTAGGTCGGAAGATGTGAAGCTTTTACGGTGCACGACAACAGCTTTCGGAAAACAAGAGAATAAATTTGAATCTAATATTCACCTACAGCTTACTTGAACACACTTTGAAAATGATCGCTAAGCAGACACTTTTCTGAAGTATTGACCAAACAACACTTCGATTCAAATGGAAAAACCACCACCTCACAAATCCATCAGGATAAAACTTAAGAGTAAAATCTTTATGGTAAAGTTTTCTATTATCTTTGCCAGTAATTAAATTGATGTCAATAAAAAGTAAATTGAAACAGGTCCAAATTCTGGATTCTGGATTGGATGTAGCGGGTAAACCAAAGTTCGCATGCACTCAGGTTACATATCCGACCCATTATGCTATTTTCGATTGTTATAGCAGCCCACTTATTTTCTATTCTCCTTTTTTATGGTGACATCTAAGGTCTTAACTGACGGCGTAATGAAAGAGTTAGGACCACAGATAGGGTTACCCAAGCTCTGTCTCATCAGCCCTCTTAATGTCCTCATTCCCTTTGTGCAATTTTATCCAACTAAGAATTAGAACATTTTGTGTTGATATCACATTCGGTACCGGATACATTGCAGTACCAGGTCCTAGATGATCTTATGATAACTATGTTCCTTAAGAGCAGTTCTGCTTTCTGTAAGTATTTATTAAATTTCTTTTGTCCGGATATCCGGACAGTATAGTATACTCATGAATTCCGTTTGGAACTAAGTCAGTTTTGCGTTTGGAACCATTCGTGTACAGACATATTATGGCCGGCATTTATTTCAGAGAAATTCGGTCGGCATCTAGGCCCAAAAGAAGCACTCTATTCGAGCAGTGCTCAAATATTCGTGCATACCTACTGACTCCTTGTCTGAGTCCTAACTTGTAAGGACAGAGTAGAGAAATCCGACGTTCTACCCATTATTGTTCTTCGACACTGCTAGAGAGGCATGTCAGCTTTTGTGGTTTTAGAGCTGATATCTGACGACCAAACTGGACATATCCAAACGGATAAAAAACAAAGCAACGAAGATGCGAAACAAAAAAAGAAAAACTTGCGTCAAAAGTAAATTTAAATTTAAAGGATTAACAATTTTTAATCTCAAAATTTTTTGTAATATTATTTTTATTGTGAATTTTTTTTACTAAATAAAGATACTTACTCTGTCCAGTACAATTTCCAGATTCTTGACTTTAGATGCCATTTTAAGAGAGGTTCCTTTTAAGCTAGACATTATCATGTTCCTTACTTCCTTTTTCTATTAAACAGAAAAAGTTCTGTCTTAGTCGGGTTAACCGAAAGAAATTTCTCCGTGCACTATTACTTTAAGATTCTGAGAACATTCTGCATCAGATTACACAGGATATTCTCGAACGTTCCTTGAAGCAGTATGGTTATATCATCTGCGTATCTAATTGTATAAAAATCACTTTCTTTTAAGTTATACAGAAGGCTGTCGACTACAAAATCCCACAAGTGGGGAAAGTACGATTCTCTGCGGTTGGCTCTTGGTGACAATATTTTTCATATTCGCATCTTTTACTTTGATCATAACCGCCCTGCTACCCATCATTGAGCTGATCTTCGTAGAGATGCCGTGAACTCTCAAATGAGCCTCATCAAAAGCACCTTCGATATTTATAAACGCTTCTAGGGTGCACAAGAGATTTATAAAGACTGAAGGTTTTGATGGCTCAGGCCACTTAGGTTGGATTTGCAATGTACCAATCTATCTCGGTCGGTATCCGAGCTGTAAACTCAGTCCACTCATAGTCCGAGATGGTTTTGCTATCAAGAAAGTGTATTTGTATCAGTATACTTTTTCAGTCTCTTCGAATCTTTCTAAATTGGAGTCTTCGTCTTGGAGAATTGTACCAAGCTGATGGTTTAGGTCTTTGGATATAATGTTCTTCAGCATGGCAGCATCCGTAAAAGTTGCTCCAGAAGTCTCTTGAAGACTTTCGTTGTTTTTGGCGAATCATTTTCTTGTACTACTCTAACTGGGGAATTTTAAATTTCTCCTAGCAGACCTACTTTTCAATTATTTTGCTTTATTGCAAAGTTTTGTATTTTGTGGTTTGTATTTTCTAGTTTTTTAAGATATAAAGCGTTGGTGTGTTACACGCGATTAAGAATTTCAAAGTTTGTACCAATAAAATATTGAAATAAAGATTTCCCTCTATTGTTGTAATCTACACTTCCCCAAGAACTGGGATGGGAACGAGAGTCCCACCCTTGATGGTTTTAGAACCGTTAACATTGCAGCCCTCACTAACAAGCTAATGTAATAAATTGGAAATTCTTATAATTTATAAAAAAAAGATTTTACTTTTGTTTATAACCACTTCTAGCTATATCTAAATCTAATGTATTTAAAATATTAATAAGTCGTTTTGAATAATAACAATATTGCTAAATGTTTCAAACAAAATAAGGACAGCTTCCAGACTTTTCGAATGTAGAGTACGTTTCGCTTGTGATTTATCTTCTTTCTTCTAATTGTACACAAACACCACTATAAGACTTTAATACTACCTCGTTTACTAGATCCAATTTATGTTTAGGTATTGTTGGTAATATTTTATAATTCAATAATACTGATACTAACATACATTTCATTTCCAGCATGGCAAACTTTTGTCCTAAAAATATTTATTTTAGATTTTAAAAATGTAATAATAATTTTTTGAACTAGATCCAAACAAGTTCTGAATGATTTACCAACGCAGTTTCTTGATCCTCCTCCAAATGGAATGTTAGAATAAGTTGAACGATTTGATTTATTTTCGGAAAGGAACCGTTCTGGAATGAAATCGTTCGGATTTTCGAAATATTTTGGATTTCTATGTAGAGCATAAGTAAAAATAAAGATGTCGATTCCTTCAGGTAATACCATATTATCTAAAAACGATAACCAAAATTAATATTTTTCAATTTCCGGTCAGAAATTTGCAATACATACTATATTTACAATCTTCATGTAACTGTCGACCAATCATTGCAACTGAAGGATACAATCTGAGCGTTTCTTTTATAACGGCTTCTAAGTATTTCAGTTTGAATAAATTTTCAGATGTGAACTCAAAGTTGGAATCACTTAAAATACTTTTGATTTCATCAACAGCTTTCTCCTTCATTTAAAAAATCTAGGGATTACAGTTTATATTAGTTTATATCATAAGTTTACCTGTACATCCAAATGTTCGGAAAATAAATATAATGCAAATGACACTGCAGCTGCAGTTGTATCATGTCCCTGAAAAGATTTGTCTGCTGAACTACGACTAAGTATACTTATTATAATAATTTTAACCGAATACATTAAGGTGCATCTCCATTAAAGGTTAAAGGTAGTGATTTATCATTTTTAAATGAGAAATTATCTGACTATATAGCGTAGTTATACTTATATATTATATTATTCTGAATTTTACAAACGACTTTCATCCGGTATGTTAATAATTACGTAATAATAGCGATGCTGTTTTTGTTCATTCATTCATATATTCATAGATATAAGTAAAATACCTACAGCAAACATAAAAGTATCCACTTCTGCCCTTATATCTTCATCGTTCAGGTAATCTTGATGGTCTTCTTTGTGCAAAATTAAATCTAAAAATGCATAATTCTTTTTAAATTCAGGTTCACTGTCGCCAATTTTAGTAATAGTGTTTATTTCAAGCTTCTTCTTAGCAATAACAGAATTGGTGTAATCATGTAAAACTTGAACAGCTTTTTTCTCTTTTTTGTAAGTTGGAGAAAGTTTGTACAAAAAGTCAAACATTAATAATGGTCGAATTGTGCGTTCAAGTAAAATCTGACACATTGTTTCTATACTTCTTACATATTCAGAATACGGATTTTGTTGAGCATTTACAGATGTTCCCATTGTAGTCTCTAAAAAAAAAAAAGTTTCAGTTCATTTCATAATTTTACTACATAAAATATAAAAATAATAAAATTATTTAATATAAAATTTAAGATTTTAAAAAACCCCCGACTTAAAAAATAAACAATAAAAGAACTAGTATTTAAAAAGAAAGAAACTCCATTTGATAGTTTTCCATATTCTAAATCTCAATTCCAGTTTTACATTATACAATACAAATATTACTAGTCGAGGAGCTCGAACTTTATGCAGGTATTCATAATTTACTTATAGCGGCTTTCTTAAAAGTAATTTAAAGTTTAAGTTATGATTAAAATTAAAATGCATTGATTTTATATTGTTTGATAATAATTGTAGTCCTGAAATCAATTGTGAAACCCAACTGTAGTCTATAGATTTAATTGCAGCTCACCACCTACTAGTATTAATATTATTGTATGATGTAAAACCGTTAAAAATACTATAATGCCAGATAAAATTATTGGTACATTTATCTTTTAATTTTATTACAAGGATAACCTCAGATATCATATTTATTAAAATAATTTGCCAGTTGGATTATGTTAAAAAGGTAAATTTAAAATTTAAATATTTTAGCAATATATATAATATGTTTATTATATAACGTTTACGATATATTTACACATCATTTTAGTTTCAAATTATTTTAGGAGTATTATAAATAGTAGGTAGTAATAATTATTGTTTTTAAATTTTACGATTATATAAATACATATTTTGGATAGAACAATTGATAAAAAAATAGAAGAATTAAAATTTAAAGTTATTTCAAATTCAAAATCTCAAATTTAGTTATTAACCAATGTAATTTATGATTCGCAGTAAAAATAAGGTTTCGCTAAAGAACTAAGGTTCTTTTCATTCGTGTGCGATTTTTGTACGCAGAATGAAAAGTAGCACCTTAGTCCCATGATGTATAATATACCTATAATATTTGTAATCTCGGTAATTAGGGGACGTCCATAAATTACGTGAGGTGTTTTTCTTAAAATGTAGCCCCCTCCTCCCCCTTTGTAAGATTTGGTGAGGTGTAATGGGACCCCTCCCCCCCTCTCTATCTTCTCACGTGAGATTTACTCTATAGTTTTTTAATAATTAAATTTATTAGATATGTTCATGTATTTTGCTTCATACCAGCATACTACTAAATAAAATCAAAATATAAACACAGGGTGTTCTACGGAGCACTTTCCGATATTGATTTAACTTTGAATTATTACTACTAAATACCTAAGCGTTGATTAATTGATGTCTTCTATGTATTACTACATTTTTTTCTGTGAAATAAGAGGAGAGAAATAATACTAAATTTAAGGTGCACTATAACAAATTTAATTAAATTTGGTAAAAGTAAAAAATAAGTAAAATACAAAAAAATTAACTAAAAAAACTAAAAAAACACTAAAATACAAAATGTTATCTGTTATAATAATGTTATTCTCTGAATTAAAAGGTTGACGTGAGTTTTTCATTGACCACCCCTCCTCTTAAATGAGATTTTGTGAGATTTTGTCGGACCCCCCTCCCCATTTTGACCTCACGTAATTAATGGACGTCCCTTAGATCAAATTTATCGAGAATTCCATCAATTTAATTTTTATTATTTTCAATTTTTATACTAAATTTTTATTTTGAAGACACAATAATAATTAAAATGCCTAATACTAGTTAGGAAACTGAAAATATAAATAGTACATATTATAGTGTACTATAAAACAAAGTTTTTCTATGGGGTTAAAAATAAGTTGTGTGCTAAACTTTTCATTCGTGGATAAAATGTATCTTTACTCACTAATCCTTTAAATTACTATTATCAAAACGTGAAAAAAGGTAATTAAATTCTTAGATTTTTCGCACTCATCTAAGAGCTCGTGCTGAACCTTTTGACTATTTAAGTATTTGGTTTCCGGGTGAAACCACACTGACAAATTTTTTTTATGAATGTCCCAGTAATTATAATGTGAAAATATGCATTTATAGTGGTAATCTAGACCGTTGTCAGTGACTCAGTAAGTATGCATTTCAGATTGGAGTTTTTTGATTATTAGGTTAATTTAATTGCTTTGTAATTTTTAATTTTGTAATTATAATTAAAAATTTCTACTAAGTACCTATTGAATTAGGTACTTGAAATAATAATGTTACCGATTGATTATAAAATAAAGTAACTGTAATTTTACAACCTCGCTTATTAGAGATTATTATTATTATTTATTTTTTATTTAAATATTTTATTATATTTTTTTAAGTTTGGGACTCAGAGGGTTAAATTATCTGCTTATAGAAATATACAGTAATACAATACAGAAAAAACTATACTTTGCTGTTTACTTTTAGGTGTTTGTAATTGTACTCTAAAATCTTAAAAAAAAGATAATGAAAAAAAAAATTTACTTACCGCAAATAATATCGAGACTGCACATAGTAATAAATGGAACTACATCAACAGACGATTTCGTTACTTCCGTTTTAAGTTTTTCAATTAAAATATCACACTGATATTTCATAATTGGAATAAATTGATATAAAATCTTGTTATGAAATGCAGTTGTTATTACTTTTCTGTGCCTTTTCCAACTGCTATCTGTTAAAATTTTCAGAGGCTATTACCGAAAATAATTAAAATTCATATAATATACTTGCCAGTGTTACTAATTAAGAGACCATTTCCCAACCATCTTTTTAAATATCCATATTGTCTTGATTTTAACACCACTTGTGGTGAAGTTAACAAATATTCCACAAGATCGGGATCCGACACTAATAATATACTTGGAATTGGACCCATAAACACTTTCACATTTTCGCCGTATTTTTGTGTGTACTCGGTAAATTTTGAAAGCATACCTACAAGATAGTACATATTATTATGTCAATTATCAATCTTCTATTAATAATGTCATCAGTCATCACTGTATGAATCACATATAATTATGAATTGCCGAAAACATTGGGTGGTGTTGTACTCCAATAAAAAATATACACAATAAAAATAAAATTAAATTAAAAGTTCAAAAAATGATAAGAATATAATTACTATATTGTATTAGTACAACTATAATATTATTTTTTTCACCTCTTAGTGCACTGGCACACTACCCACAGTTATGCCACTGAATAAGTTTATAGTTATTATTATTATAATAACATGAACATTATAAACCGATATTATTGCTTAGACAGCCTGATATGAAGTTTTCAACAAAAAAATTATTTTTATAATGTCATCGATTAGCCTTATTTAAAGTAGGATTAGTAATAAATTGTTTTTGATTCCAATCTTAAGTTAACTGCATGCACGGGTTTTGAAAGTATGTTAGTGTTACATTATTGAGTAGGTACCGCAAATTCTTAATGTTAATTTCGCATGTTAAAAATTTGCGTATTTCTTATTATTGAAGTACACAGTACATACCTTTTATAGTAGGAAAATCCAATATATTTCCTAAAACAACATTCTTAGGGGGGCTTGGAAAATCTTTCAACATTCTAGTTTTTCTGTTTAATTTTATATAAAGCACCGCCACAATCACAATAATTAACGTTGCAGACAGTAAATCCATCTTGACTGTTACTTTAGCTAATTTAAAATGAGTGCGAATTTACGTCTCGAGATTGTAGTAAAGGAAATGGCAAGTTCATTAATTTATTTATCCCTACTTATATTTTATCGGTTTGTATTATTTTACTAGTATAATATGATGTATTGTAGGTAAAAATAGTAGAAGCTTCAAAGGTAGGTATATAACAATTACTCGCAAAAAAAGTAAGTAATTCAATTATTAATTAAAAAGAAAATAGCGCTGTCAAGTTATCATTTGATTAATCATTCCTTTGTGGCACTGAAAGTACAGAAAACAGATTGAAAAATAAAACTACATAATATAAATGTTTCACGTTTTAGTAAATCGATACTAAAAATAATTGTTAAAAAAAACTGTGCTACTGCATAATAAGATATTTTATGTTAAAATGACCTTAAATTATTGTAATAAATTTAATACAGTTATTGCACTTTTTCAAAGTTACAATAATTAGTAATTATAATTACTATAGACTGGAAAAGTATGACGTCAGAAAATGGGCGCCGATCATAATATATGATGGGTGCAAATATTGCTTTGCTTACATTGATTTCCCATAAGATTTACGTGAAAGTCTGTTAGTGAGAGTTAACCCTTAAGTACTAGTTCAGTCATTTGGTACTTTTACCTGGAAAGTTTTCCGGGAGTTTTGAAAATAGGTGATTTTATAGATTACGACATGCTCTTTCCTAATTTCTACTTTGTCACCTCGTATTTTTGCCGCTCGCGCCGCCATATTGAAAAAATGGGGCCCAAAAACAGTTTTCTGATAATATCTCCGTTCTGACTTATTTTATGATGAAAATAGTTATGTAATAAATTCAACTAGAGAAAATTTGCTATAATTTATGTATTAACTGTTTTTTTTGTAAAATGAATAGTTTCGGAGTACTAGTGCCACAAATCAACATACATCTATGCCAACAAGCGGTTTTCGTACATACATTATATTAACGTAAAATATTGTATTGCTATTAAGCCCATTGAGGTTTATTATTAAACAATTAAATAAAAGACACTTTTCTCGAGAATACATTATATATTGTAATGAAGACAAGTTTCGACAATCGTCTTCGTCAGCACATCTATTTCAAACAACATGAGCATTTAAATTATCTTTTTTTGACAGTAGTTAAACTTATTTTATAAAACAAATAATACGAAGTTGTTAAGCTATGTTTTAACTTTATTTTGTCAAAAAAAATTTTAAAAAATATTTATTATTAACTAAGTTATCGCCATTTTTGTTGGATTCCGTCCCACAAGTCGTGCGTTCCGGTGACCATCGTAACATTTTACTACTTCGTCTAAAATCAATCAAATAAAAAAAATCTGTAGTTTAATAGTTAATCTAGTGCCTGATTAAAAGTTTTTGCTTTTTTCTTGAAAAATAACAAAATCGGGGCCACTAATAATTAACTTACGGATTTTCAAGGAAAAGATCGCTAGTTTATTGTTTATAAAATCCATAAATTTTTCCTTATTTCGTTCGTCAATCAAATTGAAACATGTTGATAAAGTACTCCCTCTTTTGAATGTCAATAGCGTTATAAGAGTTTGCGAAGGAAAGGTAGGTACCGATAGATCCTGTATTATTATTTCAAACCATGAGTATTATTAAGTCCTTTGAAGATGAACTTGAAACATTCTTCAAATATGAATTAGCTCTTTATTAGGGTGGGCCAAAAAAACTTTTAATTTTCTTTTCTTGAGCTACCATGAAAATATCGTTCAAGATGACGAAAACAAAATTCTGGTAAAGTTTGAGCACTTAATATTAATATTTAGAGGTGGCTAATCGTGATTTTTGATTTCCCATTTAAATAACACGGGAAATTTTATTTTTTTTATTTGGAATTTTAATGCGCTTGAACGAATTATCGTCTAATAAAATTTAAAACTCATACTTGTAGGAAATTAAACGATCTACGAAAAAGGTCTGAAATGATTTTTCGCTAAGTCGGCTCGTTTAAAAGTTATTCGAGGTTTAAGTTGAACCTCAAATATTAAATAATGATTTTCACAATTATTTATACTCGATCACAAAATAATAGCTCAAAAACATAAAACATCCTATTTTATGTAAAGTTCATCAAGTGTTCTTCGGTAAAACAATAAAATTTTTTAAGAAATATCAATAACAGGACATTTATGATTTTTTTAGGGAATGATTAATTTTTGTTATTTAATAATTTATTTTTAATTTAAAAAAGTTTATTAATAATTGTTATTGATATTTCGTAAACATTTTATTGTTTTACCGAAGAACACTTGATAAACTTTACTTAAACTATGATGTTTTATGTTTTTGACCCATTATTTTGTGATCAAGTATAAATAATTGTGAAAATCTCATTTAACATTTGAGGTTCAACTTAAACCTCGAATAACTTCTAAACGAGCCGACTTAGCGAAAAATCAATTCAGACCTTTTTTGTAGATCGTTTAATTTCCTACAAGTATGAGTTTTAAATTTTATTAGACGATAATTCGTTCAAGCGCATTAAAATTGCAAATAAAAAAAGTAAAATTTCCCGTGTTATTTAAATGGGAAATCAAAAATCACGATTAGCCACCTCTAAATATTAATATTAATAGCTCAAACTTTACCAGAATCTTTTTTTCGTCATCTTGAACGATATTTTCATGGTAGCTAAAGAAAAAAAAATTAAAAGTTTTTTTTGGTCCACCCTACTCTTTATCCATTATCACTTTTGGATATAGGAATGCGTAAAACACATAAATCACCCATTTATGATTGCTTTCAATGTGTAAATGTTGAAATTGATAACACAAATGCTACTTATATTATTGATGGATGATATCTTCAAATATCGAAAAATAGGTTTTTTTTCAAATTATTTTTTAAAAAAAATTTTTTATACTATATCTATTTGAATGAAACAAATTTTATCATACAGTTTTCTATTTATTTAAAAAAAATTGTGTTATAATTAATTTTCAAATTCTTTCTTCAACTGTCATCTAAATAATCTTTAAATTCTTCTACAGTGATATATGTTCTTCTTCGCTTTCTTTTACTAGAGAAATGAAGATCATATTGAAGGGGTACAGATATAGACGAGTTAACAAAATGTTGAAATCATCAGAAAGCTTAAATATTATGGTGAGAAACGTATAGTTATCCGGCAAGGATAATTAAAAATAATTAAACAGAAAAAATCAGAATTTCTTCGAAACTCAATATTTATAAAAGGAGAAGCCTCCTTGTGCTGCTGCTGTAAACTTCGGTTATGCTGCTATGTAGTTACACCATCTTGGATATGCACATTTTACTCATGTTAATAGTGTAGGGTTGCCGCCCATCCCGGTACACCGAGACATGTCCCCTTTTTGAAACTGCTGTCCAGGTCGTCTCGGTTGATCCACAAAATGTCCCGGTATTGAATTTCCAGTTTTAAAATTTTCTTTTTATTTTTACAATACTAAACGTTAAGTAGAAGGAGCTTTTCTTTTTAATTATAACCAAATATCCCGGTCAGAACTTACACAATTATGACAACCCTATGATCGAGGCTTATTTTTTCTTCTAACAGTCTCAATTTATTCTCATACAAAATATTTACTTCTGTCGGGTATTTTAGGAATATCTTAATTTTATATTTGACGTTAATAACTTATTTCTTTTATAACATTTGTATATAAGATATAAAATTTTTATTTGCACGTATAGTGACCCCAAACTAAAGTGCTTCCTGTATTGGGTAAAAACATACATTTTATCATCTTTACTAGATTACTTGATCAAATAGTGTTTTGGAATCTTAAAATTACATTATTACTTTGTAAGCCTTCCATAAAGTCATTAAAGCTTAAAAATAATCATAAATTGCTCAACCGAAAGAAAAATTCTCATTTGAAATACAATTCTGATTATGAAAAATATATTTCTATAGATATCTCTTAAACATTAATTTGATAAAAATTAAAATTCAGATTAATTCAAAAGTGATTCAGTAAATTATTATTACAATTTGGACAAACGTTTTGCTTAAAAGTGGTGTAGTTCCGGCCTAGCCTCTCTACTGAACTATTTTTTTCTTGATTTGTTTTATAAGATATAAAAAAGTAAACCTGCAGATATCAAAATATTTGTTTATTGTAATATTTTATATTACACTGAATCATTATTTGTTTTTTATACCTTGATAACAAAATGATTCCATGTTTCCATGTCAAAACGTCGAAAACAAAATCGTCGAAAGTCAAAAACGACGAAAACAATAACGTCGAAAATCAAAAACGTCGAAATCAAAAATGTTGAAAACAAAAACGTCGAGAATGAAAACTTTTGAAGAAGAAACAGTTGATAAAATCGTGTTTAAAAAACCTTTTTACTTTTCTTTGTGACATAATTTATAAAAAAAGTAATAAAGTTAAAATTAAAAGTAAAAATAACGATTTTATTTTCAACGCTTTGGCTTCGACGTTTTTGTTTTTCGACGTTTTGACGTGCTACCCAACAAAATATATTAAGTACGCTATAATGCCCTAGGGCGTATAAATCATAATGCCCGCTTATTATGCCCTCTCATAGGCAATTATATATACAATTCACCGCAAACTAGGAAATTTAGCAAAATCAAATTCAAATTCAAATGCGGTGTAATATAAAACGTTGTATGCATCACTGGCATTACTCGATGTTTATGCTCTCGAGCAGCTTAAAAACTCTCGGGCCCAGCGGCCCTCGACATAAACATCGTTATAATGCCCTTGATACATAAATAACTATTTTGTATCTGCATGTGTAGGCTCAGCAAGAATTCATATTTTAAACATATTATTTTAGGCTGATTGGATGATTTATAAATCAATCGGAAGGGATAAATAAAATTACACTATTAATACACATTCACACTCTCTATTTGAATAAAATAATTTTTAATTTATAATAGAATAATATCGTAAAACATTGGTAGTTGACCTTTACTTTCTGCTATAATGGTTATATTGCAGATAAAATTAAGATTATAGTACAATATGAATGGATTTTTGTTGTACATCTAGATTAGATAATCTAACAATAAATTATTATCAAAGATTTACACAGTTATTAGCAAAAAGTTAGAGAATTGCATTTTTCACTTTATTTATCTCAATATCAATAATCTTCTATATTAATTTATAAAATTTTTGTATTTAGCTTCTTCTGAACGGTTTGCTTTTATTCAGATGGATAGGAGAAAATTCAGGTTAGCCGTGAATATTTAAGTAAGATAATTAAATTATTCGTATAATAATTGCTATAAGTTCTTAATGATGATCATTCTATAAAAAAAATTGGAAAATTGTAATATATTTCTGCAATAACATTATTTTAGATCTTTTACATTATGGTAATAATCTTGTTCGGATAATACAACTTCTGATCTGGCAGCAATTCCCTTATTTGGAGCATCCGCATCATGTATTAATCTGTACACTTCGGAACGTTGTAGGTAATCCAAATTTTTTGCTGGGGGTTGATATTTCAAGAAGTTTATTCTATAACAAATATAAATAAGTATTATTTTACAACCTCTGATGTTTATGAATTTATATAAAAATTAATCCGTTTTGCTCACCTCTGATCAATAATATTTTTATCATCTTGTTTCAAGTACTATCTAATAAAAACACTAAAGACATAATAAATTATAAAAGTTACCTTTCAGAATTTAGCAATCTTCAATCTTATTTTTCTGATTAATTCTTTTAAGAATTTGTCACCCTTGCCTATTTAATTGAGATATAAAAATTAAAAATTAAGTTTGTGTTTGCTTACCAAATTCGAATTGTATGTTAGTTATAAATTAGGTGATCAACACTGCCATTCAACAACAACAAATTCAATGCTCTCAAACTGCACCATTTATCGATAGTTAAACAATTATTGTTAAACAAAATTAAATCACAATACCTGTAAACAGGTTTTGTCGTATTGCACCATGGCCAGCGTTCATTCCATTGGTTTACCTGAAAAAAGTATCCTTTGAATGAGATATTCTAAATATGTGCACGTACCCCTTTGTATGTCCAGCTATAACTTCAGAATAATTGTCTAATGTTTCACAAATTTTTTCATCTGTCATCTTAGGTTTCCTAATGGATGGGATAGCATCACCAGGCTGTGACCACCGCCGACCCCCTGGTAAAATTATAGGACGCTGACGCTGCAAAGGGGTTAAAGGATGCGTTGGTCTTTGTTCGAGGCGCCGTTGATGAGACTCTTCTAATTGTAACAATTTCTATGCATATTTATATAATTTATTTTATTTTCATTAATTTGTAAACTAAGTTATTTCCAATATTAAATTAAATTGTTTTTTAATAAATTTAATAATACAACATATACTTGCCCTCTCGTGATGTAGAAGTTTTTCGTAGTCTATTTGCTCCTTCTCCAGATCTTCTTCTACACTATGCAAGTCTTCGTTTACCTCTTCATAATTATCGATAATATTTACATGTGATGATACCATTTGATTCTCTTCGTTGTAATTAAGTTCAGAATTAACAGAAGAACTACGCGATCTATACTCTTCTTCGTTTTCTTCCAGAGAATCTTCCAAAGTTGTTCTTATAAATTCTGAGTGTTCTTCTAAAATGTCAATTTTTAAATTTAATTCGAAAACATAATTTAACCATTTTACCTTCTGTTCTTTGTTCGCTAATATCAATTTCACTTATAGCACTTTGAGCACAACATTCGTCCTGAAAACATAAAAAAAAAGATTTTTGATATTGATACTTAAATATGATAATCAATAATTACCTCAACCTCTTTCCCTTGTTTAGCATAAACAATTTTAGCTAGTTGGCTTGTAACTTCCTCCAAACTATCGCGAATTGATGAAGGCAGCTGTGCCAGTGCTTGAAGTTGCTGTTGAACTTGGGCCAATTGCTGTTCCAATGTTAAAGGCGCATCTACTTCTTCTTCTTCGTTTACTGTAAAATAAGATATTCCAGTCATTGTACATATAACAAATAAGAATTTTTTTTTGATGAACATACCCAGTGCTTGAACTTCTTCAGTAACAGGTTCGGAGTAATCTTTTAAACTATCGTTATCACTATAACGTTCCTCAGCATACGCTTCTTCTTCGAGTGAATCATTGTCACTACAATTTTCTTCAAATAATCTTTCTTCATTTTCTTCCTTAAATTGAGAATTTTCGTCGTCAACGTCGTTCTGAAACTCTTCAAGATTGTTATCACCTGAACCAGCCATCTTTTCCGTTGAAATATTCATTTCCTAATAAAATAATTAGTGTTTAAACAAGAAAGCATTCCTAGTAAAAAATGCAAAACAATTTTTTTAATAAAAACCAATTAATGTATATCAATTACCTCTGCACTTGTATTAAATTCATTGACTTCAATTTTCTTTTGTCTTCTTATGGTGACTCTATATGGTGATGCCTAGATAACGAAAATCTTATAGTTTATTAATCATAATTCAACATTGCACTAACTTTTGGAATATCGTCATCTTTTACTTTTGGTATTACTTTTGGCCGTTCGGGTGTTTGCAAAAATGTAGACCATTTTTTATTCGTTAAATCAATATTTTGTTCTTGTGACGATTCTTCAATTGCCTAATTTAATAAATTTTTAATTAACAATAGTTGTTACTATTACCTTATAACAAACCTTGCAAACAGTAGATTGTGATAAATCGACTTTATTGAAATTTACTCTAAAAATAAGGTTTAAAATTATTTCATTCGATTATTTATTATAAGATAGGCACAGCATAAATACAATACAAACATACAATAAAATTTTACCCTAAAATATTTTGATCCAGCAAAACTTCGGCTTCTCCAGATATTGCTTCTGCAATTTGATCGTCTGGAACAAGGAAAAAATATATTGTGAATTTACAATCTATACACAATTTGTACAACTTTTACTTTATTTGTTAATTTGTTATGCATTTCTTTTGTATTTTTTTTATCAACTCACTACCTTTGCTAGAAAAATGAAACATTTGTCAATAAACATTCTGGTTATTGACCTTCTCAGAAAGTCAGAAAGATTCTGTATTTTGTTTGAAAGTAAAAAAAATAAACCATTACTTAATGCAATTTTAAACTTTTAATTAACCCATGGAGAGGGACAGATGTGCCCCCTATGAGTGTCATTCATAAAAAAGTTTGACGAACAGTCTTTAACATTTATGCTCGGTTTCAGCATTGATAATTTAGGAATTTAATCTTAGAGTAAATATTTAATCATAGATTAAGTCAGATTTGGGTTGCAGCAATATCATTTTTAACACAGGTTAAGTTTAATCTGTGATTAGTGTAATCATAGATTTAATCGGTAGTTAACACGTTTTTTGGTTGCAGCAACGTTAATTTGCGCTTAACACAGGTTAAATACTCAAAATATTTAATTACTGGTTGACCAGTGATTAAAGTGACATAACCACCTAATCAATGAGGTTATTTTCAAAAATTACGACTTCAATTATGTGATTGACCACAGTAAAAGTGCTTTCTTTGAATCAAAAAACTATTTTGTTTGAATTATTTTTTTTGAACCCAATAAATTTGTTTTAATTTAAATAAAACATTTTATTTGAATTTTTTTTAAGCAAATAAATTTTGTTTAATTTAAATAAAATATTTTGTTTATTATTAAATAAATATTTTTTATAAATAAATTTCTGAAGAAGACGATAAAAGTCGTCGAAAGCTTAAAAATATAATTAAACAATAAACTTATAAATAACAAGTTAAATTAAATAATATAATCAAATTATATTTTTAAGCTTTCGACGACGTTTATCGTCTTCGTCAGAAATTTATTTAATATAAACAAAATAAATTACATGGAAACAGAGAACAAACACATTGTCATTTGATACGACCTAAGATCCAAAAGATCGTGAGTTAAGGAACAACCTATACTGAGTTTCCGTCAATTAGGGAAAACTTAACTCCAATGTGTGCAGTGGGAACTAGACTAGTAAATGGCTGTAGAGGTTGCTTAAGCCGTCTATATCTGTCTTCCTATTCATTGCGTTCTTCTCTCTTCTAATGCATATCATTTCATGAAGCAGTCGATCTTTGGCAATTTTTAAGGTCTCTTTCCTGTAGTCGCCATGGGTTAGTTTTAATGCTCTATCAACAAGTCCTATAGCTGTGCCAATAGCTTGGCTTCTGTGGTGATGTGAGCTATAGTTAAGGTATCTTCCCGACCAAGTTGTTTTTTGTGTCCATTTATACTTTAGATGATTCGTTTCATGGATAAGTTGTATGTCTAGAAAAGTTATTTTCTTGTCTTCTTCTTTCTCAATCGTGAACTGAAGACGTGGATGAAATCCGTTGAAGTGGTTAACTATAAAAGCTTCGTAGTTCTTAGGTATTGCAGTGATGATGTCATCAACATAGCGTTTGTAGAACGGAAGTTTAAATGGAAGTTTGGATATCCGGTCTTCTTCCAAAATTTCCATTACCAGATTTGAGATTGTTGCTGATATGGGACTTCCCATGGCGGTACCAAAAATTGATAGAGCATTAAAACTAACCCATGGCGACTACAGGAAAGAGACCTTAAAAATTGCCAAAGAAACTTTACTCAAGAACGGTTACCCTGGACCTCTGGTGAAGAGAATTATCAAGGATCGTGTTAACAAACTATATAATGGTAACACCACGAAGAAAGAAGTTTCCAACTTTGCAGTTATGCCATATGTTAAAGATTTAAGCGAAAAAATCAAGAGAATATTAAAACCTTACAAAACCAATGTAACCTTCAAGTCCACTAATAACATTGGTCAACTTTATACTAAATTAAAGGACACCGTACCTCCGGAGAAGAGGTCGGATTTAATATACAAGGTCGAATGCCATAACTGCAATTTGGTATATATTGGGCAAACAAACCAATGGCTTCAAAAAAGAATGAGTGGACACATTTCAAGTATACGCTGTAATAAGCCCGAATCTACAGCTATTGCCAAACACGTTCTAGTTGATGGACATGATGCAGATTTTAAACACGCCAAAATAATAAAATCCGTTACTAACTACAAAGATCGACTGCTTCATGAAATGATATGCATTAGAAGAGAGAAGAACGCAATGAATAGGAAGACAGATATAGACGGCTTAAGCAACCTCTACAGCCATTTACTAGTCTAGTTCCCACTGCACACATTGGAGTTAAGTTTTTCCTAATTGACGGAAACTAAGTATAGGTTGTTCCTTAACTCACGATCTTTTGGATCTTAGGTCGTATCAAATGACAATGTGTTTGTTCCCTGTTTCCATGTAATTTATTTTGTTTATATTAAATAAATTTTTGACGAAGACGATAAACGTCGTCGAAAGCTTAAAAATATAATTTGATTATATTATTTAATTTAACTTGTTATTTATAATTTTATTGTTTAATTTCTCACAAGTTAAGATTTATTAATTTAAAAATATAATTTGATTATATTATTGAATTTAACTTGTTAATTAAAGTTTTATTGTTTAAATATTTTTTATAAAAATAGTATATTATACATCATGGGACTAAGGTGCTGCTTTTCATCCCGCGTGCAAAGGTTTTTACACGAAGTGTTAGCCGAGTGCAAAAATTGCACACGGGATGAAAAGAACCTTAGTCCCAAGATGTATATACTATTTTTCACAATTTCGCTGAAAATGCTGAATTACATTGGTTAATAACTAAATTTGAGATTTTGAAATTGCTCGAAAACGGCGCTAAATATCGAAAAACCGAACAAAAATTTACCCCCGTTACAGTAGCCCCACAGCGATTTGTCGTGAGAAGCCATAGGCAAAATTTCAGATCAATAGCGCGCAATAATGGCGCGGAAAAGAAAGTATTATTTTAGTCCCGCAAAAATAGTTTTTTTAATTCAAAGAAAACGTTTTTACTGTGATAGAAAAATCAGAAATTAAGATTCCACTCGCCCAAAACAAACAACGCAATTCAAATACAAATACATAATATACTGCATTGATCCGCAGTAATTTTTCAAAATTCTTTAATCGAGGGAAAATGTATTTAATTCCAAATTATCTTATTATTATTTTATTGCTTAACAATCGTAATTTAATATTTACCATATTTAATACAGGGACGGTCTCATTTATAATATTTGGGGTATTTAAAAACTTTTACCAAAATATTGAAAATTATATATTTTTTAAGGGCAGTGGTTTAAAACACTGTAACAACTGTTTGAACCTCACTTTATGATAATTTTTACAATATAAACTGGGCGTGGTTATCGTTTCAGGAGTACCACCATAACTATATTACGCATAATCGGAGATTAACTAATTATAGATTATAAAACGTTGCTGCAACCCATTCAAAATTTAACAACTGATTATCTTTAACACGTGTTAACTAACACAGGTTAAGGTTAATGTTGCTGAAACCGGGCATTAGTGTATAAGAATAAACAAATAATTTAACTTTTCAAAATATTGTCATTTCAATCTTGTAGTGTTGTACTTTAATTTCCAAATTGCACTTTACAGCTTCAAATTTTCGTAACATAAATTTATCGATGACATGATTAAAACTATACAAAAACAAATAATATCAGCAGTATGGGTAAAGCTTACAATTAATTAAATTCCCTAGTATGTCATCTTGGCTTTAGCCAAGTTTGATCGCCAAGAAGAAGAAAAACCAATAGGTAAGTGAAATGCAGAAAAAGTATAATGGCTTCTGTCGTATGATCTATCAAAGATAGATACTTCTTTCATAGTACATATCCAAAGCAAGACTACAATAAATTTTAATATAGGTACCCTTACTGATTGTTCCATTACCACATGCACTTCTTAGTTAGAGGGTCACATTGTGGTATAATACATGTGAAAAATGTATTAAATACTAAATATACTTTTATAATTAAACATATTAGCATGGTTACATTGGGAAATTGGATCAGGAAATTTTTTCAAATATTTCAATTCATTTTAGAAATATAATATAATAACTTCTTCATAAACCCACCTAGATTACGTTCTTCTATTTCTTGAAGATTATTATTGTTATCGTTCTCTAAACATCCTTCCATAATATCACAAATTTCTTCCTAAAAGCATAAATTAGCTATGTTTTTCGTTATTTATCTTATTTGTCTTACATCCTGTAAAGTATCTACGCCATTCTCATCTCTGAAATAATTTATCAACAGTGCTTATTAAAATTTAATAAAATAAAATTAATTTAATTTAGATAATAATTATTATTACCTTACTATAATTATTTAAAACAATAAAATTATTATTAAATTATTATTAAATTATTAAATAATAATTAAACAAATTTTATTTAAAATTTCCAAAAACTGTTAACTTATTGTCATTCTTACCTTCTAATTGTCATAATAAATTCATAACCAGCATCTGTGATAACATCATGAGCTTCAAGATGTGTTAATCCTGCCATAGGTGTATCGTTAATTCTTACAACAATATCTTCAACTTGTAAACCAGCATATTCGGCAATACTGTCTTCGTAAACCTAAAAAATGTATTTTTTTCTATTGAAATTCTAAAATTTTAATATATTCTTATATCGGTAAAATCTGGATGGGAATTTTACCGTAAACTTAATTTTGCTCTAGCGTCAAATAAAAATTAATTTTTATTGACTTAACAATTTAATGATCTAACTGTTTGGTACTATAATATACAAATCAAACTTATTTTACAATAAATTAATTTTATCTTAAATTAAGTAAAAGTGCAATCTTGTAAATATTACCGTTCGATACCAAATATTTTTATTATAGCTAATCAGCGTATTTACAATTTATTTTAGATATTAACAACAATTACACTTGCTATTTTAGAATAAAAATGGAAAATATTATTTGTTAAGCAACATCAGTTCTTTAAAACCGAGTCTGTTATAGCCAAAGATGAATACATATTATTTTTTAATATTTTGAATTTAATATAATTATGTATAATTTAGTTTCATTTATTTGAGTGGCTATAACTTTACAAAGATTTTCGACTTATATTGTATACGATATATTATTACAAAATAATATTTTTGAATTATTATGAATAATCTATATAAATATTCATTGATTTTAAAAATTAAATTGTATTACTGAAAACAACTCAATCCTACAAATTGAATTAGAACTTAAAAATTAATATTGATTAATTTAAAAGTAGTAAATCGTTTTAATAACAGATTATTAAAGTAATAAGTAAACATTGCAAGGCGAATAAAGAAATTTGGTAGTAAGTAATGTTTGAGTATGAAACTTGACAATATTTTACCAGCTTATATAACTAATATAAACTAACACTAAAAAGATCAATAAAAATACCGCTCCATTAAAAAGAAATAAATTTTTAAGTTAAATCAAAATTTAAAACTAAAACAGTAAAACCTTTTTTAAGTTAAAAACATGAGCCTTCGTGGCGCAATTGGTTAGCGCGTTCGGCTGTTAACCGAAAGGTTGGTGGTTCGAGTCCACCCGGGGGCGATTATTTTTTCAAAATTACTTCAAAATATATTTACTTTTTTATTGTGATTATAAACTAAATTAAACATTCGAAAAAAACTCAAGGTGAACATAACGGTATATATCTAAAAACTAATTCATAAAATTCGATGTAACTACAGTGAACTAAACTGTAATGGGTCAGTTTATTTTATTACCCAAAAGCGGTTTTTCACGTTATATAATTTTCTTTACTAAATAATCAAAGATTTAAAATATTACATAATTATTTTCATATATAGCGAATTATTATTGTATGCATTATTAAATGTTCACAACATATATTATAATATTATTTAATAAAAAAAAATAATAAACTTTTATGCCAAAATACATACACTGATTATTATAAACATTTAAAAATAAAATTTAATGAATGTTTTAAAAATTAATTTTTACTGATTTTATTTAATTACACAAAAATTATTAGTTAAAGAATTTTATATAAATAATATTTTACCTTAACAACTGTAAGAGGAATATCACAATCAGCACCACCGGTTAAACGAAAACCCCACGCTGATTTATTATTTTTATAAAATTTAAGCTCAAGAGCCATTTAATCGGCTATTATTTATTCAATCCAGGTCACCAATCAACTAATAGTTTCTAGAATATCTGATTGTTAATTTAGGAACGTAAATTTAATGTCACGATGTAATAGAAACGGATCAGATCAGTGACCACCAAAACCATCAATAGATATTTTAAACTTGAATAAATTATTTGTCGCTAATTATAACCAAAATACTAACTAAAAAAATTTAATTATATTTGGTTTATTAAATGAATGACTACTGTGGTCACTCAAAATTTAAAAATTTATATTAAATATTTTTAACTTGGCATTCACTGTTTATAAAATATTGAAAAATAATGTTTTTAATTCAACTTTTTATGAAAATGATTTATTATTTCATTTTAACTTTGTAGTTATATTTTTTAAATGCAAAAATTTAATAACAAGTTATTTTTTTACTGAACACAATCGTAAAACTATTGAACTATTGAAATGAATAAAACTATTAGATCAAGTTAATAATACGCAAAAAAACATAAAAATTAATAAAAAAATATATAAATTAAAAATTTTTTATTACTAAGTATTACATATAAATCAGAAAACTTCAATTGAGATGATAATTTACAATAAATAATTGTCTTAAATTTAATATGGCAAGGAAATCCAAAGCATCTAACAATTTAATTTTTCTAGTCAAAACCTACTCTCGAAACATTTTGACTTTATGTTGATACTTAATCTTGGAAGCAGTTCAATTATTTTGTTGTTTGGACCTGTAACAGAATTTGGAAATTAATTCAAAAAGATCCATTATAAATAAATTACACTGCTGCAATATTTTACGTAAGATCACCCCTTCGATGTGAATCTTATCAAAGAGTGGATTTAAGTTTTCGTTTAGGGTTTATTGAATTTGGAAGATTATGTGCAACCTTTTTTAGAAATTCGTGACAAGATTTTTTATTTGCGTTATTATTATTATTTTCTCCTTCTCCTCCTCCCCCTCCTCCTCCAACGCCTATTATTTGTCCAATAATTCCACCAATATTATAATTACTACCGTCAGATTGATCTTCTGCATTTTGAACTACATGCGTATTATTATTTACTAAATTTTGCCCTAGCGTAGTACTCTCTAATTGATTTAAATCATTTTGCGTTGAATTGGTACCTACCGACTCACTAACTGGAATGACAGGAACACTTGTTACAGATTGCTGTGTTGATTCAGAAACTTGGTTAAACGGATTTAACGAGTTAACGGCATTGGCAAAATTTTGAAAAGCATTTTGAAATGGTTGCAATGGATTTCTGGTGGTTACATCATCTCCCTGCGCATTTCCATTTGGCGGTGGTGGTTGATTGAATGGATTTAAGCTATTAATTGCAGAACCTATTTGATTAGCAGCATTTTGAAATGGTTGAAGAGGATTTCTTGTTGTTACTTCATCTCCTTGAGAACCCGGAGATGGCGGGGGAACCTGATTGAAAACATTTAAACTTCCTATCGCTTGTACAATTTGATTTGCAGCGTTTTGAAATCCTTGCAAAGGATTGTTTGATGTCTGATTATCGGAAGTACCCTCTGGCTTTTGACTAAACGGATTCAAACCAGATATTGCTTGACCAAACTGGTTGGCAGCGTTTTGAAATCCTTCCAAAGGATTGGATCCATTTGTATTGGTTGATTGTGCATTAAATGGATTCAAATTAACAATTGATTGCCCAAATTGAGTTGCAGCATTTTGAAATCCTTGTAATGGAGGTACGACTGAACTTTCATCACCTTGAGAACCAGAGGTTGGAGGTGGAGGTTGATTAAACGGATTCAAAGCTACTATTGCTTGTCCAAGTTGATTAGCGGCATTCTGAAAACCTTGTAGTGGATTTGGTGGTGGTTGTTCTTCGTCTCCTTGGCTATTAGCAGCAGGAGGTGGTGGTTGATTAAATGGATTTAAACCTTGAATTGCTGAACTAAATTGATTTGCGGCGTTTTGAAATCCTTGTAAAGCTGGATTTACTGTTGAAGTTTCATCGTTAGTTTTATTATCAGAATCTACCGGAGGACGCTGATTAAATGGATTTAAATTACTAATTGCTTGCCCAACTTGGTTAGCTGCATTTTGAAAACCTTGAAGCGGTCTATTTGGAGGATTGGCTGTTGTTACCTCTCCTTCATTTAATACCGTACTGGTTGTGGTACTTCGAAGAGAAACATCGTCAATTCTATTAGTTATTTGCTGGAAGCCATTTGAAATGTACTCAACTATTCCACTTCCAATTGGTTCCTGCCTTAGATTTGAATTGGAGTTTTCACGTAAATTACGAACAAAAGCATTAGTAATATCTCGTACTCCAGTGACGGCTTCCCCTAAAAGAGTGCTTTTACTTTTTTGTGAATTTCGTTGAAGTAACAGTGAAAAGTAGTCAGAAATAGTTTGGTTTAACGTATTCCATTGTTCAGAACTTATAGCTGGTTGCAATGTTTCGGCGTCTACATACTTATTGATATTTGTTTGTAAAACTTGTAACCCTTCATTCACGATCCTTTGTACTACTTGTATTAAGAGCACGTAGTTTGGATCGGGTAGTACTTCTTGAGTAGTAACTACTGGAGCCGATGTAGACGGTTGAATCGAAACATTTTCATTATCCGCATTATTAGAAACTACATCACTTGTTACTTGGTTTGGAGTTTCTGCTGGTTTTTCATCTTCATTTGGTTTTGAATTCTCAACTACAGGGAGCTCTTCTTTTTCTATGTTGATATCTGATTTTATATTAGAAATCGAATCACTTACATCTCCAACTGGAAGATGTTTATCTGCTTGAGAAGCGTCTTCAACTGATAATTGAATTTTTGCGTTAAGGTTTTCGTTAGAATTTATATTATTTATTTGCTCCACTTCAAGCACCGTGGCTTGATCGTTCAGTGGTTCTTGTATTGTTTTATATTCTTCGTCACTATAAATTACCTTAACTGGAATATCAATTCCAGCATTTTGATATATGGATGCCGAATACACCACCGCAAAAAATGTACTTAAAAGTAAACACGTTAACTTCATCGTGCTGCAACTTATACTAAGTTGTTGAACTCTTCAGTTGGCTTTATATGAACTTCTTGTTTATATAAATTTTTGTCAGTATTTAATGAAAGTGGTAAATTCGATTCCTTTTCGATTTCTCCGTAATGTATTTGCCGCTTCCAACAGGTTATTCAGCTGAGAAGAGGGTATCGTCTATGAGATACAATCTTTGCATTAGCAAGGGTCAAGGCAAAGTAACTGTTAATTCAAGTTTACGCTTGTGCCATCATCTTAAGATTATTTATTTATCATAATTTTGAAAAAGCGTAGGAACTAATGAAAAAAATATAAATTCATTTTATTAATGAATCTTTAAAATCTTACCAAATCAAACCGTTTAAATTAAAAATTAGATGCCAGTACATTTTTCAGCATTTTCACCACTGAGATCCTCTTAGAATTATCTAACTTCTTAAATTACGGGGTCACCCACATGAAGACATTCAAATGTATATGTGTCGTTTTGCTTGGAATAATAATAAAGTGTTAATATTCTTATTGTAAAAAGAATTAGCGTATCTTAATATGCATTGTTCGACACGCTATACTTAAGAAATTAGAAACTGAAGAAATTAAGTTTGTCTCAGTTCTTGAAATCACAATGAGCTGTTCTAAATATTAGTAGGTTAGGTAGGTACTTTTATTGATTACGTTTTCTTCAAATTACCTACATCTATCTTATTTTGCCAAATATTTTAAATATTAGAAAATTTCGAGTATGTGCATAATATTATTTTTGAGTAAAACAAACTAGCATTAATCAAACAAGAATTATTGCTTTTAAAAAAGCGGTTGTATAAAACTGTTAAAAATTACCACTTCAATAAAATACACCTACATAATACATAATTAGAAAATATCTGTATAACAAGGTATACAGTTAACATCTAACAATATTGAGTAGCGACTAAAGTGCCAATTTGTTGAAACATTAAATTATAGTGTATGAACTAGGGTTTCTCAAACGGGATCCCGTTTTCCCGGGATCCCGGTAGTAAAAATACTTCCCGAAATCCCGGGATTTTAAACCAATTTCCCGGGATTTAAATTTGAAATTTGAATCAGAAAGAGCATTTTTTGCAGCAGGTCTTTATATTACTAAAATTCGGTCATATTATTAAGTGATATCTCCGTGGACAACCTATGGTTTTTAAAGAATTATTTTCAAAATACGGAAAAAAACGTGTAAATTTATTAATTTATTTTGTTTATTTATTATTTGTTTGTAAAATAAAATAATTTTTTTAATACTTTTTTTGTGCCATCACCCCCCTCTCCGGGATCCCGGGATTTAAAATTTGCGGGAAATGAGAAACCCTAGTATGAACATTCTATATGTGCCGCTGACTAGTTAGATCCTTACATAGGATGTAAAAAGAAGATAGTTCTTTTTTTCTAGTTCTTCAAAAAGAAGATCTTAAAATCAATGATTCCATATCTATAGCCGATAAGAAACACCAAAAATTGTCCTATGTCATACTTTTGCATCCTAGGACGGAAAAGTACATACGATTCTGTATGTCGGGTATTCGTATTTATATAGGTATGAACAACAAGTTTCACTTCTGTTTAGAGAAAAATACGCATTTTAAATTACCAAACTATTTTGTTTTAATTTTTATGATAATAAATTTACCCCACGATTGGATTTATTCTTAAAAGTTAGGACCTTTTCTAAACTACCGTAGGCTTTTGTAGGCCGTAATTTAAAATAAATAGATGTAAACATTATCATTAGCATTTACATAACTTACAATCCTTAAATATCACCATTTTAAAATTTTATTTTTAATTAAAGTCACTAAAATAAAAAATTTAAGTTTTGTTTTCTTGATTTATAAATAATTAAAATACTTTTAGCCCCCCTGGAGATCACATGCATTTTTTTGAGGTGATTTTATAAAACTTGGAATAATATTTATTCGTTAGTTTAAGTTGTGCTGAAAACGAAATGGCGTTTCTGGCTGTGGCTTTGCGGTCGCTATGGCATGGCGTCGCGACGCTCAGCATCTTGTAAGATTAACAATGATGTTGAAGTTATTTTATTAAAGCTATAATACTTTATTTTCATCTTTTTTATACTATTATAGGTATTTTAAACCCCCCCCCCCCGAAATGTTCAAAGGAATAAAAATTTTGAAAGAAAATTTTGAATTTTGATAATAAAATTGGTAAATAGATATATTTTAAAGTGGAGAAAAAAAATAAAAGTCACATCAGTGCCTGTCAAGCCTATGCTTTAGATATGTTTGGATATTTTAGGAAAATGAGATAATTTTCTATATAATTTATTAAACTATACAAAACATAAACTACCAAAATTGTTGAAATAAATCAAACAAATTATTACGAAATATTCAAAAAGTCAACATCACCCGAATTCTTTTGAATATTATCAGAGCAGGTTGGATAATAATAATGAGCATGTTGCAAATAAATACATTTTTTGTCTCACTTATCACAGAATTTACAACGTTTCCTTCTTTTAGAGCATTAGCCACCGTCTCTTCTTGTATTGGGCGCATTAGTTCCAAAGCCCTTTTATTGGCTATCTATTCAAGTTTTTTAAACACAAGTCGATGTCTTTTTATATTTTAGACAGCTACTAATGATATGGTGAAATTTATTTAAACGGTTTTTTCTTATCTTCGTTTAAATGTTCACTCGGGCCTGCTAGGCCCTACGTATGCAATGGAGGGTTAAATATAACTTTGCTTGACGTAAATAATGTTATTATAAAAATACAATTTATAGTTGCATACAATTTATTTATGCATTACATAATTACAATTATTAAAATTACCTAACAAACTTTGATCTGGCTTTGTTTTGAGCAATTTTGAACTAGGACTTTGGATCACAGCAGCATAACCTCTGTATTTTACGGTTGTTGCTTGTTAAGGTTTACGCTGTCGGTATAAAATTCCTTTGTAGCTTAAGAAATGATCACCCAATTAAACCTTAAAATTTATTTACCAGTGAGGTAACTTTTTAATTAATCACCTCACTGACACGAATAACTGATGAATTTTATTAGCAAAAATTTTTTAATAAAATAGAAAACCAACTTCAAAAATAAGTTAACTAAAAAGCAAAAAATAAACATTTTTTCACAATTCCGGGAGTAAAGTGCTCACTTTACTCCCGCTTTTGTGGGACTAAAGTAATACTTTTTTCTCGCGCCATTATTGCGCGCTATTGATCTGAAATTTTGCATATGGTTTTTTACGACAATTCGCTGGGGGCTACTGTAACGGGGGTAAATTTTTTGCGCGGTTTTTCGATATTTAGCGCCGTTTTCGAGCAATTTCAAAATCTAAAATTTAATTATTAACCAATGTAATTCAGCATTTTCAGCAAAATTGTGAAAAATAGTATATACACCTTGGGACTAAGGTTCTTTCCATCCCGTGTGCGATTTTTGCACTCAGCTAACACCTCGTTCAAAAACCTTTGCACGCGGGATGAAAAGCAGCACCTTAGTCCCATGATGTATAATATACTATTATTCACAATAATTTAATACTTACTATTTGTTGTTCCGTTTAATGTAATTAAGCAATTGTTTATTATGAAAAAATATTTATTTTTTGCTTTTTAGTTAAGTTTTTCTTGAAGTCGGTTTTCTTTTTTATTAAAAAATTTTTTATTTCACACTTTTAAGTCATGGGTAGATCTAATAAGGATGCTTCTCTAATAAGGTAACAATGGCTAGTTGAAACGAAAAAACGAAAAAGTTGAAAAAATGTGGTAGCCATGTACCATATTCTGGGATTGTCATAAGCCTAAAGTAGCCTCCCCATCACAGCCAATGAAGCGTATAGACACCGAATTACAAAAAAAATTTTTGTTTGTTTTAAAGTGTTACTTTTAAAATTACAACTCTAGCAAATATTGCTTTTAGGAGTTCCGTTGTGTGCCTTCGCAACTGGTCCAGTCCAGTCCAACATGTCATTTACCATAGTTGGGTATTTCTCTTGCTATTCCGGGATTTTTATAAACTTAGCAATACCTCAATCGCTATAAATTCTTTATTAATTGCTGCTGTACTGAAATGATACTCCTTCAGCTGTATCTTCGAAGTTCAAGATCGCATACCAACGAAATTGGAAATAGACCATCTTGGAACTAATCTGAATCCAACGCCACCAGAATCATTAAAATCGGTTCATAATCAAAAAAATTATACATGAACATTCAAAAAATTGAAGAGTTCCCTGCTGTATCTTTGAAGTTCAAGGTCAAATACTTCAGAAATTAAAATGGGACCACCTTGGAACTATGCTGAATCCATCGCAAGAAGAATCATTAAAATCGGTTCATAAACAAAAAAGGTATGCGTGAACATACAAAATAAAAAGTCGTTAATAAAAATTGAGCAGTTTCCTGCTGTATCTTCGAAGTTCAAGGTTAAATACGAACGAAATTACTATGGGACCACCTTGGAACTATGCTGAATCTAACGCAATAAAAATCATTAAAATCGGTTCATAAACAAAAAAGTTATGCGTGAACATACATAAATAAAAAAAAAATACATACAGAGGAACACAAAACCTCCTCCTTTTCTGAAGTCGGTTAAAAAATTCAAATCTGTCTTCTTGCAAAATGCAAAAAGCATTTTATATAGATCTATAGTGACATTACATATATATAATATTGCATTGATGTATCTTGATGTAGTAAATTTAAAGTTTCCTCGGTGTTGTGTTTAGCTGTGTTACTGGTTATAACTCATATAGTTTTTGTCGAACACCTGATAATTGCTTTGTGACCAGATAAAAAAATAACTTTAGTATTTGGTTTACCGCCGGCTCCGTCGCGCTTGGGGTGGTTTTTCGTGTGAACGAGAATGGACGATTGAATAACTCCGTGAAGGGGTTCACGATTCATTGTCAGCATATCTGGTGTCATGTGAGAGGACTTGTATATGCGTTGGCTTACCCAACATTGGTTGGATGGTGTGGAATGGTTTATGATACTTGATAGAGGAGATTCGATCGGCTTTACCTTACGTTTTGGTTAGAGATCATCTAGGGTGGATATGGTCGTGTCATTTAGAAAGACTTTATTTGTAGTCAATTGTATTGTTATTTAAATAGATGATTTTGTTAATCAATGCAATCTGCTAGGTTACAGATTGACAACACAATTATTGGGTAATAACTTTATTTGATTATGTTTTGTGTTACTTTAATGTTAGTGATCTTATTCGAGCCCTAAATAGGAGAATAGAAAAGCGACATTCGATTAATGTGGAGTAAACCATTGAATCTTGTAATGAAAAAGTGCGAGGCTAAGTTTCGTTTTAATGTCATGAATCATGGTAGGACATTATATTTTCAAATGAAGGGATTTACCTTTATATTTGTTGCCTTGCTGTCAGTTGGGATAGTTACCAGATTCCCGGCATTGTTTTTGTGCTAACGTCTGATGACTCGAATCTACAACTAGAGATTGTCATGTTACCTACTTTTGTTTGTATTGAATCGAGTGGTTGGATAAAGTAATCGCTTACTGATCTATGCCAACTTTTAATCAGGGCAGATTGAGAGAGTATCTTCTGGTTTGTTGCTTTTATATTTTATGTATCTAGTCTCAGCCAGTTTTCTTTTTTTTTTTTAATAATAGATAAACAATGTTAAGCTGCAAACTCGAATTATTTTTGGGTTTATTTATTAAGTATATAAGAAGAATTTATAACATACCGTCGAAGGATAGCCATGGTTGAGCATGGGGTTTTACATTTTTTTGAAAACAACTGCTCTGCTCTTGGTAAACAAAATCTACTTCTTGGATCACTTATGGTTAAGTCCGAAAGGGTTGGTAGATATACGTTTTATCTCCTAATAAAACAAAAGATTAACACCAAATCATATCCAGAGTGTTGGTCGCAAGAAACCTTTTGTTTTCGATTGAAAAAGTTAAGTTCTTTTATGCACAGATTAATTTATTGTAATCTAAACCTCTAGGATTTAATATAGCACTTTAATTTTACTTTTAATACTATACTTTTAGAAATGATTTTTATCGTTTCAGCATTAATACTACACTTATTTCTTCTTGAATCTGCAGTTAGCATAAAAAGTACGTTTTACTGCCGCTCAGAAAGGAATTAATTAAGTTTCTACACTGAATGTAGAACATTTTATAATTTTTCTATCTAATTCTAGACAGACTACGCTAGTGAAATAATAATATAGTAGTAGGTAGTACTACCTTTGGTACTACTAAGTGTTAAAATATATAATTATATTAGTTGCATGAGATTTTCCAGTAATATACGTATATAGAAATGTGCGTTCTTTAAAGATAATTTTTAACTTGTAACAAGTTTGTAAAGCCAGTTTGAAACCAGTTTTTAAATATTCTTTTTCAAGTTTTTCTACTTCAACAAAAATTTTTACTCTTTATAAAAAAGAATCTGAAACTTTAATATATTATTTTAAATATAGATACATAGTGGTATGTAATACAATATAATTTTAAAAAGTTTTTCCATTGAAATTGTTATGCTGTGCACTAACAATATAGCATTTATTTTCTTGGCAGACATTTGAATACTTTGAATACTGCATCACAATTTTAATCACTTTGGTTGTTTGTCAATACACATATCAGCATTGCAAAAAGTACAGGATGACGCATTTCAAATGGAATAATAGTAGGTGCATAATATAGAAAAATTGGTACGGTTATTTTGTACTAGGTAAATAGAAATCGTGCAGAAAATCAAATTTTCAACGAATTAGAAGTTTCAGAATTTTCATATTATATTTTGTCGATTTTCACTCCACCCCCCTCCTTCACAAAATGCATCGGTTGGTTAATTTTCTGTAAACGTGGTATAGGTATCTACATATTATTATACTTATAATAAATTATTATATTGTATGAGTAATACTTTTTAATTTTTAGTATTAATTAACCAAAAATTTCTCAACAACAAATACATTATGACAAAATATAAAATAGATAGGTATCTAAAATTTTGCAAAAATAAAAAATCAACAGTTAGGGTCAAGAGGAGTAAGTGGGACCACTTTTATCAATAAAATATAATAAGTGTAATATAATAAGCTTTGTTCAAATATCTTTAGTAGTTAATTAATTTTATATAACTAAATTTAATTAGTATATAGTACATAATATTAGTATATTAGTATATTGTGAAAAACTTTTAAACTGTGTGGTGGTGGCAGAAATTCTGCCCCTATAAGAATGTACAATACAAATAATTGTATAAATAAATATAATATTTTAGGTTTATTATTAACAAATTCTAAATTTATTCGTGCAGTACAGAGTCTGAATTTTGATTTTTTATAAAAAGATATTTTGCCATTATGCATAAACAGATTTAGATTTATTGTTGCCTTGAATAATAATTTCTTAAGAAGATAATCACAGAAAATTAAAACTTGAACATATAACAATAAGTTAATTAAACTTAATAAAAATCAATTTTATTTCTGAGCTTACAGTAAAAGATATAGCTCTCGTCAGAAAATTTAATTGTTTATAGATATTATGAAAAAATAATAACAAATTTGATTAATATTTAATTAACTTGTTATATTAAAGTTGTAATTTATTACATTTTACAAATTTAGTAAATGTTTTATACAAGTAAAGTTTAGAGTTTGACGTGGAATTTATCTAACATACCAACTTTCCAGTGATATTATTGTTTAGTAACTTTTTCGAGTATCAAAATCCAGGCCCTAGTAATTAACCATAACATTAGTAAACATTAACATCTAAACAGAAATCCTGATTCACATTTGATTACATCACGTAATAATCACAGTTTTCAGCCCGGTTAAAGATTACTTTCAGTCAAATTCCCACGTTCAGCGCGTAATTCTTCGTTAGAACTACTTAAATCAGTATTGATTCGCGAAAGAGAAACAGCAGATTGACTTTCTGTAATAATGTCATTTTTACTTCTTTTTCTATTTCTACGTTTTTTTCTTCGAACTTTTGATCTTCGAGAAGCTTCTGGTTGACTGGTAGTTGACTGAATTGAATACAAACTGCGACGACTTCCAGCAAGACTGGCACATGACATATTTAACCGTGGCATTGAAATTGCTTCCACGTAAGTTGGAGGCGATTGTTCTTCTCTCGGATCTGGTGCATTTCTATTAATAGATTCTACGCTACGATGCATATTCAAATGCATTTGGCGTAATCTTTGCCTTGCTTCTTCTCGTTCCTCGTCTTCGGCTTCTCTTTGCCGATTTAATTTACGTTGATGAAATTGTCTTATTGATATTACAACGAAACAAAAAAACGTCATTACTAACACTAATGACATCGAATATATCCACATTTGATGAGGCATGCTTTTCTCAATTACATTCCAGCTATTGTAACAAGCACTTTCCCATCTTAAACCTGCCAGATTTTCTGGCGAACGACAGCGCATTGTGAAACGAGAAGCTATTGTATTCGTTAACCAATCATATAATTCTTTAAATTCTTTCGAATCGCACTCACATAGCCACGGATTTGACTCTAAATTAACATTTGAAATTGCATAAAAAAATGTAGGTTTAATACCCGACGTTAGGCGGTTTTCGGCCAAATTCAATACTCTCAGATTGTGCAATGAAGCAAATGTTAAATTATTTAAGGCAAAAATACCACACATTCTCAAATCAAGCATGTTTAATTTATCGCCTTGTAAACGGTTTGGTATTCTTGTTATCATACTATTTCGAGAAAGATTTAATCGCTCCAAATTGGGCATCATAATTAAACTATCTTTACGTATTTCCCGAATCTCGCATACACTTAAATCTAACCACTTTAAAGAGTCGATTACCAATTGTCCAATATCGCTCAAATAATTTCGCGATAAATTAAGAACTTGTAATTTTTTATTTAATAGAAATATTTCTGAAGGTAAATGTGCGATTGTATTAACCGACAAGTCGATGTGTTCAATAACGGGTAAATCGGTAAACGCCATTAAATCTATCGATTTAATCGCATTATTTGATAATATTAACTCTTGCAAAATTGGAGCTACTTTGAAAGCGTGTGGTGGAATATATCTTAAAAAATTTCCTTGAAAATTGGCCTTAAGTAGATTATGTAATCGACCATTGGGCAAGGCTTCCAAATTGCAATGCGAAACATCCAAATATTTTAATGAACTCGAAGCACAATTAAATCTTTTCAAAAAGTAATTTTTGGAAAGTCGCAGTTCTTCTAAAGATGTTAATTGCATAAGTACTGTAGGAAAGATTTTGTGTAGGTTGCACTCGCTGAGATCTAAAATTTTAAGTTTATCCGATTTCATCTCGATATTCAATGTCAGAAATGAATTTTTAGACAAGAGTAATATTTCCAATTCTGGTAATCCGCTAAGAAAATCCGATGCAAAAGATGTCATTGAGCAATTATTTAGACTAAGCTTTTTTACTGACAGACTCCTAAGAGTATAATTGTTCATTAATTCCAAACTACCAAAATTGTTATAAGACAAATCCAATTCCAATAATGATGTAACACTCGTTAGAGCATTATAATCTATATTAAGCCAATTGGTGAAATTATTATACGATAAATCCAAAACGGTCAAGTTATTTAAACCGACCAACGATGATTGGTTTAAAAACGAAATTTGATTGTAAGACATGTCAAGAAACTCAATTCGGTTCAACTGTGAGATTCTATTAGGGATACTCAAAAATTTGTTAAATGAAAGATCCAGTTTTATAGTCTGAAAATACAGATAATTAAAAATAAAGAAACCTACAATAATTTCTATTACCTCAGGTCGAATTCCTTCTGGCAATTCATTTAAATCGGCTTCTTGACAACTCACAGATAAATCGGACGCTTTACAAAAGCAAACTTCCGGACATCTTCTTCCAATAACTAAATTTGCACTGATTATAAGTTGCAGAAATATATTGATTAATTTTTTGTTTATCATATTGATTTTTAATATTCTAGTTTATTGCTGATAAATCCACATTACTTTTAATAAATCTCCATTCGGTTTCACAAAGAAAAAAGAAAAACCAAACAAAATTATTACTTTAACACTGCACCCCCATTACTTAATTAACGTTTCACTTACTAAAATAATAATAAATTAAAAAGGTCGCACCTTGCATACATTACAATTTGTATTTTAGTTGCTTATCTATCGTTATCAGCATTGCTTGAATCATTTCACTGTTATCGTAACAAGTAAATACTTAAAGATAAGTTTTTAACCTAATATTTTCTGGAACCCTTTCCAAAAAGCCAAGTTGCAATAAAAGTGAGTTCGAAAAAAACTTTTAGCAAAGTATAGTTCTCTTTCTATTATAAACAGACTGCAATTAATTTTAGTTTTGTCAGTCAAGAAGATGTGCCAGTCAAGAATTGCGATCAAATTTGGTTAGATGAACTTTATCTTATAAATAAGGAAAACCCAATACCCTGTATTAAACTATGTCATAATAATGGTCAATGGTGTAATTGCAAAACTACATAACTTATTGTTTATTTTATTATAACTAAATTTTGGAATTTTCGAGGATCAGTGGAAAAGCGCCGCAGGCAAAATTATCAGATTTTTCAAAATGAAACTGTATTTAATTCATAATTATGACCTTATACTGTTATAAACATTTGCAATACTAAAAAAGTGTATTTAAAATTTATTTTGAAAAAAGCTTGTCTACGTGCTTCCATACCAAACGGGGAGTTTCAAGCGTTGACACGGCAATGTCAGCAATTTAAATTTAAGAAAGTGGTACTTAATCTTACTTATTTTTTATTAATATTTAGTATATAATAGTAAAACATTTAAAAAAATTTAGAAGCTTTCTTCTCCACATTTAGTTGCTGGCCAGCTGAATAAATCGGGAGCAAGATCTCTCAGCAGTGGGTTCCTTCTTCACGTTGCGCCGCCAATACAAATTTCAAATTTTTACTTTCTATTCTTAAAACAATTATAAAATTTCCAATAATATTCAAAATCGAAATTCTAATTATTAATTTATCTTTAAAATACATTTTTACATCGGAAATGCAACGATAATTTATTGTAAGTATCACTTATCAACCCAGGTGCTCAACGTGCACATAAATTTTTCAGTGCCTTCCGATTTTACGTTAAATTTACCATTGAATTTTTCAAAAACTAATTATAATTTAGCATCTAAATTTTCAATTACTACCAATAACTAATTAACGGGTCCAACCTTAACTCAATCTTTCTAAATCCAATTTCAAATAAGCCCTCCTATATCGTCCAAATTTCAAACAACCTCCAAACAAACAAAATTATTACTCACTCAAATCCAAAACTTTATTCGCAAAATTAAATCAAAATCTCAAATTTGAGACGAAAAATCATAACTTTTTCAAAGTCCGTTCACCTCGGCGGACTCTCTTGGAAGGGACGACTATCTCTTCTTTTCGTACCAACATAATTTGTCAGCACGAAAAGATGCACAGCACAAATTTTTTTTAAATTATATAAAACTGTGAATTAATTTAAATTATTTATGCCCGATTTCTTCACCTTGAGATATCTATCGGATAAGTATAACCATAAGGATAACCAATCAAACAACCGTAAAAATTTGAATTACGGTTGTTTGATTGGTTATACTTATAGTGTTATAGTTATACTTATCCGATAGATATCTCAAAGTGAAGATTTACATTAAGCAAACGTCACCAGACGGAAAAATATTAAGTTATTCTAATATCTACGTAATATAGTAGCCGTGTTGTTGACATTTTTGTTAGCATTACGAACGCCACCAACGGTATGATAAATTGCATGCGTTCGGATGGGTTGCTAATCTTAGGTCGGTCCAAGGAAATGGTCGACCTCACCTGACCTAAAAATATAATCAATTAGGTCGGGCAGCAAGGGTTTACACAATAAATTATTTAAGTGAAATTTAAGTTATGGGTTTTTATCTAAGTTTTCGGTGAAAACTAACCCAGTTGTAAAAGCGATAGGGCTTAAGTAAAAAGATAGGTCAGGTCACTACTTCATCTTTTAGTATAAACTAGGCCAATGTTTATTTTAATACCAAATTAAAATAAAAATTGGTTTTGAAAACAATATGCAAATTTAAAAATCTCTCATGTATTACAACATGCAACAAACTCATTATCAAATTGACCAGCATATAAACAATAATTTCACCAATTAAAGGTGTTCTGGAAGTTTCATAACCGCTCTACTAGTTTTCAATTTTCACTAAAAAATTATTATTCAGTTGCCTTGTGTAAACTAAACCTTATTTATCATTTGAAACGCCCTCTTTTGTAAAAGAAATTAAACTAATCACATGTGAAAATATAATCATAACCTTAAATATTTATCATTAATTTGTAATTTTAAATTTAATTTTAAGAAGTTTTTCATATTACAAAAACAAAATGCCTAAAGAAAAAATCGAAAAGAAATCTCGAATTCATAATGAAGTTGCAAGACAAGGTAAATTAATGTTGAAATTGTGTTTTTATAAATTTTATCAACATTGTTCGTAAGCAAACAATGAATAGCAGTGTGGTATAAACAAGGGGGTAATCACTAAATGAAGTCTTATGGATTCTTCATGAGGTCTTATGAATCTTTACGCAGTCTCGAAGCTTTCATGTAGTGTCGTGAAATCTTACGTAGTCTTTCTGAAGTCTGTGGAAGGCAAAATTCAAAGTAATTACCTCCTTACGTACAGACTAGCAGCTGGTAAACTGCAATTCTATTGTAGTTGTAATGTGCTATTTATAGAGTTTACAAAATGCATCCTCAACTACCTTAATATTAAATAATAATATTTTTTATGTCAGGAATTATGTTCAATAAGGATTTTGGGCAGCACATATTAAAAAACCCTATGATTATAAATTCTATGGTAGAAAAGGCAGGGTTACGAAGTACAGACATAGCATTGGAAATCGGACCCGGTACTGGTAACATGACAGTTAAACTATTAGAAAGCGTTAAACAAGTTGTTGCATGTGAAATAGATTCTCGGTACTATAAAACTCTTAATAGAAAGTATACATTCTAATGCCTGCTTTTTTCTAGGATGGTTGCTGAATTACAAAAACGTGTGCAAGGAACGCCCTTACAATATAAACTGCAAATTAAACAAGGAGACGTACTGAAAGCTGACTTACCATTTTTCAGTATATGTGTTGCAAATATACCGTACCAAATATCATCGCCTTTAATATTTAAGTTACTTTCACATAGACCTTTTTTCCGATGTGCTATTTTAATGGTTCAAAGGGAATTTGCACAACGACTTGTTGCTACACCTGGTGATAAATTATATTGCAGATTATCGGTAAACACCCAATTTTTGGCTAGAGTTGATATGCTAATGAAGGTACTTGACAATTGGCATTATTTTATTGCTCTATTTTATTAGCTTTTATTTATCAGGTAGGAAAGAATAATTTTAGACCTCCACCTAAAGTGGATTCATCGGTTGTGAGAATTGAACCTAGGAATCCACCCCCACCTATACCTTTCAAAGAATGGGATGGATTGATGAGGATACTTTTTAATCGTAAAAACAAAACTTTGGGCAGTAGTTTTCGTCAAACTTCTGTCATGGTGACCCTTGATCAAAATTATCGGATGTATTGTAGTGTTCGCAATATTGTAAGTAGTGTAAACTTAACAATTTATTGGGTGTTGCATTACTTGTTTTTGTTTTTAGGATGTTCCAGAAGATTATGATATTAAAAGTTTAATTGAGGGAATTTTAAAAGAAATTAATGCAGATAATAAACGAGCAAGAACAATGGATATTGATGATTTTATAATGTAAGTAATCATTACCCTAAAATGTTACTAATTTTGATTTGCATTGAATTTTTTTTAGTGTACTTCTTGCCTTTAACAAAAAGGGAATACATTTTTCATAAATGTAAAGAAATTGGCTATTGATGGTTGCATTTGTGTCTCCAGGTGTGATATTTTTATTTTTACGTTGTTATAAACTTGATTGTAAATTTTTAGAAAAGTTATTAATTTACATCATTAAAATGAAAATTTATACGAATTTTTCATTTTATTTCATTTAAAGTTCAATCTTCCTTAGTTACCTAATATTTTTGTTTTGCTCTGGTTAACTTTATTCTTATTGTTTCTTTTGCTCCTGTTCTAAACTGATTTTTAATGAATGTTTAACAATTAAATCAATAAGTACTTTATTTCAATTGAATCAACTCCCTAAAACAATTTGTAAACAATTGTTTATAGGAAAATAATGCCTATACTTGTTTAAAGTAAATTAATTTATTTAAAAATGTTTCATTTTCACATCAAATTATCCTCATGGATTTTTTCACTTAAATTTGTCCATTTTCTTCATTAAAATACGGAAAAATATACGATAAAATTATTTTAGCAGCTTTGCCCAATTTAAGATTGAAATTTAATTATGCATTATTTAAATTCATATAATTTTTTCTTTTTATGAGAAACATTTTTCCGAATCAGATAGATGATAGATTCTCAGAAAATAATTCGGTGGTAAGTCAAATGGTAAAAGATTTGGCTAATTTAAAAATTAGCCACTTGGTTTATAAACTAACCAAGTAAACACTTTAGTCATAACAACATAATATACTAATAAATCGATACCTCCTACGTAAACTATCGTATCTTCAAAATCTTAATTTTACAGGAGAGCATTTTAAAGTTTGTAATGTGTGTGCTCTTAAGTGGAGTGTCGATGTATTTTGTTGAAATTTAGCAAAGTATCGGTATGATTTTTGCAACTTGCGCTTTTGTAACATTAAGATTAGGCATAGTACAGTCAATTTCTACAAAAAAGTTATTGGAATTTTGTGAGTTACGATAGTTTATGTAGGAGGTGTCGAAATGCCAATAAATAAAAATGTAATGGTTAATTTATTTATTTACAATGCAATAATACATACTCACAAATATAGCTTTAAATAAGACTGATTGTGATATAAATTAGGAAATAATTAGGATAGCTAATTTTAATAAAACGTTAATGTATTCACACTATCAAACAAGCGATTACTGTTTTCAAAGTAACTATATTCAATCTTTGCACTACTGTGCAAAATTCAGATCATTGTTAAACAAAACCACTAGAACTAGACTAATAATCATACAATAGTTGAATAGAATACTAAATTCTATCGATTGTTTCATTCAATTTGTTTGTAAAGACTGTCCCGGAAAAAAATGGGTTCAGGTTTATGATTTTAGGTAAAAATCCATGAAATGTTTTGAAATATTAATTAGTTATGGGTTCAAAATGGGTTTCCAAGAGTACCTACACAATTTTATTTGTCTTTGAGTGTTCATTATTGTTAGTTATGGAGTGTCAACAAGTAACTATGAGTAAACAAATTATTTCCGAACATGTTAAAAATCCTGAATTGTGGCTAAGACAATTAGTAAAACTCTTAAAATTACCAAGGTCAACTGTGCAACGTGTGCTCGTTCAATTTAAAAAAGTTGCTGGTGTTTCTAGAAAATCTGATTCGGGACGAAAAAAGGGCTCAAGTAATAAAAAATTGCAAAAAGAAGTAATCAAAGCATTCAAGAGCAAACCGAACAATTCTATAAGGGGCTATTGCAGATAACTTGGCAACTTCAAAATCTACTGTGCAAGGGATGAAATTTCCTGCTGGATTGAGAATCATTAAGGTGCAGAAAGTTGCAGTTCGCTCGGATGAGCAAGAAATTACCGCGAAAATTATACGAAGAGTTTATCACAAAATATTCGTACATTGTAAAGCCAATTTTCAACAGTTACCCTGACAAGAATTTTATATTACAGTAGGTAAAGAACAGTTAGAAGATTGGCACAATCCAAAAAAAGTACCTAATTTGGGAAGCAATTTGTACCTGTGGTTTAAAATCGACAGAATATAAGGAAATGTATTTAAATGAATGCATCAAAATTTGGATTTGGAAATTTCGTATGCTTCCCATAAAATTCGTTTTATTTATAGATATTTGTTTTGTTTGTGTAGAATTTTTATACTATTTTTAAATACAGTGAAACTTCTCTAACTCGAACTGCTCTGACTCGCATTATTCTATAAATCGAATTTTTTTTTGAAAAATTACATAGGTTTGTCATATTATATTTATGTGTAATTTTTTCTCCATAACTCGAAGTTTCTCTAATTCGAACTTTTTTGGTGGTCCCTTGAGATTCGAGTTAGGGAAGTTTGACTGTATATAAATCTTAACTTGAGACAAAATATAAACTATAAAACTTCAATAGAACAAGTTAAAATAAATAATATAATTGAAATTATATTTTAAGCTTTCAGCGATGTATATCGCCTTCGTCAGAAATTTATTGATAAATAATAGTGGATTACCAATGGTAATCCAAATTAATTATAATTTCATATTATTGTTTATATGTATATACTATATAAATATAATTTCAATTATATTATTTAATTTAACTTGTTCTATTGAGGTTTTATAGTTTACTTATATACTATTTTGATCTATTTGGCGATTTTTTAATTTCAGATGATTTGCAATTGGTGAAGTTGAATGGATTGCTTTGTGTTCTTTAACTCTTATTTTTACTTATCGGTTTCACTGATGTAACAGTATTCACAATTCTTGCATTTTAATTTATATATACACCATTAGATTCCATAGTTTTGAAGCTAAAATAATATTGTGTTGCCTGCAGATTATGTTCATTTTTAAGTTATGCTGCCTTGATAAGTGACAAGTTTATAGATTTTCGTATTGTTAGATGAAGTACTTACTTAGTTCTGTAACAGCTGGACTAGCAATATACCATACAAAGTAAGTATGGGTTCGAATCAGAACCCAACTAATTTTTTTTTATTATTTAGGAGTAATTTTTTTTATTTAGTTGTATTATTTACGTGTAAAATCAATCAAATCTATATCAAGTATCAGTAATATAATAATTATTTGTAACGACTGAAAATTTATGGTCTCGATTGAAAATAATAATTTTAAAATAAATTAAAATAGATATAATATATTATATTATTTATTTAATTTATTACAATATTAAATTACTGATAATTGGCATACATTTAATTGCTTTTACACGTAAATAATACAAATGAATAAAAGAAACCTCCTAATTAATAAAAAAAAATGTAGTTGAGTTCAGATTCGAACCCATACTGGTTTGTATGGTTCATTGCTAGTCCGGCTTTTACAGAACTAGGCTACAAACATTTAGTTGCTGAGATGATCTTACACGGTTAGTTAAATGTTATCCTTAGTTCTAAAATTTTCAAAATCGATTTTTTCAAAATTGGCTGAATATGGCGCGCTACTATTTCATTCACGTAATGTCGGAGGTGTAATCTTTATGTAGTATAAGTATAAAGCAAAACAAAATTTCACACCTGAGAAGTAGCCCTTGTTAGGTATACTTGATGGAGTAGTTACAAAAGCTGCGTGTGGTGGCGTTTGGTTAATGTAAAATCCCTATAGCCGGGTTTATATAGGAAATCTGCCCTTGCGGCCGTTTCGACTCATACTTGGGGGATCGTTTTGGTATCAAATAAAAATAATTCAGCCAAATTTTCAGCTCTTTATCTTAAACGGTTCCCGAGTTTTTCAAGAAAACCTCTTTTTTTAATTTTATTTTTTTTTAAATAGTAAAATTCAAAATTAATGGATGGTGATTTTTTTGCTAATTCTTAGGAGTAAAAGACATGAAAAAATACTTTGGCCATGATTATTAAACGTAAAGCCGATTTTTGGCGATAGAAATAAAATTTAAATCTTATTTTTTAACGCCTTTCTGAAAAGTGTCACTCACCAAATTTTCTCAGAAAATGTCTTTTATACTCCCTTATACTCATGAATTTTTTTGATATTTTTGAAGTGGTGCAACAATATGATAAAAATTAAAAAGTAATTATTTTCTGTAATTTTGCATTTAAACAAACTTATATATTTTTCGAAAGTAAAGTACTATTTTTTTTATCTAAAAGTTTGCATATATACATAGATTCCTACGACAAATTACTAGACGTTTAAGGTAAACGAGGTGGGGCACAAGGGGAAATTTTTTTTCTAGGTTTTTCGATATCTAGTGCCGTTTTTGAATTATTGTAAATTCAAAATCTCAAATTTAGCTATTAACCAATGTAATTTATCATGTGCAGCAAAAAGCAAAATGGTGAAAAATAGTATATAGGGTGCCGAATGAGTTAGCCGAATATAAGAAATTTATTTATACAAATATCTGCTTTACTAATTATTTTAAAGAAAAAATTTAAAACACAAAAATAATGAAGAAATACAAACTATTAATGAGATTTAATGCTCATACGAATGAGCATTAGATTTCATCAAACTTTTATTTAAAAAGTCTAAAAATGCTTTTGAAATTGCTAAAAGTTTCATTTATCAGACTAGCCATGTAAGTTTTCAAGGTAAGTATTTTTGAAAATAGAAATTAAATTGTTTTTTTTATTATATGGCTAGTACAATAAATGAAAATTTTAACAATTTCAAAACCATTTTTTGACTTTTTAAGTAAAATCTAGATAGAACCCAATGCTCTTATCATTCGTAGATTTTACCAGTTAATTTCCTATGTTTGGCTAACTCATTCAGCACCCGGTATACACCTCTGGACTAATGTTCTTTTTATCCCGTTTGCGATTTTTGCACTCGGCTAACACCTCGTGCAAAAACCTTTGCACGCGGGATGAAAAGTAGTACCTTAGTCCCATGATGAATATAATATACTATTCTATAGTTAAAAAATGTATAAAAATTTTTTTTACCGAAAATTAATAATTACATTAATTAGAAAACATTTTTAATCGTTTTACTGCAAAGTGATTGCATAAAGACCATTAGAAATTATATAACTTTAAAATAGTTTGAAAAAATTTCTAAGTATTGAAAAGATTAACCTTACTCAGAGCAGAATTTACGATCTATTTTGTATGGAATTATTACATTAATGTCAACAATTTATGACAATTTTGTTAAACAGTATCGATAATATACTTAATATAATAACTTTTCTGATTGCAATTTTTGTTTCTATTGTTTTAAAACTGAAAAATTATTCCCAATAATACGGAAAAATTATATATAAGTAGGTACCAGTTATCTTTAAGAGTAAAGCATGGAAACAAGATTTTTTTAACGTCTCTTTAATCATTTTTCACATACTATATTATTTTAAGCAGGATATGTCTTAATTTTCTATGATTTTCTCTGGTGAGGATATATTTTAAGTAAAAAAAATTTTATACTCTTTTTAACTATAGAAAACATAAAAGTTTGTTTAAATGTAAGATTACAGAAAAAATTACATTTTAATTTTTGTCATATTGTTGCACCACTTCAAAAAAATCGAAAAAATTCATGAGTATAAGGCAGTATAAAAGACATTTTCTGACAAAATTTGGTGAGTGACACTTTTCAGAAAGACGTTAAAAAATAAGATTTAAATTTTATTTCTATCGCCAAAAATCGGCTTTACGTTTAATAATCATGACCAAAGTATTTTTTCATGTCTTTTACTTCTAAGAATTAGCAAAAAAATCACCATCCATTAATTTTAAATTTTACTATTTAAAAAAAAATAAAATCAAAAAAAGAGGTTTTCTTGAAAAACTCGAGAACCGTTTAAGATAAAGAGCTGAAAATTTGGCTGAATTATTTTTATTTGATACCAAAACGATCCCCCAAGTACGATTCGAAAAAGCCGCAAGGGCAGATTTCCCATATAAACCCGGCTATACCCTTTATTTATTCATAAAATGCACTACTGTTAATACAGTAATACATCTATTGCATTAATACACCTATTTTGATGTTTCAACATTGAATAGGCATTTAATTGACAGTGCTAGCATGATGATTTAATACCATCATAGGTGTAATGTTTACTCGAGAAATAATACTACGCTTTATATTAACGTAGGTAATTATATTTTTCTGACAATTACACATAATATTTAATATTTTACAACGACAACCATTTTTCTTGCTCAGCGTCTCCTGGCATGTTACCAACGCCAACCAACCCATAATTCCCCATATACTACAATAAGTTACATCAAAAACATAAAATGATTCAAACAATAGAATAAATTATTTAGTTAATTGTACAGAAATGGTTGATACAATATACCTACTTCGTCAGTTCGAAAAGTGCGGAATATTGAAACAACGTTTTTGGTAGATTTAGATTCGATTAACGTTAACTACAGCTTTAGTGTAGTAAATTTTGATTTAATTAACAACACGAGAACGAGAATACTCCTCATGTTAAAATAACGCAAAAAAGTTAACATTTTATTTTCACTAGTTTAATGCACGTTTTGCATTCGCCACCCGTAGTGCAAAAATTTTGTTGATTGAATCGTTTGATCAAGCAGTTTTTTTCTCTCAGTGTGTTTTTCTATAATTTAGACTGTAAACTTCTGAAGATGCATGGTTCATTTTTTTTGCGAAGAAGTATCTCCAACAACCAGTAATAGTAATCTCAAGATTTATTATTTTATTTTTTTTAACTTTGTATCGTATATACAAAACTTTTTATATAAAAATTTAAGTCTCCCCGCAAATGGAAAATTTAACGGATTTAACTAGTAGGGGAGGGTTGTGTAGTATAACGAACCTAAACTTTAGAAAATTTGCCGGGTAAGTTGGTTTTGATGATCCGGTAAAATGGCAAACGAAACATGGTTTACAAACCAATTTTTATATTATAATAATTAACCGAGTTTCTCACGGGTTTCGCACTATATTTTTTCTACTATTGTTTGAATAAGAAACAAAAAATGTATTACTTAAATACTACTTGGGTAGCTATAGCCGTCTTACCTGTAGTAACAGATAGGCGCCGAGAATATTTGTAAAAATTTTTGGGGTTTAATAATAATGTACATGTGTGGAAAAGTTAAACGCACTTGTGCGTGAAACATGAGTTTTCCTCACTAGTGCGAAAAAACTTTACTTTATTCAAACGAATATCGAAAAGTTAGACATTTTCAAACAGTAGAAAAAAAACAATAATGTAGTCTAGTGAAGTATTTGAAAAACGAATACATTCAAGAACTTGAAATAGTGAAAAACGTAAAATCAAGATAAGGAAATAAATTCAAACAAAAATTATCAAAACTTATTTATTAAGGTTAAACTTTTTTACGATTAAACTTTTAATTGGAATTTAAAATTTTGTAGATTTACTAAACTATAAAATGTTCTGTAAAATATACTGAGTTTTCAAAAAAAAAAAGTTTTTAATTAACTTGGCATTTTTCTGCATATTTAATTGAACCAAATAAATTTACTTTTTAGGTGTTTTTTTTTGGGATAATTTTCATATAAAATAATTGAACTAAACCAAACCGGACAAAATTGAAAGGTAACTGTTTGCACAATACTACCTTTAAATACTTATTAGAATCGGTTAAAAACTGTTATTGTCAGACAATAAAATTTGACGCTTAACCACAATTATGTGAATTGCAACTTGTGGTCAACTTGGATTATTGATTTGGATAATGCGGATTAGGACTTGAGTACCGAGAATACTTTATTATGCAAATTGAAGAGAATACTAAAAGAACGCACAGTTTGGAAATACAACTTGAAAAATTTATAATTTATAGTGTCCACTTAAAACATAAAACCCAAAAGTAAGAGGGCAAATAAAGAATTTCGAAGTAGTAGCAGAAGGAATGGCAAAAGATATTAAAAACAATGGATTAAAAAATAATTTCAAAAATAATTTGAATTTTAAGGAACGGTAGTAAAATGTTAAAATTTAAGTCATACTTAATACAAAACTTGCTGTAAAGATTGCATACTTGTCACAATAATTTTAATTATTACATCAGAATCGATACTTAAAAATCCAAATATGTGCATGAATAATATGTAAAATATTAAAACATGTTTGATCGTATTTTATGTTATAGGTATGAGTCGGGTATATGCAAAACCGGACAAGTCACTTTTTACAAAAATCAATCGTAGATATATGTTTTGTTCCGTGTGGCCGGTTCTACCATTTAAATAAAAGTTTTTGGTAATAAAAACAAAGAATTCTGCTTAAAATTGGGGTTGAAAACGGACATTTGTATCAAATATAATGGTGAACAATATTCTTTTATGCGTTTATCTCAAATTCATGCTAAGTGACATGTCCGGTATATTGTCCCACCTCGTATATTTTATACAAATAAAAAAAACTTTTTTGTACTTTTAAAAAAAGCATTTGTAATTAATTTTAGTAAATGATATACCCTTTAATAATTAAATAATTTAAATAAGTAATCCGTCTCCCGAAATTGTTTCTCTAATTTAAATTCTGGATACGTTCAATGGGTCTCTAATATAAATTGTTAAATCATACATAATTTAATAATCTCCTTATTTTTAAATTGAAAATAAATATTGCAATTCACACGCCATACAAACCACCAATCTTTTCGTTAACGGCAAATCGCCGTTTCACAGCGATTGTGTCACAGCTATCTATGAAATCTTAAAATAATCCCATAATTACTTCGCTCCATTGAATAAGATTTTGGCAATAATGCTACAAGGTCATAATTATTTGGCTTCGTTTATGGGAGATCTTAGCCGTATGTGGTAGAAGGTCCCAGTTGTTCGACATTCAACCTTGCTAAAGTGATTAGGTAGTTGTTCGGTCTGCAGCCTCACTAATGGAGATTGCGGCAATTGCGTGACAGTTTTTCAGTTTTCAAACTGAATTGATCAAATCAATACGACGCGACACAACAAATCGTGCACCGTACAATAATTGCGACAAATTATTCATCAAATATATTTAATTGGTTTTCCCGTGAAAAATGTACTTACAAAAATTGTCACTAATGATTTCACGCTATAGCGACAGGTCACTGGCACGATTCCATCAAGTTCAAGTTTAAGAAATATTTATTAACTTGTTAAAATATTTATAAGTATTATATTATTAATAAATAAAGAGTAGTAAATAAAAATTTTTTGTCTGGTGGGATTGGCCCTTAGTCTCTCTGTGCAATATTGGTAAAAATTAAAGGTACAATATTGACAATTTTTAGATTTAAAGTTACGAAGTGCGGGAGTAAATTTTCAAAAGTTAAAAATTTTGTATTATAGAAAAAGTTTTTGGAATAAATCCCATCGGGAACCTCCCAAGTTAACTTTTAACGATTAATGTAGTATATTTGCAAGAAACCAAATTTAAAATGAAAAAGTATAGATAAATATTTATCTTTTTCAAAAAATTAAAATAAATTACATTAAAAGGTTTAAAGAAAAATATTCCACTGTTAAGAGTCCATACTTACTTTCTTTTTAATGCAATGAATGCAAAACTTGACGAACTTCTGCATCTAACTTGTAAACGAAATAAAATAATGATCAATTTTTTTTAAGGCGAGATTTTAGCAGTTGAAAATATGTTGAAATCGATGCTGTTATTAAACCAAATTTTAAAGTTATTGCTGAAATTATAAGTTTCATTATTTGACTAGATATTGAAAAGATGTTATTGTAAAGTACTACGAAGAGATATTTGCATTTTTTTTGTTAGAAAACAGTTAAAAAAATTCACAAAGTTCATGAAAATAAGCAATTTTTAAAATATTACTGTGCAAGCATAAGTAAAAATTTGAAAAATCTGACTTCGTAGTGCTCTCAAAACAACCTTTAACGGGTTGGGTACAACTCGTCGCGCACGATTCACCGCGCACGATTCGCCGAGAGCTTCTAGTGCCACATATCAATAATCTTCGGAATTAAACAAGAAGAAAATTATTCGATTTGTTGACCTTTTGTATTTACATGATTACTAAGGTCAATTAATATGGTAAAGAGACATGGAACTTATACGAAAGAACTATCGATAATACCAGGTACAAAACTTTTTGTTTTCGAGTAAATCCAGTGCTGAATTAAATTAATTTACAGAGAACTAATAATATTGCGGAGGCAGCTCATAGGAGGCTACAATCGCAGTAGAGCATCGAAAGACCGACTATTTGGCGTTTCATAAACGAATTAAAAAAAGTTCAAAAAAACAGAGACGTGTATTATGAAAGCCTAGTTGCCGGGAACCATACTGCAAAAAAGCATAAAAATTTTATCCTTGCAGATGAAAGAATCTTGACGAAAATATAAAGAACTAGGTACCGTTGTTTTTTCTAACTTTTGAGAAATGTATATATTTAATTTGCTTAATTTATTTAACTAATTTTTATGGGTTAAAAATCTATCAAAGATTATCAATAGATGGGTGGGTTACTCAACGGATAAAAATAAAAAACTCACGGCGAATCGTGTTGCGGCGAATCGTGCCGCGGCGAATAGTTCCCGGTGAGTCGTGTCGCGGCGAATCGTACCGTTCCCACCTTTAACTGCCCGGAAAAAAATTTTCATTGTTATCCGTGCCTTAATAATTGCGTATTTTATGTTCGAAAATGTCTTGTTTTAAAAATTATTTGCGTTATTCTTAATATTTCCCCGTAGTGGTTTACAATAACATATTTTTGATGTCTAATAAACATATAAAAATGATAATTTCAGCAATAACTTTAAAATTTGGTATCATAATAGCATCGATTACAATTTCCTTTCGACTGCTAAAATCCCGCCTTAACAAAAATATTTTTCAAAGAATCTTAAATTTTGAAATGAATTTTAAATATTTATTTTTCAATTAAATTAAACAAATGAATTACAAAAATTAAGGACATAAATTTCCGCCTAACGATGCGCTTTTCCCGTATCTAATAACTTTCCGCAAAATCCGCAATAATCCGCAACAGCACTTTAAAAATCAGTTTATGCAAACCTAGCAGCAGTAGCTCGTTCTTCTGGTTCTCTCTTGAAATGATTTGTGGTTCCCTTCCTTTTCAAACTACGTGATATGGAGCCACGTCCAAATTGACTCCAGTAAATTTCCAAGCCGTTTTCCAAAAATTTTTCAAATAACTCCTTGCACATTTGCTTCTCCAAATTGAATTTATTTTAGTAAGTTGAAATTAAATTTTTTTATCACTATGTGGTTGACTTCAGGTTTCTTTGAAACCACCTCTTAAACAACTTGGTTGGACTCAAGTCCGTGTTCCAATGTATTGGACCTTTGTCCAAAATTGAACTACCTCGGAACCTGTCTAGAGATCAACCTTCTCGGACCTCGTCCAAAGATTAACTAAACATTTCAGATCTTGTTTTTTCAGCCATTTCTAAACAATTAAACTTTTTTTTCAGATTCACATATTTTTTATTTACTGCATATTACTCCTCCTATGATTTGTTTATTCTTGTTTATTTACATGCATGTACCGCAACGTATTGTCGACGTACCGTCACTAGCCACATGGCTTGCTCTTACTTTTCAATAGTTTTACTTAACCTCAAGAAATGTGAATTGTCAAATTTGACATTGTCGTAATTTATAATATAAGCTTCTTTGAAATTCAAATTATGACATATAATTTTTGAATTAACAACTAATGACATCTGCATTTGATTTAACTAAATTGCATTTCAGGACACTGCAATATATTGTATCGTATTAGCAAAAAAAGTTTTCTGTTTCAAAAAGCTTTTGGATAATATATAAATCTCAACTTGTGAGAATAAATAACATTAAAAACTTCAATATATAACAAGTTAAATTATTAAATAATATAATAGAAATTATATTTGAGCTTTCATCGATGGTTATCGGTTTTATAAATAAATTTCTGACGAAAGCGATAACCGTCGCTGAAAGCTCAATTTATTTGATTTCACTCGTTATATCATTGAACAACAAAAATAAAATTAAATTTGGAATAGGTGCATAAGTGGTGCATAAGTACCTACTATCGAAAGTAAAATGCAATTTCACGAAAATAGTTAGTTTTTTTTTAGAAAAACAACTTTTAAAATTTTCAGCAAATTTTTGTTTGTTTGTTTGTTATTCTGTTTATTATTATTTATTTTATTATTTATTATTTTTATTATTATTATTTATTATTCAGCTTTTAAATGGATTGAAGATTTGAAACAGATTCAGCCCAATGATATAATTAATAGTCCTTACTATCTTTTCTAATATATAAAATCCCAGCACGCTGCTTCTGCCGTTACAGCGGGTAAGTGTATAAGCGGATAATCGGATAAAATTTCTAGATAATAAAATTTACCTGAAGATAAAAATAGTTGATGGAAAAGAAAAGGGAAAATATTTAAATAAATATTTGAAAAAATATATATTTTTTACCCAAATTTACCCATGGAGTCATCATTTCATTCTAACGAATATAATTTTTTTTTTGAAAAGTAAGAACCGTATGGGTCTGAAATGTATTTCAAAAATCTTTTAAAAATTCATTTAAGCTCTCCTCTTAGTTTCAAACTTTTAACTCCAATAACAAAAAGTCGTGACTGAAAGGGTTAATACCGCTAAATAAAAGATCCACCATAGCTGCCCGGCTGCGGACGGGCTTTCCAGCTAATTAATTATAGTAAAGATGCAAATGCACAAACAAAATCGGAATTATGTCTATGTGGCCCACTAGGAATAAAACCGTTTATAAAGTTTTAAACTGGTTTAACTTTGACTTGAGTTTTATGTAACTATTTAACTATATTATTCAACATATTTTAGATCTTTCAAATGCTAGAGATAGTGCTTAGCCGTTTTGCACCCTACACTGTAAAAACTGTTCTTGTTCTTTTAACAAAAAGTACTCAGATAAAAACAATTTGCTGAGCTAATATAAAACTAATTGCTTCAACTAATATTTTTGTTTTTAGTACCTACTTAATGGTTTTTGCTATTTTATAGCAGCAAAATAACTTTGTTTAGTTGGAATTTCAAGTATTTAATTTAAGTTATTATAGCTAATCATTGCTATACCGACAAATCAACTTTCTGAGTACGATCACACTACTAACTAAGTAAGTATAAGGCTTTTGTTTTTAATAGTTTAATTTTTATACGCTACTACAGAGCGGGAAAGTGTGACGTCAAAATATGGCCGACCTAACAGCTGATGGATACAAACATTGCCGGGTGCATGCGTTATTTTAAATTTTTTCGTGATTTTACAATGTTTTTATCCAAAATTATGCCTTATTGCATTTGTCCAGGTCGCCCACATAATTCTAGACGTGAATAATGCAGTTTTTCCTGAAGTGACGCAAACAAAGTGAGGTTATCACCATGTTTGTATCCATCAGCTGATTGATCGTGACGACACGACTTTCCCAGTCTTTTCCCAGTATAAGGCTTTTCTGGTGCATGCTTTTCAAAGACATTAGAGTCTTAAAGCTTATTCGAAGCTTTAATTATATTATAGGTCTCACATAATATAGTACAATCACATCCCTTTCCCGATTTTGCTTTTAATTTTAATTTTCTAAAAAATTTTTTATCTTTAGTAAGTGGACCACAAAACCAAACTCGAACCGAAAGTTTTCCAAATCCTGCCCTGGTGTTATTCAAAGGTTTTAGTTGTATATGTCCCAATTAATACTTTTTACTTGGAGTTTTTTAAATTTTATTGCTTATTAAATTGTAAAATTTCAACTACAAGTTTTGCTTTATTGCGTTAGTACTTAAATTTTACATAGCCTCAGTTCTGCAAATTTTCAGACCGACCATGAGACCTACTTACAAATACATATTATTTATAGATAAAGGGAGCCGAAACGCCAAACAATTTAATGTATGTAAATATTCCTATTCACTCAAGGATTTATATAATTTTCATACTAGTTATAGATAAATTTGCAACTTATTGCTTTTTCAAATTTAAATAAGTATAGACACTTATTGCATAAATCCGCGTCAATAAAAAATTACTTGCTCAAAAATCTTAACTAAAATAAAATTATCGTGCATAGATTAGAATGGTACTGTACATTTTTACTTTCCGAACTCCTTAGCAAGAAAAGTATTGTAATGCCTGATTTGTACAGTAGCTTAAGCAAACTGCTAAAATAAATAACTAAATTTAGTTACTTGCATCGTGTAGACTGTAGATTACAATTTTAGTACTAATATTGTAGTCTACACGATGCAAGTAACTAAATTTTGCTATTTATTTTAGCAGCTTGCTTAAGCTATTGTACACGTGTAAATCGGGCATAATTTTACTTTGTTATGGCTCAAGTTAACCGTATAGTGATCTGAGTTAATTAATTAGTATGTTCTTAGGGATTTCAAAAATTAATACTTACTGAAAATTGAATTTCTCTGTAAACCCATACCTATACGTGTATATTTTAGCTATATTTATGTAGTTTTGTACTAAAATTATACAGGGTGCCGAACATAGAAAATTAACACGTTAAAACTTATTTATGTAAATTCCTGCTTTCCTAATTATTTTAGAGAAAAAATGCAAGACACAAAAATAATGCAGAAATATAAACTTCAAATAATAAGAGCATTAGATTTCATTTAGCTTTTACTTAAATAGTCAAAAAATGCTTTTAAAATTGTTAAAAGTTTCAATTATCAGACTGACCATGAAAGTTTCCATGGTAATTATTTTTGAAAATACATATAAATTAAATTGAATTTATTACATAGCCTGTGCGATAAATGAAAGTTTTAACAATTTCGAAAGCATTTTTTGACCCATTAGTAAAAGTTAGATACAATCTAATGATCTTATCATTTGTAGTTTATATTTCTGCATTATTTTTGTATCTTTCATTTTTTCTTTAAAATAATTAGGGAAGCCGGAATTTGCATAAATAAGTTTTTACATGTTAATTTCCTATGTTCGGCTAACTCATTCAGCACCCGGTATATTATTTGGAAGTGAAATATTAATAGTATATTGTCTCATTCGGATTAAAAGTGAAGCTTGGTTTGGCACGCAATTCGGCTCCATTGCCGCTCTTACAAATGCAATAAGTGCACGTTAAACAATGACACTTTTAATCCAAATGAGACATAGTATATCTACATAATTAATAATGCGCAATATTTCAAAATTTAAATTACTTCAAACATTTTGTTTGAATTTTTGTGCCATAAAAATTCAATAACCTTGGCTTTTGTTTTCATTTTATATCAAACTGTCATTTAAGTCTAGTAATTGCTAGGTATTTAGGGCTCGTATTAAAAAAATCGTTTGGCAATGTTCGTATTTTTGCATTAGTAACATAAACATTAACTTTAATTTTAGGTAATGCTGTAAAAACATAATATTGCCTTTAAAACGGTTGTAGAAAAAAGTACTAATTTAGCCTTTAAATTAGAAAATTACAATAAATTTATAAAATTAGTGTTAAATTGTATTCGAATATTTCCGGTATTCAAATTTGATTGGATGTTATCTATTGATACTTCTATATGGAATTGGATTCCCGCATTATTTGTATAAGGTTTCATAATATAGTACTTGGCGATTTATCTCACATTTAATGAATTTGAATAATGCATTTAAGTCAAATTAATTTTTCAGGTAAAATATTTTTCTTTAAGATTCTTGTATACCTGCAACAAGTTATAGCAAGTTTCTTTACGCAGTAATTCAAGTTTATACATACTTTCTCCATAACTTTTGCATATTGAATTTATTTTACAAAAATGTTAGATATGAACAATTTTGAAAAACATTTTAAATAATTTACTTACTATTCAAATACCAGTAATTCAAATGATTTAATTAACAGGAATTGTTGACAGTGGTTTTTTATTTTGTAGTGACTTGCCAAATAGGCGTCAACTAATAATTATTATTAGGTAGGTACTAATTGCTCGTATTTATTACTAATGCTTATTATAATTGTATTAATGTTATACTTACTAAAAGTAAATCAATTCTTGTTATCAATATTTTTGATATAAAATTTAAAAAAAATTAACTACATGGAACTAAATAAATTATGTAATCTGTAGTAATTATATAATATAATCTGTATATTACGTATAATAAGAATATTGGTGTAATTTAAATTATTAGTTAGTTCATTGTAATATATTTTTAATAAAATAATATGAATGTATTGAAAATTGAATAGTTTAAATAAATTATGAATTTTTAAGGTGCTCCCTTCCCGTTAATTGCTAAGATTGGCATGGGAATGTTATTATTATTGCGTTAAAAGTATCAAAAGTTACCATAATAAAAATGAATTTACATTTATAAAATAAATAGTTTTTTAATTTTCGTGTAAATCATCGCACTTGCATTTATGACGACGTTCTTGCATTTCATTAAATTAGCAAATTAAAATTGTTTATATTTTTATTAATGTGCAATTATTTATTGTTTATTGATAATATTGAATTGATAACAGCAATTAGTATTATCGAATCGTTTTTGCGTTTTAGTTTGGCCCGTGTCAACGAATTTATGTTTTTTGTAAAAAATTAATAAATCAATATGCACGAAAAGTATAATAGTGTTATATAAATATTTGAACTTGGAAAAATATCAATAACATTTAAATTTTGTTTCGTAAATATTTCGTATTTTGTATTTTTTAAATTTGTATTTGTGCCTTTTGTGACGATGATCCCCTACCACAAAGTCTAGCGAATCTTGAAATCTGTCTGCAAGTTCAGTTCGGTTGCAACTTTTGGAGAGAACAGTTAGTTAATCTCCTCGTTTTATTTAACATCGCGTGAAGTTGTACATTGTGTAGTTGATCTAAACATAATAATTCAAATAATATGTAAGTATATTTTAATTATAATCTAATTGATATTTATTTTAACATAGATTTATTTATCTTAATTATGTGCTAACGTGATTATTTATTGTTAACATTTGATTGGTAATTTATTACTTCAATAAGAGACTGTTGTTTGTATTTATTATTATATTGTACCAGTACACCTACCAGATATTGTAGTACACGTTTAATTAAAATTGCTTTGTTCTACCGCGTAATATAATTAAAAAATAGTTTTAAACGTCAATTTTAGAAAACCTATATTTTTAATTTTTTTTATTTTTATATTTTATTTAACCATTAATTTTTTTTTCTTTATTTTGTTTTATAAACAAATAATTGATTGCAATACAATGTTCAACAACGATGATGCAAACTTCGAATATTTGCAATACGATGCCATACTTTTATTTTCAGTAAGTAAATGAAAAAAATGTCAATTCATTGACGATGCTATTTGCACTTTCACTGATTATTATATAAATCAGCAATATACTAGCACATAATGCTTTTTATATTTTTTTCGATGAATTATATAATTTTATATTGAAGAAAATCCAATAATTTATGTCTACAATGGTAAATAAATTTATGCTAACTTGTATAAATTTTGTTAAATAATATTTTATTTTATTGTATAAATAATTATTAAAATCGCATTGAAGTCATTGTATTTTATGTAAAAATTATTCCACCCTATTGAAGCTGCCCCAAATTTAATTTTATATGGAATTATTATGGATCACCATTATCATAAATCTTTTTAAAGGAAATATAGGGGTTCCAAATAAATACTAAGATATATCTAAATAGTATATTGTGTACATTGTACACATAATATGTAAGTGTATACTACGTTTTCGTACAGTTTGGAAAAAAACAGTATAGGGAAGTACTTACTACTGATTTAAATTAAGTATTCATTTCACATTCCAAAATTCTCTGCTTATTTATATCAAAGAATTTTAAGTTACTTACAAACAGTAGTTTTTAGTGAATTAAAAACAAGATTATGTAGTTCAATGGTAGCAATTTCGACATCTAGTTTTTGGCAAACAATGCGGCTAAATAATGTATAAATATCAATATTTTTGTATTTTATAAAATACCATAAATTTTACAATTGAATATTATTATTATTATACTGCAGTTGAATAACAAACACTTTAAGTATCGTGTAAATAATATATTTAATGTATTTTTAATCCACTTCCTCGCATGAATATCAAATCTTAAGATCTTTCTTTATTCATAATCTAAAGCCGGTTTAAATCTTACAATGTAGAATACAATAAAGATGGGAATTTATATTTTTATCGGTGTTTAAGGTATTACAATCGACTCAATTGGGTATTTACATTTTTGTGAATGTGGTTTTATTCTTAAAAAAGCTATTATATATTTGTGTTATTTAAACAAAATATTGCAATTAACTTTTTAATTACCTACTTAGACTTTACCCACTGTAAGTACCCAGTAGTACATGGCAGTGGCTTGGTGTGACTGCTGATGGTTGGTTACAGAGCAGAGATACTCAGTGTTACTTTTTGATAGATATGGAAGTGAAAATACGAACCAGTAATTAAACCAGTACTCGGTATCTGATTCATAATATTTGAATGCCCATACATATTCTTCAAGTAAATCTAGATTCATGGTTTTACCTTACTTGGAATTGTATATAATATTGGCAAATATGGTGTGAATACTCAATATAACTTATCTATGGTATTACGATATATACGGGAATATTTGCAATATTTAGCAATAAATACTAGATATAGATACAACCAACAGTAGTATATTTCCAATTTTTTTGTAAGAATTGCAGGGTCATCTGTTTCACATGGGTAAATAGCTATTCGAGAATTAGAGATTATGATAATAACTAATTATACCTAACAAAAACTTGACTGGGTACTAATTATTTAGCTTGTACTTTTATATTTGTAATAAAATTTTGCGTTACAAATTTTATTATGTAAAGTATGGTTGTTATTTGACTTTGAACTAAAACCTTTTAATTATGTTGATAGTATAATGGGTTTCTTATTTTAAAGTTTATTAAGCATAACGGCCAAAACCGTGACAAAAATATATTTACAGCGTAGTTGTAGAATGCCAAATATGGAATTAAATTGTTTCATTATACATTATTTAGTCCTTATCGTTTTACTGTAGTTTCAAATTAATAAAGATTTAAAAATTTTCACAAAATTTACATAATCAGAGATGAAATTAATATAATAAATAAATAATTTTCTTTACGTGTGCCATGTGATATTTGCATATTTATGTAATTTTTTTGTAAAAATATAGATGATTTGTTTGCATTATGTTGATAAATTGCTCTTGAATTAGTTGGATGTGTGTTTGCTTGATAGGTGTTATCACAATAATTTAATTAACAAAATTTACAAACATAAGCTGAAACCACCGATCATAATAATTATTATACAGCCAGCTCAACGATGAAATTGCTCTTTTATCAAGACTAAAATCTACTTATTATAAATATTAATTCCAAAATTTATAAACGGTTAATGAACAACAATTTTTCTGTAGCAACAAATACACAATTTTTGTTTTTTACGTATTTCATCGCAAATTAACTGGAGTGATTCAAAATGAAGCTCTTTATTTTAATATGCAAGTAGTTATACTTTTTTTAATTTCCGGGTTATGTATATTTTTTTTAATTACTTTTTTGCATATAATAATATTGTCGTGGATTTCCAGAGATGTAAATTCATTAGAAAGATTAAATTTTGTTTTATATATTTACATTTTTACATCAGTTTTCATAATATTTTGGTTTAACTTTGATTTAAAATTGAAGAAATTATTAATGTTGTAATGTGGAATTTAATTATTAATTGGATGGTTTTGGTCAAGTTAGTCTTCTTGATTTAATATTTGAATTTTAAATCATTTATGAAACAAACGATCAAAACCAATGATGATTGATCTCTATTGGAAAGCAATCAGCACAAGTCGTTCGTCCAGTGCTAAATAAGAATCTTCGGTAAAGCTGAAATTACAAAAATTTAGTTGTCCACATAAATATGAAGAAATTTTATTGAATAAAAAATTAAGATGTTTTGTGTTTAGTAGTGGTCATTCAATGTTAAATGAAGCAATTAATAACCGCATCGAATATTGGAAAATGAGTGGATCATCGTTTATTTCAAGAAATTGTTTCCACACACCTGTAACTGCGATTTGAACTGAAATCGTCAGATCCTGATATTTACAAATTATCTACAATCATCTTATAAGTGAGATTTAAATTAGTAAACGCAGTGATCTTAAACTTATTATTTAAAATACAAATTCATGGATGCATTTAATTATCTTTTGCAAAACCATCTTAAGTGACGAATAAAGAAAACTGCGATTTTCTATGATTGTGATTACACTTGTTTAAAAAATTATAATTTTACCTCAGTAAGCCATAATATAATAATTTTATTTTGCATTCCATTAAATTGGAATTATATTTAACATTTATAAAAAATAATTTGTTCTTTGATACAAAATTTGATATTTATTCTGAGGGCTTTAAGAAGCTCCCGGAAATTTATTTCACCGACTGATCATTTATTTTACAATCTCGACAAATGCACTTCAATGCGGACTAACTAATAATAATTGTTGTTCTGCACTAATGAAATAACCTAATATGTATTTAGTTTTTGATTTAATTACTTTTAAAATACTACAAGTGTTATTGGCAAATTACATATTTCTAAAAATAAAATTTATCCACATCCATCAGACTATAATAGAAAAGCAACCGTGTCGGTCAAGCATCACATCAAGACTTTTTTGTTTTTCAACTATATATTTGGAATGCATTATGAATTTTACGGCCGATCTTTGTAGGTGTAAAAGAAATGCAGAATTAATTTCTAACAAATTACCTTTAGTTGCGTGCATCAGAATACCTTACTAAAAACAAATTGAAAACAAGAAAGCAAAAATTTATTAAATGTTAATATTAACTTTTATACTTATGAAATTGTGTGGTATTATCAGTTCGTGACCTTGATAGAGCCTTATCATGCAAATCAAAGAAAAATAATTATTATACCACAATCAGTCTGGTTTTCCTTATAAATGAAGGTTTTTGTAAAAATGTTGGCACACCAATAGATCTAATCGGAAGTCAGCACGTGATTGAGAAAATGCTACAGTAATTATCTACAAATCTCGAATTAGATGTACAAGATATATAAAGACAGTTCTTTAGAAGTAATGTTGGGTTTTATTACCTATTAAGAATTCATGAAAAAACGTATTACGTCTGATGGTATTGCTGCTTAGTTTTGAACTTAATGTTCGTGTAGGGCTTTTCGCATATTCAACATAAGGTGGAAAGACATAATTTTTATAATAAAGAAATTTATGTTTACGATTAAATAAACGACAGTATACCAAGGAAAGCAGCCCAGTGACATATTTAATTCCGTAGGCATATAATAATATCCTATATATTGTTCTACGCTCATAATATTGAAGAACATATTTTCCTGATGTAATATTTCATCACAAATCACAACATACGTCGTTTTTTTTTAAATTTAATTTAGACTTTTGATTTATTCTTGCAATTTGTTAAGACAAAAAGATGTTTTAAAAAACGAAGCAAAATAAAATTTTGGTATGTCTAGTACCATGGTGGTATACTAAGAAAGATCGAACCTTGCATGGTTTCGAAATGAAACTGTCTGCATACCTCGCCGTAAGGTCGAAATCACGACGGCTTCTTAATAAGTAGGCTGTTATTTGCTCTTGTTGTGAGCAAAAAGTGCTAAAAAAATTATTTTTTTTATAATGCGAATTGAATTTTATGGCAATGTAATTTTAAGACTGTCACATTAATTACCAACATAAGTCTTTATCAAGACAATTTTATCGAACACAAGATATTTTTATTACTTGATTGCGTTTTAACGTTAATTTTGGATAAATGAAGTCTGAGAGTGCTTTTATAAATTGCCATATAAGTAATACCACTAACGGATATTATACGTACATTGCAATTGCCAATGTTTTCCACAAGAATAAAGAACAAGCGCAGAATCTTCTTCAAGACATTCACCTATCTGCAATTCAGTTATCGTGGTCTATACGCAGACTCCTAAAAATGTGCAATATTGCAAAATTCTAAACTTTTTTTAAGATAAGAAAGCCTTGAATAGAAAACTATTTTTAACGTTGTCTAAACATTTGGGTATCGTCAGTTAGGCGCCGCACTTGTCAGATGATCTGATTGTTTTGCATATTTTGCCCAAAAAATTATACAAATTTTATTATACTTTTAGGAAACAATTACTTACTACTACTACGTTATGTAATGGTATCTCCAAATCTAACGTAAATAAAATTTTGTTTAACTAAAAAATTTGCACTTGAAAATCAACTTGATAAGTTTTCTATTACATAATTATGTTTTCATTTGTCCGTATTCAATTATTTTATCTGATTTACTACTCCTCAATCGCTATTTAAACTCTATGATAGTTTTACTATTGAAGTTAAATGTGCATTATTTAAATTATTGTATCCTTTTATATCAAGACACATTAGCGTTTCTATTATTTCTTGTCCTTGCCCTCAATATCTTTTGAAATAAATTCGTTATTGAATTAATCTGTAGGAGATGCTATACAGAGAAATTTGTAAAACGAATAATTTTCGATACAAAAGCTCTCTGATTGAAATTCTGCTTAATTGATACTTAACGTGTTGATGTTTTCAATTTTTTTCAGACCCAAATCTTATTGCAATTTATTTTTTTAAATTACTTTCGTGCATTTTAGTAATTGTATAGATTCTATTACTCTTCAATACGGTCGTAAAGTAATTATATTATCCAAATAGCAGAGGTAATTAAAAAAGCGTTTCGTTTAATTTTTTTTGAGGACCCGAATAAAATTTCAAGTTCTCTAAATAAGGAAATCACTTTCTTAAATAATAACAAAATTTAAAAAAAAACGACTCGATATAAATTTGATCGTGAATCGCGTATCTAATCCACTCAGTTCACTTTGATTGATTATCCTGCACTGTATACCTATAGCGTAATCCAAAAGCGAATAGATTACAAATGATGTTTAAGGTCAAGTGTAATATTTTTCTCAGTTCATCTCTATTTAATCACACTTACTTCATTTAAATCTTATTAGATAAGTGTATATTTTATACGTTTCCTGATAGACTTTTTATCAAAATACAATCAAAAATGTTGAATAAGAAAAGAGTCAAGTGAAACTGTAAAAACGTAAAGAAAAAACACTTTTTGCAAACACTTATAGAAAGCCAAACACTACTTCAAAGATGTTTAAAAAATGAAGAACAAATTTGTCATTCAATAGGAATGACACACTTGAAGTATTTCACAAAGAATTTTGTGTGTTCAGACATCTAAAGCAATAACATTTTCTTGGTTTTTTAGATTATTATGAAATATCTAGCATTTTTGATTTTTATATCAATAATGAAATTTAGTAAATTGTGTGTAATATTTTGGAAGCGTATACGTCGGATACACATATAGCTTTTTTAGTATTATAGTATATTACTTATAATATTATTATATGGTGAATGTTTTTTTTACTATTATATTTAACACGAGATAGTTATTATTTATGTTACCTACTCATTTTTATATGTTATGAAAATCGGCATCAATTTTGAATTGGGCGAAATATCAATTTTGATATAATATTTATTCGCGCAACGATTTCCTTTTAGTGAAAAACTTCTAGAAATACACTATAAGCTTTTTTTTGACCGGAATGTCTAGACACTAAACTAGAATGTCTAGTTTGAATATTATGCAATCAAACAATATTGTGTGTTACTAAAATTTGAAAAACAAATCTTATCTTGTAACGTTTCCGATTATAATATAGTTTTTATATCAAATATGGACTGAGGTATGTAAATTTGGAAACCAAACGCATTGAATCGTATCTTGTTACTTTATGCTTTGTCAACTATCTTTACATCAATTTAATACAGTAAAAATAGCAGAAAATAGGCATATTATTTTTTTAAACCTTTGTTTTGGGGTTTTTCGTTTAATTTTATATCGCTTCATGTATGAGATTAGGTACCATTCAAATTTTAAATTATAATCATAGATTTTTAAAGAAAATTATAACTTGAAAAGTTGGATTTTGATAGTTCTAAAAGGAATTGTATTGTGCTAATGAAAGTGTACAATCAATTTTTATACAGGAGCATAATAATTTTTTATAACTTGATGAAATTATGTAATTATGTAAACTTTTTAATCAAAACTTGTTTTAAAGTATATTGCAGAAAAATACAGTTAGTTTTGGGAATGATTCAATATTTATTTTATTTAATTAACTTGTTTTTAATTAAAACATTTACATAAATGATATAGTAATATACTCATACATTATAAATAATTATTGTTATACGATTAAAAAGTCTTTTGACAAAAACGTCAACAAATAAAACTTAAACCTGCATTGAACAAGTTTATTAAACGACACATGAAATTCTAGCTATGAAATTCTCATGCAAATTCATAAAAACCGAAACGCTGGACTAACTCTGAACAGTTAATATTGCCATTCTTTATTTTGAACGGAAATAATAATTCAGTGATAGATAGATGAGTGGTCTAAGACACAATCTAAAACAACAATGAGGATTTAACCTAGTACAACGTTTCAAGATTGTCTAACAATCCATCAATAGGAATGCGATGATATGCTTTTGTGAGGTCAGTGAAGATGCAATCAACAGTTCCTCCGTCTCATGAGTAGCTGTGACAAATTTAGTGAAACTCAGTAGGTTAGTACTCTTTCTGCAGCCAAGAAAAGACTATACTAACATCATAGAGAAAATCTTGCTCATTATATGCATTACTTATATGCTTAAGTATGTATTTAATATGACTAGGTCCAGGGTTGAAGATAGAGCTAATATAAAACTTTGAAACTCGTTCCCAATATAAAGATTTCTTTGGAGAAAATAAGACTTTTATTTGATTTATTTACAAAAAAGTATAGTCTACAAAATCAATCACTATTGATTTTTATCTTCTCTGCTGTCGTTCTGGAAGTGTTAATTTTTTTTTTTATAATTTACCGAAAATTTTAATTAATTTATTTTACATAATTTAATATTAATGATTTAAAATAATTTGCAAGATATTGAATTTATTGAAATATTGAATCAAATAATTTGATTTTTTTTTGAGGATTTAATATTTTGTGTATACAGTTATTTTAACTTTTATTTTTTTTTATATTTTTAAAATTTTTAATACTATACTTATTAAGTTAATATTAAAAATTTGTAAATATAAGCATTTAGGCGAAATTTTGTTTGCGATTCTGATCAGTTTATAGTTTTGAAAACTAATAGTGATTTTTGGGAGAATAATTTTATTTTATTCGAATTGATGATTATTATTCAATATAATAAATAAAACTGAATAATAATTTGATTGAGATTGATCGATTTTGTTTGATTGGTTTAGAGGAAATGAAAAGTTTAAATTTTGATTTGGAATAATAATAATTAATTTTTATATTAAATTTCGTAATATTAAAACTGAAAAATCAAAGCAAAAATAAAACAGTATATTAAATATTGAAAGTTTTGAATTTGGATTTAAGAAGAGAAATAATAATAACTTTTTATTAATTTTTTAAATTCTGGCATTTCCAAATATCATTTATAGTGAATTTTTATTGATTAGGGAATTTTAATGAAGATTTTTACAAAGAACTATAAGATGCTATCGATATCAGGCAATTTTAATGGTATATTTACAGCAGAAATAATCTTGAAGAGCTTTTTTAAGGTACCCATATCACAAAAAAATAGGATATCATTTCTACAGCACTGCATTAATTTATTTTACAAACTAATTACTTATCTAGTTTTTGTTGTCGATCAATTTTTTAAATATTATTTTAAGTATACTATAAAATTTGCCCCAGCATTTAATTTTAGTACCTACCGGTAAATCTAATAGCATGAAAAGAATTTCTTGGAAGAGATGGATTTTTGGGTTGAGCGATTTCAATAAAAATATTTTTTAAATATATTTTTCCATTTATAAAAGTAGGTGTAACCGTCAATCTGTCTGCAGAAAATAATACACACATTTTTTGCAATAAAAACTGAATGAATATGTTGCGAATCTAGAATTAGCAACAAATAAAGCAAATCTGCACAAAACAAAATTGAAAACTTTGGAAGCGCGCTTATACTTAGCACACGTATTTATATCAGTACAACTTGATTCGTATCCAGATCGAGGAACATCATCATTCCATTAAGACAGTTTATTTGGGGTTAATTATACCTAATTTAGTATTTAGTAGGAACCTGTGTATGATTCGATGCAAATCTGTATTTTTTTAGTATATTTAAGAGTCAATTTGCGTGCTTATATTTTTATCTTCTAATGATCGAATGAATATTATATCTTCATTATTTTCCTTGCGTGTTAGAAAATTATTACTGCAATTTTAACGTAAATCTACAAAAACGCGGTCTCCACACCTTTAGAAGAAACGCTCTTATAAAATAAATTAAATAAAGAAATTTTTGTTTTTTTCCATCAAACCTAGAATAATAATAATTCAAAACGTCAAAATTGATATAAATATATTTCAAATTAGTAAATTACCCACTATTTTTATATATTCGTGTATTGAAGTTTAAAACTAATTATTTTTTTTAAATTAGTATTTGGTTTATCGATTTTTTTTTTTACATTAATTACTTCTTAATTTAATGAATAAAATTATTATAAATGTTATCATGTCACTAACCTAAGATATTGTAAACCAAATTTATTGAAGTCAAAGTCGTGTTATGTTTTAAAAATTTTAACTTGAAAATGTATTATTGCTTTAATAGTCCTCTTTGTATTAATCGTAGGTTGAAGAATTTCCATTCACTTAATTGTTCCCATAACGGAATACGAGAATTTTATAAGATCAGCATTATCAGGGTGCACCAGGTATTTCGAAGGCGCCTAACACCTTCCCTCTTGACTCTTCAATACATGCCATCATTAACCTTCTGCCAACATATTACCAGTAGCGACTCGTGAATTCGTTTTAAATATTCAGTTAAATTCAGTTAATAGAACTTTGTCGTAGAGAAAAATGTAAACCAACTCTAATTTTCATTTTATACGTCATATTAGAATAATTAGTGAATTAATTTGTTCTTTCGTGTTCTCACAAGCAGATATTCTATAAGATTGATGGAATTATGACTAGATCTAGCACTGGACAAACGCTCTTGAATGAAATTAATAAATTAATAAAATGAAATATTATGAAAGTACATAGGTAATTCTCATTGTTGCCTACAAAGTAAAACCTACAACTTTCTATGAACTTGCAAATTAAATCATAAACATAAATTTAGAAACATTTCTTGGCATTTATCCAAACATTATATTTTATGAGTTTGCGTAAAATGTTGTATTAAAAATATCTCTGTTAAAAGTCTTACCTGTACCACTGATTTTAATATAAGGAATTTTGTACTCTTTTGAAATGAGTGTGGTAAAATAGGGGCGGATACAGGTATTTTAACAGTTTACCGATACTCGAGCTTCTAGGAAGATTTAGGGTGCGATATTATGTCAAGGGGGACTTAACACTTCAGTAAATCTACCAGGTTTAACTTTTGAACTTTTCGGACTTCAATCAATATTAAACTTTTTCGAGTCATCAAACAAATAACTCGAGGAGAATATTAACTTTTTCTCTACAATATGTGTTTTAAAAACTAGGATGTTAAAGAAAATTAAATCACTTAGGTTAATAAGAAAACTGATGTATAGTATTGCAAAGGTGTTGTTGCTTGTTTTGTAATTATTTTAACGTGGTTCTGGAAATCGTGATCTTTCAAGTTCTACATTTTTTAATACCGAGAATTTTATATCATCTGCAATCATTAAAATGATATAAGCATGAATTCAATTTAATTCATATTACCATATTCAATATCCTTAAATGTTCACTTCATGTCCAACTAAGGCAATCTGTTTAACATGGTGTCGTGGATTTGCTGCTTCAAGAATTATCTTACAATGGATATCAAGAGTAAGTGAAGAGAGTACAGAATAATAAGTAGCTTGAACGACAACTGACAGATCTATTTAAGTAGTCTTTATATCCATTGTGAGAAATACAGTGAATTTTTGTACAGTTTCTTTATTACTTGAGCAATTTTCTAAATGTAAAATAAAATCGTTTTCCCTTCTTTTAAAGGCAAAAATAAGTTTTCGTGATGCTTTACCGTCTAGTTAATTGTGTAACGTTCTAAATGTAAATTTGATAACACTTAATGGTAACACTAATCGAAAGACTGGTTCAACATTCATAGAGCTAATTTGCATTTATTTCATTTTTCCGGAAAAGCTATTGTTTCTTTATATACACGTAATTTTTAAAAGAAAGCATAGGAAATGTTACACCAACTTGAAACGTAAAAAAACATTGGGCATATAATATAGCACCGCTTTCCGCTTCATCCTTGCTTAATACCTACATAATATTTAATATAATATGTATAAATTGTTTATTTGTTTGGTTTGATAAATTTTATTTGAATAAATAAAAGTTATTGATTTTGAAAATAAATTTGATTGTTTCTGTTGCTTAAAATAAATGAAAATATATTGGGTTACGTTTTCGTGTTTGGGATGCATAAATATTCTACTGATTTATACTGATAAAGTGGATGATAATAAAAAGCTAAAATATAAAAGTTAAACGACGAAAAGCGCTAGTGTTTATGTGACGATTGAATAAGTTGTTTTTTTTCAACTTGAAACTATAGTACCAGATGCACTAAGAAACTAATTATTCTCAAAAGTTTCAGTGAGTTCATAATAGAAATATAATAATTTCAATTTGTCTATTAAAATTGCCAAGCAGATTCAATATTTAATGTATGAAGTTTTAATTGAAGTGCATTCGGTGTCATTATATAAAAGTTAAAGTAAATTGATTTTATATCGATTACACCAACTTTGAGTATAAAAAGTTAATGTCTTCTATATTTTTTATTTAGTTAATTTAACAAAACTTTTTGGATTCAACAAAAAACTCTATAAATATTGCACTTCTACGCAAAACTACTCACCAAATGACTATTTGCTGACCGCAGGTAACTTCTGACGATTGTTATTAAAGTTTTAATATTGTAATGATTTTCTCAATAAATTAAGTAGAACTGACGAAGAACCATTCACTATTTTTATGTATCTACTATAAATATTTCAATTTATCAAATTAATGGACAGCAATTGATTACCTTTACTTGTCAAAGAAATAATAATATAGCACATGCTATTCTTTTTATTCAATATTATATTTACCTTTTAATCTTTATAGATTTAATGATTTGCATGCTAGAAAAGCAATTTAAATTACCAAAAAAATATAATGAATATTGATATCGAATTTTATTATATTTGATTGTCTCGCTTATTTTTACAATTTATAATATAAAACCAATATAGTAGGTACGTACTTAGTACATATTTTATACAATAAAATATTGTCGATTTAGAAGTAAGAGTCATCAGTAATTACATAGTATTACTGTGTTACTTACGGAATTTAGCTCTAAATTAAAAATATTATAATTGAAATGTACTGGAAAACTTTAAATTTGCACGGTTTTATAGTTAACTTTCCATTGTCTCTGATTTTATTTTTTATTAGTAACTATTATTAGTAACATCATGATTTTACCAGCAATTACAACAAAAAGTTTTATATAAAATTTTAACAAAAAAAAAAAATTTATCTGAAGAATTGACTAAACTTTAATTTAAAAAATGCTAAAAATTTTCTGAAAAACTATGATAATCTTACCTTACGTTGAAATTTAAAGTTAGTTAGATAATTATTAAAAATACTTTATATTTCATACTTTAAACACCGAGGGAAAATTTCATTTTAAGATTTTTTATACTTTTCTCTTACCCCAATCATATCGAAATCAATCTTGATTTGAATTTTAGTTACCAAGCAGTAACATAAATTTTCCAGTACTCTATTAGAACACTGCGGAAAAGTTGATATTATAATACATACAGTGGTGGCCAGTCATATATAAGAACACATTTATGCTACTAGAAATATAATCCTTCAATTATATTTATTGAAAATTTTTTTATTTTAAATATTATCATTCTAAAAGTTAATTTATATCAAATATTATACAAAATAAACTTGTATTCTGAAATTATGATTAAAAAGTCAATTGTTTATTAAAATTAGTTAGACAAAGAAATAAGACACAACATTAGTTTCTGCCGTTTTTTATTAAAATAATTTTATTTTACATTCAAAATCTTAATATTTGGTTGGGTAGCCCTTCGAGTATTAACTGTTCTTAATCTTCTAGGCATTGACTCTACTAACATCTGACATCGTCTTAAAGGAATAGCTCTTCATTCAAATTTGACAAATTTCCATAATTCCTCGAAATTTTTTGGTTTCTTAGTCTTTATTACTGTATCTACGTCATTCCATAAATATTTAATGGGAGTCAAGTTCGGACTTTGTGGTTGCCACTCTAAAACAGATATTTTTTGTTCTTTTTGTTTTTTTTTGTTTTTTTGGAGGATATCTTTATACATAAACTGATCCATCCGTCCTTGAATTCTATGAATTGGCCCAATTCCATTCCAAGAAAAACACGCCCATACCATTATGCTTCCTCCACCATGCTTGACTGTTTTTATAGTATAGCTTGGTGTGAATTCTAGATATTTTGGACACCTTAAATATTGTTTACCATCAAATTCCTTACTATTAAACTTCGACTCATCGCTTCAAAGAATATTTTTCCAAAAATTTAATGATTTTTCCGTATATTCCAAAACAAAAGTTGTATGTTTGATTCTATTTATTTTAGATATACAGTGGAGTCCGCTTATTGGAATCACGGTTAATGTTATCATTCGGGTATTGTTATCACTTTTGCGAGGAACGGGCCGGACGTATATGATTACACACAAAAAACATCGCTTATAGTAATCAAAATTCGGTTTATATTATCAAATTTATTATTCTTAAAATTATTTTCTCCCACGACCAAAGGAATTAGTTTTCAGTTCCAAGCATTTTTTTATATTGTGCGTAAGCCACCCACATACTCGTATAAATATGTACCACATATTCATTACGCGATTTTTAAATCAGGTGTTAGCAAGAAGATTTGTCTAGTTTGCTGTTAATATACGATGTAATTCAGTTCTATTTGAAAACTTCGCAATGAGTGACTTAAGAAAGAGACGTGATTTGAGTTAATCGAAAAAATTAAAAGTTTAGAACAATATGACAAGTTACCAAAAATAAGCCAGCGGAATGCAGCATTGCAATTAAACATTTCACAACCATTTTAGTGTAAAATTTAAAAAAAACTTGTTGAAATAGAAGATGCTGCAAGATGCGCATGAGATCGTCAGATTTTCAAATGCATTACCAATACGAACTTTTTATAAACAATTTACTCCTCGCACAGCAGAGAAACTCTAGATGAGTTTTTTTAATTTGTTATTTTTCTTATTAATTACTAATAAATAACCAATAAAATTTTTTTTCTCTTTTTGTTATCAATCGGTTATTGTCATCAAAAACTCCAAGTCCCGAAGTGATCACATTAAGCGGACTCCACTGTATATGGTTTATGCCTTGCAATGCAGCCTCTCAGTCCAGATTCATTTAACCTTTGTTACATTGTTTGATCAGACACAGATGTGCCAAAATCTTCTTTTAATTGCATATTTATTTGGCCTGCAGTTAGAAAAGGGTTCGATTTCGAAAGGCGAACAATTTTTCTATCTTCTAAACAAGATGTTTTTTTGGTGGATTTTTTCGAATTATGTTTGCTGTTGTATTTGAAAATCTTACCAGCTATATAGCATTTCTCACCATATATAACGAGAACATTTTAAATCCTTTGCTACTATTGAAATTAATTTTTTATCTTTCCACATTTGCATAATAACTTTTCTAAGTCCTGGAATACAATGTTGATTGCTTCCCATTATTAGAATTTAAAATATTATATAAATTAACAAAGATATCACTAAAAAATTACTTCACTAAAAGTTTCACTCGATTTTCAGCATGGATATATATCACTTTGAATAAGATTGTTACACTGTTCTATTTTTTTGTCCAAGCAAATATGCATGATTGAAAAGAAACTATAGAATAAAATTTGTACAAGGAATGCAGAAAGGTAAATAATATGGGTAATATTTTTCAGTAACAATACGTACCTAATTCAGCACAAATTAAAAATAATATAATAAAGGCACATGTCATGGGAGAACATAATATATTTTAAAGGTATGGTGGCCTATTTCTTACCACTGTACCTATTAAGTACCCACTAACAAATAAAAAAGTTTTCATAAAAATCTATATAGGTATTACGTTTATCAAGCAATTTTACAGAATCAGTTGGTAATTGTACGCTGTTACTGAAAAACCTTATAGAAAATTACACCACTGAATGATTTCACTGGATTGTCACCAATTTTGGGGGTAAAATTATCCCCAATTTTTACAGTGTAAATAATTAACCAATATACTGGCTAAATTATTATATTATTATGTACCTTGTACCTAACATTCTATAAATTTTAATAATAAAATGATTAAATTTTTTAGTGATACCAAGTTCTTTTAATTCATTTTTTGAGCGTTTTGGATTCTTATGTTTTATAGCAAAAAAAATTATTTTAAGTAGAAATATAATTTCTTAATTAACGAATATCTATAAATTTACTTTTACAAATTAAATTACATAGTTAAAGCTTGAAGCAATTACGTACAAGAAAGTTTAAATTTCTTGAAATTGCTAAAACTGCTTTTACGTTATAAGTCTTCCTATAAATTGATAAACATACCTATCAATATGCAATTCAGTGGTTTAAAGGTTCATATGGAAACGAAGAATTTCCCATGAATGTAATCGAAAATTGTAAAACGAGTTTTATTGGTTTAGTAATGAGTAATAGGTATGTTGAGCTACATATTCATCATAAATACGTAAATAGTGTTATCGAACATTAAGATATCTACCTCACTTAATTTTATTAATCATTAAAAACAAGACAAGAATGTCTCTGGTGAATCATTACATATTTTAAAATAGGTTCTCAAAATTTACAAGATGCTTGTGTAATTTTAACATTATTCTGGTAATCTATAGGTTTTCTAATTCACACTATTTATAAAAATTCATTTTATGTTATTCTTCGAAGTGCATTTCTGCAAAATGTATAAAAATAAATTGGCTGTATTCTAAGTAGTATGAACTAAGGGATATATTCCGTCACCCCACAGATCTATAAGTGCAATTTAATAAGTCAAAACGGTGGCACGATTTCGCTATCATATTGGCAAAATGGCACCTAAGTGCTTTTAGTACCATGAAATATGGTTAGTTTTCCTGAGATTTCCGTTTTAGTACTCAATATTTTCCAATTTATTAAGTTCAACTTTTGTATGTTATTTGTAAAATACACACAAAACACTGCTGTTTTCTTTTATGGAAATGATTTCCAAGTTAATTCGTCTAAAATTGCTAGATAACTTGAAATGAATCTATATTATAACAAATATAAAAACAAAAAAAACCGAACTTTTATGAGTTTCTAGAGCGATTTCCTTTATTCACATAGGAACATTTACTAACGCAATACTCGTATTTACGTATATTGCATACATTTCGTAATCAGTTTACATGAAAATATTTTGGCGGCTTTTAAATATACAATGGAGATCTATCATTCTTTTTATTTAGATGGAAACCGTATAGGTGTTAATTTTGACAATGTAAATGAATTTAACAGATTCATCATTTATTTTTATCTTTGTGTATTCAAATGCCGAAATATATCTACTTCAACTGAACTTATTGAGATTAATCTGATATTGTATGTGTATAACTACTAACACTTCTATATAATTTACATGACAGTCGGCTCCTTTCATACTCTTTTTTAACATTATAAAACTTCGAACAGTTGTTTTATTGTTGAGTGTTTGAGTAGGTAGAACATAAATTATTAAGCTTCTGTTTGAAACTACAAGTTAGGTCAGTAATTTAGTTGCTAGTACCGAAAACAATTAATTTGTATTAATTGTGCGTTATCTGTGCAAATAAATAAATATTTACTCTATATAAATTTATCTAAAACCACAACAATCCACCGAAATTGTAAAAATAACTTTACACAAAACGACAGACTTTTATTAATGATAACATACCTCGGGAGGTGTAGCCAGACTTGAAAATTGTTTCGCGTTTAAAAATAAGTAATTTTTCTTATTTTACAGTAGTGAACGTTTCACTAATATTATCATCAATTCGCTAAAAATATAACTACTCACTCTATTGCTAATCAAAATTTGAATTTTATACGCAATAATAAATATTTCAAACTTCAAAGTTTGGTGTACCAAATTAGTCTGGGATATAATAGTAACTTTTTGTTAACGGATATAACCACATTTTAAAATACCAGAACAACGCAGACGGAAATGCATTCGTTTACAAAAAGTGAAGAATGATTAATAACTGTATAAACACGTGAATCATTAATCGTGATTATCGATTATTTAATACACAGATACGGCAAAATGTAAATTGCTTATGTATTCAACCCTATTCTGTTGCTTAATTGATATCACGTATACTAGGTAAATTCGATTGATAGATGGACTGGAGCATGTAAATATATTAATAGTTAATTTTTAATATGGCAGTCATTTATTATTAGCAGTCACAGTTTTAATGGCTAATTTTATAATGGGATTTATTTATAATGCGCTAGCATAGCATACCAATTATAAATAGAAATCAATATTTTGCTTAAATTAAGAAACTCGAAACGACTCTTAATACCAATTTAATAAATATAATTTTGTATAAATCGTTGATTTTAATTTAATAGCGGCGATATTAGAACAAATTAACCATTAATAGAGCAGGTATGTTGGAAGAATTTCTGTAAGCATTTAATCGCTGTTTTATATTTTTAATCTGTAGTTTTAAAAATGCAAATTTGTAAATTTTTATATTATAAATAATATTCTGAATACTAAATTAATACAAAATATGTGCAATTTTGTTAATCTTACTTTGGCGAAACGTGACTTTTACTAATGCGTTTGTTGACAGCGATACAAGGATGTAAACGGAATGTCCGTCCTATATGGTGCAGACAGATCCTGTCGTTCCCTTGTTACTTCCTGAAAGCTAACTATTTTCTACAAATGTACCACAAGAATATAGCACTAAAATATGATTAAAAGGTATATTAATCATAAAAATATAAAACATTTTCTTTTTTGTTTTATTCGCTATATCTGGCCAATACTTGGATTTCTCTTGCGTCGTCCTGGTCGGCATTTTGTGTTGCGTGCTTACATACAACTATATTTAATTTTAAACCGTTTCATAAATTTAAGTGGTTTATAAATAAGATCAATTATGGTAATATTCGCTTTTCTACCTCTAGCTGCGCTGTATCGAAATAATGAAACAAGACATGACCGAAGATTTTAAAAAATAGCATCTCGATTACTTGATTCTCTTACCAGTCACGTATTTTACAATGATTATTTGTACTAGGGCGTTTATTGCACAAAGTCTGACCATTTCCATTACGATTTACAAATTTAAAAATCGAACCCCGTACCTTTGTCAAATTTGTTATCTTGCGGAAATTACAACTTACAAATTTGCAAGTTTAACATAATTAGCAGTGTTAAACCAGCGGTCGCGCCTTTACTTTATTTGCCTATCAGTTTTCATTTTTTCACACCAACATCAACATCTGCTTTATAAAGGGTTGGCAGAGCACTCTTCACAGAATTAAAATAACTTAATTGCTGTCTAGTTTCCTGATTTTTTCACATCCGCACAAATTAAAATTGTTCTTCTGGTTTACAATAAATAATAGTAAAACAGTCGAATAATTTAATAAATTTTAAAGAAACGTATTTCTGAAGGAAATCATATTGACCAAAACATTCTATTAAGTTTATAAAGGAGGAGTTTATTATTGTTATAAATATTATATTATTATAAATAGCAATCGCAACGTATTGATGTTCACTGAAAACCCGAACTAAAAAATTTTGTGAAGTTCGAGATTTGAATCCGGAATTTTGTATCTGTAAACCACCCAGTATTAATTATTAAAATTGAAAAAAAAAATTTAATATTATAATTTAGCTAATTTTTAAGCGTCAAACTATTAATAAAAATATTTGAAAGAGTTATTAAGTGATTATTGTTTTCGGTCTTCTATGAAAAAATTATAAAATATAATATTTAAAATACAAATTGGTAACATTCTTTAATACTAATAAAACAAAGTTGACTCACCAATTTAATATAATTTGATAACGGTAAATGAAATTTGCTAGCAAATAACTTGAAATCTTTGTTCTACACTAAATAGTTTTGGAAGAATTTAAACTTTAAAGGGCGACATTATAACAAAACTTCCATGTTTTGCCGTATTTTACTTTTTTTTTTTATTTATTAGTGCCAGGCTTAAATGGGTTGGGGCTAAACGGTTTTGAATCCCAAATCCCCTCCATATTGGAACCCCCGGTGTGGCACAATTATAATTACAAACTTCAATATTTTTAAAATAAAATAATGAAATACATGGATTAATAATACTAAATTTTGGGTTTATTCGCTTATCTTAAAATTTAAAAACAAAATAAGTAAATACTTGAGTAAAAAGTAAAATTTTTATATTTTTAAAACTGTAATAAAAAATAATTTATATTAAAAGATATCTATCTTACAAAATAACTTTTGTATAGAAATATATAAAATTGTTTACCTAAAACCAAATAGGCAAAAGAACTTTCAAATTTAATATCAATCAAAAATTTAATATCAAAATCTATGTAATTTTTAGGGAAAGAACAATGGGGTTTTTGAGAAAAACTACTTTTAATTTTTTCATAAAAATTGCAATATTTTCGGCTGTTTTCGAAATATTTTGAATGTTTTATTTTTATTTATTTAAAATGTAATTTTTAAAATATAAATATTTTATATCATTTGGATCGAGTCTCGTTGGACAAACTATAGCTAACATTAGAGCTAAGGGGCCGTCCTTTAATCACGTGAGGTTTTTTATGCCATATTTTAACCCCCCCCTTCCCCCTTGGTGATACGTCGTGGGGTTTTAGGCATTATGCTAAGTTGTTTACAAAATCCTTATTTTTTAAAAGGTTCCTTACATGATATACATATTATGTTTTTATTGAAACCAAGAATTTTGTATGAATCTTGGTGATATAGTCATGCGCGTCAACCGTATCACTTATTATAGCTCGTGCCAAGTAGAAATGAACTTGACAATCATCGTATTTCAGCAATGACTTTCTTAATTTTTGAGATACGGCAAAACTTGTAATATACGAACTTAAAGAACTTTATTAGTTCTTTAAATTGTATTAAATTTTTGCTGTATCTCTAAAATCAAGAAAGTTATTGCTAAAAAACGATGATTTTCGGTTCTATTTCTATTGGGCACGAGCTCTAGTTGCAAATCATGTTTGCTGAGACATAATCAGAGTTGGGTATAATACATGATAATGTAGTATATTTTAAATATGAAATACATTCAATTTTAATTATAAACAATCAACTAATTTTTCGTGTTTCTCGTTAGTTACAAAATTCTATTTTAAATACATTTATTCTGCAAATTGCATTGAAAATTTGTTAGCAATGTCATTTTAATACGTCTTTTTAATATTGTCCATCCCTGATGAATATGTATTCCTCATTAATTTTTACATGAATATTGTTTGTTATATTTTCATTTATTTTTCTTTTATGACATTTTTAAATTATGATTTAATTGATACTTTTATTGATATAATAATTTACACTTAGGTAAATTAAGAACTTTCGCCGAGAACTAATATTAAAGTAAAATGGGTGCAGTTAAGAGGGTTAAGACTTTTCCCTCTTTTACTACTGAAACTGATAGTATATCTTATTACATTAGGGCTTAGAAGCAAAGTTATTACATGTATCTTTTCTCTTCAAAAATTTCAGAAGTACGAATCAAGTTTAATTGACCGATTATAGTTAATTAACAAAAGTTGAATTATTCTCGAGAACCTTAGTTTTAATAGAGTGAGAACGATTGTTTCAACACGGTACACGTCGTTTCGGCGACCGCAGTTTGGCGAAAGCAATTTGGCGACGGTCAATTCGGCGATCCGAAATTCGGCTATGCTACTTTCGGCGATTCCAATTCGGCACCGGCATTTTGGCGATTCTCATTCGGCGACAGAAAATTCGACTACGTCGATTTGGCGAGGAGAAATTTATTTAAGTGCTAAAATTTATTAAAAATATAAAAAAAATTTATTTTTTATTTTTGAATTAAATATTTATTTACATACATCACTGGAATTACAATTATGCCAATTATGCATACTTTTTAAGTAATTAAATATTATAATTTTTTTTTATAAATATTATGATACCTGTGATGTGTATGTAAATAAATATTTAATTTAAAAATAAAAAATAGATATTTTTAATATTTTTAATAAATTTTAACACTTAAATAAATTTTCCGTCGCCGAATCGACGTAGTCGAATTTTCTGTCGCCGAATGAGAATCGCCGAAGTGCCGGTGCCGAACTGGAATCGCCGAAATGACGGTGTCCGGTTTCAACATGTATCTATATTAGTGCGAGAATCGTTGTGTCCTTGTGTCCATAGAGTTGACTATTGTTTCAATAGAAAATCAGTCAACATAATATACCTATTGATACTATAATCGGTCAATTAAACTTGATTCGTGAGATCGAGTCTTTTGGGCTAATTTTGCAATAGAAAGACGCCAAAATAATGCATAAATGTAAACTACGAATGATAAAAGCATTAGATTTCATCTAACTTTTACTTAAAAAGTCAAAAAATGCTTTTGAAATTGTTAAAATGTTTATTTATCAGACTGGCCATGAAATAAATTCAATTTAATTTCTATTTTCAAAAATAATTACCATGGAAACTTACATGGCCAGTGCGATAAATGAAAATTTTAATAATTTCGAAGGAATTTTTTGACCTTTTAAGTAAAAGCTAGATGAAATCTAATGGTCTTATCATTTGTAGTTTATATTTCTGCATTATTTTTGTGTCTTTCAATTTTTCTTTAAAATAATTAGGGAAGCCGGAATTTGCATAAATAAGTTTTTACATGTTAATTTCCTATGGTCGGCTAACTCATTCAGCACCGGGTATATGTTAAGGCGCGTTCTCACAAATCAAGTTTAATTAATCGATTATAGTTCTTCAATAAACCTTGGTTTCAATAGAGTTGATCAACTTTGGATCAAGAAAAGTTTGATCCTTTCAAATTCTACCGTTCAAGTGCTTGCAAGTTGAAACTTGTCTTGAAATGTGTGAACTTCAATTGACTGTCAAGTACGCTTTCAGCTGGTCTAAAAACTGGATTTTATATACAAAATAGTTAAAAAAGTGAACCTCCAGTGTGATGGTTCTTTGGAACCCCTGATTTTCAAATTGAATCTGTGGATCAGTTTTTATTGAATTGTGCAACAAAAATTTCATGAGAATGCGCCTCAACATTAAAAACCCCTACCAATACAAGCTTTAAATAAGATCCTTTTGTATCTATCGGTGTATTTTTTGTTGTTTTAATCTCAGAGATCGATCTATCGTTGAATTAATTAAAAAAATATTAAACATACTGACAGAAATTGCCTATCATATTCGTAATATTCTCATGGGTGTAGATTGTGCCGCATGATTAAAGAAAACATGTCTTTTTTTGCTTTTATTTATTTTTTTATTATTAAAACATTTCGAGTATATAGTTTTTATTTCGCTTCTGAATTTAGTCTCAGGAGCTTACAATGTCTGTTACCTACAGCAACCTTCAATTTAACGCTTTACAATATGCTCATTTTATGAACCTTTGGGGAATAGGGCTGACTGCTTCTGTGGTTAAAAGAGGGTGTGAAATGTAGCACCTTATTGGTGAGTTTCCTTCTAAGATAAACTACAAGTTGGTTACTACTGACCTGTGGTGTAATCTATTTCAAGCCAGTTTCGGCAATTGTGGTTTTAAAAGACTAATTTCTTTCTAACTTGAATTATTTACTAAAGCCTTTTGTATTAATAATTGAATATTTTACGGTTACTTTGTTAAAGGAAGGTAACTTAATGAAAGTTTATACACTGGACAAACCGAAACAGGTTTTCCATTTAAATTGGCCCTTGCAATAGAATTTAAATATCTTCAATGGTTTTAAAGAAATTATATTGTAGTACCTACTCATTTTTTTGTCAACTGTGCTTTCTAAGTTTAAGAAGCTAATAAATTCTAAGTTAATTTATTCTAGTTATATTTTCACGTTTTTTTTAACGTAGGTAGTACATAAATGTTCACTGGGAAATGCAACTAATTTAAAAACTTATAAAAATTTGGACATGTAATCCTTGGTTTAAATGTATTATATAAATGGCATTTCGCTTACGTTTACCTTTTTGTCTGTCACCTCATACGCAATTTAATTATGCAAAATTCCAAAATTTGCAAGTTTAATATATTTTTAAATTATTATTACCTTAGCCTTTATACAAACAGATAGAATTGTTGTTGTTTGTAAGTTTTTCAGTAGGTGGTAATAATAATGCTGTCTTTATTTTGATCGACCATTATAACTTGTTTTCATACAATAATGATAAACTACAGTAATCAATTTGTTTCAAGGTATTAGAAAAAGTGTTTGCTCTAAGTTATGTACCTAGTTGTAATTTTTTTGTTAGATTTAATCTTCACTACATTATTGTTTATTTATTGCAAGTTGATAACCATTTCATAATTCATTTTTATTGCAAAGAAAATGTAATTCCTTTGTTAATTATGAAGTTGTTATATAACTTTAATTTTCTTTTATGTTATCACGATTTTTATATACGAAAGTTTTATTATGAGATTGTAGCTATAGTAAAATATCAAATTTATTCCACAATAAATTATGTACAATGCTCCTCAGTCTGGGGTAGTTGATATCCAAAATTTATTTACGTTGTAATATAGAAATAATTACTTTTGTTGGTGCAAACACTGAAACTAAAGTACAATATTTCTAAAATTATCGTTTCTTAAATATAATTTCTAGAAAAAATATCTACGAATGGATTTGTCACATATCGTATTGACAAAATGTTAAAATTTACCAGACGGTTTTATCGGTGTAATTTATATTACTGCATAATTGAGAATAGTGCGGTGCTTTGGTTATTAGAATCGAATAGTTTACTTTATGTGATTTGTATCGCCTTCGGAGTTTACTGTACATTCTGTCTGGTAACGATACTTGCACTCTATTCAATTAAGAAAAAAAATGATGTAATAATAATAAATTACAAGTATACGTAGATCGTAGATGTTCAGTTAACATTCTTGTCACACGGTAGACGCGCGGTGCGAGTCCTCCCTCGTAAACTTGGTAGTAAACTAAGGAATTACCAACTTTCAGGTCGTTGCACTACCCTTATGATTTACTAATGATAGTTTTAGGACATATTTTATATTTCAAAATTCCATTACAATAAAACTTTTTCTCATATTTCAATGTATTTTTAACTGTTTTGTGCTATGATTTATTCTTTTTTTTTTTTTCATATTTTTAAAATGATGTTAAAAAGGAAATATTTTTACTGAACCATTGTTAAATTCACAGGTACATTTTATTTACAGTTATCTTGTTAACTACAAATTTATTATTTATTGTGGGAATATGATTGTAACATTTTTACAAGCGGCTGTGTAAAGTAATCGAGATAAGGACATTACTACCTTTACCGATATTCAGCATTTGCAGAATAAAATTTACATTGATTTTTTATAAATAGATTTTTAAAATCCTTCGTAAAATTAAATATTTACATTTTAAACCAAATCTTGAATAATAAGCATTTTGGTATTCAAAGAAGTTGCAACCTACTATAATTGAACCACTGGCACTTGTATTTGTAAATTTCTACGTTCGTTCGATTTTTCTTTGTTACGAATTATATTTTGTTTAAATTCTATAGTAACCTATTGCAATATTATAAAATTTACATTTGGTTAGTCGTAAGTTATGTTCAAAAATGTTGTGTTTTATATTTTTTAAGTGCTTAATTTAATAGCCAATAAAATTTGTATCAAGGTGAATTTTGAATATTTCAAACCGGATTTTTTCATCCAATTAAAATTGCAATAATTAGTAGGTAACTACCGCAATATGCCATTTTAAGTATAAAAAATTACGATACAATTTTATACCGAAGAGACAAGAAGACAAGAACGTAAAAATTCAAAATAAACCTAAAAACCCCTATTTTGTTTTTCATAAAATTTATTTAAAAATCAATACGAAAATAAAAGTTTCTGCATTAATCTTACAGCAACAGTTAACTGTTATTATATTAATTAATTAATAAATTTGTCAACGGGTGTTTTTTATTATTTTTTTTTGTTCTGTATTCGCTTTTTAGTTCATTAATGTTATGTTGATCCGTTAAATGAGGTTTATTTGTTCGTCTGCTTTGAACAGTTTTTTTATGCTGTAATTTAGTGCTATTGATAACAATGGAATTGCCTATTGTCAACCGGTTATTGATTCTTGGTATCGATATAAGACTATTTATAATTAAACCTTCTTTGAATTTTCTTCAGTAGCATATTAATGTTTTTTATTTAAATAATAATATGATAATTACTTAACAGTGCTTTTTTTAGGTTATTTAATTTAATAATTACCCATATTATTGCAGTCAATTATGGTTAGCGCGAAGCTTTCAATTCGACGATTATGGACAACTTACAGCAAATACCTTAACTGTAAAGTTTCAAAAATCTTCACTTATCCCTCTAGTCAAAAGATTATTGATTTCCATTTCTTATTTATAGAAATGAACTTTTAAGAAAGCCATGTTTACTTGAACTTCGAAATGTATAATTGTTTATTCAAAAAGTAATAGTATAATGACCTTTAGAGCAACAAGTCGAAGGAAAATACATTTTTTACAAAGAAAAACCACCTTTTCTAAGCGTTCATAGAAAATGTTTTTTGTAAAATGTAGAAATTACTAAAAAAAAAAATTATTTACTTAACTTATAATTATCATTTACATTCCTAAACCTGTTAAGCATGAACCCCTAAATTTTTAAACAAAAACACAAAATTAGCAATTATTACTTTTACCTCCAAATATACTATAAATAATTTTAATATAATATTCACAATCACAAATATCCGAACAATGTTAAAATAAGAGTTTCGATCAAAGATTTAAGTTTTAATTTTCCTCTTCAAATGAAAAAAATACGGAAAATAATATTTTTTTAAATTAAAGATAACTCCTAACATGGGGTTAGTATACAATATTTTATACAAACTTATTTATGTAGTTTTTAAGTTAATATATTTTTATTATTGTCATCCTGAATTATCCTTTTGATATTCAATTTTTGTAAATGTAATTTTCTTGAGTATAAAATTAATAATTTAAATTTTATTTTCTAATTCAGTTCAACGTGCAGAAGTTGAAAAGTAGTTACCGATGAACTTGAGGTCTACCTTGTGACCAAACACACTAAAACAAAGCAAAATATCAATTTCTTACAAAAATAGTATGATGATTGATGAATTCTTTAACCCACATAATATTTTGTACTACTCAGTTATTCTATTTTTTTAAATTGTTGTTGTCCCTGGTTTAACAATTTTGTATAACACAAGGAGCGACTGTTGCCAAATATAATAATAAATATTAAAGGTTACCATAGGTAATAAATCAGTACAAAATTGTTTCAAAAAGTTACTTGAAAAATAAACAATAATAATTCATTAATCTGTATACGAGTGTACTTTTCATTTTTAAATTATTCGGTAAATTAAATTCTAAAGGTTAACTGTTCATTTTCAGCATAAATTACTACGAGAAGTGTCTTATCTTTAATAAGAAATTATAGGTACGTTTCTTAGTTTATTATTTAATAATAGGATTGTAATAATTAAATTATATACTGCAAGTTTGTTCTGTAAACTTGAGGTTAACACAAAATCTACAAAAATATCTCGAGCAAATCCAAAACTGTTTACGGTCTGTAAATTTTATGTTTCTACTTCTTATTTGCATTTCTATAAGAGTTCTTGGTAAACTAACTTGAAAACTTTTTGTATAGATTCAATACATGTAACTTAGTTTGCTATAATTTTAAAATGAAATACAATTATTATTACTCGAGTTTGTAATACAATTTAGCTTATTTATGTTGTATATTCATACAAAGGTATGCACATAATTGATCGCATTTATATTATCAAATTGGTTTGTAATTTTCAGAAAATTTCACACTTTTAGTTTTTAATTTTATTGAAAATATTTTATGCTATTAGAAGAGTAGCAGAATATATTAATTTCATTACAAAGTATATATATCGAGTATAATATGTAGCTGCAAATTAATAATAATTACTGTAAAATAATAAATTTAATTGATAACATTTCTGCAAAAATAACTACAATATTATACGATGATTGCCTTCCCTATTACAAAAAATGTCAAATAATTTAGTTAATTTATTTGACTGTGTGTCATTTCATAAAATTTAAAAATAAATGTCTTTATCAACGTAGGAGTTAAATAATTATTAATTAAAAAATAAAGTAATAAAAATGTAAACGTCATCTTTATATTGCATTTTTAATATTTACGAAGGAAGAAGTTAAGTACTATTATTATTTTCATTTTATTTGTTTTATTATTATCAATTATTAATTTTTTAACTTTTTAATTGATATGCAATATGTAATAACCATCAGTTAAACGTTGGATTAAAACTTGCCGTTCTAATGGAACTTAATATATCTTCACCTTCATTAAAGCACTCGATAATAAATAATCATGATGAAGAAACTAATTATAGCGCATCATCATTGCACATACACACTTTGATAATTGCATTTAACGCAATTAATATTTTTTACTGCATTTTCCATTTTTACTACGCCACTTACCTACTTGTCGAACATGTTTTTAATTATTCATGGACGTTTTCTCATTGTGCTAACTAAAAATAGTTTGGTCATCACCTTAATTAAAAATATTTTGACAACATGAGGCGTAATGTTATATTTTGTTTTTGTTGTAATTTGTTTGATTATATTAATTCTTTTTTCTTGTTTCAGTTTTCAACAGTGAAGTGCATGTGTGATAATCGGCACGTCAAAAATACCCAAGCATTGTGATAGTTGCGTAATGGTTCTTGATAGTGTACATACTTGTATGCAAATGTAATTTGTGAGCACAATTTAATTGGTAAATTTTAATATAAAATAATTAAACCGGTTTGGCAAAGCTATTAATGTAACGATTCAATCATAACCGTGCATGTCCGTCCAATCGAGATGGGTCAGAGGTAAATAATTTTACCAAGTAGTGTAAATTTTCGATGCGGGCGTTTAAAAATTAAATGCGATGAATTTGTTTTCAACTTTTTTTATGGTGATAGTTTTTACCGAAACATTGCTAATTATCAGTGACGTAAATGCAGATGTTTTTGCACAACAGCGTGGTAAAAATCGTAAACCTCTTCTATCGCCAATAACATCTTCAAGGGAAAGAAAACCAAACATTGTTCTTATTTTGACTGACGATCAAGATGTAGAACTTGGTTCTTTAAATTTTATGCCAAAAACTTTACGGTCCATAAGAGACAAAGGTGCCGAATTTCGTCATGCATATGTTACGACGCCTATGTGTTGTCCATCAAGATCGTCTCTTTTAACGGGAATGTATATTCACAATCACCATGTTTACACCAATAACGACAATTGTTCCAGTACATATTGGCAAGCCACCCACGAAACGAGGTCTTTTGCTACGTATCTCTCCAATGCCGGATATAGAACTGGTAAGTAATCGCAAAATAATTTATTATCCATGAAAAGATACTTTAAAGTCATTCAGTCGGAGTCCTATTATTAATTATATTATATAGTACGTACATAGTACATATGGAACAAAAATTAGCAAAATATCAACTTGGTGTAGTTCAAAATGTTTTTAAATTATTTGATGTCATATTGATATTTTTCTGTTGTGAACTACTTCGTATAAGTTTTTTAATAAAAAAGTTTTTATATAGAAAAGTTTTATACGCTGTAGTATTATTTAACTGCAAACGTTTAATACATTTCAAGTTCATGAACTATGCGGATTGATTAAAGATATTTATAAAATTACTAATCTTTATTCTGCTTATTTAAAAATATTTCCTTTTTTATAACATAATTATAACAGTATAAAATTATATGTTATGAATAAATTAAAAATTGAAAAAGCTCATCGGAATAAACATACTTTGTTGCAAACAATAAAATTAGCATCTCAAAACAAATAAGCGTATATTATAATATCATTATTAATGGATTTATTACTATATAATTACAATAATTATTATTATAATGGTGCGACTTGTTAAGCAATTTTTCCTTTAATGTCATTTTATCATGCTTATAAGTGTGTCCGACCAACCCATTACAAATAGGTAACTACTTAATTAACCATATGTTTTAGAAGAAAATTTAGATAATTTCACTTATACAAGATTTTCCTAAATTATGAAAGTAAAATTATGGAATGAAAGCAAAGATAGATAGCCGTTTCAATACTTACGTGTAACTGGCTTATAAATCGACGCACATTCCCTGCGTACAAATATGTAGGTATAATAAATTACTACTATCAATATTATTAATTTCCAATACAATACTAAGTTTTGTACTAACGTACTGTGTACATTTAACTGAACAAAATTTTTGATATTTATACTATAGTCTTTTTTCTATATAACAAAAATTAGTTCTATACATCAAAACTTATTTCTATTATAAATTTTAAATTTTCCTATATGGAACGGATATGTTATAGAATTTTTAAATTACTCATAGCTAATTTATTATTATCATATTATCATAATTAAAATAACAATGATTAGAATTTTTATATAATAATGCTTATAAAGTAATATATAGGTGTTGAACTTTCATCGTTTACTAACGACATATTGTGAAGAAGAATCAAAATTTGTATTGTATCTAAAGGGGATTTTGTTGAAAAAGTTGTTTATTAGTTCACCACAACATTGTTCAGCAGATGTATACACATGTGATAGCAACATAAGGAAAAATAATTTAATTTCTCTTTTGTAATTTTTGAATATATTATGTAATAGCAATAAGTAGCAAATGAAGATGGTATGAAACTTCTAGTTAGCATAAATTTCAAATCGTTTATTTGCTAAACGGTAATGGGGAAGTAGTTATGTTGAGTCTCGAGTAATATTATCCTTTATATTAACTCCATTTAGTTTTCGTAATTTCGGCTATGCTGATATTAAATATGTTAAATAGATATACTGTTTAAAATTACTGCATTGTTGTAGAATATTATCTTGCGGTGGATTATTAGCTTATTTTAATTTTAAAGTTTAATAATATAATTTTGACGATAAGCTTTTACGTCTCTATCATCATAAACACTAGGGATGTTTTCAAAACTTTTCAACAGTTTATACTACACACCGCAGCAGAAAATAAATACCAATAAATTGTATTAAATTGAAAGTTACAGATTATTAATTTTTTAAATCAGTTATTAGGCCGTTATTAAAAATAAATAGCTTTAATTTTTTTATTAACCAAGTGAAACGACCTTACGACCCATGAGTAAATAGGTAAATCACGTTTAAATAAATTTATTGCAAGCTTGAAGAATTTGACCCAATTTTAACTTTTTTTGCTTTAATATGGGTCATTTGAATATTATTACTATATTGTGGAATTATCGATTCTATTATAATATTTTCAATAACAATTATACATACACCTACGTAATATATTATAAATTCGATTAAATATTTATTATCCTTGTAGTATTTTTTATTCCGAAATACTAAAATACAGATAGACAAGTTGGCTAGAAACACGCCAAGGATTTATCACAATCAATGGAAATTCCGCATCATGACCTAGTATATAATATTATAGTATTATTAATTTTTCATTTAGAAAAAAAAAATTTTTGAGGTAAAGTAAACATTCATATGATACTGAATACAATAACATACTGTAGTACAATACTTGGTACTCAGTTCAGGGTACTTGAAATTAATTGTAATTGACGTACATATTTAGAACCAGGAAAATGTACTCTCGAGTGCTTTCTATATCATTCTACCTGCATTAAAAAACACACACTGTTTATTATTTTATTATAATTTATAAATGTTGTTATTAGTTATTTTTCTATTGTTGGGCCACCTGTTGACAACGTTGTGACCTCTTTCGAGAAGTACTCATACTTTGTACTTGAGAACTTTTTTTACTGTACTAGAACAGCTTTGATTTCATCAGTCAAATGTCTGACAGTTTTAGTGGGACTTCTCATTGGTCTCATTGAGGGTGAAACAAACAGAGACAAAATGTGGCAGGTCAGTGACGGAACAGCCTTAATTTATTTAGTACTTTATTTATGCGATTGAAAAGTGTAAATTTTAAGTGTAGGTGATGCAAATACGCATTTGGTTTTTACTTCTGGACATGTAAAAAAGTCTACACGTTGTAACATAACTTGATGATCTTATTTATGTAAATTGAAAAACAGAACTGATTAAAATTATTGTAATTTTATGTTTTAATATATTTTATTTAAATTAGATGAATGCACAAGTCAGTCGAACCACTTTCTTTCGATCCAAGTTTTAAATTACATATCGGTTTTGCATTCATTATTGGCGTTTTAGCATGTTGTTCATTTAGATTTGTAAATGACAAGTTAAGGTTTATGTTCTTGCAGGATTATTTAAAAGGCACCGCAGCGGCGGCTTAAAACTTTGTGTTGTAATTTTATCAAGGGGATGAGTTATTATTATGTATTGTAAATTTTTGTTGTAAAGAAATACACTAATGATGTCAAATTTTGGTAATTTTTTGTATATTATTTGGCATTCATATAGTCGAGAAAAATTTATACCTGAAGCAACACCCAAGTTCAAAGTTCAAATAAAAAGAACCAATTATTTATTATAATTTCTTTTTTTTTGTTTTTCACTTTATTAAAATGAATGAAATATGCGTGACATATTTTCAAGAAATAAAGTTATAATTATTACCTATTAATCCTAGGATATTAAATCGACAGCTTTAAGTGGGCAGTCATTCAACTTTAAATATTTTTTTACGTGTTGGTGTTGTGATTTTCATTTTATAGATTTTTAACCTGCGTAGGTGAAATTATTCAAAAAGTAAATAGGTGTAGGCACTCAAGTTGGATTCTAGTTTTCTTAAAAGTCTGTTTTATTTATGAATGAAACGCAATTCATTCATGGATATGGTAAATAATGCGGTTAGTGTGTGTACATACGACGTATTTTTATAATTTATTATATGGTAGTTTTTCCGGTAGCGATTTATTATTTCAAGAACTGCTGATAATACATCTAATTTAGTAAAATTAATTACCTCTATGTGTTTACAAATTTTTGTGATTAATCGGAGTTGTTAACACTTTTAGTAATTATTATACCTAATTAATTATTTTTTATATTTAAGGCTTCTGAGGATTTATCATTTAGACATATCGATATTTTATAATAACCAAAATAATCTAATCAAATTTCACTGCCTCGTCACAAATCAAATAATATGATTTTTATAAATATTTTTCGGGTTTCTGAATTCGATAGCAGTATTAATTTTTGAATTCTTGCCGTCTATATTAGGTAGGCACATTATTCATAATTTATAATTGCATCTTTCCAATAGCGGCTTTCTCTTTAGAAACAACTTGATATAATATTTCTAGTCTAACATGAAAATTACCCACTAAATGACACGGTTTCTGTGTCGTTCCATTAAGTAAGACGATTCCTGGGCGCACTTTATGGTCAGAACATCTTTCTAATTATTAGTTTACTCAAACAACATTTCGAATTATGTAAATTTATATTATTTAGCAAATTAAATTGTTTAAGAACAAAACCAATTGTAATTTATTCAAATGTCATCAATAAAATTGGAATCCCACTCATTGTTAGTAAATTTTTATGGAACATAACAATCGTAAGTGGTTATTTAAACCCGTAAAAGGATTCTACTTGTCCTACACTCTTATTATGCGTAGGCCTTATTGTGGTAATTTTAATAACACATTTTCCCTTATTGTTCACTAATTTACTCTCGACTATCATTGTAAGGAAGTTGCTTATAAATTTCGTCCCTTGAGCTTATTTTAATAAATAGCACCAGGAAATAGCGTTCATGCGAAGAGCGTGCTGTCCAGTATAACAAATGTGGAAATCTTTGTCACGTAGGTATTTTCGATAAGTTTGACAGTCAAGGAAATCTACAAGGTCATTTATATAAAAAAATCGTTTATTTCATAGGATCTTAAACATTTTCAATGGCTTGAAAATTGTCTTTGAAAATTGTTGTTTGAAAGTAAGTCTTATGAACAAGTCTGTTGTTCGCCAGCATCTCAACACACACTAACATGTAAGTTCCAAGCCAAGTCTTCGTACTTGCTTAGAAAAGAATGGAAACCGAAGTACAATTTGCACAAACTGTTTTTTAATGTTTTGCCAGAAGAGCCAGTCTATCTGGTTCAAAGAACAGTTCTTGGTATGTACTTTGAGTCAATTAAAAAAAAAAAACTTTTACATGTTTATATTTTAGTTTTTATCAAGTACCTCTTTTTGAAGGGGGCGCCGATAATATTTTTTGGTTGCAGGGAGGCGTGACATAAATAAGTTTGGGAATCACTGATTTAGATTGAATAAATAATTCCTGAAAAATGGTTCAAGATATTCAAATTTAGTAGATGCAGCAATAATTAATTTTATGTTTACATTCTTTTTACAATACCTATAATGCGATTCATTTATTACGCTTTTCATCAGATTACAGATAGCTTGGTCGCTTATAATATATTACATAAACTGCATTTACCATTAGGTTCACTAATACTACATCATTAATAATTATTTAGGATGCATAAAGTTGCACTTTACCAATAAGAATAAAAACATCAAAATGAGAGTTGAAGAAAATTACGAGCATCTTTGACCGATTTATTTAAATTAATATCAGGTGTTATACCAGTTGTGGGTGTACATAATTTGGCGCATTACAAGTATCTTTTATGTAAGACACCAACGCAATTTTACACCAACATTCTGTTATTGCGTGTTTAATCAGATTAAATCGATACGCGCAATTTCACATATAATCACTATTTAGCACAGCAAGGAAAATTCAGCAAACGTTTTCAATGGCCTTTTATTCATTTTAACTCTTAAACGAAAAAATTAATTATTTACCATCTACGCCGATTTTTCTATTTACATATATTTAAAAATTCTTTTTGGTAGTTAATGCAGTAGGTAGATGCTTCTCTGTGCATCTTTTCTGTAACTTTTGTTAAAAAGCGCCCACTAAAATTCATGATGACATTTTTGGGCTCTACCTAAACAATGTTTGCACCACTAAATTCTTACGATGGAAAATACCTAATTCTCGAAAATCGGTAAATTGAAATAAAAATGTTTTCAGTATGTGAAAACCCGAAGTATTTATCATGTTAATATAAAAGCTATTGAAATTTTGAATTGATTATGATAAAACCGCAAATTGCTGTTTTAAGCGTCGCCATACTTGACCAAATTTCTAACTTTTTTAAAACTTTATTAAAACTTAATTTTATTTGCCATGAAAAAGTATTTGTTCACCAACTAAAATAATAAAATTAAATAAAGTGGAAAATTCTAATGAAATTTGTTATTATTTTATAATTACACCGTTTCATCATTGTCAGTTGAAAAGTAATCGGAAAACTTAATAAAGGAAGAAGAATTTTTCCTGGATTAAAAATGAAATACGTTTCATTTTTAATTCTTATTATTATGTTTAATTCTAACACATAGCTATAAGATCTCTGTAGTAATATTAATTGTTGAACAGCCCTTGAGATGAATTCTCTAATAGCAGCAATGTTTTAAGTTGTATCTCTAAAAGACGATTCCAAAATGAGTATAACTCATTAAATCATGACGAGTTCTATATGCATTGCAATGCTTTAAAACTGCAATTTTATTGTCATATCAAAGCGGAAGAGCGTAGTTAATTGCTATTAATAAATAAGTTAAAAAACAATAGCTAACAATAATCGCAAAATAAATTTTAAAATACAAACTGCTATACGCAGTGAGAAAATCGAGCAAAATTGCACCCTGAGCTTTTTCATCAATCTTAAAATCCGGACTTTTTACTGATATATTTTATTATATTTGAAAATAATATAACAAAATAAATAATAAAATAAGATTAGCCTAATTTAAACATTTTAATAGAGCCAAATTAATTAAATGAATATAGAAATAGTAAAATGTATTTTGAGAAAAAAGGTAATTTTATTCACAATCATGTACTGGTAAATCATTATTAAATTTTTGTACGTTAATATCATTTATTAACTGTGATTGTGAATAAAATAGTATACATACTATTAGCCTTTAAACAAAACTTAATGATTAAACTTAACCAAATCAAAACAGAAAATATTTAATTTAAATGGTTTCTCGTCAGTTTGAGTTATAAGTGAATTTTCAAACCTGGACGAAATTTGTATCACCGGAGCTTAATGCACACTCGACATAATTTTTACATTTAGTAAACTCCTGAAGTGTGTTAGTTGCATTTATTTCTCTCAAGAAATCTGAATGTATTTATTGTAAATTACTGAAAAACACAAAAATGCTGGCCAATAAATAATAAACAGACGAAATTTTGTTTATTTATTTAAAGTAATTTATTTCATTTAAATAACTGTTAAAATTATTAAATTGTTGTGACTTTTAATATTTCAGGCTGATAATCTTCAAAACTTGAGTCCCATTTATTATAAAACAAGAAATCACCACCGAGTCATAAAAGCTAAAAAAAACTAGTTAGAATTCTTTAAAAAATACATTTTTGTAACGAAAACATTTGAATCCTTAACAAATCTTATGGCGAATTTAAATGCTATTGTTTTACCCATGGATCACCACATGGTATAATAAGGAACAGCTCGATGTTTTAAAAATCAAAAATATATTAAATAAATATGGAAAAGTTTTTCCATAATTTTTAGGTTGGTAAAAAAATTTATCAGTTGAGAGTCTGTTACAGATGAACAACAGGTTTAGTTTCTTAAATAAGTGACTGCAAATGATGAGTGAGTGAATACTTATAGCGACATTAGGTTGTTGTATAATTAAATTTTTGCGATGAAATATACCGAATAGTTATGAAATGAATGATAGGGATTGAGCATAGTAGCGTTCGCTTTAGAATTTGTTAGCAGAACCTTCACTTAAAATTTACTTTGTTGGGAGCAGGACTGAATATTCCCAAAAATATTCTGTCCATTACTATCTTTCTCCAAGAAATCTTCTGCAATAATATCAAATCCAAAGCTTTCCCCTCAGGAAAATTAAAGTAATTCAAAGCAAATAATTAATTTACTATATTTCTATTTCAAGTTTGGATTTTTTTTAATTATTTGTGCTGCAATTCCTGGCAAATCCAGGGAGGAAGTAATGGTGGGAGGAGTAAATATAATTAAAGTAATTTAAACCAAATAATTAATTACTAGTATTAACCCTTTCAACCCTGACTTTTTTGTAGTCGAAATGAAATTTTTTTTACATAAATTCTTTATCTGGACTCATATAATATGGTATTTACCAAATTTCAACAAAATCGCACATTGGGTTTAGGAGTTAGGAGATTGTGGTGGCAAATGCCACCACCAGGTCTTACGATATTACAGATCTTTACGCTAAAATGCTAAAAATACAGCGGTGGCAATTGCCATCGGGAGGGCCGAAAGGGTTAGGTTTGATTAAGTTAAAATGTCTTTTAAATTTAAAGTATATTATTGGATGAGATTATTTTGCATAAGGATAATTTAGCCAGGATATTTTTGAATGGGATATTTAGTCCTAGACCCCACTTCGTTAGAGCTTTTCATTCGGAAAATTTTGATGGGACAGACACATACATACATACAATAATACAAATTTATGTTTTATACAATGTAGGCAAAAGTGCCATCGCATTGGCTGATTACCGGACATTCCGGTCGAGAATGGGCTAATACATAGTGTGTTTTCAGAACTTTTTCGATGAAACGTTAAAATAGTAGCATATTTTTTAAAATATAAAGGTAAAGTGCAGTATCAAACATGAAATTTCCGTTAAATGGCCGAAAACAGACGAATTCACATTATTACATGTTAATAATTTGAAAATATTTATTCGAGTATATTAGTAGGTTAAAGTACGTAAATTTTACCTCTAAACTTGTGGTCTATATATGCAAGAGGCTGACGTTATAGTTTTCTAGACAACATAGTTACAAATCGACATCATAGAGAACTTTTGTAAATTTTTAACATAATGTACACCACTGCAAGGTGCGGATTGTAGGGTTGTGTTCGAAGTATTAGTATTGGAAGTTTACGTGGTAGTTTAGTTTGATTGTGGTTATCGCAAGTTTGTGTACATCTGACGATAATGAATCTCTTAGCTTAATAGCGAAATCGCTCATGCAATGAGATTAATGTGATTCATGTGATATGTCCTATGTTCAAAGCACTAGCTCAGTCATAGCGTTGTGTTAAGCGTTGGAAATGAAATGTGAAAAAAGTATCTACTCTATCTTATGTAGATCACACGACCGAAGCCATGTTACTTATTTCAATTGAGTTTTTGAAAACTTTATCATTAGTTTTTTTAACTTCTTCAAGCAGCATTGGATTTAAGTTCTCAGGTCACGAAAAACCGTGGAAATGCGAAGCACCGTGGTAACTTTTACATACTATCTCTTCACGGAATTTTCAACGACGAATTTAATCTCAATCGTATAGGATTATAATACTACTTCGTAGTACGGCTTGATTTTTACTCACACTCCCAATCCGTTCAAAATACCACAACCTGATTGGTTAATTTGCTTTGATTGGCTACACATGAAGTACCTACCGCCAGACTAGGTAATTATTATGTCTGATTAATTACTTGAGAAGCGATCACCTTTCGAACTCTTGAAAAAAACTATCAATAAAAATTTGACACACTTTTAAACAAACAACTGTTTATAGTGGGTTTATAATTTATTTTATATGCATGACACATAAGTATCATATTCTTGACAGGATCAGTTTATATATTTTAATAATAATTGTATATGATAGATCGACCACATAATTGATTAAGTCAGACAATCAAATTATATAAGATATAATGTTTCTTTTTTAAATTATTTTTATTAATTTGCCTCGTGACTCATTTTGATGTGCAAACTTAGCTTTTAAATTGTTTAGCAGATGCTTTGCAACTCATTTTTATGACTTTTCTAATTTTAGTTCATTATTGATAGATTTATATTGAGTTGGGTGCCTAAAGAGGATTGACCTATCAGTCTTTTCTGATGATAAGTAATTAGTAAACAAAAGTGTAATAATAATAATCATTTGCTTGTTAACAGGTTATTCTAATTAGAGAAACTTTTTTATGATTATTATTTGCAACATCTCGTCATGTAGTGGTGGTGTTTTAATTGTACAAATAATTTTTTAAGAAAATACATAACAATATACTACTGCTTAATATGGATTATGAACCACAGCATAAACAATAAATTTAGCAGCAGTCACGAAATTCGAACTCGTGGGTTTGGAATCTCTAGTTCTAGTGTTTTCCAATACAGCCAAACTACCTTTTACCCTTAACTTATTTATGTTATTATTAAAATTAACTATTTTTACTTCCTCTATCTGCTATGAGTAGTAGAGAGGAAATATAGTAATTATGAAAAAAATCAATTTCGCCGGAAATACACGCTTTGACCATACATTAATTCTGATAATTTCGTAAAAATGTCTGTCTATAATATTGATGTAGGATGGTATTATACGAGTATAGTATGCAAGCGATTGATCAGAATTAATTAGATCATAATTGAACATTTACTTTTTGTATTTGTTGTATGTACAAAAAAAACGTTATGCAAAAGTTGGTTCCTAAATAATTAATGTGTATAACTTTTGTTTGAAATTTTTTTCTATTTTTAATTAAACAAAATTACAAAATTTGTAAATTCTATTGTGTAAATGTTTAATAAAAAGATTTGCTCGTTTTTGCATTTTACTTTTGTATACTTTTAATTTCCATATTGCATTTGGTTGTACCATATTATTCAATATTTTTATAAATTAGGAACTACACGTTTTTGCTTTCAAAATTATTATTCATGCACTAACTGCATAAGGACAATCCACATTAAATTCTAAACAAATACAAATGATCAAATTTAAAATAAATATTTATTTGGAACATTTCGGTAGATTTAAATTCAAATAACTTTTATTAATCTCAATGTTTGATCAACAACTTTCCTGGTGTTTTAATCAAATAAATGGATTATCAACTTTCAATTATATTTCTCTTCTGCACTTATTATTTATTGTGCAGACATTATTGTAGTAGGTATCATCAGCATTGAATATGAAAACTGGTTTAACTCATAAATATGGAATTTTTCTTTTTATTAAATCGGTTTGTTCGTTCTTTCAATATTTTAGACATTTTATATTATTTTAATTTTTTTTTTTTTAATTAAATTTTTAATATACCTAGGACTATATTTCAAAACTGTTATCAACGAAAACATATTATTAAAGAATTTTAATGAGTTGACGTTTTAGTCGCTTTGCTGAGTTTGATTGGCTGAAATAATTACAATTTTTATTTTTTATAACAGGAAACTGGATTTGAATGTGCTTTTATAAGCTTTTTAAAATTAATGATAAACGAACAATTGCACAACTATTTAATAATAATAATTTCAACAAGCAGTAATAAGTCCAATTATTTCTGTTGCAGTCATACGCGTATTAAAATTTACGGTGGGCGACCGTGGGTGACTTCCGTAGTCCCCGGACAAAAACCCACGTGCCTGGTCAAAACACGTGTCGTCTGCTGTCATTTTGTTGAAGGATAATAAATTTGCTCATTGTTTCATTATTATTTTACATGTGTTTATTTTAAGCAATTCCTCCATAATTATTTTTCATCTTGTACAACATAATTATAGTAGATATCATAAAACTGCTGCAATGTTTCATTTGATGCAACTTGCTGTTTTCTTTTAATTTTTCAAGAATAATAAGTTTTAAACTACTTTGTTTTTTGGGGCAAAAACTCGTGGGAGATTAATTTATGTAATCTGAGCGAGCTGCATGTCAAAGTTTTTTGGATTATGTCTAAATTTAATGTATATACCGGGTGCTATATAAACTACGAATGATAAGAGCATTTAGATTTCATCTAGCTTTTACTTAAAAAGTCAAAAAATGCTTTGAAATTGTTAAAATTTTTATATATCGAACTGGCCATGTAATAAATTCAATTTAATTTATATTTTCACAAATAATTACCTTGGAAACTTACCTGGCCAGTCTGATAAATGAAATTTTTAACAATTTCGAAAGCATTTTTTGACTTTCTAAGTAAAAGCTAGATATGCTCTTATCATTCGTAGTTTATATTTCTGCATTATTTTTGTGCTTTTCATTTTTCTTCTAAAATAATTAGGGAAGCAGGAATTTGGATAAATAAGTTTGTACATGTTAATTTCCTATGTTCGGCTAACTCGTTCATCGACCTGTATATTATAATTATAGCAGATTACATTAAATAGTATCCACGAAAACAATTTTGTTTAACATTTTTCATATGTCAACTATACATATATTTTCGCTTTTCTAGAATGTGAGCAAGTTGAACAAAGGACTGGAAGAGTCTTTCTCGACTTCAAAGTTTATTAATTTAAAATAATACTCCTATTATTTTATTCAGACTGTTGAAACTTTTAGATACCTTGCATCTAAATTATTCTGAGAAATAGCTTTTGTGAGAAGGATAAACTTATTAAAACTTAATAATTTCGTTAAATTTTTAATGAAGAGCACTGATTGGTTTAAACCATAGCTAAATATAGAATGACTTATACCAATTGAAATAGTTAGAGATAAATGAATAAGAATTATAACAAGTTATTCCACTGTATTGGTACTAACCTACCTGTATCACTTACACGAAAAAAATAATTGAGAGCTTCGTGCTGTCCTGCTTTTGTAAACAAAATAAAGTAAAACTATCGAATAGAAATAATATAAAAAAATGCAACTTGATGAGTGTAATAGCCTTTACATGAAATAGTCCATATCTAGGAATGTATTAACCATTTCACTTCAATAATGCCTTGATTAATTGAACAACATAATAAAATATGTACAAATTTACCGAGTTATTTCTTCTGTCTGATTTTATCGTTTTAATTTGTCGTTTTCTTGCACATACGAAGAAAATCTAGTGAGTTTTATTGCAATCGTACCTTTACTCCACTTCTACATTTAAAACCATTACCATTAAATCAAGCTAACGATCATTAAAATTGTAATAAGAATTCTGAATTACGTTTTTATTTTTGTTTTCAGGTTACTTTGGAAAATATCTTAACAAGTATAATGGATCGTACATTCCGCCCGGTTGGAGAGAATGGGGTGGATTAATTATGAATTCTAAATATTACAATTATTCCATCAACATGAACGGAAAGAAAATTAAGCATGGATTCGATTATCACAAGGTAAATGCACGATTTAAGTAGTTCCTCTAAAATTGAAAAGAATTTTAGAAGCATAGTTTTGTATAAAGTTTTGTTATCGAAGTTTGTTGAACTTCTTTGGAAATGACGTTCTCGACTTTGCATTTTAAAAATAAACTACTCTACATACACCTTTATGATACATTTTGCTGCAATCATTATTTTATGATCATGACTTACTTTTTTTACATAGAGAGTATTTTGTATGATGGTTCATATGCATAGATAGTACTAAATGTGCATAATATACTTAGGTAGGTACCAGTATAAATAATGTGAATATGAATATCTTCTAAATGAAATATGAATCTGTAATTTTTAATTAAAAATGTAGGAATTTAATCGGAATAGTCGATTGCATTTTTGTTTTCGATATGAAGTAGAAATTCGATACAAATAGAAATCTAATACAGGTAATATTAATATTTAGATTAAAATTATTTAAAATTATAGCAGTATAGAATGATACATTAGATCAGTGGCGGACTTTGCTTTTATGTTGTTTGAATTTTGAACTTTGAATAACATTTTGTATTTGCTCCTACCTTCTGCTCCAGTGATTATGTAATATAAGAAAAGTATCTTTCCCTGGGAAGTATTTCATACCCCCAAACCTCCCAGTTTTACTGAAACGGTCATAAAAATATATTTCCTATAAGATTTACACAAGAATCGTACAAAATTGTGAATTATAATCCAATAATCAATTTATAATATACCAAGAGCTTAACTTGAACTCACCAACTTCACATTAAATTAAAAATGGGGAAAAAATTAAGAGAACTTCTACACCATATATTGGCTTCATACCAGATGTAGTCAATTGGCTGTTTCAAAATATTTACAAAAATATCGTAAAACTCAGACGGTGGAGCGTAAAAAAAGTACTGGGCTTACTTACGAGTAATCGTGAGGTTCGTACAGACATATCATTTAAAATGAGGATTTGAATATTCTAAAAATTCTGACGTTTTTCTTTTCTTAAGACAAAATAAAAAAAAAAGTTCATTTACTTCTATGCTTATAACGTTATAACAATGCTTGATCGAAATCCGATCACGTGGCATCAACATTTGCAATTTTTGCTGCTTTTGTGCTGGTTATGAAAGATAATTTTATAATCTTTTATAGACTTTTAAGCAGGTGCAGTGAACGTCGAAGAAAAACAATTAGGATTTCATGAATCTAAATAGCATAAATTTATTGGTGGTGAAAATAATTATGCTTCCTAAGAAACTGAAATATCTTAGCCCCTATTCATAATTATAAAACGAAAGACTTTTTAAAAGCAGACTTTTGCAGCTAAATACAATTTTAAATAGGTAGTGAAATTTTACTCAAAATTTTTTTTAAATTTTTTATCAACAATTTAAAAGAATTAAGTTAATTTTATTTATTTGCTTATTATTATTAAATTTCCTTTCTTAACCAGCACAAAAGCAGCAAAAACTGTAAATTCCTTATTTCGATGAAAAATTATTTTAAGCTTGGAAGTAAACTAATTTTGATTTTGATTTTACTTTTAGATAAAAAACCGCAAAACCCTTAGAATATAGTTAATCGTAAAACAGCAGAAAATTTTAATTCTAAAATCTTCATTCCTTAAGATTATTTTTAGATGGAAATATCTAAAAATTAATCTTATAACTTGTTTATTTTTAAACAAATTGGTTTCAGCATCATCTCAGCTAAGATATTTCAGTTTCCGCAAACTCCTTAAATTGTAGATGTGCGCATCTTCTCAAACAAATACGACTGCTACATGAAAACAGAAAACTGCAATTTCTATAATGATTATTTTAAACTACACACAAAAATTTAATTTTTTTAAAAATGGTTGATCAACCAGATTGGACCACTTGAAGCGAAATAATCTAAATACATTATCTTAGACTGTTTTTTGGTAAGTCTTTAGATTCTTTAAAAAATCACCTGAAATAATTTCTTAAAAATATTGGCCACCTTGGATCAGGTATAATATATTGAATATCACATTAGTTGAATCACTTGAAAACCCCTTTTTCTTAACTTCTGTTAAGTCTTAGAGTAATTATGTATTATCACTTATTTTTGGCTAAAAGTTATTATATCATAAATGTATCAGTTTTCAACAATATTTAAAAAATTTGAAAACTATGAGCGGTCGTTAAAAGAAAACTCCCATTTAAAAGTTACAGATATGATAAACAATTAATTTCAATGAACATATTAGTTCTTACGGTGGAACCATAGAGTAAGTGGATTAAGAGTCAAGAAAATTTAATTCTTTTTAAGCTTAACCCTTATGTTCCCGTACAAATATACAACTTATATCTACCATATGGAAAATAGTACTCGGGTACTCGGTATGATAACATAAGGGTTAAAAGTTTAAATTTAATTAACTAATATCATTTTAATATACTTAATAATTTCTTACAATAAAGGTTCATTATCTTTTCATCTTGTTAACATGTAGTTTAGTGGCAACTCATGTGATTTTGGGCTTCTAATATACCATGAAAAGATATCTTTATGGATCTATATAGTTCAAAGAATGTCGGTGTTTCAAATGTTGCAGTGTCCCTAAATCTGATTTCCACTATACACTGAAAATAATACAGTGCTTAATATTAACGAACAGCGATTGTTAACTGAAATTTGCTGTGACAAGGAATCTTTTCTTTGATAAAAAGATATGCTAAGTAAGATTTTAGATACTGAATTCGTAGATACGTTAAGCTATCGAATTGGCATTCTTATATACAAAGAAAATTGTTTCATTGACTAATCTAGAATATTCCTGCATATAAAGCAGTTTTCGTCTATCCGATAAAATGTCTTCTTTGCATTAAGGAATTCGAACATTAAAAAATTATGATTCATGCAAGAAATTTATTCGTTATTGTAATTTACACTGTTATGAAATAATGATCTACATGTTGGATCTATTACGAAGAATCCTAGTTTTAACGTTTGTATTACGTGGATTAATTGGATAAAATTACATAATATAACGACAGCAAACTTTAATACAACGACTTTGTACGGTACAAGAATTGCTGATGACATAAAAACTGCAATTTTGCAAATATGCAGCTTCATATCGTAGTTTAGATAAAAATTTATTCTGTTAACAGCGTTTTTAGTGTAATAACGTGCTTATTGGAATTGCCAATTCTAAATCAAAAGTAAGAACTTATAAATAATTGTTTTATTTATTTAAACTTAATTTTCTAATTACTCTTTAATTTCATTTCAGGAAATAGTATGTATAGATAGGTGGATTTCCAACTAAAATTGGTAAGGATTTTCTCCGAGAGGTCTTTTATGTTTCATATAAAAATGGCTTTTTTTTAGAAGTACTATCATTTCCACAAAGAGGACGAATATATTACATTATATTGTAATTTAAAAATTTCATTTAATGTGGCTGTTGGTAAACATTAAACATCGTGAAAATACACCAAAAATAATTTCAAAAACATAAGACTTAAACAAAATTTGGTATACAAATTTTGAATAATAATAATACAGGTCTAGGGGTGAGTTTCTTTTAAAACAAATCCTTCAATTATTTCATAAAACTTTGCTTAAATTATTTTAGTTTTTCTATAAGTGTTTAAAATGTACATTTTTAGAACCAAAAGATAATGCAAAAGTGTGCATTGGGGCGTTAAATTTTGATATTCTATCAGCTGAATAGTTTGATAATTCTTGGAAAGCCTGTATAGCCAATATTGGCTTAAAGATCTAAAGAATTCAGAGACCGCTACTGTAATTATGAAGAAAATTGAAAATTTATAAAACCCTAATAGAACTGGTATGTTTCTCTAGAAATATCTTAAATAATACCTGATTATTAAAACCTTAAACTTACAGATCAGGTAACATGGATTTTAATGCTGCATTCAATAATAATGGGAACGGTTATTTATTGAACACTTGGTACAATTCAAGCAACAAGAGGATAAAGTGACTCACTTCATATTGAAGAATTTTTTATATATTTTGTAACATACCTAAGATATCAATTTTTTAAAGATCTGTAAGTATAGATATCTGCTTTAAAATAATTTTTGTGTTTAATTTAGATTTTTCTAATTAATCTTCAAAATTTTTATACTAGCTTCATATCTATACTCGAAATATTGATTAATTTATTAATTAGCATTTTGTATTTTTATACCAAATAAAACTAAATATGAAGCTAGTGTAAAAAGTAGATAGTTTTAATAAGTTTGAATTTTACTTTTTTTAATTTTTAAGTTTAAATGAAATATGATTAAATATTTTGATTATCGTGATTATTATTGTTTATATGTATATAGGTACTTAATTTGTTATAAAATAAAATTGTTTCTTAATTAATAAACATTATAAAGTATATTGAACATTCTTTTTTTATACGTTGCATTAATTACTACCATACGTATAACTACGAAATGTTTACGTTAAACAAAAACCAATACTTATTGAATCAATGAAATGTAGTTGTCAGTTAAGGAATGGTCATCTTTTTCACAAAAACACAAATCCATATGACAACAAATAACATTCTTGAGTCAACGAATGCCAATTCTTCCGACCATAGACGCTATTCCTTGAGATGACGAAACCGTTTTTGAAATATGAGCATGTATAAGATATTAATTTCAAAGAATTTATTTTCATTAATACAAATACACATGCATTACTTAGCGAACACCTTTTCCTTAGCATGAAGAAATCGTGCGTTGGATCAATTTCAAGGAACTATTTCTTTATCACTACAACCGTGTGCTTTATATTTATGCTCTGATTTGGTTCAGTGTATGTAACGTTTTATTGAATTTTATAGAAAATATTGATCAATACGAATATGGCGCTCAGTGTTAAATTATTAACAATGAGTGAATCGACTTTGAAATATTTTATCTAAAATAATTTTTCTAACGTAAATTTATTAATAAAGGTCTTATTAAAATTCTTTAAATTTTAATATTCCACGGCGGCGTAACAGAACTGGCGATGTATTACTTTTCATTCTTTTCAATATTGCTGAATATTAACTCGAAAATTTATTTCATTTTTTTATTATATTTATTATACACACATTATACACATATATGTAGATGCATATGGGTATCTCGAGCATAATAGTTACTAAATATGTAATGATATAACATGATATTTAAAAATAACTTACATTATTCATAAAAAAGCTTCAATTTTTGAAAAAAATTTCTCTGATTTAATCGACGAAAAATAATATTTTTTTTTCAATGAATAAATGAAGGTAATTATGTAAAACATACAGAAAACTTCCTCAAATGTTCTAATTTTAATTTACGGCGAACCTTACCTAATATATTTCTCTAATTTTCACAAATTAAAGTCTCCGTATAACGACAGAATAATTTTTTAGAAATGGTTTTGCAATTTAATAAAGTTATAGGAAATTACCATTATTTTCAAACGTCAAATTTATTCTCTAATCTTGCGAACTTTAATTACATAAAAGTTAAATTAATTATTCTATCAAACTTGTGTTTGAGTAATCAATAAAAAGAATTAATTTCGAGGTAAAATTTTGGATTTGGCATTAACTCTGCTTTCCTATAATAGACAAGAATATTCTTTGCGATTGCAACAATTTGTGTTCATATTTACGATAGGCATGTGGAGAATTTACGAGAAGTCGAGGCTAAGCAAGAACTCGAAATATTATTGCATCTTATAATATATTATAATGTGTTACAAAAGCGTCGTAACTCTTATTATCGATTATATTGTATCAATTATCGACTTTTAACTATAATTTTCTAGCCATTGAAGTGTAAATCGTGAGATTTTCTTTGAGAAACGTTTCTTTTAAATCGTATCGTGATAAATTCTAAATTGTCAATCACGTTCGTTTAACTGCTATGTTGAACTTCGCTCTTAATCCAAATAAGGATAAATCTAGCTATAAGCTAGGAAACAAAATTACAAAGATTAAAATTACAAGTAGGTACGAAGCACATAGGTAGGAGCACATTAGTTATAAAATTATAATAATAATCATCATATAAGAAACAAGTACTCCTAAATCACTTAATTGTATAAACTTCGAGGGTTGTTCCTTTATTTTTGATTTAGCAGAAAATCTAATTAAATTAAAAGCTTTTTCTTGTTTTCCAATGATCGATGACACCCGGAAAATAACTCTCAAATCAAGTAAATAAAATGCTAAAATTTTGTTTGTTTTCTTTTACAGTTTAAAAATTTAGTTTTGCGCTCTTATTTGCAATTTCAAACTGATTTATTTGGTTATATCAACTTATTATTTATTATACCAAAAAGTAGATAATATTTTTGTGGAAATATATCTCTGCTTCGGTGTTTCGAACAGTTTTAATCGTTGCCAAACGACTAAACCTTATAATTCTATCTAATTATTACTGCTACACAGGACTAATATTAATGACCTATTAAATGATTAAGCTTGTTATAATGTTGATACAATAAATTGTAATAAAAAAATAGAGTTGGTAAAAATTGTGTAACCAGATTTCAATAAACAGATCATTTTTAAATTTATTTTATTGTGTATTAAATTATAAATCCAATTATCTTTCGATACAACATTATTAAATCAATATAATAAATTTATTATAAATGTTTTATAATTTAATATCGATTAACCGTTCTAAGTTTAATTTTACTGCTACTTATATAATTTATGAGACTCAAGGGACGAGATAAAATTACAGCATTTTGAATTCTGTACGAGTTTCAATAAAATTGCTTATTTGAATATTTGATCTTGATGCTCTCAAGAAATTCAATAAAACTAGTGCAGTTATACTGAATAGTTCTGACATGTGCATTACACTATAAAATTTTATAGTTAGGTTATCCTTTTCATATCTACAACATCAACAAAATTTGAAGTGGTCGATCTAGTTTGGCCGGAGTTAGAAGTTGTGTTTCGAAAAGTACTGATAATTTAAAAATTTGATTTCTATCTTAAATTAACTTGCCAAATTTAAAAAAATTATTTGTTTTAGGACTACTACCCTGACTTAATAGCAAATGATTCGATAGCATTCTTGCGACAATCAAAGAAAAATAGTGCACATAAACCCGTCATGCTTACCATGTCTTTCCCGGCACCCCACGGTCCAGAAGATTCGGCTCCGCAATATTCGCATTTATTTTTCAATGTCACCACGCATCAGTAAGTATACATTTGTAAATCAAAATCAATTGTATTTATACTATAACATTAACTTTCAATCAATTTTTATTGCCCGAGTACTGCATGAGATAAATTTAGTGGCTTGATATTATTTATTATTTTTTATCAATGCTATCGGGTCAATTTTTTTTTAAATAAAATATGCACCGATAATTTATTGCCATAATTAAATATTCATATTTTGACGTCAAAGATTATTTGAATTAATTATGTTTTTGCACATTAATAGTCTTTGCACTTAATTAAGCTATACGAAGAACTTGTATTTAAGATTTACACGAATTTTATTTTAATTAACATTGTGCATTAAAGTGAATTGCTCCAATAAAAAGATACCAAATAATTTTTATATGTTACTGTTAATTTAACGGAGTTTACAAGAAATCGTTAACCTTAAAGGATTAATTTTTAAGTATTTTATCGTATATACTTATTTTATTTATCATTTTTGCATTGCATGACAACCTGATAATAATTTTAATGCTTAAGGAAATTACTTTGTTATGCCTGGTTTGGTACAGTGCATTATAGTTTATTGTGACCAGAATGTTATATTATAAATACATTTTCCAATTTCTCAGTTATAAACTTATAATTTAAAAATTTACAATGCAAAGTCAGGTTTTAACTGTACGCATAAGAAAATCGGTATAAAATAAATAATATACATAATATATTATTAGCAGGTTTGCTTTTACTTACGTAGGATGATTTTTTGACTTTGCAACTCATAATTGATTGACAATATTAGCAATTCTAAATCGCATACGCAAATAAACATATTGTGGTATGCACATTTTTTCAACATTTATTTTACATTCACTTATAAGCGCCTTGATTTATTGAAAGAATACATAAAGCAGTAAAAGCAAAGAGCAAACAAAATGTTGAAGGCTTAAATATTTATTATCATGTTGGCATTCTTCTGCGATAACATTTCCATATTTATGATAGCAGGAAAACGACGTGGGCTATTGTTTTTCGTCTTTCAAACAATCTCAATAGATTCTGTTAAATCGAAAGCGAATTTGAAATGGCACAAAATTTGAATTTATATTTAGAATCAAGATTCATTTAACGTTAATTTAATTTTCTTATATTCTTAATATAGAAGTAACAACTTTTCTAAGTGATGTATTTTCAAGTGTGGTGAATTTTAAAATGGCATAATTAAGCTTTATACCAGTACATTTATTGTGAGCTTGTCTTCTCATAACAATGGAAGTATTTAAATAACTGACAATGTTAGCAGTAACTGAATAATGATTACAGCAGGATTTGATACAAACATGGCCAAAGCAAATTTTAAGTAATTAAATTATTCATGTGAAATAATTTTATCCTCAAAAATTCTTCGAAATTAAATTAAATTATTTAAATTTGATTTTTTTCGCCGTTTAAATTATATTAGCAGGTAAAAGGTTATTGTCGTGTAACAAATTTTATATGGGAAGACTTAATTTTTTTATAAATTTTTATATTTCTGTTTTGATATTGTAAATTTTTGGTTTTGTCGTGAATTAGTTGACGTAGCGCCAAGTAACAAGCAAAACATGGCTTCGTGCCAATGATGGCCGATTGAGTTTACAAATTTTTGTGTCTGTAATTTTTATTATATTTTGAGCTCTTTGCAAGAAATAAATAGGAGAAAAAGTAGGATTTAGATGAAAAAATAATTAAATTGTAAAATTAAAATTCAAAGCATACCGTATAACGCCCTGATCACACGGTCAATATTTTCATCATTTTTTTAATTAAAAAACGATTGCAGGTATAGCGGGTTATCTCGTAAATTTAACGATTTTAAAATTAAATTTTAGTTGAATAAATATTTTAAATTAGCTGGGCACAATTATTAAAAATCGTATTTTTCTGGCAGTTTTGTAATTTTTAATTTGGACGCTTGAAAACTGGAGACAACAAGAAACATAAAAATCATTACAGTTTTTCTGAATCAGCCATTGAGCCATTTTACATCTGCAGTTGCAATAATAATAATGTACGTCTAAAAATTATGAGGATATTTTAGTGTCACAAGAAGATTTATACTTTTGCCGCCTAGAGGCACTGGCGTTTTTGCCGCCCCTATTTAAAGGAAAAATGAGTTGCTTGATATGAAGTATCAAATAAACAATCTTCGTATAAATATTTATTGTACATATTTTTATAAGAAAAAATATAAGATATTATAAACAAATTTTTAAAAAATTCCGCTCCAAACTTTTGCCACCCCCTAAATCCTGCCGCTATAGGCTTGTGCCTACTGTGCCTAATGGAAAATCCACCACTGCTTAGTGTGCATACTTTTATGTTCTATAATATATTTGCCTAATATATAATAATGTACCAATCACAATTGTTGGTGTTTTAAAAAAGATTTTATTTTGAGTTTACACTTACAAGTTAATTACAACATAAAGAAATCTAAACTGACGATTGCTTCTGTTGTACCCCTATTAATAATTTTACAATAATTGGTTTATGAGATTACAATAAGTCTAATGTTTAACATAATAAGATAAATTAACGTTATCGTCTGATAACGTTACTAACAAAGTTTAAAGTCATTTCACTATCACTTATATAACTCCTCCATCCTTAAGAATTTGGAACGTCCTCGTTCACTTTAGGTACCAAGTTCAACTCCATGGCATTTTCTTTTGATATTTTTATTATCGTTTTCTTTTTGAATATCCTATCATAAAGTCTTTTCCTGAAATTTATTAAAATACACAAACAGGTAACAATAATAATAGTTATAACACAGGTAATTGAATAATGCACATAATTAACAATTAGTGGTGTCACGATGGGTTTTTCTTTGATTCTTCTGAGGTCTTGTTTAAGATCTTCCAGGCCATCCATGTGTTCCATCTTGAGGGTAATTTCGTACATACTATCTTGATTTTCTTGATAAATGGTTGGTGGTGGAACCGTAAAGTTGAAATATTCCATGCTAATCATTTGTTCGTGAATTATGACTTCGCATTCGGATTGTAAAAAGTTAGTTCCACGGAGATTATATTTGTTGATATTGTGATTGCAATTTTCGACGACTTCTTCTGGTGGTTCAAAGGTTGTGATTAAACCTGTATTTAGCACGGCATAAACGTTGATTTTTCCACTTGTTTGAGCCATCGAACAATTTTGTAAGTTATCCAATTTGCATGTTGAAAGAATTTCCTTGTAGCAAATGGTTTGATTTATTCCTTGTGAGCACTGTTTTAGCCATTTCTCATCTTCATCTTTTTGTAAGTGATAAGATGTTGGTGGAATAAGAATTTGGGATTTCGGATTTGGTATCGGATAAATTTTCTTGAGAGTGAATGGAATTGGGTTCAATATGGGAATTTTTAATATCATTATTATTGCATTATCGGTAATCATTAAAGTGAATTTTGACATATTTAAAATTTCAAAAAGGTGTGCATCTTCAAAAAATAAGAGTCGATCATTTGAATAAGTTCTTATTAAAAGTTGGTAGATTTGCTGTAATTCTGCAAGAGTTATGAGTTCAATATTTGGGGTTTCTAATTTAGCTAAATTAATGGTTCTCTCTATTATTTTAAGTCTATTTTGAAAATTTTGAATGTTGAAAAATTGTAAGTCTACTAACTGATTAATGTTTGTTTGATCTGTCAAAGATTTGAATGCTTTTGCTGTCTCGTTTTGAAAATTGGTTATTTCTTTTAAATCTTGTTCATAACGAGCAGTAATATGTTCAGCAAATGAAGTAATTTCTGAAATTTTATCTGTTAAATGTTTTTGATTAGAAAAAATTAAATTTATATTTTTATTGATGTTCTGTAGATCGTCGTCATCTAGATTACCAGTAATAAATTTTATTGTATTCCCTAAGAAATTTACTAATCCGCGTTTTTGTTTAAGGTGTAAAAGTTTTTCTAATGTATTTTCTGTTGATATTAATTCTGATTTTAATTGAAAGTAACGTCGCGATAAAAAAGTGTTTTGTGGAATTTTATGTTCAAGGATGATAGTATTAGCAGTTAATTGTCTAAGGGCGGTTTCTAGTTGAGTGAGATTATGAAAAAAGTAAAATTTATGATAATGTGAGTGAATTTTTGCGATTCCCAGATTTTCTCCAAAATATCCATTAGTTTGAATCGGTGTCACTTTCATTGGAATCGTGAACTGTACTAGTCCCAGGTTCATTAGGGTCCTGCAAAGAAATGTGTTTTCTTAATCTTTTAACTTTTCTAATATGTGAACTTGTTAATTTTCCCTTTCCCGATTTTCCTTCGATTGTATTATCCGATTTTTTTGTAATTTGAATTTTGTCGTATAGAGGGTCCGTTTTACCCGGTTTGTTTTTTTGAATAAAAACCGTGTCTGTGTTTATGTTTGGAGGATCTTGTTTATTTTGATTTTTCTTCTCTAAAATTGATTTTTCTTTCTCTAGGCATTTATGATAAATTTTTTCAATAAATGGCAATACTTCGTTTTTTCGTTTATTGTTGTAAGCTTCGTAAATTGTCATGTCGAGTTCGATATCAATTTCATTTTCGTAAGGCCCGTATAAAATAGAAAAAGGCGATAAACCGGTTGCTGAGTGAATTGATTGATTGTAAATTAAAATTGCGGTAATCATTTGATTTTGCGGGGTTTCGTTGGGTTCTTTTAATTTTAGAATCCTTAATTTTTCAATTAAAGTTGAGTGTAATCTTTCTACAGGTGAATTTGAATTTGGGTTGTTGACGGTGGTGAAATGTAATTCAATTTTAAAAAGTTGACAGTATTCGCGGAAAGTTTTATTAAAGAATTCTTTACCTTGATCGCAAACTATTCGTTTTGGATAATTATGATGGGTAAAGTAATGGCGAATTTTGTTTAATACTGTAAGACTGGTTCCGTCTTTTATGAAGTAAGCTTGGGCGTATCTAGAAAATGAGTCAATTATCGTTAAGAATTTACAGTTTTGAAATGAAAATGTGTCGATAAAAAGGGTGTCGAACGGTTTACGTGCTAATAAAGGTCCTTGAAATTTTATATTATACGGATGTCTCTCGTATTTTGATTGTAGACACAACTCGCATTTATTTATTTCATTAGTTATCATTGGTCTCATGTTTGGCCAAAAGTATTTGAGTCTTAATTGGTTGTACGTTTCCACGATACCGGTATGAGTTTCGTCGTGGTATTTCGCTATTATGTCTTTTTGTTCTTCGTCCTTTAAAACGTCAATATGGTATGAGTTTGAAAAAACGAATTTTACAGAATTGTTGAAATACGTTTTACATAGTTTAATTAGATTATCTCGCAAGTCTGGATCTTTGCAGTAGATTCCGTAGGTTAGGTGTGGTCTAATAACTTCTTTAATCATCTTCGGTAATTCTTCTTGTTTATTTTCCTTTTTTATGACAATAGTGTAGTGGTTTTTCTTAAACGGTTTTTTCAGACGAACTTCATAATTGTCTCCAGCGATTATAATTAATCGGTTGTTGAAGTTGTTCACGGGTTGTTCAGATATTGGGATTACTTTTCCATCATCTTCATTACTTACTGAGTGTACCGTGTTTTCTAGGTTTTGACAAATTTCTTCTAATTCTTGCGCGTTTTCTTGCGACGGATTATTTATTATTCGATCTAATTCTTCAATATCTGGTAATTCTTGTATTTGTGGTACCATCGATATTTCATCAAGTTCTTTGTTATTTATTTCGATTCGTGATAGGGCGTCTGCTACTGCATTCTCCTTCCCCTTTCGGTAAACAACGTCAAAATCGAATTCTCCTAGCTTTAATTTCCAACGTATTAATCGCGAATTTGGTTCGCGGATTTTGTGCAGCCACACTAATGGATTGTGATCAGTTTCGACAGTAAATTTTCTTCCATATAGGTATGGTCTGAAATGCTTTGTACCGTCTATGATTGCTAAAAGTTCTTTTTCAATAGTGCTGTAATTTTTTTCGGCTGAATTAAGTGTTCGAGAATAATACGCGGTGGGTTTATTGTTTTGACTAAGAACCGAGCCTATGGCAACGTTCGACGCATCTGTGGTTAAAATGAAGGGTTTATCAAAGTCAGGGTAGGCTAAAATTGGTGCGTTCGTTAACAATTCTTTGCACAAATTGAAGCTTTCTATGTAATCTTCATTTTTAACATCTATTTTAGAATCCTTTTTGAGGCATTTTGTTATTGGTGACACTACTTTCGCAAAATTAGAAATGAAACGTCTGTAGTATCCTACTAAACCTAAAAAGGATCGAACTTCCTTGATTGTTTTTGGTATCGGGTATTCCTGTATTGCTTTAATCTTCATTGGATTAGGTTTTATTCCGTCAGGTGTGATGACATGTCCAAGGAATGCTACTTCTTTGGACAAGAATTCGGACTTATCTAGTTGAATTTTTAAATTCACCTCTTTAAAAAGTTGGAATATTTTCCTAATGTGGATTAAGTGTTCGTGTAAAGATTTCGAGAAGATGATCACGTCATCCATGTAAACAAGGCAGAACTTGTACAAGTATTCTTTGAGGATGTCTTCCATTAATCTTTGGAAACTTGCAGGTGCGTTTTTTAAACCGAATGGCATTCGTAGGTATTCATAGTGTCCATTATTAACAGTGAAAGCTGTTTTTTCGATTGATTCGGGATCCATCTCAATTTGATGAAATCCCTGAGCTAGATCTAATGTTGTAAAGTAAACGCATTTGCCGAGATTATCCAGCGTTTCCTCGATTCGCGGAATGGGATATTGATCTTCGATTGTCTTCTCGTTAATTTTTCTATAGTCAATCACCATTCTGTATTTTCTTCTACCGCTTGCGTCCATTTTCTTTGGCACGATCCATACAGGTGCGCTGTAGGGGGATATTGACGGTCGTATAATTTTATTGTCCAAAAGTTTTTGTATTTGTTTTTGGATTTCGGATTGCATCGATTGTGGGTGTCTGAAGGACTTGACGTAGATCGGGTCTTCTTCGGTGCTTCTTATTTTATGTTTTACATGGCTAGTAAAGGTGAGGTCGGTATCTTCGTGATAAAATACTTCGCGAAATTTTGAACATAAATTTGAGATTTCTCGTTTTTCTTCTTCGTTCAAATGTGTCGTTCGAATTAATTTATGAATATTTTTGTTAGATGAAGGGGTGTTGTTTTTTTGATCTATGTCTAAGTACTCCGTGGGTAATACGTTAATCCGTTCTTTAAAATTGATTTCGATCCCTTCGATCGGGTTTGGGATTTTACATATACCTTTAGTCGCTATTGCAAGACATTCCGGAATTTCGAGATTATTTTCTAAATTTAGTCGCGGTATAAAAACTTCACCTTCGTCAACCGAGACGGGAATATTCAAATATTTTTTATTAATATGTTTTTCATTGACTTGATTATTGTTGAATTCGAGAAAAAAGGATATTTGAATATTTCGTAATGTAAGGGTTTTATTTTTGTAATCTAACTTTGCTTCGAATTTTTCCAAATCTTTGGTTCCGATAAGAACGTCAAATCTTTTATGCCAATTAACAATTCTAATTTTCATAGGGTCATTGATACCTAATTCTGATAAAAGCGGATATTTTAAATTTTGGTTTGATCTAATTACGTTATTTAAACTTGAAACGGTAAAAGGTTCTGAATAGAAATAATTTTTAAAATTTTGAGCAACATCAAAGTTAATGATAGAATCGGTAGCGCCGGAGTCGATTAAAACTTTTAAATTTAAATTTGGTAAGTAGAAAAATGGTAATTTAGCTTGAGAACAGATTGAATTTAAATCTACGGTGATGGAGTTTCTGAGGCTGGTACGCGAAAATTTTCTTCTTGTGGATTTTCGTACATCCAGTCCGGTGATTGAAAATTTTCTACTTCTTGAGGACATTCTTCGTAGTAATTTTCACAATTATTGTCATTTAAATTTTCTTCGAAAGCTATTTCGTTATTAAACAGTTCTTCAGAAATAAATGTGGGTCGATTCGTTGTTTGATGTTGATTTGGTTTTCTCGAGTATGCAGTAGTTTGTACTGACATTGGTGTCGGTTTGTAATAAGTTTTCTGCAAGGGTGGTCCAGGTTTTGTTCCAAAAACTTGTTTATTTGTGGGAAACCTAGATTGTTGTTGGAAAGGTTTGTTGATGGGTCCAGTAAACGGTTTGGGTTGAAATTGAGGTAACTGTGTTCGTTGTTGATAATTATTTGTCCATGGAACATTTTGGTTTGGATGTGCAGGTTTTATTGTTGTTTGTGGAAATTTTGTCGGTTGCACAGTAGGTTTGAATTGCCGGTCGTTTTGCATTCTTCGTACGTAGTCGGTGTAATTATTTTCTTGAATTTTATTATCATACATTCGACATTTGTTTAAGGCTTCTTCGAGAGTATTAAACTCAAAATTCATTAAATATGAACGGTAAGGTTCTAATAAACCCGAACAAAATATTTGTAAAGTTTGTTTTTGATATAATGATTTTTTAAATGCAAAAATATTTTGATCGTTTTCATGTAATTGAATGTATTGCAACAAGTCATTTTGAGCTAATAAAATTTTATCGTAATATTCGTTAAAGTTTTCATTTCTAATTTGAATGGTATTTCGTAAAGCAGAAATTAAAAGTTCCTCGTTACGTTGATCGCCATATTTTCTTAAAAGTGCCGCGCGAATACCGGTCCATTCAGTTAAGTTATGAAAATTGAGATAGTCTCTTGCTTCGTTTTTAATTTTCGCTAATACCGATACATTAAATAGATAAAATTGTGTTTCCGTTAATTTATGATTTACAAATTTAACTAAATTATCAACGCTCGTTATGAACGTAGATAGATTATTACCTGGATAAAATTCAGGTAGTGAATTTGTTAAAGCGGTCAATTCTTTGACTTCAAACGTAATTGACGATTGACCTAATGTACCCGTTGTATTAGACAAAGGCATTGTATCGTTGTTAATATTATAAGGTTTAAAACGATTATTTTGAGAAGATGTACACGCTTTATCTTTTAGTAAGGATTTTTTTGTATCCTCGTATTCAAATTCGATGTCACTATCGGACATTAGTAGCAATAATAAAAATAATAAAACAAAGTAAAATGAGAAGGATTCAAAGACTTACAGTGATAGTAGAAGGATCGTTGTCATTCTTAGTTCACTTTTTCGTTCCAGGCGACTCCTTGCTCGGTGTGGAATAAATTTTCTTTTCTCTCAGGTTCGTGGATAATTTCCAAGGTGTTGAGACACTCCGAATTCTGATTCACTCTTGGTCGTCACAAGTAGGTGATGTAGAAGTCGTATTTTCTTGATCGTCTTGAAATTGCCAAATAAGTAATGCCAGAATGCGTGAAACTATCCTGTTCGCAGCGCCAATAATGTACCAATCACAATTGTTGGTGTTTTAAAAAAGATTTTATTTTGAGTTTACACTTACAAGTTAATTACAACATAAAGAAATCTAAACTGACGATTGCTTCTGTTGTACCCCTATTAATAATTTTACAATAATTGGTTTATGAGATTACAATAAGTCTAATGTTTAACATAATAAGATAAATTAACGTTATCGTCTGATAACGTTACTAACAAAGTTTAAAGTCATTTCACTATCACTTATATAACTATATAGTTTGAAATTTCATATTGTATCTTCTGTTGACGATTGTGGTGCTCTGGTAGACTATAAATATATTTCATACTTATTTAGCTATTTTAATTGAAAATTACTCGATATAGTGCAACAAATTAATCTTTACAGTAATTTATAGGTTAATTTGCAATGTAGGGGAGATAAATGCTCACATTTTAGTTTATTCAGTCTAGACACGATCTTCTAAGATAATAGGGCTCGTAAACAACAATCCTTCAGTTAAATAGTGCCTGTCGAAGTATGTCGTTATTAGGAATTAATACTTTCCTCATATTGATTATCATGTAGAATGCCATTTTATCATGCCACTGCAATATATATATAATATTTTTTTTACAATAAAATTTGTATGCATAAAATTCTCATGTACTCATTTGCAGCTTGTAACTAGTTTATCTAATAAAATACTACTTTTGATAGACATTTTATAAACTACATTTGCCGAGATTGTACATCCAATAGACGACACTTTCATTTATATTCCAACATCACTACTAAAAAGCTTTTTAGATAAAAGCTACATTTTGTACGTAAGGTTTAAAGTTTGAAATGGATGAAACTTACTTTTTGATATTAGTTAATGTTAAATTAAATTATAAGTTTGTGATACATCCAAATGGAAAGTATTGCCTTGCACTCTAATTTTGTATCGAAATCAAAATTTACTTTTTGCTTAAAATTGAATAATGTAAAAAAGAATTTATTTTTTATCTCAATTTTCAACTTCCAAATAAATTTACCTATATAAAAGCGATTTATATTCGTAGATGTATATTATATTGCCCTGGTCGACGTCCATATAGCCTGCATCATATACGAATACATTGCAACCTTCGTTTTATAAATTATTAAATCTGTTTGAAAAATTTCGACGAATTTTTTAGCTTTTTATATTATGTTTGTAAAGCATACGAATTGAAACTGAATATGAAATAGTCTATAATAACTTCAGAATTTCTGCGAATTTATCAGTGTCTCAATATGTTAAATATTTAAATGATCCTCTTCTATTGGCTAATAACACCTTTCTTTAAATTTTTTAAATATTCCAGCAAATTTCGATATTTGGGAAGTTATTTTTATTAAATGTTATTTGTTTGTTGAAGCAGTATTATAATAGTAAAAAAAATTTATTTTCAGCATTTGTAAGTTCAAAGCTCTCGGCATACGTAATCAATTTATAATTATTTTTGAAAGCGTCTGCATAAAAAACAATATATTTAAAAAAATTCCATAAATTACCACTTAAATCCATCATAAATTGTAATTGAACTGAAATATCAATTTATTTTACTTTGTGTTTGGAATTTGTCACTAACAAGTAATGTCCATTTTTTAAAGTTGATTAATTTTAATCTTATACATTCGTGATATATTCAAGTAATACCATTATACCAAACCATGTCAAGTGTTTGTCTAGTACCCAAGAAGTTAATTATCTTGATACTTGTCCAGCCTGACAGCTTTCAAAAGTAAGTTTGTTGTTTCGTATAACTATACTGGGTTAACTCTTCAACTTATTTTATGAGTTCAATTTTCATAGTATATGAGATGCAAAAGATGCTTGGTTAGTTAAGTATATGCGAATATTTGCATAATTTATAAAAATTTAAATTTTTTGTGATAATCTTGACAAAATCACAAGGACAGCGAAAATTAATGCGCTTTTCATTAAAAAACTTAAATTTTACGATCAAACCCGCACAAATGTTTTGATGTCCTTTTAGTTATTAAAAAAATTCACAAGAAATGTAAATTTATTCCCTAGCATAAAAATGCTAGATATATTTATGAATATTATATTACTGTTCTATTTTCCACTATAATTTTATATAACATGAAGCTTTAGCTATGACAGTAGAAATATTATTTATTTTATATAGAATCGAGCAGATTCCACGAAAAAAATATTTGCTTACTTCAGATGGTTGCAATTTAAAAAACAAACTTCAATAAAAAATTTTGTAATTTGTAAATTAATTATAAATTACAAATTTTAACTTTAAATACTAGTATTTCTACTATTTTTAGTCAAACACACCGCACTTTAACGTCCGCTATAAAAAAAAGATAATATATTTGTAAATAAGTTTTGATAGATATAAAAAGTATATTTGTTGGTCAGAAGAAGCCTAAAGGCGAAACTAGTAACCAAGTAGAATAATAGTATATTGTTTTATTAGGATGGAAAGCTTAACTTTTCCTGCCTAGCGAGTTTTTTCATTGGCGAGGTGAGTGAAACGAGCCGAGCGAATGGAAAACTTGCGTGGCAGGAAAAGTTACCTTTCCACCCGAATAAAACATGTTACTTTTTCTCCAAACGAACAAATTTCAAATTTAGCAATAACTCGGGAACGGCGCTATATATCAAAAAACTGAGCAAAAAATTCTCCCCCCTTGCTTAGTACACATCCCTCGTGAATCATCGATAGGAAGGCATATGCAAATATTCAGATCGATCGCGCGCAAAAAAATTCGATCTTCCTGCCGATACCCACTATGAAATTTTTTGAATTAGCAATAACTCGAGAACGGCGCTAGATATCATAAAACTGAGTAAAAAATTCTCCTCCCTCGCTTAGTGCACACCCCCAGTGAATTATCGGTAGGAAGGCATATGCAAATATTTAGATCGATCGCGCGCAAAAAATTCGAAAGGTAGATAATTTTAATCGGTCAACCAGTTTTAATTTAATCAAATTGTAATAAAAATAAACAAAAGTTTGGTGACATTTTGATTTAATCTGCCAACTATTTTCAATTTATGTTGGTAATTTTTAAATTGAATTCGCAACTGTCAACTTCAATTGTGACATTTATTAAAATTTTTAGGTTAAAAGATCAAAATTTTATTTATTTGGTTAAAAATAAAATTTTAAGTTGGTATTTTTAAGGATTTAAATGTCAAAGTCAAAGTTTACATCTATTTATTTTTAAATTACGCTCTAAAATTTTATGTTTGAAATGGTAAATAAACTTAAAATAATTTTTAGAAAAGGTTGATACCAAAATTACTCATTTTTATTAATATAATGTCACAATTCTAGTTATTTTTTTTTCTTGCCTAGGCAGTTTTACTTTCAAAAAAACTCTACGCCACGTGGTTTTATGTATGTCAGTAAGGAAACGTTTGACTTTCGTGTTTAAAATCGATAATGAAACAGCTGACTTTCGTGACGTTTGGAGAAAAAAGATAATGCAGTCTACTAACTAAACTTTAATTTTTCTGAATTTTATTAATGCAAATTAGTCAACATTCAGTAGCTTCAATTCAACAGTAGCTTTATAACTTCTATGACTTTCGCAACTTATCTACGACTCCGAATGACTTTTGGTTAATCATTTTGTTTCAAGAAGAGTTTTCATGACAGATTACCTCGGCGCGGCGGTTTGCCACATCCAGGGTCAAATCTAGGATCTGAGCGCTTAACAGGCGCCAGAGCCGTAATTTTCTTAAGAAGATTTGTGAATATTTTGTTAAGAACATCTCAAAATCTATTTCTTTAACAAATTCTGCTTGATTCTTCACCGAGAAGCCTTGTCAAAAAGTTTCAAGCACAAGTCGGGCACAACCACCCTCCAATTTCCAACTCACTTGGCTTATACATATGTGATAATCCATCCCTGGGATGAATAATATTCGTAGATTTCTATTAAGGCAGTAGTCTGCTTTAGAAGCCGAAAAAAAATTCAGCAATTTTTTTTAAAGGGAAGGAAATGATTGGGGCAAACGAAATTTTCAGACGATAGTGTATTATATTTAAGCTTTAAAAAAAAATTTTTATTATTAAAAAATATTGAAATTTTTTAAAGTTGTAAGGATTTTTCTGGAGCGCCTGGAGTCTGCACTTGTAAATCGGTGCCGGTGATGGAGGTCGTGCGATTCATCTGAAACAGTCGAACCAAATTTTTTTTTAATTTTAATAAGTTTTTTTTTCTATATGAAGTAAAAAAAGACCGAAGAAAGTATAAAATCCCAAATTTTTTCGAAGTTAGAAAAAAATTCACTTTTTGAAGAAGAAAAATTTTTTTCAAACTTCGAAAAAATTTGGGATTTTATACTTTCTTTGGTATTTTTTTAGTTCATATAAAAAAAAAACTTATAAAAATTTTAAAAAGATTTGGTTCGACTGTTTCAGATGAATCGCACGACCGGCACCGATTTACAAGTGCAGACTCCAGAAAAATCCTTACAACTTTGAAAAGTTTCAATATTTTTTAATAATAAAATATTTTTTTTAAAGCTTAGATATAGTACTCTATCGTCTGAAAATTTCGTTTACCCCAATCATTTCCTTCCCTTTAAAAAAAATTTCTGAAGAAAACGCTTTTTTTTCGGCTTCTAAAGCAGACTACTACTGCCTAAACGGAATATTATGATTAGATTAAAGAAAAATTTTTTTATAAAAATATATCTATAATCACTGCACAAATATTTTGATAAATCAGCTAACATTTTAATTTAGTATATTATAATATCACATCTACGTTTTATGCTTTTGCTTGGATAATAATAATTATGTTATGTGATTGATATAAGAAATATTTTATAAATTCTTAAAATAGTTTTTGTATGATAAAATATAGGTTTATGCATCTTTATAAAGTTGATAATGCGAATTCTAACAATGAAATTGATTGGCAGTTCGTTAAGTTTTAATATAACCTTCAGACGAATTACTATACTATATTTTAAAAATATATCTTTGACGTCCCAATATTAGCATAGAATATAATTTATTTATTTTTTTGTCCGTAAAGCTGGGCGGTGAACCTACTAGCTCGCGGAACGATTTTATATAATTATAGAACTTTTAATAGAGAGGTTTTAACGAAAAACTATCTTTTTTTATTTAGCACACCATCGTATGACTACGCTCCAAATCCAGATAAACAATGGATATTACAAATCACCAAGAAAATGCAGCCAATTCATAGGCAGTTTACTGATTTATTAATGACGAAACGTTTACAAACCTTACAATCTGTAGATGCTGCAGTTGAAAAAGTGGTCAACGAGTTGGAAGCATTGGGCGAATTGGAAAACACTTACGTTATATATACTTCAGACCACGGTTATCATTTAGGACAATTTGGTTTAATTAAGGTAAGTTATCTATTAAAGAATTTAAACAAATTTTTGTTAAACATTTCTTATGTAGGGAAAAAGTTTTCCGTTTGAATTTGATGTTCGAGTACCGTTTCTGGTTAGAGGACCTGGAGTAGAACCGGGAACAGTGGTCGACGATATTGTTTTAAACATCGATTTGGCACCAACTTTTCTAGATTTAGCTGGAGTGGAACCGCCAAGTCATATGGACGGAAATTCCGTTATGCCACTATTTTTGAACTCCAAGCGAAAAAGATTGAAGTGGCCTGACACTTTTCTGATCGAGAGGTAATTTTAATATCTTCTTTTAAAAGTAAAAACTAATCTTATTTAATATAGCTCAGGACGACGTGATTACTCCACCGATCCCAAATTTAAATCACATAGACACGTTTCTTTAAATGAAAGATGGAATTTATCGACTACTACGCCATTTGCCTCAAATGGTACCTTCAACAACGCCACTGAGAACAGATCAATTATGCATTCGCCCAGAACACATTTATCAAACACTGATTCAGCTGAAGACGTCGATAATATAGAAGAAGTCGATTTTGACGAAGAGGAAGACGATGACGATGATGATAGCCATCACTTTTTTGATCCATACGAAAATGATGATGACGAACAGTTTGAAACTATGGAAGACGAAGAAGAAATGTTTCGAAGTAATTGGAATATTTTAAGAAAATTTTACAAAATTAACGGTAAATGCTTTTAGATTCACAATTACAAATTGATAATCAAGTTGTTCCGCAAGTTTCTGAAATGGTGTCCAATAAATTGGAGAGACTAGCGATTGATTGCTTACAAGACGATTATCAATTACCTTGCCAACCTGGTCAAAAGTGGTATTGTCAACACGAATATGGTAGATGGCGAAAACATAAATGTAAATTGCAAATACCATTTCCTTATTCTAAAAAGACTTACAAAAAATGTGCGTGCTTTACACCTGCAGGCTTGGTTTACAAGAAAATTCCGGTAATCGATTTAATATATTATTATCTTCTTTCTAATTTGAGTTTTTTTTTAATTATAGCTTAACGTGACTACGATTAAAAAACCCATGCGAGGAATGAGGGCGAAAAGGAATCACTTGAAGGGTAATCAACACAAGGGTTCAAATTCTAATATTTTCTACAGAAAACGACGAGATACATTGACGCATGTCGATTCTGTAATGGAAACTATACAAGATCAATTAAATGGCTTACAAGTAAGAATATTACTTTCTTTTTAAATTATATTAAATTTTCATTTCTAGGCTATTAATGCATCGTTATCTGAAGATCATACAATGAAAAGCAATTTAGATACAAATACAATTTTTGAAAGTACCCCAGGTTGTGTCGTTTTGAGCTCAGGAAGAGTAAATTGTTCTTCGGTGATTTATAAAAACAGAAAAACTTGGAGAGAATCGCGTCATTATGTAGATAGTGAAATACAGAGATTGAGACACAAACTTGAAAATTTGAAGGAAATTAGGCGGCACTTACGTAATTCCAAACCAACTGATTTTCAAAATATACATAACTTAGATAGTAATTTCAGTAATCATGACAATTTACATAAATCAGATCCAACGACACTCAACCATCTAAACGGCCAATTAACTAATTTTGAAGAAATTGTAATTCCAAATAATAAACACTCGAGTGCTCCATCAACGCCTGAAAGTGAAACCAGTTTTAGTTTTGAAATATCCACAACTGCAAGTACTAAAAGGAAGAAGAAACTGCCTGATATAGATGAAGCTGAATCTACGAACAGGAGAAGAAAGGTTCACCACTACATCAATATTACAGAGCATGATGAAAATTCTACGGATAGTATGATTTTTGACCCATATAATTTTACAACGGCACCAACTTTACCAAGTCACTACAGACATCATCATCGGCATAATAAAGTACACACAACAACTTCTAAATACGAAGAAGGTTTGGTAGATATTGAAAATAAAGATAGAACTGCAAAACCTACTACCAAACAACCCATGGATCAGAAAAATACTTCGTCGATGAAATTAAGACCAAATCTTCATAATATAGATTCTAATATAAATCAATTTCCACAAGAATATTGTCACTGTGAAGCTGAAGAACCGTACGAATCAAACGAAAAAGAACTCGCCAGAGAAGTTAAACGTAGATTAAAGGAAGAAAGGATGAGAAAAAAAGAAAGAAAACAGAGAAAGAAAGCAAAAATGGAAAGAGAATGCTTAGCTGAAAAGATGAACTGCTTCAGTCACGACAACGATCATTGGAGGACTGCACCTTTATGGACAGCGGGTCCATTCTGTTTCTGTATGAATGCAAATAATAACACTTATTCTTGTGTTAGAACAATAAATTCAACGCATAATTTTCTATACTGCGAATTTACAACTGGCTTTAGTACTTTCTACAATTTAAGAATTGGTATGTCCGTGTGGTTAATTTGAAAAAAAACAGATTTTAAATTGTTTTTTTCTTTAGATCCATTCGAACTACAAAATAGAATTGATCAACTGAAACCTGAAGAGCGGTTTTTCTTGCACGATCAACTTAAAAAATTAAAAGCCTGCAAAGGGAGATCGTGTACTGTAAGTGGAGGACATCTTTCAAGTTCAAGGTTCAAGTCAAATATTCTACCGCAACATCTAAATGTTCCTGAATCGCAGAGTTTAAAATACAACAAGAAACGAAAAATTGTAGCCGATACAGGGAATGGTGAGTTTTTTTAAATAAAGTTAATGCTTGTTTAACAATTTGTGCATTTGATTGTTTGTTTCATGGCTGTGGTAGAATAATAATGACAAAAATCTACCACCGCACTTACAAAGTTGAATTTTTTGTGTAAGTAACCATAATAATATTTTCCAAATTTTCTACTTTTAAATAATAATTCATTTTCAAAAGGCAACTCCATATTATTATAGATCTATATCCCAACCACCCAAATCGCAATGGTTATGGGAGCCATAACTCTTCTCTCGAACCAGATCTTTAGCAGTAAGGCTAATAACTAATAATATTTGCGAGCGATTGCGACGCTCTACAATAGTTGAGAACAACTTAAGTCAAAGAAAAAAATTTTTTTATTTTAACATGAGCATCCTGAAAATCTTTTTAAGATATGGGAAACAAACTGTAGTACATTTTTTAATGTTTTTTAGTATACCGGGTGCTGAATGAGTTACCCGAACATAGGAAATTAACATGTAAAAACTTATTTATGCAAATTCCTGCTTCCATAATTATTTTAGAGAAAAAATGAAAGACACAAAAATAATGCAGAAATATAAATTACGAATAATAAGATGAGGATAAGATCATTAGATTTCATCTAGTTAGTTCTAGTTCGGCGGTAAATATGATACAAAACAACAATAAATAAAGTGGAGATAACTTTTTTCTTCATTTTTGACTTTGGCGTTCTGTTAATTAGCCAGACTTCTGTAAATGTAGAACCAATTCTTAAATCGACAACATGTTGATGCACACTGAAAGACCCAGCTAAGAAATTCTGTCAAGTCCGAGATTCGCACCCACAAATTTCCGCTCTGTCCCTGGTGTAACTCAACCAGCGTTCACGCCTATCCACTGCTATAGTTGAGATAACAATTTGAAGTTCAGTGGTAAATTTTTCAAATTCCTCCATAATTTATTATTATAATTTTAGTCATTTGGTAGCCATTGAATACTTTTTGTAGTCGATGGAAACTTGCACATAAAAAATTCAACTGAATACATGCATTCTTATCCGATCACAGCTTTTTTTGAGTGTTTTTTGTCAATTGTATATTTTGTTTGTATTAACTAGTGCCGAGCTTGCTACCTCTCTCACAAACAATGTCATCGCCGCAACAACATTTATATTACAACACGAGAAACAATAAATTGCCAAAGTAAGTTACTTCGCAATTCCAAATCTGTTTGCATTATTTTCCTACTTTTATACTATTATAATATCTACTGTTGTAAATACATTTTTTAAAATTGTATCTTTTCAAGGAGATGGCGTCGAAGAAAATCATCTAATTGGAACACAAATAAACAGCAAAATCAGGAAGTAGTACAAGAACGACGAACACTTGGAATTGTTAATAAGAAATGGTACCAATAGAAATTATAATTTTGGATTTGAAAGATTATATTGACAATTTGATTTTGCTTTTCATCTGTTGGTGTAGAAAGGCATAAAATGTACATCAATGCCAAAGATTTAATGTAATTAGTCGTGAAGGTGTTTATTTACAATATGAATAAAAATTATAAAACATATTTCCGATTCATCTTGTGAGTAAACATTTAAATTTGTAAATTAGTAATTTGATGTACTAGTTGCTAGTTATAGGAATGTAAATTATGATTGCAGGGTGCTGTGTACAACGCTAGTCCATTATTTAAATTAGCAATGTAAATTTATAATGTTATTGATCGAGTAGTAATTTTTGCAAAAATTTTGATTTGCTCAAAAATTTTGAATAAAGATAGGAACATTTGAAAATGTTCAAATTTTGATCCTGAATCATATCACTATTTAAATTACTAGTTTTGTTGTAAAATATTAATTTTAAGAAAGTGATTTTTTGATTATAAAACAACCTCATTGGTTTCAGCATTTTGGTTGTATTGCCGATAAATGTTTTTATAAAAGGATACATAATTTTATAGTTATTAATGAGACTGAGTGTGTAACTGTAATTATAAACTAAAGTAATAATTATTATTGAAACAGTTTGTGATCTCTGTGCATGTTTGTATAGAATTTTATTATATTACAAACTTCTGCTTACATAAAATTAATTAGTTAATTGTAAAAATAACTGGTAACAATAAAAAATAACAACGAATTTGTTATATAACTTTCTATTTAATTTTCTCAAAACGATTTGTCCATTGAAAAATAAGCAATGATAATAAAGAGGAACATTGAAACTTATGTTAAAATAATCTAGAAAAAATATTTAAAAGAAATTGAAATCACCTACATTAAAATGTTTGATTCAAAAATTGACGATGCTTTATTTACTCTATCATCAAATGTAGCTGGCTTATCACTTTAATCCATGCTTTCATTGTAGGAACTGTTAGCCAATGATTCTAGATTATCCAATTTTATTCTTTTGGTATTTTCATCATCATCAGAGTTACTGATAGTTCGTTTATTTGTACTTGTTTGATAATCCTTTTGATGTTCAATTATAACAGTATCGTTGCTATTGAAAGAAGCACAAGCATAATCCTGGCAATCCTCTTTTAATTGCGCTCGGTCATTATTTGCTACACTTCTATCAAGTCTCAATGATGATTCATTATAATAATGTTCCAAATGGTGTCTTGTATTTTGCAATTCAAATTTTCTTGTATCTGCTACAACCAAGTCTTCCGTAATATTTTGATGTGCTTCACTGAAATTAGAAAAAAAATGTATACTTCTTTCCATACAACATTTGTTATGTCGCTTTCACTTTGAATTTTTATTCCATTCTTTGCTTGACATCTTGATAATGCTAAGCATTGCCAGTGGCGTATTTAGAAAATGCTTTTTGGGGGGATTTAGCAATTACGTGTAGGGAGGGCCTCGGATCGAAAAGTCAAATAACAACATTTAAAACTCATGCGAAGTTAGTCATTTGGCATACAGCGCCGCAGACAATTTTTCAAGGTCTCGCACTCAAATGGAAATTTAAAATATTAAATACAAAAATAATTTCTTCTAATAATTCTATTTTTTCTGCTATTTTTATGATAGAAGAAATAAGGATTTAAGAATCGCTCAGAACTTTTAAATATTTAAATAACAAATAATTATATGGCATTGCAGTGGCGTAGCCAGAAATTTAGTTCGGGGGAGGTCCAGCCCCCCAAACCATAAAAAAAAATTTTTTTAAAGCCCAATAAAGGGTATATTAACAGAAATTAATAATTTTGGGGGGGACCCAGGACCCCCCTGGCTACGCCACTGCGGCATTGGACAGACCAAAAATAATGTTCAAGAGAATCTCGTTAATCCATTATTTAAAACATTATTTTTATCAGGGAGGGCTTTAGGGATACAATCATCCTTGGGGAGGGGGGCAATTGCCCCTTTGCCACTATTTAACGATAATTTACACGATTATTGATTAATACTTTATTATTATTATTATAGAGAAGAATCCAATAAAGAAAGAAAATTTGAAAAAAAGATAATAAATAATTTTTTTAATTTACAAAATATTATTTTTTTTTGCGTTTCCGTGTACAGATTTTAACCAAAATTTAATTAGTTCTAAATCTCAATATATAATATGTACTAAATTCAAAATTTTGTTAAAAAATTCCTATTACTTTTTGAGGTAGAGCGCACACAAAATTTGACCACATACACACACACGCCGACACACCTTCAGACATTTTTTGGAAAAGATGATTTTCCATTTCTGGGACCCCAATATGCCTAAATTCATCAAAATCATATTTCTTTTTGCACGATAACAATACTTTTTCATACTTTGTATGATAAAGTAAAAATCCTATACCTACTATCCAATGGTCGATACAGTAAAAAGAATTGTTCCTAAGCGTAGTCCAGACTATGGTTCAGACTATAGTAAAGTAAGCTAACCTGAGATGAAAGAATCCAATTGTGTAAATTTTACATATAGGTATTATGTAACCACAGGGTCGGATTGGTAAATTTTTCGCCCCATTTTTGTTTCGTAACGGCTCAATAGTTCAATATTTTGGAAAGGCTGCAAATATAACCAAAAAAACAAATTTTGTTTTGTCTATTTATTTTTAACACCCTCCCCCCTTTAATTTATGATTTTCATTTTTTTATCACTTTTCAATTTATACAGGTTTTCTTCGGTTACACTTTACATAACTTAGATGGTGATAGAGGACACTTTTCTAAGAAAAATATTTAACAAATTTTTTTTTCTAATTTCAAACCTTTGAAAGTTAGGCCTCTTTAAAGAAATTTTTTTAAATTTCCACCTTCACGTGGCCATAGTCCCGAAAATTTTTTCAGTAAAAATTGTCAAGTGCTTTTTTAAAGAGCGTGAAATAATCTACAAAGGGGGAGTCCATGAGACTGGGTAAGATTCAGTTTGCCCCCCCCCCCTAAATGTCTTATGTAATGAATGAATTTCCCCGAAATAGATTCAAACCTTTTTACCCCTGACTGTTTTTCGAAAGTATGACGTCAAAAAATGGCCGACCTAACAGTTGATGGATACAAACATTGACGGGTGCATGCGTTATTTTAAATTTTTTCGTGATTTTACAATGTTTTTATTAAAAATTATGCCTTATTGTATTTGTCCAGGTCGCCCACATAATTCTAGACGTGAATAGTGCAGTTTTTCCTGAAGTGACGCAAACAAAGTGAGGTTATCACCATGTTTGTATCCATCAGCTGATTGATCGTGACGACACGACTTTCCCGGTCTATATGAATAAGTTCCTATGTAAAATCTTTGTTTATAAGTATATATGTTTGTGTCACCATATCTCCAGAATGGTTACAGGTAGCGACGTAATTTTTTGACATCATGTTTGTAAAGATCAGGAGAGTGTTGCTGGCTGGTCAAATACAATTTTCACCCACTTACGAAACCTGTTTATACATTCAGTATTAAAAATTCTTCGTTTTCCCTGACTTCAAAATTAATGTTTAAATTTTATAGTGTTGAGGGGGGGGGGACGATAATAAATTAATTTTTCGAGTTAAATGTCTGAGAGTTTATGTTGTTGAGTGAAGAAGAAAAAATTATTGTTTCCTTTTTAAAGGAAACAGTAGTTTTAAAAGTACGGTGCTTTTATTATTAATTTTTATTTTTAGAATTTTCTTTACAGTCCATGTTATTGTAATTTCGCCCATTGGAGTGATAGGGGGCTGGTCATGCCTCTGACGATGACGTGTCGGTTCAATAATTTTGAACGTCATTTTAAAATTCTTTCAGGAAAACCGCACTACAGATGGCGCCACAGTCACAGGCAGATGCTTTAGTCTGTGGGTTTAGTTGTCACGATATGCTCGTGTTTCTGCCAGTGATTGTTTCTGAATTTTGTGCGACACTGTTTTTTAGGTTATCTGTCAATAGTTTTGTCAAAATTTAACTCTTGCCAGATTTAATTTAAAAATAATAGGGTAAGTTGTCAACATAAAGTTTTACATTCCAACTTTGTAAGAATGGTTAGTAACGCAAAAACACCGGTTATGGTTCTACAAGAATTAGCAGTTAAAAGATTTCGCGGATCTCCTGAGTACACTGTCGTACATGCCCGGCAAGGAACACACGAAAACGAATTTCATTACCAAGTCATATTTGAAGACATTAGTGCAATTGGCATTGGACCTTCGAAACAAATAGCTAAGCACGATGCGGCTCAAAAGGCGTTGGATAAATTGGCAACTTTAGGGGTTTATGTACCTGGCGAGACTGTGATTAAGCCACCTGCAACTCGACCTGGAGCAGAAACCTTTACAAATGGAAGCACAAGTATGGCTTTTAATTCAATCGGTACCTTATCGGACTTATGTGTCGAAAATAAAATTTCGCTTCCCACTTATCATGAAATTTCTGAAGTTGGACCACCACATTGTAAAGAATTTACATATAGGTGCCAAATTGCCTCTATTGTCACCAAAGCAACAGCAGGAACAAAGAAACATGCTAAACAATTAGCAGCAAAAGATATGCTTGAAAGGTAATATGGTTTTAAGTTCAAATAATTTTTATCAAGACTTCTGTTATAGAATTAAGAATGTTCTTCCTGAAGTGGCAGCCGAATGTACTAATAATGTTGCAGCAATTTCTGAAACGGACGAAATGGCAGCTGCAGTTTATTGTCGTTTAGAGAAATATAAAATGCCTAAACCTAATTTATCCATTAAAGTGCAAGACTACGTAACTAATATTAAGAGTATCATCAAAGAAAAAGAACTTGATATAAACAATTTAAAAGGAGTAAATTTCCGCTATATCAAGTTTTTAGCATTAATTAATTTCTTGTTTTTAGTATTTTCGGGAACCCAAAACACTGCAAACGTTCAAGAAGTTTTTGAATGATATGGAACTGGAATGTTTTATTGAGCAAATACAAGAAGATCCTATTATGATAATTCTTAGGGTCAATTTGGACACACCTTTTACCGTTCTAGCAACTGGTAACAATTACGAAGAAGGTATTCAAAATGTGATTATTAAATCTTTTGAATATATGGATATTCTTTTGTCGTAATATTTAATAACATGAATGTAAGAACTACGCTTATTTTTTAAGATTATTTTAATGAAATTGATATTAGTTTTAAGTTTGATTATTATTAATTTTTTGACTTGGTTGAATAAGTTTTGCGAATAAAATAAATTTAAAAAGTGTTTGATTTGAATTTGATTGTGTGGTGGCGCCATCTGCTTAACGACCTCGCCCAACTGCAAAGTTTCTTACGTTCTTTCAGTCTGGTGAGTATTTCGTAAGTGAAGCCATGCGACATGGCAGTGCTAGTTACAAATTCGAGTGGACATTTACAAAATCAATTAACAAGATCACTTGAAAGAATATTAGAAGAAGCAAATCAAAGTGGTGAATTAAAATTAAGTAATAGAAAATTGAAAGATTTCCCTTCGGCCAGCTCAAAGTATAACTTGACTGATACGGTCATTGCAGGTAGGAGTTTCTCATTACACAAATATTTACCGGTTCCGGTCGCACATTGTTTATATTTAAAACTTATTTCGGAAAATCAAAGAGATTGTAATTAATTTTAATTGTCTTTTAACGGATGTGCTTATCGTAATAACGATAAGAGCATGATTCGATTTATAGGTTTGGATAAATGTTGTATTTATGAAGGTTTTTTGTTTATTGTTGTTTCCTATCACCGTCGAATGTTTTTAACCACAACTAGAAGTTTGCGCTGCAATATCTATGAAAAAGCACATTTGCAATTATTATACAAACATTAAACGTGATTATAAATGAGTAACGTATTCACTTAGGGGGGTATTTAACCCCACTAAGACAACGTTATTCTGGGACGAACAGGTACACCTCTCTTTATTATTTTAAAACTGGTATGTATTTAAATTTGTACAACTTTCGTTGAATTCTTTAGAATCTAGTCAGCATTCATTTATAACGAAAATTATGAATCAACTACGTATGTAGTTTGTAATAATAAATAATTTAAATGCAATTTTCCCGTACGGAATTACGAATTTTCCCCTCGGGTTTCAATTTTGTTAATTATAGTAACCTCAAAATTAGAACTGTCGGTTTATGACTGTATAAATTAAACCATGAACAGACCTGACTTGGGAATGCAGAGAACATAATATTTCAAAAAAGAAAATGTAAGAAATTGAAACTATCTTGAAATATTGCTTCCGTAATATTATTAATTTAATGAAAATACGCACACTGGAATGGCACACCTTGTTACTCAATTATTGTTTCCCTGTGTACCAATTATAGGGAGGACTGAGACATTTCACAAAGTCTTATGCCACTTAAATGCAGAAGGGTTGGGACCAACGCAGGAAACAAATAAAATGAATTTTAAAAATATCCCTGTTTATTGCAACAATGAAATTTAATTTTTACAAATAAAAATTTTATGCTTTTTAAATATTCAAATTTATAAATTAGCTTCAACTCGGTTGGTCGCAATAATAGTAACTAGTACCATTTTAGAGTTGATACTATCGCTATTCAAAAATGAATTTCAGAATTGGAAGTAGTATTGGGAAATTAAGTTAAAAGAACGCGGTTGCATTTCATCTTGTGAATTCGAGTTACAAGGATTTTTACTTGAGGTGTCACTTAGCACCCTACTTTTTCTCTTTTCCTACCCCTGTTTTTGGTATTCCGGAACAAATTTTCTATACGGCTTCAAATTGACGTTTTTTGTTTGAACTGGAAAATGTCTAATACTCGACAGACATTGTAGGATATTTGGGACCCTCCAGTAGTGTCCCAACCCTCCTACATCTAAGCTACCAAAATCTTCCAACCAAGTTATGTTTATTTCCATTCGAAGGTATTCTAACAAGAATTTAGAAATTTTTTTTAAAGTTTAACAACATTTTGTGTATTTTGTTGGTTTTTAATGGACAATGGGGGAGGGGGTAGTTACCCTGTTAATTCCCCCCCTTGTATCCGCTCGCCCATGGCTACATTCTAATAATCTAAACTCTATCTTGGGGTTTACTGACTAGAATAGCATCATACTAAAATTAGTGCTCTAGAATCAATAAGGGTCAAGAGTAAACATAATATTGATACGCACTTAAAATAACAAGACCTACCTCGATAACAACTATAAGAAAAAAAGTTTTCCGTGTCGTCCAAGATCATAATATCATGCATCAGTTCCACTAATGCCTATTTTCTTAACCTATATGATCCAAATCTATTAGACAAATAAATCAAGGACCTAATTAATAAAATTTTTGATTAATTAATCCAATAAATTGTATTCTATAGATATCTTCAGGTGAAGAAAACGGGCATAAGATAATCAAGTGAAATGCGAACGTACTTAACTTATAAAAATTGTCAAAAATCTGTTGATGTATAGGCAGCATCTTTAAAAGTACCCTCTTTTAAATCCTATCTTTTTTGAAAAATTTATACACTCATCAGCATTATTGCTTATGTGATCTAACAATGAACAACTGGTAATGGTGGCAAAATGAAAAACAATGATTGGCCTTATAATAAATGGAATACAGTCTGTTTTTTTTAACTCCCAACATTCATGCGCTCGTTATGAAGTGGTACCTCGCTATATCTATGTTTACATTTAAACCGAATTCTATTTACAAAATGGTATAACGGCCATGTTCTGTTTATGGAAAAATTAAGAAAACCTTACCTCAAGTGTGGGAAAGATTTAAAAATATTTACAAAAGAGTACAAAACTCTTTCACAAAAATTCATAGTATACTAACACCCCCCATCCCCAACTCCTAAAAAACCTTTTTACACCACTAACATCACCGAATATCAATGTTCACTGTTTTTCCACAGTTACAGATTTTTTGCAAATAATATCAGCATTTAATTGGGAATGGGAGGGGGCGTAATAAAGTTTGTTTTACTTTAAATAAGGACCCCCCCCCTTAATTTTAGTTGAAATTGATATTTTACTTTTATCAAGTTATTTGGAAATGCAGCTGTGCTGTTTTTAAAACTGATTTCGAAATAAATTGCAATCATACCGTTACACGCGGGGTATCATCACTGGGGAAGTCTGATATATAAGAGTAAAGGAAATTTCTAAGATCTCTTAGGAATACTTTATTTGAGCCTTTTTCCAGGAAAATTGTCGTAAATGACAATTTGGTGTACAAAAACGGACGGAAAATAGATATAATTAATGAAAAAACATCTGAACATTTTGAAGTTATTCGAAAATGCATTTGGTATAATATTAATTAAAAAGAATAGAGGGATACGTATTTTTCATATTTGTAACTTTTATTGTATAAATAATTTTCAAAATAGTACAAAAATTTCTAAATTCTTAATTAAAATCTGGAAATTTGTTGTGGGAGGCATGAACTTAGCATTTCGGAGGAAGTAAGAGTTTGTGATTATTATAGCACTTTCCTCTTACTCAGTATATCGAGATCAATGTTCCTAACTTGATTTGCTAACTTTGCAAATTTTATAAAATAAATGTACAAGTTTTCCAAGAAGGTAAATTAATTTGGATGTTTACCTTACCTAACTTGTTATCAAACTAAATTAACGAGAAAATATCAACAGAAATGCTATTGGTATTTTGGAACCAGATTTCGCGTTATTCCAATAGGAAGACGCACGATTATAACTTGAATAATATGTTGGGTGTATGTATGCAGCAGGGCCGTAACTAGGTAAGGCTGTGCCCTTGGCAAACCTGTAAAGTTGCGCCCCCCTCCTCAACCCCCGTCGTAATAGGCCGACAGGGAAAAATTAATATTTAATTTTTTTCAATTACGTGGAATTTATCTTAACAAAATTTCCTATTAAAAAATGGTCAGTTTTGCGCCCCCTTGGCAGTTGCGCCTTTGGCGGAGGCCTCACTCACCACCCCCTAGTTACGGCTCTGGTATGCAGCCGTTTTATAGAAATGAAGGGTGTGAGTTTCAGGTATCTCTAATATCTTGATGCTCATACCAAGTTTCCATACTGGAAAATATTAAAATAAATCTTAAGTAATTAAAAAAATAAAATATTATGTCTGTAATCTATGGTTACTTCTATTACACAATGCATAATATATTTGTTATAGTAGCTACTAAAAGTTGACTATGTATGTAACTGTAAAAATTTAACATAAAAACACAGTGCAACTAACCTAGTGTTTAGAACTCATAGCAGTTCATCCCAATCGGCCCAAGTTATCTCGTTTTTTTCTTTTTTGTTATTCCAACCGATTTAATTTTTTAATTAAATTTAATCTATTTTTGAATTTCTGATTTCTTTATTCATTATGCGTTGTGGAAACTTGAAATTTGATGCAAAAGTACCTAGGGACTCTTGTACTTTTTCTTCAACTTCAAATATTTTAGTAAGTAGGTACACAGAAAAAACAGTTCATCATATTAATGAACAAATTAATAAATTCAATAATTTTTTCACGAAATCGATGTAATTTTCTATCAATGAATTTTGTTGATCAAATGATGATTTGTCAAATCAAATGCAATTTTTTGACTGTTAAGCCTAACCAAAGATTAAATTATAAATTGGTACTTTTCATTAGTAAAATTGGTTGTAATTCTGGAGCATTTGAGTAAAACAAAGAAAAGCAATGCAACCGAAAAAAATGCGAAATAAAATATGAATTTTGCCGGTAAAAAACATTGAGTTGAAAACATCTTTAGAATGACAGTAACAAATGTAAGTGTTCATTAGGAGAACATGAAGTCACGAATATTTTGTAATTTCTGTTTCCGTTTCTAATTGACATCAGAAAATTATAAAATGATATTGTTTTATGGATATTTTCAATAGGAAAATAACGAGAGAAAAATGTGTACAACACATCTTCCTAAAAATCTCTTCAGCGATCACACCAGATTTTGGGACATCCTCCATTTACAAAGTGTTTGAAAATTTATATTATGTAATTTAAAATTATTTATCCATAAGTGTAAATAATAGATATGGGTGATCACATGCATAACTAATATATTATAAACGTCTTTATTTCGTTTTCTAAAATAGAAATGTAAACTATGATTAAACATTTAGATCCATTTTTTTATTTATTTTTTTTTAATCTTCTAGAATGAATGTTGGGGTACCCAATTTGTTATTAGCGTTTTTGATCCGATAATTTCCCGTTCTTTGCATTCACAATACAAAAATTGATCTATTATATCTTCGTTAATATAACAGTGTTTTATTAAACTTCCAATTAGCAAAAAATTTTAAAAAATCTGCTGTTCGAATGTACACATTGCAACTGTTATACAACATCTTATTGATGTTTTTGTTATAAATAACTATTATTATTTAGTAATAATTAATTAAAAAATTTCAATCTACAAAAAAAGTATTAGCAGATGGAAAGCTATAAAACTATTCATATTTTTTTTTATAACGGCGACATTTGTGTGAAGATCGACATTTTACAGCCGAATGGAAATACATGCAATGCATTTAGAAAATTACGGTAGTTTTCTAAAGTGTTGCAAACTAAAATAGTTAACTGCATTCTAATTATAGTAATGCATATACTGGGACGTCTGTATTACTTTTTCCCGAATGAACGGCAAACGATATTAATATTTTATCATCTGTTAATTTCTATTATAGCCTTATGCGTATCTGGCGGTATAACTAATCTTTTAACGCAATTTAAACTACTTGAAGTTAAAAAAAAAAGATTTAAATACTTTTATAAATTATAATGAAATCTAAGTTTTTTCATCAAATAGAAGTTCGTTGGCTTTGAAAAAGTCACCACAGAAGCCTGCGGTTTAACTAAAATTATATCATGTCCTTCGTGAAAACTTCGCACAGAAATGAATTCATTTCAAGATTAAGATCGTAATTTTTATAAAATTTTAATTTTGTTCGCACAAAAATTTAATTCGCGATTTGCTAATGGCCGATTCCATGATATAACACATTAAATTTGTTAATATGCGACTTTTCCATGGAATATGATATAAAGTGTCTAATAAATTTTGAATAATAAAATAGGTCAATTGATTAAATTTAATAACCTTGAATTTAAAAGTCTTATTAACATTTTGAACTTATTTATAAAATACTGAATTTATTCTTCACGTCGTCATCATATGCAATTACGTGCAATATAATTGAGCACCTAAGTAATTTTAAGGATTGGCATAATCAATTTTATAAATTCTCAGCAAATTATGACAATTTTATTAGTTTTTAATAAAATTCCGCTTCCTCAATTTTGTGCATAATTACTTAAAGTTCCAAAAATAGCATTTGAGTATTTTTCATATTCACTTATGGTTTCTCTTGCATACACACTTCACTAAATTTTTTTGATTTTATTACGTGTTTGTGTTAACATTAAGTGAAGTATATTTTAATTTTTAAATCGTGCTATTTATATTAGCTTTAATTAATGTAACGGAAACACCGTTTATATAGTACGTTGTATAAAATTAGAATTTTTTATTAAATTTTGGCGATTACGGAAGACTATTTTAATTAGACCTTAAACGTGATTTCATCTTTGAATTATTAATTTATTGTGATATCTGAGGATTGCATAAGAAAATTGTTTTGGGGACAAGATTGTTGTAAATTACGTAACCATTGCTTAATTTTTGTATTTTTCTCGAGTACTAATATATTATAGTTTTATAAATTAACCTTTAGCACTATTAAACCGAGGTTCCGTTTTTTTATTGAGCTACCAGACATTTCGCTTCACAACATTTCTTTATCTAAATCTGAATGTTTTATTGCTCTTCCATTCTGAAGAGGAGCTTACCACTATCTGGAATTTCTCAAAATAATCCAATGAGTTAAAAACTAAGTAATTTATTTCAACTTACATTCATACAATTGAAAAATTACGCAAAAGTTTTTAAAATTGGGAGATACATGCACAGCGACGGCGCCAGCATTTTTGAAATGGGTGGGCACAAATTGGGCCCAATATATTTGGGGTGGGCAAGAGCACACAAAATTTATAAATAAACTCAAAATAATAGATTATTGAAATAAGCATCTAAAAAATGTAGGTGGGCAAGTGCCCACCCCTGGCGCCGTCACTGTACATGCAGTATTTTAAGTTCACTTATTTCATTTTTCCTCCAACTCCTTTTGTCTCTTGCGTGTAAATAATTAAAAGGGTTGCTTATTCTCAGACTGCCCATTGTTTGTTTGAATAATTAAGGAAGTCCTATGTATGATCACTTTCTTCAGTTTCTTCAACCATGAAGACAAAATTAGATTCACGCAGGAAGTTTGCTAGTTAGTATAGGATCGATTTAATTAGAAAGGCCATTTTTCAAGTTATAGTGATTCATTTACATGTACATACATAATATACTACCGCGAAATTAACCCAGTTTTCAATTTGAATATTTAAAATAAATTTAATGTTGATACTTGACGAAGTGGTCTCTTGGAATTGGCAATTATTAAAAAATTCAAACTTGTATCGTGGTGCCATTTTTTCAGATCTATTAAATACCGGATGGATGACAAATTTGCGTGACGTCCTGCCGCAGAAGTTTTATTTCTATACCGCTATCGAAAGGTTTGTAGTTTTTACACACAAACTTCGACTCGTAATTTTATCTAAATACAAATAAGGGAATTGAAGTACCGAATGGTACACTCTGTCTCTAGGTTAGGGGAAAATTTTAGGGGTTAGGTTAGGTTACGTTCACAGACGTATTGATTTGCGTTTCCCCTAAAATTTGAAGGTCCTGAGTAAAATTAAGAATTAACAATTGATGAAGTGTTAGATGGAAGTTCATTGATTTTTCGAGTTACGACTATAAATTTTTCGTAATATATCAATAGACTTCTCGTTTCATATTGAACATAATTGTAACTATTTTTAGAATTTATTTAAAAGCAATAAATTAATATTTTATCATTATTATCTTAATAGTATCAATGGAACGACTTTAGGAATTGTAATTTTTTATCCTGTTAATAAATTTTGTTAGTCATGATGATGGCTTCTATTTTTGTCTTTCAGCGTCGTTTTAAAATAGAGGAGGGTTCTTGTAATTTTTGCCTCTTCAAATGTAGGTCTTTCCATTGTGCAGGAATACTCTTACTTTGACTTCTGCATTATGTAAAAAAGGTTACAGTTATAATGTTATCCAATACGGAATTTTCAATTCTTTTTAATTTCCCCACAATAGTTGAAATTTCCTGTTTCTAAAATGTAAGCGATAACGTAACCCTCAACTTTAACCTTTTGATAAAAGGTAACATCAATTAACCTATAAACTGCAAAGAAAAGCTTTCAGATTGTTTTTATATTTAGGGTAGTTTTAAATAAATTGTCTCGAACCGATACATTAAATTTCACCAAGTTTTCACTATGCCGTGGTTTATGGCTTCCCAATGTTTTTCATTTTCATAATATATTTATTTTTTACATTGATTAACCTTTAAAATGAAATAAAAGGAATAGAATCCGGAATTGTAATTTTAGATAAAAATCGTGGTCGTGTATTTTTGGTTGTGATTTTTTATGTGTTCGGGAAATACAGATTTCCCAATATGGCAATTCTTTTTCATGCTCCAAGCAAAAATATAAATATCTTTATTTTCGATTGTCTATCTAAATTTACTAAGATTTTAGTTGAGTTGTAAGGACAATAAACTCACATATTCTGGGTAGAATGATATGTTTATTTCATTATTGTTGACCTTCAAAAGTTTATTCTTGAAATCCAGATCTCATTAATGTCTGGGTACCTACACGTCTGATGGGGATCATTATTACAATAGTATAATAGCCTAACCCATATTTTTATTGTTAAATTTATGTAAATATCTTCAATTTTAATTTTGCGTTGTATCACTATTGCATTTTATTGAATTGATTTCATTCTAAAGCTTCCTCCAATAATAAATCTTGCGAGATTAACTTGTTCGGAATTAGGTATCATCATTCATTTTAGTTTCTGGAGAATAATGGTTTCAAAAACGTTCTGTCTCTAAATGGGGGCCGATAACAATAACTTTGCACACCATTAATCGAAGATTTAATTTTAGATATTTGTCTATTTACAATGCAGAGAAATTAAATCTTTTTGTATTTTTTGACTAAAAGATTTTCGTCCTTTTTAACGAAATTCTGACCATCAAAAAAGTTTTTAATTTAACATTGTGGGGTATGAATGAAAATCATTTTGGCCTGGTTTATAACAACATGTTATCTCACCTCAACCGAGTTATTTTAAATATTTTAGTATGAAGTCGCAAAAATGAAGAATTTTACGTTCATTGCAACTGAATAGAAAGTATAATTTCAAATGTAATTTACTTTTGGAACATTCGTTAGTGGCGGAATTTTTAAAAACCTTCGGCTAAAAATGTTATGTGAAAAATACCATTTGGCTATAAAACGCTTTTAATAAACTTGCATTTTTATTGTGCAATGTGCATTAATATTTAATTCTTGTTGCGTACAGTCTGGCGGCAGTCACACACCGAAAGAACAACTAATGGCAAACCACAGAAAATGCTAATATGTATTTAAAATTATGCTTTGTCAATGTCATCCGACTGCGTTATTTTTAAAAATTTTTATAGTACCTACTTATTATTAATTGTTATTATACTTTATCCATTTAATATTTACCTAAATATTTTGGTAACTTGAGAATTTTATAATGATACTCAAGTGTAGGGGTCTTAATTACTTCCTAATTGCTTTTATTATTGATTGCTTCTTGTAAATGTCAATGGATAATAAATTCCATAAGTTTGAAAATATTCTATAGGCACTAGACCTATGATTCGCATTAGTGGAGAAAGTTAATACACTTGGGAAACTTTTCGTATTAAATACATTATAATACAGAAATATTAATTTGATTGAAAATGATGGAAAATTGATTCGTCGACTTGGATAGGTTCTATTTTTCTTTGCGTTTATTAATAAAATCATTAATCTTTATAAACTGCATTATTATGCTATATATTATAATATAATGTGCCAATTTAATTATATAAAATTACATGAAATTATTTATACCGCATAAGAATAAATTGCTCCAGATTTCTAACAGTAAATTGCAATTTACTTTTTTCGAGTTAGCATCGTCGGTTGTGTTTAATTACAATTAATGCGCATCATTTTCAGAAAAACATTGTACTGTTTTTTGTACTTGGAAAATTGGATAAAAAAGTACTCGAGAAGAGAAATACAGTGACGAAGAAGAGAAATAGAAAAAAATTAGTCTTAAAAATGTCTCCAATTATCTACTTACGTTCCTTATTGGACAATTGATAAGCTAATTGTTTGGTGATTCATGTAGTGGCCAGAATTTAAGAAAGAAAATTCTTATTCTCGAAACTCGATTAGTTTTTATATAGAAATATTAAAATTTTCCAAAGTCATGTAATAATAGGCTGTTAACTGTTTACATAAACTAAATAATGACCCACTTATGCTTAATGAATTCTGACTGCATTAGTTAGCCTAATATTGAATTTAATTAATGTGCATTGGGTTAAGTAATTTCTGTTTTTTTTTCGCGTATACAGATCTTGGTACATTCCATAGAAGAAAAACCGCCACGTGATTATTTTGGTACATAAATAAAATCAAACCTATACAACCTGTTAAGTTACCTATAGCTCTAAGCATATAAATTGAACTCATTAATGTTCATCTTCATAATTTATAATTTATTGATTGTATTTTGGAATCTGTGCATATGATAATAATTAATAATATACCTACACATACAATAACAATAGTCTAGTCTCTAGTGTGATAGGTGTATATTATGTAACATCGGCATACAATTTACATCTTCGAGCAAATAGGTAACTGTATCTAATGCACAGACTACACCGTTATAATTTGACTTTGTGTAATGAAAAAGAATTTTTGTTCACAAGTCACACATCTTTTTACCATCTCGAGTTTCTTGTAATTTTAAGTTTATATGTTCGTTTATGGTAACTATTATGGCCACGTTTGTTGTGTGACAATAAATAGCTTATTTTCATTGAATGTGGTCTTGTCTTCTGTGGTGATTACACTCCGCAAAGGTTACTGACAGTTCTTCTATTGAGAATACTAACCAGTATTGTAAATTTTATTTATGTTACAAGCACTTAACCCACAGTTCCTATGTAATAATTATACATGTTGGGAAGCTTTTTACTAATAATTGGGATTTTTTTCGTTCTTCCTTGTTTTTATTGAGTAACTATTACCGGCTCTCGATTATATTTTCTTGTCAAGTGTATTGGCGGATATTGGCCAACTTTATAGTACCAATACGTTTTCAGTGTTTGGTTTTTGTTATCTAATCGTATTCTCTAGCGTATCCTAAAAAGCATAAAATTTGTTCAACCGATTTGAACTCATAAAATGCACATAAAATTTTCAACATTTTTAAGTGGCACTTATTAATTTTGATTCTTTTTAAGTAGACCATATTGTGCATATAGTGTGATATACTTTTTTCCATTGACGTAGTTCTCCTTAATAAGTTGAACCTTTAATTTATGATTATAACACTCCTTTATTTACACTGTCAGCGATAATTTTATCTTCCAGGTCGTGCATTAGAGCTAGACGAAACAATTTTATTTAAATTGTGATACACCTACAAGTTTTAGTTCATATTAACAATAATTGCAGGTGCCAGGCGTGGGCTGTAAACTAAATGTCGAATTAGTAATGTCATTTTAAATAAGGGAGGTTTATTTAAACATGACAGGTGAATTTTCGCCTGCCTAGACTATGCCTAAAGTGTTCTTATTATTTAGGGTTGAACGAACCTCCGCCCTTGACTTTAAGAAACCGATCAATAATAAAATTCGACAATACAATTTTTAAATGTTTAATCTTTCATTAAAATAATGCTTCTTTATGGCTTCTTACCATAATTGCATTGGAAATATTTCAGTTATGCTTTTGTTACTAAAATAATACGGAATTGCTTCGGGAGATATTTTTCAATTTTCCGGTACGATTAAGCGTAAAATCGTCCTAATAGTCCATCATTATTTTACACCATCCATCGCCATATTACTTTATGGTTCTAATTCTGAATTTTACAATAATTTTGTTTATAAATAAAAATAAACATCTCAATAATACGTAGTATACTATAAACTATAGTCTGCCAATGTATTGATTACGTGATTTTTAATTCTGACGGATTATTCCATGATTATATCAGATGTAATATTATGTCATGGTCTGCGTTCAAAAAAACCTTCACTGGTTTTAATAAATAGACGAAAATCTTGGCATGCCTAAAAACTTACTCGGAGGAAAGCGAAAGTTAAAAACAGCTGTTGCCATTGTATACAAAAACAAGGTTTAATAAATCCACTTTGTACGCTCGGTCGATTGGGTGTAATCAATCAAATGACCAATGAAAAATATTGCAACATTACTATTAAGAATGTAGGAATAGGCCGTAAAGGAGATACAATCTCCGCCAAAGGTGCTGAAATTTAAATCTCACGAATTTACTTTGTAATGCTACAAATGGTAACTAAAACTTCTTTTTACTCAAATGTGTAGTATGTGAACATTTAAAAATAATTTTAAAAAAATCGAAAAATGTAAATTGAAAAAAACATGCAAGCAATTGCATGATTGTCTGGTGAAGAGATAGAAATTCCTTTGATCTGTAGCTATTTTTTTCTTTCAGTTTGAGTTTCTCTCCCCCCTCCGAATTATTTTGGTGTTAAAATCGTGTTGATAACACGAATTGTTGCGTGGGTTATCAGAGAAGTAATTCATCTTCTATCTGATAATATCATATTCACACCTGCTTGCTTACACATTTTCTTAAAAAATGATAGTAATTATAAAAATATACGAAATTCGGCTTTTAATTATAAAAGATTTGTGGTTTTGTTAATTGCTAACAATTAATTGTACTATAGAGAGAAAGGTTTATAATAAATACCACATAAAAAATAATAAAGGTAGGATATTCTGCGGAAAACCACTGTAAAATCAATTAATTTGCTATTATTGTGTTTAATTTTTTTTGTTAATAATTACACAGGCTCTTCTAAAGTATTTCCTATTTTGATATAGTGTCCATCAAATTTCTATTTTGAAATTTTACAGTGTTACAGAGAATTATGTGCCGGATAAGCTCTTATTTTATTTCGAAATCTTTCAGAGGAAAGTATATTCCGAAAATCACCCATAAATAATAAAATTACGGATAAAAATTTAAATTTAAGGGAAGCATGTTTTCGATTTTTGGTTTATTTTAACAAATTTTAACCCTTTGTAACTTCCAAACGAAGGATTTGAAGCAAAAAAATGTATGTGGTTACTTACTTAGAGCATGTAAAAAAATTATAGCAAAATCGAATTCTGTCCCACTTGACGTGGATTGACCCCTATGCATCCGAGTGTTACATTCGTTTTATAATATTACGGTATATAGTCACAAAATAGTAATTTCAAATTTCTTTCTTTTTTATGCTATAGAAGTCTTCTATCTTTATTCTTCTTCATGTTATAAAAAAGAAAATTAAAAAAACAAATATTATTTTCGCTGTTCACTATTTTGCGACTCCACTGTATTTCTGTTCAAAACATAAATTAAGTGGCATACGGAACCAACCCTATTTGACAAACACTGCTCTCTGGAATCAACTGTGACAATATTGAATGCTCAGCAGTAAAGTTAGAAAACAACTTTTCTCATTTTTGCATAAAAATGGGAATTGAAAATTCTATTTTTATAAATATAAAATAACATATTATGCTTAATACTACTATAATTTTTGATTTTTTTCAAAAAAAAAATTACGAAAATCGGGGTTATTCAGATTTACAAAGAAAACTACTTTTTTTTTATAAAATTAAAAAATTTTCAAATTACGCAAATAAGTTTTGTAACATGTAGTACAATCGACAATAATTTATCTTAATTGTTGTGATTAAAACTGCTTTAGGTAAATTTTATTAATTGAATTACTGATTGTTAAATCATGTCGTTAATTTCTCACCAAATGAAAACCTTTCTTTGATTTAATAAATAATTGTTTACCATTGCATTACAAAGGCAATCCATATTTGGTTTGCCATTTAAATTACTTTCTGTTTATATTACATCACATAGAGTTTCGGCTAGTACCTACATACATACTACATAATATACGGTAATTTTTATAAATAGTGGTATAATAGAAATTAATACTTATGGTATAAGATAAGGATCATTGGGTGATTATTTTTACCATTTACTTTATCGTATGATTTTGAACTTATTTGTTATAAGTTATATGTTTATAAAGAAAAAATACTGTTTGAAGTTTAAGGGTGTGATTTTAAGTACTATTTCAAAACATAATTTTTAGTACATGATAATATTTTAATTGTTGATTAAATACAGAATTTAAAATATATTATACTTAAAAAACATAAATAAAAAAATCGTTGCAATACATACAACCAATTTTTCGCTAGAAATGAGATTTTGAAAAAAAAATTAATTATCGACTGGGAGTTTTCTATATCATAAAATTACATATTATTAATACATCTCGGAAATTTTATTTTACTGACTAATTTATTTATTTAGTGAAGATATTTATTTAAGCGATTAAGTTTGCTATAATAAATTTCAAAATATTATGGGCTTTCTGGTAGAGAAAAGTTCAAATAAATGCTAGTTTTGTGTCGCTAATTGTTTTCATTACTACAATAGGTACTATATTATCTTGTTTTTGTGTTATTTATTATTGTGATTTAGGAAGTGAGAACTTTGTATGTTCCACATTGTATTATATCTCTTGCTTCCGGTTTTTCTTTTGCACGTGCCAGCGTCAAGTTAAAACCGATAAACTATGATTGGTTAAAAATTTAAAAATGAATAATTTAAATACAGCGGAGGGGGTTAATAAATCGTCTTTAATTACTTCAGAAAAAATTCAACCATTTTTTAAAGGAAAAATACATAAAATTAACTTTTCTTCTCTTCCTCTCAGTTAAATTACCCCATAAGAAACTTTTTTTAAGGGTTATTTTTGAAATTAAACCATGTTTGTACTTAAAAAAAAATTCCATTATAACGAAATCTAATTCATTTAATTTTATCGAAACTTTATCGCTTCGGCTTCAGCATGTTTAAATTGATTACGCTGTAATTTGGGTTACGACTTTTGTATGGCTTTATTTGTTTTTTCAAGGGTAAACGACGGTAAAAGTATATTAGCGTTTAAATTTTCATATTGATTCTATAAAACTATGAGTTTAAAGAAAAACTGACTTTTCTTTTTGTAATCAATTCACCTGAGGGCTATAAAGCACATTAAGTTCACAGTAGGAGCTTTGTGATTGTATAGAAGCAGGGAAGCATAGTATACCCGCCCTTAAAATCTGTCTAGCCGTAGCAATAACCTAAATGAAAGCTTTTATCGCTTTGAAAATTTATAATAACTTTTAGTTGTATAATTTTTAGTTTATTTTTTACGTTGTGGTTTGCATTGTTACACAAGAATGGTTTTTACACCTGCTTGAAGCGTTTTGAAAATTCTATGGTTTGCAGTTTATTTTGTAAAATACGCAATTTAGATAACATTTATACAGGAAATTGTAATATTTTATCTTCCGATTATATTATTTATTAGGCAAAAATTATCAATATTTTCACAAGTATTGATTGCAAGGGCTAGTTAAAAACAGATGTTAAAAATCCATAATGGCACGTGTTTCATATTTGTATGCACCCTCACCTTTTCCCGGATCCCTCCTTTACGCCATTTCAATGTTTTGTTTTGGTATTACGGTATTACCAAACTTTATCTAATTTTAATTTCCTATTCCAAAAATTAAACCGTGTTTAACAAATCATAAAAAATTTAAAGTACGCTTAATACGTCTAATTACATATTTCGTCGGGGAATGTTGTAAATTTGCGTAAAAATATCAATTTATTTCTGGAACAAGCGTGTTGACTCGATTACACAATTCTTTATTGAATTTTATTGTTCTATTAAAAGTTGGCATGTTTTCATATTTCTCGAATTAGACATAGCCATAATTTTATTAAATGTTAATTAATTTGCTTTAATTACAGCCAACGTGTGTTATTTATGGAATATTTAAAGGTCATCGAGCTTTGATTTGATTGTACTTTAGTTATTTTAGAAAATTGTAATTTTTGAAGGTCTACTACAAATTTTATTACACACTTCGTATTTTAAGTTAATTAGTGTAACTTGTAATGTATTCACACAGAAAAAATTGCAACCTTTTTTTTTCGGTTTCAAAAGTTCGCAGTTTTTGTCGAAAGTTTGTTGAACTATATTTACGCGTTCTCTTTTCTTAATCTGCTCTATAATATACTGTTGACATTTTCTTCTAAAACTAACATAGGAAAATGAGGCGAGAAGTGTAAATAAGCAAAACTAAATATACTTTATTAATGTTTACAACACCCAAAGTTCATTATCACACTCTTGGAGATTTCGAAATAAGATTTTGTATTTTTTCTTTGTTATGATGTTCTAAGTATTTTCTTTTGTTGCAGATCTATCAAAAAATCGTTTTAATGAACTTCCAGAAGAAGTAGTAGAATTTACTTTTTTAGAGCGACTCCAATGTCACCATAATGCCATACGATATATTCCAGATACCGTGGGTTGTCTTCAATCTCTCAGTTATTTAGATCTAAGTCGCAACCAACTCACTGCTCTCCCCAGAGAAATATGTCACTTACCCATACAGGTAAATTATTTTAAGTTTGCTTTAACGAATTCTTACTAGATTTACTATCTCACAGGTTGATCAACAGCTCTGCATTTAAATTTTAAATGTCCTACTGCATAATGCATTATTTTAATTAAATGACTTACTTTTTCTTTAATTGCATTCAATAAAAAATTCATTATACTATTATAATCCTTTGTACTGGTATAAAAATAAATCTTTAAACTATAATTATCTTTCCAGATTTTGTTAGTTTCGAATAATAGACTTGGTAGCCTTCCCGATGAGTTGGGCCGAATGTCGCAGTTGACTGAATTAGATGTATCCGATAATCAATTAACACACCTTCCACCACGCATGGGAGATTTGAGATCTCTAAGATCTTTAGTTCTTCGTAGTAATCTTCTTTTATGTGTTCCTTTGGAAGTAACGTATTTATATCTTGCAAGACTTGATCTTCGAGCAAACCGAATAGGAACTCTTCCAGTTGAAATGATAAATATGCAGTCTCTCATCGAACTTTTGGTTGAAGATAATCCTCTTACTAGTCCTCCAGCAAGTGTAAGACTTTTCGTTTATGGTGTGTATTTTATTTTGTTATTAAACTAAATTTTATTACAGTTATGCAGAAGGGGAAGGGTACACATTTTTAAATATCTAGAAACGGAAGCTATTAAATTAGAACGTAAAACTGGCGTTAGTGGTTGTAGTACATTAAGAAAATCGAGAAAAACTTCAGGAACCAACGGACCTCTTACACACTTACCAGATAGGCTGAAACAGAAAAGACATAATGTCGATAGTGGTTACAGCACCAGTGATGGTTTAGATAAGCGTTGGTCACAAGAAATGATAAGTATGTGCTTTTATCAAGGCAAATAAGACAGTTTTACGTAAAATGTTTTTAAATTAGGTGATGCCGACAAACATTGGACGTCAACGCCGATCATAAATAGAACGTTAGAAACTAATGGGATAAATTCAACAACTTCAACACCTTCTACAATTTCACCTGCGCCCGATGCTAGCTTAGAAGACGATCATACACCCCGATCCGTTTTTAATTTTGAAAGGAGAGATGACATTAAGACTGGAAACGAGATTAATAAGTATGTTAACTTATTTAACTCAAATAATTATATTCCTATAATATACATTTTTTTAGCACTCGCCATAGTCCGACCAATGAACATTCATCTGTTCCAATGATGAATGGAAACGCAGATGACAAGTCTCGACCTATTCAACAAATTCAAACGTACAGGTAAGGTGTCTTGACCAATTAATTCAATAAAAATCAACATAAAAATTGTAGGGAATATAAAGAAGCTTTAAGGCAGCAAAGGGCACAGGATGTGCCTTCAGTCTACCGAACAAAGGATAATGATGATCATAGCTTTAAAACAGAACCAAATACACCAACCCATCATATGTCTCCGTCGCGAACAGTTTTAGCAACATCAAAATCTGATCCGACGCCTCTTAATTCGTTATTGAGTAATCCGAAAAATATATTTGATGATACTAGTTCTAAAAAACCAATTCAAAAAGTAACTCCGTCGAGGAACACCAGTAATTTACAGATTAGTACCAACAACACATTAAATGGATCAGCAAAATATGTACAAGATTATGTCAAGCCTAGGTCACCTTTACGAAACTCCGGTGGAATTTTATCACATAATAACGTACCATCAAGTAATACTAATATCAACGACAACAGCAACGCAAATGTTACTTTTATAAATGGTAAACCTAGCAGTCCGCGAATTGCAAACACAATTAATTATTTTAATGGAACCAATAATATAAAAAATAATCGAAATGTATCGTGGAATCAGGATAATGCATCCGATAAATTTAATTTTACAATGAGAAGAGAGATAGATAAAGCCAAAGAAGAATCAGAAATTATTGATCAGCTGAAAGCTGTAAGTATATTTAATTGTCTATTTAAACTTGACTTCAGTAATTGAAACTTTTGTTTAGATTATTGAAGCGAGATTGAAGATGGCCCTACCAGATGATATCTCATCTGCTCTAACCGATGGCGTCGTGTTATGTCATTTGGCCAATCACATTAAACCCAGGTCGGTGGCGAGCATTCATGTTCCATCTCCAGCAGTTGTAAGTAAAATGATTTGTTTTATTTAAAATATACATATTTTGTGTTTTTAGCCTAAATTAACCATGGCCAGATGTAGACGGAACGTGGATAACTTTATTGAGGCATGCCGGAAAATTGGAGTTGACGAGGTAAGATTTGCATAAATCATAATAACGATAACTTTTATTGAATTGCAAGAAAGTTTAACTTGATTTTTTTGAAAGTCATTCTCGATTTGAATAATGAATCGGACAGATTAAAACTAAATAAACAAAAAAAATCAACTTAAAACTGTTGCAAATCCAATAAACAATATTTTATTTTGTTATTATTTTTAATATTATTTAAAGCAAAAGAGTGAGACTGTGGGTTGGTTGCAGGGCCGACTGTGCAGTAGCGTAGATGTGACTGAAGCTCTAGCAGGACGCGGTTTGCCACGCCTGCTGGACACTGTGGAAGCGCTCTGTCAGTTGGAAGTTACTACTATTCAACCTATTCTAAAGCCAGGCCAACACGACACCGCAGTCTCACTCTTGCTGCTTGCCGTCTTCGTTTCAACAATTGCACTACTGTTTATGTATCCCCCATCGAATTAAGTTGACTGGTTTGCATAATCATTCCATTTTTATAAAAGAAAAATTTATTTACAATTTAATGTATAAGAAGAGGTGGTAAGTAAGGTTAGGTCAAACTGGGTAGGTTTGAATTTTTAAGTTCATCATATCACAAGGTAGAAATGAAGTACAATTTTTGTTGACTTGTTTTTAGTTTTTTTTTGTATTTTAGAATTTTTTATTTGTTGTTACTTTATAATCGTACTTATTTATTTTTTTAAAATCTCCTAGTACTTAATTTTAAAAATGTTTTACATACTTACAGAAAATGTTTCCTTTTAATATAACGTACAGATACTTTGTTATTTTAAAGTTATCTTGTATTTTATTTATTTAATGATTACAATTTATTTTGCAAAAATAAGGAAACCATTTGTGATTTGATAAAGCTGCTAAGCTATTTGATACAATAGTGCCTGATTAAGTCATGTTAGTTAAGTATTTTTAGATTATTATTAGTGGCAGCTGGAAATTCCTGACTTTTTTATAGACTTGCTGGAAAGACTTATTTTAGGTATACAAAAATTTTAAAATTTGTAGTGCATTGCTAACTACACAGGGTGGTCTACTTATGGGGAATTTTCTCATAATGCTTCTAATGGTGGATTTGGAAAATGTATCTTATTTAATGGTAAATTTAAAGATAAATATACTTTTCAAATAAAATACAAATATTCTAATCTCACTATTAAGGCTACTGTGAAATAATTGGCCATAAGAAGTCATATTATTTAGAACAACATACTATTGTTTATAATATAGAAATGAACAAAGATTAAAAAATAATTGCTTTCTTATTAGAATATAATTTTTTAAGTTTATAAATAAACGATTATGTATGTAATTCAAACAATATACATACAATGGCAATGGATATCGAAACGAATTTATTTGTATCGACTTAATATTAAATAGGTGTGTGTAGAACTATATTTTTATATGGGATCTGTAATCATCTATTTCAGTTTAGTTTACAGCACAATTAACCTTCTATTCATTCTAGAATTATCGTAACAGTATTTTAAGATCTTATTAGATTTAATTTTAAAATATGTTCATTGTTAGGTTTTCTAGTCATTCATTTTTTCAGTATTAGAAATGTATTACACACTACTAACAATTAAAAGTGCATTTTTTATACAAAAAATTAGTATGTAACAAAGGTTGAGTATTCCAAAATGTACAAAAGGTACCAAATGGAAAATTAGTTTTAATGAATATTTTTTATTTTGTTATTTTATTAAGAATTGGAATTGGGTGCTGTTAGAATAGTAAAACTAATATTTATAAAATGAAAATGTAAACTTTGTTTTGTTAAAAAAAAAGGTTTTATTTCTTTTAAATGTTATAATATCTGAAGTTATATTACGAAAATATCATTATGTATACCAGTATTAAATGCAGCTAAGCTAAATAAAGTATAAAACAAAAAACATTTTTATCAATTTTTTTATAAATTTCAGAACCTTATTTGTTGTTCGGCTGATGTTTTGGAAGGAAGAGGTTTAGTACAAGTTGCTGTGACAGTAGTTGAATTATTAAGATTTCACACCAATCCAAAATCTCCTGTTCACATGAATATTGTAAGTAATAGTTAGAATTTACAGATGTTTTGTACTATGCTAGTGTAGTTTCTTTTGAAATGTTAAAAGCAGGAAGAGAACGTTTATAAATTGGTTAGAATGAATTTTATAGTCTTGGAATTTTATCATCAGAATGAGAAAAACTATAAATTCGATAGTTCCTAAAAATTTGAATAGTTAAAAACTATCTTAAACAATTTATAAATTTTCTTTTTATATAATGTGATGAAAACCTTCTATAAATTTTATATTTTTGTTATAATTTTTTTTACGCAAACCAAATGTGTATATTTTTGATTTATTTTGTAGATTTTAAAGCATATCACTTATACCTACCAATGACTTTTAGGGTCGGTGGGTATTTTTAACAATTGTTTCCTCTATTAATGACACTATTTTAATTTCCTTTGTAATTTATTAATTTAATATTTTAGTTGCATCAAAAATGTTTAGACTCGAATACGAAATACAGTGTGAAAGTTGTTAAAACTACAGCAGGGTAGATATACGTTTTATTCAAGTGAGAATTACAATAATGAGCACGTAATGTTAGGATATTTTGCCGAAGGCATAGTGAAATAAACAGTAGGATTCAAATTTTCAAAATTTAATGTGTACTTAAAATATTTTACGTTAATATTAAGTAGGAAATTAAAACTTTGTTGTTGTATTTTGTGTAAATATCAGTTTTGTATTGAACTTGTAGTTTTATATTAAAGTTGTAATGTTTTATAGCAGGGTTATGATAACACAATTAGAAAGTTTGGTATAAAAAATGTGATATTTTTGATGCACACAGGTATTTTCCTATAAATATTTTATTAAAACCTTATTTTAATTATAAAAAGATAACAAAAAATCACTAGTGGGACCGTAAATATTTCCCTTTTGTTTTCTTGAAGAGCTTCTCCTCAGCCATCTGTTTGCTGCATGTATTAAAATGTAAATAAAAGCTGCCATACCCTGTGTGTATTATCACTAACATTTAATTAAATAATTTGATGTGTATATAATTAATCATAACGTACGTTTTAAAAATCAGATTTTCATTTTTAAAGAGAATTTGATTTTGTAATTAAAAAATTTTGTGCAACAAACTTTTTGCTTTTTTTGTTGCAATATATTGTGATTTGCATATTTAAAGCTCATATAGGTCTAATTTGTCAAACGAATTTTGTATATATAATTGTAGGTGTATCTTTATACTATGTATGCATGGTTAGAAACTTGTAAAAATGTTCCTTGTATATTTTATTACAAAGAACTGTATCGACGACATGTGTATAAATTGAGTGCCAAAGATCTTATCAAATTTTCTTACGTTAAAAAAATAGTTTCCAAAATTAATTAAATTTTTACTTTATTTATTATTTATAATTTATTATTAAGTAGTTTTTAAGTGTACATTTATTTCAAGTATGTGTGATTTGAATTTGATAAAATTTGTTTGTGATTAAGAAAGTTGTGTTGATCTCTACAATAATTTTATATACAAAAATATTTTTTAAGATTTGAACTACGATAATTGAAGTTTATGTATTGTCTAGTCAATAATAATCAATAAATATTTGACTATTTAAAAGCATAAATTATTATCACGAAATATCCCATTTCCTAAAATATGTAGAAATTGGTTTATTTAAATTTTTAACAGATGATATTAAATCTATTTTAAAAATTATTTGCAATTGAGTTTTAGCTGTTTGATTATTTTGATTTTAATTCTAATATTACTTTTGGAAAGCTAAAATTTTGAATTATAACTACCATCATTTTTCTACAATTTATTTTTATAGTAAGATAAATAATACTAGGACTCAAAGACCTCAATTTCTTACTGCAGTGCTATGGAGTTTTCTAAATATTTTTAGTTATTTAAAAATGAATAAATATGGATCATATTATATAACAGAAGTAAAAACAAGACCATTTTGTATCCAAAATGGAAAGGTAACAGACTACTTGATAGGATTCTGGATTTGATGTGGAGGGCAAACCTAAGTTTACATGCACTCAGGCCATATAAACGGGCCCATTATGCTACCTCCGATTGTTACACCTTCCCATCTATTCCCAAGCCATTCCAAACTTAAAATAAACTCAAGTATTTTAGAGGGCGGTGTGCCCCTAATACTGGTTATGTCAGGCCAGTGGATCCTCTTTTTGAAGCTAAAGGTGGGCAGTTACAAAGCACATGCTCCATCGTTTCGTCTGCTTCATTACATCCACGACATATTGGACTGTCTGTGTGTAGATGTTTATTTAGCTTGCAGTGTCCTATGAGAAATCGAGGAATAATATGGAGGTTGTCCCAGAACAGCTGCAGGTAGTATTTTGCATGTTTTTCAAAGAGGGAATGTATTGTCCCCTCCAATCACATTCCCTCATCTTTCTGCATGCAACTTCAATTGGAATAAGAGCAGCTCTGCTGTATGTGAATATTTGAATTGTTTTGCACTGGATATCCTTTTCTTGGACTATATCTGCACAGTGTAGTATATCCATAAGCTCCGTTGGAAGACGGAGGATTCTACCTAGTGTTGGAGTTCAGAAGGGAAAATTACCGCACATGAGCCAGTATTGTTTTTGGAACCGTCTGTGTACAAACATAGTGTGTCCGCCCCGTCGCGTTTGGCAAGATGTTAAGCTACCGGATAGGAAAAATAATGTTTTATTTTAATCAATGATTTTTGGACACTCATTTAGTTTTGTAAATGATTGCACCTAGAATTGTGTTTCTATCACAAAGTGCACTTGTCAGATATTAGTTAGGAATTTTTAATTATACAATCAAGTTACAAATACATAAAACATGTATAATCAACGGTAGAATAACCACTTTAAAAATTTGAATATTGAACATAGTCAAAAAGTATTAATTATTGTAATTATAAAAAAAATTCAATTTTGAGTCTCCTGAAGCATGAAGTACTTGTAAGAATTTATTTTGTGCCGGATCACCTGATAACTACAGAACTACATTGGTCCTTCACAGAAATATCTTGCGTTGTATCAATTTCCAAAGAAAACATTCTGGAACGCTTTATCTGTTCGCATATAATTTCCTTAATATTCGCGGTTATAATTTTGATTATCAGGTTTAAGGTGGTTTTTGAAATAAATATAATCCAGTCGCCTGCTCTCCTTTTTGCCCCTTTGGTTTTTCATTAACCATTTCGCTCCGGGAGGGGGCCCATATATGGACCAGCACTCCGAGTGGCGACTTGTCATAAGAAGTTCATTCATTTAAGTCATGAAATTCAGCTAAAATGTAAGGTCAATTTTAAAGGAAAAATCCCCGGAGCGAAAAGGTTAAATATTTCATTACTTATAGCATGAGACGAAGCATTTGTTTCTGATGCTATATATAAGTAGCTTGAATAGTTGAATCTGCATCAGCAAATGAGGTCAAAGCCTGCTGCTGAGAGTTAACAACTCTTTCTTCTTGAATCACTGTAGTTGTTGTTAATTCTACCAAAGTGGTATCTTCTCGTTGGGTTGATGCAGAAATTATTTTATTTGGTCTAAAAAATGTTTCTCAAGACTGACATTTAGACGTCTCGTCCAACATACGTTTTCTCTTGCGATCCCTGTCTTTTTCCACTCCTCTTTTGCATCTTGGTTTTACCATTATTATAGTAGCAACAATAACAATAGCTTAACTTTTAAAACTTCACTTAAAGAAAACACAGCAATTTAACCCCTGGTAAACGGATACTGTAACAATAAAACTTGTTTAACATTTGTCAGAAAATCATTGAAATAATTGTTTTCAATTTTATTAAAATTTGTTTCTACTTATATAATAGAAAATATGTACAAATTAATTCTATGGATCATAAATTCCTTAGTTTTTCTTCTTTTTTTGCTTTTGTTCTGGGAAAATTCCAAGAGATCGTTGATATTCTTCTATCAATTTGTCTTGAACATCAGGTAAGCAAGGCGAATATCGGCAATATTCCATACTATATTCTCCTTTTCCCTGTGTAGTAGAACGAAGCTCACCAATGTAACCAAACATGTTATTCAAAGGAACTTCTGCATATATAATAGTCCAATCTTCAATACCTTCAGTTCCGGTTACCAGACCATGTCTCTTGCTGAGTTGTGACATTACAGTACCATGATATTCGGTAGGAACTGTTACTTCAACACTCATTACAGGTTCTAATACTTGCCAAACTCCATTTTCAAAAGCTGCAAAGAAATAAAATAATTTAAAATTAAGAAGTTGAGCAAACTCCCGATTAGTAGAAAAATGAAAATGTTGAAAAGATACTCACTTTCCTTAATTGCTCCTTGTGCTGCCAAACAAAATGAATGTTCACTAGAATCTACCATGTGATGCATTCCATCCACAAGCCTAAATTTCAATCCGGCTAATTTATTACCAGTGAGTAAACCTTTTTCGGCCATAATATGATAACCTCTTTTAATGCCAGGAATGAATGGTTTTGGTACATTTGTACCAACAGTTTCATCCACAAATTCAAGAACAGTATTCTTTGCAGGTGGTAATGGTTCCAACACACCTTGTACTCTTGCAAATTCCCCGTGACCACCAGATTGCTTCTTATGCAAGTAATCAAATTCAACAGGAGCAGTTAAAGTTTCACGAAAAGCAACCTTAGGTTTGCCCAAAGTTACAGGACAATTATATTCTCTTTCCATTCGCTGAGCATAAATTTCTAAATGTAATTCTCCCATACCTGATACAATGGTTTCTTTATTATCGCTATCAAAAAAGAAGTGGAAAGTTGGATCCTCCTTGGTAAATCGTCCTACAGCTTTTGAAAAATTATCTCGATCTTTATTATTGTTTGGACTTATCGACATGGAAACCACAGGATCTGGTACGAAAATTGATTCCATAGATAAATTAATTTTGTTATCGCTAACAAAAGTGTCACCACTAGCACAATCGACACTGACTAAAGCAAATATATCGCCAGCACAGACTTCGGTTACTTCTTCTAAATTATTGGAATGCAGGCGTACTAAGCGAGATACTTTTACTCTTTTCAGCGTACGAGTATTATAAATATATTCTCCAATTTTCAAAAGACCTTGGTAACAACGCATATAAGTCAACTGTTGTTGCTGTCCAAAACGTGCTGCCACTAACTTAAAAGCCAAAGCAACAAATGGATTACTATTATCACGCTGTGGACTCAAAATCACACGTTCTGCCTGTTTGTCAGCTTTCTCACGCAAAGCAAAATTTTCCACTTCACCTGGATTGGGTAAATAATCTAAAACGGCATCTAGCAGAGGCTGAACACCTTTATTTTTTAAAGCAGTTCCTACTAAAACAGGTGTAAATGTACGACTCAAACATGTTCTCTTAACTGCAGCTCTAATTTCTTCCTCTGAAATGCCCTTCTCTTGTAAAAATAATTCACCCAATTTCTCGTCAAAATTAGATAAACATTCAATTAATTCGTGACGTCGCTCTGAGCTTTCGGTTCTCATATCTTGAGGTATATCATCGTATCTAATCTTTTCACCATACGAACCTTCAAAATACAATGCCTTCTGACTTATTAAATCAATCAAACCTTTACAATCACTTCCGAGACCAATAGGTAGTTGAATGAATGCGGCATTGTGATTCAGTTTTGATTTTAGATGTGAAACAACCCGATACGGGTTAGCACCTAACCGATCCAGCTTGTTTATAAATGCTAAACAAGGCACATTGTATCGCTTCATTTGTCTGTTGACCGTTAAAGTTTGACTTTGAACACCACCAACGGCGCACAAAACCAAAATAGCGCCGTCTAAAACACGTAACGAACGTTCGACTTCTGCAGTAAAATCTACATGACCAGGTGTATCGATAATATTTATATTATGATTTTTCCACAATGTATAGGTAGCGGCAGATTGAATTGTTATACCTCTCTTTCGTTCCAATTCCATAGAATCCATAGTAGCACCTACATTATCTTTACCTCGTACTTCATGCATTGAGTCAATCCGACCGGTGTAAAACAATATTCGTTCGGTTAAAGTAGTTTTTCCTGAATCTATGTGTGCCGAAATTCCAATATTTCGTATCTTATCGATAGGCTTGAACTCCGCAAACTTGGCGTGAGATGCATAACGTGCTTTCGATATCTTAAAATATAATATTTATTATATTTGTAATTTACGGAACTATACTATATCAGCACTTACCTTGCATGAACATTTTAAAAAGTTCTGTGAAGATTTCAATATATTTATTATCGTCATTGTGTGTATTTCTTGTATTCAGAATGTGTAATATGACTTTCTGTAAATATATTTTAGGTTAAGGGAAACAAAAAAATTGGTGTATGTATCACTGCTGCCACCATAAAAAGACCCAGCACAAAATAGAAAATTTCACCATAAACAAGAAAGAGTATAGATGGCCAACAGTGATGCCAAATGTACGATAATTTGATAATACTATGTATATTTTAATTATATATTTCATTTTTTGTTTTTATCTTTTTATACCTACTGATTCAGCGTCTAGAATAAATAAAAATATTAATTAATTAATTTTTTGTGTTTATTTATTTATAATTTAATAATTGGTTATTATTGAAACTGTTTATTTTAATTATTGATAGTAAAATAAAATTAAAGACATATTTGTAATATGCAAGTAATAATTTTTTCGAGGGCCTCGAAAATTTAACCGCTTAGGGGCCCAAAAATGTTTAATCCAGCACTGATTATGATACAATGATAATGAAAGTATGATAGAATATAAAGATAAGATTTTCGAATAAAACTACAATAATTTTTTTTTAATTAAACCAATATAAAATATCCCCAATACCTGCAATCATCAGCACACTAAATTTTATCCGGAGATACGATGACAATATAAATATTCATTTATATGAATATTTAATAAATAATTATTAAATTAGTAATAATTTATTATCGTTGACCTTTTTTATAAATTTAAATGATATAAATTGTTGAGTTTTAGGTCTCTTAATCAATTAAATTGACCGACGTTTCGAGTCCTTTTATATATGACCCATTTTCAAGGATATAAATTGACAAATTATTTGCCAAAGTAAAAAAAAATAAAAAATACAATAAATAAAAAAAACTCAAACAATTTATATCATTTGAAATTATTAAATTACCGATAACTAACTGATTTTACCACTTTTAGATGTAAATAATACAAATGAACGTCATATATGATGATTATTAAAATTTTCGAATGTATTGATATATTTTTAAAGGCATCTAACAAATCTTCACAAAAAATATATAAATTAAGATTTTAGTTAACATTCAGGGACGGACATGCCTATGGGGAGGGGAGCCTTCCCCCCAACATTGGAAAAAGTTGGCAAAGTTGGTAATTTTCATTGAACAGTTGGCAAAACTACTAGTTGGTACAAATCGCATAAATTAGGCATTCCCTTGAGAAAAACGCGAAAAAGCTAAAAAAAAAGCTCATTGCTTTACTCCTTGCTATACTGCGAGGAACAAAATCGTTGGCAATTTCACGACCGTTCCCCGCTGATAAAAGTTTGTTCGGCACGTCCCTGATAACATTTTCTGTAATTTTCTTGCTTCTATACACTGAAAAAAAAGGTACATTAAAAAATCATCATTTTTCAGCCGATGAACAAAATTCATCATATTGATGAAATATTCATAGTATTGATGAAAAAATCATTATATTGATGAAATTTGTTCATCAATATGATGAATTCTGTTCATCGGCTGAAAAATGATGAACTTTTTATCAATATGATGAACCATTTTTTTCAGTGTATTTGGCTCAATTGTTACCGCACCAATATATGTATTTTAAAAGCTTTATCAACACACAAAATTTTATCTCAATCGGTTATACATTTTCGGAAATACAATAAAATTTTTATTTAAAAAATTTTTTTTATTGTGGTAGCCCTGGGAAGGATTTCTCTGCCAAAACCATATTTTCATAACTATAGCCCACCAGACATACGTCCAAAAAGTTTGACTGCCATCGACGCAGAAATGCCGAAGAAAATCGAAGAACAAGGATCTTTACTAATTTCGCAAAGAAAGTAACCATTTTTTTTTTCATGTTGAATTCCCGATTTTTATTACATGGTTCCGTATGCTATCAAATCCTATGGGGGCAATGTTCCGACATATACCAAATTTGGTTGAGATCCCTTCAGTAATTTATGAGTTATTCATTCTTGAAGTTTCAACTTTGGCAGTTTGTAATTTTTTGACAGATGACAGATAGAAAGTTAATTTCACCTATTCTGGATAAAGCTTTTCTAGGTATTCAAAATAACCTAGCAGAAGATAAAATCGTTTTTAAAGATGTTGTATATTTTCTTGTAGTGGCACTCCTGATTGATAGATCGCGACACAAACTTTATTTTCACCATTCTATCGTAAACCCTACCATACCAAATTTGGTCGTGTTTGTTTGGACGATTCAGGAATAAAACGAGGAACAAAATTTAACGACAGACAGATACAGAAATTTACATTTTATGTTTTGCAAATCTTTACGTTTCTGAACACGGTGATCTCGAAAATGTAATAGTATATTGTTTTATTAGGATGGACAGCTTAACTTTTCCTGTGGAAATGGAAAACTTGCGTGGCAGGAAAAGTTACCTTTCCATCCGAATAAAACATGTTACTTTTTCTCCAAACGAACAAAATTCAAAAATAAATTTCAAAATTAGCAATAACTCGGGAACGGCGCTAGATATCAAAAAACTGAGCAAAAAATTCTCCCCCCTCGCTTTACACATCGCGATCGATCGCGCGCAAAACAATTCGATCTTCCTGTCGATACCCACTATGAAATTTTTTGAATTAGCAATAACTCGAGAACGGCGCTAGATATAAAAAAACTGAGTAAAAAATTCTCCTCCCTCGCTTAGTACACATCCCCCGTGAATTATCGGTAGGAAGGCATATGCAAATATTCAGATCGATCGTGCGCAAAAAATTCGAAAGGTAGATAAATTTAATCGGTCAACCAGTTTTAATTTAATCAAATTGTAATAAAAATAAACAAAAGTTAGGTGACATTTTGATTTAATCTGTCAACTATTTTCAATTTATGTTGCTAATTTTTAAATTGAATTCGCAACTGTCAACTTCAATTGTGACATTTATTAAAATTTTTAGGTTAAAAGATCAAAATTTTTATTTATTTGGTTAAAAATAAAATTTTAAGTTGGTATATCTAAGGATTTAAATGTCAAAGTCAAAGTTTACATCTATTTATTTTTAAATTACGCTCTAAAATTTTATATTTGAAATGGTAAATAAACTTAAAATAATTTTTAGAAAAGGTAGATACCGAAATTACTAATTTTCATTAAAATAATGTCACGTTTCTAGTTATTTTTTTCCTGCCGCTGACAGTTTTACTTTCGAAAAAACTCTACGCCACATGGTTTTATGTATGTTGGTAAGGAAAAGTTTGACTTTCGTGTTTAAAATCGATAATGAAACAGCTGACTTTCGTGACGTTTGGAGAAAAAATAAAATTTGAAACTTATTTTTCGATTAACTTACCTCCAGAAATAATTTGTTTTTTTGATTGGAGGTAAATCCAAATTTTTAAATTAAATTGTTTAATTAAATTTATTTTATGTGAAAGACTTATCTTTATATTTCTACTTTAGTTATTCTATTCATAAATGCAAGTACAATAATTTTTGTTAAAATCGAGAAATTGTAATATATTTCGATCTCTCTCTATTGTCTATTCTTTATTGCATTGAAATATTTGTCGGTGAGATCCTGTCTTATTATTATTATTACAAACGGGTTGTGGTTCTGACCCCACTGCACTGAAGCTTAAGCTTATTGTGCCCCTCGTTCCACGTTTTACTCCAACAACTGCGTCTCATCAACAAAGTCAAGTACCTAATCAGTTGTAGGGTGCTTTAGCTATATCCTCGGCCCTCGGATATGGAAAGCCAAGGCAGCGTAGCCTACTCCCAGCTAGAGCTGGGCATTCACATAAGATATGGTGAGGGGTTTCATCCTCTTCACCACACATCCTACAAGTAGGATCTTCAGTCAACCCCATCATTTTGAGGTGTCTCTTAAGACAGCAGTGTTCTGTAAAAAGTCCTACTATCCTTCTCAACTGTTTTCTACTCAGTTGGATTATATTTTTGGAGATCCTGTCTTTAAAATACATCATTTTTTTTCTATCAGCTTTTTAATTTTTTAAATCAAAATATTTCTTTTTATAATTATGATAAAGGCAAGAACTACTAGTAACAATGCAGCAGAACTTTTTGATAAAATCAATCAGAAAATTTTTCTTTTAAACTTTTTTTTTGTTTTCTGCAACTTTGCCAAAAATATACGGAGAGTTCTCATCTAAATTTTCTTATTTGTGATAGAGAGTATGTAGTAAAGTCGGTCTCGGTCTCGGGTACAGAAGAAAATATTGAATCTCTTAAAAAAAAGAAAGTAAAATTAGTGCTTGTTCACAATGTACGTAAAACGTAAAACGAACATAAGACTTAAAAATATAAATACAAATAAAAGCTTAATGGAGTATCGAATAATATTAAAATCTTCAAGTACATACAGACGTAAAATGTACTTTTGCATTGAACAAACAAAAGAACTCCAGTATTATTCAATATTCGATTAAGGTCTTATTTGTATTTGTAATTTTTACGTTTTATGTATTTCTTATGTCTTATGTATGTTTTTGTTTTTTTTTTCAATGAACTATTAAACTAATTTTCTTTTTAAGTATTACCTCAATTGAAATTAAATACGGTAGATACCGAAATATAATTAAAACTAATATGGTTTTTATTAAACAAATTACAGTAACCAAATTTTACATCATATAGGTATGCATATGAAAAATAGTTTTTGATTACACCATATATATTATTAACATCAATTTAATAATAATTAAAGGAAAACCAAATTTTAAGGTTGTTTTAAAAAGTTTTTATTTTAGATCTGATTTTTATTTTGTATTAAGAACAATCGATATGTTTATGTTTATGGAATAGTTTTATTATATTTTTAAAACAAAATAGGAGCCTCTTAAAATTATTCTAACACTAAGAACTTATTAAAACAAACGTCATGAAATAATTAGTTTAAAAATTTACAAAATATATGATTGTACAAATTGCGTTTTTTTGTAATCAAAGCATTTAGAAACAATATGCACATTAAAACCTTACAGTCTTAAGCATTTACGTAATTTATACATGAGTTTCAACATTTTTATCATCTTCTGTTTCTGCCTGGTTTTTCCAATAATATTTTTCTTTAAGTTTTTGATTCTGCAATAAATTTTTTAATTAATTTTTACCTAAAAAGTGTGAGTATTCATGCATATTAATATTGTAATAAGGTGCATGCAGCATAACATTTTAAAATGTTAGGGGATGAGTTATTTATTAACAATTAAATCGGTAGTCAAAAATCAAGGTAGCAGGATAACATATTATTTCTTGCAACAAACATGCCCCTGGCTTATCTTAATTTAAAAAAAAATTTTATAAATTCATTTTTTTAATTTTCAAAAGTTTCATTTTCAGTTTTCAGCAGAGGCCCTAATGAAATTCTTGCTATTGGGCTCATAAATCTTAGATACGCTTCTGGAAACAAACAATTTTCGTTTAAGTCATTTTACACGAAGTCACTGTAGTGGCTGCCACCATATTGCCACGAAAAGTGTCATAATGCCATCGTGTGTTGATGTGATATACTTAATGATTAACTGAATTTTAATTTTCATGAAAATAATAGCCCTATGAATAAATTAAAACTATAGTGTCGTAGTTTTCAGCTACTTATTAAAATGTTTGACAGTAAAATCTAACATGCTCAAATTTTATTATTAAATAACTTAAAAAATAGTACCATGATCCTTGATAATCGCAAACTGTAAAATGAGTGTGAATAAGTTGAAAGTTTTTTTGGAAAATGAAATGAAAATAGTAATAAGGAATACAAAATTGTATCATGCTCAATGAATAACGTCAAATAATTAAGTTGATACACGAGGTTTTGCCACTTTAACTAGAGTCAAAATGGTATAGTACTCGTATACATAATATATTATTACTGTATATTGTAACGATTTCCTCTCACCTGAAATTGAGAATTAAAGGAACGTATTTGTTAATTTATCTACCCTATATTCCTATATATAAGCTTTTTTATTTTGAATATATAAATATTATTAGTTTGTGAAAATTAAAAGTATAGTAGTTAGTTACAGCATGTAGCTACCAGAGGAAGTGATCTTCCGGGCTGCCTTGCACGTAATAATGTTAAGTAAGTTAAAAGGTAATTTTTAATTGATTTACTGCCAAAAACAAAATTTTAATTTAATAAATTATTAGAATAGATAAAGAAATAAGTACTTTAAGTCTTGATGTAAATCAAATATGTACTTAATTTGTTACTTAAAGTTAAAAGAACAGAATTACTGCAGAATTATTCGATACTCGATTAAGCCTTTATTTTGCATTATTTATATTTCTTACGTTTTGTGAATTTCTTATGCTTCTGTTCATTGTGAATCCAGACTAAAATTCAATTTTTGTAAATAAGTAGTAGATAATAAAAAATTATGAAATTAAAAAAAGAAATTGTTAGCCTTTTGCAAATCTACAAATTTTCTATTAATATAAATTTGACTGGTATAATATATCTCTGTATTGCGAATTTTGGGTGTAAATTAAATTTTATCATTTGAGGCGAAAGAAAATTTTCATAAGAAACAAAGAAAAAAAAAATCATTGCGAAATACTAATTTCAAACGAGTTAATAATTTTTATAAATTTATATATCAATAGTTGAGTCGCGAAAAAGAAGTCGGCATGAAATTAATTTGGAAAAGCAATTTTTTTGTTTAAACTCTTTAGAATGGCATCAGAAAATAGGCTTTAGACTTAAGACCGAATGATCGCAAAATTTGTCTAATAATTCCATAAACCACTTAGTCAAAAGTTGAGTGCTTCTTATGTCTAAAAAGTACAATATGTATTAAACTAGATGAAATCATTTGTCAAAATAATAATTTAGCCCTAGTGGGGTCCTACCTACGAGCTTTCAAATTTAATCATCTTTCAATCTTTTTGTAAAAATGTGAGTTTTGTAGAGATTTTAAAAGGTAGAAAACAGTCAACCCATAATTTTGTTAATTGATGGAACTTCTTCGGCATATTTGGACATTTGCGAATATTAACAACGTAGAAAAATTAAGGGCTTTATCCGATGGTATACTAAACTATTTAAATAGAAAGATTGCATTTTCGAGATATTTCCACTGAAAAGTAACTAATAATTGAACTGCATTGCATTGTTTGGTATATTATGTTTTAAAATTCTTTTTGTACTATAATTAATGTTAGTAGTATTTTACACTATGAGTTCAAACAATGACAGATTACTGAACGAGTAGGTACATTTAAAAACGAGCTAGCAAGTCAGTGTACAACCAAACAAAAAACAGTTTTTCATTTTTCTACAGATGATGCAGTCGTGATGAAGTCCTCATTATGGCAATCAAAAATTGTATTGGTTTATTTTCAAAAACAAAAATAAAAAAGATTCTACTTAATAGCATGTGCAATGTGCAAAATTTACTTACTTATAATTTTTGTGCTATGGAATAATATGTATAGGGTGTGTTTAAATGTGTACAGAAGTATCTATCACCTTAATAGAAATTCCTTCATCTTCTTCTTCTTCAGCCATAGTAGACAGACGTTTTTCTAATTTAGGCTTTTCATCTCGCTTTTCCTCCTTTTTCGAATGCTTTTTCTTCTTAAATTTTCTAAAATGTGGTTAAGTTGATACTTGATACCGATTATGCTGCTATTTAAGAGCGGCGTAACAACGGAATCGAAACCAGCAGACTCTGAGGGCCCCCAAACGCATACCTTTCCAGTTTTCTGGTTTATATACATTTTTGTTTAAATATAAATAACATTATTAATCATATGGAACAATTTTCAACTCAAGAAAAGTATAATTTCAAATTGGGAGTCCGTACCCTGAGTATAAAGTAAATACGGTTTCCAAGAAAAGTTGTTACGCCATTGTGTTTTTACAAAATTTTGAATAAAAATGTAATATTTACCCCACAGGATTAGGACTTTTCTTTTTTTCTGTATCACGTGTATTAACATTATTTACTTGTTTCCAAATGCCAGTTTTATTTACTTCTTCAGATATATTAATTGACGAAAGGGGTATTTTCACTACAGTTCCATTTTCAAGAGGTATTTTTAAACTACCTTCGCTTACATACTGAAGGGTGTGTCCGCTTGTATCACTCTAAAAATAATTATTTATTATTATTATGTAATAATAATATTTATATGACATAAGGTTAGATATTGAACAAAAAATAAAACAAGCAAGTGAACGAATTATGCAAATCAGTGCGAAAATGTTTGGTAAGCAAAAGCCAAATGTAAGTATACTTATGCAGTGCAAGCGAAATAAAGTAATTTGTTCACTTTCCTTGCTTGTCATCATAACTAAAATATAAAACTTTACTTACATGCTACAAATACTCCGAGCTCCAAATAATTCATCCATAAATAGACCAATAAGGCTTCTAAGTTTTCGAATATTCATTAAATTACAGTATTTAGCACTTTTATTCAATTAATAAAAATAGAAGCCTAATTAGTTTAAAAAAATACGTGCACACAAAATTAAAACGCAATATTTAAAATTTTTTATTTACTTCTGCATTTTATGTTGCACTATAATACCAGCATAATAAAAATACGTAAAAAATTGACTATTATTGACAAAGCATGGAAAGTGCTACTAAAATGTTATTGTCTTTTATGTGACAAAACTTTACAACAATTACCTATTATTTTTCAGTCTATGCAAATCTACAATATTTCAATATATTTAATAATTCAAACAAAATAAATAAAAAATTTGCTACTATTCTATGCAATTTTCAAATAACAGCTGTAAGTTGGTAAAATAATTACATATAAAAGCTTTATTAAAAATTATTATTAACAAAAATGTACGATACAATATATAAGAATAAAGAAGTAATTTAAACAAAAATGATAACAACATTTTTTTTAAATTTCCCCTGCCAGAATAAAATTTCTAATGGCTCAATTCGATATTAACAATGCGAATTGATTTGATAAATTTTTATAAGACCATATTTAGGAGTGTGATGTATCGGGAACGAGAACGGGAACTGCTTCGGTTTTTATACATAACTTAGGTCCGCGTGACAAAAGAGCCCCCTTCCGTTCCAATTTCCAGATTTTGTGAATCTATAGCTAGGTACTAATTTCATCAAATTTAAATCTTACAAAAATCAAGATTTTCTAGTAAAACAACAAGAAACTTTATGTGAATTTCTGTGTTATAAAAAATAAAATAAATAGAATTTGTTTAAAATTGCATAGTAAAAATATTTGTTTTGATTAATATTTTTTTCTAAAGTTGACGTTAAGAAAAGTGAAAAACTGAATGCATTCCCGTTCAAGTATAGGTATTTGAAATTGTGAAAGTGTATTTCATTAATTTAACAAATTTTCAACTTCAATAAATCTTGTAGGCTGAGAGGTAGTGCGTTATTAAAAAAAATTAAGTAATGTAAATTGGTTATTAAAGTTGGCACAGCTTTCATTAATAATACTATTTAAAAAATATCTACAAATTTTTATTGGGGAGAGAAACCCGAATTTTTTTAATATTTTGTTAAACAAATAAAAAATAAGGTACAACAATTATTACATTAGTGTTACAAGCGTCTCAGTATATTAAAACAATTATTAGAAACAGTAAAAAAATATTTACAAAAATTAAAAATAATAATTAAAGCAACATAAAACTTCTAGCTTTCAACGCCCAAAAATTTAGATTTTTGATAAAAATATAAATATTATCTAATATTTGAGATAAGCAATTATTATTACTTTTTCCTTAAATTATTGTATAAAACCTGGAAAATGTATAAAAGGACAGATTATCAATTCCATTAATTCAAATAGGATTATACAAGGTGTTTCTTACAAGAAGTATTTGTTATTGTTATGTTTATACAGGCAAATAATAATTAAGTATATTGTATTCCCCATCTGCGCCGAGTGGACTGTGGTATATTTTTCATAAGTTTTATAAGGTAACATTATTTATCTTTTTTTTCATCGCACTATTTCCTAAACAAAATCTAGCAATTTTAGTAGTCCATCCCACCTCTACGTCCTTTAAGGCATCGTGCTGGGTTCTTTTTGTCATTTCAGGCATGATGTCGTCTAAAATTTTTAATTCTCTTCTTGTAAATATCAAATCTAAAGATTTACGGATTCCAATCATCACTACCAACATCAAAGGAAATAGTATGGAAGTTGCGTTAAAGGATTTTATTAACCATAGACAAACTAAACAAGCTAATTGAATTAATGTGAAGAGATGGACTCGATTCAAAGGAACCTAAAAGTTTGCAAACAATTATAAAAATCAAATATTTATTTAAAAGCCTACCTGTCTTAAGAACATATAATCTGGTTGATACTTATTCGGCATTAGCATAATTAGTATTCGATCAAAAAATTGTAATCCTTTAAGAGATGCAACTCCCATGTACAAGAAAACACCAAATAGAACGGGCATTGGAATATAACTCAATATTGGTGTTAAAAATACCGACATACCGATAGTTAGAAAAATTAATATATGCGTCACTCTTTGTTCTCTAACTCCTAAAAATGTCTGCTTTTCACCAGGCGCTGCACATTGAGATTCCACTTTCAAAGAGTTGACGTGATTAATGGACAAAACTGTGGCGGCAACGAACCATGGTAAGCCCATTACAGTACAAATTTGAATTAAAATAGCCAAAACAAATAAATCGAGATGATATCCACAACCTTTTTTGAGTTTATTTTCTTTTCTGTTAATAATGACGCATGTAATTTGTTGATCCATAAAAACAAGAATTGTTCCAAGTAACGCCGGTAATATAGCAAGGGGAATGCTGTACAACGGATTACTGCTAAATGGAGAGATAAACCACCCTCTTGTAGATAAAGTTGGTTTAAGCTCATGAGGTACTTCTAATTTGGGTGTCGGTATTCCAACTTGCGAATCTAGTATTGACATAGATAAAATTGCAATGATGACTGAAAAGTCACTAACAAACTGGCGAATCTAAATTGTTTAAAAAATTAGTTATTCAATAAATTTTATAAATTAATAAATTGATGTCTTACCTTAGACGGAAAAAATAATGCATTCTTAAAATCCTTCAATATGACAGATATAGTAAAAGTTCCAATGTATAAAACTAGAGACATTAAGTATACGTCAGGCACATATTGCGGAGTATCACATCCACTTCCAAATAATGTACCATTGAATTTCTAAAAATTATTGAGCATAAGTATATTTTATTAATTATCAATAATTTGAAAACTCACTAAGCAAGTTGTCCTGTTAAGTTCTTTCCAGTCTATAAATTCGTGTGACATGGCAAGCGATTCATTTGGTATGCAACTACAGTTGTAATCCAGATTAGTGATTCCAGTTGTATTAATTGGATAACGTTTTCCGATCGAAAATACGTTTTCAACCGACTAAAATCATTATTTAAGTTTCTAGTTACACAAAATATAAAATAAAACACCTACTTTAATGATAAAAATAAATGCTATAAGAGTGGCAAAGTTTTCCTCCGTAAACCTTGTGATATAACAGACTAACGCACTTGCATCGATCGCAACCAATATTATTAAAACGATAGTTATCCACGTACCAATCCAAAATCTGAACGATAAATAATCCCATTCAGAGGAAATGCAAAAATCGTAAACTATAGTTTCAAAAACTAAAACAGGACCCGTGGATCCTAAAACAGTTAAGGGCTGTCCGGAAAAGAACCCGTAACCAATTCCACACACAAAACCAGCCACTAATGATTCCATAGCAGCCATATTTTTTCCAGTAGCTTCAGCTAATAAACCTCCAAACGTAATTATTGGAGACAAGCATGCAAAGTACAAAAATATCCAAGATGCGACGCACTGTAACGCTAATGCGTCTTTGAAATCTGACCAATACCAAGGTACTTTCCGTTTAATATCGTTAATTAATCCACCAAATAATAAACCACTTCTGGACAGACCGGATTCCTCACGAATTTTTTGTTCCTCCTCTTCTTCATCAATTTCATGAGTTGGTTTTTCAGGTGGTTTTTTCCTTGTATCTTGAGAAGGTATTGCCGCTGGTGGTTCGATTCTGATAGTTGGATCCCATTCTCCTGGAGGCAAAACGGTGACGGCATCTAAGAATTCGTCTACTCCAGCAAGTAAATGATTTCGATTTCTAGCTTTATAAGCTACTTCATGAAATACTTCGTCCGACATTAAAGTTGCCATTGCTCGTCCGATTTCATGAAATCCTGAATTACCTCCAACCGGACTTAAGAGAATAAAAATAAATCGCGTTGGAACTGGAACTTCCGTTAAATCTCCCATCATTGCAGATGAACTCAAACGTATGAAAGCCGACACCGTTTTTTCCAAGAAATCAACTTCACCAACTAAAATATTACTTGCTTCCGCTCCGACAGGAATTTTTCTCATGAAGTTTAAATTGTGATTTGGAACATCGCCATTCATGTTGTGCAAATCTCCAGCACTAAAGTTGCGTTGGATGTATGAATTGCTGGCACTTTTCGTTAAATTTGGGGTTGGAGATTTTTCTGTTCCTAAGTTTAAAAAATTATGTATTAGAGACAAATAAATTATTTTTATAAATATCACAATGCATAGCAAGCAAAACAAACTATCGAAAAAAATTAGAAACATGCACAACATTGATTGCGAAGTCGACTCAAAACTAAGTCGAACATAATATGTATTAGCTAAAATTGTTGTTTAAAAAAAGTACCAATGAAGCATCTTCTTGTTTTTGATTGGGAGATTTGAAAATACCTGTTGTTTTACTTTAAAAGATGATGCTGATAAATTGTCTTAGGGATTTCTTAGCCCCATGAATATGTGTTTTGAAATTTTTCAAAGGTTTGCCTAATTGATACTGATATATGAACAAAGCTATTACTTTTCTAATCTTTGGATATCAAATTTTTATGTCTATAATTTAAATTTACGTAAGTATTTCTTTCAAATAACCTTTTAGAAAAAAGTAGTTAACTTATTGGTTTAGCCACGGAAGACGGTAAACGAAAATAATTAATGCTGCTAGCAATACCTGTCTTTCAAATTGTTTAATATAAACTTTTTAATTTTGGAATTTTATTTGATATTTTTTGTTTAACTTTGCAATAGCGTTCTACTAAGTAGGTACTAAACAACTCCAACAGGTTTTAAGCATTTTATAAAATAAATATCTGTAACTGGCTAAACCTCGATCTATTTGAACATTGCAGTATAATGTAGTTCCAAGTGCTAATGGTATAAATACTGTATATCCAGGTATATGTATAACATTCATATATATTATGTCAAGTTTTAACGAAAAAAAAACATAAATATTATTTTCATGCCAAAAAAAATGTTTTGAACAAATTAGAATTACAAAAATAAACTGGATGCAACTTAATGTTATCTTTTACCCTGTCCGGGAACATTAAGGAATTTTCCAAAGTCCGGTGATTTGGTTAGGGCAGTAAAGGAAGATTCCTCAACTGTAACGATAAATTAAATTGAGAAATATAATATAGAAAATGTATGTTGTTGGTAAAATTGTATTTAGTAAAAACACTGAAATGTAAAGAGAAAGTAAGCAGTAAATTTTATATACAAAAATATTTTTCCACTAAGAGGCGTGCGGTTGTAGTGCGTTGTAAATGAAATAAGGATAGTAAAAACAACAAAATAATTCTTGTAGTTTATAATATACAAAAATTATTCTTGAAGAGTGCTGAAAATAGTTATAAAATTTTCAGTACTACATCAATCTTACGGCCTCCTAACCTTTATCCCCGTGAGGATGCCTGTATGTAAGCCACGTGGTAAAACCCATCACATGGGTGGTATATTCAGCTGCGAAAACAATTATTTTATACTAAACTACTATACACTCAGTAAATTTAATACAACATTATCAGTAGGTACGCTTTGGTAGCAGGGTCACAATATATCCTTTATAATTTAGATCCTTTTAAAACTGAAAAATAAAAGCGACATATTTTACATGGAGATGAAACATCAGCAACAAATACATTGAGTGTTCCGAAGCGATTAACTATAGGCTGGTGAAAATAAGCATTTTTTTCAAGTTATTCCTAACCTGGAATTGAAATATATAAACCATTTTGTTTTTGGTTTGCTTCTTTTGCAATTCGTATATGTATGTCTGTATCTGTTTGTTTTACTATAGTTTCTTGTTCCATATTTGATAATAATCTTTTAAAATCTGAAATATTTAGTACAAAGGTGGTAAAATGCATTGACAATTTATTGCTGTTAAAGTGCAATAAAATTTATATTGTGTAATCTAGCAATAAAACCGCCACTTTTACTGATGAAAATCTTACAAGAATACTTTACAAATAGTACTTCATATTTAATTAATACTTTTTATAGTTCATCTTCTAAAATGATTGCATTTATTTATAGAAGCAATTTAAAAACTATGTTGGAAAGAATTGCTGTAATGTGTAATAATTTATAATAATTAATAAAATGAAATAGCCAACGCAGTTTACCTATAATAGTAAATAAAAAACTCAAAATTTTATAAGCCAAACAAAAATTTGATTGGTTGATCAATTTTAGTAAGTTGAAAATAATTTGATTGAATTTTGAAACCCAATAATCGAGACGAAAAGTTCTATTTATTTACGACAAATTAAAAATTCTTAAATTATAATTAATAAAACAAAGAAACAGCATACTAACTTTTTGACGTTGAGTGATTTCGGCCAATTTCAGCAAAAGAACGAATAATGGGAAGCATAACGTTGTCTTTGCACTGATGTTGATGACGATGTCGTTTTAATAGAGCCTCCCTTACTTTATTTTTATTTTCAAACGCTAAGGATCCAATATTAACCATGTTATCCAAAACTAAATCAGCAATTTGTTCGAGGGATTGAGCTTCCATGTCAAGAATCACAGTTCCGTTTAGTAGCAAACTTCGCAATTCAAACAAAGCGTGCAAAGAAAGAGTGGCAACGTGGGGTTTCGACCACCTGTTACCACCTTCCTCTACAACTTCTTCAAACTTGATCCATCTTGCTGTTTCTCTCCATTCCATTTCCTCGCCATCTACAACAAGCTCTTCCATTTCAGAAAACAATGGATGACTATCGTGTGTTCCATCGTCGACATCTTCTCCTAAAATGAATTGTACTCGTTGGGCTGGCGGTGTACCTGAAAAATTGCAAACGGTTTAAATGTTTATTAAAACAATGATGCAGGATCATACTAAATCGGCGATTTTCGACGTTTTGGTAACGAAAATATGTTAATTGAAATTTTAAAAATCGTTTAGAAAGACATGCTAAGTCATTTATAGCTTGAAGTACTACGAGCAAAAATGTTATGCTATCATGCAAATAATGAATTTTTAAAATAGTATTTTAATTTAAATTAAATGCTGGGTAAAACCAATATTAAAGCAATATAATACGTAGTATGTAGATATGTTTAAAAATACAAGTTAAACTTGTTAAATGTAATTATAGATGTAATCAGTAAAATTTCTCTGTTTAAAATAAAAATTATTGCAGAAAAGCTTAAGCATGCATGCACTCATTCAATTACTAATAATGCTATAGTAATTTAATTCATCCCATAAGGTACGCAAATCTATACGGTTTTATTCTGTTATAAAATTATAATTATTTTAATTAATGAATTTACAGAAATTTTTGTTTAATAATTAATACATGGAAAAGCTTTCTCGTTTATAATAATAATTATTAAACTAAAGGTATATAATAATATTATAATGTAATAACTAATAAAGTATAAATTAAAAGCATCTAGTTGAGAAAACGCAATATGCAGAAGGCACTACCACATAAATATACAATATAATGCATTTCATTAATAATATTCAATCAAAAATCGTAAGCGCATTTTATATAATTTTAATAATTTTTTGTGCGTTTGTGACTTAAATTTAAAAGTATTTTTACTTTCAAGCAGCCAAAACAAACAACAATCAAGTCTTACATATTTCCCCTTCTTCAGAAATACTTAATCGACCTCGTCTTCCTCGAACTAGTCCTGAAAAGGATATTTTACAGGGTACCAATGAAACTTTACATTGCTAACTTAATTAAATTTGGTTGTATTTAGTTCCTACGTCATAACAATTTACATAACCCCGCATAGTTAATTTTGTAGACTAAATAATATGTAGTAAAATTTAATAAAAAAATAAATGAATCCATTACAATAATAATCTACTACGAGATTAATATTAAAGAGCATTTCATATTCAACCCAAAATAAATAAAATGCTTATAATTATTGTTTTGTTCTTTTTTGTCCTTCTTTTTATTTTACGTGAAGTCAAATGGAAGAGGCGTAGTAATTATTATACGAACGAAAATATAGTATGTTATAAAATTATGTATTTCTTTGAATTTATTGTATTGAAATAAATTGGCCATATTTGAAAATTTTTGTTAAAAATTGACGTTGATAATAATTTTTAATAAATAAAATGCACAAAGTTTTCACAAATAAAATACACTGTAAGCATAAATTTTGGATTCAGATATACCCGATGTGGTTAATCTAAAAATTAAATCTTCTGTGGTCAGCAATTTCTTGCTTATATGAAATTATGAAAAAGCTCAATAAGACTTTTGCTTAATAATAATTAATAAAAAGTATTTAGGGCTTATAGAGTTGAAAATGGTGAAAATAGTGAAAATATATCAGACCACAAGTCTCGGATTACTGTTTCCAAGTAATACTTTCTTAATTAAATTAGTTATCTTAGTGTTTATCAGGGTAATTTATTAAGATAGTTTATAACCCTTAACTATATCTACAGTGCACCTTTTGTGCAAAACTTTAAACTGAAGGCTTGAACCACTCATTACATTACTGTATGACATTGCAAAATCTTTAATAAAAATATAATCAGTCGTTTGACAGTAATATTTTTTAATAATTCTTTATAATAGTTCAAAATTAACATATTATTCTGTTATTTTTGATTATATTACTATTGAATTTAGTGATTAAAACTCAAACTTCAAAATTCAACATGGTGTCAAAATTTAATCATTTAATAGATATTTTCGATACAAGGTAGGATACTTTGGCCGAAATCGTAAACCGAAGCCGAGAATGGAAAAAGATAGTTTTCCACGAGTATCGAACAATATTTTTTCAAATTATTTTTAAAACACTTTTAAAACTGTGCGGAAAAATAGTACTTTTCCGCACACTTTTGAATATCACAAAGTAAGACTTATTGAAACATGATTAGAAAAAAAAATTTTTCTACACACTTCGAAGGGACTTATTTGATAAACATAATAGTAGGAGGCGGGTGCAGACTGTACTACCAATGTAGCACACAATGTTGGCGCAATATTGAATATTGGTGCAATATTGCATGATTCGGCCAATATCGGACCAATATTGTATGAGTTGATTATCTGAGAATTTTCTGAGAAAATCTCTCATCCACGCATTTTGCCACCGTACAATCAACAGAGCTGGCTACAAAATCACCACCAGGACCTTATTGCTTAATACATTTCAGGAGAAGAGCTATTCCAGGTGAGATAGGAATAATCAATCTCTTAAAAAAAGGTAATTGTTATTACACTAGTTAGCTGATGTGGTTAATCTAAAATTATTTTTTTTTATTAAATTTTAAATTTGCTGTATAATAAATTATTGATAGATTGATTGGCCATACTTTTCAACAGAAAATATTACATGAAGAATTTGAAAAAAATAAAAGAAATAAAATGACAAAAAATTATCAAAAATATTAATTATGTAATATAGTTCTTTATTTCAACATGCGAATAAACGAAAATAAGTTAATTAATTGTTTTTTATAACAAAAATAAAATTAAAATTCAGTCCACTTACAATATTGAAAAAACAATAATTACCTTCAGGTATTCCGAGGTCGTCGATTACGAATAAGAAGTTACAAAATTAAAACAACGTAAAACCTTAAATGCGTTTAAAAATTTTCGATCACCAGCAACAAAAATTGGAAACAAACTCCTTTTGTGAGATCAAGGAGTATCAACTGTAATTATAAAGGTGTAAACAAATATTTAAACTGGAAAATTTTGAACAGTTGTAAATTTTGTCTAGAAAAATTCAATCTAACAAAGAAGATCCAATTAAAGAAAATTTCGTCGTATCTAATAATTATTTCTAATTTAAAAAATGTTTTAAAATCGATCTGCATGAAATTTTCAGGATAATAACCCTTCAGAATAAGTTATTTACTGAATACAAAAATTATCTGCGTTGATTGATTCTTCATCATCGGCCCTTCAGTTCACTCCTGAACCATTAGCCTATTTCTTTTTCACGAAAGGTTTCGGAATTAAGACCTCACGGCTGCTCAAACCAGATTGAGGAATGCCTGTAACCGTGTTTTTAATATTTGATGGTGGCAATCATCAAACCAGAGGAAACGCCTACGTGCCCTCGTGATATAGTTTATTTTTGAAGAAATTTAAACATCCTAAATAAATTATTTTATAAATTTTTATGTTGATATAATCTACGTTTACTTACAAACAAAATATGAAAATAAAATTTAACAATTTTTGGTATAAAATAAATAAATTTTACTTTACCTTAATGATATTATAAGACAATATACTGCAAAAGCAATAATAATTTAGGTACAAAGTTGTAAAAGTGATGCATGTTAAAACTAAGTATGTAAATTTTTGATGGATTAAACGATTGAACAATATATTTGCATTTATTTTCTAAGTACTATGCAATGATTTAACTTTCCTTTTTATTGGTGGTAATGAAATTCTGTAATTTGACGAAAATGTTTTCAAACCTTTTTCAATTTCCAACTAGAAATGAAGCTCGTCGGTACTTTTGCCTTATAGTATCGATTACATTAAAGCATTAAAAGTTTTTAACTATATTGCAATACTGTACTGTACCTACGCTTTGTCACATTTTCACTGCTAATCTAGCATTTGCAATATATTGCTTTTCAGTAACGTAACATAATATATTTTCTTATCTAATAAGAAAAAAATAAAATATTTTCTATCAAGGGTAAAAAGTAAATATCGTTTAACTTTATAGAAGTTATAAATCATTTCAAAATGCTATCGAAGCAAAAATCTAATTTCGATCCCACAGCGTCAAAAAATAGACTATAATTCTTGCTTTCTTGAGACAGCGGCGATTATATTTGAATCACTGAGTGGGAGAACGGTGTAAGTCCAAAATGTATAGTTTTAAGAAATCATAAAAAAACTGTGTGGTTTTGTAATTGTTATTATTTTCATAACTATTATCATCCATACAAAAGTTGTAGTAGGTACTATATTCAGAGAAACATATAGTAAGAATAAGAATTTCTAGAATTTGCCATTTCACTAAATATACAAATAAAAAGATCTTGGACTTACACCCTTTTCCAACTCATTCAAATTTTAGTAATGTTGTATTGTTATTTGAAATAAAACTATTTATTTTACCAAACAAATATTTATTTGATGTCATTAATATACCTATATGTTACGGTCAATGACGTAAATTGGGCATTGACGTCAATGGCCGGGCAATGACGTCATTGGGAGGCAATGATGTAAATATTTTCTTCTGATTGTAATATTTACATCTTTGGCCGGTCAATGACGTTAATGGCCAAAAAAGATTGGACAATGATGATATTATGGAATAACTACTATAAAGAACAGCAAAATGACAACTTTAATTTGGCAGCCAACTGGCAAGTAATATTTATGGACATAATATATTATATTCATTGTATTAAAACAATCATTTATTAACAAAAATAATAAAAATTAAAAAATAATGAAATAAAATTTTTTAAATTAATCATTTTTGATTACTATTATCTTTCTGAATAAACTAAAAATAAATAGATTAGAATATATTATGTAAAAGGTTTTTCAATATGCGCAATAGATCTTTAAAATGAAATATAGAAGTAGCCGTAAAAGATTTTGACGCTCTCACCCAATCTCACGTGGGGGAGAGGGGGGTCTCGACAAATATCACGTAATATTCTTTATCTGCAAGAAACTGTAAAATTGCGAGAGAACTGGCTTAAATTAAGTTATTTAAGTAATTAAGTAAAAATTCAAAGTTAAATCAATATAATCAAGAACACAACAATGATAGACATGTTTCGACCTTATTAGGTCTCATCAGTATTATATAGTTGTATATATCGGTCGATACCAACATATAGCATTGCGCGAAAAATGCTATATAAGGTAAAAGATCAAATCAATATTTTCAAGAATGCAACTATATGATACTGATGAGACCTAATAAGGTCGAAACATGTCTACCATTGTTGTGTTCTTGATTATATTGATTTAACTTTGAATTATTACAATTCTCAGTAGCTAGAATAAGCTACGGCCATAATAACCTTAAGGTTATGAGTGAGGCTCAATCCTCAACACCCCCCTGTACTGTCCTTATGACATGTCAGTTCGACCCCTTCGGAAAGTGCTCCGTAGAACACCCTGTGTTTTTAATTTGATTTTTTAATTAAGTAAAACAATCCCACGTGAGATTAGAGGGGAAGGGTTGAAAAAAAACTCACGGGGGGGGGGGTCGAAAAATTGCCAGAATCGCCTCACGTAATTAATGGACGTCCCCAAATAAGATAAGAACAAACAAAGCAACCTGAAAACATCGATACAAATAGGCGTGGGGCTCTTACAGATATTAAATTGTGAAATTCATAGCCCCACGCTTTTTATATTGATGATTTCAGAATGCTTTTTTTGTTTTTATTTAAAAAATTATATTTTACTTTTTAGTGCATTCTTTATTTATATTAAATATATAGAAGAAGTTTTGTTTAAAAAGTTTTTTTTAATATTTAGTAATATTTAGTTTTAATCGTTTTTTATTTATATTTATAGATAAATATTTAGTTGGTAATAATCCCTTAATAACCAGTATTAATTGCAAAGGCACATTTAATATATTACTTTCAGATGGAATGTATAGAATAATAGTATCATCATTGTCCACCCTATATTGAGCATTGACGTCATTGCCCAACCTGTATTGGGCATTAACGTCATTGCCCGGTCAATGATGAAATAACCACACATGAAATTTTAAATTTCAACATCGCCCAAAATGCATGGTCATTGACGTCAATGGAATGTCCGGCCATTGACGTTAATGGCCGAATTGTCATCATTGACCGTAACATATTATTTTACTTTAAACATAAAAAGCGCAAAAATTTATTTTTTCAAAATATTAAAAAAAATAATAAATAATAAAATAAAAAAAATTAATTTATATTAGCAAAATAATAATATTTTAGCAACTTATGTGAGTGCAAAGTTTTCAAACAAATTTGCTATCTCAGTTAAAAATTTCATATTTTGGACTTAAACCCTTTTCTTACTCAGCGATTCATTTTTAATTACTACGGGAGGGGGCAGTATTTTTTTTAATTAACCACAATATTAAAAAATATATAGATATTTAGTAAGGATATTGCTTTAAAACTCTATAATATATTTTTTTGGAGAGGGCCAAGGTCCCCCTAGCCACCCCCTCCCATATTGACCACCTTTGTTTTGAGAAAGAATAACAATGAACAAAAAACAGCAACGCTTAATTTGCATTCATGATAGTGAAATCAATTGGTATGGACAAATAATTTCAATTTCATTTATTTTTATATTTTACCAACCACGTGTTTAAAGCTACGCAGTCCAGAATAACGAAAACAATCTGATTACATACATAATATGTATTGTAAATCGCTGCACGGGTAGTGTTTCAAGGCCCACTTTGTGCTGAAGCTCTAGGCTTATTGTACCCCGTTTTTCCATTAAGTTGTTAAGGAAAGTTATAAGTATTTCGATTCACAGCTTGATGTTCACCAGAGGGCTGAGATAAGAAATTCTGCCGAGTCCGGGGTTTGAACCCAAAATCTATTATATTTTATAATAATAACATTGCTAACTATGTTACTATGTGGGAAGCCGACAGTATATCTAATCGTTTAAGGAAATTCAACAGTTAAAAAGTTCTAAAATAATCAAATTTTTTAAAGGAGGTAGTATATAATTCACAAAAGCTTTCAAAATTGAAAAATGCTTTAAAGAAGTAATCTTATTTCGCTTAGTTCCTTTCAAAAATGCTTGGTAAAAGCTAAAACATAATTTAAGAGAATTTGTAGTAGGTACTCTGTGAAATGAACACTTTTCTTTTCAGCGAAACAAATTTTTTTATCAAAATATTATACAATTATTATTATAAAATTGTAAGCTGATATTTTGATACAATACTAACTAATAGTGCAAAGATAATAATGCAATAAATAATAATTAATTATCTGGCCATAAATAAAATTTGTGTGTAAATGTTGATAATATAGTAATTACTAATTATACTGTATCAGTCTAGTATTTATAGTAAATAAAATTTTAAAGATAATCATTACGATAGTAATTTATATTACTAATGTCGATAATTTTCCAATAGAAGTAGTTAGGTACATTTTGATAAAGTGCAATTAGATATTTTGCGTTGATCCTTCGAGATCAACTTGGAAGAATGCCAGCGAATGCTTTTAGTAAACAACGGGCGGTATGAATAAAAATTAGTAAATGCTAAAACTTTTTTTGTTTGTTTTTGTGTCATAGTGATTTTTTGGCTCAGATAGTTTAACATAAAGATAAACTTTTTAGTAGGGTATTAACCTTTCTTGTGTTTGCTGTAAGGTGTTTTGCCTGTTGTACTTTTTCGGCCTAATAGATTTTTCTCTGTTGTCATATTTCAAAAATGTTGTAATAAATTGCCGATTTTTGCAGTAAAAAATTAGACGAAAGCAAACGTTACTTGTTTACACAGCTAAAGAGAGCCGGTTATATTTATTAATTTATAAATTTCATTTATTTAAATTATTAATACATTTTTTTCATGTTTGAAGAAGAATAATTATTTGGGGAATGAAATTATTGACAAAATCTCCACAATTTTTTTTACAAACGATAAGAAAATCAGGTAATATCATTATACAGTAGCGGTCATAAAAATTGCATTGGAAATTATTTTTTAATGTTTTAAAATTAAATTAAGCAAGGCCCACAATTTTGGTCAATTAATCTGGGTTACAGTTTAACTGTATTATCAGTTAAACTTGAACTATAAATCCATGATGTTATGGTATTTATTAATTAAAAATAAATATGGTTGACCCATATTTTCGGTTTAAAATATTTATTTGCATTTCTTAATATTTGCAACCGTAAAAAAATATAGGTAAAGTTTTAATAGGTACAATGTTTTAATTAATTAATACTCTATATAATTTATAATTTTTGTTAAAAATGTCACAGCACTTTTTACGATATCACTTGAAAATATTATATCTAACGTTCAGTTTTGAAATAATTGTAATTGAACAGTTTAAAATTATTCGGTCAAGGACAAAACTAATACTTTATAACTGAAAAAATGCAAACTCCGATGTGCAATAATTAATTTACTGGTAATTCTATTATCGATTTGTGCAATCTTTATATTTTAGCATAAATTTAAATGAAAAGGAATTCTAAACCAATTGAATAAAATAACAATCAATTTATCTACTTACTAGGTCTATCTTCTTCTTGCATATTTCCTGCATCCGAATTTCTGTGATGGTGTTTGTGTCTTCTGTGTGAATGTCTTCTCTCTATAGGAATATGCACACCAACAAATACTGAATGAGCACGATGACCTATAACAAGTTTCTTAATTATAAAACCATATTAATGGTTATCAACAAATAAACACAATTAACTTATATTGTATTGTATTACGTTCCAATCGTGTTTCCTAAGATAATCAAAATAAAAGATTAGATGAGATAGGAAAAAAGAAAGACAGGAGAGATAGAAAGAGAAAGGGACAAACACGGATCCAAACCGCGATTCTGTGGGGGGTAATTAATTTACTACGTCTGTTGTAAACCTTACGAACCATATTAATATTAAAAAAAAATTGGTCATTTCTAAACAATACAAAAAATACAAAAAATCCTAAATACCACTCTTATTACCTTCTCTTCTGGATCCGCGCTTGAAGAGAGAATAATAAATTATTATTAAATAAGAATAATTTTTATTATTTAAATTAAACCATTTTGTTTATCATATTTTGATAAGATTTGATAAGATAAGTATAAACTTATCAATATTATCATTTATTTTAATAGACCTAAAGAATCAAGTAATATCATTGCGTAAAAAGTTCTGATGTTGAAAGCATAATAAGACATTTAAACCTTTTTAAGTATTTATCTAAAGACGGAAAATCTTTGCTAATTGAAAATTAGTTTAAAAGCTTTTGAGCAAGAAGAAAATTTTACTTGACTTTAATGTATCAACATTAAAGAAAAGCAATAAATTAATTTACTGCTATGTACGATGGTGAAGCACGTACGACGAGAAACGTCGTATCGTTAAGTTTAGAAGATAGGAGTACAATATATTAAAGCTACAAATTTGAGGGTGATTGCCGAATTTGATTAATAGAGGTGACTGGAATTATTATATTAAAATACCAAATAAGCCGATTTTTTAAAAAGCATTTTTACTGCAAAAGAAATCAGTTTTTTAAGAATTATAATCATATCTCTACCTTTTAATTTTCAAAAACGTAATATTAAACCTGAAATATAATTTTTTATTTTTAACTGACAATCCTCCCAACATAAGATAACACCATTTAAATCTATTTAAAGTCTTCCTTTAATTTGCCAACAATATATTTAAATAAAATGCTTTTAATCTTGCACGATGTAAAGAAATTTGTTCGACTCACCCTGTACCTTTGAGGCAATCAGAAAAATCTTTAAATATTCTTCGTAAAAAAATCCAATAAATCGGTGTTTTTAATAACATTTTAGAAACTTTCCTTCGAGATTGATATAAAATATTTATTTAATCTAGAAAGGTTTAAGTAAATATCATCGAAGTTTGAACAAAATTTCTTACAAACTTTTTTTTATAAATCTTTTGCATAAAATTATTCTGTTAATATTACATTATTTAAAATATTCAAAAATAAATGAGAAAAGCTGCTTTTCGTTGAATATTCATTTAAAAAATTACCAAATTCGCCAAGTTCTAAAAAAAAATCTGCTTGAAATATACTACTATCTACGCTCGATTAAAGTATTATTAGTATATAAGTATATAAAGTATTAAAGTAAACAAACCATGAATACATATATTTAGGAAATTTCCATCTTAAATGATTTCTACATTAAGAAGTCTCAATACAGAAAAAACACGACAACTGATTTACGGGAGAGACAAAAACAATACATATAATTATCTAATCATTAAAACTCAAAGCACGAAAGCTAACATTCCAGATAGCTATGCAAAACGAAAGCTATAAAATAATGCTAACTTTACACGTAACAATAATTGAAATCTGTCTATTCCCTCTTTTATTCGACGTATAAATTGAAAAATTTTTTCCTATCCGAAGTACTGGCTTTTCATCAGGGAACGCTTAATAACTTGTCGATGGCACCTGGTAATTGCCAACCTTCAACTCTTTTTAAAAAAACTAACACTAACGCTGCACTGTTGGTTGATGAATACTCTTGAAATTCCTGACACTTCAATGGTTCAATGTTTAATTAGAAACTGCTAAATTATTTTAATTTTATTTCAGGAGTTTCCACTTTGACGTTTCAATGGACACTAATGTTATTTTTTACATTGCTCGTAGAGTTGACGTCTTACCTTTTAAATTATTAATTTCACTATATTGGTTAGATTTTTTAAATTTATTATTTTTAGCTGTGGTTTTTCTTTATAATTTATGAACATCTAATTCATCTAATTTGAGTTGGTGGTTTCGTCCAAATTGATTCACAGCTCTTGTGGTTATTTACCATCGTTTCTGACATGTGTTATAATTCTTATTTTTTTAATTTGCTATAATATTTAGATTTCATGAATATCGAAATAAATTTCTAAATTAATTTTAATTATTTTATATTAAATACACTCATATTAATTTCAAAGAAGAAAGAATCATAAAAAAATTACTAAAAATATTTAATCTCAAAGATAGTGGGGTTTCAGATGATGAATAAACAAAATTGCTTTATAATTTTAAAATCGTTTTTACTTAAGATCTAACGAACTTATCTATTTTTTATTAAATTTAAAATAACGGACTGTTTTTTAAAATAATATAAATTACCTAAAATATACATTAGTTTTGAAAATTTGGATGAAATCAGATATAAACTAAATTTATTATCTAGTTTTGTATGATTTTAATATATAATAATAATTTTGTTATCTTAATTAATGTTATACACTAATGTGCACATACATATTATTATAATATTATAACTTAATTAAATGACATAAGAAGGAAGAGAACGAAGAGGAACATATCACGGTAATTGCAATATACGGATATTTGGTACTCCTGTAAACATTACTAACACTTTCATATTAGCACTGAGTGATTATTATGTATTTAAATGGATAAAATAAGCCCAAAAGCTCTGTAAACTTGCTATTCAACATCATTTAAATATGCAAATATTGGAATTTTGCAAAGAAAAATAGACAGCACAAGATATATTTTACTTTTATATAATACAGTAATGTACATAATACAATAACTGTAACAGTTAATTAAGTTTTTCCCATTCAGCATTGGGACATTTTTGAATATACCGGGTGCTGAATGAGTTAGCCGAACATAAGAAATTAACATGTAAAAACTTATTTATGCAAATTCCTGCTTTCCTAATTATTTTAAAGAAAAAAGAAAGACACAAAAATAATGCAGAAATATAAACTACGAATGATAAGACCCTTAGATTTCATCTAGCTTTTACTTAAAAGGTCAAAAAACGCCTTCGAAATTATTAAAATTTTCATTTATTGCACTGGCCATGTAAGTTTCCATGGCAATTATTTTTGAAAATAGAAATTAAATTGAATTTATTTCATGGCCAGTCTGATAAATAAAAATTTTAACAATTTCAAAGGCATTTTTTGTCATTTTAAGTAAAAGTTTGATGAAATCTAATGCTTCTATCATTAATATGTAGTTTATATTTCTGCATTATTTTTGTGTCTTTCATTTTTTCTCTAAAATAATTAGGGAAGCAAGAATTTTGCATAAATAAGTTTTTAAGTACATGTTGATTTCCTATGTTCGGCTAACTCATTCAGCACCCGGTATACTACATAGAATATTATTTGACTCAATAAACCATTTACTATACAATTTTCCAGCTTATATGAAACAACAGGGATATTAACCTTCCAGAAAAAAATTTATTATGACATACAATTAATTATTACCTTAACTTAACTATTTTTGAATTGGAAAAAATCGCCGATCAAAAGCGTGCACTACACCTAAAAGCAATTGTGTTTATGTTGTGCGAGACATCTAATTATATCATTTGTTACAAATTCTAGGATTGTCAGATTACTCTCCCCTCATAATAACTATGATGGTTGACAAAGTTATTAGCAACAGGGTTGCGGTGACTGACGACGAGGAAGCGACCTCAATCTTATATGCTAGCTTACTCCTTAAAGGATTACAAGATAAAGTTAGGTATTTATTCTTTAGAAGTAACATTTTTAAAACAGAAGGTGCTTATGCTACCTGGGCACCTGGGTCACCAATTTGTAATTTCTTTTATCGATCTGAATTTCAACTCTGAGTAATCAAATTCGTTACCGAAACGAATTCTAAAGTAATACATAATTTATGATACAACCGGATTGTATCAAGAACAAAGCTGATATTAATACAATAAGTAATAATAACATTATTTATTGTAATTCCAGGGAATTAAAACTATACAAAGTACATGATGCGAAACCATTCAAATATAATATTAGAACCTCATTGTAACAAATCATTTATTGCAAAGTCCTGCAGCCTTTTGGTCAATAGAATATGATACACAAAATGTTGAAATCTCAAAAATAAGTTGCATTTTTTATATCCTGTATTTTTCAAGTGCGATTTTGTGTTCCCCGACGTCGTTTTCTTCTATTTCTGTGGTGTGTATGTGATGTGTAAAGTGCTATCACGTACATAACAGAAGATCACGGTTTTAAAATGATTTAGTAGGCAGATTACATCTTGATAGTTTACAATTTGTTGCCTTTCTAGAGGAGAAAATTCTATATAACATTTTTTCTACGAACGTTGTACAAAGGTAACATTTTGATTGTAATTTTAGTTTTGAAATGACCTCTTTTACGCACTAGTGCGTTAAAGCGATTAATTTCGATTGTCACCTTAATGAAACTAAATATTAAGAAATTAAGCTATGTCAGTTGGGAATTGAAAGTTGACATTTGGCACTTGCCAATGAGCGATAATCTAAGCAATAATTGAAAACAATCAATAGCTTGCAAAATTATCTTTAGTTAGTTTTACCCCAACAATTTTCTCATCAATGATTTCATGAATTTATTCATAAAATATCATTCGTGAAACTTGACGGAAAAGTTTGTACGAAGTAATTTGTTTGGTAATATGGAAGTTTTTCCATTATTCCAATTTCTAATTATAAAAAGTGAAATTGAAATCCGGAAATAATTAGAAGTGAACTTAAAATAAGAAATTTCAAGAAGATTTGTGGTATTTAGTATGAATTTGTATTTAGTATATATATTTTGAAATAATTCCTCCATAAATATATAAATGGATCAATTTATTCAACTAGTTTTCTTAATTTACTGCTACACCGGTTAACAAACTACAAACCCAAACAGCAAAAGACTACTCTACAAAAAAATCTTGGTATTTTAAAATATTATGAAGCGTTTACAGGGTAGATTACCTCGGTGGTTTGCCATTGCCTGCCAAGGGATAACGGTTACAATGAAGTTCCTGATTCACTCGGACTCGAATCAGAAATTGATGCTACACTTTTAATCTATGATTTTCAACAATGTCGCAACAATGAATTTTCATTGTTGAAAATAAATAGATTAAACTTTAACTAGCTTTTGTGAAACAGGGTATTAGTTACCTATAGTTAATCATTTGATCAGCACAGACGAACTAATTTGTATGTAGTTCGCAATATCTGTTGACTACAACAAACTATGTACACTGTTGGGTTCTTAAGTAGCAAATGGCTTTGTGAGCCGTTACATTATTAATTACATTTACCTAGTAGAAATAATATTTCAGTTGTTAAAATCTTTCCATAATTAGCACAAACACTATTAGTAATCGTTGTTAAAGACATGATAATTATGTATTCAATATCCAACCTCCTATGTGGTGTTGAACTGTTATCAAGTATTTATTGGACTGAAAAATATTTTTGGGTAGTTTGTAGTTTTGGTATTCCTGCTTTAGTGATGTAAAACAAAATAAATTATAGCAAAACGATAGAACTGAAATTGACGACAATGTAATATTACTCATGCGACAAAAAAATGATTCAAATTTATTAAACTGAATTCAAAAACATAGATTCATAATTCATTAGATTGTAATTTGGGCACTAATAATCATTTTGAAATAATTAAAAATTGTGGAACTAATTTTATATTATCCCAAATAAAATATACTGCAAACGTTTTCATCCTACTATGGCATCATCAGGCGATGAAAATCTAAAAAACAGCGATAATTTTTATACGCTTACGGAGCGGAGAGAACGCAAATGTGAGATTTGAACAAATCACTAATTATTATTACTTGCAGTCGCGCACTACGTGTAATCTGCGCCGTTCTTTTGTTTTTATTAGGTAAGTGTTAACGAACCGTAATTTGGAAAGATATCCAACCCTAAAACTTTGTCGTAAACTAAAACCAATCAATAAACAGCAAAAACTTCCAACTTCCTTCAACAACCCGTGAGCATGATAACAATAATATAAAAAAATTTGGTGAGATTTAAAAATTGTGTATTTGGTATTGTATTTTATTAATATATTTCCACTGTAGGATTTCTTATGTTATTATTTCCCACAAGATTATATCATTAAATTAATACTTATTATGTAATTAGCAAATTTTATCGCATTTTAAAATACTCGGAAAAATTATAAACGGCAATTGTACAAACTTGTTGAGAAAATGATTAATTTATAAAAATTTACCTTCAAAATCTTTTTCATCGTAACTTTGTGCTGCTTTTTGTGCCCCTGGATCTTTTGGTGGAGCTTCATCGTCATTAGGTGATTCCATTTTCGATATATCTGAAATAATTGAGTACTGAATTAATTATTAGGTATTAGAAAAAATTTTAAAATATAAAACTAAACTAATGAAAACTTGACTTGAATAACCAATCGATGAAGTCTGATTATTGGAGTAAAATGCATTATTTGTTATACTTAATAATTTTATAACGACATTGCAGTAAAGAATAAATTTTATATTATTATACCTTATTATAAAGTAAATTGGATCATTTTCCACCTCGCCTATAATTTTCAATGTATAGCCGAATGTAAAATTTATTCTTATGGAGAATCTCTAGCGCATATAAAACGGTGAATTTTATAATAATATACTCTATCATATAACATAAAACAGCGGTCTTCAATCTATGTATAGTCTTGGAACACTTTTACTAGCTGATGATAATATTATGTCGAAAAAGTTAATTCACAAAAACGCTTTTGGTTCACAAAATAATTTAAATTGATTTCAATTATACTTATAATTTCTCAATAAATTTCTTATGACCGGTTTTGTACTTCGGAGGTCACGTCAAGTCGTCAGACTCCTTTGAGTTAATGTCTGCCACCATTAGCAATAAAACTACACAAACTACCTCTAATTAACTAACTATACTATTAATTAATTAACATGATCACAATATGAAAGATGCTGATATACTTGTACACTTTAGTGGCGCATGTTTCCGATCACAAATAATAATTTTGGTCAGGGTGAACTACAGGGTGGCGGAACAATTTTTAAGGTAAACTGCTGGACACCCCAGCCCTTCCCTAGAGTCGACTACACAAGTAAAATTTTTATAACAAAGTCTGTATTGTATATACGCACGTACGAGAGTATGTAGCATGTAGCTAGAACTACCTATTTATTATAATATGAAAGATGTTTTGTATTTGTGATTCATAATAAAAGTAAATTATATTGGTAAACACAACAAGAAACAAGTGATTAATTTATTATTATAGTATAATTTTATGTTAACCGCAATGCAAACAGTCTATTATATCGATAAAATATGTATATAAAATCTTAAATGTAATTGAAATTCTAACAACAGTACGATAGGAAAGAAAATAAAAATTAAAATGAATAATTAATCTAGCATTTTAAAATTATTTGAATAAATGTAATGAAAAAGACTGAAACGATTATTTGTGAACACTAACTTTAAAGAGCATGTAATAGTAGTGCATCTCTTGGTTATTACAAAATTCATGTATTGATAGATATGTATTATTAAAATTATTATTATTATTAATTATTATATTTATTAAGATATTGTTAAGTTTCATTACCTAAACAATTAATGAATCGATTAATACCATTATACCATTTGTTATGATTTCCAAATGAGTTATCCGAAATACTGAATCAGCAATACACTAATAAGTTGTACAAAAGCAAAAAATTTTTTGGTTTAATTTAGCTTTATCCTTAGTGGTAATGAAAATTTATCAATTATTTTGCAAATACAACTTAATTTCTCCCGAACATGCATTGTAAACACATTCACATCGACCGATGACTGTTTCAGTTGGCAATCTGATTTACCATCAACATGCTAAATAGTACAAGGCGCAGTCAAGACGAAGTTGTAAGTAATAATACGGATAAGTACTTATTTTCAACTGCAATTATTTACTATTTTCATAAAATTATAGTTTATATTTTATGATGTTTTCAAGTTTTCAAGTCAAAAAAATTTATACGAATTTTTAAAATACGAGATTTGTATTTTTTAAACATAAATTTTCTTGAAAATTGAATTAGTTGTGTAAACAAAATTATTATTTTAGATATCAGTAAGTTTTTCAAACATAAAGATTTTACAGGAGACAGAAGATTTACAGCATTATGCAAAGTCAGAAAGTTGGCTACTGCATCATTCACCCAAGAGTGCTCCAGAGGGCAGATAAGGAAACATTTTTATAAAATTTGAAACTAACTTTACTTAAACCTTCAACAAAATGAATGAAAACGTGTAATAGTTTCATTGATTACCAAAACTACACTTAAGACTTGAAAACTAAAAACATTGCTGATATGCGCGATACTGAACTCAACTTCAAATTTTGTATAGAATATAACAATATGACATTTATTAAAAATTTTTGAAGAATTTATAGGAACTTTTTTGGTAATTTTGAAGCATTTGTCAGATAGCAAAACTGAAGAAAATTTATTTAATTTCTGGGGAGTTTTTGGGGCAGTTAAAAACATTTGTGGGGCAATTTAAGAAATTTTTGAAGCATTTTGATAAGTTAAAATATTTAACTGAAATTTTTTCTCCCTCAAATTAGGTTGTGGCCAACCCCTCCGTTTATAATTCAAGATATTTTTAATTTTCTAATTTGTTCCACTTCATTTGAATTAGTGTAATATGCAATTATCTGTCGTTTAATGATTTATTACATAAGAAAGCATGTAAAACAAGAATAGTGATTGGTTCAAGACTTGATACACAGACCTATTTTAAATTTAATAGTTGAATTATCAATAATATATCAACTAATTAATTAATAAAAATTAATAAAGTTGTAGAAGGTGAACTTATACTTTGTAAATAATAGCGTCAATCAAATTTTAATAGAATACCTCGTTAACTAAAGAACAAAGGTGGAAGTTCACTCGAACCAATATGCAAGATAATGTATGTTTGGTGGAATATTGAACAAGCACTGTGCTGATTTTAGAATCTGATAATTTTAGAGAGAATCGCATTTTAAACAAATATTGTAAATGTTAACAGAATTTTGGTAACTTCCATTAGGTTATGAAAGTTATTCAACAATATAAAAAGTAACAGATATTTTTATATCTATAGATTCAGAGGTATCTTCGTAAATGTTACATGTCTTCGAGTGTTTTTATTTAAATAATTTTAAATAAATTTAATATTTGTTTCGTAGTATTTTATTAAACCATGATAGGCAACTCACAATTTGCTTACTTGAAAAATAGCAACCTACTTTAATAATATCTAGACTAGGTACCTGTGTAATTATGTATATGTATTTGATTTTAACTGTAACTAATTTGAATTGATTAAAAATATTTCCATAAAAAGCAAAGGAAAGAAAGAGATTCACGAAAACTGTGAAATATTTAAAAGCATAGCATTCAATAATAGTCTATTTCGTTGATATTTTGAATTTTTATTCGCATCATAATAGGTATATGGTCAAAAATAAACAAACAAAATTTGAATTGCGATAAATATAGAAAAACTCGATTTCTTAGAATGACTGCATTTCGAAAACTGTAAAATGCTAGACCAACCTCTTTTTAAATTTTTATTTATAAATAAATGTTTGTATTTTATTGTCTATTCTTTATATATTTTTTTTAAATAAAATAAAATGATAACTTTAAATGTATTTTCTTAAATTCTGACATTAAATTTCAATATAGGTATCTAATTTCAATCATATCAATAGGGTCCGGATTTATAAGCACTAAAAAACTTGAAAATATGCAGGCAAATATGCTCTAAAAACTTCAAAATAAGCACTTAAATATGCTTCAAAATGCTGTATTGCATTCAATAATGAATTAACTACTTTTTTTGAAAGCTTAGTTGGTGTTGAACTGTGGTTACAGCAACAGTACATCTTTAGAAATAAAATAATAATAAACTATTGTTTTATTTTTTATTCTTTTGATTTTTGCAATTTGCACGGAAACTTTTTTTAGCTTTCGGCATTTGTAAAAGTAAAATAAAATTCAATAGATACTTAGAAATACAACAAGGAATATTTTTGAAATAAAAGTTTTTGAGGATGAGGCTCATTTTCGGTTTTTTAATATTTTATTTATTTTCTATTATTCTTGACCGGTAAAGTTGAAAATTTTTCTTATAATTCTTAAAAACTCAAATATATATAGAGTATAAATAATACAGGGTGCAACAAATATTGATGTAACGGTTTAAAGGTGTCAGACGTATGCACAAGTTAATTGAAAAAAAATTACAAAAACAAAATTTTTACTATTTAAAATGCCTAAAAATCCGATCCCTATATATCAATATTTTAGAAAATTCAAAATATGTATAATATATTACTTACATACACTTTTTAGCACTAAAAGGTTCGTAAACTTTTATGTTTAAAAGCTTAAGTTTAAATGTTATTTTTTGTAAAAAAATAAAATTATAAAATTAATTAAAAGTAAAATTATTATTTTTGTTTTTATTTTACTTAACTTGACGTCAAACTAAGAGTAAATTAAATTGTATTAGCATAGGCTCGTATTAAGGCTCGTTCTCATTCAACTAACGCTATATAGAAATTTAAAAAAAAATTGAAATATCTCTTTTTGAAAACCTCGTTTTCATCAATGAAATATTTGACTTTAAGTGAATTTTTACTTGCTTTATTAATAAATTTACGTCATATCATTTTTTATTATTAATTGATGTCTAATTTACGTACTGTTAATTGAATGAGAATGGCATACTTTATACTTTTTAAATAATAAAGTATGTATAAGTGGTGAATTCAAATTCATGCGATTATCAAACTTGTCAAATATTTACTAATAGGTTAAGTTAACCCTTGAGTTAATTCTAATTGGCAAAATAGTATGCTTATGACGTAAATTCCAAGTTTGAAGATTGCAACTATTAGGTAAGGTAGTTAGGGAGTGTTGAATTAGGGATTAAGGTAACAATCGTAAATTCGAATCGTTTTTGTTCTCAATTTATTTTCGCCTTCCTTTGAATTCCAGATTAAGTTCAACAATTAGAATAACATAAAAAAAACTTGCTTTTGCAAATTTATTGCACTTGGAATACAGATATTCCTAACTATAATAATAATTATATATTTAAATTATAAATATGCAATATCTTTGTGAATTTCAAATCCATTTAAAATATATAACTAATTAGAAAAAGTAAAGAAAAAATTTAAAAATTTATATTAGGCGTGCAATTAAAAAAGTTAATCTTTTGATGATTGTTTGATGAACCAGTCACAAAATATTTCACAAGTATTCTTGAATGGGTCGATTGCGTGGATTTTTTTATTCTCATTCAAGTGAAAACTCAAGCTCGTATTCCACTCGAGAAACATTTTCGCATTCGAAATGCTTTACTAATTTTCGCCGCTTGAGTAGTCATTTTGTTTCCAAGGAAAGTAGAAAATTATACCTTAACATTTTTCTTTGCTTTGATTAGGTGTTAATAATTACAAATTTCAATTTGAATTAATAATTTAATGGATATATGTATTGTTAAGGTATACGGACAGTCGTTCAGACTGAAAAGTTCTTTTCCTGTTATAAAAATTGCGATCACGAATGAGTGTTGATATCAAATTCAAATGTAAACTCACGTTTTGTCTTTGTAATATTAGCTTTCAAACAATACTAATATGCATTATTGCGTTTACACTCGAGTACTAAAGTTATAGCTGTTGTACAAAACGGAACAACAATACATTTTGGTTTAAAACCTTAATTGAACCATTTATTCAAACCTGAGATATTGTTTGCTAAAATATTATTAAAAATTTAATATATTATAACAAAACTATAATAATGTGTGAAACTTATTCTGTACCTTATAGTGTTTTTGTTAAGAACTAATAGTTGCTTGAATTCTAAATTTCAATTAAAAATTTAGTTACCACAGTTTACACTCTAATAAGAATTATGCTCTAGATCTTAAAGACTTTCTTTACTTATACGGTTACTCTCAAAAGAAGTGGAGCATTCCTATGTTAGCAATGTAAATTGTGCATTTTGAAACCGTTTTTTGTTAAATAAAAAATGAAAACTTTTTAGGCATTTTTTGTTTCAAACATTTCATTGCCTTCAATTTTTTTCATCTACATTTTTCTATTTTATCACACCGTTTCCAAGATATAATTGACAATATTTTTGTATTTCACACAGCCTTGTTTAAGTCATTGTCAGTTAGAATAATAATTTAAATAAATATCTCAAAAAGCTGACAGGTTTATATTTATTTAATGATTTAGTTAAATATTTAATAACTATAATTATTACCAAAAATTCAAATTATCAAATATCTAAAAACGCAATCTTATTGGTGCCAGCCATATGCCGTCACGTTAAGACTACGTAACTTAAATCTGTTGTTATTGACCGGTTATATTAAAACATTTTATGGTTATGAATTAATAAACCCTTCATACGAACGAAATTTGAAGTTGTAATATCAAATTTTTGCATAAATTTAATTTTAATAATCATTTGTATAATTTAACATTAATTTATAGTAGGCAATCAATACAATTTACCAACATTTTATAATAGTAAAATATATGTAATAGAGAGAGAATATTTAATGTTGACGTTTTCCAAAGTACCCATGTCCATCAGCTATGTTTCGTCAGATATAGTGGAAGGTAAACCTAGCGCTTGTTAATATTTAAAATTTGACTTTCATGCGTTTCTAGTTAACAAAAATTGTAGAAAAAATATTTTGAACATACATATTATTTTGATAATAACTTGAAAAAAAATTATGCAATTGCCTACCCTATTTAAATATAAAAATAGTTGCGTTGACCTAGAAATTTGCAGCAGAACGTTCAATGTAATAATTTCATTGAGTAATATACACATGTCAACACAACGAATGCAATTTAAAATACGTATAGGTATTTATGTTTTAAAACCAAACCCAAATTTACACAATTTATTTAAATCGAAAAACTAATTTGCCTATTTAGTTGCTTTGTAATATTTGCAAGGTAGTTTTAAATGGAGAGGTTTTATTAAATTTAACATGTTTGATAATATTTATTAATTAATATAATACGTTATGACTTAAATATAATTATAATCTTGTTGTAATTAATTATTATTATAATTATTATAAATATATACATTAATACCTATGCATAATGATCACGTACTATATTTTATAAATGGCATGTAATTATAACTTAGTTAGTGTGACAAATTTTGAATTTAATGAATACGAATATCTCTGTATATAAAAACCGTTCAATCAAATTTAACAATAAATTATTGTACTTACCTAGGTATCAATTTATTCTAAAATAATACAAATTATGGTTTAAACTGTTAAAAAGTATATTATATTATTAATATCTACAATTTTCTTTAAAAAATATAAAGGCTTTATATAATAAATTTAAGCTTACCTACTTGCAAAAGCAACAGTTAAAAAAGCCAGAATTTATTATTTTTATCATTTCACTGAATTTTTTAAAGAATTATTTAATTTTTATCGACCTACAACATTTGTAGCGTCTCGGTTAAAACTAAAACTTAAACCTTTCTATTATTTCACTGATGATTTTTAAAATGTAAGCCAATTTCTAAAATATCAACAGTTTATGTGACACTTTTAGGTGTAAACGCGGTATTGTGACTATCAAATAAACTGCAAGCATACTAAAGGTATTAAACATTAAGGTTACTGACCACGTTTTACCTGTTTAGTAATCGCGATGCAACTACATAAGTGTAGCATTTAAGAAAAATTTAAAAATTGTTAAAAAGCATCAAATTAGAAAATGTGTAGAGTAGTGTAGATATATAGATCGGCAATTTAAAAATTATTCGGTTCAATAAGCATCAATTTAATTGGAATACCTACTGTATTATGTTTAAAATTCTGTTCAATGCTAAATAGAACGCATTTAAACGAATCTCGTAATAGAAAAAATGTATTCAGCATCATAAATCTTTCTTTTTTAATAATATACCTACGCACATAAAATTAAATTAAAATTCTAGTTAAGTGGAAGACTGTAATAATGGGTTTTTGTAAACTATATATTATAAAATAAAAATATTATATTTTTAACATTGTTTTAGAATTTTAATGCAGCAATCTAAAATTAATTTCATGTTATATGCTGAAATTTTTCAGGAAAGACACTGTCGTAAAAGATTAAAACCGTTAATTGGTGTTGGGAATTATTGCAACTTTTTTCACAAACCGCTACTCCCTTTCTAACAACGAGAAAAAATTTAATTAATTCTATTTATGTTGACGGATGTCCACAGAAGCTGCTTTTACTATACATTAGCAACAGGTATGCTACGGGCAAATACAATTTTGAAAGAAACCCTGTGATGCTTTATTGTTTTAAAAGTTAAAATCTAATATAGTTTTTTGGGGTGAGCATTCAACTTTCATGTTAATAAAACTATTATGTATAATAATAAATTATGTTGGCTTTTTTAGCTTCAATAAAGGGTATCCATGGATAAGATAGTCAAAATGCCCTTATCTCTAAATTTTTAAATTTACTTGATAAAAGGGTACCTTGAGGTGTAAAAATAAGGTTTTTATAATCATTTGCTCCAGATGCTTTCTCCACCCCTTTTGAGGGTCAGAAAATAGGTTTCTTCAGTCATTATTTTTATTCTGACGAACTAGCAAATAAAAAATTTTGAAAAAATTTATAGATATAGTGATTAGAGTCATCTTTCAACACAATTGTTTTTGATCCCCTGAACACTCTATATGCCTTCTAAAAATATTCCGAAAAGTTAAAAATCGATCGTTTTCTTATTTTTTGAAGACCGGCAAAAAAATTTTTTCGCCATTTTTTAGGATGTACTTAAATGTACATTTCAGATTTTTTGCTAAAATGCGCCAACCCCAAAAATCATATTTTCTGCATTTTTTAACATTTTTGGCTATTTTGGACTTCTTAACGCAACTAAAACATTTTGTAAAATGTGTATCATGGGTATTTTTCACAGAAAATTAATCTTACTGACATATTATTATATATTTTTCAACCAAAGAGTCAAAATAACATCGAAAAACTCATTATACTTAGGAGTTAAACAATTAAAAACGTATCACTTTTTTGTTATTTTTGTCCGTTTTTGTTCCTTTATCATTTATTAGTTATTTATTAACTAACGGAGTTATTTCTCCGTAAATAAAGCTTATTATTATTATTATTATTAGCTCTTAGAAGCATGAATTGTATTAAAGCAGTATTCTACTTTGGAAGCTTAAAAAAAAGCAATCTTTGTGAATTTTGATTGAGATTATTAATAAAGATATTGATATGAGGTTTGTCAGGCTTTAAAAATACACTCCTGAAATACTTAAAAAATTTTTTTTTTAATATTTTATGCATTTTTTATATACAGAACCATTATTTAAATGTCATGCCTCGATTAGTAGGTGGGGCTGCGCTGGTGTTAAAATCTTGAAATTGGGTAATCTAAAACAAAAAAATCAAAAGCGTTAGGTTCAATATATCACTAGCAACCGACTGAACTAAAATTTTTAATATACATGCAAAAATAATAAAATGGCGATAAGAAAATGAAAAAAAAAAGGAAAAATTGTAATTTTTTTTCGCTGTTTTAAAAAAAAATGTAGTTAAAATTAAAATTTTAAGATAATTTTAGTTCAGGCGGTTGCTAAAGTGTTATATGGAACCTAAAACTTCTGATTTGTTTTGTTTTAGATGGCCCATTTTCAAGATTTTATGACTAGCGCTACTTTTCATTCAAATAATGTTTCTGTATATAAAGAATGCATAAAACATATTAAAAATTATTTTGAAGTATTTCAAGAGTATATTTATTAAGCCTTTCAAAGCTTATATCAATATCTTTATTAATAATCTCATAAAAAATTCCCAAAAATGTAGTTCTTGTTCGCTTTCATGGCTTGCAAAGTTTCGTATGTAAGAACAACTATATTTCAATTAGGCAGAGTCAGAGAAAGAGGCAAAAAACGTAATGACCACTTGACCAGTTCAAGAAAGATCTTGATTTCCGTCAAGAGTATTATCTAGCCTCTATAAAAGAACAAAAAGGGACACAAATAACAAAAAAGTGATACATTTTTAATTGTTTAACTCCTAAGTATAATGAGTTTTTCGAGTTTATTTTGAATCTTTGGTTGAAAAATATGTCAGTAAGATTCATTTTCTGTGAAAAATACACATGATACACATTTTAAAAAAGTTTTAGTTGCGTTAAGAAGTCCAAAATAGCCAAGAAATGCAGAAATTATGATTTTTTAGGTTGGCGCACCTTAGCAAAAAATCTGAAAAAATTCAGTAAGTTTGATTTAAGTACAACCTAAAAAATGGCAAAAAAAATTTTTTTGCCGGTCTTCAAAAAATAAGAAAACGATCGATTTTTAACTTTTTGGAATAGTTTTAGGAGGCATATAGTGTTCAGGGGATCAAAAAAAATTGTGTTGAAAGATGACTCTAATCACTACATCTATACATATTTTCAAAATTTTTTATTTGCTAGTTCGTCAGAAAAAAAATAATGACTGAAGAATCCTATTTTTTGACCCTCAGAAGGGGTGGAACAAGCATCTGGAGCAAATTATTATGAAAACCTTATTTTTACACCCCAAGGCACCCTTAATTTAATCAATAAATTAAGCCTCAGGTAGTTTGGAGGGCAGTTTACATTTGGGATTAGTGGCAACCTTTTTTCTTGGAGGGCAGTTTACATCTGGGATTACTGGCAACCTTTTTGCTCGGAGGGCAGTTTACATTTTATGGTCAAGTTTGGATGGCAATTTACAATTTCCCAGGCACCCTTTTATCATGTAAATTAAAATATTTAAAGATAAGGGCATTTTGACTATCTTATCCATGGATACCCTTTATTTTTAATTGAATATTAGAGTAGTTAACATAGAAAATTTTTAAAACTTGGATGTTAAACTTTTTTCTAAAATCGGTCCTGTTCTTGAAAGTATACATTATTTGCATTAAAGTATAATTTACAATTTTAAATTGTAATATTATTTGCAATTAACCTCACCGTTGGTGGCGGTCGTGACGCTACTATTGTCAACAACATGCCGGTGTAACCGTGAATTTTTACCCCCGGGATATTTTACCCCGGGGTAAAATTTTACTAGGGATATTTTACCCCGAGGTAAAATTTCACTAGGGATATTTTACCCCCTAAAGAATTTTTACAGGGGGTAAAATTTCACTAGGAATATTTTACCCCAGGGGGGTAAATTTTCACTAGGGTATATTTATCAAGGAGGTAAAATTTCACCGACGTTAAAAATTATCCTGAATCAAAAACCAAGGCAAATACTTAAATTAAGTGGACTATTTATTATTTTTTGTAGAAGTGTATGAATACAAATCTAATCCAATAAATGCCGCAGTAAAATGTAGCTCAACTTCTGTTGCCCATACTGTATCACTTCTCATTCGACTGTTTTCTAAGTAATTCGTAGTTCCAGAAAAATTATCAACTTCTGTTTTTCTTTCCTGGTGAGATTTCGTGAGATTTGGCTTAACCCCCTCCCCCCCCTAAAAGCCTCACGTAATTAATGGACGTCCCCTTACAATTCCTTAGTGAAATTTCACTAGGGAATTTTTACCCCCTAAAGAATTTATACAGGGGTAAAATTTCACTAGGGATATTTTACCCCAGGGGGGTAAAATTTCTAGGGGTAAAAATTCACGTTGACACCGGCTTTATTACGTACACTTGTACTATATTCTATTGTAAAATCGTGGTGAAATAGTAATTTACAAAACAGAACATCAAAAGATAGTAGACATTCGATTTATAAATAAAACTTTCTATACCAACTATACGTATTAGGTTAACTTAATATTTTTTCGCGTGGTGGCGTTCGCTTAATGTAAATCGCGAATACTTATTATTAAGGAACAGATTTATATGTATTTTTGTATATTTTGACGGCAGTAATTCAATACATGCACCTTTGAGGACTCAATATTTTTTTATTTTGGATAATATGAAGATATAATTTTTACGAAAAATTTTATGGAAAGCCTAGAAGGCGACAGATTGTAAAATTACCAATAATCAAAAATGCAAAAATACATATAAATCCGTTCCTTACTTATTATGTAGACACTCACTTTAAATTAAACGGCATTGGAAAAGTTGAAACAACGAAAATCAAATAAAAAGTAATAAATTATTTCGTAAATTTATAATCACAAAAATAAAATCAAGAGGTAAACATCATATTTTATATTTTAGATGACTATGAATTACTTTAGTTTGATTATAAAAACTTTATTATAAATAATCATAATGTATAAATTACTATTTTGCAAAAATTATTATTAAATTAAAAATTTATAAGCTAACAAAATTGCTATATAAATTGCTTCAAAAATTGCTTAGGTTTCTAAGCAAATGTAATAAAATTGAATTTATTTTGTAAAATTTTGTCAAGTAAAGTATAATAAAATATATTCGTGAATAAACGTTAAGAATGGTGAAAAACAAAGAAAAAGTTGATCCTTTTCTATTCGATATTTTTCATTTCATTCAGATGTTAGATGAAATAGGGGATGAATTTTTCATTTATATTTCATCAACTAAAAAGCAAATCTGTTAGCTCTTAATGGACCACCCTTTAAAGGTAAAATATTTCATTTGTTAAAGAATTACTACTAATATATTAATTAGTAGAATTCAAAATAAACAAAAAGTTTAAAGTTTAAATTTATAATCGTAGTTATTATCGCTAATAATTATTAATTTGATTACTGATTTAACCTTGATAATTTTTTGTTATTTTTAAATTCAGTATTCTTAACAATGTTTACGTTTCTACGTTTTTCATCTTAAAAGAAAATGCTTTTCGGTATGTCTTTATAACGTGTTAAATCGCATGCACAATCATTTTAATACAATTTACATCTATAATTTTCTTGAATAAATTGTATTTTTAATTTAATTGCAATAGTAATTTATGGAATTTTTAATTTTGTATTGTTGTATTTCTATATGATAGCATAAAATTCTATCAAAAAATACTCTATCGATGTTAAAATATCTCATAAATTTAACTTTATTCAAGGATATTCTATATGATATATAATGCACATATTATCATTAAAAAAAACCAATAAAAACAATCATAATTAAAAAATTTATACTATGAAAGGTTTTCCATATACTACGGTTATATAAGATGGAATAATGAACAATGACAACTAACATAAACAAATACATAATACGCTTTCAACTTGTATTAATTTAGTCTGAAAGTGTTCAATTTTGTTTGTAAATGAAATTCAAGATCAATATATTTTGTAAAATTATCAATTTGTTTATTTTTCCTTTCCTAATTTTCCTGTGATCTATATTTAAACTCGGTCGTATTTACTCTGCCGGACAAGCGTTACCGAAGCGATTAGTTTATATTGCTTGATTCTGTATCAAGTTGTTCCCCAATAAAATTAACGTCTATTAATAACAGATAGAACTATAATAATTAATTGGGGTAGTTTGGTAGTTGAGGTTATTCCACAAAATAACCAATCTTAGTAATTAGCAGGTGATTTGTGCTTGTTTGTTTCTGTTAAGTCATGTGCTGCAACTGACTTTGAATAACAAGAGATTTTATATGAATTAATGATAAATAATAATTTAGCCATAAACCAGGCTCTAACGTTTTCATGATATGACAGAAACATTACCGAATAGTTATACCGCAATGTACTTTAATTTAAAAATTTATACATTTTAATTTTCAAAATTGATTATATTTTATTATCAGCTGTTTAGCAGCTTTAGATATAATTATAACGTAAGCTCAAAACGCAACATAAATAAAGCAGTCCTTAGGTTACTTTAAAGTAAACTATGCTTAGTATAAATATTAAACGATGCTATATTAGTTTTACCTAAAGTTAAAGTTTTAAATTATTCAGAGGGAGCAAAGCTGAACGTAAAAAATTTACCAATGAAAGATACAGATAGATCAATAGAGGGATAGTTGAATTAGACCTACAATGTTATAATTCTAGTTTGATGAAATAATTATGTATGTTTACATGATGTTGTTTAGTTAAGTTTCAATTATTATGGTAAGTATTAAAAATGATCATCAATATTTATTTAGTAATAATATGTTTGTTTAGCTTCATAATATGTTTTACAAAGGTTCAAATTATTGTTCTATTTACATTTAGATTGCAAAGATGCACAAACTTCAGCATTAAATTAAATTTTCATTATAGACTGAAACCATTTCAAATCATGAGGCTGGCGAAGCTCATGTTACAGAATTCATTTCAAGATTTCGAAATAAATAATGTTATTTTTAAAAATTCAGTGAAAAACGAAAGGCTGAACATATTATTTTGAAAAAAATGATAAGTTTTGATATTATATCCGGAGAGTGACTGATTAATTTTTGTATAGTTTGTTTCAATTTAAATGGAATTCTTAAAAAAATTTTAAAAATTACGAAAGATCATATATCAAATTACTTTGATATAAAACGCATAAACTTTGCCACAAAAACATGTGATATAGAGATAAGGTGATGTTTTTAAACGCAGACTAGCCATATTGGCAGTAGCATTATTATGTTTTTGCGGAAACGTTCGTACGTTCATATATCAAAGTAATTTAATATATTCCTTTTTTTAATTCCATTTATCGTGAAACAAACAATACTCTTAGGAGTATTTAAATGTTTAAAATAAAAAAAAAAAAACAAATTTTTTTCATTTTCCTGGTTAGGGGTCGTCCTTTAATCACGTGAGATTTTTTATGCAATTTTTTTACTCCCCCTCCCCTTTGGTGATACGTCGTGAGGTTTTCGGCTACCCCTACCCCCCTTACCCAACATCACGTGTATTTTTTTTTGAAAATTTTTTCAAGTACGGACGGCAAGACAGAAGGCCGCGGGCAGCGGGGCGACAAGTGGAGTCACAAGGTCCAGTGCCAGAAGCCAGCTGAAAGCCAAATATTGTTCTTATGTTGCTTTTAGGCATAAATTTGCTCGCTCGGGATTTCACGTGGTCGTAAGAAAATATACACGTGATTGTCACAACATCCCCTCCCCCCCATCGTGATCAATCGTGATGTTATTCTAAACCCCTCCCCCCCTGTTAGAACCTCACGTGATTAAAGGACAACCCCTTATATGCACTGAAGATGGAAAATGATTGTGAAATAGAGCATATTGCATTACTAAATTTTATTATTTCAAACAAAATTCATTTATCTTGTTTTTCAAATATTTATTTATTTTTTGGTTCTTTAAATAATGATTTTCTTCGTATTGTATTTCTTCACTTTATTGTTAAAATTTAATTATTTTAACGTTCTGTTTAGTTCTGCTAAATATCATATGTGTATATTACATAAATACATACTAAATACCTACAACCACTTAAAATTTTCCTATTTCTTATTTCTAATTTCTTATTATTTCAATTTTCTTATTATATCTTCATATCAATATCTGAATTTTCAATTTAGTAAATATAGATAATATAAAATATAGTATGTAGCTGATGTTTGTTTAAAATTTTTACATTTTATATTCAATGTAAAAATTACATTTAATGTACAACAATGCTTAAAATACCTATTACTGCAATAAAAATTTAACCCACCGGCAACTTAAAACAAAGGATTAGTAACAAAGGTTAACCTACATGTATTTTTATAATATAATACTCTTCTTATTTCAATACCGAATTATGTACCAACATATATCAATATTGAAAAATATAGTGATATTCGTAAGTTTCAATTAAAAGTACTTAGTTCAAAATATTTACTCCAAAGAAAAAGATTAAAAAAACACCTTATAGGGTAAATGTACCTAATTCCAGCCAGCTCCAAATGTCAGCCACCATGTAGGATAAATAAGGATAGAAAATGGATTATAATGGTTAACTATAAGTGGCTGATTTTTGGTACCATTTTTGTTAACTGGCTGACTGTTGGGACTTTTACCCTACTTAACATTAAACTTAATTTAAATGTGACAGTTATAAAATGAAATAATTATCAAACTAGTATTCAAAAAGAATAAATCAAAATAAAAGCTTTATAGCTGCCAGAGACACGAAGAACATAACTACTATTAACAGATAGCATAACCTTCAACTACAAAACAGAAAATACTTGATGCAATTTTATTTTAAATATTTTACATACGGAGTTTTTATGGTAAATAATATAGCTGCATAATTAAAACATTTTAAAAATTCAAATATTCAACAGTAACAATAAATCAGCATTAATATTTGAAGGGCATATAAGGTAAATATCCCGTATTACCCGAATTTTAGAAAGAAATGTAGATTTTTTGAAAATAACATTGTATATTTATAAAAATCAACCGAATTACCGAATTTTTCTCAAAAATTCAGAGAATAGCATAAGAAAAATTGCTGCCAATTTGGTAATTTTACAACTCTTGTATTAGTTTAATTATAAAAATCTAAAAAATAATTTATAAAAAAAAAACTAAAAATATTGTCTTTTTTTCTTAAATGCCCCAATGTCTGTCTAAAATTATAATGTTTTGATTAGACATGTACCCTATATGTCCTCTAAATTTAAATATTTATCAAAATTTGTCATGGTGAAAATATAACTGCATAACTTAATTATAAAATTTTAACAATTAATATCTCAGAAACTAAATAAATCGATATTAAAATTTGGAGAACATATGGGGTAAGTATTCCTCCATAACATATTATATTAAAAAAAAAATTAATTATATGTTTTTTGAGAAAAACGATTTTCAATAAAAAAAAGTTAGATTGTATATTCTAGTCTTTTTATTATATTATATGTATGGAACGTATTTTTCTTAGAACAATGTTTAACAAAATTTTTTGTCGAGTTAACCACACACTGACATACAGATATACAAACAAACATTCAACTGAAATTTATCAAAAACTTATCGGGACATAATAAAAACCATTTTAATACCAAAATTTCGATTTTTGATTTTTGAGTGGATTACAATCCCTTATTATACATGCGTATATTATCTGTGGTGAGGAATCCAACTAGTAGGAAACAGTTGAGAAGGATAATAAAACTTTTTACAGGACACTGCTGTCTTAATAGACACCTCAAAATGATGGAGTTGACAGAAGATATGTGTGGTGAAGAGGATGAAACCCCTCATGACATCTTATGTGAATGCCCAGCTTTAGCCGGGAGCAGGCTACGCCACCTTGGTTTTCCATATCCGAAAGCCGAAGAGATAGCTAAAGCACCCTACAACTGCTTACTTGACTTTGTCGAGGAGACGCAGTTGTTGGAGTAAAACGTAGAACGAGAGGCACAATAAGCACAATAAGCTTAAGCTTCAGTGTAGTGAGTGTCAGAACCACGACACGTTTTAATAATATAACGTATGGTGGGGAAAGTAAAAATGTTGAAAATTCAAGATTTTCTTTTTCAATTTCTATAACACGATTGGTTGAAACTAAAAAAAGACACGAAAAGCTTTTATTAAAATTGATCAAATTGGCATTATTAAGAGTCCATATTCTGTACCATAACATCATTACAGTTGAAATTAGTATAAATGGAACACTTAGGATATTAAGTACTTAATCAGTTTTGGTTTTAATAAATAGATTTTGGTTTTACTGCTGGAATAGTTAATAGGTCATAAATCAGTGCATAATAGTATATATACTATGTACATAAGTACGTAGTTTAATTTTAGTTGGTTTTAGTGGTTAAATCGTTTAATTTAGACAATCACTACGTTATTTAGTGAAAAGTATCGAAATTAGAATCGTTTAGTCCATTTACAATAAAAAATGTAATAAAATAAGTATAAAAAATAAATGCATACCTATAATAATAATGCAATGTTGAGGTTTTGGTAACAAATTGTCAAATTTAAATTTCGACTTACATTCTGGACAAGAAGTGTTTTAATATTTTGACCAACGAAACCTATAGTGCCAACTTGCGGTGCAACAATGTCAACTAGAATAAAAAGAATAAAATAAAAGAAAATTTGAAATAAAAAAAAAAAAAAATTAAAATACAACACCTAACTATCAAGATTGTTGACTGTCAAGTGTTAACAAGATTAGTCATCAGCTACCAGAAGTACAGATCAACTACACGGCGTTCTTCGATTAATCATCGAGCGTTTTTTGCTTACCAACCAGTACCTCCAGTTAAAATAAAATATAGAAAAACCAAATTAACTTCAAAACTAATAATTACATTTCCAAAATTTTTAAGCAAACTTTGTTTAAAAGCTATTTTTATTAGAGAACTAAAATTCGAACAAATTCAATAGAATTAAGATACACGCGCACACAGAACTTTAAACCAAATTTATTTTTATAAAATTGACTTCTTTGTTTATTTTAAGACAAACAAAGATTCATACATGCCAGACAATTTTTTAATCATTTATTTTCTCAATTGACTCGAGATAATAGAAGTTTATGAACATAAGGGGTTTGATGGAGATCACCGCAATTTATATGTCAAGTTTTTAAAATTAATGCAGGTAGGTGCTAAAATGTATAATAAACATCTTCACAATATAATTAATAGTAATTTATGATAAAAGTGAGTGAAAAATAGACATTATTCCCGATATGAAATATCAGTTCAACAAAGCTGTAGACTGAACAATGCAAATAGTTACATCGAAAAAGTAATATCTCTTAATTCACGTAATGCATACAAAATTGTATCCAACTCATAGTAATAAGTCATATAATATAACATATAACTAATCTATTGATGGATTTTAAAAAATGGTTTAAGTAATACGTAGGTATAGAAATGACGTTAATTCAAATGTATGTATCTGTAAAATACAGAAAATATTGTCATCTGTATCTTGGAAGCGGTTAAACGAAACAGAAAAGTGAATAAACATTTATTCTAGTAAATTTCATTCCCTACATTTTTGTTTATAATATATTTTTCTATTTTACCTCTTCTGAAATACATATGACAAAAGAAGTATTCAAAAGATACCATTTACATTGTTAACATAGGATCGGACCAACATGACTGAGAGCAAACTGAGAGTGACTATTGACTGTATAAGCATATGCATTTTAAATATTTACTCGTGCAAAGTAAAAAGTTTGACATAAAGCAAGAAAGAGAGACGAGTTAACACAAAAGTATAAATTGTCTGAATTTTTTATTTGGATTAATATTAAGATTGAAATATAATATTATATATGCATCCTATATAACTAGATATCAATATTAAGGGGTTAGGCCCACCTAGAGATTTCAAAAAATCGATTTTTCAAAAATCACATTTTCTTGAAGTACCTATACAATGTCAGAAATATCTCCTGAAAGTTTTAAGATAATCTGGTTTTTTATAAAGAAAATATACGGCTTTAAGTACATGTAAGTGTAGCAGATATTAACGTGGCTGTTGCATTAACTAATATCGCTCTCTTCTACCTGCTTGTAAATGGTTTAGATAATCTTTTTTATATTACTAAAGTGCTAAGCTCTTATAATAATTACGGAGAGTTACGTAAAATTTAATTTTAAAAACAAATTCAAAGAATTTTAAACTTTTTACTATTTTTTATGTTTTAAAAATTTTATTAATTTTAAAAAAGGATCAGGAGCTTTATTACAGATCCTACAAGGTATAGAAGTACTCAGTAGCATCAATACCCACCAACATGTCGAAAGAAAAGACTCTGAACGCATACAGGTAGCAGAACAACGCGTACAAGAGAGTATCCGAGACGGAAGAATGCATCGTCGGCAAACTCAAATTGATTTTTCCGCAGCGACAATTTGAAGAAAAGACACAGTATATCGGTCTAGAATAGATGACTATGTGTAAATTATAAAATTATTTTTCTAATTTAGTGTAAATTGCATTGCAAACTTAAAACGCATTTATCTCAAAACTACATTTTCAAATCGGTGAGCAAGATATTTCAAAAATCTGTGCACCAATCTATCTCAAATTTTGTGTGCTTGTTTTAAATATTCAAAACTAGTCTTTAATGAAAGCTTTTGGTTTTTCAATACGTATTTTCTATTTTATGAACCAAAAATGACGTATTTTTTTTAACCAAAATTGAAATTTTGGCTTTGAATGGCTGCCATATTGTCAAATTTAAGATTTTTATGAAATCCTTCAATTAAAAACTAGATAAACTAATAGATTATCTAATATTTTTGGAATTTTTGATTTTCGATGGTCTTTTAAATACTTAAATTGTTGTATAAAAATATGCATACACTTCTCCACAAAAAAATTACAAAAGTTAACCATTTTTTCGACGTCCTAGGTGGGCCTAGCCCCTTAAGGCTTTTAAAAATTTTAAATTATTTATACATCGTGCATGTTGTAATTAATAAATTGTATTCTAATAATACAAAATTATTGCAATTTTTTGAATCTTAAATTTCATATTTCGACGACACATATGTTAATTCTACAAACATTGTAAGGGTAGAAATTCTAATTTATAATAACAATTATTAATGACAAATCATTACACTAATAATTTTATATTTTTTCAGCCCCTACTGTTCTCTACTCTGCTCTATTTAAAGTGGATCAAAGTGGATAGAAGAAAGTGCATCTGACTCTGTTCTATTGTTATTGGTGGCAAATATCACTTTATGTTAGAATAATGGGACTTCACCTGTAAGTAACTGCTCGTAAGTAAGATTTCTGTTCTTTTAATGGTCTGTTTAAAATAATCCGTATGAAACCCATTTATCTAATATAATATATTTTTTACAGCATCTCTGATATACCTTAAATGTATAGAAAACCATTTGCCAGTATCTCGGCCCAGTCCATTTAAGAAGCTGGTCTTTGATTTCAAGTACATTTGCAAATGAAGGGTCCAATGCAAGAAGTTACTATGTCACTATTTGCCGGTTTTAATATGATATATTATGATAATGTGAGATAATATGGAGCTTACCAGAAGCCATATTGGAAATTTAAGGTACGTAAAAGTGCCATTTTGTCTATAAAAAATACTATAAAAATTAGGTCAATATGATAATTTGGTTTTGAATACTTTAAAGTGGATTATCTCATAACGTCATAACACGAAAAAAGTAAGTACTTCGTAACTTCTTGCATTGGACCCTTCAAATATTTAAATTTGATAGAAGAGTTATCACTTATCAGTAGTTCAAATATGTAACCAACTAACCAATGGATTAATTATTATTAATTGAATAAACAACATTTTTAGCCTTGTAGGCATTTTTAAATGACGAGCGAAATTAATCCAAGATTCACTTTTCTATTTCTGTTTCAAAGTGAGTATGTAATAAGTTTCGTTGGAGTGTAATCACTTCAAAAGGTCATAATTTTATTGCATTTATGTCTCAGTCTCAGTTCAGCAAAACTTTCTCTTTGATTTTTAGAATTCATTGCAATAATTGCCATTTAAGTTTCCTATTCTTCCAATGGTTTTGTTTAATTTTAATGTAATGTATGTAAAAGTACCAGTGTGAAAATGGAATACTATTCAATTATCTCTCTATCTCTTTGTTTTTAGAATTTTAGTAAGAAAATCTAAATTATAAATTTACAGTATTTTACAGTATAAAATGTAGGTCCATATTTAAAGTAAGGTCAGGGTTTCAAGAGAGGTCACTTTCAGAAGTGGAATCAGAATACAATAGAAATAAAAAATGTCAGATATTAAATTTGATTCAATTGAAGCTCTCGAAGGTGTTTTTGAAACTCAAAACTTTGAAGAATATAAAGGAATTGTATTCCTTATATTAAAAACTTATAAATAGGAGGAACCTTACAAACTTTAGTGAAATATTTTACATTGCTGATGCAAAATATTATATTTTGTAAATCCGATTTTATTTATTTCTAAAAACATGACTTGAAGCTTAAAATCACATCATGACTAATTTAATTTAAACTAACCAATTTAATTACGTAAGTAATTTAACCACACAGTCAGTGCAGTGACTTTGGTATTGTAGTATAGGTAGATATAATTTGTGCTTGATTATGAATTCTCCGATGGACACTTTGTGGTTGCAATAATTTATTTTTCTGTATGTATGTATGTAGGTAGGTAGTACCTTCAGGTACGTTTAATATGAGAAATAACAAGAAAAATAAAAATTGCATAATATTATGACTACTTATAAATTAATAGTTATCATAGCAAATACCTTTAAACCTAATAGTTAAATAGACATAGTAGACATCTATTTGACACTAAATTATCGATTATGATAGACGTTGTTTAATTTTATTGACTCATAGTCATAGTATTCAATTATAAGCGATGAAAAGTTTGAATTCTAAAATAAACTGTTATTCCACTTTTCACGTTTTTGCACAAAAGCAGCCAAATTTTGTTATTTGCGAGCTTAGTTTGGTTATTATGTAAATATTGAGAAATCTAATAAACGTCAAAATCAATTTTTAAATGGAATAATGTAGTTTTAAGAAATAAATGGAATTTGAAAATGTAAAAAAATAACGAAATAATTTGAAAAGGAAAAAATAATATAGATAAAATTAAAAAATATGAACTGAATAATTGCTAATAAAAATTTATTCGTTATTTCGTTGTTTATTTTTTAAATTTATTTCATTAGTTATATAATAGTATATTTTACATCTAACCACCAAGGTATGTATATAGCCATTTTTTTATGTTTACATTATGCAACTAAAGTTACAGTTCTATCCTTCCAAGTTACTCTTAATGGAAGTTTTCGCAATATGAATTTTTCTATTTTATGTTGTTAGTACCTTTTTATCATCAAAGCATCCTAATAATATAGAACAAGAAATTGAATTGTTGCTAATAAATAATAATAATAATACAAAATAATGAAATAATATAATTGTTATCACAGTAGAAAAAAATAGCACAAAGAAACTTGGATCTTAATTTTATCAAAACTTGCAACTTGTAGCATAACACTTTCATCTACTTGCCCCTTAAATTAGGTGCATTTCGTTACCCCTCTCCCCATTTTAAATATTGCATCCAAAATAGTTTAAGTCATTTGTACCTAATTTGTACCTCTTTTATTTTCGTTTGTACAAATGCATTACCAAAAATGTTATCGTAAAATAAATATATCAAAGTGATAATTTATCAAAGAAAAATAGAATTGTGTACGCATGGTTGGAATTCCCGTGGAAATCCCTTAGAAATTGTTGAAATTCCCGAAAATACCCTTTCAAACAAGAGTGGGAGAATAAAGAAAATGTCGTCAAAGTTTCGGATAATCAAATTTGTCGTAATGCGGCTTACTGAAATTCCTTTAAAATTTGTTGTGGAATTTTTTGAAATATATTTTATTTAATTTTTTGATGCTTCGAGTTTTCACTTTGAAATTCAATACTAAGATTTACTCTTATAAAGTTATTTTGAGATGCATCAGCTGCTTTTTTTTTTAAATGAGCAATTTTCTTTTACGTTCTTTTCGCAGCTTCTCCGGTCGAAATAAACTCCAAATAAATAACATAAATCTTAATATTATCCGCAAAAGCATTTGTAGCTCTATTCTGGGGTCTAGGACTTTTCGTCGCGAGCGTTTCGTCGCGGCCGTTTCGCCGCAGCCGTTTCGACGCGCACCCATTTTGACGCAAGCGTTTCGACGCAAGGATTATTAGACGCAAGACCCATTAACCGCGATCCCTTTCGACGCAAGACCTATTAGCCGCGGCTCTTTTCGTCGCAGAACCTATTAGCCGCGAAAACTAATCTTAATTTAGATAGGTGAATTGAATAATCCGATAAGTAGGTATAATATTGATATAATATTTTTCTAGATACTTGTAAGTAGATGAATTTCATCAGGAGATGGACTGTTTTTTTGGGTATTTTGGGTCCTTAAATTAAACAAATGCTACTTTATGCTTATTAACCGGTTTCAACCTTATATGTATATTGGCCTTCACCACAATCTAAAAATTGATAATCATTAGAAAAAATACATCAAGGCATCAACAACTCACCTACCAACAAGCTACTATTATTGTAACATCTAAACATAATTTATAATGAAACACATTGGCGAAAGTAAAACAATATAAGAACAATAAAAAACTTCAGTAAACTGCAGTCAAAATGTCACAATAAAATCGGACAATATGAATTCACCCTTAAAAATCATAAACAATACACAATATAATTTAGGTATAATCTCTTTCAACAGTTCTAATCTATAAATAAATAAGTACAACATCACGCATTCACTCAAGCACAGATCTGTCTTAAAAAATTAAAATATATAAGGTTGAAAGACTAATTTCACTATAAAAAAGAAATTAAAATAAATTAAAAACTAACCTAATATTAATTAATTAATTTTTTAAATAAAATAATAAATAGTTTTTTTGCTTTTAAAATTATAAATAATTAATTTTGCGGCTAACAGACCTGCGGCGAATTGATTTTGCGGCCAACAGTCCTGCGGCGAATTGATTTTGTGGCCAACAGTCCGGCGGCAAATTGTCCATGCGACCAATAAATTTTGCGTCAAAATGGTTATGCGACGAACCGGCTGCGGCGAACCGGCTGCGGCGAACCGGCAGCGGCGAACTGGCTGCGGCGAAACGGCCGCGACGAAACGCTCGCGACGAACTATCCCATTCCCTCTATTCTGTTTGTCTAACCGTTATATTGTAGAAATTATTCATATTCACGTTTAAATAAATAATTAAGGTAGATGTTGTGTAAAATTTTACTATTATAATCAATAGATTATCTTTATTTAATTAGAATACATATTTCGGTTATAAAACCATCTTTCAGTATATTTTTATTATAAAGGTTATTATAATCCACTGATTATAATAGTAAAATTTTAGACTATATCTACCTTATTTATTTAAAAGTGAATTTTATTAAGAAATTACATGTTCAAGTGTGGTATATTCTTTAAATTAAAGGGTTTTTTTGTTTTTCATATATCAATATCAACGTAAGAAAAAACTTTTTAAATATTGTTAAAACAAAATCGAAACAAATGAAAATAATAAAAGTAAGAACAGATACAAACAAACTCGAAACGATTTAGTTTATTTTTGATTCAAAATTGAAAATGGGCGAAAGGTGACGAAATACATTTGAAATATCTCGAAAACAAAATTGTGTAAACAAAACTAAAAATGGCCCAAACAGGTACAAACGAGGTACAAGAAATTTAGACTATTATGGATCCAAAATTCAAAATGGGGGGGGGGGGGCTAGCATAATTCCTTTAATTATTAATTAATTAATTTTGCAGTAAAAATTTAAATGACTATAACATCTAGAAAAATTTATATTTGTAATTATTTTGTTTTTCGTTTAATATTTGATTATTATTTAATAAAAGTGCCTATACCTAAATAATATATTTTATTTTAAAACAAACATTTTTTAAAAATTACGAAAAAATTTTAATTTGCATATAAAATTTACAATAAATAGATAGTTTTCCTATGTACGTTGAACATTATGCAAATTTTAAAGGTAACTAAAGTAAAAGTGGCGTTTATTTCTACTTTGACATTTGGTATTATAAGTACACCTTGTTTATTTTTAATTTATTCCTCGAGAGATTAAATCTTTTTTAAAGTTTTCAAGGATTGAAAGTGACACTTTAGTCGCTGAAAACGAAGACGAAACTGCAAAAAACCGTAATTCATAAATATTTTAAAGCAAAACAAGAAGGATAATGACGCACAGTCGATAAGAAAAAAAAATAACTCAAATAACTTTAGGCAGTTTATTTAAAATCTTGATCGTGCAGACATAATACGTATTATCTTAATATCAAGCTGACGATGACACACAAAAACGAAATACTATGTCCATCCTTTAAATCTCTATTTAAAGGAACTAGAAGTTAATTAGGTTAAAGACTACAATGTAGATAGATGGCCGAAATCTCGAAAACAAAGAAATCATTAGTAGAAATAGGTTACCGAAAGTGGTCAGTAACCTAAAGTATTTTTTATATTTTATTTGAATTAAGTAACTGTATGAAAATGCGGATCGATACTGACGGTTTCATGTAAAAATTGAAATTTATATAGTTTCTTTCAACTTTAAAATACAATAATTTCAATATTATTAATAATATAAAATGTTGACCTTAATTACAGTGGAACCTTTAAAATTCATTTTAGATTTTCGATAAAAATAATAGAAAGTATTATTAAGCCCACTCTTGAAAGATTGAAAAAAAATATTACAATAAATGTTATTAAGATTTGCAATTTACCTTTCACACATTCCAAATAGCATTCCTCGTTAATTAAAAGTGTTCGAACCTAACTAAAAATTTCATATAGCGAATTGATCAGGTACGACATTAATTTTTGTTATATTATACAAACTACAAGCAACTATAAGTAAAAAAAACTATACGAATTCGCAAAACAATAGTTTATTAACATTATTGCTCAAGTTGAAAATAATCGATACGAACTAATTAAACATAAATCAAAAACATGTCAATATCTAAAAGACTCCAATAATTTGACTTAATCATAAATTCAGGACAAACAATTTTAATTGCAATTGTTAATTAAGTGGTTAGTAAAAAAATCTTTGTATAATTATATGTAATCGTTACAGAAGGAAACAATTTAATGTAATTTGAGATAAATTACGTTTAAACGATGAAATTAAGAAAATACTAAATTGAGTAATAACCATCCAGTTTATTAGATCCTCGAGATCGGGATGCATAAAAATGCAAGATGCTTTTGGTTCTCATATTAAATAAAAGTACAGATTGGATTGTTAATATAGTAATCACGGAAAAATTTAATTCATATTTGTTTAACAATAAATTATTTAAAAATTGATAACTACCGAAAAGTATTATAATATATAAAATTCATATCTATTGTTTTGCAGTTGAGTAAAAAATTTAGAAAAACCGATTTGATTTAAAATAATATAAATATATTAAACAAAATTATAATATTACATCATTAAAATAAATACGTTTAGGGCCCTCTCAGAAATCGAAAAAAGCTAATTTAATTTGTAGATATTTTTAAAGTTGCTTATATAACGTACCTACCTTAAGAAATTAACAAACAATAGATATCCGGTAAGTACTTAATTACACAAAAATTAAAAATTAGCAGTCGGATCACTACAGACACAAGTTACTGTATTGAAGTAATAACACCCACTGCCAAGTAACGATTAGAACTATTGTTAAGAACGAAAGATAATGCACGAACTTGGTAATAATGTAAACACATCGTCCACTCTGCTGCAATAACCTTGATATTTTTAAACAATTAATTTATTGTAAAGAAAAAGAACAACTAATTAACAAATCACAATTATACTACATCATATTTTGTTTATGTTTAGTTTGTTGCACCGAGTTTGGTGGTTATTTAATAACTGACTTGCAACAAAAGGTTGCGCAAATTTATATTTAGTAAATTGCTTCTTATCAAACTACAATAACACTTTAACTATGTAAATAGCTAAAGTAACATAAAATTGATTGCGATTATAATTAAACTTTTTTTGGCATCAAATTTCCATTTAATATATTGGCAAAATTTTAACAATTTGCAAATCTTAATTGTTTGAAACATAAAATTAATCAAATAATTAGTAATAAATTTTAGTCGCAAAACAGTTATTACTTCTATATAGGGTTGTACAAAAGTGGTTCTTGTACATATAGGTACATCTTGAACAACGTCATTATTGATATCTTAATTTGGATTCGTCAGCTGCACTATGATAATTTAATTATCGGACGACCAACTCAAATTGCCATATCGTATTCAAATTCCATTTATTTATATTTCATTTCTAGAAGCCGTATTTTAAAATTTAACCTCTTATCATATTTTTAGAAGCCAAGACGGTATTTTTAACGACAGCGAAAGAACAGATCGGCAAAAACCAAATGAAAGAGAATGTGAAATATATTGTGAACCTGTTAGTGATGCATAATATCACGTTGAATAATTCATTAAAATCTATCCTTCAAATCTAATATCGAATTCTTTGCATTGTATCGTTGCAATTCAAATGATACAAACCAATTGTTATGTTCAAACCCACCGGAAGATTCTTTCAAGTAGTAGTTATTTAACTACTTACCAAAAGTTACATAATATTCTAAATATAAAGTACATAGTAATATAATATAATAATATATACTTTATGAGAGATTGGTTTATATTTAGTCAGATTTTGGATCTTCTTGACTTCACAAAGGTTCAAGTTAAAATTTTTCAATTGATTACACTGAGCACAATATTCTTCTGAAATAGCTTAATCAATATGATGTGAATGAAATAGTCTCCCAGTAGTTTCAATTTTATTTTCTGCATATTGCATTGAATGCCATGGATGGTTATGGTGCAGTAGCCTTAGTTAAATATGAGGTTCTTCAGAGTTTTATACTGGGGGCAAACTATATAGAATGATAGTACTGTGCCGATATTTGGAGTTTATAAAATCTCAACAAGCCAAACCGACTCGTTAATGTTTTTGAGTCTCCATTTAGAGGTCATATGTTTTTAGGTTAACCCTTTGAAAGGTGTTGTAAAATTTGTTTACTTGGTTGGCAAAGTTGTTTAGGGTATGTCAAGCTATGCAAAACAAGGCCAGTTTACGGTTGATGTGAGTAAATTTGACTTATGAAAAACCTATTTTTTGAGTGCTGGGAATTCTGTCCTTGCCATACTTACAAATTCGTCGATTATTGTTTATAATCACTTATGTATTGGGAATTTTCCCACGCTAAGTGAGGTTCTGTCACTAAACATGGTGGTGAACTTTTGTTCTCTAATACCATCTCAATGTTACAGACATAAGTTCAATGTGCAAAGAGCTACAAATTTATAGTAGCACAGTCTCGGTTGACGTTAGGAATAGATTGTTGTTTTACGATGTCGATCGGCTATTTCCACTTTTTGCTATTTTTGGAATTAATTCTTGTTTTGCAATATGTTCTTTCACATCATAAATATTTGCATTGTAATATTTTCTTAAAAATAATAATATAGTCGTTAGTTTGCTGACCTTCCACTTCTATTTAGTTAATATAGTAATTGGTTGAAGATCGGGTGTATTCTTGTAAGCCTGCTATCCTAAATGACTTATATTTATAAGTAATATATTACGATTTTTTCACGAAAGGTATAACTGAAATGTTAACTTTAATAAATCTATTCTGTAACTCATTCTTTGGGCATTGCCCTCACGCAATAAATTATTTTTACCCAGGGGACCAAGATAAACATTTAACCCGATCGATATAAAGAATACTATATTAGCATTGATTGATAATATTACAAGAGTTTAAAAAATCACAATGGTAATACAACAAAATTTTAGGAATGCCAGATTGTTATTTGGTACTCTATAATTATTATTTATTATTAGAAGTATTATAAACTATAAAGTACAATGCAGAGAATTAAGTTGAAATGGAAGTTTGATTCGACTCTAATTTATTCTCCCATTAAATGTTAATGACACCTTAAATTTCTTTATGAAATCGGCTTTAAATAAAATTAAAATTCTAAATTGAATAAAATTTTGAAAAAAACTTGAAACGCGCATGCACGCAGTCAAATTACTTAATTTAACTGTTTAAACTAAATCATATACAAACTGAAGAACAACACTACATAAACAAACAGCAGTAGTACTTATTTACTAAACAGCTTTATCAGATCATAGTGCAAGGCTAATTGCTAGCGTAATAGAAATACGGACTAATCGATAATTTCAAGTTACTTAAACTTTTGGGCGAGTAATTGCGAAGCAAATTACAAAATTTGTTAATGTTCTGCTAAACTAAAGCAAACAATTAAAAACGAAACTTTCGTAAACTGGGAAAAAATTGTTTTTGGTAATTAAAAGAAATTCAATTTTATTAGTTCCGGTTATACATAATTTCTATTTTTATAAGAAAAACTCAAGAACTTAATTTTCCTAAAGTTTTTTGGGATGCATGTTGATGCAAAAGATAATGGGTACGTACCTATCGTATATTTGTTAACAGCATATTATTATGATGTATTAGAATTAGAGCATTAACCCGATTGCCAAAATAATTCTTGCTTTTGTGTAGGTTTAGAAATTGCTAACGTTAACAGTATAACAGTATATTCAAATAGAATAATGCAGCCATGCATATTCATCAAAGTCTATTTTTGCATAACTTGGTAAGATATAGGCTTTGAACTTTCAAAGTAGCAAACCTTATAGAGAACGTATAGGAAAAGCTTTCGTGACTTCTTGATTGCAATATTACAGGCAATATGAGAAGAAAATTCATCTTCAGGAAGAGATTGTCAAAAAAATTTAATTTAATTTTATTTTATTTCATATCTTTAAATTATAACTTTTAATTTATCTTTTAAAAATTGATAAAAATAGATATTATTTTATAATATTTTATGTTTTAATCATTTACATAACGGCATTCTTTGTAACAAACTACCGTTATACCTTCTATATTATGAAGGTAGATATTATATAGATCCGATCCAGTTACAGAACACTTAGCTCCTATATCCTTTTATACTTTTCTTTATACAATGTCATTATCATCCCTAAAAGCAAGTAGGTCAGTAGTCATATTTTGCTCTAAACACATTAATTTCAAATTACAAAAGACTTTCAGAACTTTGTTTTATTTCCAAAAAGATATCGCCTCTCTTAATTTAATTAATCAACATTGTCAACTCGACGTGTTTGTTATTTGTGTTAAAGGAATTTTTCAATTGTTACTTCTTATTAGTTTTATTTGTATTGGGCGTTTACAATAATATCATTGTATTTTTCAATTTAACTGAGATGAGTTCCGAGTGTCACTAAAACTTCATTATTAACAACAGTTGTTCGAGACACCTACGCTCTTACGAATTATTAAGCAACCAACAAAATGCAGGAAAGTTCAAGAAATTTTTGCTTTAATTTGAACAGAAATGATTGGAAACAGAAAACGATAGAGATGAAGACAATGAAAGAAAGTCAGTGAAACATTTGATATGTCTACTCAGACCTGTTGAAATTTAATTATAGCATTCAAGCTTTTTTTTACAAAATATTCCAGGTTTGTCTGATGAAAATCCAAAATTCGAAACACAATGTAACAAATTATAATCATTTAATTACATAGTTTTGATCTAATTAATAATGTACCTAAGTTATGACATTAAAATAATCTTAATAAATTATAACATGTAAAAAAAATTCAAACTCGAAAGCGAAACTTTTCAAAATTGCTTCAAATTTTGAAATTTGAAATTTAAAAAAAATTTTTTATTATAATTTTAAATTTTAAATAAAAAATTAGGTTTAAAGTATAAAAGACATTTCTTTTATCAAAACTTGAAAATCTTTTGTATGAAATAGGTAGATACGTAAGAAAATGTGTGATTTTATACAACATTGATTTTCAAATATCCCACTCGTTAAACAAAATAAGGCATTTCCTAGCCGTTTTAAATGGTAATTTGAAACTTGATGCCGCTATCGTCAATCGCTCGCCTCTTTAAATTACATCGTTTCTTCCATTTAAAAATTTGTAAAAATTTTACGTTATTTTAAGTTTAAACAAACCTTCAACCTTAAACAAACAAATAAATTTTTGAATTATTATAATTTGCAATAAATTTGTAATTAATTATTAATCACAATTTTATTCTTTAATTAATAAAAACTATTTGTTGCTTAAAATAAAAAAAAAAAAATTAAACCTTCAAAATCAACATAGTAGAAAGCTGAGTGCGGATCCCAAAATATTCCTAAATTTTATATAAGTACATTGATATTATAATGTATTCTACTTACAAATTAAAGGCAGTTATGCTATATGTTGACTCTGTGCTCTTTCAAAAATACTTGCGAGATCTGTGAGGTATTAAATGTCTAAATACTTATTGTGTTCCAAAATTTCGATTTGATTTTGTATACTTTATTTATTAAAATTAGTAAGTAACTTGAAATTTTCTTGTTTTCCCGCCATGTATTTAAGTTCGAATCAGCCAGGTGGGAATACGAGGTCTTTTTCTGCCAAAATGGCCACAGGAGCAATTGACGCCGATTTTGTCTTCTTGAGAATTTAAATGTTTGAAAATTAGTATTTTAGGAGAAAATAAAATACTGATTTTATGGAAATTAATTCATTTCGATTGATAAAATTGTAAAAGAAATTAAAATCAAAATCATCACATGTGCCACCAGTAATATTTCAATTTAATTTTTCCATTTTGAAAGACTTTGAAAAAGAAGATTGATTAATTTGACCTAATTCATTTAACGACACTTTTTATGAAATCTATGATTGCTCTTTCATGCTTGCTAGAATTGATTATGATCTTGAAAACGTTTTGAGTTATATCTTGAACCTTTCAAGTTCAACATACATTTCAACTACTAGGTACAAGTAATAACTATAACATCTTTTATTGAAGTTTATGGTATTTTTCTAGTACTTCTTATTAATATAAGCGTTTTTTTTATCTAGTTTGCACCTGACCCTGTCAGGTTAACAACGAAAGACACAGTAATGGCCCGGTTCGGCTGGAAGAAAACTCATATTTTTGTCAAATTGCTGCCTGTCAATGCAATGTCGTGAATAAATTATTTCAATCGGAATAAGAAAATTATGTACGTCATGAAAAAATAATAAAGAGTAAATAATTTTTATTATTCATTTTATTGTTTGATATATTCCAAAACTACCCTACTCGATAATGGTTTTACTATTTTTCCTGATTAACAACGCTTTATTGGTTATACCAAGTTTTACGATTGTATTGACTATGAGAAAAGTGCCTTGTAATAATTATATTTATTATATTTACACAGAACAAATATAATTAATTTGAAAACAAAATTTAATTGAGATAATTTAGAAGCAGCCAAATATTAAACCGACGCCTACAGTTTATAAATCCACAATTCAACACGTTGTCATTGAAAAAACTTAAGTTAATTTTGTTAATTAATCCATTTCAATCTAAAAAGTTTTTTGAGTCTTAGCTATAATTAGTATTTGTGAATCAATTATGAAAAGGGTTGTAGATTGGCCTTTTCGTAAATATACGTAATTATTAGTAAAAAAATCTATTCTTATAAGGAAATAAGGATTTTTATCAAAAATAAAACATATTTTCAGCTTTCCAGATAGACTATTTTTTCCGTTAATTTGTCGTAAAAGTGGTTCACAGATGAGTGAAACAAGATGTGAGCACCTTAGGGACTTCTCTTGGATGATAAGGTTTTAAACTAAATATTACATTTTTGCGTTATTTCTATACGCAAAATTACGAAATAACTGATGTATTTAAAATTATGAAAAGAATTATGATTAAATTTCAATTTATTGTCAAAACGATTATGGAGAACAAGTTCAATGTAGGGGAAACCGGGGTGATTGTTTGATTATTTTCTAAACTTCCTAATTATTTTTATAGTGGAATATGCTTTACCTATGTCTGCTACGATTAGTTGTGTATACAGTGTGTTCACGATAAGAGGTAACAGTAAATAATACAAAAAAAAGTTTAAATAGTTTTTTATTCAACTTAAAATTTACCATCGGAAACTGCAAAAGTAAATTTTTTCTACTTCAAATTCAACCGGAAGTAAACATGAATTTATTTTTTCAAATGGCAACATGTTTTTTTTTAACATTTTTGTAATTTGTAATTTTTTCTCTATACGAGCATATAAAATTATCATATGGTTACATAAGAAAATTTTCGAGAAAAATGCAAGATAAATTAATTAATTATTTGATTTATTTAGTGTGCTATGAAAACAAAATGATACTATAGTGTCATGTCTTGAACAAAATGTTGGCAATTTTGAAGAATTTATCAGATAGGTTGTGTTTTCTATACCGTGAGGTTGTTTTGTTTTCATAACACACTAAATAAATTAAATAATTAATAAAATTATCTTGCATTTTTCTCGAAAATTTTCTTATGTAACCCTATGATAATTTTATATGTAAGTATAGAGAAAAAACTGCAGATTACAGAACTGTAAAAAAAAGACATGTTGCCATTTGAAAAAAAAAATTCATGTTTACTTCCGGTTGAGTTTGAAGTCCAAAACTATGTACCTCCGCGGTTTCCGATGGAAAATTTCGAACTGAATAAAAAACTATTTAAACTTTTTTTTATATCTAGTAAGATAAAAGAATTATTCACTGTTACCTCTTATCGTGAACACACTGTATAATAGTTTATATAAAAATTACATTTGTCGAGCCGTCAGTCGGAAATAAGCCGACGAAAGGCCTGCGAAAGTTTAGATACGCGTGTTTATTTTAAGATTTAAGAATTTAAAAACTGTTCGGCTGTGGGAAAGTGACTTGATTTTCAAACAGCGAGGTCGTGCTTTATTAATCTCGACGATGAAAATTCATAAACCATATTATGTGGTGTAAAATAATCTGAACGGTTTTGATTATATTCTTAAAGAATGCTCCCAATGTTTTTAGTTGTGCTACGTGGATAATCTTCTTTCAAACAAGCTGAATAGGAGATTAGTATTTTCAAGTGTTACGCAGTCAATGGTAGTTGTCCGATTCCAACCGTGTTGAGGATTTGTATCAGGTTAAATGTAACCCTTATGTAATATCGTCTTATATAATATATCTGCTTGAATTTAAATACAACATGCCAACATATTTATTATCGTGGGAGAATTCTAAGAGAACTCGACTGTCGCTCATCGCCGGAAATTTCTGTTAAAAAGAGTTGGGGAATGAGCGTAGTTTATAAATAAGTGGAAATACTACTTGGATTTTCCGATTGCCCTTGAAGTGACGAACAAAGTTTAAGTAACTACTTGCTAGTTCACAAGTAACAACTAATTTCATTAAAATCTTATGAAATTGCGTGTTTTCAAACTTACTTCATTTTAACTTAGTTAACTCATTATTCCCTGTGAAAAGTGCTTTAAAATAAATCTGATTCCTTTGTATAGTTGTATTTAATATATATTTTTTTGGTAATCATAAGCATTGAAATATCGAAGTAATGAGTAGAGTGTAGCATTAAATTTCCAATATACCATATTATTGGTTTATTTGAATTAAAAAATGTTATTACGAGTATTTATTGGTGTCTGGCTAAATCTCCGGAAATTTACGGGTGACCGAAGCACAGTAGTGGGCGAAAATAGAAATTAAGAAATTATTTCAGTAACTTTATTTATTATGTGTAGATATATAATATTTTACAATAATTAAAAGTGCTTCAATTTATATAATAAATAATTAGTAATTACATTTTAATATTAAACTTGAAAAATAAATTATGTGTTAACAAGATTTAAAAATGTGATCTATTTAGTATATTAAACTGTCCTTATCAATTTATTATTAGATTATTATTATTACCTATAAAAAAGCCACATGGTTGAAGTCATGATTTATCATTTGAACAAGAGATTAAGTATCTCAGTAGATGGTGTAACTATATATACATGTTCTGAATTTAACTGAAATCGGGGTTTATCGGTACGGTGCAGGTGGGTGGTATAATTCGGTTCGATTGGGTGCCGCAAAGCAAAGCGCGAGTTTTAAAACCATTGAAACAGAACATAATTTACAACATTCACAACACTAGATTTTTAAGTTTTTAGCAATTTTTACGTTGTAACTGACGTTTTGAAATCGCACCCTTAAGCGAGCACAATCGCTAGCTAGAAAATCTCGAGTCTGATTATTACCGGGTTTGTCAGTATATCAAGCGGGTTTTCCAGAGTTTCCGGTGTCCAGGTTGACACAGTCTTGCGGTGAGTGCAGCTGGGATAATAATGGGCGATAGAAGTGCAATACTAACCACGCTACCTTCACTTTTAATATACCGAATAGCTCGAGTAAAAGCAGCTGTATATTAAGCTTCAAAGCCATAGACCTGCAGTGATAATTAAACTATTATTATTACTATTTATGCTCGGTTTAACAAACGTTAATTAAAATATAATCTATTAATCAAGTTTTTCGACAATTAAAATGCATTGTTGAACAACCTTAATCATAGATTAAACTGGAACTAACCTTTGTGAAATCGGGCATTAGTGTGTCTAAAACTAAATCTATTTTAATTCCGGTGTATAATCTACGATTTGTGAGTTTATGTAAAACAAAAATCATGTTGTCATCCACTCACTTAAAGTTGTAATTGATGCAATTTAAGTTGACAAGGTAAACTTGGTATAAATCTAGATCATTAATTGCCCTGCTTGTTACATGTTATGCCTTTCATACAAAGCTATACAGCTTTTTCTGTAGAGATGTGTAAATTAAAATTTTCTTAAATTTAAAACTTAATATATTTATTTTAGTAAGAAGTCGGTAAGGCATTAGAAACAGCCAAGACGTGTGCAATATTATCAATAGATAAAGGAGAGTTTCTTGTGAATATAAGATATTTTTTACTAAAATATAATAAGTAAACTAATAGGTAAATATCTAAAATTTTAATTATTTAACCTTAGTTATTCGCTAATTAAGAAATTTTATGTTTCGAGTCTGCTAGATCAATGACATCTTATATTGTAAGTATTATTTATTATGCTATTCGTCAGTAACCTCGCGAATTTATTTAAAAAAAACTGTTAATTGTATGAATAATTTCCTTAAGGTACTAATTAAATTTTAATAAACTAATAAATGACAAAAACATGAATTAAAGATATAATTTTTTAACTTACCTTTTAAGTATTAATGGTCTAAACGAATAACTTCATATTTTTACGTTTATCTAAAGTTTACTAATTTAATTTTTAATTTAAGAATATTTTCCTATGTCATTGGTAAAAATGTATAATAAATAAGTATGTTTATTTACTATTGCTTCAGTAATATACAGCTTCAGTCTTGCCAAGTTTACAATAACAATTTAATGAAATATATTTTTTGATAAATGAAAAACACTTGCTTAAATATTCAATTCTCTACAAATTCTAGAAAAGTAAAATTTGATTAACTAATGAACTAGAAAAAAGAATTTGTAAGAAGAAGAGGTGGAAAACACGTTAGTTTAAATTCAAAAGTTACGTGCGGTAGCTTTTCTCATAGCTTTTCAACTGGACCTATTTTAAATTTTCTTCAACAATGCGCCGACGCTACATATTGATCCTTGCAGAGGATAACCACATCAAGTTACCTTTGCGTTTAATCAGGAACGAAGTGGAAGTGTGGATAACTATACAGATATAATAAAGGATAGCATTCGATACAGGACAATAACATTTTTATAAACTTTTAAACAAAAACTGATAGTTGACACAAATTTTGGCTAATATACGAGTAATATAAATAAGTAAACATCCTTTTCTAGAATTGGTTTTGATTGAAATTTTTATTTCGCTCATCTAGTTTTTATAGAAGTGATCATTAAACTAAATTATTGAATGAGAACTATCATTTTTCCAATCGTTAAGTGAAAATTTAATACACAAAAGTACCACTTTAAGCTAACAAATGTTGAATGCTGGCCAAATTTAGACATAAAAAGCTGGAAAATTGTACTTGGGCAGCTAAACGCATTTTATTGCTTCCTTGGCAATCGATGTAAATATAAAATATAAAAGTTTATTACTCGTTGTTAAAGTTATGAATTAATAACATTCGAGTTAATTTACAAAAATTTTGTGTTTGCACATGAATTAATTTTATTTAATTAGCTATATTTTTATCCTAAACCAACATTTTACAGCTATTTCAAATTGCAAATTTCTACTCGGTGTAAATTTTTGCTAATTATAAGCAAATGTTTTCAATATCTATTACGAAAGAAAATTATGTAGACTTATTTACCTACCTTTAAATAATTAGAAATAAACCTGGTTTATATAAGATAATTAAAGGTTTGCTTAGAAAATCTACTTTTCTACAAGTGGTTTAAATATTGGACTTTTTGCTTACACTAGGATTTTCGGATGTTTGAATAAGAAAATTTGTCTTCATAATATCAACTGCAATATAAAGTTGACGCGAATATCTCTTTATTGTGTAGAATTGATTATTTACTTACTCCTACTTACTATATTTTTATTTTTATATTACATTTAACTATCAAATAAGTATTAGGTATGCTGAATTATTGGATGCACTTGAAACCATAAATAATTGATTTAATTGATATGCTTATTAATTAAATAATGGAACAAGGTGAACCTATACATCGGTCTATTCACATTAAATGGGAGGCCGGGGCTTCTTGACTACAGGGATATAAAATTACACATTTTCATATCTTTGAATGAAGTCAGTAGTCTCTGACAACAACCTACGAACAAATATAGAAAAAACCCATATTAAGAAACAGCGTTTTAAGTTTAGTGCACAATTTTTGGGAAAATCATGAAAAATTTATGACACAAACCCTAATCTGCTATTCTAGAGTATTAAAGGTAATATTTATCTTTCCCAAAATGTCATTAATTGCTTTCTTTTCTTCCCTGTAAGACTACTCTCTTGGACTTTGGTGATTCGATGCAATCATTGTCTGTACGGATTTTACTGTCTTGAATTTTTGAATTTTAATTATTCCTAGGACTTGTTTAAACTTTCTGAATGCTTTTCCATCCATATTTTTTCACAATTGAAAATGTTTGCAATCGCTCCCTACAAGTACCTATCCAACTGTTAGGTATCAAAAACAAATGTAAACTAAAGCGTCTCTTTGGATTTTTATATGTAAAAACTAAAAAAGCATTTTTTTTCTATACATCTGGAACTCGATCCAGCATGCAAAATATTGTATCGTTTGCCATCATATCTTTCGGGTTTCCTAACATCTTTAACAGAGGAATCTTGCCACGAATATCCTAGGCTAGGGGTCATCCATAAACCACGTGGTTCTATTTTGGCCTCTTGAGAACCCCTCCCTCCCTTCATGTAGGGGTCATATAGACCCCCCTTGATGGAACGTAGTTTTTTCCTCTATTTTGTGCTTTCTTTTCTATAAAACAAACAAGACCGATATTTGTTTTATATACATATATATTTTTTATAATAGTAAACATTCTATCTCAAACAGTGGCAGTAACCACTATTGCAACTTATTTATTTAAAATAAATTGCTCCCCCTGCCCTCACGTAGCCCCTGCATAGCTTTCAACCTAACCCCTCCACCCTTGATCAAGGAAAGTGGTTTATGGACGACCCCATACTTTTGATAAATATCCACGTTTCATCAACAAATACTGGTTGACATTTAAAATGTAATTCCATATTCCTTAAGTAATTTTTCAGAAATTTGATTCGTTGGGTGACAATACTAACATTTTGAACTAAGGCTCGACGGTGACCTTCCTTAAATTTACAATCTATTTAATATAAAACGCGGTTTAAACTACTATCACTTAATAATTTATGGAGTTTTTAAGTACCATAGTAATTGATTCCACTGTAACATGTTTTTCTGCAACAAAAGCAATAAAATCAATAAATTACATATTATAGAAAGTAAAATAAAATAAAATAAATTATTATTATTTGCTCCCGCATTTTTTTAAATTTATTTATTAATTTTTAATTATTAACGCTTCGTCAACGTCTACATAGACTATAACATACCTAGTTGTTATAATCTTTAGTTTCTTCTCTTACGGAGTAATATACCTATGCGTAATAAATAATAGCCGATATAGTAGTGGATATTATTAATAACAGTCCAGTATGACATCATTAGACCCAGTCTAAACAACTGCATGGTGCAAGATATACTAAGTTTCATTGATAAAGTCGTGACAAAACACATTTATTTGATAAAATCGAGATTTTTTCAGAAGTGAATAAAATAGTATATTATAATTTATTTATAAGCTTACTTTCACGCTACATTGCGTAGATTATATTTTTATATTCATTTTTGAGGACTCCAATAAATCTTTGGTTTGAAAGTCCAACAAAATTTGGATTGCATTAAATATTTAAATGTTTAATGCATTCGCAACACTCTAAAAAGAAATGCATTTTACTTAAACTGTTTACATAACCTAAATAATATTAATCGTACCTCTTGTGCACATTGCAGTGGTATGAACGAACCTCCGCTTTCCTCTCCAAGTGAATATATTCAAGTAAATTAAACACTAGTATAACAGTAAACAAAGAAGAATAAGTTATTCGATTTTACTGAATTTGAAGGATTTGTATCAACTGCAAAAAATAATCGTCGAGTTAAAGTTGGTGGTTTGTCGTCAAAGTAGACAGCAATTTTCTCTTGTAATGTATAATATATTTGACTTCTCTTACGCTAATACTGGTATTATTTTTATTACACCATTGCTTGGTAATTGACTTTTAGAAGACAGGAAGACATTACTTAGTGAATTAACTTTTAATATATACAAATGACAAAAGGTGTCATTTAAAAACAAATAAAACCCGTTAAAACAATAAATAAGTATCACTATAGCTATTTATATACCGAGTTTCGAAATGGTAGTGTTTTACGCACGCGGCGTGTAATTTGTCCAACGAGGCGAAGGCCGAGTTGGACATCACGCCCAGTGTGAAAAGCACACATTTCGAATCGAGTTGTATACAAGATTTTTCCTACAAACAAAAAAAATTATAAAAATAGTTATTTCAAAAGTGACATTTCTAATATATTTTTTTAATAATTTATTAGATGGCAGAATTATTTCTTTTTGTTTATGAAAGTTATAGTAGGCAAAATAATGGTTGTCAGGTAGTTGTGGGTAGTTGTTTATAAACAAAACCATAAATTATTAATTTCGTACCGAATTATTTTGTGCAAGAAATTGTAAAAATTTTGAACAGTTATGAGTGATTCAGAAATACCTTCCGATATCGAAAATGCAGCCGAAGCCGCAATTTCCACTTTGATTCCAAATAAATCCCGATCACTCTATGAAATAACCTATCAAAAATTTCAGAAATGGTGTGATCAGAAAAAAGTACGTACTGTAGTAGAAAAAGTGGTATTAGCCTATTTTTCTGATATATCTTCAATTTATAAACCATCTACATTATGGAGTACTTACTCCATGCTTCGAACGACAATTTACGTTAAGAAAAATATCAATATTAGTAAATATACAAATGTTATTGCATTCTTAAAGAGAAAAAAGAAAATATTTCCAAGAAACCAAAAATTATTGTAAACGAAAATATAAATGTATTTTCTTCTTCAGAAGCATCATCTTCACTTTCTTCAAATATTCAAGTCATCGACGAAAGACGAAATTCTGTTTTATCTTCGGCAAATATTCAACTTTGTAATTTAAACAATTGTGTTATAAATATTTATAAAAAATAAAATTTGTTTCCAAAGTAGTTTTTCAAATTATTACTTTTAGTTACCTGTGCTTAAAAGTATTCACTTTTAGGCACTAGTGCCTAAAAGAATACCATTTCAAAACTAAAACAGCAATCTAAAAGTGGCCTTTTCATAACGTTTGTAGGAAAAACATCTTATTTGAGAAGAAGCTTATCGTCTCTATTCCCACCCCCCATGGCCGTACCCTGGGCCCAACAAACATTTTTCTTCATAGAATAAAATCAATAAATTTATGAAAAAACAATGAAAACATGGTTTCATTTTATTATGTATATTAATCTATCTACCTATTAATTAATATATAATGCGATTGCCATCATTATTAATAATTGTTGCTTATTTAATGTACTCGCACAATTACTTTATTATAAAGATGATAAATTATAAATAAACACTCTTATAATTATTTCAGTAGTTCTTGCTGTGATATTATTTATTGTATTGATTTAGTAATTAATGATTACCTATTATTTATACTCGGATATTAAGAAGTACTTACCTACGTATACCTCGTATTATGTAATTTAACCGTATGAGTAATTCGAGGCATACAACTATTAAAAATAAATTTATTAACAGCTGAACAAACTTAACTCATTATTACAAAATTTGCAATAATTTTTCTTTTGAGATTGGTTGCATGAAAATTGGTCAGATTTATGTATACATAGGATAAAAGCCGGATAGTTGCCCCACTTTTCAAAAAAGCTCTATTATAAAAAATATGTACTTAATAAGAATTAAGCAACATGTATATCAAAACATAGGTCTTTGATTAATTATAGTAGCCTATTTTTGTGAAAATAATTAACAATGGTTTTGAGTAAATCCTGCTTTATTTGACCTCTCAAAAAAGGGATAGTTGCCTACTCTAGCGGATAGTTGCCTAACGTTAAAAAGGCTTCTGAATTAGTAAAATTCTAATTTTCAAAACATTCTACGCAATAATCATTAACTGAATTTTTCTTATTTGTATTTCTTATTATTAAATTATCATTTTTAATATTTAATATTTGTTCAGTGGCTTTTATCAATTTTTCGTCTTTTGTCCTTTTGGTTGGTAATCCTACGGTAGCTTTTCCTTTGGATGACTTTGGACTTATAACATTTTCTTCATTTTCACTGTCAGAACTGTAAATTTGTATGCTTCTCTAGTAACTAAAGGTAACTGGGGCGACTATCCTTTTAGATACGGTACTTGCCCTTTTTATTTGCAAAGTAAATAAAAATTATTCAGCAATAAAACGTAATAAACAGTATAATTTAAACTGTAATGCATGCAAAAAAACCAAAAGTGGACTGAAACTACAATCAGTAATAAAAAATATTCAATAGAAATTATTTGCCAATATAGTTTCAACGCCTGTATAAGTTTTGCAGAGGAAGATTTTCGCTCAAACGGACGAAACGTGTGGGTCTATACTGACTGTTTACATGACATTGAGGTCCGATGGAGGGGTACTTACAATTATAGTAAAACGTTAACGCCACTAACGTCCCTAAGATAGTGTATTAAAAACCGGGGCAAGTATCCAACTGAGGCAACTATCCGGCTTTTACCCTACATAAAATCTATTTAAATCCAGAATTTCTTCACTCAATCAATACTACAATTATTCACGAGGAGAACCCCTCAAGATTATCTTGAGGATCAGGCCAAGCTTCTGAAGGTTGAAAAGGCAATAAAATTAAGCAAACACCTGTTGATTTCAGTGCTGTGAGCAACCGTTTCTGAGAAAATAGTGATTGAAAGATTGAATGCAATACTTCAGCTAGTTTATGCAATAAAACTTCAAAAGTCTTCTGGCTGATATGGTAGGGAATCCGCAAGCCTTGTAGAAGGTCCAGATTTGCTTCACCGAAGTAATAGTCTTTTTCTTTCAGTATGAAGGGTATAGTCTGTTCTGTATCGTATTCTGAAAGATACAAAATTATCTGAAAAAAATTAGTTTTTTTCAAAAATTGGTTTTTGTTGAATTCATTTGAGGTGCCGTTAATATAAAGCAAAAGATTAAAGACAATACTTAACATACTGACGCCAGACGATTCTTAGAAACTTACAGCACAATGAAATTATTGTTTTTTAACAAACAATATCATCATACAAATGATAGTAATTCACAAGATTGTAAATTTATAAATTCACAGACTGAGGCTTTGTTCCATTCGGTTCATAAGTTTTTGAAAAAACAGGTTAATTTCATTTCGGCATTAAAATATATTTTCATAATCACAATACGTTTTACTAGTTTGTTTTACTCAAACCTTGACTTCTCTGATTCCGTTTAATACAAGTAGAAAGTTTCCATAATATGTAAAAATGTATAAATATTCTGATGTTTATGCGCTTCGTGGGGATCTGCTAATGACGAATATGTATGGTTCTTAATTAAAGATTTATATTTACATTAAAACTAATTGTTACACGTTTGCTTGCTTTTTTCTAATTCACATATTAAGCCGAGGTAGGTTTTTATTTTTATAGTCGCTGTGATGTCAGATTAACTGTAATTAATAGTTATAGTTTAGAAAACCCAAAAAATGCACACTCACTTTTTAGAACTAAAATGTTTTTAAGTTTTCACAAATAAAATACACGGTCAGTATAAAATATCATCAAAGTTTTCACTATACTATGGCATCATTAGGCATCATTAGCCGATGAACTAGAAAGAGATTTTAGAGAGAATCCGTTTAAATATCGTTAATTATTTATTATGTTATATTTAATAGAGGTGAGTTGTTTAAGTCAAATTGTATGTTTAATAACAAGGATGATTGTTTTAATTTATTGATTTCCACAGCTTCTAAAAATTCTAGCCTTTTACTTTTTGGCTCTACATGTAAAATTTTGTATTTACCCTGTTTGTGCTTAGTGTCTAAAAGTGTTTTGCGAAACTAGATTTTTCGTCTGCAAGGCTGTAAACATAAAAAAAGTTTTTTCAAAAAGTTTATTTTTTTAAAATTATTCAAATATTAGCAACTACAGTATAGCCACTCGGTTATGTAAACTATTAAAAACAGTATTTGTAATGGTTCACGTAACCGAAAGGCTGCTGTTTGGTATTTGGATTAATTTAAAAATTTAGATATATAAATCTTAACTTGTGAGAATAACTCAACATTACAACTTAAATAGTACAATGGAAATTATATTTTTGTGCTTTCAGTCAGAAATTAATTTAATTTTTAATTAATATTATTTAATTTAATTTGTTGTATTGAAGTTTTAATGTTTATTTAAAAATTTAGTTATATTTATTCTAAAACAAAAAATATTACAATAATGTCCATTTACGATAACACATTTTGTCTTTGCAATTTTTTGTTCATTTTCATTAAATTCTTATTAATAATTTATTTATCATAGAAATCTTAAAAATAATTATCACAAGAAATTTTATGATGATACTACAATAAAGAAATTTCTAAAAATTGAATAAAACATTAATAATTTATTAAATTCTGTAGTTTTGTATTTTTGCTAGGAAGACTGGTGTTAATTGTACCAGATTACAATGTAAAGCCAGCCCCTATACGGTGGTTCTCAAACTTTTTTGTTTGTTTAAATAATAGCTAATTTGGCAATTAGATACAAAAAAATTTCATGTAACTAAGCAAAAGCAGCAATAAGTAGTACTAATAAATTATAGTAAATTATAACCTTTTCTTTTAATTTGATGCTGTCCAGAGTCAATTTATGTACAAACAATTCCAGAATACAAACTGGATACTACCGACTAAACAAATACATCTCTAGAGTTTGGGTTTGCAGATAACCATGGATGCAAGAAAGAAGAAATAACAGCTAAGCATGTTCTTCGATATCCAGTACGGACTTCTATGAGAAGATCTCAGAGATAATCTCCAGTTGGGATGCCTCAGGGATTGATAGAACTGGAACCCGCTGTAATTGGAGGCAGTTCATTGAACCTGACTAATGCTCGGTTTCTTCACTTTGAGATATCCATCGGATAAGTATAACTATCTAACTTTGTTTGATTCTCAATTATTACATTATTTGCGAAGCATAAGCGCTAACGGAGCCGCGGTCTAGGACAAAATCCCGCGACCATAATCCCGCCAGACCAAAATCCCGCCGAACCAATATCCCGCCAAACGATACTCCAGCCGGGCCAAAATCGTTCCGGGCCATTTTTGATGTGTGATAGATTTCTTGTTCTTTCTTCTTGCAACATTCGATTAGTTTTAAAACTTTAAACTTTTCAGCTCGCTGGTTAACTTTTTAAACAAATCTTACTTTTCCCTCCCAAGTGAAGACCAAGCTACTGGTGATACCTCCAAATGGACGGCAGACTTTTCCACCAATTTGGATCAGGGTAGATTATGAAGTATTAGTAGGAGTACAATTCCTGGAGCGATTACATAATCTACATAACCTACATAACCTACGCATAGCTTCGTGCGGATAACTCATTTTTACGCAAAATTTTGCTAAAGAAAAATCGTTAACTAACACTAACTTACATAACCGATCAATATTCACCCACAAATATCTCTTTTTATGGACAATTTCGCTAAAGAAAATCATAAACTAACACTAACCTACTAACTTAAACATAATAAATTTTAAGCCTGCGATAGATATTAAGGTAATTTGAGTTTGTACGTATGGTTCGGCAGAATTTTGGTTCGGCGGGATTTCGGTCCGGTGGGATTTTGGTCCGGCGGGATTTTGGTCCGGCGGGATTATGGTCTGGGGGGGATTTCGGTTCGGCAGGAGTTTGGTCTGGCGGGATTTTGGTACGGCGGGATTATGGTACGGCGGGATTTTTGCGGTGGGATAGACCACGTAAGTGTAACGTCACAGGTCACGTGAGCATTTGAAAACCTTTCCAAACAAAACTTTTCCACGTACAAATTCTCATAAGAGGATTTTAAATTGCTTTTTTTTATATTGGTATTAGAGAAATAAGGGTTTTAGTATAATTAGTGATGAACAGAAGACATCAAAGAGTGAGTTTTTTTAGTTTATAGTAATCGTTATTATATATTATCTAGACATTAAAAATCTGTGTAAAGTAAGTTGAGGTTATGTTGTTAAATTTCGTTTAAAAGTTTATCACTAATTTTTAGATATTAATTTCTTTAAAATGACTTCTAAACATGTTTTGAAAATAACTGCAATGATGACGTTCTTCACCGACGAAAAAAAAGCAATGACTAAAGGCGAGAATGCCTATAATTCGGGGGATGTGCAAAGAATGGCATTTGATGCAGAATTAATGCTGATAAGTGGAGATGTTCGTGCTAGCATGATAGTAGGAAAGGTGTATCAAATTAAGGTAAGAACATTTTATAAATATGTAGATCATTCTATTTTTAATTTAACTTTTTTTAAGATCTCGTTGGATAAGTCTGGTGACATGGTTTCTTCGGAATGTTCGTGTCCTCGAAGAATAAAGTGTCCCCACGGCAGTTTTACTGTTTCACGCTCATTCAATATTTCTGTGACAGATAAACAATGCAGTTGGCGTAATCCAAAAACTAAATTGGATAAAGAAATACTGACATGCAATGAAATGTATCCAAAAAAGCCATACTGTGCAATAGATAGAGAAATGACAAATGAAGAATTACAAGAGCTGCCTAATAAATTACAAAGATTGGGTTCAAAAGTTGGGTTTTCTTGGCTTTTACAAGAAGATTGCACAGAAGGTACTTCTGCACTTGTGCCATTTATAGAGGATATTGCATCTTCTGCAGAGTATTATTCTGCAGAAGATCAAGAATATTATTTAAGAGAAAAATGTGCATTAGAAAATAACACTGTAATGGAAATTGCCCAACAAACAATTGGACAAAGCAAAAATGAAAGATGGCTTATTGCGAGGAAGCATCGGCTAACAGCCAGCAATTTTGTGGCTGTTTTGGCAGCGTGTTGTAGGAATCGCTTTCCCGAATCTCTTTTCAAGACTCTCTCAAGTAATATATTTTATTGTTTATGTATCGAACAAAATTAATTGACTTATTTCATTTCAGATATGTACAACTTGGATGGGATGAAAGCAATCCAGTGGGGTAAAACACATGAAAGTGTAGCTATATAACATTTTGAAACGGCATTCAGACAAACCGTAGTTCCAACGGGTATATGGTTGACAACATCGGGATTTTTGGGAGGCAGCCCTGATGGTCTGGTGGGCGGTGACACAATAATCGAAGTAAAATGTCCATTTACTTATAGAAATGATACATTATCTGAGGTTTTAAAAAACCAACAAGAACTATATAATATATTTCACAGATGATGGCAATTTGCACCTGAATAACAATCATAACTACTATGATCAAATTCAAGGTTTTCTACATATTTTGAATCGCTCGACATGCTATTTGGTGGTATGGACTACAAAAGGTAGCATTGTTGCAGTTATTCCAAAAGAAGTAGAATGGGCAAATAATTTAACAACTCTTGAAGATTTCAATTATCAAAAAATCAAATTAAACATTATAATATTCTTCAACTGATTTTATCAATGGGTATTGAAAGTTTGTTAATGCTGCACAAACCTGGAAAATTTCAGAATTGTGCGGAATTAGGTGATGCGGTATTAGATTTAAAATACTGTAGCACTTGATTCTACAGATAGCTCTTTCCACGTGAATCCTAGCCTTTGCAATTCTCTGAGTTTCATACACTTGCTCCTCTGTAAACTGAGGAGTACTTAGAAATGGTGGAATATTCAAAGACACACCATGGCATCGGGCAGAATATCTTTGATAAGGAAACCTTTATCTGCCAAAATAAGGTCTCCCGGATCCATCTGTTTTAGAATTCCACAATGACCTACAATTTTTTTTATCAGAAAACGAACCAGCGTATACATCGCTAACAAATGTTACAACTCCATTTAGAGCAACCCCAACAAGCACCTTCCACGTGTTTCTATATTTATAGGAACTATAAGTGAGGAGCTGATTTTCTAGATTCTTAGGCACTTCTGTATAGATGTCTGTGCAATCCAGAATTATCCTGCAATTTGTAAATGGCGTAAAAGCCGATGGCAAACAACTTCTGTTTTTATTCCTTTTAGGTATAGTATTCATCAATTGCTTGAAGATCACTTCGTGCAATGCTGACAACCAAGTCTTGAAAATATTTGTAACGGTCGCCCTGCTACAATTAAAACGGATGGCCAAATCTTCATGCGGAAAGTTAAGCCTTAGCTTTATCAACGTCATCAGGCACTGATCTATTGGTGGAATTTTTTCCACATTCCAATTTGCAAAGTATGTAATTTTGAAACTACTAATCGTATTAAATAAAAGTAAGAAAATATCTGCCGTTGGTAGGCCAGTGTACAGTAACACATTGCTATCTTTGTCTTTTATGTGATCAAAACTAAATGACACTTTCAAATATGCCAACTGGTTTCTTAGCACTTCCAATTCTTGCTTAAGGAAGTAATTTTCAGCTTCCACTGCAGCTCCGGCAACATTTTGTGTTGTATTTGATGGTCCAGGCATACATTCTTCTTGAACATCATGTACCTCTTGAATATCAGATTCCTGCATGTTTTCGCATTCTATGTTTAAATCCATCACCACAGTCTCTGGCTTTCGTTTATTAGTTCGTGTACTAAAAATAATAAATCATCAAATAATTATACTTAATTCAAATAAAGATAAAGTTACTAACTGTTTTTCTGGAAAAGTAAACTCAAGTTTTTTTTAATATTAAAATTAAACATGGTTGGTAGATTTTTTCGTAGCCCGTCTTTGAAGTGACAGCTACAAACTAAAGAACTCTTCGATGGCGAACGATCTCCTCTTCTACAAATATAAAATTTATTATTAAATTAATCCATTTTAGTCGTTCTTCTGGATTTGCGGGAAAGACAAAATATTTACATATTTTCTGTTTACTGTAATGATTACACTGGTGGAACAAAACACATCACCATTATAATAAATATAATATGTTGGGATTAATTGATTTAAAAAGGTTATTAAAATCAGATCATTATTTTACTTATATAGGTATTGAAATTTCTAAATTGGTACTAATTAAATAAATCACGAAAATAGAATAACGCAATAATTATACCTAGTAAAAAAGAATGTCGAGTTGAATTGTGTTGTAACCCAATATTTTCTATTTTCGTATATTCAAAGTTTTGACAAGAATTTTATTATTATAATTAAGTAATTCGTTAATCCTGGTCACCACAAATAAATAAATAATTGATTTAATTACTAAACATATCCCCCGAACGAATTATAAGCATTCTCGCCCTTAACAATTGCTCTATTTCCGCCGGTGAAGAACCTCATCATTGAAGTTATTTTCACAACATGTTTCGAAGTAATTTTAATTAGTTTAATATCTAAGATTAGTGATAAGATTATAAACGAAATTTAATAACATAACCTCAACTTACTTTAAACACATCAGATTGTAACATTTTGATACTCTAACAATTACCATAAACTAGAAAAACTCACTCTTTGATGTCTCTTGTTCATCACTATTTATTCTAAAAATCTGATTTAAGTAATACCTGTATAAAAAAAGCAATTTAAAATCTTCTTATGGGAATTTGTATGTGGAAATGTTTTGTTTGGAAAGGTTTTCAAATGCTCACGTGACTTGTGACGTCAGGACTTACGTGGTCAATTGTGGCCGCGGGAATATGGCCGCGGGATTTTGTCCGATCCCGAGCGGAGCCGATTACGGTCTATGGTAAAATCGGCGGACTTATTGTAATTTTGTTATTTAATTATCTTAAAATTATGGGTAATATATTTATGATTTTCATTTGTTTTTGTCATATTACCAAAATCCGGAATTATATTTATATCACTGAGAGAAAAGAGATGGTAAATTGAACGAATCTGAAATGTTGAATCTTTTCTTATTGAATTAAACGAAATTTCGTTGAATGAAACAATTTTCAGTTGGTACAATAAATTCAAAAATGTAGTTTCAATGCATTAGTTTTGTTAAATAAATATTAGTTGATTTAATGTTTATAATCGGTTCAAATAAGCTTCTATACGATATTATCGTTGAATTAATAAAATAGTTAGATTGGAAGAAAACCAATGAAATTCTTGAACGAAACTATTATTTTGCCTTGTTCTAGCATTTTAGTATGTCATTTCAATGCAACCGAAATGTTAATCAGTTAAACTGAACACAATAAAATTGTTGAATAGAAGCTTGAAAAATATGCGAGCCACTGCGCAAGTTTATTGTCATATATTTCAGTTTGGTCTTTAATGCATAATAACCTTGATGTGTTCATGAAATGTGCGTTTGCAAAGTGCTAGAAAAATGGATACTACAGTTATGAATCATTGTTTAATAGTTAATACCTTTGAGGATTATTTGTTTAAATTGATTTATTCATAAAATGCACTACTGTTAATACAGTAATGGATCCACGTCAATTCGTCGCGGGCAATTCGTCGCGCGACAATTCGTCGCGGACAATTCGTCGCGGACAATTCGTCGCGTGCGACAATTCGTCGCATGAGACAATTCGTCGCAATTAATTGTACTTTTCTCTTCTCTTTTGTTCTCAAAAGTAAAAAACTTTATTAATAAACAATAAACAACAACGAAAAAAATAATTAACAATATAATAATAACAAAACAATAAATAACAAAATAACAAAAATAACAAAATAATAAACAATAAAATAACAAATATAAATTATATTTGTAATTTAAAATTATGCGCAATTCCTCGAAGATAATCCAAAATTGGTCTGTTTTGATAATCTTCAACCACAACTGCTATTCGTACGGCAGTGTCTTTGTACTTTTTTTTTTGGTGTACTTCAATTCCAGCTATAAACTGTTCTATTTTCAACTTATTCAAACTTTCTTCTTTTTGAAGCCCCTTTACAAATTTCCATATGCTAGGATGGGCGGCGTTGATTATTGAAGAAAAGCTGTTGTGCCATTCTTCAACTGCGTTGTTGGTACGCGGAATATTTTGTGCGACCGCTTCGTAACAATTCCATATATTTATTGAAAATAATGGAGGACGCCTTCTTCCTCTTCTGTCTGATCGACCTATCCAAGTATCTTCAAAATAATTTATTAATGGCGTCAAAATGTCTTCATTTTGTATGTAAAATGCGCTGTCTAATAATACTTGAAACGATTCAACGACGTCGTTCTCCGGCACAAACGCCAAAGCTGCAAGTAGTCTCATATTCAACGCAAAATCTGCATCTTGAGTATAACGAACTTGCAGTCCCCCTTGCTGTATATGTCTCCATATGCTTTGAGTAAAGTGGAAAAAGCATCCTCGTATCGCAATATTTTCGAATTCATTGCGACATGCATTCATTGCAGCCATTTCGAAGTCGAATAGAATGGTTAAGGGTTGAACCGCAGGCTTCAACATTTTTATAATTCGAAATAAACGACTGTAAGTATCTTGAGACTTATTCGGCAGCAAGGCATATATGGTTGGAATTACATTGCTGTATTGCACACCATGAATTGTATACAATTGAGCAAACAATTGTGGTACAGTGGTGAAAGTTCCATCCGCGAACCAATGGTCGGAATTCAACATAAATTCTAGGTTCGCCTCAGTAGAAAAAACTAAAATTCTGTCTTCACCGGGTCCACTATCATGTAATAAAAACGGTTCTCCAGAAGACGTGATGGTTAATTCTTGTGGAAAGACTAATTCCTGCAATGACATAGGATTTGCAGGCACGGTTTCTTTTTCCACGCGTGCACGTTGAACGGTTCTTTTTATTGCAGAAAGCGGTGGTAATTGGCCTGAGGCAGCAACCGATACTTCTTCTGAAATTGTTGCAATGATATTTTGAGTAGTTCGTCCTGTTTCTGTTGCAATATTCTTCGCTCTTTTCAGTGCATTCCGAACTTCAATATCTACTGCATCAGCAACATGATTGTGGCTAGTGTCTTTTACAACTTCTTCACCAATGGTGTGAACACGCCCCGAGCAACGCGACTTGTGGTATTCGACACATTTCCAAATCACTTTTCCACTCGATTCTAAGCTTCTTTCTCGTCTATGAATATAGCCTTTAAATAATAATAACTGGCGGCCTTTCTCACTTTCCTAATATTCAAGCACCATTGTGGAAGTGAACTGTTAATTTTTTTTTTCTTTTTTGATTTTAGTTTATTATATACTAGATAAAATATTAAGTTGGTATATTTTATACCAACTTAATATATTTTTTTTAAATTCACCCCACGTGGTGAAGTTAGAAAAACGGGTACCCTGTATAACCGAAAACAGAAGATAACAAATTGAAGTGACATTTGGCAACTCTCAGTTACATTTGGCGAATTTAATCGCGATCAAATCGTTTCATACGACGAATTCTCTACTGCGAAAAATTGTCGCTTGCGCCGAATTGTCGCTTGCGCCGAATTGTCGCTTGCGCCGAATTGTCGCGCGACGAATTGTCTGCGACGAATTGACGGTACACCAATTTAATGCACAGAAATAGTTAATACAATATACCTACTTGGTTAGTTCGAAAAGTGCGGAATGTTGAAGCAACCTTTTACTACGTCCTATTAAAGAAACTGATAGCTTTAGTGTAGTAAATTTTGATTCAATTAACACAACGAGAACGTTCAAGGAAATACTTCTCATGTTAAAATAACGCAAAAAAGTTAACATTTTATATGCATTAGTTTAATGCACGTTTAGCATTCGCCACCCGCAATGCAAAAAATTTGTTGGTTGAATCGTTTATCGTTTGATTAAGCAATTTCTTTCTCTCAGTGTATGTAAGTAATTTATTAGTAAGAGTTTAATGATTTCGTTAATAATGGAAGGTAAAAAATACTAACTGATATCTTTTAATTTTGAATATTTTTACTAAACATTCTTCCTTATCTACCATGCCATTATGCTCAATTCACAATTTCGTAAAATTATAAAATTACATATTTCTATACATATATAAACGGTATAGGTAAATAAGTAATTACTTAAACTCATAAATTTAAGATTAAACTTAAATTACTTGAAGTAATTTTTCAGATTAGCAGAAAGATTACAGTTTTTACTTCTAAAAACACACCAATTTTTTGCTTCAATAATATGAGTTGAGAACGGTTACGGCCTGATGCTTAAGTGCGTCGGCTACTAAGCAGAGAATCCTGGTTCGAGCCTGAGTAGAGCAATAACTTTATTCTAGCCATCCTCCCTCGGCGGGCAATGGCAAACCACCAAGGTAATCTTAGGACTTTTAAATACTTAAATAACAAATAATAATTGTATGCTATTTAATATATTGATTATTTACGGAGCCCCCCTAGGCCCCCCACGTAAATATGCCACTGATTGTTCCCCATATAACAATTACTGGATTTCCCCTTCTTTGGAAAATCTGGAAAAATAATGGAAAATTTAAGATTTCCTTAATTTAGTGGGGGAATTTCTCATTTTTTATGCAAAGTTTTTACTTTCTTGTAAAAAGGATCTAAGCTTGGAATCGGTAAATAAAATCAAAAATTTGATTTTGACAAAAAAAATAAAAAGCTAGGGGGTATTCCATACCCTATTCCATCACCATACCTCCCGGTTTGAAAACGTTGTGTGATTTACCTTCATATGAAAACTTTTTATTCTCTTAGAACAAATACATCTACACATCGTTTGTATGCAAACAAAAAGTTTTAGTGCATATTTATACAACATATTGCAATGATATTTTATGTTTATTTTAAATATTAAATTAACCTGCAACCTACCCTAGCCTGTCAATCGGAGAACAACCACTTCAATCTCAGCAGTCGGTTCAGTGAAATGTAATAATAAATTAAATGAACTAATTTTTGAACAATTATGATTATTTATTTCAGAACAAAATAAAAGTTTTCGTCCATAATCCGGACCTGAACGTAGATAAGTTGCTTTGGAGATTGTAAACATAAATTTACCTTGCAATTCATTCAGCATCCAACTAATTTTACAATTTCCAAAGAACAACATAAATCATAATTTTATGTGTTTAAGTAAACAAGTATGCATTAATGATTAAATTAAAGCAATTGTCTATCGGTTATACAAAATATTAGTTTTAACGAAATTTTATGTCCCAAATGTTTATAAATAAAAAAATACTCTGACCTCATAACAATACCATCCAATGTGACTCAGTCTTCTTACTTTTCGAATGTACCAATATCATTCAGCAACCATTTAACTTCCTGTTTTTGCCTTTGGTAATTAAGTAAACGATTGATCACCATTGAATTGCTCTAGTTTTAATATCTAATTCCTGAACATATCCAGGATGTTGTACGATTAACGTTTATCCTCCTATCTCTTATAATTTTCTTAAACCACTATAACTAATACTTATTCGATTATCTTCCAAACACCCAATATTATTTAAAATTATATGTCAATGGTATTGAAATATTAATTAACTTTTAATTATCCAAATATCTATTTATTCTCAATTACAAATTTTTATTTCCAAATCAGAAAAATCCATTTTTACTATCTTTTTCCAAAATTTTCTTATCTTTCCTCTTATTACCAACCCTCACACACGATTTCCCTGTTCTTCTCTTTTATCGCACTTAAGGCACGTCCGCACTTAAAATCTTATGTGTAGTTTGTTATAATGTCACTTACGTTCTACTTTTTAAATTGTTCCTTCATAAATGATCCTTATAATTTAATTAATAAATCACGTAATTTTGATATTACCGACTACCATGATATCAGATAATGGTCCTCTTGTATACTATAAATTTTTATTGTTCTTTTATATTTTTATAATATTTTTAATATTTTTTGATTTGAAACATGACAATATATTTATGCGTCGTGAAAACTCTCACAGGGGGATCTGGGGGTGTGGAAAGCCCCTCAGAATATAGTAAAATTCCTGGTACGGAAGTCACAAGTTTAATTGCATGGCAATCATTTGAACATAAGTGCTGGTGACCTGGGGGTATTCTACCTCCCCAGACATCAAATAGCATTTAGTTGTGCACTTCCCATTTTTGAAATTTTCATTGAGATTAAAAGGTCACAGTACAACTGGGGGCCCTTTTAGTCGGGGTGGCCCGCGTGCGTCGTACCCACCGCACCCCGGTAATTCCGCCACTGACTGATATAATTTATTATTATTAGCTGTTATTTTTCTAATTCATTTTTAACCATAGTTTGATTATTTAGCATGTCGAATTGCTTATACTAGTATGCATTAATAGAAATTATTAAAAATGTAAAATAAACAATGTTCTTGTTTTGATTGGATTTTAATTTATGATTTGCAATTCTGTATTGACCTCTATTATATTTATTTTGAACTATAAATTTGTAAAAAAAACTATTAGAGAGGTACATCTTTGTTGTAATTTGGATGTATTATTGCATCTTCTCAGAGATAGATGTCAGTGTTAGTCATATCTATAGTAATTTCAAAGATTGTAAGCTAAATAATACTCTTATATTATTATCTTCGATGAAATTGTAAATTTTGAATTTATTGTAAGAACGAGAAGTACATATTTTTGAATACAATTATTCATTATTAAATAAAAATGAAATGAGTATAATTTCGTTAATAATTAATAAATATTTTAAAAACTAACATTATTTGCATATAAAAATGTTTTCTATATTATTGCAAGTGTCACATACAACATCATAACAATTATTTTGCCATTTACATCTACAGCTAGTGTTTACGCTAATTTCTTGAATATTAAAACCCCGACCGCAACACAAGGTAGCACAGTTTCCATCATCCTTGCAGCGACGCTCGACAGTGTCCGAACAAAAATTAGGACTTTGTGAAAGATACAGAAGTTTTCTCGGACGCTTACTTACGTTTTTTATGTTTTGACTTATGGAGTTTTTAGTAGTTTGTAAATTGGCGTAGTGATAGCTTTGCTTGATAGTTTCGGCGATTTTGTTAAATGCTCCAAGACTTTTCCAACACGTTTTCATCACACAAGATGCTGAAAAATCGTCAATTTAGAATTTTAAGTAAAAGCTGATAAGTACAACAATGCAAAAATTTGTTTTTTAATGGCACAGAAGAGTTAAAATCAAGGAAGGTATTTTTACTTACCAGTTCCAATTTTCCACATTTCCTCTTACAATTTTTTATTCTGTTATGTAATCAAATACCTTCTTTTACAAAAAAATATGAAAAACATGTTAACATAATATTATAATAAATTTATAGCAACGATTTTGGTTAGGTACTCTTCTGTGCATCAATAAAAATATGTATAAATATAATTTTTAAAATTACCTGAAACGCCATGACATTTGCAAACTCTAATTTCGCTTTCAGTTGTAATTTTTATACCAACAATACTGTTATAATTTAATATATTAAGTGGACCGTCGCCTTTTTGCCGTAATTGCAAAAATTTTGAAGTAAGCTTTTTTGCTTCTTTACTATTATCACCACATCCACCCCATTTCCAATCGGAATTTGAATTTGTTAATTTTTCTTGATCCGCACATTTACAATTATGCAATTTTCCATCTGAACAAGCTTTCGCAATGGTATACATTATTGCGGAGCTGGTGATCGCATGCATAAATGCAGTTTCTCGGTAAACTTTTTTGAATAAATTTTTTCTATAAGAACAATTCCATCTGTCGTATCTATAAGAAATCTTGTTGAAAATACTGCAAACATGAATGGAGTTTTTAAAGAATCTTTCTTATTAATTTGAGAAAAATGAAATATGCTTTTCTAAGTTTATTATTAAGGTATTTGAAATGAAAAGTGTTGTATGTTGTAATTGCGAAACTAGAAATTTTATAAATTCATAAGAGAAAACTTAATTATATAGGGGAAGACTGAGAACAATATTACAACAATTAAATTTTATTAGTATGTGTAGTATTATAAAATCTATTAAATTATTTCTGCGATGGTTTGCATTCCATGTTAAACTGTAGGTCCTTGTTTGAGTCATATTTGCCATTCGACATGAAGACTAAGGCTTTCACTGCAAATTTTTTATCTTTATTGGAACTGCAGCAAATTTTTAAAATATAAAAAAGAGATGTTATAAATCTGTAACATTGTTCCCGCATTTCCCCTACATGTAAGTTTCTCACGATTATAAAGGATTATATTTTTAAAAGAACCATTGAATTGCTCTGCTGTTTAAAGCAGAATGTTGTTCTTAATTATTAAATAAACTTTTTTATCAAAAAATTACCGAAATAGTTCTTCGCAATTATTTACAGCAAGTTGTCGGGCTTGCAATAAAACTTCAGGAAATCCTTTTCGTTTACGGCAAAGTTTATTTTGGTGTTTGTACCCACGAAGCCATCTACAAGTCACTGTACGATTTCCTGGTACATATTTTGCAACCGTACTGTTTGAAAATATTAAAGACACAATACTACGACGACGAGGTGCTCGCATTGCTAAAAGCGCCTTTGAAGTCCTAAAATAACCAAGTTAATTAAAAATTTATTATTTTTACATGACCGAAAATGTTATAAGTAGTATATTATAGACATACCTGTTAGTAGTTGTATTAGCAAGAATATCAAAATTAAACAAGAGGATGAAAAAAAATATGAAATGCATTTTTCCATTTAATGTGCATGTCTGCTAATTACTGGCGCACATAAAATAATCAAAGTTTAAACTGTCGAATATGAATAAGCTTTTCGTGTACAAATATTAACTTGTCTATGACGTTTTTTAATGACTTAGGTGTAGACAAACGGCAAATTAACTTTTAGCAATAGAATGGATATTAAAATAAATTTAAATCTGTAACTACAAAAAAATATTTATTAGAAAACAATATTTCGCACCTGAAGATATGTGCAGTGCAAGTGTCCTGCAAGAGTTAGTATAAAACTAATATTTAGTTGCGAAGAAGAAGTAACGAATATTATTTTGTAATTTCTTATTTTAAAAAAATTTCTATAAAATTTATTGTTATAACTTCACTATCCAATTCTATGTATTAATTTATTATTATAGGTACATATTTATTTTTTTATTAAATTATAATCTGTTAAATTGAAGAATCGAGTTACCTGTAAAATCTTTCAGCTCTGTTAGCACAATCCATCTTTAAACAATACCTAAAAACAACATAGAAACAAAAAGGTATTGAACATCTTCCAGACCCTGTCAATATTCTTTACAAATATGTACCTTTCAGATAGTTGTATTTTATTCTTGTTTGTCTAATGTCACACTAAACTGTAGAAAACCAAACAATTTCGAGTGTCGCTAGAAATTTTTTAAGTTTGAGTTAAGCTATTTAAAAGATTTGTTGCAGTTTTAACAATGTTAACTCTTGGGATTTATTCGGATAACATTAATGGAAAAGTGTTAAAGCAAATAATTACTTTCACTGGTCGGTAGAAGCATGCCAATTAAAAATAATACAAAACTTAATTTTAAGTTTGTATGTGTAGCAATTAAAAAAAATTACTTTTTCATTCTTTCATTCTGGCTCAAGTCCTCAAGTAGAGTATATACCAATAGTAGCAATATTGCTATATAACAATAACGAAAATTCTCTGTTGGAATCTTTTTCATATGGATAATTTTTTATTACTATCGACAGAATACGGACATGACAGGTTTAAAAATTAATTAGATTTTTAAGTAAATACTTAAAAGTTTTGTAAAAATACTTCTTAAGCTACTTAGTTACCAAATAATGCCACTGTTGTCACTCGTACACATATACTTCCCAATAACAATATACATTGTAATTTTCAAGTTGGTGGGTATAATATAATAAGTACCTTTTGTTATATTTTCAAGTGTTATAATATATTTTTCAACATAAGAAGCTTATTTTAAAAAAATGAGTAGCACGGAAAGTTTAGTCACGAGGGTGGTCCGCTTTAATGCCAATCGTAGCTTATCTTTTAAGATTTCATCTTTGTGTATCAGAATTTAATTAATGGTAATAGAGTAATAAAATTACAAATAGATAATTAAATGACAATCTTACAGGTAAAAATAATTTCAGTAACTTGTTTTCAATAATCAAGTTGTGTAATTTTAGATAAAATTAATTAGTTTGTTCTTTATTATTAAGCGAAAACAAGCTATTAATTAAAGTAATTTACTGTTATTGCTTTTGAGAGAAACAAATTTTATCTATTCAGGTAAATTGTAAGTAACGGATATGTACAATTTTGAAAGATCAAAACGTTAGTAGTTTTACAAATTATCGCATTATCCACTTCAGCGCACTAGTTGAATTTTCAACGAAATCAAGATGGATTATAAATGCATAACGATTTATATTTAAAATTTAGTATATTGAATGAGTTTTTGTGTTAAAAGGTAGAAGCACCAAATACTTGTAACAAAAGAGTAAATAAGTCCAATGGTGCAGATAAGAGGGTATCTGTTACTGAAGTAGGATAATATAAAAGGATCAAATCATATAGGTACTCAAGATAGCCATATCATGCCATCTTAATCTTAAGTTGTGAGTGAAAGCTTAGAGAACTTGAACCGACAGAACATTCAATTAGATACAATATAGTTAGTATGTACCATATCTGGACAGGACCGTAACATATTAAAATCATTTTAAATTTCGCGATTACCAATGTATACAAACTTACCAAATTTTTTCTAAAATAAATTTTCTTCAAAACTACTTCAAAACTCTTGTTCGACGTCGAATATTGTGCCTACGACAAAAATATTTTGAAAAATCTCTAAATTTGCAGAAATAGTACGATTCTGCATTTAAGCTGCATGCATGGTCGAGTTAGCTGTCGGAATTCAGACGGTCGTTTTATCATAATCTTCTTCGTGTATCCGTAGTGTGATGCTTGTCTTCCTTTTGTCCTTTTCAGCTGCCGGTTATCTTACTTAAAAAGTACCGCATGTACTTCAAGTGTATATAGGTAAGTTTTTCCCTTTTCGCTTACAATTAATATTTGTAATAGTTAGTTGTTATAAATTGTTTTATATTTATTATACCTAATACTATTCAGCCCATCAGTCAAGCTGGCGCCGCTTGAAATTTTCCCACAAGAACGGGAATTTTACCACTTGGTCATTCATAAAACCTTTTTCTATTAGGATAACGTTTGTAAAAGGTAAAAAATTATTTATTGCAACAATTTTACCTTATATTACCGGAAGGTGTTATTCGGCACTTGTTCTCATCGTAAAATAATAAGCCCGATACATTTATTTTTAGGAACGGTCCACAATTGAACTACCTCAGCTTTTAATATTTCCTTCTTAATAATTTTATAACTTTGGAAAAAGACTAACTTATGAAATTGTAAATTCTTCGTAAAGTAGGTGTGTTTAGCACCCACAAGATGGTAAATTTACCTGTAATAAAAGATGTGTTTTTACCATAGAATAATCAGTAGGTGTACAAATAGACAATTTTTTTTAGGGAATTAGATAATTAATAAAATTGATGTTCAAGTACGAGAAGCTTAAATGTAATTCTCACAATTAATAAATGTATTACACGATAAATTGTGTAGGCGTTTATTGTTTTAACAAATGTGGAATCATTACTCATGTTGGATAATCTCGACGGGACTCTTAATCGAGATCTAAAGTCGATATCTTTGAATCATGATTGGTATTTCTAATTAAATACATTTACAATACTAGCAATTGTTTGCGTTATAATCGTGAAGTACCATTTCTAACGGCAAACTTCTTGTGTGGTAAATAAAGCTTTATTGAATATTTGCTGATGATTTTTCTTTCGCCGCGGTATAATTATTGTACTATTGTTAAAAAGCAATTCAACGAATTGGTAATTTATAATTACCTTTACTTATGGGCAAATATTAAAATGTAATCTTATGTTTTGAATATGTTTTTAATAAAATACCGCATAATAGTTTAATAAACAAATTAGTGAAATGTAATAAATTTATTTTTTACGAAAGAAATTGGGTTGATAAATACAAATTTGATTAATGTAGAATTTAAAATATACCTACATTAAATCTCTTAATAGCTTTAACAAAAATGTGAAATACTTTGTTATATTGCTCCAGTCATTTGTAAACTTTCCAAAAAAAAAAAACTATAGAAGCGCCCTTTTAATTTTTAAGGAAAGTTAATAGTCGGTAATTTTAATTAATATTAATTGACTCAGACATACAATATATAATAAAAGTCAAAAGTTTTAATTAATTTTTAAACCAATCCAATATTATAAGTACATCTAAATTATTATGAGAAATATTTGTTGTAATCGTTAAGCCATTTATTATAGTTACTTAATTGAGAGAAATCGGGTCAATCGTTTACTAATCCAGAGAAGGTTCCGTTTCTAAAATCCACTTTAAATGAAAAATTAGAGAAACAAAAACAATATGGTAAGTAGGTACATATGTTTTTCTAATTTTGTGAGGAAACAAGTTCTTTTCCCTCATTGCGTAAACTACTATTAAATAATAGCTATATTTTTCTAGTCTACCCTTTATATTATACTTAATACATTTTTAATTAAATTGAAACTATGGTTAGGTACTCATCTTGTGGTTTATACATTTTGGTTTTATTTTTATTTTGGGAATCCTTCCAACATTATTTAAAAACTTTTGAATGTTAGTTATTTAAAACAATATGTTAACAATATAAATTAATATAATAATTTCACTTATAATTATTATAACTGTAATATTATAAAAAATTAGTGTATATGGGTTAGTCTAATAATTTTTCTAAAAGAACAAGCTATGTGAGATTTCGAATAATTTTCTCTTGTACGTTGGCAAATTAATATTAAATGGTAGATAAACTATAACTGGTAACTACACAATTTGTATAATTCATAAACATTTACAATATCTTTTTCCTCACATATAATGTTATGTAATACACTATAATTTCCGGTGCATCACATCTAGACAATTTCCTATATCAAATGGCAAATCAAATGAATATGAAGGTTGCCATTTAAAATAATTGCCAATTACGGCATAACTTTATGTATAACGTGCGTGTTTATATTCAACGCTTTCTCTAAATATTTACAAAACAAAAATATTACTGCAAAAAATAGGGTAATCGATGTAATAAGAGTTTTTAAATTTTTAAATCTGTCCCCCCTTGTCCCAACTCTTAAACTTTAATACCTTAAATAGCACCTTTATATTTCCAAAATGTCGCACAAATGCACTCCTTTTTTAAATAATTTTTTCATGATTACTGATATGTACAAGCATTGGTATTACAGAAATCATATTGAATATCTATATTCTACTCAAATTATTCAAGCCTACATAATGGCAAGCATACGATTTTCAGTTTTACTTTTCGCCTTGTTTGGAAATTTAGAAAATGTTTTCAATTGCCTCCTCTGAAGTACCTATGGTTTCAGACTAGAAGAAAAATATGCAACATTTTATCAATATAATTTTCCGTTCTTGTGTTATCGTTATGACTATCTGAAATTTTAGAAGACGATTATTTCAAAAATTTGTAACTCTAAAATAAACTGAGATAAAAATTCTATAAAAAAATTATGTAAGCTCTTCCCAATAGACACCCACCAATAATAAACAGAATTAGCAAAATTAAAAGCAAAATTGCAAATCAATTGTATGTGCATTTGGCATGAATATCCCATAAATATTTTTTATAGTTAATAAAATACTAATAAGTATATTAAAGTAATTGCACCTTTGGTAAAGGGAAAACCTTTTAATTTAAGGAATATTTTATAATATAAAACGTATTTATTAGTAATAATTTATTATCGTTGACCTTTTTTATATATAATATTAATATGATATAAATTGTTGAGTTTTTAGGTCTTTTAATTAATTAAATTGACCGACGTTTCGAGTCCTTTTTACATATGACCCATTTTTTTCATTATTATGACATTATTTTGTCAAATAATTTGTCAAATTACGAAACGTCGGTCAATTTAATTGATTAAAAGACCTAAAAACTCAACAATTTATATCATATTAATGTATTTATTGTTTGAATTTACTTAACCCATTAAGTACCAACGTCCTCATTTGAAGACAGTAACTTATTGAAGGCCTTAACAAAATATATAAGATTTATTCTTTTAACAAAAATTTATGTCTACTTTCGTAAAATATCCTGTGCCGATTAAGGATAATTGTCGTCACTGTCTCTATATATAAAATCATTGTCGTTACTGGTTTTAATTTTTATCTTGAATAATACTTGAATAATATTGCATCAATAATGAATAACAATAATATTCTGTTTGTTTAACCGTGATGTAATTAAAATTATCAATAATCACTTTTAACAATTAAGTTTGATGTAGTCCACAAATTTTTATTTTATAATCAAAAGATTATCTTTATTATTAATAAAGGGCAAAAAATGGATCGCCTAGAGTCCTTTGAAATAAAAAATCTCTTAAAAAGCTGTCCTCAATGTGTAATACAACCAGCAATTGGATTTAACAGGAGTGCCTCTCATCGACATTTGTTTTGAACTTCTCAATTTTTATTATTTGTCAATAATTTTTAAATTTCTCAACCTTTTATATTTTATATACTGAATGATGGTTTAATAACCGAAACATGTATTTATTGGAATAAAGATAATCTTCAGATTATAAAAGTAAAAATTTGTGGACTACATCTAACTTAATTTTCATGATAAAAGTGATGATAACGACAATATTGTTAGATATATTGAAAAAATTAACATAATATTTAGTTTTGTATCTAAAAGTCAATTTTTATACATAAGTATATCATAATGAGTTAAATCTGTGAATCTTGATATGATAAGCTAGCTATTCTAAACGCCCGACAGGTATAATAATGTGCTAATAATTTGTACCAATATTAGTACAATAACGTGTGAATGTTGGCACAAAATTGGTCTATCTAGAAGTCGGTTTTTATAATATATTATGTATGTTACACCTACCTTTGATACCTAACTTCCGAAGCCAAGAGTATGCCACAAGAATGAAAGCCGTGAATGGTTAGCATATAAAACAAGTATATACTGTAAACTTGGTGACTTTAATTATTATACAATATTGTTATAATAGTAATTTCCACCAATATCATACTGCAATATCGGTAATAAAGTCCAGAGCAATTAATGGCTTTTGGCTTTTGGTTTACATTACATATGTAATTTTTGTTTTTGAAGAAAAATGCAGAAACTTTTAATACATGGGCCGACTTTCTTTAGAGCAAGTTTGAAACATTTGTTGCAATAGTGCGAAAACCTATGATCAACAATTTTCTTAAGAAGATGATTTAATGGCGAATCTTTAATAAAATTATATGTTTTCTAATTATTTTTGAACTACAAGTAAATAAAATTTTTTATAATTTAAAAATATTGTAGTAATGTGTAATATTAATTACTTAATTAATATTAATAAATTAATATTGTAGCTAAAATAATTGTTTCTCTTTTCAACAATTCCATAACAAGACTATATAGTAGTTAAAATATAGCAATTTGAGTTTCTTGATATTTTACTGAAAGGAAAGTCAGATATAATAAAATGTGCAAATATATAGTATTTTTCCATACACAATATCCATATCTACTATAAAAAAAACAGAAAAATGCAAATAGCTCACAATAATGCTTAGGTTAGCTTTGGTAAGTTGTAAAAGCACTAAAATTAAGCAAATACTTGCATTTTGAAGTGCTACGACTAATTGTTTCTGAGAAAATAACGTGTGAATTAGAAGGTTCCGGGTTCGTTTCCTACAGGAATAGTTATTTTTCAGATACTTGTAAATTTTTCCGATATAAAACAGATAAATTTGAAAACTAGTATTTAAATAAAGTGATTCTTCTTCTTTTTGTTCCAGAGCCATTCGTTCCAATATTGAACATAGTTTTCCCCTTAATTTTTCCACTATTTTTTTTCTATTTTTTTAACCTATTTTTGTAACCGCAAAGATCAAAGTAATAAGTAAATAAAGTAAATAATAGTAATTTTAGTTTTTTTTTTTAAACTCACAAGCAAAGTTTAAAAAAAGTAGAATATTTTCTGCAAGCTTTGCAAAGTCCAGGTGTAAGCCTTCGAAATGTCTTCTTTTCTTTTCTAGAATATGATACAGAATAAGGATATCAAGTGGATAAGAAAATCTATAAAAACACTTGTGATTGTTAATGAATATATTTATATGATTGTACATTATTATTTTTTTATTTTAAATTAATATTTTTACATTATAATACACGTATATCACCAAACAAATTAAAATAAAATGGCATAAACTTAGAAGCATCAATATACTACTTGCGATGACAAGCAAATTTTTATTTTGTTTTAACACAGAACAAAATCGGACGAAAAAGAGTTTTGGTCACAAAAGTAAATCAACAACCAAGAGTGTTGTTGAGCCAAATTTAAAAAGAACCAAAAAAAATAAAAATAGAAAAAAATCAGGGATGCTGAAATTCGTTACCAGAGATCCCAAATTAAAAATTTTGTAGAGATAGTTAATTTAGAATTGCGAACAAGGGAAGTCGGCTTAACAATTGCTCCTAAAATCACAATTTTCTTCTTCGTACTTATTCTTCTTAATTTAGGATTACGTCCTGTTATTACCATGGGATGTACCAAATTTACACTTGGCATTCATGGTCCTTTGATCACTTGCATATATTCTAGTAAAAAATTAGGCTTTAGATGACCACAGTGTAGTCGGCGCGAGAAACCCTTGAACCGCGGTGTCCCGCTTCTTACCATGCCGATTTAAGCCTGATACTAATTTTATTTTTCTAGTTTCTGGTTTCAACACATATTTTTCTGTGTTAAAAAGGAAATAACAAATATTATAATATTATAAAAATTATCGATATTTGATTAGAAATTATATCAAGCAAACATAACTACCAAATCCACACAATTGTGAAAAAAAATATGGAATTGTGTAACTTTTCTTACGACGGCCCTGCATACTGAAAATACCATTAATTAATATTATCATTCTAATATTCTAATATATGCTTTACTAAATTATATAAAATAAAGTAGATAAGTACTAAGGTACTTAACAGGACACTTGAGAACAAATTAAGAACAAACGACAACAAAAAAATAAAATTTAAATTTCAAAAAGGGGGAGCTGGCAAAAAAAACATTTTTTGTGAATTTTTTGATATATTTTTTCAAAATAAAAAAAAATCAGAACAATTGAGAACAAATGAAGAACAATCAAGAACAACAAAAATAATTAATTTTTGAAAAAAGGAGGAGCCATGTTCACGCACGTCCTTATTCCACACTGCGGGTAAAATCCTAAAATCACAATCAATTTATATTTTTGTGATTCGATTTAACCCCATTTAAAACCAGCAACAATTTGATTTACCAATTAATATTTTTAATTAAAATTTCTAATTTTTATATTTTTATATTTTTATATTTTTACTTTTATTTTGTAAACTATTTGTATTTTCTTATAGTTAACTACACACAATACACCACGCCACCAAAACTGGTTTACCAATAAGTGAAGCTGGTACGTCAATTATTTTCCAAAATTATTTCTTTTACGTCATCTTTTATCTTTTTAACCATTGGCTTACAGACAAATCCCGAGAAAAGCATTGGTCCCAAGGATTTTTGGAGGTGAAAGTGAAATCATACCGGGGTACCATCGTAATACCTACTAGAATAAGAATATTTTATGCTAGCCGAATATTCCGCCGTCAAATCGTTTCTGCCCAATATACTTATTACTAACTTATTGTCTATATTCATTATCTGCGACCTCCCCTTCCCCCTCGAGTAAAAGTCTAGATATGTATTCATTAGTAAGTGCGCGAACAGCTGGAAGGTTCATAATAATATATTAATTACTGTATTTACATAATTATAATTATATGTTTTTAAATCCTGGGAGCCGATGTTTTGCATATGCTGTCATCGTCAGATCATTCGTTTTTAAAAATAGCATTTTATATAACAATACAAATTATTTTAATTTAATTTCCTTTGTATTTTTAATTAAAAATTGGTATGTAGTATAGACTACAATAAAAGCTTCAATTATATTTTAGTTGTTTGTGATATATTATGGTAAGAAGATCGAACTTTGCAGTATAAAATTGCAAAAGAAATGAAGTTTTGCTATAAGTCAATAAAAGTGTATTGATTACGTGGCAAATAAATAATTGTACCATATAATTTTCTGATCGGCGTTCGAGTAGAGCATTGTTTTGACGCTATTGTAGTTGGTAGGCAGGAGTGAACAAGGCCGGCCCAAATATTAATCAACGTCAAAAAAAGCGTAGCCAAGTCCGGAATCTAGCTGTCCACGATCACGATCTCATCTTAAGTCGTGTATTATCCTTTAAGTTCTGTTGGTCCACTGTAGCCGCGGGATTGAAATATGAAAAAGTATTATGAGTAAGTATTAATAACGGCATGGCTATATTAATGTGTTGGCGTAAACGTGTGTGTGGTCCAGAGGCGGTGCACTCACCTGATACAGATGTTTCAGATCTCGTCGATGTTATAAGGCCATTTTGACACCTTAACTGCAATCTATCCTTCTATTATTATAAGAACAGCTTCACAAATTGTCATTACTTGTTAGTTTATTATTTTCCTGAGCTTAAAATTTAACATTCCTAATTTTTCACGCTGTGGTGTGTGGTAATCAAAGCTTGTTCTAATTTAATTATAACAAAGATTGTAAAATCGTTTGCTATTCTGACAGATGAAGAGGGTAAAAGTATATATTTTAATGTTAATATACCTCAGTCTATAGGATTTTCATTAGTTTTTATGACGCTTCCATATACATAATATGATTTGGCACTTTGGCCACAGATATCACATACATACATACTAATTTTGTGTCCGATAGAATGCGTGAAAAATTAACTGTCATATAATTATGTTACTTACAATGTTAGCAACTGTCAGCTTTTCTGGAACTTCGATAAAAGGCTTAACATATTTAATTTTTGATACCTCCTACCACACACGAATTCTTTCTACATATTTAATACAATTAGCTGCCGGATTTTTAAACTATTCTAAATTTAATTTAAATAGATTGATTTATTAACTAGAATATGCAAATTACATTTTTACTTATAACTAATTAATATTTGGTAGACATACCAAATTAGCATACAAATACAAAGTCCAGACGTTTAGAAATTATAATTAAAATTTTTATTGTAGTATCAATTTTTGTTTCAAAAAGGAAATTTTTAACTTTCATTTTTTAAATTTCTTCGAGAATTACCATTGTAAAAGGATAAGAAATTTATATAGAAGATCTAAGGAAAGTTGGCTTAGTTAACAATAAAATTTAGGTAGGTACATACCTATTTTAAACTTCGGTGTTTTACTATGTAGTATAAGCAGGGTTGGTTACCGTAGTAAGTATCGGTGGCGGGTGCGAATCGGTCTGATCAAAGCCGCCGGTTGGGCTAATATCCCTGGCGCCGAAAGCGACCCATTCATGTTCACGTTGAAGGTGTTTTAGATACAGCTTGGGTGGCGCTCCGTGACCAATTCGCCCTCGTCAATGAAATCAACTTCGGATCTCACCTTTACGTTTTCCAACTATTATTATGTGCGGTACACGAACTCAAACTGACAAAAAGTATTTCGTTTACTTATTAAAATAAAAACAAAAAAAAAAGTTAATGAGAATAAATTTTGCGTCAGCACTTTAAATAAATCCCTTTTTTATTCTCACCTTAACCCAGGTAGGTACGTCTTAATAAAGTTATCGTCCGAGAACGGACGAATGTGCACGGGAAACATCTGCATACGAATGACCAAGAGGGTCCATAAACATGCCCTTTGTCAACACCTGAGCTCTCATGCTGTACAAAACATAAACCCCCCTGAGAGTTGTCGGGCTCATAAAATGTTTTGTTTATTGTATTTGTTCAATTTATTGTCTTCTTCTTCTTCTTCGGTGGCTTTATGGAACAAAAATTTTCGATTATTCTTGGAATTTTTATGACTGAATTATTCATGTTCATTCATCGTTACAAGGAAGGTAAACCATTGTAGGGTTATTTGACCGGAACTGAGTCATTAAAGGTGTAATTAAATAAAGTGCAATAATTAATATAAAATATTCCGTGAATCGGGGAAGGAGAAAAATTTTGAATATTTTTTATAAGGTAGTCGATATGTTAATTATTAAAGAAGCATTAGCGTCTTCATATGGAATTTATGAAGTATAACCAACAGCTGGTACCACCACTTTGACTATCTTTTCAGCACTTATGACAGATGAAAAACGTCTTCCTTTATCACTTAAAAATATTAGGTAGATACTTCTGTTACATGCTCACCTACTGGTTCTCGAGATATTAATGTAGGTACCAAAGAGTCTGACAAAATTTGTAAGAAGTAGTTTTGTGGTCATTATTTAATAAATATGAACTTTCCGAAAAAGGTAGATTCAATTATAAGTTATATTTTTCATCTAATAAAGCGTGTAATTGTTAAACTATTTAAGATCATTATAGAGCTTTATTCCTTTGTGTTTTTAAATTACTTTACTTTAAGGACATACAAAGCGATTAAGTTGGACACACTTGTTACAACAATAATACCACTTATGCCGAGATAAACATCTCAATCCGCTTAGAGAACAAAAAAACACCGAAAAATCCATTTCATTTTTGAAATCACCACAGGCTTTCCGTGGTCCATTACTAATTCTTTCTAAATTAGCAAATATTATTTGCGAATTTGATAAAAAATGAACGACCTTGTCGGAATGGCCACCCAAGTCCTTGCGGTCAGTGGGTTGAGACGAAAAGAGGATGAGAAATATAATGACCCCCTGACAGACTCCCTAGTGTGATATTCCTCACTTACAGGTACTAATCATAGACTATACCCTGTCATTTGGTCATTGTTCGTGTCTAATTGCCGCGGAATTCCACAACATTTTTTGGTAAATGCTTTTAAAGTAACGCTGTAGGTATCACTTTTTACTAAAAGTGTGTCATGTTAAAAGTTATTTTAATAATTATTGTGCGTGGGAATATTTTAGTCTTTTTTGAATTTTAAATGGAGTAATTTCGTGAAATTTTAAAATAAAACCATTATTTTCAATAGGATTTTAATAATACAATTAGGAGACCTTTAATCTCAATTTTTTTTATTTACCATTTTTTTACACCAAATTCAATTAACCACGATGATTCATCTCAAAATTATATAGATATATTATGTTGGCAAATTTTTTGTTTAAAAAATTAAAAACCATACACTATTATAATTATTAAAAGATATTAAAATTGTTTCCTTCTGAGGTGTCGGGGCAATGTATAAAAAAATAATTTTTATTCATATTTTCACTCGAGTATTTGGGATACACTTAAAAAGGCTCAATTTATATTCTTACACGTATAACTACTTAAGGTTGTCGAAATGGTCCGGACGCATCTGCTTCATGTGGAAGTAAAATGTCTTTTACTTTAACCTATATTTGCTGTTTCCGAACAAAACAAAACACACACATATTATATTATTAAGTTGTTATACTTTTGCTTTAAATTAAAAGAAAGATTATATAATTTTTAGAGAGTAAATTTTGAATTTGATTATTTCGTTTTGGAGAAATTTGTTAGCATTATTCAACCTTTAAGGCAAAATATGACGATTGCTTGAAGAATTGATTATCTCAAAGTTTATTAATGCAAAATAACGATTTGATATGGATAGTGCTTAAACATGTGAAAGGATTAAACAAGCTTATTATTAAATCATGTAGTCAGTTAAAGCACCTTCTCACAGGCAATTATAAATGGATTTATTAACAATATGCACTCTGAATAAGCGCTGAAAGCAACATTAATATATCATCAACAGTTTTACAATTATAAAGTTGCTCGTCATGGAATGACTTGATAAAACGATACACATGACTTGTTGAACGGAATTCGACAAAGAAGTGACATGAAATTGGATAGAACCATAAATGTAACTACCTACATTATTAATGTATGCTTATTAATAAAATTGCCACTAGCATCTCACATTATAGTAAATAAATTACATACATTATGTATCGATAAGTGTTTAAATTTTAATAAAAATAATTTTGTGTAGGTATACTACTTGAACTTAATTTATAAACACTTGTAAGCAAGACGAGTTATTAATTAAATTAATGATACATTGGAGAAAGCATCAAAGGCCTATAAATAATAATGTATATTAGCTTGAATGATCACCGATCTTTATTTAAATGAATTTTCATAATGTTGAATTTTATTCCAAGCCTATAATTTTCAATTACACTATTTAATAGATATTTTATAATTACGTCCTTACCCTACACCTACATTATGTAGTAGGTATAAAAGTGTTGTATTCTAGTGTTTTAATTATCAGAAACTCTCTACTGGGATTACTTTTAAATTCCATATTACGCGTAAACTCTATGGAAAGATAGATATCAAGAAAATGATAGAATTGAGAGAAAAATATGAAAATATAAAGTTAGTCAATAGCAGTGGTTTCTCCAGTAATATCTCTTGAAAAGAGGTATCTCGATGAGTCCAAATTGGTTGACATAAATTCGTATGGACAGCTGTTGGTTCTCTACATCCAAAATATGTAAAGCTTAAAAAGTTCTTTTAGGTTATTCTTGGTACCAAGTTTTCTGCGGTCTATTAACCAAAATATTTATTTTCTGTCGTTACTGGATAAACCTTCAACATAGTTTTTCAATTTTTAATCTCAATCAACCCCCTTCAATATCTTTAAATCCGATCGACACCAAATTTGATGCTTTTGCCATATCAATGCTACTTAAAAAGTTGTAACTAATTTAGTTAATATATATAATTACTGAAGAAATGTTTCATTGTATCTGGAAAAATTTTATATATTTTTAGAAATAACAAATATTATATTAAGTGAGTATTCGATAGACTTTTGTGAATTCCTGTGGTATTAACCGTATATATAAGTATTTTAGGATTTAGGATAAACCAAAAAATACACTACATCATTTATTGTCTAATTTTATCACCTAGTAATGCCATACATATAGCATAAGGATAAACATTTGTAAAATTTATACTTACAGTGCATTTCATTTGTGAAATCAAATTGATTTGGTTAGTCTCGAAACTTCGTATTATAACATTTCTTGATCAGTGGGGTCACCTCCATTACTTCCATCTACTAACTGTACTGCTTTGACTCCTTTCCAAATGGAAAGTTGAGTGAGCTACTGGAAACGTTCACAAATAGGCTGGTTTCTTTTCGGAATTAAATCGGGCATATGAGCATTAGCAGTTGATCGCGCTAGCTACTAGGCCATCATTTACTATTAAGCAATAGTAGCAATGGAATGTTTTGGATCTTTAAAACTTACACGCTCTCAGATTACCTAGTTTTCTTTGCTTACCCATCATATAATATTTATTGTGTATTAGTGAACTTAAAATTGCAAAAAATATGTGGTTTTAAAATAACGTAATTTAAAGCAACTTAGAACATAAAAACATAAACCAAATTCAAAATTTGAAATTAATAATTTTTAAACGTATTGCTTAACCATTTAGAAATTGCTAAAATTTGTAACAGTTGCCTGTCTTGATGTCTTACCAAAATTACAGGTTCTTACAGATGAAAAAACTCCAGCATTATACATTTATTTCTAGATATAGTTTTATAGTATTTCTCACGTTATCTTGATTTTCTGAAAGCCATATAATGTGAAGAAAATAATTGACGTGTTAATATTAACGTATATATGCGAGTTAATACATTTGTTTAACACATTTTTGACAAATAAATAATCTAAAATTTAGATAAATGTTAAAAATTTAATTGCTTTATAAAATAATGAGACGTGGATAAGAGATAAAATTTTACTCCTAAATTAGAAAGTATATTACACCTATAGGTATTATATTATATTAAATTGCCCATGTCTTAATAATAATGAAGCTAATTAATAAATTTTATTAATAATATAAAAAGAAACAAATTTATTAAACTTATTATTATATATAATGCATTTTTGCATCTGAAGGTGTGTTCACTTTATTTTTATTTCTTATTTTATATAATATGCGCAATTAATCCATTTTTATCACAAAATAGATTAATAAGTATAGATGTTTTATAAAAAGTATAGGTAGGTATTAATTAAGTAATTATATTATAAAATTTAAATTACGTATATACTTTTTATACGACACAAGTGTTTTAATTATTTTTTTGTATTCAAAAGTTATGTAATAATTTAAGTTTGATTTATTAATTAATTGCGTCAACTTAATTTATGCATAATAATTAATTTTTATTTTTAATTCGGATTATAAACAGGTATGTGTTTATGCAAGTTTAATATTTAAACTTAATTATGTTGTGTTTGTAAAACAGGAAGTATAAATAATATTTAGATTATTAAAATTTTTGAAACCCTGCAGAAAACTGAAAGTTAATATTTACGTTAACAACCATAATAATAATTACTTAATTATGAAAAACTTAAGGGGCTTAATTATAAAAAGGTAAATGTTTTTAATGTATGCAAAATTCGCATTTGATTTAAAACTCCAACTATTTAGAGAACCGAGGGTCATCTCCCACGGTGTTTAAAGATTTTTAGTTTTTATTCTAATTCTAAACAGAACTAAACAATAATAATATAATAAAAATTTAAATATTTAGAGTTTTAGAACAATGTTCGGTGATAATTATTAAGTAATTCGAGTTTTACATCATTCATTTTTTACATTTCATTTTTATACAGCATTTTCAAAATTTTAAGAAATCTCTCTTGCTTTGTAAAAGTTCACATTTTCAATTTACGCGATATGCAAATGAATACATTAATTTATTTGATCTAATACTATAGTAACATAATAGTTCACTTTCTACACTGACTAGAGTTACATAATAAGCTGATTTCACGCACTAGAGCGGAAAATCATTTTCTTTCAACACCGATGTTGAAAATAAATTCACTGCGTTTCTATTTTAGTTGAAAAAATTGACTTTTGTTGACAATATTTGTTAAGACAGATTTGACAGTTGAAAGATTGTAATGATTGTCTTTAGTATAACTTTGACTAAGAATTTATTAATTTAAATAGCTTGATCACATAATTTTATTAATTAAATATAATCTGTGTTAAATATTCGATTTATCAAAAACTCTGACACCTGGTTTTGCAAGTATATCACGCGCGTTATATAATAACCTACTTCCTACACTGATCACAAAAGCTACTATTTTCAAATTTGCATAAAACGAAGCTATAAGATTCCAGAATGCTAGCGATTATTTAAATTTTTCTGAGAATTGTTCAATTAGCTATGGAGATTGTCTTTAACACAACAAGATACATAATTATATCATATTTAGAAAACCATAATGGCTTTTCATACATCTTATGGGTAGCTGTATTCTAATTTTTTATTAAGCAGCATCAACATCTGTCGAGAATTTTATTTTAGTAAAGTACATAACAGATCCATCATTTTTCTTACAATCGTGAAAGGTAAGTCTAAACGCTTATCATAATTTTACGGCCATCTAAAAACTGTTGTGTCTAAAACCACAATCTTTAAAAGTTATAGTGTAAATATGGGCAAATGAATTTATATTGAGAGTGGCGAAGACTGAAGTTGACAACTTAAGTGGAGATTGAAGCAATTTATCATGAGCTGTCTTAATAACACGTGGTCTGTCACTAATATTATTGTAGAAACACAAACCAAAAGTGATATCGGCCCAATGTGTCTATTTATAATTGCCAAAGTAATCCTTTCAGTGTAAATTCATGACATTTCTCATAGGAGCATACTTTAACTTATGTAATAATACTGAAAAAATGTTTTTGATTTGATTTTTGAGTGTACGGTCAAAATTCCTGTGATATAAATTTAACAGCAGAGATGTCGATGAATTTAATTATACAAAGCATTTGCTCAATTTTAGTGAAATATTCCATAATTAAAACATAAAAGTCAAAAACTCAAGTAGCTGAAAGGGAACAAGTGCCATATCCGTTAAATGTTTTTGACATGAAGGAACCCCTGAAGAATTATTGAAGATAACGATCACATTTTAACGCCCCACTTCAATTGGTGTGAGAACTTTTAAATATGACTTTTAGTTTGACTTTTCATTGCCTCTTTTAACGAAAATAACACATTTGTTAGGAATCTTTTTTAATGGGAAATTTTTTATCTTATCTGGTTTGCAATTATAATTGATTAAATATTTGTAAAATTAGTACAATTTATTCGTAATTATAATATTATGTAGTATCTTAGTTTACTCTGTGTTTTTTTGGTGATATCATTCTAGAAATAAAAATGTAATCATATTTTCCATTATTTGTTTTTCAGCTTTCAGAAAAAAAACTTGAAATTAACAGACAAAAGCAAATTAGAAACCAAGAAAATAAGAAATAACTACAGCAGTCTATCCTAGTGTTGTTTCCATATAATTTCTCAATTATTTCTATTATACCACTAGTATTTTCGCAATAGAATTACATTATTACACTTTTTGATATTTGCATTAGTGAATAGATATATTATTATACCTATAATCTCGAACAATATTATATAGTAATTTCAGTTGTACCTATAGTAAATTCACTTGCTAGGTATGTACACTGAGAAAATTAGTTGTTAAATTTTAATGCAATATAATAATATGTATGTGTTATAATCTAACGGATAATTTTTTGATGTAATTATATATTATAATATTTTCAAAGTAGATATATATATCACAATATAGACCTTATATATCTGAAGCCCGTTTATATAGATTAGAATACCGTCGGTTTATTACACGATATTTATACATCATAATTTCATAATATATTAACCTATCTACTATAATCTTATTATTAGTAGTATAATATCGTCAACACAATGCAAAACTAGCGAATCTGCAAATTTTCCCTATCCAAACCCCTCCAATACAATGTCGATTTTCCACATAAATAAATTTTTTTTTTACTTTTATAGTTACTTGTACCTGTTAAGAAACTCATTATGCATCATGTTTGAGGGTAATTTTGATTTCTGTGGTTCCATTAATATTTTACAATGAAATATATAATCTAAATCCAGAGCCGGCCTTATTTCAGTTTCGCTAGTTTTGCATTGTGTTGACGATATATTAATGTACAATGTATATTGAAATATACATAATATAATACTAAGTAATTAAAATAAAATACATTAATGTATTATTCCATAAAATAATAGAGCAAACATAGTATTATACTATTAATAAATTAATTTTAATAATTAATAATAATAATTAATTATATTAAATAATAATAAATATATAATAATTAAATTAATTAATTAATTAATAAATAAATTAAATTAATTATATTAAAATAAAATACATTAATGTATTATTCTATAGAATAATAGAGCAAACATAGTATTATACTATATATAACTAGCTTAATATTGTACTTACATATTACTATATTACTATACCTACATGATTTGTATTTTACTAAGTTAGTATTACATTTTTGAGAACATCTTTTAAAATGTGAATTCCAAAATTTGGTTCCTTTTTTATCTTTTAATCTTTTAATATTAAATACAAGTAAAAAGTTTTTTTATATTATAAATTGACATTAATGGGATTTACTGAAAGCACAAAAATGAACGAAAAAGCTTGCAGTCTTGCCCAACTTTTTTGATTTCATGGAAGAAGCTTTTGAATTGTTAGCAATTCATTCATGTTTCCCAAGCGTAAGTAAAAGTAAAGAATGCATGAAATTCTCTATTGAAAAAAATCGAAAAGAATTGTTCACATAGCAGGAAATGCGATAGATGTCAGACATCAATTCTTGCTGTCGACCACCGGTCATCTGAGTTTATATTTTTGTTGAGCAATGGCGGGTTGCTTAATGGAAGAGGCTAGTCGCAAGGCGGGTCGATATCTGCGCATTGGATAAAATTTTCTAAAAAGGAGGAGTGCAGTTCCACGTGTGTACGACCACACGTGCAGGTACATCCAGAGCTTCAGTGCCACAAAGGATTCTGCTGTGGGTGGTCAGGATAACATCCTGACTCCTCCTTAAGTAATTACTCGGCGTTTTTCGGTCCACCTCGATTTAAAACACCCCTACCCTACCCCGAAGTAAAGTAAATAGTAAATCCAGGTGATATTGTTTATTTTTTGCCTTTGTGACGGTGTGTTGTGTGTATACGCGGGTGGACAAACATGAAAGTTTCAGTGATAATGGTGATAACCATTCTTTTAGTGATTATTAGTTTTCAAAATGCAGAAACAAAACACAAAGGACGAGGCCGAGGATCGATGTGGTGGTACGTTAAATTTTTATTTTTTTGGTCCCCATTTTAATTAGAACCCTGTTAGGTCAAAATTTTAAATTTTGGTTCTATAGATGCCGGAGGCGGTTGATAAATATCGAATAGATCAATTCGTGCGTTTTATAGAAATTCTCGAAAGAAATTTTATTTTTGAAAAGTTTTCTTTACGAGGTAGGGTAAGTAGTTTATGGTAGAGAAAATTTGAATTGCGGTGAACCAAGTTACCGAAATATTTTAAAGAATCACATTAAAAGTCTGGCCACATTTTAGTAGGCTGACACGAGATATTTACAGCACTCCGTGGTGCCCATGTACAGTGTGTCGCGCCCGCCGATCCATCAAGAGTTGTCAGCTACTGTCCTTGTTGATGTACGAGCAATTCATGAGCTGAAATTGTAATAAAACGATTTGTATTATTTCACCACATTGCAATAATTAACAATTAAGTAAAAAAAATTTCGGTTGTGCATTTTCTGAAACTGTAACTCCGAAGAAGACGTCAAACATTCTAACCAAAATATTAAAATTTTATCTTGCTACTGACATCTTAATTTTCTTCAACCATGTCATTTAATCTACCGAACTTAACACATCTGACGGGTATCTTTGACATGAACACATAAAATTCTGATGAAAGATCTTAAGTTGTCACTAGGCGTAAGCTTAACGAGATGACTACACAGAAGTACCAAAGTTAAAAAAGAAAATTCATTTTATTTTGAAATTTTATCAAGACAAATATTTTAATTTTAATTTAATTTTGCTTTGAAATCGAAGAGCACCGATGAATAATTATGCAGTATTTGTTAAGGTTTAGATTAAATCTAGCATTAATTTATATACCCATAGGTAGTACATTATACAGGTGTAATGACGGTTGTAGACTTATCTTTGTCGTGGCTGTATGAGAAAACCAAAGTTGTACAATTTTATCACGTGATTAATCATTGTTCCTTTTACGGAAGGTGTCGAGCTTAACTAATGAGAAACTAATAAGTATTGGCATTATACAACTGACATATTGCTTAGCACAATCGTGTGAATGCATTCATTTTTCATATCATGATTGTAACAATACATTGTTTGTGTTTTGCACATTTTAACGAATGGTTCCAGCGGGTTTCGCGGCTATCTAGCGTTGAAGTCTCCAGTGTATTTTAACGAAAAGCGGAATTTTCAAGCATTTTGTTTGAATTGTTGACATTTTAACCATAGTGCTGTCGTGTATTTTTGGGTCAACGGCATTATGCTGAAAATGTCGTCATTTTAAACAACCAAACAACTAATTAACGACGAGCATCGTTCATCGTACATTATTTAAATATTGTGAAACTCTCAAATGAGTTGTCAATGAATTTAGTAATTGATTTTGTGGTCGATTCATAATCCCGAAGATAAAGAAACACGATCTAAAATTTCTTAATATTGTGAAAGAACGAATGGAGCGTGAGAACGCTTGATTATCCACTATTTGTTATCTACACTTTTTGTCTCAGTTATACGTTAACCCCTTATCTGTTGCATTCCACCGCCAAAGGTATGTCACCAGGATCGACAAAAAATACGGCACTACCGTGGTCTAATACAAGGCTCCCGAGAATTATTCGAAAATAACATTATTATATTATTTATTACATTGTAAAAGAAAAAAGCAGTTTCTGTTATAAATTGCAAATTCGTTATACAATTTAACGATAATTATAAACAATGTGAAGCATTATTGTGTTATTTTGGTAGCAAAAAAACGAGATGGGTAACAATAGTCGTAAATATAAACAAACCAATTAATTTAATGATGTTTCTTGTAATTATTAAAAACTGTAGATACATAATACCTTAAAGCGTAATTAACTTTAATGTAGTTGTAAATTACTACTCTCTTGCAAACACTACATACATTATAAAGCTCATTAAATAACGAAGAAATTAAAAATTATTAATACAAACCATTAATTATATTATACATATAGAAGAAGCGAATTTACTTTTTAGTACTTTTAATAATTTTCTGCATGTTAAACAATAAAAAGTATTACTTAGGAGCCAAAGCAGACATCTACAGGTAATTGCGACATAAAGGTATTTTTTATGACAAACAAAATTTTAGTTTTTTTGTAATAAAAAATGCTATCGGTTAAATAAATAATACACACAATAGATCTTTCGGCAACTTTGCGTTTACATTACCTTACCTCTGTAATGACATTAGTCAACAAAGCCGATTTTAGTATTTACCGACAATTCACACCCATTTTGTCAATATTTTTCTTCCGGATTATTTTTGTTTTAGTTTTAAAGAATCTTTGTTGTTTCAGGGGTATTGCCAAAGCAGGAGAGCCCAATAATATTTCGCCACTTTCACCTGGTGTTCTTTATATGGATCCTTCGGTTCACGCAACGCTTAGGAAAAAGCAAAGACGTTTAGCACGAGAAAATCCAGGTGTACTGGTGGCAGTTTCTAAAGCTGCAAACATGGCCATACACGAATGTCAGCATCAGTTTCGAAATCGAAGATGGAATTGTTCGACAAAAAACTTTTTGCGCGGAAAAAATCTGTTTGGAAAAATTGTAGAACGAGGTAAGTTGTCGTCGTAATGTTTAAATTTTATTGCTATACATAGATTTAGCTAAGAAAAAAGTTATTTGAGTATTTAAGATCACGTTTTCAAGACTTTATTGGTTTAAACGTTGACAGATTTACAGTTTACGTTGATATGAAATTTATAAATCACATATAGTAGGCATATAAGCGTTCTACTTTCTTGGTTCTGCGATTTCACTTACTTCAAGTGCACTTTTTTTCAACTAAAATTTAAGAAACGGCAATAAAATTGTGTGAAATATTTAGTGGCTAAATTAGTAGGCAATAAAGGTGAGCCAAAAGGAGTCATGCGACCCTTGTCGGTAAAATAAGCCTTTAAATTAATCCATGGGCGGAAAACTGCAATAACTAGTTGTTCCGACAATGTTAAACAAGCTTGTCTCTTTGTCAACCCCTTATTATGCAAATCAAATGCTATATTAGGCTATTAAGTTGTCATTCATTTTAAAAGGTCGTAGGTATACTTTGATATCACATCAGTACTCTGTTATTGTCGATGTTTGTTCTTTACCATAATACCAACACAATAAGTATTATGATGTAATAAGCCCATCATTATAATATTATGTTTTCTGTGCACACTTACTTATTGTTTTTTTAATTTTTTTCCGAACTAAAATAAAAACGAAAAAGAATTTATGTGTCAAGAAGTATAACTTCATAAGGTTAAACATGTTACTCTGAAATTTGCATAATGGTCTATTAATACTCAAATCAAGTTGCTCTAATAATACCAATTTGTCAGTCATTTAATTAAAATAATTCGAGCGACAGCACAAAATTGTTCCAATTTAGATACATGGATCAGGTAGAAAAGTATAAAGTTTATAAAGTGGCATTTCGGGTAGTTGCTATCTTTTAATCTATCCACCTCGTGGGTCCGGTCGCTATTTGTTATTTTACCAGATAAGGCATCTATAAACTCGACCTATTAGTCCCAATTGATTGGTAATTTGACTCTTCAATCAATGTTCGTCGGCTCTCGTTCAACCAAAGTCTAAGCACGGCCACTAACTGCTGCCGGCAAGCAACCTGTCGAAAACCGGCAGCTTTACAGATTACGGATGGTGTAAATTTTGACAAATATATTTAGTATGGTAATATAAGAGGGTCATTTTTAACGAACGTTTTCTGAATTTCTAATTAATGTCATTTGAGATACAAATTTTCTTATGTAAGAAAATGTAAGGTTTTTCAACATAATTATTACCTTTTCGACAAAAATCTATCAATGGGTCTACTTTCAAAACGTAATTGCTGCAGAAGCATGACCGATCATAGTCAATTGCTCGGATATAATGGTATTATACTGTTAGCAGCTACCGTGCCCAATAGTTCCATAAATCTATCGTGATGGATGAGTACATATTTAGAAGTTAGTATATTTCTGTAAAGTCAGCCAATAAAACCATCATGTTCCATTTAAGCATAAAGCAGTTAAACAGTTGAACGCCATTTATACGTAATTATGCCTCTATTATTCATTTTCGTTACTTTTTTAAAATACATGCGATTAATTTTCTTTTGCAAAAAATCCCGAGGGTACAACAGCCAATACGGTTTTGAAATCTTCAATTTGAAAATGGCCCAAATATAAATTAAATGTCGTTTTAATTTTGACACTGTAATATAAAAAATTAACTATTAGTATTAAATAAGGTATTTACAACCGACACTCTATGTATCCGTATCGCGTGGGCTACCTCACCATGGGGCGTCCAACATTGTAGTTCTAAGCGGGTGGCAGGTAAATGTTCGCACACAAAATATATCTTCATTTCTCATATCGAATGAAGTGATTTACTACATCTGTCTATATTTTATACATTTGACCATTTGTTCTAATAATTGATTACCATATTTACATTTTAACTTTTATTTGATACCAATTAATTCACACAAACAAAATAGTTAAAACGCATAAGAAACCTTTTTTGTTAAATCTAGTACATTATTTTGCCATAAAAGTATCCTCGCAGTTATTCGCCAACAGATTAATAAATTAAAATAATAATATCATAAATGTCAATATATCCGATCAATGAAAGTGCATTCCATGTAGCGCTTGGACAAATTCCATTCCTCAAAGAAGTTATAAGCATCAGGTATCATAGTTTACTTGTCATTTCTGACGTACGATCAAACTTATAAGTTTATTATTTCATGTTAACAATTCCTTGTAAGTTGTATATTCCACATACAGCTAAAATAAACTATCCATTTCGAAGCATCTATACTAAATTTTAATTATTATGTCAAATTCCAGTTGTAGTTTCGGGAATTATTTACGACCCGGCCCAGAGATCAGCTACCATCGCAAGTGCTAAAACTAATTTAAAATTTTATGATGTTTACAAAATTTTTGATGTCAAATTTTTGCAACAATAAATTATTTATCGCATTTTTTAACACAGGTAAATTTAGCAAATTATTAATTTCAACATTAGTTAATTTGCAGTTGAGAAGAAGAAATTAAAGCCAAAAGTATAATATTAACTTGCGAAAACCGTTCTGCAAAACAGAATTAATGAATGATTCACAATAAAATTTAGTAGCAAACATGACAAATAAAATTCAGATAAAATCTTTAATAAACCATAAACACTTCAACAGGTTAATAAAACTGACCAGAGAAACTAGTCGAACATAAATGTTTTTTGACCTTAACCCTTTCTAACACACGATACAATCAATTTTTAAAATATCTTGTGTTAGTTATGTTAAATTTATATAAAACGTGTATCCGAGGAGTGGAATAAAACGTATAAGGTACCTAATAAAGATGATCTATTTTCTTTGTCGTTTTCTAGAGTGCGATCGATCTAATTATTAGTGTTTTATTCATCCTCCGTGTGAGTCCCATCTGTATAGAAATATGAATTATAGTTATTTCGTTAATATTTGGCTCCCTGGAGGGCGACTGGATAATTACGTCATCACGAGGCTTCCCGCTGATCTTCATGATATATATCTACCTGGTCAACATGCTCAAGTATTGTTACAAACACTGTATCTTGTCGCTCTAATATTATAGCCAAAATGATTATGGTATGTTTAATAACAATTTAGAAATTTTAACGTTTAACCGAATTTTTATTATATCGAAAATATAAAGAAAGATATCAAAGACACGTTGGTAACGCCCATCATGTTAATTTAAAACATGAAAAGATTATCTGTAAGCTATGACCAATTGTTTGATTCGGATGCCTTTTATATGAAGGGACTCAAATTGAGATAAACCGGAAAAGGGGCTCAAGGTAGTAATTTGTCCCCAGGGGTTCATCCTGAACCTACAACGCAGATCGTGATCGATCTTTTCTATTATCAAATTCTCTAAATTACAAGTTATGAATGAATATTATTTATCAAAATTATTCGCATTGCAGTTTGTGAAACAGATTTTTTTTACAAAAAATTGTTTTGTCGATGAATGTGAAAGCAGACACATACACAATTTCAAAAAGGTACGTATTTGCAGCACTCAAGCTTTTGTAATGCTTTTGTAGTGGACAACGAATGGGTGCTTATGCATGTTGAAAGGTTCTCCATGCTAATTAAAATTCACCCTTTTTCTATTTTACTTTTTGTGTCCGACATAATATAGAATCAGCTTTTTTATTTTCATTTTCGCATTACAACATTACATAATACTATTCGATTATGTTTTCTATGAAGGATCGTAGTTACAATTAATAAATTTTCATTACGAAAAGCTGCAATAAATGTCAAGTACAAAGAAGATGACAGTTCCATTGTTATACATACATACTGAATTAATTAAATGCGCACCTGTGCTGACTATTTAGGAAGCAATTATATTGTAACAGAAGCAATTCCTGTAATTAGTTCTTACGTTGTTATAATAGCTCTTACTTTTTATAACCACAAGTTATTGTAATAACTACTGTCATTTCGAATAAAACTTTCACTAACATCAGCTTTTCTCTTGCAGGGAATCGGGAGACAGCTTTTATTTACGCAATAACAAGTGCGGCGGTTACGCATGCCGTTGCGAGAGCATGCAGCGAAGGAACTATAGAAACTTGCAATTGCGATTATACAAATCATAGAAGACGTCACAGAATATCTGGAAATTCGATTGTATCCGGTGGCAGAGAGTGGGATTGGGGTGGCTGTTCCGACAATATTGGTTTTGGATTTAAGTTCAGCAGAGAATTTGTTGATACGGGAGAACGAGGTAGAAGTTTGCGAGAAAAAATGAATCTACATAACAACGAGGCTGGCAGAATGGTAAGTGTAGCTGGCAGGCATTTCATTTTTAGTAAAACTAGTTTTTTCTAATGGAGATCTAACCTGTCTAAAAGGATTAAATCGCTTCTTTGTTAAATCTTATTCAACCCTCGTTTGTTCATGTGCATACTAACAGCTAGAACATATGTACATGGGGACATTATCTGGTGTAACACGGTGTTTCGCAACGGGACGTCCCTAGACCTTACATGAGACATGTGTGCTCTATGGGGTGCCACATTACATGACCATAGAATAATTCTTAAATGCAATGTCGATCAAGTTTAAATTTTACTACTTTTTACGTATTTGCTGAGTCTGAAAGTTTATTTCTACTTTGAAATTATTATGTAGTGGTAGGTATTTATAATAATTATCGAAAGATTAAAATATAAATTAGGTCGAAGCTTTTATATATACGTATAATACGCACAAGCTATATTTTTAGTCTCGGTTAATTTTTTTTTCTTGTGATATATTACGTCGGTTCACTTTCTCTATCGAACAAATTAATTGAATTGGATAAAATAGCATCCATATCACGAGTCATTAGTCCTATCGCGTTTTAAAAAGAGGCGCATGGAGTACTACTCTAGATTCGTGCAATCAGTACCACCAACATAAACTTAAGAACGTGAGACGTTGTCTGTCAGTTTGAGAAATGATCTGGCCATTGCGATTTGTTTTAACAGACATGTTCCACTAATAGACGAAATAGTGGATGTGTTTTTATTAATGAACATGCATTTGCACCAACACGTTTAACGCTGACTTTTTTTAAAATTAAATTAAAATGATGAAAACGAAAAAATTTCAAATTTATCTTTGTAATAATTTTAATAACGGACTTTTTCGTGCCCAATAACAAGTTAATTAATATACATTTTAATATGACTCGATTCGACCACCCGGTAGTAATGGTTGGTTTCTGCATAAATCATGACTTCTTCTCACATGATGCATCGATTTGTAACGTAATATTTTAATTACACAATCATATAAAAAGCAGTATTAATAATTTGAAATACATTTTTTACTTGTCGATTTAAAATACAATTAGTCATTACACCTCTCGAAAGAAGACTGGTATTCCGAAATAACCACTAAGACGCGACTTAAATAGAAATAAAATGTATGAGCAAGTTTTAAAATCGGTGCCACGAGATTCCAAATGATAGGTACTAAGAAACATAAAGCCAAATTAGTTACAACAAAAGCGAATCTTGGGATTTTATATAATAATGCTTCAATTCGACATCTATAAAAGGAAAAATATTCCATCGAGAATTCTAATTATTTTGCGTAATTTTGTACGCGCTCATTAACGCTCAAATATTTTATGAGCAAATTATAAATTTTGAGTAGTCTTATTAATTGGTAGTTAGTTTAAAAATATAATGCCTAACATCATTTTCTTGTTGTCAGCACGTACAATCCCAAATGCGTCAGGAATGCAAGTGCCACGGAATGTCAGGTTCTTGTACAGTAAAAACTTGCTGGATGCGCCTTCCACCATTCCGGGTGATTGGAGATAACCTGAAGGATCGATTCGACGGTGCTTCTCGTATATTGGTTAGCAATTCGAAAATTTTGAACAAATCAAATAACGTACACAGTAAAAAGCTCAACAAGTCGAACACAATTATGAGCAATAACATTCACGCCAAAAGAGATGGAAGAACGAAGAAACCACGGTATGGATTTCAATTACAACCGTACAATCCCGAACATAAACCTCCAGCTGTAAAAGATCTAGTGTACTTTGAGCCGTCTCCAGGTTTTTGTGATAAAAATACAAAATTAGGAATTCAAGGTACCTATGGTCGGCAATGTAACGATACATCTATCGGTGTGGATGGTTGTGATTTATTGTGTTGCGGTCGAGGATATCGCACGGAACTTTTAGAAGTGGCAGAAAGATGCAATTGTACGTTTCATTGGTGTTGTGAAGTGAAATGCGATCTTTGTAGGAAAAAGAAAATTGTTCACATGTGTTTATAATTTCCATATTACGTAATCTGCAGTTTTGATTAGTAAATTAATTTATTTTGTTGTAACGATTTGTTATTACTTTCTTCCGATATTAGTAAAGAAAGTAAATTGTAAAAAGCAAAGTCTGCAGATAAAAAATTAATATCATATCAGTATTATGAAAAGAAATTAGTTGTTGTTGATGGTGCATTAAGACTTTTAAAGACTGATTTTACTATTAAAAGCTTGAAAATTAATGTAAGTATATCTATAAAATTACGTACCGAACTGAGTCAAACAATTGTAAATATATATTTATAATTTATATTAATCATAATAATATTGTAGTGTTGAAAATGGCACACTTATTGTCTGATTTTAAAGATTTTTCAATTTAAAACTTTTGTAATATATAATTTTAAATGTCATTTGAAAATGACCTTTTTATTGAAGGATTTTTATAATACAGTAATACATACGCTTAATTGTACATTAAAAATTTAATTTATTTATTTTTTATTATAATATATTTATGACAACGACGTTTTTTTATCTGATTAAAGAAATTTAATGTTAAAAATTTTTCTCTTGTAAATTGTACATAATATGCAGTTACTCTATATTTGTGTAATATACAACTATTTTTTATATCTAATTTATCATTACACCTAAATGTACAACATCATTTAGGGTAAAAAATATAAAAACTTTAACTTCACACAGCTTTTTATTATAATTAGTTCTTGATATCCAACAGAAATTCTTATAAACTCTTTACTGATGGACAACTATAAGGTAAGTTTTCATTTTTCACAATACTGTATATTTTAGTGTTGTTTTCAAAACAGAAATATAACCAGACGAAATTTACACCGAAAAAAATTCTATAGCTTTTAAAAATATAAATTTAATAACCGATTATTTTATAAGTATCTACATAATAATATTGATTAACAATTTGCATAATCTTACAAAGTGCGTAGGTATAGTTTATTTATTATTTTGTAATTAAATATTATAATTTATATAATATAAATGTAAAAAATTTACTCAAACCGCAGTCCTGTAACTATTAATTAATTTATTTTGATGTTTGAAGTAACAAATAACGGTAATTTTAAAATAACTTCCACAAATTACTGTGTTGCAAGTATTTATGTAACAAAATAAGATAATTAGGAATCAAGACAAGGTAGAGGCGGTAGAAAAGCATAAATTTCAAATTTACAACATTTAGCTTAGTTAATATTTTTTTTGTCATTTTAAAACGACTCGAGACAAACTTAAAGAAACGGGATTTATAACCCGGAAAATGTCGAGATAACTTAATTAAAATACAGTTTGAAAATTTTAATGAACATCAATGTTTTGAGCTAGAATTTTAAATGATTCAATAATATCAGAACTTTTAAACGTTTTCGTGTAATTAATTATTAAATTTAAGTTAAATTATAGAATACAATCAATATAATTAATTAATTAAAAAATTATAATTACCTGCCCGAAGATCATTCAAAATTGGAAAAGTTAATTTTAAAAATAATTTCAAATGTTTTTCTGAAAAATCTATTATTGATATGTAGTACATCATTTAAACTACTTTTTATATTCTAAATTTCTCTATAAACAGCTGTATACAACAAATCACTCTAAAATACATTATTAGATTTTTGGCATTGTACGTAACTATCCTCATGAGATAAATGGTTCTTTAATGAATTCTTTCGTCGAATACATTAAATAGACTTTGAAGATGTATGTGTAATATTTATATCCTCAAATAATTTTATTATAGCCAAAACGAACATAAGTGCTGAGAGAAATTTTATATTATTCACTCATAGGTGTTTTATGGGGTACTTGCATACATTATTACTCCACTCAGGTGGAATGCAGCTATAGCTGGTCGAAATTCTATTATATTATTATTGCAATACATGCAGATCAATGAATAATTTTATAATAAATAAAATCTTAATTCTAATTTTATTCGCCTTATAGTATGCTCTTCTTCCTTAGAACTGCAATCTGAATTTTCACCAACAGTAACCTCAGTGAAGTATCAAAGCTGAAATCAGTAAACTGAGCATAGTTGTGTTACATCTGAGGTAGCTAAATTCAACAAACTGTCCTTAGACATGTCCCTCCGACACTATTTTATTGTTAATGATGGTGATTCATCAACCCAGTGCAGTTGTTGAATTGGTTTACATACTCTCGGAAGCACGCAGACGGTGATAAGCATAAGCAAGTTAGTCTCTCCGACAATTATGTAAATATGTTAATTGCACAGAGTTTAAAGATACCCTCTACTACGTTTGTAGATAATTTATATGACAGCCACAATAATGTTACACGACAGCTTTCATACAACATATATTTTTATTGTAAATCCTTAATTTTATGCATTTCTATTGATTAACAATGAAAAGAGAGAGGGTTGTTAATGAATATGAAATATAGAATAATATTTTTTATTATTTTTAATTATTTCGAGTTAAAATATATAGGGGACGTCCATTGATTACGTGAGCCAAAACGGGGGGCAGAATCTTACCCAATCTTATTTATTCCTTAAATTTCGAACTTGAATATTTCATTTTGTGATTTTACTGAAAAATTGCAAAGCATTATTTTACTCTATAAAATAATAGTATATATCATCTAGAGACCGGATTTGTATGCGATTGCATGTTTTGTTTGATGCAACATAGAAAGCTGAATATTTGTACCTACACGTTTCCCATTGAAAACAATCAAAATACATAGTTTTATTGCACATATATTTTCATATCTTGGGTTGTTACCGCATATATATTTATAACGCATATAATCGCATATATAACTGCATATATAGTCAATATTTTTGATTTTAATATTTAAATAAAACAAACTATTAATAAATTTAAAATTTGAATTTTAAAATTAAAATTTTTTTTATGTTGTAGCACCGGCTACTCTAGTCTACCAACCTAATAAGTGATGGGTGATCCACCCATACTAATATAACATAATATATTATAAATAATTTGTAAATTTGTAAAACATTGCTGAAATATGGTTGTGATGTAGAGCGGTCATTTTCAAGCTATAAAAACGTCCTTAGCGATAAACGGCATAATTTTACAATGAAAAATTTAAATAAAATATCAGTTTTGTATTATAATAATAATAATAAATTTCTAATAAAAAAAATACTGTACTAAAAATATAAATTTTTTAAAATTCCATTACTTATAATTCTCATTTTTTATCCATTACTACCGCATATTTTACCGCATATATCGACAGTTTTAGTCGCATTAATAAACTTATTTTGATATTTTTTAGCGCATATAAATCCGGTCTCTATTTATCACTGACCTAGAGCCGAGTACTACACGAGCGATAAATTTGCACGAGCGATTAATAAACCGCTTAAGCTGGAGTTGTAATATACTATTTTATCCCCTCCTAAAAGTTATACAAATTGTACAAATCTTATAAAACAATGAAAAATTATGAACCCTAAAGCTTAAATAACAACTCAGAAAATGGACTGTTTTTCTTCTTATATATCTTATATCGTTGAAGGTGTCCAGACTTGGATTCAGTGATATTATACTGGCGTGTTGTTCTACTACTGTTATCGACTATTATTATACATACATAATATGCGTTGATACACGATATTACTTCGTAAGAGAGAAAACTAAAGATTGTAACAACTAGGTAAATTAGAAGCCTATACTAATCCTAGACGTTGCATATATTTATCTTAAAAAATGTAATACATAAATAAATAATTAATAAAATAGAAAGTATCTTGTACATTAAGTTAGTAGTTGCATCTTCTTTTTAAGTAGTTTTTGAAATCTCAGAATCTCATCATAGGAGGCAATCACTATTACCTGATGAATTTTCCGGATTACGACCATTTAACAGAATTTTAAGGTTTGACATGCTATAAAATATTAATTATTTTACTTTGTATTTGTAACAATTTAATTATACCGGATATACGTCGGTATGTCTACCACAGCACCTTAATTTTATCTTTTTTAATGTTCTACTATTTTAATGTTTATCTAGACACTAAACTAGAATGTTCAGTTTAAATATTACGCAATAGTACAATTGAACAATTTGTGTATGACAAAAATTTTAGAACAAATCTTGTAAAAGTTCCGTTTTCAATAGCAAATTTTATATCAAATATAGGGTAAGGTAAGGATATTCCGTGACATAGGCAATGTCGTGATAGTTTTTTAAAAGTGTGTAGCTACATTGCTTATCAACGGATTTTGTACATCAAGGAGTCCTAAAAATACCATTTTTTATTGCCTAACCAGAAATGCAATTTATAAGAGAAAGTTCGAACTTCAAGCGGTCAGTATAAGAAAAATAAATAAAAGATACGTTTTAGTGAATAATATTTTACTGTTTAATCGTTGTTTGTCTTATTGTAGCTGTAATTAAGGTAATTTTGAACTAAAATTAATTTTCCATTTAGCATTTTAAAGCTTATAGTTTGTAGTATATTTTAGGTATTTTGAAAATTTTCCTGGAATTTTGAGTGCATTATGAAATTCTTAGATAAAGTAGCATAATTCTTAGCTTTAATCTAATTTTTTACACCTGAATAATTAATTAATACAAAAATAATTTTTATTGCCATAAATTTGTTAGATGCATACAATTTAATATTATATTAAGCTACTTTGAACTTTGAAAAATCATATTCGTTAAATTTCGGTGCTTAAATAATTATTGTTTATTTTTATCACGACATTACCTATCCATTTTTAAATGAAGGTGATAGGACGCAATAAACAATGCTAACTTGCTGAGTTTTACTTCTTGTTAGTGATTTAGAAGAATAGGGTAGTCCAAAATGGTAAAGAACGACAATACCATCATGCCAGTCATTTTTTTTATATTTTTATATAATTTTAGTTTATATCGGACAGCTAAAGAAACTGGGGTTCCTCTGAATCTTCAAAATTTACATGTGTAATATTTGTGAAGCCGTAGAACAAAATATTCTTTAGCGATAATTTATTTTTAGTTTTTATTTTTTATTTTGTTGTTATTTAAAATTTCATATTAATTTAATGCATAAAAGTAGTGTATGGTAAATAAATTTTCATTTTTACAAATGGTTTTAATCGTTTAAAATTTATTAGTTATGGTTTTCACCACATTTATTGCTATCACGACATTACCTTACCCATATCACGACATTAAATGTACCAGCACGACATTAACTTAAATTTCTGCTTAAACAAAAATAACAATAACAAAGTTGTGTTTCGTTCAATATAATTAATTTTTTATAAAAACGTAGATTAATTGTAGTATTATTGCCTCCTGATAACAAGAATAGAAAAATTTATCATTCAAGCCCATTAGCAACAGTTTTTCTAAAATATCACGACATTACCTTACCTTACCCTAGACCGAGGCATGCATGTAAATCTGGAAACCAACACATTAAATCGTATCTTTATTACATTATGTTTTGTCAACTTCGTTCGGTAATACATCATAGGTAGCTCAAAGTCGAGAAATCACTAATAATCTTAAGTAATCACGATAATTTATTGATAATCTTAATAATTGATTACGTAATAAAAATCTGTGTACATAAAAAATCTGAGTGAACAACCCCTCGCTGAAAGTATACATATTATTTTTTTAAATTTTTGTTTACGGTTTCACTATTATTTAAATTTAAATTAAGATTTTTTCAAAAACATCGCTATGTTTTCAATAAAAAATTAAGTAAAAATGCTATTCGATCCAAGTAGTACAAATATTGACGCAATATTGGTGCAGTATTATATGTGAACATTTTCTGATATTGGTCTATGTTGATTTCCAATGTTGGCGCAATATTTATTTACAATATTGAGAGAATATTGAAAATCAATATTGCGGCAATATCAAATGTGAACATTTTCTAATATTTGTGCTATATTGATTTCTTACGTTGGGGAAATATTGGGGTAATATTAAAAATCAACAATATGCCAATAGCAAATGTGAATATGTGATTTAAAAAAATATTTTAATTAAGTAGCTATTATAGCTGCTTTGTACAGCTTGCTGCCAGCAAGTTATTATTAAGAACTGTTAGGTAGCTAAAAGCTTCTATCTAAGCAAAATTGATACTTCTTCATAATATAATTCAATACCTTGCTAATAAATAGTTATTAAAAGTTGCAACTGCTATGTAGCTGAAAATACTACTTAGGTGAGTACTGACTTAAAGTAGCACCTTCCATGACTAGTAGTATTTTTGTTTCTTATATATACTTAGTTAAAACAGAATTAAGGTTTAGAATATAGAAAAAAAAGAATGAATTTATATTTACTTTTCCGAAAATCTAAAAAAGGATTCTGTATTGTTTATTTTTGAATCAATTGGTTTAGAGAGATATTCTCGATATTAACCATATAGTCTGCGAAAACCAACTGCCTAACTGCAAAATTATCGAAAATGAGTTAAAATATACCATGTTTAGTTTTTTACGTTATTTCTACTGGTTAAACTAGTTTCTTGATTCGAAAGTTATGCTGTATGAAAAACAATTAAATATGTGATTTTACATTAAACGTTAAACTATGTGTATTATGTCAGGTATCTGGTTCTAGCAGTAACCAGACGATATTATAAATATTTTAGAAAACCCAAGAAAAGAACAAATTTTAGTAATTTGTTTTATTTTTCTGAGTACGACCCTGCCTAGATGAGTCATGCGCAATCAAGAATCTGGTTTAAGGAAGGAGTTTGCGGTTTTTAACGGGGGGAAAGGACTTTTAAACTTTTATCATGTCAAAAAAAATTTTGGTAAGTTTTGCTTTTTGGCTGTTTTTGAGGAAACACCTTTTAACTTTTGCCTTTTAACTATGAAAAGCAAAACTAAAATTTGATATTTGTTATTCGCTTCCAATTTTACTGAAAAATTATTTTTAATTTATTTTAAAACGGCAATTTTAATTTTCAATCAAGGATATTTTTTGTCGAGCATTTCCAGCGATAGGGATTATCATTGCTCGCATAAAAATTTCAAGTGAAGTTGATTTTAAAACAAGTAATTGTTTTTACTGTTGGTGTAGCCTACTTGTGTGTTTATGTTTTTCTATTTGTGATAATATTAAGACAAGTAGCTACGATTTATTTGATTTTTTGTTTTCCATCTCAGCTTCGGCTGTCGGTCTGTCGACAGGAAACTACCTGCAGTTATATTTTTCTTATTTTCACGGAAGCCACACCATCACTTCCGCAACATTTACAGCTGGTCGTAACACCTTGGGTTTCTACACGCATCAAATCTGCTGCATCTTTTCCAGAGTGTAGAGAAAATTCTGTTTCCGCAAGGGCAGGTAGAATTTTTCATTACAAACTGAATTGTTTTAAGCTATCACAAATAGAGTACAGTGTAAGTATAAAATATCGTAAACGTTTCCACCATACTATAGCATCATCAGATTAAGTATTTTATTTGTAGTTTATTTGTGACAACTTAAAAACATTTTATTTCTTAACATCTTTAGAACTAAAATGTGCATATTTTATACAAAATATTTTTCCAGTTGATTATAAATAAATTTAGAACTTATTTCAGCTTAAAAATTTTTTAATTCAGCATAAAACTATAAATGCAAATATTCGAAATTAATTAACTTATATGACTAACCGCGCTTGCAAGTAAAAAGTAAATTTAAATCGGATCTGTGTATACAATTATGTATGTATTCTGAGTTAAAATGAAGGTATTTACAATCAAACCATATTTCCATTTTTATGGAAATAAATTAAATTAGTAAAACAAATATAATTCGTTTTTGTGGCTTTAAATTTACCGGTTGGTACGTACGTTAAACGGGAACGATATACGGTAACATAAAGTTTGATTGACAGGCGCGACTTGATATGTATGACATCGCGACTTGTCTGCCCATATTTAGTCAACAAGTCTTTCACTGTTCTACGGATCTGCATTATGTTTTAAACAGTATGTTTGGTAGCAGACAAAGTAGTAAATTTAAGTTTTTTAAGTCGGGAAATTCAAGAAAATAAAATAGTGATTAATCAAATTTCTGCAAAATTGACATAATGGGAAAGTCTCACTTAATTTTTCAATTTTAACCTGTTGAAACTTGAATTTATGTTTTCGGTTTGTTGTAGACTTAAAACTGAAAAATAAAATTTACGGTCTTAACGTTCGAGCTTGAGCTAGAAAATGCAGCGTTAGTTTTGCTCAAGAAAAACGTAAGTTTATCGTGCGAACACGAAGGAAAACAAAGATAACTCACTTTAACACTGAGCAATTACAATGATAATTTTCCAGGCAGCGGTATAGAAAAAGATCAACTTTGAATTTTATATCTTTGCTGAAGAAGCTAACCCGATGGAATACTATTTTTGAAAAAACAAAAAATCGAACTATAGAAAACTATGCAACAATTGTATGGGAAGCGCTTCAGATTCTTCTAGTTTAGATAATCTGTAACTTGAATTGATTAGTAAAAACACTTAACCAATAGAAATAAATTAGTTACAACCAAATTTTCACACGATAAAAATTTAAAACATTTAAAATAAATCATCAGTTTAGTTGCTCAATCAAAAAAGAACTAAAAAACTTGCTTTTAATCAACTAATTTATATTACTCTCCCAAAAATGTTACTTTATAACGTTTTTATGTATTTTATATAAGCTGACATGTTGATCGATGTACGAATTTTGTTGAAAACTTTAAAATATCGTCCATAGTGTAATATATTTATTGCTACTGTGTAGAGAATTTCAGATATAAATTTTATTAGTATCCATCTTGTACTGTTTGAGCGTGGGAACGTTCAATATTGTCACAAATATTCTTGCCGTTTAGGAACCATCGGATTCCATCGACGCGCTTGTCATTAACTGAGATTCGTTCGGCCACATTCAAGCAGCCGACGAAGAAGTTCTTTTTCCTTCTTTTATTTTCTTCTGAAGCTTTTGTTACGTAACCACGTTTATTACAAATGAAAAATTTGTTAAACGTTTTATTAATACTTACATAGGTGGGTACTTAGAAAATATAAATCTGTCATTTCGAAGAAAAACTGTGAATTCTTTATTATTACAGCAAATTTTGAATAACATTAAACCGTCCTTTACAAATTCTACCCTATTTGATTTAGTTGCGAATTCCACCTGCGGAATGCGAGCCCGCAAGCAAACCCCACAAAATACAAATTTGTTTCCCCGTGTGAACGTTGTGATATGCAGCTCAACTATGCCCATTCTCATACCATCAAAACGGTTTGATCAAAAACTAACCTGCCTATTTTAAATTAGGTTCAGCAATTCAAAATTCCTATAACGACGTTAATGTTGGCAAAGAATGGCTGCTTTCAAATTGTTTCAGGATTATTTCAACTATTTAACAAATGTTCTACAGCTACAAACTGTTGCTAAATTAAACTATATAATGTAAGCTTTGTAAATATTTATGAAAAGTATTTTGAAAATTGCATGAATTTGTTGATTATCTTGAATACGTGTTTAATTAAATTTAAAACGACGTTTTTAAAATTTTTATTAACTTACAATTACGTAAAGGCAGTCTTCAAATTCTGTATTTAAAAAAATTTAATAAAATTAATAACCTATCGTAATCAAATTAAAATATGCTATAATATCGCTTTAATTAACTTATCCCCAACAATCATAATGAATTCATCAATGGCCATTGCCTAATTCTTAATCTGACTAGATCCAATTTACTATTAAAGCTTGTTTGCTTATAAGAAGTATGGGTATACTTCTCAGATTTCAAAGCACAGAGATGTATTAGGAGTAAATATCAAGCAAAAATATTTTATAATATCAGGAGTAAACAAAATAATATCAATTAATTTAAAAATATAATAGCGATCATGCCTTTATGTTAAAAATTCTTGAGATTTTTATACAAAATCGACTACTAATTTGCAAGCCTTTTGATGATTTATAATGCTAAAAATGCAAAATCGTAAAAGCTCACCGAGAAATAAAATTTTAAGGTATTTTAAAGTCAGTGGAATAGTAAATTTTATTCATCATTAATTTTACGAGTATAAACTATTAATTACTAAAGCAGAAGAAACTTTTGCAATATCAACGTTTTGTCATAAACTGTAGTAAATGTAGCGAAAAAGTTTATAACTTAAGGAGGAAAACTATAAGTAGCTATAAAATAATGTAACACCCATCGATTAGTTAAAAGTGACGGAAACAAAGATAAGCTAAGCAAAAGGGTAACGCTATTAAATTTTATTAAGCCAGCTCTGTTTACGTATCATGTTGTGCTTTTAACAGCGGCAGGTCTTACAGATAAAAATTTAGTAAGCCATTTAAGAAAAGCTTCTAAGATTCCGTCTTTAATGCTCCACGTGCTTTATCACAAAAAATCTTCCTACAAAAACTTTAACCTTAATATAACTACAGAAAGTAATTATCAAAACCAAAACCGGAGATTGTTTATATCGATATGTTTTATAGTAAAATATCTGGAGGAATATTTTCTAATAAAAATTCCGTTGATACTTTATTTCTTTTTCTCGACGTTAATTAGTTGTAACATATGGATATTGCTTGTCAATGTGATGGTAGCTGAATCGAAAATTTGTGGCAAATATAATATGTAAGTCCAATAAAAATGCCTACCGACTACTATTTTGTCATCTTTATAATTTTACAGATTTATAACAACCACCTTCAACGTTGTACAACAAATTTTATCAATTTAATTTTTTCGGTTAAATGTGTCCTTCGTCATATTAATATGTCAACGTATTAATTATTTTATTTATGATTTTATTATCTCATATCTCTCCACTTCCAAATGGTTAAAATTTGTTTTTATGTGATGACCACAAAAATTTCATGTTGACTTCGGAACAATTGGTTTTTTGAATTTCAACATCAAAATCATCAAATCACCGAATTATGTAAATAAATTCTCACATATAAAAAAATAACTAAAAACTCGAGCAAAATGGAAATGTACGTAATAAAAGATAAAATGTTATGTTAGCGAGTTGACACAATTCAAGATATTCATCAGTATCAACCACAAGCCGTGAAACATAACCGAATGCATGGGAAAGCCGCCGTACGTGCTATTATCAGATACACCATCACATAAGTTCAGCTAAGTAGCAAATTAACATTCAAGTAACGAATCAGAAGAAAATATACATTTTATTATATCCATAAATGCACGCCACTGGAATTAAACTAAGCAAAATGCGAATTTTTTTACTTATACAGTTATTTTTTAAATAATAGTTTATAGACTTCCATGGGTAAATAGCAAAGAATAATATTGGCAAAAATATGTAGATATAAATGTAGACAGTTTGCAAAAATTGTTCGTTTTCTTTGCAATACCATTTTTTGACTTAGAAAAGCGGTCAAAAGTATAGAGAATATACAATGATAATACTATAATGTATTAGTACTTAGTATGGTATTATACCATGGTATAGCACTATGTATGATATATTGTAATATAGCATAGTTCGATATACTATGTTACTATGTACATGGTATATTGATTATACCATTATTTATAATTATGAAACAAAATTATAATTAAAATATACTAATAGTTAGTTCGAATAATTGAAGTAGTTGTTACAAACAAGCTGTGTTAAATTAAAAATGAACCTATATGATAGGTAGGTAATGTATTTTAAAAGAGCACTATCATATCCGGTATTCATCGAACATTTCAACAACTTAAGAAATTGTATACAGCATTAATTTTATTGTAGATTATTCGGTATGGTTTTTGACGTGAAATCGTTGTAGATACAAGTCACAAAGATTGAAATCACCAATTCGTCACTATTCGAAATGTGATAAATGATTTGATGACGACCAATACAATTGCAAGTCAGCTTACAACTCCAGGTGGTTTATATAAATTCAAATCATCAATGATATCTATATATAATAACATAATAAAGAAAGTGCTTCGACACCATACAGGGGCAAGAGATATGCGATGGGCTTGGGTGGTCTACGCGTGATGCCCTGAGCCGACAGCGTGACCCATCATTAGGTTATTGCGAAAGGCGATCTAATTGCTCGCCTGAACACCCAACGTCTTATTCATCACACCTTTGTTTCTTATAACTTCACGAATACACGAAAACTTAAAGCCCGTTCAGTGTAGGTAATATTTATGACAGATATTTGCAGTTGCATATTATCAGAATAACTTATAGATCATTGTACCAACTACTCAGGTTCAAATTAGGTTGGATAATTATGATATTTTCACAAATATATATTAAAAATATTTAAAATCACTTAAATGCTACTTTCGTATTAACTTTTTTATTTTTCAGATGAGAAACGAACGTGAAGAGAATTATCGGCATATGGGTTAACCTGAACTTGAATGTTTATGTATACACAAATTTAATTAATACGACATGGTTTTTGTTCAAGTTTTAATTTCATCCCAAATTAAAATTAAATTATAGTGTTACTTTTTTCATTATGTTAACAATATATAAGTAAACTTATCCCACAATACTGGGCAGTATAAAAAATGTTCACGATTCAATCAGGCTACTCAAAATCAACTATAAAAGTGTAGATTCATGGTACGTAATGCTATTATTGCTAAGCCATGACAAGTTAACAATAGCCAAGCATATAAGAACAATACATTAGTGACTAGCACTATCTATATCACGTTTTTTATTAGCCAACGTTCTACATAACATGCATATTTGCTTAATTAACTTACATCTTCTAATATTCAACATGAAGATACAATCATTTGATAGTCAAAGTAGTACAATAATTTTTCAAAATTGTTGACATTCACCTTCTTTAAAATAGTATAGTACCAAATAGAAATTGAATTAAAAATGTTTTAAATATTTTTTCAATATTAATGAATTATTGTTTTCCCCAGATATTAAATTTTTTAACAAAACATCAATTTAAACCTAAATTTAATACAACAAAGATACAATTACGTCATTCGTCACATTAAATTAGAGCTGACGTAAATTTTTTAATTAAAATTAGTTTTATTCAAATACAAATACAAAGGTAAGAGATGATGATGAATAAAGCAGGGAGTGGTTTCTATTATTCTAAAAAAAACTATAATTTAGTTTAATTTAATGGTCGATGACAAAAAATATGATTAAAATTAATAAAATATACCATGTAATTAACTTCTTCAAGTTTGTTGCTATAAAATGGGGATTGCCAAAATGAATATAATATTATTAATAACTTAATTTTAATATTATGAGAATTGGAAAAAAGATATAAATATATAAGTAGTTTTCTATTAACTATTATAATACCAAAATAACAAAAACTATTTAATAGCAATTAGGCTTGACTAACGAGGGACTACAAAAATTCGTTTTTTATTTTGTTCTGGTTGGAATGTGGCTACAAAATAATCTGATTTTGAAGTTAATTTATTATGACAAGTTAAATTTTTATTAAGAATTAAGCAATGCTGCAAAGTTCATAATTGAAATATTTGTGGCAAAGTACCTATTTTAGCCATTCAAAATCTAATTTTATTGAAAAGTTTATGTTATTCAAAAATAAAATTTTAATGACACCAACGTCGATTTTCAACTTAAAATGGAAAGAAAAACAGCCGAACAGCCTTCACGTACCATCTTAAAAACCGTACAATTAATTCAAGTTTTTAGTTCAATACATCACAGTTAGGTACATTTTATTGCGAATAAAAATGAAAGCAAGAAATTATAGTTCATACATAAATTGCGCAAACACTAATGACCTGAACGTGTTATCTGACTCATTTACAATTTGATGCTTACCATGATTCAATAATATCAACTAATCGACCACTAATTAGGAGCAGGTATGAGATTCCAAGGCTCTTGATCAGCCAATTTGTAGGTAATCGAGCATTGAACATCGCTCCGATTGCGCTGACGGGATTTTATTCATAGCATTTAACACGATAAACCAACTGAAACAAAAACCTGAAAATTAGCAAGAATATTTAAAATAACAACTTGACGTAAACTAATTAAACCACTTAACTATTTTGTTTATTTATTTGCAATTAATTTCTTAAATTTATATTTCCTTTTTTTACTAATTTGTATCCCGACTACACCATTTCGGTAATTAACAAAAATTAGTAACAGGAAAAATGTTGACATAAAAATAACCAAACCAAATAAATAAAGCTTTGAGTTATCTAACTTCAATCTTAGTTAAAATTTTTTTCATTTTTCTACTCACAAATTTAGATAGTCTTTTTAAGAAAATGAGACACAGATATAATGGGTCTTTTAGTCGCAATCAATATTATTTATATGTAAAAAAAATTTGTTAATTTGCATCAATAGTGCACATAATATTATGATTATTTTATTATTCTGTATGTTTAAGCATACTTAACATATTGAAGTGCAATTACTTATAGAAATTCTGGGAAAAGCTTATTTACTTGCTACACTCATTTTGATATTCAGTAGAATATTATACGCACGAAACTCTGTGTTTATAGTAATCAAAATCAAATTTTGTATTCACGAAGAAAATTTATTAATTTTATTATTTATTAATAGACTTAAAAACTTAAAAAACTTTAAACTTATTGGTTTAAATTAAATAAATAAAATTAGTACTCGTATTGCTATAAAGCCAACTAATCTGCAGCTTATCTGTATTATCGTTTGTAATGCAATAGTTAAACTTATAAAATAAAAAGAAATTATAATTTTCTATTAGTCCAGTCATTTGGTACTTTTACCTGGAAAGTTTTCCTGGAGTTTTGAAAATTAGTGATTTTATAGATTACGACATGCTCTTTTCGAATTTCTACTTTACCACCTTGTATTTTTGCCGCTCGCGTCGCCATATTGAAAAAATTGCGCCTAAAAACAGTTTTCTGATAATATCTCCTTTCTGACTCATTTAACGATAAAAATAGTTATGTAATAAATTAAACTAGAGAAAATTTGCTATAATTTAAGTATTAACTGTTTTTTTTGTAAAATGAATAGTTTCAGCGTACTAGTGCCACAAACAAACATGCATCTACACCAACAAGCGGTTTTCGTACATACATTATATTAAGGAAAAATATTATATTGTTATTAAGCCCATCGAGGTTATTTAGGAAAATAAAATAAAAGATACTTTCCTCGAGAATATATTATATATTTTAACGTAAACTAGTTTCTTCGTCAGAAAATCTATTTCAAACAATATGAACATTTCAATTATCTTTTTTTGACAGTAGTTAAATTTATTTTAAAAAACAATTAATACGAAGTTATTAAGCTGTGTTTTAACTTTATTTTGTCAAACAAAAATTTAAAAAAATTTTTATTATTAATTAAGTTATCGCCATATTTGTTGGATTCCGTCCCACAAGTCGTGCTTTGCGGTGACCATCGTAACATTTTACTACTTCATCTAAAATCAATCAAATAAAAAATAATCTGTAGTTTAATAGTTAATCTAGTGGCTAATTAAAAGCTTTTGCTTTTTTCTTGAAAAATAACAAAATGGGGGCCACTAATAATTAACTTACGGATTTTCAAGGAAAAGATCGCTAGTTCATTGTTTATAAAATCTATAAATTTTATTAAAAAACAAATTCCTTCGTTCAGGCACTAGATTTTTATGTTTTCAATAAACTGTATAAATTCTATTCAAATCCATCGAGTGGTTTTTGAATTACAGCCGTCACCGATTTTCAAAACGTAATTTTGAGAAAATCAACTTCTAGTTTTACACTAGATTTATGTACATATATATTTAAAAATATTTAAAAAAATATTGTAGAACGCATTGAAAAACCGGCTCTCTACAGTCTACATCCTGTAGAGTCCTTCGCAGGAAATGAGTTTTCTGGCCAAAACTCGTGTTGGAGTAGATTTTGAGCCGCTCGTACGCTAAAACTATTCATTTTACAAAAAAAAAGGTTACTAGATAAATTATAGGAAATTTTCTCTAGTATAATTTATTACATAACTATTTTTATTGCAAAATGCGACCGAAAGGAGATATTATCAAAAACAGTTTTTAGACGCTATTTTTCACATATGGCAGCGCGAGCGGCAAAAATACGAGGTGGCAAAGTAAAAATTCGTAAAGAGCATGTCGAAATCTATAAAATCACCAATTTTCAAAACTCTCGGAAAACTTTCCAGGCAACCTCTTGTTTGAGCACCAAATGACTGTACTATATGCTTTATATTCAAATTCTACATAATTTTATTGCTCTTTTGAAAATGTTCATCAAAACTACTATTATTATCAGTATAAGAATGCGAATTGTTACAAAATTTAATTCTGTAATTAAACCCTTAAACAAAATTGAGAGCAATCTCAAAAAATATAGTAGCTCTTAACTTGACATAATATTCGACTCACTATAACCGAACATCTTTTGCAAAAATTTGCATTCTATATGTATGTATTTGCAAATCAGCAATCATTACGTCCTATTCTAGAATTAAAATTTGACCAAACCACATCGTTGCAAGTACGTAAAATATTTTGGCACTTTTTTTAAGAACTATTTTTATAATTTTTCAAACAATTAATTTTGGTGTTCTAGTTGGAAACATCGGTTTCCTCTCAGTCACCAACATTATCTTGAATTCCATGTTAGAATATTTTATGCAACATTTCGAATGTATTTCCATTTTTTTAAATTTTTGTTTTATTGCTCTTAAAGAAACTATTTTATAAATAATGCCTATGCTATAAATGAACCTATTGATAATATAAATTTAAATATATAATCGAATGGGAAAAATTATCAATTCACCCATTTAAATTTTGTGCGCTTAGATGCAAAGTCTTATAATGACTTTTAAAAGTCAACTAACAATATTTCATCAAAATGAAGAATGTAGGAATTTTCCACTTTGCATTAAAATAGGGAGGTTTTCTGTTTACCTCACTTTCCATCGACCGTATGTTGGCAATTTCTTAGTGCATGTTGGTATTCGGTACTTTCAGAGTTACTAACTTGTCGAGGTACACAAAGATCCTGCGGAGATAGCTCCATAAAAAGAAGAAGCAAGATTTAATCAGCTGTTGCATTACAAAATTTTTACTATTAGAGAGAGTTTTTGATAAGGTGTACCTATATATAGGTACAGATTCATGATTAATTTATCAAATATAAACGAAATGACAGCAACTTCCGATAGGAAACCATATTTTCCACAAAATAACGTGCGTCGCACACATACAAATTTCGAGAATTAAAAATCAGTTAGTGTTAATAAATTATTATAAATATTATGTATGCACAACATACTATACGTAACTTGATGTAAATATACAACAATATTTTGTTCATACATGACAAGTTAAATTTTAATGAAGTATTTTAAATTAATGTTTAAGTTTATTTTAATACTTCAATAAAATCAATTGTTGTGGAACGATTTTCTGCTTAAGTATCTGATTATGTTCCTTTGTCCTTATATTTTGGTTTTGTTTGTCAATTTTTTTTAAAGGTTGAGAGAAAGGTGCTTGTAGTTCAGGTTTCATTTAAAGTTCATAATATGCATGCCTACCATATAATAATATATCTTATTAACATAATAAGTATTTTAACAAGCTAATTAGTTAATTAAAGTCGGTTAAAAACACTCAAAATAACAATAGTATATTATACATCATGGGACTAAGGTGCTGCTTTTCATCCCGCGTGCAAAGGTTTTTGCACGAGGTGTTAGCCGAGTGCAAAAATTGCACACGGGATGAAAAGAACCTTAGTCCCAAGGTGTATATATTATTTTTCACAATTTCGCTGAAAATGCTGAATTACATTGGTTAATAACTAAATTTGAGATTTTGAAATTGCTCGAAAACAGCGCTAAATATCAAAAAAAAAGTATTACTTTAGTCCCGCAAAAGCGGGAGTAAAGTGAGCACTTGACTCCCGGAATTGTGAAAAATAATATAAATAATAAGTTACTAAAGTACTTTAGTGCCGCATTGCATCTTGCAGCTTAACTTTTACTGCCACCCAGTGCCGGAAGAAGGTTTAATGTCGATTGTAAATCTCATAATTAAGTTTTATGTTTTTACAAAAACAGCGCAGTTTTAGCTAATTTAGCATATATTTACAATTTTACAAGCCCAAAATAGAAACAGCACTAGTCACCTCATGCAGTGTTAACCGCGCCAACTACTAAAAACAGCGAGAAATTATTATCTAACTTAATATTAATAAAAAAAAGAATTTATAACTTTTAGTTATTTACGGGAATATTAAAAATTTATCATACAATGTAAACTTATTAATATTATAAATTAGATACCTACTTACATAAAATATTATTAATATTTTCAACATTTAACTATCTGGATAAAGCTTAAAAGACAAATTAAAGCAAATTTAATCAAAAACTTATTAAAAGATTTAGCTTATTATTTGGCCGACGTGAATTATCAGAAAATGAGAAAAACTAGTGACCAAAGAAACCTAGTGATATAAAAGCGTAATATTACATTTCTAGTAAAATTTGGGTTAGTACAAGAAAACAGCAGAGGACGGTTACGGTCTGATGCTTAAGTGCGTCGGCTACTAAGCGGAGAATCGTGGTTCGAGCCCGAGTAGAGCAAGAACTTTATTCTAAACGTCCTCCCTCGGCGGGGAATGACAAACCACCGAGGTAATCCGCCTTGAAAACCCTTCATAAAATGAAGTGGTTAGCCAAAACCCACTCTGGGTTGTAGCGCTGTTTACAACGACAAGAAAACAGCTTTGTGGAAAACAGAGTGTTAAGGTAGGCGTTCACTTATTCGCACCGTCGTCACCGTCCGCATCGGACGAATTTTCGTGTTAGGGTGAGCCTGTGTAGAACTGGTAGAACGATACGATGTAATGAACGCTGGCTCATTTAAAATAATGCAAAGCAACTGAAAATGCGATGACGGCGTTGCTGGCGGTGAGGTCGATGCGGGCAAGTGAACGCTTACCTTTAGTCTACCTTAGTGCAATATTCCAAATACATCTAATCGTTTGCGAAATAATCAAAATTAAAAGTTAATTGTTAAAGATTAGATCTTTACACCGAATAAAATATTCTATTTGTATTAATAATTCTAATAAAAAATAATAAATTTAAAAATAATCTGCAATGCTACAAAATAGTGAAACACTACTTTATACTTTATACATTTTTTTAAAACTAAAAATAAATATATAATAAATGTATAAGTCAACGTTTTGCTTGTAGATTACTTCAGGGCAGTATTTATATATTTTACAAAAATAAGTTATAGTTATTAATCTTATTATGTAGGAAGAAATATATTCCTAATATTTATACTGCTAGTAGCTAGTACATAACAGTTTTGCACAATCTATAGCCTTGCTCATTGTATGTTTGAAAATTTCGATTAAGGGTTAACAATTATTGTTCTAAATTAGATATAGCCTTCTTAGGTTTAGCGGTGTATACATAAAATACTGGATAAATGATCTAAATTCCAATTTTGCTATGTATAAAAACTTAATTATGCAAATTCCTGCTTCCCTACTTACTTTAGAGAAAAAATGAAAGATACAAAAATAATGCAGAAATCATTACACCGGGAAAAAATGAAAGACACAAAAGTTATGCAGAAATATAAACTACGAATGATAACACCATTACATTTTATTTAGCTTTTACTTAAAAGGTCAAAGAATGCTTTCAAAATTGTTAAAATTTTCATTTATCGCACTGGCCATGTAATAAATTCAATTTAATTTCTATTTTCAAAAATTATTACCATGGGAACTTGCATGGCCAGTCTGATAAATGAAACTTTTAACAATTTCAAGAGCATTTTTTGACGTTTTAAGTAAAAGTTAAATAAAATCTAATGTTATTATCATTCGTAGTTTATTTTTCTGTATTATTTTTGTCTTTCATTTTTTCTCTAAAATAATTAGGGAAGCAGGAATTTGCATAAATAAGTTTTTATATGTTAATTTTCTATGTTCGGCTAACTCATTTAACACCCGATATAAAGTGCCCTTTATGAAATCTGCTGCATTTAAAATTTTTCAAAAAAAAAAATTTTAATTTTAATTTTTTTAATTATTTCTTCCTTTATACACTTAGGCAATATTTCCAACTCAAAAAAATTATTTTCCTTGAAAAAAAAAGAATTTCGTGATGAAGGGTTAAAATGTCAAAACTATTGAATTTTGCAATGAAAAGGTGCAAAGGAAACGTTTCATTTTAATATTGTGGGATATTATATTTTTGAATTAAGGGATTTACTTTTATAATTATTGTCTTGCTGTGTTGACAAAGCGTTGAAGTGTCAGCTACAGCCTCTATTCAGATGCAAAGAGCTTTTAAAGTGGGTTTCTCTCTCAGAGATTCCTGGCATTGTTTTTGCATCAACGCCTTGGGATTCCAGCTATCAACTCGAGATTATCATGCTACTTGCTTTTGTTTCGTTTGTTTTATGTATGTAGTCTCATAGTCGATAAATAAACAATGGTGAGTTGTGGACTATCATTATTGGGTTTATTTATTGGGTATACTTAGGAAAGATTTGCTGAGACTTACTTCAACCCTCGCATACCGTCGGAGCATAACCATGGCTGAGCATAGAGTTTCACGTTTTTTAAAACAAGTGCTTTACACTTGGTAAGCGAAATCTGCTTCTTGCATCGTCTATGATCGAATCCCAGAGGGATAGATGATACATTTTTTGTTTTAAGTTTCCGGCTGAAATTGTATCAAAAAATTGAGCAGGCTGGACTAGATAGACGGATAAAGGAGTAAATGTCTATTTTTATTCTAAATGTCTTTTAACTTTTAGACTGAGTGATTTAAATGTATGCTACATAAATAATAGTTAGCAATGTTATAAGTGCTTAAATTTTGTAAGATTTTAAGTTCTTAATTAATAGTTAATAACTTAACTGGTAGACCAGTATATCAAAGTTAACCATTTAAAGTTAAAAAGTTAATCATATTCAATTTCTCAATTTTTACTTCAGCGACTCAAAACCATTTAGTAAATGTGTAAAATAACTACCCAAGTAACAATTTTTACACCATGGTACCAAAAACACCAAGAAAACACCGTGTATTTTAACACCTTGGTGTTAAACTGGTGTTTGTACTACTAAAGGACCACTATTGTGATATAATGGTGTTTTCATTACTAAAATAACACCGTGGCGAATTAATGGTGCTTTTAACACTCAATCAACACCGTTGAAATATAAAATTACAATTTTAGTTAGTGTTTTTACTACTGTATTGACACCGTGGCGATACAACGGTGTATTTCATACCAAAGTACCACTGGGGTGATACAATAATAGCTCTGTGGTGTTTGCCGAGTGCTAAAACACCACAGTAACCCCAGTAATACACCAGTGTCTGTTCAGTGTTACCATGGTGTCTCTCTGGTGTTTTTTTGGTGTATAACACTTGCCAGCTTGGTGTTTAACACGTGGTTCAATATAGTTTGCCGAGTGTTTTAACACCACAGTAACATACTTAAAACACCAGTAATACACCAGTTTCAGCTCGATGTTACCACAGTGTTTCCTCTGGTGTTGCTGTGGTGTTTCAACACTCGGCAAACTATACTGAGTCACGTGTATAACACCTAGATAATTAGGTGTTTAACACGGAATTTACACTTTTATGCAATTAACACCGTAGTGTTAGCCCGGTGTTAACACGGTGTTAACTCTTCAAAATGTTACTTGGGTAGGGAGAGTATAAAATTACTGTTTTTCTTACTTTCACTGTAGCATATAACAAAATAGAGTCAGTCGCCGGTGTACCCAGAATTATTGATCCTCTTATATTTTTAACTTCTCTCCATTGAACTTCGAGTTCAATGCAATGAAAAGCATCTTTACATTCGTTGCTCAAACTAAGATTTATTTGAATATTTAGGGATATTTCACCTAAATATGACTACAGCATAGAAGCAATCTGGAACACTCGCTGTCCATCAAACTTAATTTTGGTAATAAACAGCTAAATTTAATGAACATATTATTTAGATTTAATGAATGTAATTTTATTTTGTTTCAAATAATCCACAACCAATTGCCATCGTTTTGCTAAATGTAATTTTAATTCGCAAATGAATTTTATGTAATTAATGCAAGTAATTAAATAATTGTTTACAACATGTTTTATAAACTGTGTAGTCAGTCTGTGCGGGAATTTTAAAACTGGTCATATAAATAATAACCATTCATACCATGAGCCGTCGTGACTTCAATAATAAAAAGTTAATAAAAATAAGGTCTAGCACGCAAAGCGCACTTGACGTATATTTCTTAATAACACAATGCTTCGTCATTATATTTAACGTTTTATAAATTAATGTCACGCTACTCTGCGGTTAGACGATTTTGCTAAATGTGGTTGAAGAAAATAATGGTGTTGGTTAAATATGGTTCATCATTTACAATAACAAAAAAATTACACATAACAATAAATTATAAGAATTTAAAATAGGTATTAAAATAAAATCGGTTAATTTGTGGGAAACCGCATAGCTTATCTTCAAGTTCTCAAAAGGAACCCAAAAATGATCTTTTGGAATAATTCATGGGCTTAATATTTTGTATAAATATGTGATGTAATTGGTTTTTATTATATAGAAATATTCTATTGAGGCTACGATAAAATATTTCAAGTCGGCAAGTTAATTGAACAAAATTATTATACCTAATAGTTTAATGTCTTGAGGTCATCTTCTACCATACCGTCTATATAGACAGTGTTGGAGATGGGATGTGGCAAAAGGTAACCAAGAACTATAATAGCCATTAATAACATGCCGCCAACGCGGTTTCGTGCGAGGCTTCTTATAACCGATCTGTCTTGGTTTCTCTCTTCATGTAATCTTTCCAACCTTGTTCGCGAACTAGAACTTGTATCGGCAGTTTATGATTTATATAGTAACACTTACATATATACACGTTAAATATGACTTAAGTTGTTCACTATCTTGACAGAATTATCTAACCATTTAGAAACTTAACAGAGTTGTTAATTTTTTAAAAATAAAATTTATTCATGTCTTTAATCAAACAAAATAAAAATTAAGACATAAATAAAACGATTCCTATTTCAACTTACTTCGGCATTTTTAATTTCCACGAGATACAATGAAATATCTTTTTTCTTAATGAGCCAAATTTTATGTTATTAAATTTTGCGGATAGATAATAGTTTTTTCGAGTTTGCTTATCTGAATAATCGTATAGGTTAGGTACACGAATACATTTTTGCTTAATTATTTATTTATGTAAAAATTAAATTTTTTATGGCCCAATACTTGATTGCTAATTAGGTGTTTTTCATTAATTACAATTTACTGCCGTAACTGTTTATTACGTAATAAATTTAATAAAAAATATATTACTTAGTGTTTATTCCAAAATTTTATTATCAATCTCCTTTCGACTAGTATATCGAATGTGATGATATAAATGCCAATTATAAATTTGTTTACTGTAAACAACTTTGCATAATGTAGTTGATAACGTTTGCATCGTTCTAAGACCACCCAAACACAAGTTGCTTCCTGGGGGGCACTTTAAGACATCTTCATGGGCCCAGGACATAAATTTGCCGTGGACATGCTCTGATCACGCAACCTGAATGAACCGATTGATTAAGAGAACTAAATTTTGAAACCTATATAATTTTATTACGTTGTCTTGGCTATTTTTCTCTCGTTTCAACTATACACCAATCTAATAAACATATTTAAATTTAGAATTGATATTCGCGACTGAAGCAAATTATTAAACACGTTTGGAGATATTAAAGAAATTAATAAAACAATTTTGGTAATAAGACGGCGAAAGCAACGGTTAAGTGCTTCCATGCAGTCACCCATTAACAACTTAGATATTCTAAAAACTATTACATCAAAATATGAACACATGGATTGCGTAATGGAAGAAGAGGCATTATGACAGTACAGGGGATGTTGAGGATTGAACTTCATCCATACCCCTTACGGATAATTATGGCGCAGCTTGTCTAGCTGCTGAAAATTAAAACAAAAATTATTATTAAGAAAACAACAACATAGAATTTATTGCTGAAATAAACTGGATTTTCCGATAATCTAAATTTGTCTAAATTAGATTCAGTTCAATAATTTGCGTAATTCTATAGAGGTACCGACCCCCAAAATCAAAATCAATATCAAAAACACATGGATTGTGCTACGGATGCATTTTCCTATTATTTTATTATATTTTTGTAGTATGGAAACCCCAAATCAATGCAATATCGGTTATGGGTCGAAATGGCTTTGTTTGTTAATTGTAATTGATATTTAAGCCGCATAAAGTAACATTAAACATAAAAAGATTAAAATTTATAAATATTTTTATAAAATTTTCCACACGCAATATTTACAGAAAATGATAGACATGTGTCCGTCATATTTGCAAACAAAACCCAGACTATTTTAAGATGTTTTAATAACAATTTTAATAATAATAATAATGAATGGATTTTGTAACGCAATTTTATGGTCAATTATTATTGCGTTTATTACATTAAGTTCCTTATTTTCTGCAAAATCAGAAAATGTTTTACTAAACATTAAACATTATCATCTCCAGCGAGAAAAAATTACTATACGAATATTTATTTCCTTAAATATTGGTTTTATTACATTCATCATAAGGTCATATACAGGCTAAGCAGAAACTGTAAGTATAAAAGTAAAAGGAATGCTTTTTTATTTTTCACGTAAATAAAACAGCAACATAATGATAAAACAATAATTGGTTGTGGAACGAAAAAAAATTGTTCACTTAAAACTTATTATTCCTACGTTTTAACATTTAATATTAGTCGATACTAATAATCCAACATAAATTGCAATTTTAAATTTGTTTATTTCATAAAAATAAATAAATATTTTGATAACGAAATCAAGATCAAACAACTAATAAACTTAATATGAATAGTTCAAGGTGAATTACCGCAAATATAATTTACGAATAACGCATTTATAACTATAATTAAATATTGAAAAAATTTAAATTTTATAACCAACTCAAATTAATACGTTGAATTATAATTGCATATGATGTAAATTGTACATTCGTATACATTAAACAAGTTTTGTTTAATGGGTATGTGTGCTTTTTAATCAAAATCATCTCTTTATAAAATGCTGTAAAACTGATCAAGTAATAATTATATTATATTACTGATAATTAAATAACGTACCATTTGACCCTTTCCCTATGCATCACATGAGACGTAATTTGTCCCTTGCACACTTTTGCAAGCAACGGGTTAAACTTTTATACCTATCTGTTTTATAGCGAACTGTGAGATTCATGTGCGTGAAGTTAGCCCCGCCATTTTTGAAAATTTCAAAATTGAATATTGTGCCGGGTTGTGCCCGATGTGTGCTACCTTGTGCCGTATTTTTTTTTTATTTTACTTTTTTTTGTTTCATTTTATAGAGATTGCTTATTTTGGGGTAGAAGTTAGCCCCGCCATTTTTGATGATTCTAAAAATCAAAATTGTATTGGATTGTACTTGACTTGTGCCGTTGTGTGCCGTAAATTAAAAAATTTTATTTTGATAAATAAAAATTTTTTGGGCCAAAAACTATTTTATCGATAGAAGTTAGCCCCGCCATTTTCGATAATTCTAAAAATTTTAATTTTATTGGATTCTACTTGACTTGTGCCGTTGTGTGCCGTGAATTTTAAAATTTTATTTTGATATATAAAATATTTTTGGACAAGAAAAAACGTCAGTTGAAAGGATCGAAAAGAATTGAAGTGGCAAAAGAAATGATTGAAGGTAAAACTCTACCACCTGTTGTATGGAGACGTACAAAAATGAATGAACTTGCTGATATGTACGACTCAGAGCCACCGCATTTGTTTTCTTTAAACAGCTGAAGAAAAGCAAAACAAGAACGCCAACAGAAAGTAATGGGTTTAAAGAGTAAGTGCTTGTTCACAATGTACGTAAAACGTAAGATGAACATAAGACTTAAAAATAAAAATATAAATAAAAACTTAATGGAGTATCGAATAATATTAAAATCTTAAAGTACACGACGTAGAATGTTCTTTTGCATATACCAAAATAATTCCAGTATTTTTCAATATTCGATTCAGGTCTTATTTGCATTTGAAATTCTTACGTTTTATGAATTTCTTACATCTTATGTACATTGTGAACAAGCACTAATATATATAAAAAATAATATAAAATCTTTCATTTATTAAAATACAGTCCACAAATTGAGGGAGCTATTAGAAATATAGGATTAGATCCTTTATGATATAATGCTCATTATTTGACTAATGAACAAATTGCAATTTATCAGAAATATCATGAAGTATTATACATTGATGCAACTGGGTCATTGATGAACTCTATGAAATTACCAAATGGAAAACGCAGTTCGCATATTTATTTATATCAAGCCGTAGCGAAGATTGGAGAAAAAACTGGTCCTGTGTTTCAAATGATTTCAGCAGCTCAGAATAGAAATTTAATTTCTATGTGGTTAATGGAATTTCTACGAATAGGATCTTTCCACAAGTCTACTTTTCCTTTTCCTAAAGAAGTAATAACAGATTTTGACCGTGCATTAATGGGCGCAGTAGTAAGAGCATTTGCAAAGCAATATTCTCTGGCTGATTATCTGTCTTTATGTTCTAATTTAATTCAAAATAGAAATTTTGAAACTCCACGCTGTTTTGTACGTTTGGATATTTGCCACTTCACCAACATGCTAGCAAAATGGAAATTCTGGCATGAACACCCTTCTAGAGTTAAAATATTCTACATTAATAGTATCGCTGTTTTAAGAAATCAGACAACTCGAGAAGGAATTGAGAAACATGCTAGAGCCACTTTTAACATGGCGTTAAATAGTAACGAAAGTCCTGGAAGTTCTACCGATAACGCTCTATTATTAACAATGGCAGTTAATGGTATAAATATGAAAAATCAGGAAATCAATGTAAATGATGAAGTTGGAGAAGTTGATGAAGTTTTTTATACACCTATTTTATAATACCCTTTCTATATACCTTAAATCAAAAAATTTACCTTTTTACTTATCTGGTAGCAACCCTTTCAAACTTTTACCTGAAATACAAAAGTTAACAAATGACCATTACATAAGAGGGAGTTTATAATATTAATTACAGTATCTTTTATCTCAATTAATTAGAGCGAAAAATTGTGTGTGCCCAAAAATATTTTATTTATCAGAATAAAATTTTAAAATTTACGGCACACAATGGCGCAAGTCAAGTAGAATCCAATAAAATTAAAATTTTGAGAATTATCAAAAATGGCGGGGCTAACTTCTATCGATAAAACAGTTTTTAGCCCAAACAAATTTTATTTGTCAAAATGAAATTTTATGATTAACGGCACAAAACGGCACAAGTCGAATAGAATCCAATAAAATTAAAATTTTTAGAATTATCGAAAATGGCGGGGGTAACTTCTATCGATAAAATAGTTTTTGGCCCAAAAAATTTTTATTTATCAAAATAAAATTTTTTAATTTACGGCACACAACGGCACAAGTCAAGTACAATCCAATACAATTTTGATTTTTAGAATCATCGAAAATGGCGGGGCTAACTTCTACCCCAAAATAAGCAATCTCTATAAAATGAAACAAAAAAAAGTAAAATAAAAAAAAAATACGGCACAACGTAGCACACATCGGGCACAACCCGGCACAATATTCAATTTTGAAATTTTCAAAAGTGGCGGGGCTAACTTCACGCACATGTGAGATTCCAAATATTCCCTTTAAAATAAGCAAAAACTGCAAATTTTTGGCAAAAATATAACCAAATTTGCACAAAAGATTTCAAGCAAGTAAAGCAGTTAAAATAATAGTATATTGCTTTAATTGGATCAAATGTAGGATTTTGTTAACCAGTCTGTAGGGTTACGGAAGAGCAGGAAATCAATACTAAGCAAAATGATGATAGTACTTGAGTGCCACCCAGTCTGTCGCTGACAGTAAGTTAAAACAATTACTTGGACAAAATGTGAGTCTTTAAGATGGGCAAAAATTATATCGAAGATCATGCTTTTTTAACGTTTTCAGGAAAAATATATTATGAAACATGTTATGCTAAATAAAAATTGAAAGATATATAATCTTTTATTATTTGAAAAGTAGTATAAACTATAATAATTATACATATTACAATAACTTCGTCTGAAGCAAAAATTTAATTAATTTTATTTATGTTTACTATTTGCCATTGTTTCCACTTTTAGGTGATTTGCTCAGTTTGTTATTTTAATAGGTCCTGAATAGGCTTAAAGCTGGAAGAAACATCCATCTGTTAAACAAGTGTTTTATTAAATATACATTTTATGCAAAGAAAAAAAGCTTTGATATTTTCGATGATGAAGCTCTCTTGTTTAATCTTACTACCTTATTAGAGCTATGTACCTAAGTAGCATTCGAAATGGCAGCAAAATTATTTTATAAAAGTAAATTGGCTACTAAAATCAGAACATTTTATGTAAGAGTTTCTTATCTTTGCATTAATTTTCCTCAATTTGGCACTTCCCTATCTAATTCCTATCTTTGTTACATTGGATTTATTCTTGAAAATTGCAGTTTATTTTTGTGTTTTTTTTTATTGTTCACTAGGGTTGAAGTTTTAACTTATAAACTTCATAACAGTTCACTTAGAATTACATTAATTAAAGTATTGGAAAGTTAGCGTAGTGTAACAAATTTCCACTGAGAAAAAGAATTTGACAAATCAAGACATATTTAGTACCAACAGAGTTTTTTTGCTGCTTCTTCAAGAGCCTTATTCGATTCCGGACGTATGGGGGTTTCCAGTTGCCTTCCCCATAAGCCCAAAGATCAACAGCAGTGTAGTGTAGTTGGTGTAGTCTCTGCGTTTTTTTGCTGCTACAACAAATTTTATACTGCCATAACGAAGTTTAATAATCTGTTCAGAAAAAATATTTGTTATATAATATTTCAATTAATTTCGTGTTAGTTCAGATAATTTATTGTTGGGGCGGGTTTTGTTTATTTTTGGAGATAACTTCCCTCTTGCTTTCGCTTGGTAATGGTTCTGATGGGTAATATTTTTATCATGCAAATAAAATAGTTAGCTTTGAATAACATTAATTGCTTTAATGAGCTTATTGTTAAAACAGGTACCATACGAGTACATGCTAATTTATTTGTATATTTTTAGTTTAGTAATTCAAAAACGCTATTAATATTAACTTTTTAACTACAGCAATAAAAGGGTTACCAATAAATAAGTAGGTAGGAAAAAATGTTGCAACTAAAATTGATTTGAAAATATAAATTATCTAATATTTTTGTAGTCAAAAACTAACTAGTTTTTTGGAAATAAAACTTTTTTTTTATTGATATTTAATTTCACACCCGTTCTCCTTCTTATTAAATAATATAAATCATCGCTTAATGATCCTGTATAATTATGTACCTACCTATGTATATTTGTGGTATATTAGTTACGTAGTATGATGAAAATGCTTATAAAATGTGTTCAGTATATTATTAATTATTTGTGAACTTGGTGAAAGTGAAACTTGTTAAATATGTATACCGGGTACTGAATGAGTTAGCCGAACATATAGGAAATTAACATGTAAAAACTTATTTATGCAAATTCCTGTTTCCCTAATTATTTTAGAGAAAAAATGAAAGACACAAAAGTTATGCAGAAATATAAACTACGAATGATAATACCATTAGATTTCATCTAGCTTTTACTTAAAAAATCAAAAAATGCTTTCAAAATTGTTAAAATTGTCATTTATCGCACTGGCCATGTAATAAATTTTCATATTTTTAAAAAACTTTCTTGAGTCTTTTCTGTTTGACATATTATGAGGCACATTTTTAAAATACTTTTGAACTATAGTATTGCAATATAGGCGCTACAACCCAGGATCGGTTTTGGCTCATTTTTCAAAGACTTTCAAGGCAAATTACTTGGGTGGTTTGCCATTCCCTGCCATCCTGCCAAAGGAAGACGGTTAGAATAAAGTTTTTTAAAAATAAATATTTGTATATAATTATGACTACCTATTAAAAAATATTTTTGTTTGGCTTTACGTGAAGTTTGAATTTTAAACTTTTGACAATAGCGTCTAAAAAATGATCTCTTAATTTTCGTTAAAACAAGTTTATCGACAGGAAAAATGTATGTTTGTTTTCTCTATTTTCACCATCAATATTTACATCAGTAAACATATTAGTATAACGTAAAAGCACCGGTAATAAATTTTCACTGTGCCAAAATATTTAGTTTATTAAGAAACTATAATCTTACAAGCGTCGTTATTGTTATCGCACCGTTTTTCGTTTTCTAAACGGTTTAGAAAACCACGCGAGGATCGAATAGTTTTCTTGAAATTGCTAGAAGTTTCCTAGGAAATGTCTTCTGAAACGAGCTTTTCATACTACGTATTATTTCTTTATTATCTATACTTACTCTTTCTACGTTCTAAAATTTTAAAAATGTGCATTTTATTAAATAAATAGGAAATCTAAAATCTTTTTTGAATTTTTGGGATAGTTGGTAACAAAAATATGTATTTGCTTATTAAGCTTGCAGTTTATAATTTTGTTAATTATTATTACTAATTATTTCCTAGGCAATTAACATATTTTGCACAAATTTATAATTTCTAATTTCATTTATAGTGAAATCATGAGTTTATTTTTACTGACGTTTAGTTACCAGCCTATTAAAACAAAACAATTGTGTTTTCGATACGCGATTGGGTTTCAAAATGACTTTGTTTTAAACGTAAAATGGAAAAAATGATTTTCAAACCTTCGACGACTTTGAACTTCTCATTATCTCATGAACTTCTAAATATATGCTGTGCAAATCTGTTAAGCAAAAAATTTAATTGCTACTCCCTCTCTCTATTTACTTTGAATTAAAAAATTATTTTTGTATTATTTTGATATGGTTGTAGAGAGGCTAGGCTTAAGTGAACTGCGGGGTTAAGTGGTCTTCTGAATTATCCGCTTTGAACCTTATTATCAGAGGCGGAACTACCGGGGTGCGGTGGGTGCGACACATACGGGCCCCCTGCTAAAAGGGCCCCCAGTTGTACTGTGACCTTTTCAATCTTAAAAAAATTCTCAAAAATAGGAGGTGCACCGTGCACGACTAGATGCTATTTGAAGTCTGGGAAGGTATAGAATACCCCCAGGTCACCAGCAATTATGTTCAAATGATTGCCATGTTGCTAAACTTGTGACTTCCATACCTGGAATGTTACTATATTATTCTGTGGGGTGTTCCACACTCCCCAGACCCCCCGGTGAGAGTTTTCACGGCGGATATATATATGCTGTATAAATAAAATGCAGTAAAACATTTTGTTTGTATACAAATGATATGTAGATGTATTTCTTCTAAGAGAATATAAAGTTTTCATATCAAGACACAACGTATACTGTATACACACACATCTTTGGGTTTTCAAACCGGGGGGTCTGGGGGGTATGGAATACCCTCCAGTACACCAGCAATTATATTTGTTGAAAAATCAAATTAAAGTTAAAACCCTCCAGGTTTTTATTCAGTTTTATTTATTTATTTTGTTTGTTACTTTACTTTTCTCTCCCAAAGTTATTTGGAATGATAATCTCGTTAATCTCTTTATGCGCACCAGGCCACCAGGGCTAGACAATTTCGCCCACAAATTTGTGCGAAAATCTCAAAATTATGAAGTCGTTGCAGTCTAATACCGCCTTTAAATCTTAAATCAAAGGCGGATCTAGGCAAGTTCACGGAAGGGGGAATAAATACTATATATATTATGTATTTTAATAAGAATATTTTATTTTAATATTTATATTTTTAAAATTTCACCAAAACAAAACGTAGTAAATTTTATTGTTTTTTGAAGGCTCATGAGTGGGGGTTGATATCCTGTTGTATCTGCCTTTGCCAGGCAATCTTAGAAAATTAAAAATAGAAATAAAATAATTAATCTATGGTATTCTAAAGATTTCCTAAACTTCCCAAGATCTCCTTCGAAGGAAAATAGCATTTAGAATAGAATTTCCCTAAAATTTGCTTGGATTTCTTTTTACTTTTGTATATCACGATTTTCCCTTCGGTTTTCCAGTTAGTACAAAACTAAGGGGAAATCGCCGGAAAAATTGTGTGTAGTACTAGTGAATGGAAATCTGAAAAATTCCAAGACATCTCAAGAAACAGATTCTTAGAAAATTTGCAGAAATATAGAAAATCTCAAGATATCTATCGAAATTTCAAGAAAATCTTAGGAAACTCGAGAAAATTTTAAACCCAATAAAACCTCACAAAATGGAAAAAGCAAAAAAAAAGATAGTCTATAATATTCCAGATTTCCTCAAATTACTCTTTAGTTTTGCATAGGTATGACAATTTCTTCATCATTTTTCCACTTATTAGTAAAAACCGAGCGGAAAATTTTAAGAAATCCCAGAACATTTTAGAAAATCTTAGAAAAAATATCCAAAACATCTTGTGAAGTGGGAAATCACACAAAATTCTAGGATATTTTAGGAAATTTAGACAATCTCAGAAAATTGAAAAATAAAAAACTCATCTATATATTATTTTTTTAAATATTTAATAAAATTAGATAGGGGGGGGGGTAGTTACTCGTCTCTATATCCGCTCTTGTTTGGAAGGAATTCTTTGGAAATCACTGGAATTGCATGGAAATCGTCGGAATTTCGAGTCCTGTATACAAATTCTTGTTTGTCTTTTGTAAAAGCAGGGTCCCCGTTAGCAACTTCGCACACGGGTCCCTCACCTGCTTATTACGCCACTGCTTATTATATCCACCTGGTGGGAGTGCTTCTGTTTTCATGCATATGGTGCATCAGCTGAATAATTGAATGTAGTGGAAGACACAAAACTGCTTTTGAATTTGTGCCTGATCTACATTTTTTTAAAGTATATATGTATACTTTAGCGCGATTTTGCTGTTTAGCAATTTAATGTTGATTTGCTGCAATTGTTAATTTAATTTTCCCGGGAATGTAATCCCGGGGTTTTAAATAAAACATATATTTAAATGAAAACCTGACAAAAAGAGAAGTTTAATATTGGTATTGTAAGATATACTACTTTGTAGTAGTACTTTGTAGTATATACTACTACTACACGACGTAAACTTTTCTTTCCTTTCTTTATGACTTTGTACATTGTCTGTAACTTTAGCTAATTTAATTTAAAAAGCGTCTTCTATGGAATAACTAACCTTTGCTCCATTTAATATTGATTTTAAAAATTTTTTGGATTAGTTGCACAAAATGTGGCAAGTGGCAAGCATAATAATAATTAATTAATTTGATAATTTTGATAAATAAAAAAAATAGGCATTATTATTTTCCAATCATTAATAATAATTATTGCATTACTGAAATTTATGAAAATTAAAATACAAAATACCTACTTAATAAAATAATCGTTGAACCTACCTTTTCTTAATCTCTTGGAACACGTTGATTCTGCATATTAGACCTATTGTGATTGTGTAGAAAGTTGAGGTACACTATTAAAAGTAATCAATTTTTAATTTACTTGTTATTATTTGTTTAATTAGTCATGTCAATTTAATTTAATTTTCAATTTAATAACCGTTTAATGAAGTAAGTACAAGAATGTGTAGTAATTACTAATTATAAATTGTATAGTTATTAGTTAAGAAATACAATTAGCAATTACAAACAAAAATAATAACAGTAAAAGTTGATGTATTTTATTCGTGAAGAATTAACAACGTTATTGCTTCAAGTTTTTTATTAGTTAATTTTATTATTGTGGATAAATAATTACATAAATATATTGTCGTGTAAATATGTAAAAATATATCTCTAAAAGTGTTAACAACTATATTTACAGTCTTATATACATTTACGAATTTTATTAAAAGCCATGTAAAAAATTCTCACTAAACACACGTACTAATGGTGCGTTTTACTTTACATGTTTGACATTTAACTTCACAGCACCAATGAAATTTACAGTAACAATTTTTCTCTTCAACAATGTCTCTCGTGTTATATCCTCGGCCACAACAAAGAATATCGCAGCCTTCCTCGCCGAGAGACGTGGAGTTGCACGTTCTTCCGGACGTACCCAACGATCCCAGCGTAATATTTAGAGCGCAAAATTTTGGTGATTCTTCGAAATAAACTAAATCTAATTTACCGGGAGGCTTTATGGTTTCACCTTCTGGTATAAAACTGTGTCCGTCATTTCCTGCTATTACTTTGGCAGCTCCATCGAAACGTTCCTTTAATAAGTTACCAACGTCTCGAAAGGGAGGCATTTTTCTCCAACAGGTTCTTAGTGTGCACGAACCTGAGAGACCGTGACATTTGCATTCTGTTCGCATGTGATTTTTGATTGCCTGTAAAACAGAAGCTATTATTTTATGAATAAATATATTAGAGCGAGTGTAAATTATTGTAATTTGACTTGAATGTTTTATATTATACCGACTCAATACGAAAACCAAATAATAATTTAATGTTTGAAAAGTAATAAAAAGAACTAAATGTTACCAACCAATCGTCCGGCGGCATAATTATGTAGTTTTACAAGAGTTTTCATGTCGCTTCTTTTCTTGTATCGCGTATCCATGAAATCTTTTGATTTTCTAAATCCAAAATTTATGTTATCACCACAGCCACCCCATTCCCATTCGCCCTCGGGAACGGGCAAATCGTTGCGTACTTTTTGAATTTTATTTTTCCTATTGTGTTTTCCTTTTTTTGAATTTCTAGTATGTTTATCGCAGGAACATTCTACTAAATCTCCCATCGTACAAGCTCGTGTCACTGCAAACGTTACACCCGCAGCGGTAATGGCATTAACGAAACCCGTTTCTCTTGTATCTGTAATGAAATAAAGCAACCCTTAAAACTGCAATCAATATTATAATATTATATAGACATTTATAAATTTTGGCTACATTAAAATTTTAATTTAAATTCTGGTGGTTGATGCCGACAGTTTTGTTTTATTGCTTAAGTATATAAATAATCCAAGTATCTTAAGTGTAATCTAAATAACTGATCTAACTGGATTTATTAACGCGCAGTTGATCCATCATGTGCTCTAGAAGTCATCAATCTGCCTTATCGAATCAAATCTTGCAGTGTCTCAATCAGATTCCCATTGCGATACCGAGATCAGAGATAATTGTCGTTCAGCGTATATTTTTATCTGATGGTAATCGAGTATATAAGTACGCATAACTTCTTTAAATATTATTATCTACAATTTTATACGTACAAAATGATAGTTTTAAAGCGCAAAGTTAAAATAAACTTAGGTAGTCTTTAAAATTAAATTAAGATGTAATAATTACTCGTATGTGACACGTGCTTCGCCTTTATTCGAGCTCTCCAGATGCTTATAATACTGAATATTGGTGTATAATATAAATAAGCTAAACATATTTAGTCTAAATTTCTAAAACTTTTAATAATTATAGTACTGGAAGTTTTTCAGAAATATGTATAATTTATGTATTCTATGAATCATTGAATCAAACTGATAATTATCCCGAAGGTTAATCGTAATTATATTGCTATTAAACAGTTGCCGAAATTTCTGGAAGCCGACATAAATTTATTTAATGGTAAATTCGTCATTTGGTTTATTAATAAAAAGATAATAAATTATTAAAATAAGTACTTTGGCACTTAAAGTTGCATAAACGGAAACACTTGAAAGAAATATATTTCGCACAAAATCGTTCGTCATATCGTAACGATAATTAGTTCGGAATAAAAATAATAAAACATGAATTTCGTTGAGGTAATGGATCTTAGGCAAGCTCTCACTTACAAGTGGATATAACTTATTTTGATTAAGTTTAATATTGGAAAATGTAGTAAGCAGTTGAAAAATATACTTCACTTTATTAATAAATAAATTGCCTATTATAATAGCGAACGTGTTAAAAGTGTTCAGTTGAATCGAACCTGTTTTCGTGTTAGACGTTTGTTGGTTGTATCGGTAAATGGAGTACCTGCAGTTACTATTAGTTATTATATACAACGAAATGAATAAAATTTACAAGCTATAGGTACGCAATCGTAAATAATGAAATATTATAATGTTAATTATGACATGTTGCACCCACCTGGACATGCATCATGGAAATATTACATTGTGATATGCTATTATGCATTTCAAGTATACTTATAACCCGGTACATTTACAACGTGTGTAGGTGAATTTATGGACTTGCAAACGTTGATATAAATATCTATCCATCTATAAAACGAAGGGTTTCTTTCGATTTTTGTTTATTTCATCAAGAGGGAATGCATGTGAAAAGAACGATATAAAATAAAACGGGTCGTATCTCCAGTATCAACATAAATTTGCCACCGGTTTGACATACGGAATGCTTTGAAAACGAGGTTATGCAAGTGAGTAAATACGCCCAAGATGGCACGTAATTATTAACAATCTATACAGGCATGTCGTCCTATATTTGATTTTATTTTTAATGATAACATTCTTTACGACATACTAAGTCGATGGCTTTCTTAGTTTTTACATCAAGACAAATTCCAGACATGGACAACTTAAAAACCGAACTAGCGATTTGACGTTTTTGTTCTATAGGTATACATTGTTGCAAAGTCAAAGTAAAGAAATATTTATAGAAAATTCTTTCAACAATCAGGTCGTTCTGAAATTTCCTACATTGAAATCAAATAAGTTAAAACCATTTCTGAAACACTGCTTGTTCATACTATTTCTTTATCACCTATAATATTCACACGTAAACCATTAAATGTTTTCTTCTTTTCATTAATTTATTTATCTGTATTAGGATTAACCACAACATGGATAATAAACTCAGGATCCTAGCTTTTGGTAGTATTTTAAATAATTAAAATGATCAAATCCGATAAGATAAAAGGAAATAGGGAATGTATACCTGTGATATAATGGGCCTCGGTTACATTAACTGAAATTTTAATTTAATTTAGGGTTACCAAGACGAATCATTAACATTGTTATACCGGATAATGCGGTTTAAATGGTGTAACATGTGTTTCTATAGAATTATATTATGAAAAAGTAAGTTGGCGCAAAGCAATTAAAAAAGTTACTTATTATTATCAGAAAAAAAAAGAAGAAAAGAAGAAATAAAAATAAACAAACATTTCTCAATTTTGAATTACGACACTAATACCGTTTAGCGGTATTTACATAAATTTTTGTCAAGATAAAGTAAATTTTTCAGAGAACAAGAATGTCAAAAACTCATGATCTTCGAAACAATAAGTTGTATCCGAAAATTTTCAGCAAAAGATACTGAAAGATTTTAACTTGTATGAGCATCTTTTTTGTTCAGAAAATATTTTAATATTAAAATTTAAATATTATCAAATAAAAAATAGATATCTACATAAAAAGGTAAAATTTTTTACTAGATTTCTTTAACAATAATTTTAATATTTATTTTTTTGAAAATATTATAGTTTTATTTAGATGTTAAATATAAGATTATTGCTGGTTTTTATTATAAATAAAATTTAAGTATGTACTTATAGTTATTAATAAATTAATTATGAGAATTTCGGTGGTCAAAATACAGATGTAGTTATTCGAAATAGTTTTAAAGGCACAATTAATAATGCAACACCAGATTATAAACCAATATAAGTAAAAAAATTAATAATTCTGTAATAAATATTAATACAACAATAATTATATATATTTATTAAATTGTGTGATTTAAAAAACAAAAAGTGATATTATAGAGATTATTTTTAATGGTGAAAAGTAAAATAGACTTTTCGGTAATTGCAGACAACGGCAACTTTCCTAACTTAACGTAAATAGTTAAATAAGACAAAATGCAATATTATAAATGATAGAAGAGGTAACTATAACAGGAAGTACTGAGATTGATGTTACAAATTAGTCAAATCAAATTAAAAAGGTGCTATTTAAATGATATAAAAATTAATGAAAATACAACAATCATATTCATATTTCATTCATCTATTCACAATGTTAATTAAATTTTTTAACTGCACTACAATAATTAATCTGCAAGAGTGCAATGCTTGAAATATTATTGTTTTTGTAATAAAAATAAAATAAAACAAAATGAAATAAAAATAAATCTTTTTGCTACTAATTACTATACTGTAAAAATAAATAATAATTGCAATAAAAACAAGGTTGAATAAACTTAACCATTAGATGCAAATAATATACCAAGTGCTTATCAATGCAATAGTCTTTATTATATTAATAATAAAGACTTAAAGATTAATAAAATTAATAACATTCAGAGAAGAACCTTTACGACAGTTGCAATATTATCAACACTAATTACGCTAATATGTTTTTAATACATTGTCTATGTTGGCAGTAGTACAAAATACCGTCGTTATTAAGTTGACGATTCATCGCCAAGTGCCGCAGTTGGGTTGCTGAAAGAAGGTTTTTGCTCGATAAAAGGAAACTTTCATCAAATTTACTAAATGTTATACTTCAGACACTAAATTAGTATTTTTAAAACACTAATAATATCTGTGAGAGAAGTGAGCTTCATTAATTACTGGTAAGTTTCCAATTTAATTCCTTGCCAATGCAAGGTGTTCAGTCCATGAATAAAACTGTTTCCTTCTGTTAAGAATATGTAAGCAAAAGAAATTTGCTTGGTTCAAACAAGTTTAACGCTTACCTAAAAATTATTATTCTCTAATAACTGTACGCGAGCTCTCACACTTAAAGCAACAGGCAATAAGGAATATATCTGAAAGTAAGTGCAAGTCCACTTATTCCACACTATTCTGTGGAGATTGAGAAAACTTGAATGATTTTATTTATGTTTATTATTAATTGTTATGACTTATGAATAGAGTCCGGATTTGTAGCTAAAATGCTTTTCCTGCTGAACATTCAAAGCAGCTCAAAAATTATAAATAATCTAAACGATTTATCAAAAAAGAGACCGTTTGGCACCATGTTTTATATGCTTTTTTTAGGTTTTTAGGACATGGTTGAATGCTGGTTTGTATTATGTGTTAAAGAATCAAGAATTTTTGTGACATTTAGGACTTGTAAGCGACATTATAAAAGGTTATAAAAGTAGCCTTTATAACTGAATCGCTTGATTTAAAAGAAAATTTTAAAAAACACCACGTCTGACTTTTTTTCAGAATTTTTATGCTTTTTTATCCGGACTCTACTTATGACAGTACTGTTAATGGAAAATGGTGCCTATAAGGTAGATAAGTGATAGATATAGATAATATAACGCATTATATTTCAAGTATAGTAATGGTCAAGAATGGCACTGATAATTTAATTCGACTTATGCCCGATTTCTTCACCTTGAGATATCTATCGGATAAGTTTAAGTATAAGTACAACTAATCAAATTTTTGATTTGTTATTTTGAATTTGAATTATGGTTGTTTGATTGGTCAATTATAATAATTGTGTTGGTTGTGTATTGCTAATTTTAATTTTGGAATAATTTTTCAGGTTTTAATTTCATAAGCAAATAAGATGAAGCGATGATGTTATCGACAATTTTTAAGGTGACGGGAGTGCGAGACAGGAAAATCGGGTAGGAAGATGTGGAAAAGAAGAAAAAAATACAGAATAGAAGAAAAAACACAAAAAATCAAAGATAGCAAAACAGGGACTAATCCACTCCAATAAAATAGATTTACAAACGTCGAAAGATGTGAAAATATTCCACAAGAAAAGAAAGAATAGAAAAGAGAATAAATTTCTACAAGTTGAATAATAAATGCTTCAGTATGAAAAATAATATATTCGCATAGCGCATAGGTAGGTTATATTTTTATCCTATAAGCAATACAAAAGAAAGAAACGATAACTATGAGGAAAACTGCATGCAAAACAGATGATAATCTGAGAGTTAATGGAAAATAAACTTCACTGCATAATCCAGCGCGAAAGGAAAAGCCATGAGACTGGCTTGTGGTTAAAGTTTTTGGTGGTAATTATCCAAATATGAATCACAAATTATTGATGAAGAATTAAAGTCTTTTTAATTTTGCTGTAGTAGAAATCTACTACTACTGTAGCATAGTCTGAAAATTATATAAGAATCACCCAAAACGTGGAAAAAATATAATTCTAGGGTACAGATGTGTAAAGCTGTTGATCTTGGTAAAATCACTCAAAAATATCTACTGAAACAAAACCTATTCTAAAATCGCAGTATTAAATTAATCTGAAAATACTGCTAAAGGACTATCCCAAACATAAGGTGACCATTCGTACTGATTTTACGAGGACAGTACTGGTTTTAGAACCTTTGTCCTGGTTAGTCCAGACACTTAACCAGGACACAAAAATTTACTGATGTGACTATTGTTCTATTGTTGTATAGAAAGAAAGGTGAAAACTTAAAAATTATAAAAATAGGTCCTCCGTATTTCAATGTACTGGTTTTACATTTCATAAAAATGGTCACCTTACCCAAACACAATGAACCAAACGAATTAAACATAAAAAACTACAATATTCGAGAATAATCAAGAATAAAACTTGAACATAAAACTCTGTTGATTATATTAAAGAGACTGGATTCAAAGAAAAGTGTTGTGGTACATTGCAATACAACAGCTATCTTTATCTCTGGGGTATTCGATAATATATGTTGACCCACCCTATTCCAAACCATAACAAGAAAACGTGTTTGCAAAGATTTTCAAAATTATTAATGCTCCAAAGAGTTCCGGTCTCGTCGAACACACTCTTAGATTAAATACTAGACCATTTAAAAATGCATAGGATTAAGGATTACAAACACATATCACATTGCAGTAATTTTTACAACAATGATTAGAGCCAAGGGGCTAATAACTAAATGAAGTCAGTATGAAATCTTTGTAGAGTTTCGTAAAGTCTTCGTGAATCCTGAGCAATAAACTCCGGAAGTTTGTACATATTACAAAATAATAGACCTTTTATTGAACTGCTTCAAAGAGGCAAATCTCTCACTATCAGCTGAGAAAATATAATTTAACATTTGCCATCAACCATCAATCGAAAGAAAATACAATATATACCAATAGAATATTATATTGTCGTCTTTGTTCATTTCAAATAAAATATTCAAACTTCATAAGAATTAAATTATTTAATATCATTTCATCATTTCCCAAGAAAGTCAGCTTTTAAGAATATTTCCTAAAATTTACAAAACAAATTTAGTATTAATAAAATACCAAAAATTAAATAAGAATTCTACAACCTAATAGTACACTAATATTACACAGCGAATAGCCTGCCAGTTTCCTCTATATACATCATTGATACACAACCTCAATGCAAAATTGGACAAAGATACAATAGGAAAAATATTAAAAATAATTTGTAAAATGATAAAGGGATAAATTATTTATAATAATCAAATCTGAAATAAATTTTATTTTTTAATTTCAGCTTATTATTAACTTCCAAAATATCCATTAAAACATCTATATCTACGATTTATATTAATCTATCTATTAATAATAAACTTAATATAAATTGTGTGCATTAGAAATTAACTGTGAAACTTTTTCTAAAAAAAATAAAATAAATTTAAAAATAAATCTTTTATAAACAAAAATATAATTATTAAATAAACTGTAGTTCTAATAATAATTATTACTAGTAGTAATGAATTTAAAGCTATGATGGCTAAAATCACATTTATACAAGAAACTTCGCAACAAACTTGGCAATGACGGCTGTTCAAAATTTAAATATTATGATCTGCCGACGGGTATGAACTAAAGATAATTTAGTCAGAAGACAACAATAAACGAAAAAATTTTTCAAGTGCGAATCAAGAATTATGTGTTCGCGACTTTGAGCAGTAGAATATAAATTTACATTCAATAGCCGACGATGTTGACTAATAAGTCCTTTTTTTTATATATTTTCAATATAATTCATAAACAAATTTGATTGAAAACAAATTAAAACAAAATTTTCTAGCAAATTTTCTTCATCAATAAATAAATTAAGCTTCCATTCTATTCTACGAGGTAAATCAATCCTCTTCCTTCTTCTGCTTTGCAACTGCACAACTCGAACCCAGAATTTCCGCTCTGTGCTCTGTAGCTAAACCAATCTATCACAAATCACACCAATCCACTTCTGTGGAAGGTAAAATTTTTGTGCGTTTTGAATTATTCATATTTAAAGTTTGGTCGTAAAACGTTGCAAGATTAAAAAAAATAATTTTGTGTTATTTTTCGGTTATTTAAATTTATTTTTTAATTGGAATGTTTGTCATGTCAATAAAAGCAACGTTAAATATTATAGTCAAGTAGCACATCAGTAAAAGTAAGTAACTGATAAGCAATTTAACAAAGCTTCTAAATCTTTCGGTTTTAATTTTATCTCAAATTAAGATAAAAAAAACAAGCATCCGTCTAGATCTACAAAGTTCCGTTTACAGATAGATCTTCAGTTAGTTGCTGTAAATTGTTAGATAGTTCGCAGGTAGTTAAAATTTAATGATAATATAATACGAAATGTGCAAGGTCGCAATAGAGATGAAATATTTAAAGATTGATAAAAACTGGGATTCCATCGTAAGGGCGAACGTCTACGGATTTGGAAATGGTCTGATTCAGGTATGCGACTACTAGCTATAAATTTACCGAGTCCATTGTCCTCGTGAGTTGGACCTGCTTGCCAGTCAGCATCCGTGTTCTTTCATTTCTACCAGCTTATCTTTTGATAATTAGAAATTGATTCATATTAAGATTATTTTCTTTACAATAATTTGACTAATAGATTCTATTATACCACAGTAATCTTCAATTAATTTTAAAAAAACTGCTTATTATTCTATTTGTCCGCTATTTTGTATTACTGCTTTATCATTATTATTTTATAATATACCTAACTGTTTATGATTCATTTTATTTTCATTAGGGAATACAATGTAAACTGAAGAAATAAAAATGCGAAACTCACCTCTCAGGAGAACTTTTCTCATGCTACGCTTTGAAGATGTGCAATTCCATCGCCGATGTCTGAATTGATGCTGGCATTCTTTTTGACCCAATAAAACTCCATTGCTAATTTGCTTCAGTAAAGCAGGCTCGTTTCTACATATATCCGCTAATTTACCTCTAAGTCTACGAGATTTTCTACATATTTGAAAAGGGTCCATCACAACTAAATTACCAGCTGCCCTAAAACAAAACAAAATTTTTTTAATGTATTTTAATATACCTAAGGGTATATAATGGGTATAAAAAAATAATAAAATTAAAATTAGAAATTGAAAGATACAGCTGTCTTTAATCGAGTTAAATATAATTAATTATTTGCGGCATTAAATTTTTTCATTTAGAGCTGTATTTATTTCTGTTAACAATTTTTAAACCACTTGCCATTATTGCTATACTTTTATATTGCATCTACGGAGTAAAAGCTAAATTCATAAAATAACTTGAGATTTCTCAGCATTCCAATTCATTAACACATTTTTATCAATTTATACAAACGTCCATTGCATTGTCTATATGATATTTAAACGATTCAAGAATACATTTGAAAATAAAAGAATATAAAATTTTTTTTTAAATTTGGGCCTCTTTCTAAAAAAGCACTCAAACATTTAAAAGGCTACTAACAACGAATATTATTTCAATAATATCAGTCAAGTGCAATAATTATAGAATAAAAATCGAATGTTTATTGCGTTTGCTGTATTATTTTAACTGTTCTACCTAATGCCCAGTAAACAATCAATCGCGAAGATTCTCAGTTTTATAGTTAAATCTAAGTTTATTTTTATATAACCACCAGGTGATGGATGCTACTAGACAAATTCCAGATTACTTTTCAGTAAGTAAACAAACACAGTTTAATGCTCAAGTGCAGTGATTAGTTAATAGCCTCATTAAAACTTGTTTTAGAATCAACTACTGTAAGTACCTATAGCTACATATTTGTACAAACTTTATTTAAATAATTATCTACAAATAAAGTATAAAATTTATTATAATATATTAGGATGAACATAAAAACTTACAATTAAAATTTTTAGCTTCAATCCACTTTTATTTGTACATAAATAAATATATCTTATAGTTTTGCATTCTCTTATAATCGCACTCATAAGTGACCTAATAATATGCATAATATGGAGATTGCAAGCTGCTACATAATTAGCGGGTATCCACAGCCATTGGATTATGTAAGACATTTATTTCTCTTATAGTTTTGATATTTCCATAGTCGCCACTTTAGAGCAAACAGCGCTTTTCACTGCATGTGAAAGTGACTCTCACCATTAAATGCTTTTGCAATAGAAAACCAAGACTTAATAAAGAAGTAACATTCAAATTTGTATTAATCTGATGTGTTCAATTGTTAGGTTCTAAGATAATCGATGTTGTTCTTTTACCCCAATTAATATAGTATACTATATCAAAATCAGTTTTAGTTCCTAACTTGATTTACTAAGAAATTTTCATATATGGAGAACCCCTTGACGCCAATATTTAAAATAAAAGCAAGTACACTTTCCTCAAGTAATTTATTATATTCTACGTACTAGTTTCGGCTAAATGCCTTCATCAGCGCATTCGTCAGTTTTTCCACAAAAGATTAACAACATTTAACTTAAAAATTAACATTAAAATTCCAAAATATGTTATACAGTAAAACAGTCAAGTGCTAAAAATTTTCTATAAAAATAAAAAAATAATTTTTTTTTTAATTTTTATTACTTGACTGCTTTACTGTAAATATATTTTGGAATTTTAATGTTAATTTTTAAGTTAAATGTTGTTGATATTTTGTGGAAAAACTGACGAATACGCCGAAACTAGTACGTAGAATAGTATAATAAATTACTTGAGAAAAGTGTACTTGCTTTTATTTTAAGAAATTTTCCACCTATCGGGTTAGATTAGCTTAGATTTTCACCTTGCCTAACTTCTTGTCAAAGTTGAACAATATTTTTGAATAAATTCAAATTATTGCTAATGTAAAATTTATCAATCTAGCATCAGAAAGCAAAAATTCTGCTTCCAATAATTTGAAAATTACTGATCAGGAGAATTGCCCTAACAACGTAGCTAAAAAGATAAATTTTTAAATATTTTTCTAGGATTGATGAAGAGCGAGAGATTAGCATTTACAAATACTAAAACAATAATATCTAGATAGTAAAAGAACGTAATGCAATAATGAGCCAGGAACCTGCTTAATAAATTTATATATAAAGCTAAATTGACTAGAAGAATTAAATTAATTATACAAACGTTTTTTGTAGCATTAAGAAGATATTGCAAATTCTTACAACATGTGAATTCCACCCCAGTCGAATTCGAGTCCTATCTTTAGTTATGGTATAATTAATAAATAATGATAATTTTACAAATTGTCATTAAAACGAAAGAAGTAGAAAAGCTAAAAGTTGCTGTTGTGATTTGGCGTTACTTATTAAGAATGCATTTAATCATTCTAAGGTTTTCGTGTCAATGCTTTACTGCTGTATATCAATTTCAATAAAGTTATAATATTACTGGTGGCGTGGTTCGGATTCCACGGTACAACTTAAATAAATACTATCATTATTTGTTATTATTAAATTTATAAAATAGTGAACTTCTAAATCAAAATTTTTAAATTATATACTAGTTAGTTTCTTAATAATCTAATATCGTTGTCGTTGAATACTATTTATTATTGAACTATAGATATTTATATTCGCAGCACCATAAATGAAAACCAGTTGCACAAAAACCTATAAATGTATAATATTCAAGTAGGTATGCAATATAAAACCTGCAGTAAATGCTTAGCTACAAGATAAAACTACAATTATTTTTACAATTTGGTTTATTAAAATATGTTCCGCTAATATTTACATACCTACCATGCGGTTCGTACTTCCAAATACAACGTATACTATAGTATATTATGAAGAAATTGGCAAAGAGCGAGAAGGAAATAATAATTTACATTTTGACGATTAAACCACAATATTGCATTCTTCCAGTTTTTATATATATTTTGAACATTGAACTCGAGCTACTTCATAAATAAAAGCTTGCTTAAACTTGCTTAGGTATCGAGATAAATCGTAGAACTACTACTGCTTATAAATTTTGGATAACGGCCATATCGACTTCATAATTAACAGTATTTAACTAAATATACATAATAATTTTCTATTATTAAATGGATACCTGAATACACAAGCTTTACAAGTTGGACAATCGAGTTGTAGCAACCAATGGATACCCAGGGGACGGACCGAGCATTTCATTGGAGAGGTGCTTTAGATATCAATACCTCACACCTCGAGTTGACCGAGAGCGATAACTAATTTTAATACTTTGATTAAAATACAAACCTTGTTGACATAAACCGCTTTGACAAAATTTGCTCCGCACCCAGTACTACGTGGTTACTATACCCTCAAATTTTTTGCTACCAATTTAATTAAAATCTTGTCGTTTCTTGTTTAAACTTGCATTGGCACGATTAAGAAATTTATTCTTCAAGAAACTTTTACATTTTCAAACAAAAGACTGTATCCAGTTCTAGTCGGTTTCGTTTGAACCAAGATGTTCTAATATGGAAGAATAGGTTTGGGTTTAGGTTAATTTTAAGGATTAAAAGATTTAGGAAAACCTAAATAATAAGTTACCCAAATATTAGATACCGTAAACAAGGATTACGAACTGATATATTGTAGTTTAATTTTAATACAGAGTGGAAGGACACCCAAAAGTTATATTGTCCACACTGTTGCTTTTGGCAGCAACTTTATAATATCAAGAGCAGATCCTGGAGATATTCCTAATTATTCTGTGTAATTCTGTTTTCTGTGTATGTTGAAAATATTTCCAAAAAGGTTATTTTTTTAATATTTGAAAAAAAACGAACTGATTGAAAAGAAAAATGTAATAAATACAAAACAAATTTACATATAAAAGTGAAAATGTTCGAATATCACTTAATACAAACAATTTTTCGAATTTGATCTATATCTCTGGATACAATTGAATAATTTCATAATGAGTAAAAGAAAATATATCTTTAATTTTGGATGAAAATGATAAAAAAAAAATTGTGTTAATTTGTTAAGAATAGCAATAAAAAGTTAAGTAAGATATTTATTCTGCAACGTCTGTTCAAGATCAATCTATCAACAAAGTACAATATTTCAAGTTCAGGCTCCCGAGCCTGTTTAACATAACTCATATTATGCTAGGTTCAGTGTTTAACACCTTGGCATCTATCTAAAATAGTTTATACATGTTAATTATAAGTAAAATACACTTTGATTAAAGTATACACACATCCACACGCTTACAATATTAAAAAAATAGTAAAATCTCTATACTTAATATTTAGATTTTACCGAAACAAATGGGCATTAGAAAATTTAATACGTTTATATTTACTTAACGGATTTGTATAAGCTAATAGAACTTGAGTTCTAAATTAAGAAATTAAATATTACAAATACCGCTTATTGCCTATATTGTATTGTATACAAATATTTAACTAATCTGAAATAAAACACTAAAATTTTTAAGTTAACCTTTGGGTAATAAACCAAAATGTAAGCTACAATTTTATAATATATCAGACTGATAACAAGATTCTACATTCATAGTTGCATGTAAATACTATAAATTAAAATTTTTTGACATTAAATTTAACGTTGACTCAGATAAATATAGTAGAAGAATTATTATTAATGGAAAAGACTAACAATACAATAATTCTTAATTATCGGTTTTGAAGAATAGCATTAATTTGTTAATTATAATAAATATAATATCAAAAACATTTTTTTCTAAATCGTGTTTAGGTTGCACCAACTATAATAATATTACTAGCCGAGAAAAATCGGCCTTAAGGCCGATTTTTTTCGGCATGGTTCGCCCTATCGGGCTCACAGCGGCCTGCGGCCGCGAATCTGTAGTTTGAAATCTCCTAGTAGTGCAAAGTGAGAGATTGTACCGAACTGAACGCGAAAAATATTTTAACCATTTTCATTTTTATATTTAAACATTAAAAGTGTTGTTAAGAAAAAATTATATAAGTTGAAAAATTTAAATTGTTTCGATAATTTCCTGATTTTAAGGAATTTTTAAAAAGTACAATAAAAAGAGATTATATAGTAGGTATGTAGGTAATTCAGTACAATACATCAAATTAATTATGTTTGTATTAAGTTTGGCCTTGTTGTAGTTTTGTAGGGATGCCGGAGAGGGGTGAATGGGAAAAGGGGATGGCGGAAAGAAGGTGGCGATCCGAGTGTTTCCAGTCGTACTTATTTGCAGGCGTAAGCGTAGTTTAAGATTGCGTTTTTGGACCTGTGACGATGGGCAGACTTGCGATGACATAATTCTAAAGCTTGATTTAAAATGGCGAATATTGGTTTACTCATGCATCTGCCGTATAAGTACATGAATCCATCGTAGTTGTCTAACGGCCGATTTTTTTGGCTATCGTTGTAGGGCACGAGGCCTGCGGCCTCGTTAAGTTCGGTTCCGTTGTAGTTTAGTAGGGGTAGTAAAGGAGTGATGGACGGATGGAAGGGGGGCTTCAAGTGAGTATTTTGGATTGTCAATATCGACTTTCTTCTTTTTTCCCATCTAAATCGGTAAGGCCGATAAAAACCGATAATCGGAAATTGCAAAAAATAATTTTGGAGTTTGCCTTGGATTCTCTTCGGACAAATGTTTTTTGAAAATTTGCAAATTTAACGAAGTAACGAATGGTCTCGATACTTGGAAGGATTTTGGTTCAAAATTTTTTTATACATTTATTTAGAATTTTCCGAAAAATCTTGCTTGGAAGAATCAAATTTTCAAAAATGTACACAAATTTTAGCTTTATTTGGGTCCCAACCTAACGAAGAGGGAAAAAGTTTAAATTTTAGGCGTTAAATTGTTATCGATAATGGCGTGCATCTTTCTGGGCTATTAACAATTAACGCTAAGTTCTTTTCAAGACGTACGCCCGCTATGGTGTCCAAAGATTTTTCTTAAAGTTCAAAAATTAATTTTTTTTATTTTCACGTCGATAATATACGTGAAAATAAATTGAAAAGTAGATTTGACATTTTGCGAAAAAACCGTCCCTTCTCTGTTAAATCTCACACTTTTGGTTTACTACAAAAAAGGCAAGGTTTTGAAACGAAATTCTTCGCCATTCCAGATTTCGTCCCTTAGTTGGTGTAAGGGAACGGTTTTGAAAAAATTTGTAAGGAACAAAATTTTAGCCATCAGCAAGGAACTCACGATGGTCGCAAAAGATTTTCGAATAGTTCAACAATTTACGCGCTACGGGCGTAAGAATGTCAAAATTTGAAACTTTTTTATTTCGGTCGTTGCGACCTTATTTATCGGCCGATTTTTGATTTTCAAAAAAGTAAGCAAGCGCATGGCAATTTTCTATAATTTTGAAATGATACCTTTTTTCGTATATTAAACAGTAACCCCGTAAAATGCGAATTAAATTATTTTAAATAAATCGGAAGGCATCTGCCTTGGATAATTTTCAGAAAAATTTTCCATTTTTTTTTTCATTTCTTATATTATTTAGATTCTTAAAAAGGGGACAAAAGCTTCGAATAACATTTTTCGAAAACATTTCTTTACGTTTAAAACTTTCACTTTGGTAAAAAAAAAATTTTAATTTTCAAAAATGTACACGAAATATTTGGGTCCCACCCTAACGAAAAGGGAAAAAGTTAAAATTTTAGACGTTAAATTGTTATCGACATTTGCGCGCATCTTTCTCGACTATACAATTACAGCCAAGGTTTTCTCGAAGCGTCCGCCCGCTTTGGTGTCAAACGATTTTTCTTGAATTTTTAAAATTCAATTTTTTTTCTATTCACGCCGATAATATTCGTAAAAATAAAACGAAAAGTCAATTTGACATTTTTCGAAAAAACCGCCCCTTCACCGTTAAAATTCACACTTTTGGGTTTCTGTAAAAATGGCAAGTATTTGAAACGAAATTCTTTGCCATTCGATACTTCGTCGCTTTGTTAGAGTAAGGAATGGTTTTTGAAAAAATTCGTAAGGAACAAAATTTCAGCCATCCGCATGGACCACAAGATGGCCGCAAAAAATTTTCGAATATTTCAACAATTTACGCACTACGGGCGTAAGAATGTCAAAATTTGAAATTTTCTTTTGTCAGCCGTTGCGGTCTTATTTATCAGCCGATGTTTGATTTTGAAAAAAGTAAGTAAGCGCATGGCAATTTTCTATAATTTCGATATGGTTAACTTTTTTCGTATATTAAACAGTAAACCCGTAAAATGCGAATTAAGTTATTTTAAACAAATCTGAAGGCATCTGCCTTGGATAATTTTCAGAAAAATTTTCTAATTTTTTTTTTAATTTTTAAATTTATTTTGCTTAGATTCTTAAAAAAAGACTAATGCTTCAGATAACTTTTTTCAAAAACATATTTTTTTATGTTTAAAACTTTCACTTTAAAACTGCAAGATTGTAAAACCAAATTTTTTGTAAAATCAGAATTTGCTCATTTGAGCCTTTATTTGGCGTTTTTTGACAAAATGTTTTCATTACATTTTCAAAATTTTCAAAACATTTTCGATACTCAAATGAGCAACTGAGCTAACCCAGGGAGTTTTTGTAGGTTTCAAGTTATTCTTTTTTTGGTAGGTATATTAATTTTTTTAAGGGTGCTTGTTTGAAGGGTACAAAACGTCCATAGAGCAAAATAATGGAATAATATAACAGTTTCGAATATTCTAATGATTCTATAATTAAAAAAAAAAGTTTTCAGCAACTGGAATCGAACATGGAGTTTACGCTCGAGAGTCCTCGCGGCAATCACTTAGGCTGCGGGGACCACTTTACTTTAAATGTTTTAATAATGCTATTTCACACCTAACCTTTTTTTCATTTTATGTACAACGACAACGAAGATTTATTTATTCCAAACTAATTATTTTCACTACACAATAACAAATGTACTAACTTGAAAATCATATTTCCTTCTATTTTGTAACATTACTGTAAACGTGAATTTAATTTCGGAAGGTAGCTCGTAATACCGAATGTCAAAATATGACTTCCATTGTGCGATCACCTTTATTATTACAAATACACACGATTTTGCAACCCCAAAATATTTGTTTATATTATGTAGATAATGATACTCGAGGAAAATATATATTTTTCAGATTAATTATTTTAATAATAAAGGTTTTAATTTGAAAATCATCTTTCGTTGCATTTGTGACACATTTTCTAACAGGTGAACGTCAAACGTCAAATAAATTCACAAAGCAAATTATGAAATTTCTTCTTTTACAAAAATACACGTAAAATGTTGAATTTGTGTAAAAATCGAAAGAAAGCTTTTTCGTTCATTTCATCGTTTTCTTTCCGATGGTTCTTTTCATTTTTACCTACGAAACCAAACAACTGCGGCGCGGTTAAAAAATGTTTCAACCGATTGTTTGCGAAAAATATAGTTCAAAGGTCAAAAAATTGCAACTTTTTTTTCAACAAACGGAAAGCCACCGTCACGACGATTTCAAAACTTTTTAGAAAATCAAAATCCGACTACAAATAAGGGCGATGCAACCGCATTTAATAAAACCCTTTCAACCCTCGTGGAAGGGTTCGGGGATGACTTTTTCAACTTTTTCGATTTTTCTGGGTGGTTGTGCACCAAAACCTACCTACTTTGAAAATTTCAGCTTTCCACGACATCCAGAACAGGTCAAACATTTTTTGCTATTTATGATGAATCAGTCAGTGAGGCCAAGCAGCTTTATATATATAATTTTATTATACAAAAATTTTTTTTCAAAATACATTTTTTTATGTTTTATTTATTAATTTATAACTTTTCGATAATTACAAAATTGAAACAAAGTTGTTGATTTTAAAAATTTTAATATAAAGTGATAAATTGTGTACCTCTCAATTATATTGAAAAGAAAAATATCAGAATCCAGAAAGCAAGTTTGAATAAAAAGTATAAACTATAAAATTTAATATTTATAAAATATGGCAAAAATCAATAATATTGGAAACAACTTATTTTAATACAAGGTTATCGACTTTTTTTGTTAAACCGGTTAATAAAAAAAACTGAACAGTTTAAAAATATTAATTTGGCATAGAGTTTTAAAAAATAATAATATAATAAAATTTTATAGTCTGTACTACTTACTTGTATTAATTTATAATTTTTTTGTACTTTTTTATGCCGAGCTGATTCTCGGTTTTATTGTGTATATTACCTACTTTTTAAGGTTATGTTTAGTTTGTAGATTAATCGCTGACATTCCAAACAAAGTCAATTTTATTATAATTATTATAAGAGTAATATATTAAAATATTTTAGCGGTCATGCAGAAATTTCGTACACCAACCAATAGCAACCAAAATTTATATTCGAACGAATAAAAAAGCCGAAACGTTGCTAATTATATCATTTAACATATATGTGTAAGTTAACAGCTGTTTCGTCCGTAAACTTTCATGAATGGTACTATATCTACTGTAAATTAGAAAGCAAAACAAATACATTACTTGCTAAATGTTTTAGATAAACTCATAAAAATTGTCCACTTGGCATAAAGTAATCATACAAAATAACTTATGTCAAAATATTCCAAATTCTTTTGAAGTTATACTGCAATAAACGTGAATTATTACACCGAAACTTTAGTGATTTACTAACCGACTTTAATTATAGAGTACAATAATGACGATATATTTAATAAGTCGGTACTTTAATCAGTCAAACAGTTAACGAATAATTAAGATTAAATTTTTCTCTTTATTAGTTACGAATATTTTCAGAACTAAATGATGGCAAAAATGCAAATATTGTGACTTCTGAACAGTAGCGAAATTCGTTTAAGTGGGCAATAAGATAATTTTCAAATTAAAAAACACACACACACACACACAGACGCTGTGGGTAGTTTACATTTAATAATAAAAATGAAATATTTCTTTAACAAAGCAATATTTTTAATAAAACGCTGTTGGTATAGCATAAATCCGACACAATTCAGTTAATCAGTTTGAATATACCAACTAATTTACCAGTCTTTAATTTGTGTGAAATAGTTTCTCATGGTAATACAATAAAAAAAAGTACTTTTCTTTTGTATTAAAACAAGTCTATAAATTACTGTACGCTGTGACAAATGACACACATAATTAAATAGGAGGGGAGTTAAATAATGGTAGTGTAAACTAAGCTTTAGTTTATATTATTAGGTGGCGAGCAGTTATTACATGCTTTAAGTTTGATGGTTGTATAAACAAGGTGGAAAATTTGGTCTGATTGTGATATGTGAATAATTGAGTTGTTATGTCGTGGTAGGTCGCTATATAATGCGAAGAAATAAAATAAGCAGAAAATGATTGCAGTTACTTTTATAGTTTTTAAAAGCGTCATGTGAATCACGTACTCGTTTTATGGACTTACAGGTCTACTACATTAATTGTAATTCCATAGTGTTTAATAATTTAATTGAAAAAAAATTATCATGTTCGCATTTAGCAACCGTTCGAAACTCCAACCCTCAAGTAAAATTTAAAAAACTTCTTCACATATGACATGAAAATTTTCTTGCGCTCGAGGAAAGCCGGGAAATTCAAAAAGTTAAAACTAAAATCATTTTCTTTAAAAGTATTTTTGTAAAATATAAATTAGATTACTTACCACCAAGATCCGGTGATGGGGGTGATCAGAAGAAGGTATACGGGCACAAGCACAGCGTGCATGACCACGCACTCACTGCACCTAGACGAGCCCCATGACTGGCACGATGAAACCGCGGTGGCCCGCTTACCTGTCTGAACAATCGCATGCGCGCAATCCAACCCAATCTAGCCCGTGTGCTGACCCAAACATACCCATGATTGTACCTACTGACCCTAATTTTTTATATTTCACTAAAGAAAAACCATTTCACTACTTTTTTCTAAACACAAAAAGTTAAAAAGTATCTATATGCTATCACGTCTTGTTTATACCGGCTTTATACCTAAACTATAAAAATGTTGTTAGCAGATAACAAAAAATGTTTAGCTTAACCATAAATCTGATCAATTTCTTTAATTATTGGCATTTAAGATTATCAATTTTTGCTACTTAAAATTTATTATATGAATGTAATATAAAGTTATTTGTTATTTTGTAAAGAATTGTATAGTCATATATTTATTTAAGATAAAATTTTTGTTAAAAATTATTTTAAATGTTTAAAATATAAATCAAAAACACACGATAATTAAAAATGTGTTACGTGTACCCAAAACTGTAAGTTTAAAATTAAATACCTAAATACGGGATAATCCCAAAATACCGATGATTTCTCAAATAGCAATTTCAGTTTAATTTCTGTGTTATTTATACCATATATCATAAGTACAATATTGAACATTAATTTTAAAAACTGAAAACTGTTTTTTTAAATATGCAAGTAAACTAATAACACCTAAACATAAACATTTAGATAATTTCTTAAATCAAAGTGACTTATTTGTTTTCGAAACGAACGGAAAACACAGAGTCAATCAAAAGATTCTAATTATTATTATTACTATTTTCATTAATGAGAATAAACAAACAAATTATTAAAAAATTGAAGAAAATTGAAAATGAAAATATCAAAAATTACAGAATTTTATTTTCAGAATTGAATTTTTGAATTGCTGAAATATAAATAATGAATAAAATAAATTTGATGTATATTGCTAATTCTTTATTAAAATTTGGAATATAAATATATTCTTATAAAACCTATACACTGAAAAAAATGGTTTATCATATTGATGAAAAATTCATCATTTTTACACAGATGAAAAAAATTCATCATATTGATGAAAAATTCATAGTATTTATGAACAAAATCAATGTATTTATGAATTTCTTTATCAATATGATGAATTTTGTTCTTGGGTGTAAAAATGATGTATTTTTCATCAATATGACAAAAAATGATAAACCATTTTTTTCAGTGTACATAAAAATATATTCATTTCGATTATATTCTACTCGAAAATCTATACATTTCAGAAGAAAATAGGTTTTAGAATGTTTATAGGATATTATAATATTAATATCCCAGCAAACCAGGTCACGTTAATATCACGTCATATTCTAGTGATTTTTGTCACGTACTTACGTCAGAAATGACCATACAATAACGTTATAATCACCAAAATGTGACGGCAAAAAGTGACGTGATTGGTACGTTTGAAAATGTCGTCGAATAAACGTCATTTTTCAAAAAAATAAATGACGTCATAATTATGACGTCGATGGTCTGTGACTTTTTGCGGTCACATTTTGGTGATTATAACGTCATTGTATGGTAATTTCTGACGTAAGCACGTTTTTAAAAAAAAATGACGTACTATTAACGTCAAATTGTATCATCATTATAACATCAGAGAGAAATTGCAATAATTTATCAATATATAAAAACCAAGTGTCTTCCACTTGTGCAAAATCAGGGAAGAATCAGTATAAAAACACCAATAATCGTATCAGTGCAGTGCGGTCTGCATTGTAGGGATCTCTCACGATACAATGCTATTCTGATTGATAAGTAACCATAATATTATTAATGTAAAATACTTTTCAATAATTTTTTACAGTGTACAAGTTGGATTTTTTATTCAATAATATTAAACCTGTTAACTTATGTAACCTAGGCCTGTAACTTTCAGTCAGTGCTGCTTTAGACATAGTACAATAATTCATCGAATCACTTCCGGAAAATTTGTTTTGAAACATCCTATATATGTTTTACATATTTATTCATAATAAGATGACTTCATAAACATCAAATTGTTTGCTGCATTTCATTATCGACAAATTACCGCGATGTTCTAGTAAATTGCCTTATAATTTATTTAATAACTTCATTAATATGAATTAAAGTAAATTTTAATAATTTATAAATAAATCATATATAAGCGATTATAAGAGTTTGTCAATATTAGCAACGTGTATAACTGCATAGGCAAGTTTCCAGAATTTTTATTGAGTATTCTAGGTAATTTTAAAGTTTACCGTATAGCATTTGTAGCTTACAAGTACATAGGAAGAACATTTTATTTTAATTTTTGATGTTTTGAATCAAAAATTAAAAATTTTAAAAATTTTTAAAATAATAAAAGTTTAAAAATTTACTTTTTTTTACTGTACCTACTGTTTACTGTAGGATTTAAATTGAAATATATTTATTTCTTTAAAACCAAATTCTGAGTTATAAATTATTAACAACAAAAGACAAAAAAAACAATTTTTTGATATAATGTTTAATTAAATCATTAAAACTAATGTTTTTTAGATCTCTTAGTGCCAGTTGTATAAAACTCAGGTAAAAGCTAAAAGTTAAAACAGGATTAACTCACTGTTAACAAAGTTAACCCTGGTTTAACTTCTGATCCGAGGTTGATCTTCGCTTATACAACTGGCCTTTAATGGTACTAATAACTGTTACCTTAAAATTTAATTTTATATAATTATAACTTTATCGAAATCATCTTTTATGTTTAAATAATTAAATAACATAGTAAAGTTACTAAACTTACAGAAAGCAGTAATTAGGTTTCAGCAGAATTGGTATTCACCCTTATTAAAAATTAAAACTTTTAATATCAACCTAAAATAACTGTTGATTACAATTTCAGCCCGAGGATAATAAATTTAAAGCGATCTGGAAATGTTTATATCCATTAATTTATTTCTATTGCGTTTAATTTCTTTTTATACATAAATACTACGTCGACATTTTAAAAGCATAATTTGCTATAATTTCATATTATTTATATTATGCACGTTACAATTTTTTTTACTTTTAATATATCTAAGTAATTTCTGAATCAAAATTTTTAACTAGTTAATCTACACTATAAATTCTTAGCTTCACTAATAGGTACAACACGAGTAATCCATCTGGGTAAAATGGCCAAATGCTAAAGTTTCCATTTTATACTATTTATATAATATAATAATACATTATGGGGTTTACAAGATTATATAAGGAAGATTTTAATAGGCTTTAGAGTTTAGACAGTGCCGAGTGTACAGATTTTAAGATTGTCTAATGAAAAAGCCAATAAGCAGATCTTTTCAATTGTAAACAAAACTAAATGACAAATTTGGTAATTAGAAACATTAGAAATACTTTGATAAGTAAATCAAAATATAATAATATTACCAACGACATTGTTATTCAGACAAAAGTTCGCAAAGATAGGATTATGTTTCCAATAATATATAATTTTTACATCGAATCGATAAATACCGAATCGCATAAAAATTCAACTTAGTATAGCAGATGTGGTTTTAATATATGTATAATAACATCGAAAGGAAAAGGTAATGGTGGTTAGTAAGAATGTTAAACATTGGCCGTCAACCTGCATAATTACGATAATAATGAAATAAGAACTAAAAATGTAAAAAAGGTATAAATATCATGTATGTTGCAAATGATCAGCCTATAGGATCATAGTCAAATTTAAATCTAAATTTGAACAAAAAACAATATAATTGTTTACTAAAATGAATAAATTAATTTCTAATTAGCTCGTTCTCGAGTGGAGACTTCAACACTATACTTATTTAAATAAATGCAATGTATTTTTTATTTTTTTATTTAAAAAATTTTATTTTTACTTTAATTGCTTATTTAACAAACATTTACAATGTTTTCGTACTTTAAATTTGCTGTTATTACTGCTATTAGTATTACTAATGTTCTTATTGTTATTGCATTTTGTATATTCTCAATTTTTTATTTGAATGTTAATAACTACTTTTATTGATGTGAATTTTTTTGTATTGTTTTGCTTTGGTAGAAAAAAAAGGTGTACGAGTGTAATATTATGTGATAAGTTAATAAACCTATAATTAAATGTTTTCGAAAAGAAACAGAAAAATGATTAGTTTTTAAAAATTATGATTCCAGTTAAGCGTGTAAAACTGAAATTAGTAAGGTTTGATATATATAAATATATTATAAAAAATTAAAAACATTAAAAATTTTAAATAAGATTTTATTTAAAATTTTTAAATTTTTTAAAAATATTTGTTTAAATAAGAACAAAGAAAGCTTCTTGATAACATCAAAATAAAACCGTGGAGGCTATTAAATTCATACAACCACCGAATTACAAATATTAAATTGTGCATTGTGATAACTTGATAACTTACATTGGAAAGATAATATTATCTACTCATAGTTTTAATTTTGCTTTTCAATGATACAACTGTTTGTGTAAAATTAATGTTTTTGTTTAATCTTATTTAAATAATTATTTTTTGCTTTTTAGTGCATTTTTTTGTAACTTAAAATAAAATATTTTTTATAAATTGTTAACTTTTTAGACTTTTTTTTTGCAAATCAATCAAACCAGAAATTTAATAATTGGAACATGGTTAATTCGTAGTGCTCCACTTGTTTTGGATTTATCGTACCCATTCAACTTCTTCGAAATGTAGTCTGCCATTGTGATAAGTTAATCAATTTAATGTATACAAATGCTTTTTATATTTTTAGGTTTCACCTGTGTCAACAAAATCTGGTGTCTACTATGCCTGCTTCCGGACAAAATTGAAACCCAATCAAAGAAATGATCAATGAGTTGATGCGAGCAAAAGAAGATGAAGAGAAGAGAATCTGCTAAGGATAGGAAACCGTACACCCTCACTGCAATTCTGATTGCAACACGAAAAAATGAGTGAGCTGTTCCATCTGCAATCGTGAACCGGTGCGAAACACCACCTAGGGAGGGAATTTTTAGAGAGTAAGAATCGCATAATACCATTCCAGGGAATCCTTGCTTGAATTAACTCGACTTCCGATCAATCATTTGTATTCGAAAGTGGCGTATTTACGTATGAAAGTGGAGTCGTGTGAGTTCAAGAATGGGACCCTAACACATCGGGGTGGTTCCTATGCAAAGTTTTTACCCCTCCAACCGCACAAAAAAAAGGTGTCAACTGATCATGTATAAACTTTATTAAATTGCAGTCAAGCTACAGTCAAGAGTGTTAGTGTTTATTCGTAAGTTCCAATTATCCGTTACGTAATTGATCAATTATAGCGGGCTTAGACTAATAACTTTACTACTTTAAGATTGCATTCATGGAAGATCTTAATGAAAGTTTCTGTTAAAATTCCCAACTATATGTAGAAATAGGAAAGAAGTACTGTTGCCGGTAAGCCCCCCATTCATCCCAAAATATCTGTTGCTAATGTTCCACGCTTTAACCAATTTATCATTTTTGAAATTTAAAATTAGTAGATGGTTACGGTCTGATGTTTAAGTGCATCGACTACTAAGCAGAGAACCCTGGTTATCTGCTTTAAAAACATTTCATAAAATAAAATTGTTAGCGAAAACTCGCCCTTGGTTGTAGTGCAACTGTGTACCAACTCGGACAATCAATGGTATCATTTTCGTTTTTTTCAACCCATCGCGGTGAGCAACTATCCTTCACTCTAAATTTATTTTCAGGCTATGGTACCACTGCCTTTCATCTTGTCGAATTTTAATTTAATAACTTTATTATTGTTTAAGTTATATGCACCTCTGAATGGACGAATAACAGCAGTAACGGAATGATAATTAAAACCTTTTGCAAATTGTAGTCAAGCAGTAAACTGGAAATGAATCTCTTGTTAGGTTGTGTGCTAAGTGAAAAGTAAGGTAAGCTATTCTATGACTTTTAGCTGAATTTAGAATCTTATTAAATTATTTTTCTTAAGATTTGGAGTACGTTTAAGGTCTAGTGTTATTGTTGGAGTAATATTGTTGCGAAGCAATAATGGTTAAGTATATTTGATGACTCGAGTATGATGACTCATCCTTAATGACTCATACACGATGACTCCTATATGATATCCTTGGTTCTCGTTGTTACAAATCCGCTATACTGCTGACTTCCAGATTGGGTCTTTCTAGAAGCAAATAGAAGTTTCTGGAAGTTTTTAGAAAGCTGCATTTGGGTATAAATAGCAGAATGATTTGCTGTGGTGCAGTTTAAGTTCTGACTCGCAAGTGTGGAAATAAATTCCGTGTAAATAAATAGTGGCGTGAAAAATAAATGTACAGGGTATTTTATAAATACGGTGACGTAATTTAAATAATTACAGACTTATTGTTAAGTGTCATCTATTGTCATTAACTTTATCTGTAAACATGTTTTAGTCTTTAATAATTAAATAAATGTTTCATTTTCGTTACAATATAATTTAAAAGTAACTATTAGGATATATTATGATACTCGTTAATACAGGTCTTCCACTAATACCTATTGTGTTAGCTGATAACCTAGCTAGCTATTTTAACTTGAAAACACTTGCGGAATTTGTAAAACTTTACATCCTTATATAAATTTATAACTTATTTAAGAAAAAAGCATTAAATAGAAAATAGGAATTTGCCTGTAATTAAAGACTAATTTATTAAAATCTTTCACCTCTTGTGTTTGTAAAACCATTAGCGCACAAATTTTAACATAAATCAAAGACATGTAGAATATTAAAGAGCGTACTCGTATGTGTTCTTGAAGATTTATTTGTAATTTGTACTATAAATTGTCCATTAAATGGTACACTAAGTTTAATTATCGGAGCACAAGTTACGCATATGTCAAGCGAAGCAAAAGTATTTCGTGCTCAATACAACATGAAGGTAACTAATGGAAGAGCATTGAGCATTGTCTTTGAAATGTCTGCTAAATCAGTCTGTCTGCCCATTAGGATGCTTGGATATCGTGATAGATTATCAGCAGCACTGCTATATGTAAATCCGGCGTATGTATTGATGTTTCTGTCGCAATATGTCTCGCAAATTTGTCAATGTTTCCATGAGATGAATGTAGATTGACAGTGAAGACTCATTAGTAGAGATTCACACAATCAATGCTATTTATGTACTTCGTGCGCAAATTATTTCGAAATAAAATTGTAGACAATTTATATTCGAAATTGAAATAACCATGCTATTTTGAATAACTAAAATTAAAATATAAAATCTAACTTTGTTGCTAAAAAGTTTAAAATGCACTTTGACAATTACAATTTCATAAAAGAAGTATCAAATTAAGGACACCCGGATTAAGCAGCTGCCAACTTTCGTACTCAAAGAGCTACTCAATTAATAATAGTTAACCTATAATGTCGTCGTCTTTTACTAGCTCAAGTGTGCTATACAGTATTAAAAAGATGGAAGAAGGTATTATTAGCAGATAAACATTATACTTATCCGCATTATTGCCCAGATTATACAAAAAGCATTGATTCTCTTTGCAACAGTGACAACTTGTTGACAATAGAAAAGGATCGGCTTACAAACCATTTCTTGCTGCTTTTCGTCCATTATAATGAAAAACTTTTGTATTATCAATTCTTGTTTACAAAACTTGAAAATTTTAGTAAAGGTATGGTATATCCGTACCGCGAAGCCTCCTTAGCTGATAATCGACTTCGGGTTGTTATAATTACAACTTGGAATTTTAGGATGAAACATTGTTTTCAGTTGAAATAAAAAAATTTGTATGTGCAGTATGCAATTTTAATTTCGCAATGTATAAAAACTCAAAAGAAGAGTAAGAATAGCGGAGCTGGGAACAAGACAGCATTCAGTGATTGTGAATTCCTCGGTAGCAAGTCCTGACGGTTCAGACAGCCACATTTTGCTGTCAGTCGACAAAAAAACAACGAAGGTATTTTATTTTCCTGCCAAGGTTAATTCAGAGCATCTCGAAGTAAAATAATAGTGTATCTTACATACTATCTGCTTTCCATGTAGATTTAAGAAGGATTTAATGGTGGCAGTCAATTGACAGTAAGAATGTACGATTGGTACGCTTCAGGATGCAAATGTTACGTTAAAGAAGATATAAACTTTCAAAGTTTTATATAAAATTTGGTTTGAAACATAAAAAGAAATTTTTGAAAAAAATGCTTCACGACAACATTAAATCGTAAAGGAAGAATTGATTCAAGTAAATCAGTGGTATTGTTAATTATGAACGTTAACTAAAAATCATTACACCATTTGTTTAAAAATTGAAAGGCATGAAAACCGCAGTTCTTTAATCCTGACTGCCTTACTATGAAACTAACTTATGGTGAATGGTGCAAATAAAGCACGCTGTCAATTATTCTACAATATAATCAGCACTAAAGTACGAAACACAATCGCGAGAATTATAATTGTATACAGGCGTATCTTTGCCTACCGTAATTTCTGATAAGGCAACATTTTTAAAATAACCGAAACGAGTTCTCGAACAGATCTTCGACCGACTAAGAAATTTATGATTACATTTGTAGCCGTTCACTTGTGTTTCACTGTGTGAGGAGAATTGAGAATGCAGCATTGTCCGTCACATTTACAATAATTAACGCAGATAAAACAAATTAGTAAAGTTTAAATGACGGTTAAAATGAAGTTCAAAAAAATATATTTGGTTTCTCACAGTCAGTTTTGAAGATCTATCTATATATCCAGCGGATAAACAGATAGAACCTGTGCGTTAAAGCTATTTAACCCAATTCGTGAAGATAAAAGTGTAATTTCTCGAAAAATTAAGGTAACACTCTCGATACTTTCTATCATTCTATCTCAATAATGAATTACTAACTCAGGAAAGATAATAGATAAAGTAAAATAGGATTAACAAATTAAACAATTATACCGAATGCGATTAAAAAATAACAAATTATGGTTGATAATTACCTATTGAAAGTAGACTTATGTGACAGCATATATTTGAATTGTATAATTATGTATTCATAGTATACGAATTTCCAAGCTATAGTTTCTGCATAAGACGGACGCAAGGACATAAATATGTAACAGTGATTTAAAGCTGTATAGTGGTGTATTTGTGTGCGTTAAAGCAAAAGAATCTTGCGTACATTACTAAAGTGTATTCTAGAAGAATGGAATTTTAGATATTCAGTCAGATTTGTTATGTAAATTGAATAAAATATCCATAAACGACTGATAAACTTTAATATATTACGATTAACTATAATACAACTTAAAAATCTATTGTATTACAAAAGTCTTGTACGTGATTAAATTGTCTAATAATTATTTCATTTTTTCCATCTTAAGTCCCTGAAGATCTCTGGAGAAAATGAAACCCAAAATATTTTCGGTGTGGCTATCAATAACTGCACTTATTAGAAAATAATAAAAATTGGAAAGAAGAGGAAGTACAAATATAAATAAAAATATTAACATTGTAATTCATTTTAGTATGTTGCCAACTGCACAAGCTTTAAATGCCAAACACGAAACGTTGGGTTATGCAATACCGACTTGTGCAAGGTGCAGTTTTACACGTGTGAAAGATCTTGATTATGCTTAAGCACACGCATAACATGCCCTGTCTTCAAGCTTTATATCGCATTTCGTCAACAGTTTTATTAATTTTTGATATTGTTTTTTGAGAAAGTACAATGAACGCAATAATAAATGGTAGTTTGCTCTAACAATAAATAAATTTGTGCTGTACATCGTGAGCTAGAATAATAAGCCCACCGTTTAGGTTGACTTCCGAGTCAATAATAATATATAGTCCACTTTTAATTTTTTTTACTGTTGGAAAAACTAAAAGTTATAATAAATTTTATGTGCCACCTAAACGAATTACTTGAGAGAATTTAATAATTTGGTGTAATAAATCAAGCAATTTTACTTTTCATAATGAAAGCATTAACTTTCGTCGTTATTTATAGTCTTAAGCATATAAGGAATAAAGTTCCTGAAAAAATTTGTTTTATGATTAATGAAAAAGTAATTAATTTACTACTTAACGGAATTGTATGTCATACAAGTTGAAATTAAAATTTATAAATATGAATGTGTAGTACTTTGTCTGAATTATTGAAGTATATTGACATTATATAACTTTAATTAATCACAATTAGTATAGTTTGTATAATAAACTGCAAATTTTTATTGATCTTCTGTGCAAATAAACTTTTATGTCATTACATAAAAGGTACAAAGTTATAATTTAAATAATTTTTAATTTATCTCTTACAAGCTTCATGATGTATTTTATTAGATAAACTTGAAAAAGTTTTGAGTTAATAACTAATTTTTTTTCGAGAAAGTTATAGGTTACTCTTCATGATCTATAAATATATTTTATTGCTCGTTAAACTTGAAGTACATACAATAATATACAAAGTTTTAATTTCAAGCATATTGACGTTGTTATAAATATGAACACGATTTTTTAAAATACAAAAATAAAAATTTGTTTGAGAATGCCTTGCAAAATACTAAACAACTTACTATACTAAAGGTTCATTATTACACGATATTATCCTGCTTTAAAATACAACCTTCATCTATTTGTTAGTTATGTACTATTTAAATTTATATGACTTACTAAGTAAATTTCAAAAAATAAGGCGATATTTATTCTAAAATGCAATTTTTAACAAAACTTAACAAACAAACGTTAAAATATCTGAATGGTAGAAACTTATCATTTAAAGGACACTCAAAGAATATTTAATTTACCAATTATGTGAAAGATTCAAACTAGAAAAAATGTAAGAAAATATAAAGAATTTTTAAAATCGTAAAAAGTTTTCCTACTCTGACTTCTTGAACCCTCGGAATGTACATTTTTGTAAATAATTATTATCCACAGAAATTTTTTTAATTAAATTAGCTTTACAGAATTCTAATATTTTTAGATAACAAATAATATTTATTTGCTGGATTTCAAAATATATTATTTCATATATGCAAGTTATTCAATTCTTGATAACATGGATTTTTAATTATTTTAAATATCATTACTACATTTTTAATTTTATCTTTTTTATAACAACTAAATCCAAAAAAAATCGAGGTTGGAAATTATTTTGAAACGGCGGACGTTAAAAAGCAAAATAAAACAAAGTCCGGTAATGATAATGCAAAATATCCCTATTTCATAGTTATTACCGATCGTCAAATGCAATAAATTACTCAAAAAATAAAACAAATTCACAATCAAATTTAAAAGAAAACTTAAATTTAAAAATAATAACTAAATTTTAATAATAAAAATAATAACATTTTGCTAGTAGAGATTGATCAGATCAGCTGACATCGGGTTTGAATAATTTATAAAATATTTCACAACATTAATATTGTTCTTGTATACAAAAAAATAAAAATTAACATAAATAATTATACAACAATTATTGATTATTTTGAGATATTTCACTTGTGATAAATAAACTTGAAATATTTATGTAAACCCCAGTTTCGTGGAAATAATGCCATTTTTTAATCTTGATAGAAAGTAGTAATTTTCTGAATAGAATATACTAATTATTTTATTTATTTTAGCAATGTCTATATAACGTTTGATTGTCTCGAGACAAGTTTTACACTATCTGATAACAATAATTCATATTTTTATTGCATTTATTAGCGTAGAGCTTTTAGATTAAGTACGCAAATTAAGAAATATCTTTAAATAAAATAATATATAATAAATATACATAAAATTATACCTAATTATAACTTTTGTAGTTAACAATAACATAAATAAAAAACAAAAACATTTATATGATAATAAATTTACAATTAATTTATTGACTCTATATTACTGTAAATTAAATGAATTTTTGCCATAATCAATAGGTAGATTTCAAATTTATATGCATTTGTATATTCTGAATAATTTGCATTATTTTTTGTCCAGACACACGTAAAACAATAACTGTTCACAAGGAAAGTCAGTATTCAACCCTAGAGCAATAAAGTTAACTTTTTCGCTTTAGGGGAAAAAAGTAATATATTATCTAACAATAATTAATATAAAATAATATTAATATGGCAATAATGACATTAAGACGGTCTTTTTAGTTAAGACTAATAGACGGTCTATTATTTGAAGAAAAGATTATCATTACCTATGTGAATAATTTACAAGTCCTAAATAAGGATATTGCTATTTATTTTAAACAATTATTGCATTTTTTGTTTATATTTAAAAAAATTTCTTGCTTACAAAAATTTATTTATTCATCTCAAGTCAAAAAGTGTATTTTGCCCTTTATTGCGATTGCATCTCTCTCTTTAAGCGCCTTACTCACTAGGTACATCAATAACTATTCAGTTTCCTTGACGTTTTATGAGATTTTAAATAAAATAAGGTCATTTATAATCATAATAGGTAGTTATAATATAATTTGATAAGTACTAAATGTATTCAAGTTATTAAAGTTTAACTAGTGAATTACATTTCTTTTAATGTGATTTTGTAAAAGTACATAAAGCAAATATGCATTAACCCTTTCAGACACGAATTATGAAGGGGTTGTAGGAAAATTTTCAAACTCAGCATGTGAACTTGTTTAATGTTTTGAAGATTTTTCATGTTTGTTAGATTACTCTAAGATTCCCGAGTACTCAGATATCAACTGTCCTCTGTGTAGGGAACAAGGTGATTTCTGATCACAATTTATCGAAAATTTGAGAGATTCCATGAAAAAGAATTTATTTTATTAAATGCATTAACATTATACAAAGTAGAAAAAATATTATGTACTTAAAAAGTATTAAATTCCAAAAGAAAAATAAACACAAAAAACTCGAACACAACCACGTGTTTTCAGGTTCAAAACATAAGACAAAATAAATTTAATAAAGGATAACAATAAGTCCCACAAGTAATAAAATCTTTCAGGAGCCTAGCTGACTAGTCCTCGGAGCAGATCAACTTGATCAGTGGCGGATGGTGACTTTTTGGGGCCCGATGCTAATTATATTTTAGAGGCCCCTGGTAGGATATTATGGGGGGGGGTGACGTTTGTCAAGTATAAAAATAATGGTATATGTAACAAGTAAGAAAATAATTTATACATACTTACTATCAAACATAAATATCATAAAAAGAAATATATAATTTTAAAAGTACCAAAAATAATATATGATAAGAAAAAGGTCCAACATTTTGACTAAATCGGGAGTTTATGAGCTCACTTGCAAATGGTTTCAAAAATATTGGTTATTTAGGTAAATCTTTCCAAACACGTCCGACTTGGAGACAGAAAATTAATTAGACATTAATCACAAACAGGGGGGGGGGATACGAAATTTTACATGTATAGCCAAAAAGTAAAACACTAGAATTTTTAGAAGCTATGGTAATCAATAAATTGAAGCAATCGTTCTTGTTCTTAAACAGTCAATCTGATGTAAAAAACTCATCTCTATTAAACATCTTCAAAAAAGAATTAACTCCCCCCCCCCCTTAAGTTCGACCTATAAGAACGCTTATTCTTTATACCCTTACTCTTATTAAATCACTTTCCTAAAAACTCCCTTATTTTTTCAAAAATACTTTTTTTCACCACCCCAAACAACAATTAAACGGATTCTATTTAATTTTCTTTCTAGTTCATCGCCTGATGACGATACCATAGTATAATGAAAACGTTTGCAATATTTTATACATACAGTGTATTTTATTTCTAAAACGTGAGTGTGTGCATTTTTTGGGTTTTCTAAAATATTGCTATGGTTAATATCGAGTTACACTACCTAAACCACGTATCAATCATTTATTATTTTATAGACAATTTAAAAAACAAAGCAAAAGCAACTGATTTTCATAAAAAGAGAAAACAAATTCAATTCTATAAAATAACGAGTAAGGTTTGGGAGCCTCTATGGTCCTCTCAATGATCGGGGGTCTACTATTCAATGTTCCACAGCATATTTAGCTTCTTAAAATATTTGACATATAATTGACATTATAATTGACATTATAATAAGGACTTGTTGAGAATATTTCATTAAATATTCTCGTATTTAATTTACATTTAAGTTCATATGTTTTATACTTAATTAAATTTAATTAAATTAAACAAAATTTTATAATTTGCGTTTGCTTTTATGTTCTTTGAAAAAGAAAGATAATAATAATTAATAAACAAAAATGAATTCTATAAAATAATAAGTAAGGTCTTGGCTCTTGGGGGCCCCTCAATGATCGGGGGCCCGATGCTCCAGCATCGTAAGCATCCATATAAATCCGCCACTGAACTTGATTAGCACTCTCCATATAGCTACTACTAGCCATAATTTTGCCTTAAACTTATGTCCTCTCTACAGGACGCTGTGTCTGAAAGGGTTAATTGAAATAAACTACTCTTTTGGTAGCACAAATCCAAAGTTGTATAGAATATTTTTTTAGTTATTTTAGTTATTCTATTTCAGTCGCTTAAATGCAAAACCCGACAAGTCCAGTGAAATATAAAACTAGATAATGCAGAAAAACTCACAAAATCTTTATCTAACCGAATTAAGCAATGATTTTTTTTAGCATAGTTTCCTACCCATAGATCAAAATATAAAAATCAATTGATAAAATCTGGGGTAGTCAGAAGCCTTTAAGAATTAATTGCTAGAATAGAATTAATCTCCTTTCTAAAAAAGTTTCGACATGTCGGCTTTTGCATCTAAGCGACTGATTTATTTTAGTATTTTAGACTATTTAATAAATTGGATGAATTTCGATTTGTAGATTTTTACCAAAGAGGCATCTCGATAATATTGAATTTTTGTTTTCCGATAATTTAGAAAATATATTATATTATATTTTAATATTAATTTGTTATTTCGGTATAAATTTTTTACAATATTTTAAAATTTCAATTTACATTGAAAACAAGATTTAAAATTTACGAATTTTAAAATTCGTTAAACACGAAGAACTCTGTCTAGAGTTAGGAATATTAATAAGAGGGATCTGATGCATATTGAGTGTTACAAATACTACAATATTTTCTAATTTACATCAAATTATAATAACGTGCAAACTTTTTTATAACTATTTAAAATAAAACTTTATGTAAGATGAATTGTTTTTTAACGAATTTTTAATTGGAGACCACATTAATATTGCTACCGATTTTGAAGTGCATGCACCTTTTGGTTAATTTAATAAAACAAAATCAATAAATTAAATTGCTACATACCGTAATAAATTACTATATTAGTGTAAAAATCGTTATTAATTATGTTTCGCCAAATAAAAAAAATTGTATGTAATTATGGTAAGCAATAAATATTTTGTCGTTGTGCATAGTCATCAAGGACCCAAAGTTGGCTACCTACATATTTACTGATATACATCACCACTAATAAACAATAGAATTCGCTTTTTTAATAAAAAATGTATCATTAAGCTTAATGTTCGCCTGATGTTATACCATACCTACACCTTTAAATAACTAACCTAAGGTTTTCTGCTCAATTAAGTTTAGAGTAGCATAATAACAGGGTACTTACGTGGTTTCGGCTGGTAATATTTTGCACTTTTGGTAAGGAATGAAATGGCGGTGATTTTCTTATACCGAAGAAGAAGCGAAAGCTGCGGTAAGGTGATTACAGGCCAACTGATGGCTTCATTACCCAACCACACCATGATGACCCACATTTAAACTACCCTCAACTTACATACTAAAGCAAACATTATACAATTAAATTCGATACGGTAGGTTCATAATTCTTAAACATAAAAAAAATCAATACAAATAATTGAAAGAAATAAGCCTGAGTATTTTATCTATTATGAGAACATGAACTGAACTAATGAGGTCACATTGCGCGGTCTTTGGTCACCCAAGGCAAAGCATTTCATCTTCAACTAATTACCTTTTAGTGCAAACCTCTGAACGCTTTTTGTGCGGTCAGAGCGACTGATAATTCATTCGTTTTCATATACATAAAGCTGATTGTCGAGTTTTCACGGTGAAATCGTATGCAGAAAAGTGTAAAATCTTTATATGTTTATTATTAACTATAACCTGATCTTTCTTGAAAATTTTTCGTTTTATTTAGTACCTATTTCATCATTACGTTATTTCTTTTTTTTTGTAATATACTTTTTGCGTCCGACAGTATAACCAGTTATGAAAAATAATAACTATGTCGATTTTACCATGAAAACTTTAGTTAAATTGTAAAATCGATTCTAGATAACGGCCATGTGACATGAAGTAGTCTGGAAGTGTATAAGAAACAATATAATGTTTATAATAAATATTTTTTTGGATTTTGTCCTTGAATTGGCCAGACCCATATTAATATAATATTAATTCTTCCAGCTACACAGTGTCGATGACCACAGGAAGGACATAGATATCCATGTAGTGTGGGATTCTGAATCGTAATTTTTCCTCTATAATTTGATCAACTTTCACACCAAGCCACCAACTGCTATAGCGCCACGGATCTACAGCTTAACGTGAAAGCCAACCCACGGGAATAGAAGAATTTGTCTTCATCAACTCTATAGACCAGAAAAGCATTGCTGTGCTATTTGTGATTTGAAATGTTAAATATTTGAAAACGTTTAGGTAATCTGGGCGTAATATTTTAATGCAACAATTAAAAATGAGTAATATACCGTAGGTAGTAGGCATCTAAGCATTAAAACCTAATTGGCACATTAATCTTATAACTAAAATTAAGATTCTTAAACTGGCAATTTCAATATAAGCAATAATATTTTTCCGAAAATAAATAATTCAGCTTTAATTAATTTATATTCTCTTATAATACTTAAATATGTATTAATCCTTGGTAATAAACTTAATTGCTATTATATTTATGCAAAACTTCAGTAAAATTATAAAACTTCAAATTTTAATTAAACATTATAAATAATCGTTAATTGGTCTGGAACGCTTTGAGGTTCAAGTGCAGTCGTAAAAGTTTAATAGTAATCCAAAAACATGATCTTAAATTAATTAACAAATTTTAAAATGCTAATAGATATTTATTTTATAACCAATTAGTTATCAATTTTTTTGTTCCACAAAAATTTAGAATTAGTGTTTCATTTAATGTGCGATTTTTAAAACTATTCGATGCTTTGAATGTTAATTGCTTTCCAATATAGCCGATTAAATTTAAAATGCATTTATTATTTCGAGTTAATAGATATTAGAAAAAAGGAGGTGCTATCGTGATTTCAACTTTATCGTTGAAGAGGTGTTGGGGGCGGGTCAATCACATCTGGAATCTGGACCTCACACAGACTAACCGTAAATTAACTTTTTTTAAAAAATCAGCCTTAAGGTCAGTTATAAAATTATCATTTATTGGAAACTTATTAGACATACAAAATTCATGGTGATTATTAATATTAACTTTGGAATTTTTATGTTTAGAGGTCGTTATTATAGCAGATCATTTGGATATATTTAGATTTTATTATAAAAAAATATCACCCTTAATTTTATTGATGTGTTTTATACTGGATATAACTGCGGTATGAATGCCACGTTAAACTGCACATTTAATTTGCATAGCATTTATCACTCTGTAATTAGAGAAAATAGCTTTGACAAATTACGAAAAAGAGATATTATTTATCAGGTTTTGGTTTCATTGAAGCAAAAACAATTTTTCTAGGATTATTGCATTTTTAATATTTAATAATTCGTTCGATCAGAAAATTGAAATATAGTATAGTAATGTTACCCTTTTTTGTTATACAACGTAAAAAAATAGTAAAAAGTTAATAATTTTTTGGTAAACAAATTACTCTCCCAATACCAAAGTTTGAAACTCCGCTTGCATGTCTACTAACGTCCAAACAATTTTTTTACTAATTTACTTGATTTAAATGATTACACTATCTAGTTTTAAAATTTAAAATTGATTGCGATCATAGCACAATTTTCAGTAAAAGTTTTATATTGGTAGATAAAAACCAATTCATTAATACTTTTCATCGTGTGCCACAACAATAAACTGAAAATCAACTTCAATCCTCTCCTCCCCTCTCTCAAATTCTCAAAACAATCCTCTCAATGGATCAACAAACACAATCAAAAAAAGCTGAAAAAGCCATAGCGATCCACCAGAACATACTGAAGAGATTTCAGATTTAAACCAGGGGAATAATCTTAATGAATCCTACAATTTCACAGCTATATGTATGTTCAATCTAAGCTACTTACCGTTTGGCGCGAGCCATTAATTGTTAAATAAGCAAAACAGTTGACCTACAGTTGCTTTCCCACACTCGCCCAATATCTTTCGAAGTGTGCAATCTATATCCAAGCACTAGAAAAGAATTACCTGCTTACAACCTGGCTTGATCCCGAGGGCCCGAGGATATCAAAGCACTATACGATCTAATCCACATCATTATCTAACAAAGTTGTTTCCATCTTTTGAAAGATGGTGCCCGATAGGATCACCCCTTTCATCTTTCTTAGCCAACATCTTCATGGATTAGATAGAAAGTCAAATCCAGAACCTCTCACTAGCAAAACGATGTTTAATCTGATGTAGATTTGTGGGTTAAATAATCGTAGCATAAATAAGAAACATCAAAGAGCTAAATGTTTCCACAACCAGGTAAATAAAATTCACAAAAAGAAGATGGGAACACTGTTACTTCAAGGACAAGTGATATATGAACAAGGAAATACAAGACTGCATCATTCCAGGAAAGAATTAACACAAAAATGAAATATCTATGTAAAATCTATAACATCATTTTGAATGAATACAGGATCAGATGTAGAAAATGTGAATATAGTTACATAGGACAGACGGGACGATGTTTGGAATTCAGAATGAGGAAATATGAAAAACAATATTCTAACTCACAATTCGCTAAGCACACCAAACTATAAGAGAACTTAGCATGAACAAAGAGAATATTGAAATTACACATTATAAAGAGGATAAATACATGAAAAGAATAATGTGGGAAGTGTATGAAATACAAAATGCAACAAAAAGTGGCAAACCTCTAATTAATACACATGATGGGAAACTTACTTTTGCAAGTAGCGTCTTTTGTGGCTTCCTATTATTATGTGATATAACCAGTGCTCTTTTTGTTATATAACGCATTGGAACGGCATCCACTACATTTTTTCAATGCAAAAAAATGTTATTATTTGCGTTCCACCACCTTTTTTACAAAAAGACCACTGAATAATATCTATTGTTTAGGGTGATTTTTTGTTAAACAAATCTATTACTTTTCTGCAGTGTAGTATCTGAAGATGTGTGCAATAGACACACGAAACATGCTGGGGTGCTGAGAAAAAAGAAATCGACTTGTATTTTATTTAAATTTATATATAAATGACATGGCGGCATTTTAAAATACAAACATAGCCTTGTACTCGAACGATACTGTAATATACGCACATTTGTTCTACTCGCAGGACAAATACCTCAAAATTAATGTTAACATAATTGGACAAATCAAAATATGTTGAATTAAATTTAAATTGAAGTATCTTACATAATAGTATAAAATGTAAAGGTATTACCGGGTTGATGGGAGGTGAGTGTGATGAGCTTATGAGTTTCAAATCAGAAATCTAAATTTTTAATCAATTACTACTTTACTTCATATTTTTGCTCTCTAGAACATTCAGAAATCTATTTTTATAATTCGGGAATAATAATAACTCAATAACTTCCGATATAATTTCTTTGACATTAAGAGTGAGTATAATAGGGAGTATAAATCATAACTAGAGCCCGGATTTATAAGCACTTATAATTTCAAAATAAGCGCTTTAAAAAGTTTCAAAAAACAGAAAAAGAAGTCTTATAAAATTGAAAAATAGTACTAAAAATCAAACATCAAAATATAATTTTTATTAGATATTAATTAACATTCGCTTCATAATTAGAAAATAATTAATTTTTATATATTTTTCCAAATTTTTTAATTTGAAAAATTGTTGTCTGTCGTTAATGCCTGCTTATAAATCAAAAAAAAATTTTTAATAAATAATTTTTACCGATCCCACTAAAAGAAAATTTTTTTTTCTTCAAATTTTCGATGGATGATAGAATTAATGTATTCTTAAAAATTTTTTGACATATTTTTATTGTTGCCGAAGACGATTCTGACAATTCTGAAACAAATCTTTGAAAATTTTCAAAGTTTGTCGCAAAATATACAGTTGCTCTAAAAATTATTATTAATACACTCTTACGTTAACAATGTAAATCGTACCTTTTTAAGACTTTTTTCTTATATAAAAATCGATTTTATAGCTAAATGATTCTGACATTTTTTGTTGCAAATTTCATTCCCTTTATTTTTGTTTCTACTATACATATTTCAACTTTGTTGAACGTTTTCTGAGTAACAGCTACTTTCAAAACTCTGTAAAAAATTTAATAAAATTAACATTGCTCTTATGTAGGTTTTATTAAATTTTTTTCGGTGTTTTTAAAATCACTATTACTCAGAAACGGTGCAACAAGATAGAAATATGGTTTAGAAACGAAAATCAAGGGAATGAAATTTTCAATAAAAAATGTCTGAAACAATTTCCTATAATGTTGTTCCTCACACTGGTTCGGAAGGAATAGGTGTATCTGGAAATTTTTCTTTAAAGGTTTCTGAAATTTTCTAATTTCTAAATTTCTTAAAAGAAATTATTCCAAGTCCCAAAAAAAAATTTAAAAAAGGCTCAAATAAGCACTAACGTGCGTTTTAAGCAAAATTTTGAGAAAAAAGCAAAAAAAGCTCTATCAACATTAGGTCAAAGCACTGAAATTTTTAAGAAACGTCAAGATCCAAAAGGAGTATCTTCTGCTTATAATTTAGAGCAATAAGCAAAAACCTTAGAATCCGAGCTCTAATCATAACTTCATTTGAATTTACACCTAGGTTAACATGCATATTTATACAGAAATGAGTTTATCAGCTAATTGACTATTAATTGGTACGATGATTATGTCGAAACAATTTTTCTCAATTTTACCAGCTGAAAACTTAAAAATTAAACCTAAATTATCGAGAAAAACTCATTATTAAATGATACTATAAAAGAAACTCTTGCAAAAATAACGAAATTCTAAACCACGCATTTATATATCAATGTAAGAAATAGTCAATGCGTTACTAATATAAAAAATCTTAAATTAAAATAATATGACAATAAAAAGTTCACTTTCTTCCAGACTACCAAACAATTTTAAAATTTTCATGGAATTCTTAGCAAACTCTCTAAGCTAATAAAAAAATCTAAAACAACCGAAATTGTATTTAAAAAAATTCGAATAAACAAATCGATGCATTTTAATGAACCAAGCCGTAATTATTAAGGATATATCGACGATGGAAAGGCAAAAAGTCTTAAGCGCCGTGTGAATGCCGTGGATATTAATTAAATTGAGTTTTTGCCTTTCCACCGTCGATATGTATGTATTTTACAAGTAACAAGAATTAAAGTGAATTGTGAGTTTTCACTTGAAGAAGTTACCTTAAGTTATCCAATTATAGAATATAAGGCTGAACTTAAGTGATAGCAAATTGAAGGGACATCATCACTCTCACTATAGCCATAAGTCGTTGCATTAAGATTTTAAAACACAAATCCTTATTTAGTTAGGTAGGTATTCATTTAAAGAATTCGATAACGTCAGAATTAATTCAATTAAACAATTGGAGTTGGTAAAGTAAAATGAATTTCTCACGCAATTATTATAGTTAAACTGCAAGTAATAGGTATCTAATTTATTAGCAAGATAGTATCTGGCCGAGTCTGCTAATGGAACAATTGAGACATCGGGCGTGGAAGTGTCAAAAGCTCACTATTGTTGTAACTTCTCACCTTTTAGTGTCCGCCACAATGCGTGGGAATTTAAGAGATCCTTAACAAAAGTAGGTACATATTTCATGTTAATGCAGTTGATTGTTTTTAATCCTAGGCTAGAAAAAAATAGGTATTTAAACTCTACTCTTATGGTTATTTGATTTATTTATTAAATTTCTATGACGTTTGCAAAACTTGCTATATACTTATTTTGTCAAAAATGCAATTTTTAATTTATTATTATTTCTACCTACCGATACCCTACAAAAATATTGTTTTTACAAAATAATACTCGTAATAATGCCAATTCCAACATATATTTTATGAAAGCAACACTGTAAGCAGGTTTGCTGAACTGGTTGCAATATGTAATTTGTTAGATATTCAATACTATATATTATTTACATAATAATTTTTATATTATATCGTTTACTAAACACAGGTAAATAATCTACCATTATCTATTTAGCACATAATATTATGACCCCCAAAATAATCTTTCAATCAAACTAATTAAATGATAAAACATATTAAACTTTGTTTATATAAGTATAATAGTACCTACCTATACTTACTTTAAGTAATAATTTCAAATATAATAAAAATAATTTACTAAATCGCACTTACCATACAAAATCGGTACTCTTACCCCACCTCAACAAGACTTAATTTTAAGACTTAAAACAAGAGGTAATCTGGACACCAAAATCTTGTGCTCCAGTTCTCCTTCTTGTTTTCAATTTCTGCAATTCCATGACAATTTCGATTATAATTAATTAATTTCTATGTAATTCCTACATCTTCTAGAAATTCTTCAGTGGGGTTTATCGCTGATACAAATATTATGAGAAGATTCCTGATTAATTTCAACCCGAATTTTGAATCGAGACTTTGTGTCGAAATGCTCAAACCTTTTTCTCAGAATGAGGCTGATTGCCTCTGCCCATGTAGTGAACAGAAAAACAGAACAAGAAAAAGAATTCTTAAGATTGCTCATATCTGTTTGAGTTTAAAAGAAGAGCTTTGCAACCATATTCTAAGTTGAAGACTATCGCTTGGGCGATTCTTTCTGTTTATCCCTTTTTTAAAACAATTACGTTTGTTTTAATACTTTGCCGTTGATAGGATTAATGGAATGCTGTGGTTTAAAACTCACGGGAGTTCCTCAATCAAAATGATTCTGAGAAGATGGGTGCAGTTCTAAAATTCCATATTGTCTCAAGGGGATTCTCTGCTTTAAGTTGTCTCGGGAGGGTTTTCCAGTCTTTATTATTCGAGTATTAGACTCACATCTGCTGTCTTTTTTCATTCAGATAATTACAAAATAATAATATTTTTAAATAACGAAAATCAATGTTTCCAATCCAAAAGTACATTATTCATCTTAGATAATAATATGTATTATGTACATATAAAAGTAAATGAATTTGTATGTTACTAACTTCTTAAGATATACTGTATATAGTGTCAAGATAAAACTTTTCTATCACAATTTTTATAAAAAGTAATATATCAATATTCGTGCTAATTTTATAAAAACTTTGAGAGCTAAACCGTGAGGAGAAGTTTGGTTTAGAAGATTTTGGAATTGCGAGAGGATAAATTCTAAAAATTGAAAGAAACGTTTCTAGACTTTGAAATGAGAAGAGGAATTGGTCTGCAGTTTAACACTTGAATGATGAAGAGAGAGAAAAAGTTCCTTTTAGTATTAATTATATAAAGAAATACTTTGTTCAATCCTGCTATTGAAACATGTCGTTTCTTACTTGGATACGCAACTAGAAACCATTTGTTTTACTCACTCAAATTATATCTATGGTAACGAGTGGGCGAAAGACATTTCACCCACTAGTGAGTGAAAAATGCAGTCATTCATTAACCTGCCTACGTTCTTTATAATAATATTGAAATGTTTTAAAACCAAAGCTAACTTTTTTTTAAATTATTTTGCGCGCAAAATGCGCGCTATCTATCTAAAATTTTGCATAAAGCTTCCTACGAGAAATTGATATGGGGAGATTGAGTACTAGCAAAGGGGGGTAAATTTTTAGCACAGTTTTTCGATATCTAGCGCCGTTTTCGAGTTATTGCAAATTCAAAATCTCAAATTTTATTATTGATGACACGAATTATAATAAATTGTACTTTCATAAATTTTTTAGATTTATAAGTGCAGGATTGAACAAAACGCTATACATAACTCGTGGAGAAACCCTTTCGCTCACTTATTTGCCTCTGCACACTCGCCTGTCGGCTCGCGTGCAAAACTGGCAAATACGTGAGCGAATCTTTCAGTTTCTCCACTAGTCATGTAATATACTATTAATACGCCACATTTCGACGACGACAATATGTAGTATATTTTTGCGAAACCTTCGCTAAAAGAGAGGTCAGTGCGAAGATATCGTAGGTCTGTTCAGTAGGTTAGAGTAGGTTTAAGTTATTTTTCAGCGTAACTATTGCCAAAAGACATAGGCATTTTACATATGTTAGATTAAGATTAAGTTTAAGTTAATTTTTTAGTAAAATTGTCTCTAAAAGAGCTGTCCGTGTGAAGCCATTGGTCTGTTTTGTTGGTTATAGTTAGAAGGTTTAAGTTAATTTTTTTAGAAAAACAGTCGTTAAAAGAGAGGTACGTGAGAAAGCATGGATTTCTTCTGGAAGTTAGAGTAGGTTAATCGTACTGCACCGAAATGTGCCCGCGCCGTAACGTTCCTGCGCTGAGACGTTCGCACCGAGACGTTCGCACCGAGACGTTCGCACCGAAACTAACTACACTCCCTTTACGTAATTATGTATAATTATAATATAATAATAGATAAGATTATATCTTTACTAATAGTATTTAGTATTTCTTTTATTACTGTTGTAGTGAATGATCGTATATTTTAAATGGTAATTTATTCACTCATAGAAAAATGATATGATCATTTGGTATGTAATTAATTAACAGTTATCATGAAACTGAGATATTTATAATTTATAGTCATAGTAGCTATATTCGGTACCAGATAATATAGTGTGACAAATCAATAAGTAGGTATTTACAGTAATTGCTTTTCTATAAAAGTTGGTTGGTTAGTTGGTTTAGGTTTCAATAAATTAATATACAAGGTGTTAAAAGCAAGTTTACCAAACTTTTTCTAAATAATAAAAAATAATTATTTTAATTATCAACATATTATTATTTTAATTTATAATAAGCAAAATAGACTGTTCTTTATCCTTAGTACTCTGCAATAAATCATATGTACCTACTTGCTCTGTACAATATGATCTACAAGAGAAAGCTAATACTTTTCGATCATTACTGTGGGTGAAAACACCACAATATCTTTTATATAACTCATTATGTTTAGGCAAGAAGAATTAAATCTAGCCAAGTATAATGAGTAAGGAATGGTTATGCCAAGGAGTTTACACGCGTTTACAATTTTTTTGCATTAGAGTAAAATCGTCGATAATAGTTATAATACGTGATTAATGAACACTTACAATTAAGTAAGTTCTTTTATGGACATTCGGTTAACGTATGAATTTGTTTGAAGACATTAAATCCTTCAAGTTTTATAAAAAGAAAAGCCAAGAAATGCAAGTTAGTATTTAAAGTAAAAAAAAATTGTTGAATCGTGCAAAGATTTTCCCTCGATCTTTGTTTGGAATTGAAAGAAATACTATTGTATTGTTTATTTTAACATTTTTTATATTTAATAATACTAAGAGACATTACAAGTAAGTATAAATATATAACAGTACAAAGAACAAAATAATATTCAAGTAAATATAAAATTAGCAGCAAAATAAACTAAATTTCTAGTGTATCTTTCAATAAGTTATAAAATTCTACTTGCTGATGTGGTTCAAGATATAAAATTCTAGAAAATATGCTTTCAGAAGAAATGTCTTTAATGAAGCTACTAATGTAAACATTCACAAATGTTGCCATTAAAAACTGGCAATCAAATCTATCCAATACACCTCCGTGTCCAGGAATGATTTCACTGAAGTCTTTTACTTTAAACGCTCTCTTAAATCCCGATGCAAAAAAGCCGCCGAATGGTGCTATTATACTACCAAATAAGGACAAAACTATGGTATGTATAACAAATGGATACAATCTAATGTTGGCATTAAATTGTAAAATTTGCGAATTGAACGAAAATGAATAATCAGTTAATTGAAATGCTTTGTGAGGTTTACAGTTGATGTTAACTGCAAGTGTTCCATGTTTTTCAATATATTCTGTTGGGCATGTAAAGTACGGACATGGACTCAAAACATACGATAGAATACATCCATAAATCACTGTTAATATTACAGCTCCTATAAAACCTTCCCAAGTTTTCTTAGGTGAAACTTGAATTAGCGGTGTTTTTCCAAACAACTTACCACACACGTAAGCCGTGATATCATTACAAACTATTATACTAACAGGAACCGTTAACCAAATTATTCCTTGAAAGGTATTTTGCACTACCATATAGGATTGTGCGACGATGAGTACGAGAACCACGTGGGTACATGCTAATAGCGAAAATTGATGCATTTCGTGTTTTTTCTTCAAACGTAATACAAATAATATCATTCCAGCAAAATACATGCAAAATGCCACAAATCTATGATAATTAATCATAAATTTAAAAATTTCAAACTGTTTAATGCTATCACTACAATAATCGAATAACGTCTCTCCGTAACAGAAATAATTTGATATAAATAAAAAATACCAAGATAACGATTTGAGAACCGTTGGTTCTTTCACCAAATAAAATTTCGCGGTTATATCGATAATTTCAGCAAAACACAAAATTTGTATTCCTGCCGCTACAGCTAATATAACAAATGGACCTAAATATAAAACGACCATTGAACTACCTATTAATAATCCACCAAATATCACACGCAAAACAAGATTTCTTCGAGATTCTATAAATTCATCGATTAGATGTTTGAAAAGAGTTTTGTTATGCGGATAATTCTTCTTATTAATTCCATCAAGCTTCATCATCTCGGACATTTATTTTAGTGAAATTTTAGGTATGTTTGAATTACTCAACGTGAAGCTGTGTCTTTGTAACTATTAATATATTTCTAAAAAATATTTCAAGTATCACAATAGAATATTAATATTTAAAATACTTTACCCAAATCTATTAACAATTAAGTACACCTTGTAGCACGACAGATGAAAAATAACTGGTCATTCTATTTTTAAACATTTTGCTATCTTAATCAAACCAGCAATTGATAACGAATTATCAATAAAAATTGTATTCTTAAATATCACGGATTCAAATATTGAACGTGTGGTATTTAAACAAAATGTACAAACTTTTAATTTTAACCTATAGTAATTAATTGTTACTTTATCAATCAACATAATAATATTATGACGTTTGCATTTTACAAATGGATAGAGGGATTTAGTTTTAATTTTGTATCGCAAAAATTACGAAAATAATTATGTTTATTTAATTACGTGTGTTGCGTGTACAAATTTCCAAAAAATTTTGAACAAATGCACCATAACATCCTGCAGCCACGGCCCAAAACACTTGAGAAGCGCTGAGTTGGATGCATATTTATAAAAATTTTAAATATAAATAGTATTGTACCGTATCAGAATTGTTTCTACAGGAAATACCTTGAAATAAAATATAGTAGTGATTCATAAAATAATCAATAAGTATTGTCGTTATCAACCTATGTTAAATACGATGCTGCAAGAATTTGACATTTAAATAATACAAGTAATTTTCAAATTTAAAATAAGTTTATATCATACGTAATATCAATAGATTAGAAAGCTCAAAATATGCAAACGCAGTTTTTATTTCACAAATAAAATACACTGTAAGTATATTATTATAGCAAACGTTTTCACCATACTACTATGACAACAATGCCATCTGTCATCATATCGAGTTTCATTATATAAACCATATATCCATTGATTAAGTGTATTAGCAACAATTAATATTGATAAGTAATTCATACTTAGGTATAATATTGTATTAACTAAATGCATTTTTTGTATTTTTTTTTGCTTGCAGTTCGATACTCTCTGAATACCACCACTTTACTTATACAGGGTGTCCCCGGATACACTTTACATAATTTCAGTGGTGATAGAGGACACTATTCTAAGAAAAATATTTAACAAAAATTTTTTTCTAAATTCAAACCTTCGAGAGTTAGGCCTCCTTAAAGCATTTTTTTTAATTTCCACCTTCACATTGCCATACCTCAGAAAATATTAATTTTTCAGTAAAAATTATAAAGTGCTTTTTTATAGAGCGTGAAATAATCTACAAACTAGGTTTTAACCTTTTATTGTCTAAATTCAACGGATTTCGAGTTATGCAAAAAAGTAAGTAAAAAAATGTAGAAAATTTTGAACTTTTTCTTTTCTTGGTTGTTTTCAAATCGCTGTATCTTCTAAACGAAACATTTTAAAAAAATCTGACGCTCCATTCCGGATAGGAAATTTAACGGACTACAACTTTTGTCTAGTCAAAAATTTTTGAAAAACCAACCCATTTCACAAAAAATCAGAAAATAATAAATAAGCAGCCACAAAACAAAAAATTAAATTCTCTAAAAATACTTTTAAATTAAATAATCCTGAAATATTGATTGGAAGAGATGGAACTATTAATTGGTCAGCAAGATCTCCAGATTTAACTCCTCTTGATATATTTTTTTGGTGAGCTGTTAAAGCGTTAGTGTACAGAAACAGATGAAAGCCCGATTCCAGAAAGGAATTAATGGACGGAGTAACGAATGCTATAGTAAGCTCTTAAGCAAAGAGGTAATGTTATAAATAATAATACCAAGGGGCAACAACATCTTTTAAAACGGTCCCGACTGTGTAATGAAAATGAGGGTAGTCATTTTGGACGTTTACTTAAATAATGTAATAGTTAACCTTAATTAATAAACAAATTTTTCAATAAAAATTAAAATTTTGTGAATTTCATTTTTTGTTTTGTGGCTGCTTTTTTTATTATTTTCTGATTTTTGGTGAAATGGGTTGGTTTTTCAAAAATTTTTACTAGACAAAAGTTGTGGTCCGTTATATTTCCTATCCGGAATGGGTCGTCAGATTTTTTGTAAAATGTTTCGTTTCGAAGATACAGCGATTTGAAAAAAGCCAAGAAAAAAAAAGTTCAAAATTTTCTACATTTTTTGACTTACTTTTTTTCATAACTCGAAAGCCGTTAAATTTAGTCAATAAAAGGTTAAAACCTAGTTTGTAGATTATTTCACGCTCTTTAAAAAAGCACTTAATAATTTTTACTGAAAAATTAATATTTTCTGAGGTATGGCCATGTGAAGGTGGAAATTTAAAAAAATGCTTTAAGGAGGCCTAACTCTCGAAGGTTTGAATTTAGAAAAAAATTTGTGTTAAATATTTTTCTTAGAATAGTGTCCTCTATCACCACTGAAATTATTTAAAGTATATCCTGGGACACCCTGTATATAAAATTATATTAAAGATTAAAGAAATTAAAATATTATCTATTTTAGCCAAAAATCCCGAACAGTTGACATAATATTTATTATGTTGTTCAAAGACCTGTTATGTATTTATCATAATCCCTTATACCTCTCTCGGTCCTTATAAACTTTTACAAATTTTGACTCTTATTTTTTTTTAAACAGTAAAAGTGCCCGCCAGTACTTCAAATCACGCTATATTACTGGCAAGAACAGTTGTTATAATTTGTTATACTGTAAGCACTTCAATTTGAAAATATATACCACTATGCATATAATATCCTAGCTTTAATTTTATAATAGTTATAGTTTTAAGCTAATTAGAAACACATTTAGAATTAATTGTCTTTATTATATATTATTATCTTTATTTAAAAATATCAAAGGAGATCTCTACAAAAGTATCGGGTATATATTTTAAATATGAAAGCTTTTTAAATATAAGTACAGTAAATACGGCCTTTGTTAATTTCACAAACAAAATAAATGCCTTGAAGGAACTGAGAAAATCAGTAAAGTAAAGTAAAAGTTAAAAAAATGTTCGGGAAGTGTATTTCTGTTTATGAATTATAATTATTACTGCAATTTTTAGAAGAGATAATATTAAGCTGCAGACTCTGATGTGATGTAAAGAAATTTTACAACAAACATTACAAATCAAATAATTAAAAGTGATTTTTTCAAGATGGTTCTACTCCATGCCATCGCACTAAAGAATAAATAATAAATAAAATTATTAAACTTTTATCCTTAATTTTTAATACTAATGCTATTCATTGAAATATAAAAATAACAAGAAGAAAAAGTATTTGTCCCCCTGCTGTTCTTTATTACGCTATTGGGACACTTAATGAAACTGTTGAAATTATTTTTGGTTGTCCAATAAGTTTCCAACGTAAAATGTAATTCAATAACAAACGCAACTGCTTTGCCTTTTGATAAACTTTGGGAAAGCTTATACGTTAGATAAAAAAACAGGATTAATTTTCAGTTTCAGTTCAGAAAATACACATTCTTCGCACCTGTTACAGAATATTTCTGTAACACCCGTTACAGAATGACTATATTCTCACATCTAAGAAATATTAAAACCTGATAGTGACATCTAGTAACAAGTTGTTTTACCGGTTTTATAACGCCAACTGTCAAATTGAAGTTCGCGTATTACAAGAATTAGCACTGTTACTAGTATTAGCACTGTGCATTAGTCGTATAGAAAGTATAGTCTGGAACTCGTTTGGAATGGCTATTCTGCACTCGTGGGCCATCACCCTCGCCTAACGGCTCGAGTGACAAACTTTCCCCTCGAGCAGAATATGCCAATTCCTAACTCGTTACATGATATACTATTCCGGCACTAGTGCGGAAAAGTAATAAAAGTAAGTTTGGATACGGGTAGAGTAAAATTAAAATATAAATTACAAAATAGCTTAGTCTCTGAAGCGATTTATTATTTAAAAGTCCGGCGAACATCACAATATACTAAAGAAAAAGCAAAATAAATGAAAAATAATTTAAAAAATAGATAAGTAGGTGTGAAGGACTATTCTATCATGCTCTCAAGCTCAGAGAAAATTAATATGAGCTGTCTTTTAAGAAGTGTTTCTTCTTACAGGGATGCGTCGACGAGATTTTTCCTGTGCCCAATGTCGATATTGTCGATGTTAGCCCACTCAAGACGTATTTTCTTAATTCTTATTAAACCAACACTTCTCAAAAGTCAGTGTCTGTAACTAGTGTGAGAGATATTGGATTTGTTCGGCTTTTTGATCTAACATTTACACGAATTTTTAAAGCTGTTAACCGTTTATTTCTTTTATTAGTAACCACTATATGCATGTCCTCCTAAACAGTGGTTACTTTTAGTCCCCCTGAGCGCAATCAGTCACGATTATTGTAAATGTTCTTGATACGATAAGCAGTCGATTCTTGAAAATTTGTGTTTTGAGCAATTGATTATTTATTTGATATAACTTTTGTGCATAATAAAATAATGAAATTTGCAATTTTGCACATCTGTCTTTGAGAACGAAAGCCGTCACAGCAACCATATGTTTTAGTTATTGAGCCTGCCGCTCAACTCAATATCAAATTTTGTTTTTCTATAATTGTAAGACAAGCTTCTGAATAAAGGAACATAGGATGTCCTGGGTCTCCGAACTGTTTAAATGCTGGTGAGTCGTTAGATCAAAGAATCTCTGCGGCAGGTGTACTTCAGAGCATGAACATAGCTAAATACAAATTGTAAACTTTATGCTGTTATTCTTCTGGTTTCTTAAAACATTATTTATTACAACTCGACTTTCGATACATTGGCATTGGTATGTATACTTTGTGTTGAAAGTAATTCAAGCAATTAATATAATTGGAAGCTATGAATAGGTATACAGGGTGCTGAATGAGTTAGCCGAACATAGGAAATTAACATATAAAAACTTATTTATGCAAATTCCTGCTTCCCTAATTATTTTAGAGAAAAAATGAAAGATACAAAAGTAATGCAGAAATATAAACTACGAATGATAAAAGCATTAGATTTCATCTAGATTTTACTTAAAAAATCCAAAAATGCTTTTGAAATTGTTAAAAGTTTTATTTATCAGACTGGCCATGAAAGTTTCCAAAATAATTATTTTTGAAAATAGAAATTAAATTGAATTTATTTCATTTTATTATATTATATTTAATTATATTATATTATATTACATTATAATTATACATAACATTCATTTTTCGCAAGATTTGGAGTAAGATATATTAGGGATATTAATAGTCTTTTCTCCAAAAAACTGCATTTATTAGCAAATAATATTGTTAATAATTGCTAATGAATGCAGTTTTTTGGAGAAAAGACTATTAATAGTCTTGCTCACTTAATAAGCAAATAATATTGTTAATAATTGCTAATAAATGCAGTTTTTTGGAGAAAAGACTATTAATATCCCTAATTTATTATACATAAATTTCATTCATTAATTTGCGCAAATTGATTTGACGTCTAAATTCACCTTCACATTATCTGTATACATATAGAGCAATTTTATTAACTGCGTTAATAGGTAGATACACCTAGTTATACAGGTAGGTAATACATATTAAATGTTGGAGCAATATTTTCCAATGAGCGGAAAAGGAAATTACTAATAAATTTTTTTTGTGTATTTATATACAAATAAAAATTTAAGTACCTACTTAAATTATTTAACTTTGAAGGCGTAGTTATGTTTATAATATGTGTCACTTAGAGGCACAGGTGTGACAAAAATTAATAATAATTGCTTAGTGGTATTTTAAATAATATAATGATGTATTTTTATTTAAACGTAAAAATGGTTGACTTTTAATCTTAAAAGCAATAATTGCTTTTGTTTACTGCCGGTGATGGTCGGCACTAAAGCAACTATCTTTTTTTATAAATTTTTATTTTCACTTTAAAATAAAATCAAAATTCTATTTAGTACTACGGAAATGAGTTACTTTTCGAAAAACTTAGTTCGTCAACTAAACACTCAATCTGCATGCCAATTCTAGAGGTTTGTGAGTTGTCCTTGTGAGTATGTTGATTACACGTACTTTTAATGAGCGCTCAGTAATTGAGGGTTTTTCCACTATTTAAATTTTTTATCTAATTTGTCTAAACTTATAATTAAAGCATTCGTCCCGGTATGAAACTATGCTAATTACTTGAATTAATACACCTGATACATTTATTCATTCATTGCGGAAAATTATATTCCTTTATTTTTTTTAATCCTATAATAGAATAGAAGTTCTTGAGAAATCTATAGTTTCAAATGAAAGTTCTTCGTTTTAGAAGAAATAAATATTTGTCCGCTACAAATTTCAATGCAAATAAATTGTAAAAGGCGGGATTTTTATTCGAGGCGTGTTTTATACACACCCACAACTATAAAGAAGTTTTCAAATATAAATTCAAAAATACATGTGGATAATGATAATAACACTTTAAACACACATAAATATTTTTACCTTTGAAGAATATGTAATTACTTATCACAATGTAAAAAGTAAATTAACACCAAACAAGTCCTTAATATTATATCAAAGGATGTTAGGAGAATATTAATTTTATTTTGTGTTTATTTGCCATTTATATTATTAAATTCTTGAGCGAGTCCGGATTTAATATGAAAATCCTTTACGAGTATAAAGCGATTGTTAAAGGAGTATGGCCGTGGAATTTAATATAGGAAAATTTAATTAAACAAACTTTCCTTATGTATTTCCTTAACGAAAATAATGAAAATTCTTTGTTATGTATAATTTAATTTTTTCTTAATAAATTGATATGGAAATAATCTACTTTGTTTAATTATTACCTATAAATATATATTAGGTATATAATTTTATAGATGCAATTATTCCCTAAAGTTAAACATGCATAATAATTATTGCATATTATTAACAAAATAAAATTATAAATTCTCAAATAAATAAATTAATAAATTATTAGTAATAATATAATAATTTATTTTATATAGATATATTTATAAAATATTTAATTATTAAACCAAACTTTCTTATAAATTAATTAGTATTGATAAAGTTTTAAATGAGCTTCCCGTGTGTAATAAAGATGAAATTATAATTAATTGATGTCTTTTGGCTTTAGAGCTATGTAAATTTTAATTATAATGTTATGTGGCAACTAACGCACTCTAGTGTCACAGAGTTAGCTTATTATAGCCGACATTCGTATACCTATACAAATCGTATAATTTCTCTGCCTTTCTACTTTCCTTTACAACAATATTAATGACAAATCTTAGAATTTTCTAGTTTAATCGTATTATTCAATCGCTATTACCATAATACTTATCATAATCAGATGTCAGGTTTTGCAAAACTTCAAGAGCAACAGAGTGAAATTATGCATTAAACCACTTTCAGAATCTGGATGCTAGGACATATAAAATATGTTTTGAATAATTTTATCCCCAGCAGCAATAGTTACATAATATTAGCATATCAAAAGAATTTAAATAATCGATTAATGTAAATGTATAACTAAAATGACATTAATTTGGGCAAAAACTGAAAGCGTATCGAAATTTTTATAGATTAACAATATTGATTCGGTAGTATATTAAACAAAAAAAAGTGACCATGCAATATAAATAACATGGATATAACATGATGGTATAACAATAGAGATAAAGACTTCAAAATTCTATAACGTCGTCGTGGAGGTTCTGAATGCAAACAAAAGGTGTCATAAAAATGTACCAGAAAAACAGATTTTGAAGTTATTTAAGCTAGTAAAAACCATGGATACTAGGTTTAGGAAGGTCCTATTAGATATGGTAGTAAGTTTTTACAAATAGCGTTGAGTAGCGTTGTTCGGGAGTCAGGATGGCATGAAAAAAGATGCAGTGAGCATTATAAGCACCGGACCTCACACAATATATTCATTAGAGATATGCTGTTGAATTTAGCAACGCTCTACTGATTCCTTAATACATTTTTCGAGTTAAATTCCAACACAATGGCTAATATAATAATACCAACAAAACAATCAAATTTAAACTAATTATTATTTACACAATCGATTAATCATTTATAATTAATATTACATCTGCACCTTCATCTATCATATCAGTCATACTTATTCATCAAAGAGCAATTTTTAACAAATAATCCAATTGCGCAAATTATGAAATATTTATATTAATATTAAATATTGGTTCAGGTCTAATTAACACATAGAATCAAGCTGAGAGCAAATTAATGTCAGCTACAACTACCAAGAATCGTCTACCACTTTGCTAATTAACCATCAACGAGCAAACGAATAGCGTGAACAACCTGTGATTAAAATCAAGATCAGCTTTCTTGACATACAGATTAATTCGCCATGCTTGTAATCTATTCTTTTTAAATATTACGTTCATGACATATATTTATCAAAAATATATAATTTCTATTCGTTTACTTATTTCCCCATAAATAAATCAATAATTATCTGCCTAAGAGTTTGGTAAGCTTCCGTCAAGTACCATTAGATAATAACCAAAAATTAATGAACAATCAGAGTTCCTTAAGTTAATTTACGTTTCTAACGAACGCTCACTCACCCTCAGACATAATATAGTGCGATTCGTACCCACGACTGCTTATTTTGTAGTCGTGAGCAAACTATCTTGCCGCCTTATTTTTTGTTTCAATTAACTCTTTTGGGCCATAATTAATTGAATTTTTTATAAAATAAAATATTTTTAATTTATAAATTACATGTAAGTATGTAAAGCTTTAATTAAAAAAGCTCTAAGCGCAATAAAGAAAAAAATTAACGAATCGTTTCAAACTAAATTTAAAATAATTTCAATTATATTTATTATTATCATAAATTTCAATTATAAAAGCGGATGTACCTCCAGCATAACAGTTCTATCATTCAGGTACAGCTCTTTAGTATTTTTTTTATTTGATGATGAGTTTTATTATACGGCTCTCCATTTTACGAGTGCTAATAGAAAATTTGACGCTCATGTTGTGTGTCAAAACACTTATAATATAACAGCGTGACATACCTAAGTATATGTATGATCGATCTGTTTTGGATTTCGTGAAACTGTGTTTATTTATTTTGCAAAATCTCAATTCGTGCTACTAATTAAGTTTGCCTTTATAAATTTACGATGTATAATTTTATACATTTGAAGTAATAAAGGCTTGAAGTGGTTATCTTATTACGTTATGATCTGAAGGTATGTCGAGGTGTGAAATGATATGTAAGTGGAACTCGTATGTGTAGTGTCTTCCTAAGTACCGTCGGCATATAATCAAGAGAGTTGGTAATTAGTGTACCCCCACTCGCTTTGTCGGCATAAAATCCCCCTCCGCTAGTTGTACCCCCAACCCCTCCTCTAGCCACCCCCACGATCTCTTGTATTCTTCACCCCATCTATATCTTCATTCAAATACTGATTCCTATCGCGATGTAGATCCGGACCTTCTTGTTCTTGTTGTGTTTGCAATAGTGGAGAACGATTTCCGGGTTTATGGCGAAATTTATGTGATCGCACTTTATTACGGTTTAAAAATTTTAATGAGATATAATTAGTAACATAATTTATTTCGGCTTGTGTGCGTCAAACAAAAACATATATTATAAAAATTTTTATTATTTTAATTATTATTGTGTTCAAAATTGTGTGCTCAGTCTTCAAGAATATTTGACAGTTTATGTTGCTAAATGATATAAAACGTAAAAAACAAAAAATATTTTAAAGCTTAAAGGGACCGCATTTTCCGGTGGGAAATGTAGAGGATGGTGACATTTCGTTCGCCAATATTTCTGCTTATTACATGCACAGTAATATCTCGGTAAGAACCCGTTCTTATTATTATTTATGTACTAACCTACCACTAAATTAAAGTTAACGATTGTACGTAGGATTAATTTTAATGTAATTTACACTAATCTTATTTTAATTACGCATGAAAGTGCGAAAATTTAATTTGCCTTATATTATTATGGTATACATACACGAAAACATATTTACCTATCTCATGCAATAACGTGATTTTTACTTATGCAAATGTTTACGCAGTATAATTTGTGTTGTATTCACTTTTTTTTTCTTACAAAATGTGAAAATTAACCCATTATAAATATATTTCTAAAGGTTTTAATATTTAAAAATAATAATACTAATAATGTCTTTTGGAACCCGTTTGCGGAGAAAAAATTTTCATTATCAATAAATAACTTTGGCTTAGAATTTTAAAATGGAATGTTTTCTATAATTTCATTTAACCGATTACCCAAATTTAAACATGCTCCTAACATTAATTTATCTTAAGCAACCTGAAGCATGCATAATCATTGTATAAGCCTTATTCGGTTATTATAATGTGACATTTACACTTGTTTAAGATTTTTCTTTGAGTACGGAAGCTTATTTTATTTCATGCTGTTTTCTGAAAACACAAAAAGAATGTTCATTGGAAAACAAGAATTTCTTGATTTAACAAACAGAATTTATTTATAAAAATTAATTTTAATTAAATTTTGTTTATACTTTCAAGCTGATAAAAAAAACATAATATTGTTTACTTAACTTATTCCTCTTAAATTTTTATTAAGATCAAGAATAGCCTACTTACTGTTTGTTTTTTCTACTTTGCGACCTAGATTTTGATAAAACTTCGCAGATTTACTAGTGGGTATAACCAAAATCGGCTTTATAGTTTTATAATAATTGATTTTAATATATGTTAGCTCTTTTATATTAACGTATTGCCGCATTTTTCTTTTACCAGAAAACGTTCGTTTTCTTAATTCATTTACGTATATTATTTTATATTTTTTTAATTATTCAAAAGGATAACTTCAAATGCCTGTAATGTTAGTTAGATGATAAGCTAAGCCAAAATTTACTTTTTTACATTTTTATACAGAAAGCAATTAAAGTTGATTATTGCGCTGAACAAATAATGTTTACTTCCATTTAAATGTTATCATGATGACGTGACACGATAGTGACCAGAGGGTCGCACCCTTTAAATTATTTATCTATGCAGATGAGTATTTCTAAATTTAAAAAAAAATATCCTGCTTAATTGGTTGTGACCTAACATTTAACGCGGGAAATGGATATGATATAATTTATTTCAAATTAAATTAACATAATTATTAGTTTGAGACTTTTTAACTACACCTATAGATAATTCAAACGCTAAACGTAAAAATTTTGCCAAAATTTGCCAAAATTGGCTAAACCGAATTAAGATTAAAAGCTAGTTTTGAAAGAATGTTGCTACTTAACTATTAGTACCTAAATATACTTAGTAGTAAAGCCATAAGAAATCTTTTTGAAGAAGGGTAATTTTCAGGCCAATTTAGAGTAACCGGACATTTCTCTATCAGACATTTCGCTACCACTTCAAAATTGTTACTAAAATTATAATGTTAAGTTTTAAAATATTAAAGTTATTTACATAATTATATCATTATTTGACCATTAATTTGTCCTCATGTATTGTTTTTAAAGTTATTTTAGTAACAAGCCCAAAGTTGTAGTAAAATATCCTATAGCAGCAAAATGTCTTATAGTAGCGAAATATAACAAGCAACGAGAGTTGATCCTTGAAACTACGCCTTTTTAAATCTAATGTAAAATATAATAGAGCTTTGCAATTTTTTTACAATTACAATAGTATACTGACTACATAAATACTGAGTATGCCAGCCAAAAATCAGAAGCGCGTTTTGTGACCACGATATTTTAATAATCTAATAAGTACAATTTGATTTTATTTTTATTGGCATTCAAACCTTAATTTTGATGGTTGCACATTCTACGTTGTATTAGTAATATCCAAATCACGTGCTTATAAATATAACTTATTGTAAGCACAATAAAAATGTAAGTTGTTGAATTTCGCATTTGAAACATTTGCAATCAAATTTGGAGTTATTTTTAATCATAAATAATAATCACGACAATCACAACCGACTCGGAAGAAACACAACGATAACAACATTATTGTAATATACTTTTATATAATTATTATAAATGTACCTATTATATTATATTTATTTAGTACAGTTAACTTTCTCTAAATAAAATTTTCATAATTTCATAATGTAATTTGTTCGAATTACGCAAAGTTTGAAGAGGGAGTAAAACGGAAATGCATATAAGCTGAAAATCAAAATTACAATGCTTTAAACATAAAGTAGCGTTATCAAATTTTGGAAACCTTGTTGGACGCTGAACCACATTTATTAAAATAAAGTTAGATTTATAGATAGACCCTTAGCAGTTTTGCTCATAACTCATATTCAAATTAATATTTTTGGATATATATTGATATCATTGGAAAGAGGTAGTCATTAGCTATAATTTTGCTAAAAATACTTATTAGATTACTCGAAAAACAAAACAGTTATGAGCATTCTCCCGAAGAGACTAAAATTTGCTCTTTTTATTTTTGGCATGTAAGTTGACCACCCCTTAAAAAGTTGCTGAAAAGTCAAAAAAAACTTAACTGAAATCGACTGATGTACAAAATTAATAATCTTTTATTGAGTTTAAAGTGAAAATGTGAAGAAAAAAGAATAAAAAAAAATCAAAAATGAATTAATTTTGATAATTACAATTGATGCTTTTTGACGCTTCTCAGCCTTCTTGGGCATAGCAACGGTTTACTTATCTTTAGCAACAAGCTCCTTGCGCTTAGCAGATAATTCCTTCTTAGCTTTTGCAACTTTTCGCTTGGTGGTCATCTTACATTTTCGACGATTTTGAAACAAACACGCAAAAACACGATATATTTGGAATTCACTTAGGATTATTAAAATTCAATGGAATACGAGTTTAGCACATAATTTACTATGGGATATCAACGAAAATTGTTCACTTTATGAACAAACGAAAAAATCAATAGTATTTTAAAAAAATTATTTTTTTTTCACACGATGTTTGTCGGGGCTAGTGCGACGCGTCTATTCTCTTCTAAACCACATAAAAATTGAAGGCTATGTCAAAGAGCACGATAACAGTTGAAATGACGGTATTACCCTTGACAGTTTTTTTCTAAAATACAGGGTGGTCATCTTACATGCATTGTCAACTTACATTGAATTCGATTTCAAGAGGGTTCGATTTAAAAAATTCGATTTAGGCAATAATTGTTACACTCAAAACTCTATTCAGTATGCCGAATAGATAATTTGAAAAATTATTCGAAGTTTGATTTAGAGATATTTGATTGTAATATAATATATATCTATAACTTAAAAAGTAAAATAGTAAATATAAAAAATAAATAAATGTAAAGGTAAGTTAAAAATACTTCTGTTTCCTCTAGAGCACAATTTTGCTATACATTATGCTTCACACTATTTGAAAACAGAATACTAATTGCTAATTTCATACATTATGAAAAATTATCAGAAATAATATTAAAAAACAAACTCGGCCTATATTTACACGCGTTGTCATAGAATACATGTGTTCGATAAGCACAACATGATAATAATGTAAAATCATTAGGTCCGGCAATAATAACTGCTAAAAAAAGAAATATTTTTTTTAATAAAAATAAGATGTGCAACTCGAGTGGTGTACAACTGAAACTGAAATGATATGCATCACAATTGAAGTGCTACGAGATTGGTATGTTGCTCAATTGTTGAGCAACTGGATCAATTACTAGTATTCGATTTATGTACAATGTGGTTGTTGTGCAAATCGATTGATATGAAGTAATATTTAGTTTTTTGCATAGCTTTATTGACAAGCAAGTTAAACACATAGGTGGTAGATTGTATACCACTACTGAAAAATTTTTGAAAATAAAAAAAAATTAAGAATTTGACACATAACAACCGGTTCGTAAACGTAAGAAATTACGAACTGTAGCTGAAGCCAAATTTATTATGAGACAAATTAAGCAAGAACCAAAAATAATTACCAAAATTAAGAGTAAGGTATCATATTAGATGATTAATAAACTAATTTTCAATAAAACTATTTGACAAGTTCAAGGAGGGATAATGGTTGTATATTGTCAGAAAGAATCTTTAATTTGAAAATTAACAGTTAAAGCATTTAGAATTTGCTAAAATTTAATTAAACAAATGTGTTAAGATTTGAAACAGGGTTATTCTTCGTCGAGAAAAACAAATAGAATTTATTTCGTTGCAATAAAAAAAATACAACAGAGAACATCAAATATTACGTTAAAAATAAAACGTTTGTGTAGAACAATAAAACATGGTGAGAGTTTGCCTATGTTATGGGGCTGTATGTTCATAAACAGAATTAAAACCATTCAAATTATAAACCCCACACCAGTGAAAAATTATTTAAAAAAATTTACTTGATAAAATAAACAATGACAGTTCTGATGATTAGAATTAGGTTAGAGTTAAATATAAAAAGTAATGTCAAAATATAGTTTAACAGATCTCCTTATTAAACTAGGGTAGTTTTTAAGAAATCAAAATTAAAATTAGATAGAAAAATGATAAAAATAAAAAGAGAAAGCTCGCTGCAATATCAATAATATGTGTTTCATCAAGGTACATCAGCATGTTCAAAATAAAATTACTCACAAACAGGCAGCTAATGGCAGCTAGAAATTACAAAACATCTCAGATACACTTCATACAATATTTGAAAATTATAAATTAGCGGCACCAAAAAGTTATAGAAACATAAAATTAAATTTCCCAATTTGAATATTAGTTGAAAACGGCTACTTTATGATTGGCTCTATTCATATACTACTTCTGTAATACTAAACTGCTAAGACAATTACCCTTATACCTTGTTCTGTATCGGACATCGCTGCTTCGTCAAATTAAAGTTCAAAATGCAAGAAAATATAGTTGCAAACACTGAAATTTCACTACACACCTCTTCGTTTAAACACCTCTTTACTTATGGTGGTTTAGTATAACACTGGGACAGATAGAGAGTTAATTCCCTTCTGTGATTTGAAGTGTAAACTCTACCTTTACTAATGAACCTGGTATTTACCTGTTTCTGCATAGTCGTCAATATCGTGTAGTTTTACTTTTGGCCAAAATTTTATGAATCGGTCCCACTGTGCCTTGTTTAAAAAATTAAAAACACTATCATATTATATTATTTCCAATAAGGCAATGACCTAAAACATTTCTCGTATATGGTTTAAGAATGGATTTCCTATCCATGTACCAAAACTATTTAAAATTTGTATATTTTTTTATGTATTGTACATTAGAGATATAGATGACAATATTTTTTGCATTTTACAGTCTTATTTAAGTCGCTGTCAGTCAAAAATGGCGCGACAAAATAAAAAAATGTATATAAACAAAATTGAAGACAATAAAATTTTCAACAAAATATGTCTAAAAGGTTTTGCTGTAAAATCGTAAAATATGAAAAAAAGTGGTTGCAAAATGTTCAATTCACATTGGTAGCATATAGGATTGTCCGAGAACTTTTGCGAGTAAGTGCTTGTTTACAATGTACATAAGACATACATAAGAAATACATAAAACGTCACGTGAAGACGGTCACGGCCTGATGTTTGTGTGCGCCGACTGCTAAACCGAAGTCACCGTTTCGATCCCGAGCGGAGTAAAAGCTTTATTTTGACCGTCTTCCCTCGGCAAGCAATGGCGAACTACCAAGGTATCTGCCTAGAGAACCCTTCTAAAAAAAAAGAAGTGGTCACTATGCTCTTACGTAGAGCGAAGGAATCTGTGAGAGAGAATATTAAAAAATACTGGAGTTATTTTGGTATACTATGCCAATTTAGCTGTTATTGTATTTTTACGTATGTAAAACGTAAGACGAACATAAGACTTAAAAATATAGATACAAATAAAAGCTTAATGGAGTATCGAATAATATTAAAATCTTAAAGTACACGGCATAGAATGTTCCATTGCATATACCAAAATAACTCCAGTATTTTTCAATATTCGATTAAGGTCTTATTTGTTTTTGAAATTCTTACGTTTTATGTATTTCTTACGTCTTATGTACATTGTGAACAAGCACTTACTGTATATCTGTCGCGCGAAATTGTATTAATAAATATGGCGGGCCTAATGTGACGTTTTAGGATTTTGACATCACTAAAATGACAATTAGTAACTAAAATTTGGTTAGTTCATAGATAAAAAATTTGCATAAATAGGCAACTTTTCGTTATTTTATCATTTGTTTAGGATCATGTCGTGATTATCTGATTTTAATCACGTGAATTTTTCAAATAAATTATAACATTTCATTAATTATTATTTGCGGGCTGACAATACAGAATTTTGAATAATCAATCGAATATTCTGATTATAAGGTATATTGAACTAATATCAATAAATGCGATTTTAAGGATGTATGGGGAGATACAATCGGAGACAAAAGTAGGGTTAATTTAAATTTCACGAATATTGGTATTATAAATGCATGTAGAAAGGTTTTTTTCGTTTAAATCGGTTCATTTTCTGAAATTACAAATATTAAATTTGACTTAACAAAAATTTTATTAGTGGCTATCGCTGCAATCCAACCTACTAACAAAATAAAAAATTTAATAATTTTTATGAAAAAAAATTGATATACTTATTTGTTTTTTTAATTTGTTTGGGTTTTTTTATTATTTTTAGAGAATTGAACGCGACAACTCTATATCGGTTGTTCAATTACTAATTAATTTCTCGAGAACGGGGTAGTAAACAGTGATGAAATTTTGCTAAAACCTTCTTCTATTTACAAAATTTGAAAAATTCTTATATTTTGATCATATATTTTAAGCTAATATATTCGATAAAATGTTGTTTTTCATAAAATGATTTTTACATTACTGCATGTTATAATAAAAAAGTTGCTTATTTTATGAGTAAAAAAATGAATCGTGTTATCAAGTTTTAATTGGTTTACTATTCTTACTAAACTATCATTGTATTTTGCCTGCTGAAACTGTCAGTTATTGTTGAAAAAATTTCTTATATTTAGAATATATTTGCATAATATATTAGTAGATATACTATGAGGGAGCTGGATCAAAAACGAAAACTATGTCCGAAAAGTAGGTCAAGTATGTAAAGGTCATAGAGGTCAGGTATGTAAAGGTCATGGGGGGTTAAAGTAATAAATAATAAATAATTATGTTAATTAATGGTTAATTATAACACACACAAAAATGCATACTTTTAACCCCCATGACCTTTACGCATTTTTGTGTGTGTTATAATTAACCATTAATTAACATAATTATTTATTACTTTAACCCCCTATGACCTTTATTTTTGTGTGTGTTATAATTAACCATTAATTAACATAATTATTTATTATTTATTACTTTAACCTTTGCATACCTGACCTCTATGACCTTTACATACTTAACCTACTTTTCGGACTTAGTTTTCGTTTTTGATCCAGCTCCCTCATAGTATATCTACTTATTATATTTGCAGAATATATTAATATATTCTCATAATATGAGATTTATCAAAAAAATATTTTGAAAAAGTTTAGTAGGACAACTCTTGTGACTCTCAATAAGAATTTCATGCAAAATAGATTTTAAAAGAAGGGGGTTACTGACAGGGACATCTTAACCACAGTTGCATTTGGTTTCCAAATTTTTTTTGAGAAATAAACTTCTTTTATTAATAAACTATTTAATTTAATTTAATATAATTTTAGCCTTGTTGAGGAAAATGAGTATTTTAGGGTACCTTACGTTACCAAATATCAAATTCATTTTAACGTTATTATTATTATTATTATTATTATTTCTCTTTCAATATCTCTTATCCATTGGCCTAAGCAAAGGGTAGAAAAATATTACATTAAAAAACACGCTAAGTATTTAGTGTAAGTTTTAATGCTTCCTAGTTTTCTATAAATTACACCTACTTACCTGGGCTCATAACTTGTTATATTTTGGAATGTAAACAATTGTAGGCTGCTAAATACAGTTTGCTAATGGTATACTGAACTTGTTGCTTTAAATGCACTAAGCACTGAAATATTATTCGTTTTGGTATTATGACTGTATTATCTAAATATATTGTTGTGGAATTTTCCAAACTAATATTTTCAACTTTCTTCTCGTACTTAAATTTACCTTGATTAGCTCATATTAATTGCCGAAGAGCATTAGGACCAAATCCAATAATTATTAAATTTTAAATCAAACTATTAAATAAATTTCCCATACAAAAATGGAACGATAATCGCGAGTTTATCGCTATTGGGCCAGCTGCATCGTACAAACACAAATTTTACTTTTCCCTTCAAATTAACGAATTAAATTATTTGTAAAACTAATTACAATTAACGATGCATATCCAAATTTCCCAAAAACTCAATGTCGTCCTAACTTCGGACGGTTTCCAAATTAAATAATACAAAAAAATTACTCACTGTAAAATCTCAGTTTTATTCTCTAATTATCTCAAAATATGCCTTGAGACGCAAATCAAAAGTCAAATTTTTCGGTACCAACCTTAAAATTGTTAGTATCAAACGCGCACAAAATTTAAAAAATTTACAAATATTTACAAAACTTCCTCACAATTGAATCTCAATATAAAAATAATCAAAATGTCGCATTTTCAAAAATTTTAAATTATCAAAATTTAAATTATCAAAATTTAAATTCAAACTTAAAAAAATTATTTTACAACAATCAAAAATTATTCAACTATCAAAAATCTTCAAAAATTGATTTGGTACCACGACAATATATAACTTCTTAATTTGTAAAATATAATAATTTAAAATATTAATATAACTAATTATTAATAATAAAACATTAATAAAAATAAATTTTATTATAAAAACATAAATAAATAAAAAAGTACAAAAATAAAATTGAGTTTTATTAGTTTTACGAAGTTTTAAATTATTATTATGACTGTATTATGAACTATATTTTATAAACTATTTTTAAAGCTTACCATTTATAAATAAATATTACAACTGGACATAAACAGTTTATGTTTAAATATTTTAAAAAATTCTGAGTTATGATTATTATTAATAACCACCTAGAAAATTTACTATTTCCTTTTTCAATATTTAATGTTTCATGACATAAATTAATATTGGTATAATAGGTATGTATGAAAGTACATATAATATGTACATTTTGCATTCTTTTACAATAGTAATTACGACAATCTGTGTGATTTATATACAAATTCCACTCCAAAGAATTTAGCTGCTGCAGTAAATTAATTTGAAAAAAGGTAATAAAACAGATAGAATAACAGATAGAATCTTTCTAAGCATTTTATCAAAATATAGAAAACAAAGCATCTGCTCAAGATCTTGATTGCTTTAAGGCTCATTAAAGTATATGATATGCAGGTTGGGGGGCAGTTCACTGATGCATTATAAATTACTACAATTTTGTTATAATTATTCATATAAGATATGCGATCAACTTGTAATAAAAAAATAACTCAACTTGGAAAGCATTTTAAATGAACTCTTTAGTTCTATTGTAACTATCATTAAACACTTTTTGTCACATTTTGACAATAGAAGATAGTCAAGGAAAACTGCCAGTATGCCCAAAAAATTGATATACGATAAACGATAAAAAACAAACATTAAAAATTCACTTGAAGTCAGCTTGAAGTAATATATTATCTTTTTTGGTTTGGTTCATTATTAATTTTTAATGAGAATATACGAGAATAGTTACGTGCGTGACTGCTAATTGCAAGTTCCCAGTTAAACTTCGGGCGAAGCTTTAAGAACTCAGTACTCAGGTAATGCTACCCACCAAGACAACCGAGATGTGATCTTTCTAATCTTCTCAAAATGAAGTTTATTGCATTTCCGTGGTTCGGATACCACGTTAAGCAGTTGCCGTCGGAGACAGAGTGTACAGCTTTCCAGTTGTTCGTAAAATTTGTGGCAAAAATGATATTGCGTAGGCTCGCCCACCCTTTAACAGTTTACAACAAATCTAAATTTTTCCAACTGCTCAGGTTTTAATAGTGGTAGATACCGTATTAAGGTGATAAATATAGTTAATCCTCTATTATCAAAAAGTCATTTAAAAAATTCTTTAAATTCTATTCATTTTGAAAAGACTTAACTTACAAAGTGAAATAATTTATAAAATTCGTTTAACATATTTTATTTCTGGAAAGTGATAAATTTGCACTACACAGTACAAGTTTTTCTTCGAGTAATATTTAGCGGTAGATAAGTTTATAAAGCACTTAATTTTTTTCAAAATTTATTTTGTGTATCATATTAACGTTTTAAGATATACTTGTCTTGCTATATTAATTTTCAAAGGATTTAATGGACTAGACAAGTAACAAATACATAAGATAGCTTCACCAAGCATCATTAATAGGTTTCGATAATGATGCTTTACTGCTTTATTCAACTTATAGTCGAGTAATTGAATTTAATTTGTCAGATGTCAATTTGTGGCCACGTTTCTAATTTTGTATAGATAATGTATTGACACGCTTGATAAATGTGATACGAACGTTCGATGTCCTACGAGAACGCACTATCGTTACTTTTATCAGCATAGCTTTGACATTTTTTCTTCAAGTAGCTTATAGAAGAGAGCAGTTAGACGTTTACATTAATTAGTAGAACAAAGAGCATTCAATGATTTGTAGGTATGAGATTAATTTTATTCGCTTCGGTTATTTTCCCACGCGTGTCCACACATTTTACATGTTGGCATTCCTGTGCCGGAATGTTGGAAAAGGTAAAGCTCTAGATTCCAAAAGCTATCGGTGTTTATTATTTTATCGTATTAATTAGTACCTATAATTTAAATAACTACATTTCATTTTATTTTGTAAACTCCTTACTTATTTTTGTTTATTACTTATTGCAATTTAAATTTAATAGATTGCTTTTATATTTCAGGTTGAACGCAAAATATACCATCACATCTAACCAGATTCCAATGAAAGCCTTAGCTCATTTCAGAGATAGCACAATATGTAGAACTACACCTGGTTTATCAAAAGAACAACTGGACGTATGCTATCAACAACCAGATGCTACAGAAGCCGCTCTCGAAGGCATACAGTTAGCAGTTCGAGAGTGTCAAAACCAATTTCACAATAATCGTTGGAATTGCTCATCGTTAACAACAAAATCAAATAATCCCTACACAAGTTCGATATTTCAAAAAGGTAAATAATTTATAATCAAAAACTTTATCGTGGCCAAACAATTTGTACCTACATCGTTTACTTAATGGAGGATAAAGGTATCCATTACGTCTTTTGCAAATGTAAAGACCTCCAACACGTAAAAGATTAATGCATTTTGTACAAACGTCAGTATGCTTACAATAAAATGTTCTATGAGCACCACCTCAAAAGCTATGCCATAAAATGGTAATTGACAATAAGAGCTTGGTTGTTATACCTATGGTGTTGACAACTGAACACGGATCATGTGGCGTGAAGCTACCAAACTGTCAAGTCATAAAGGTAAAGTCACTTTCAATACAACAATAAAGACATAAATATATGTCATTCAGCAATTACAAAAAGAAGCTCGTAAATTCATTTGATTTTTTGACTCAATCAAAATGTTGTTTTAAATTCTTAGTCAATAATCGCTAAGTAAGTTTAATTGTCGAAGTTAGCAACTTACTCGATTTTATCCCCTTGCCTAAAACTAATACCTTAGCACAGCTGGACCATCCAAAAGTATACTAAAGTGATTCGTTCTGGATATTTACACTAGCACTGATGAATGCCAGTATCCAATAAATAGAGCTGTCAGTAATACTTTAACTTTAGTGACACCTGGATCCGGTTGTTTTACCTTATTGTTTGTAAATATGTAGCAACTATATCGTCAGGATTGAAGATAAACTGTTGTATTGAACAAGCGAGGAACCAAACCTTGCTTGATAATAAATATCTAAAAATTGTATTAAAAATTCGTTAAATAAGTAAAACTCTCGACTCGATAAGGCTATAAAAGGTAATTATTGCCCCCCCCCTTAATTTAATATAAATAAGTAAAAGCAAAAATTTTATAAATTTTAAAACATCTTTTAATATTGAACATACAAGCGTTTGTTATAAAAACAGCATTTTCCGATCATTTCTAATGTTTTGTGTGAAGCCAAACCTAGTATGTTGTATGAGCTGCTCTCTAGTTGTGAGTTGATTTAACTAAACTACCATCGTAGCTAAAAGTTAGATCGATCCATCCTAAAAATATAAAATTATTTTGCCAGTTCTGACTCCTTGTAGGGATACCTCTCGATATCCTTGCAAGCTTGGTACATAGGAACTAAGTACCAATCATTGATTGGATAGCTCATATTTTTTCTAATTTAATTATAGTTTTCAAATGGATAAAATACATAATTATTTCTGTAAATGCAATTTATAAGTTGTCAATTAATTTGGTTTAATAATCATGAAATTCCCTTTTTTTAAATTCCGCCTTTCGATTTGACCGATCTCCTTATACAATAACTTAAGCAAAGTTATAAAAGTTAGTTCGTTCATCATCAGCTAATGATTGCAGAAATAAAACAAATTAAATCTTGCAACCGTAATTATTTCAAGTAATAATAAATATGAGCAAATATAAACAGACAGACCTTTTAACGCTGCATAAATTAACATAAATTATATAAAATTATTAAATTGTATTTACTTTTAATGTAATAAAAGTGCATTAGAATGTTTCTGGAATTTTTTAATTAGCCTTTAATTAAACATATTTACATCTGTAACTGTTATAAATACCAAATTGAAATCGATAAAATAAATTCATTATTTTATTGCTCTTTGTTAATTTTGTTTGATTTCGAAAACCAACAGAGTTTTTAAATTTTTATAAAACTCCAGCGAACTACTACCTTAATTATATTTATATTTAATTAGTTTTCTTAATTAAAAAGTGAGCAATTGTAAAAACAAATTAATAATGTAGGAAGGTGACATAGTCAAGCGACTAACATCATGTTTTGTAAATCTTAATAAAAAAAATTACATTAAAATCAGCACACGTCGATAATGATTCAAAGAATTACTTGCTAAACTTGTCTTCATCAACAAATATTGTAATTAGCTGATAATGTTTATTTTTTCTTATTAGCGATTTATCTTTGCGCTACCTTACATAGGGATCTACTTCTTTGCTTAATGACAAACTAGATTTTAATTACAGATACACAACTTGTGACAAATCAATAAAATGTGTAAATTTTACAAACATTATTTTTTCTTGAATAAAAAATGCATTTCATTTCTTACATGTATACCGAAAGTGTGCTGAAGCTATATTCTTATATTATTTGCTTGAATACAATTGAAAACATTACACTAACTTATGTATACTGAGACGTTTAATTTATAATTAATAACAATAGGTATTTACTCCGAAACATCGATGAAATATATTTTTAATTTTTAATTCTGACAATATATAAAATTTCGACAAAAAACAAAATTACTTTAAGTGAATACAAAAAAAAGGTAAGAAAATGTTTAAAAAATTTCTAAAAAATATAGGATAATCATTTCATTGAGAAAAACTCACGTTTAATCATTGGTTAACTTTAACCGAGTCTTTTAAGCATCTTTTCTCTCCTGAGTTTTCCAAACTACAAACAGTTACATATAGTTTACAAACGAAAAGTAAGTTATCTTTCTTCATTTTAATTTTTATTTGTATCAAAAAAACATAGGAACATTACAAAATTAATTGATCTGATTCTAAAATATTTTTCTTCAACCCTTATGTTAATACCCAACTTTACCAACATTGTTTAGCGCCCGGGTACCCGGGTACTCATTTATTGCAATAATGAAATTTTTAATATTTCAATAAAAAATTTTTTTTAAGTATACATTGTTTATTGAGTGTCTAAGTAATTTTAACAAGAAAAACTTCTATATATAAACTACCTATAAAAGTCTGATTTTGCCAGCATATAACTTTCCGAAGTATAAAAATTAATACCCAATTTACCTCGCATAGAAAAAACTAAATATACTAAATTTCATCAGGGAAGATTAGTATATAATCGTGAAAAATATTCAGAAAATTGAAATAATAAACAAAAACAAAATTGCAAATAAAAAAATATTACAAATAACTAAAATCTTTTGTACAAAAAAATTTGAATTTTTTTCTTTTTAGAACGAAAGTTGTAAGTAATCAAATAGTAATAATTTTTTGTCGTAATAAACTTTTACCTATTTCATCGCATTTAGAAGTTATGTTGAATAAGGTTTAATCGCTTCAAGTGAACCCCCCGTTCCCCCTATACGATTTTATTGATCTTCAATAGGATTCGTGCCACAACAAATCAAAACTTAAATTTAAAATTTGGAGTGCTTTCGATACTTCGTTTGGATGCTATACGCACTCATACAGAAATTTTTCAAAAATAATAGAAATGGATTAAGGGCACCTTGAAACATAAAAGTTTGTTAAAAATATAGCTGGCCAATTCTTTTTTTCAATTTAAGATAACAATACTTTCCTTACTAAGGAGTTCGAAAAATAAAAATACGGCAAAAAACGAGCAAAAACTATATGCAGCGAATGTCAACTGCCGGCTTGTGATGAACATTCAACAAATAATATAAAATGTATGGAATGCAATAAATAATATTGTTTATCCAAAAATAACTGTTATGTTTCTTTATTTGTACAATAAAGTTTACTTGCATGCGGTAACAAAAATAATTTTAAATGTATTTTGTACAAGTACTGTTGTAGGTGCCCCCGGGTACCCGGGTACCCGGGTGCGAATGGAGCGATGGCTGAAGTTTAAACTAGTTTAAACGAATAAATAAATAAAATAATAATAACTTGAATTTACGATTAGCTTGCTTTCGAGCTAAATAACGACGATTCTGGAGCTCAAAATGAAATTTTCATTTTTTTACAGTTTTTTTCATGCAAATGCAAGGTGGGTAACCGGGTATTAACATAATGGTTTTAAGCGGATTTTACTGTATATGCAAAGGGGAAAATTGCATAAATAGCGATCTAAAGTAAATTTATTCTGAGCCGAACGGTTTTCATGAATCCGAGGACGAAGAAGGAGTAATTGACGTTTTTCCTGCAATGCATATGAATATTTGTGACGATATGAGGAAGAAGACACATCCGATGATAAACATTTTTCTACAATGCCAAAAAGTGTACGACTTACTACGTAGTTTTTACAATTGTAATAATTATAAGAATGTAAGTAATTATTATTATGTTTTATGTATGTAAGTTTTGTAAAAAAAAATTATAAGTAATTTTGATTGAAAAAACATTGTTAAAAATTTTTTGGAAATTCTTTACTTTTCCTGGTTTCTGCTATGTTAGTTAGCATAATTTCCACTTCAAATCCTAAGAATCACTGAAAAGCATCCATAATCATGCTTGCGCGCACTTTAACGGCGAAACTATGCGGAATCTAAAAAGCAAAGAAAAAATTAGTTTCAAATTTTTCGCTCCAAAACCGTCCTTGCATGTTAGTTTATACCGGGTGCTGAATGAGTTAGCCGAACATAGGAAATTAACATGTAAAAACTTATTTACGCAAATTCCTGCTTCCCTAATTAGTTTAGAGAAAAAATGTAAGACACAAAAATAATGCAGAAATATAAACTACGAATGATTAGACCATGAGATTTAATCTAACTTTTACTTAAAAGGTCAAAAAATGCTTTCGAAATTATTAAAATTTTCATTTATCGCACTAGCTATGTAAGTTTCCATGGTAATTAACTTTGAAAATAGAAATTAAATTGAATTTATTTCATGGCCAGTCTGATAACTGAAAATTTTAACAATTTTGAAAGCATTTCTTTGACTTTTTAAGTAAAAGTTAGATGAAATCTAATGCTTTTGTCATTCGTAGTTTATATTTCTGCATTATTTGTCATTTTTCATTTTTTCTCTAAAATAATTAGGGAAGCAGGAATTTGCGTAAATAAGTTTTTACATGTTAATTTCCTATGTTCGGCTAACTTATTCAGCACCCGGTAAAAAAAGCATAATTTCCACTTAAAATTTCAATGAGCCAAACATAAATATATGTACTTTTTTCGCGGAACTAGGCACTTTGGAAGAAAACGAAAAAACTTGACCGATGGAAAATTTTCTGCTGTACAACTTTACTCTCTTGTCATTTTTTTACTAGAACGCACAGTTTTCGTTTAAAATGCGAAAAACTCTTGAAAAAAGCGAAAATTGATATATATATATAACATACATATTACGTCATATCCCCACTCTCCGCGACACTGCGGGTTATTACAAAAAGTTTTCAAATGTAAAATCCTACAAGTTTTCATAGGTCACTATGCTGTACTACAAATTTGCATCAAAAAATCTAATTCCGGTGGACTAAATTATAATATTGATAAAATGTTTCATGATGACTCAGAAAACTCAAAATTAACAACATAGAAGAGTATAACAAAATACCAAAAGCAAAGTAGGTTACAATCTTAAATGTTTACGGTCATTACTGGATTTGGCATCCAAATTATAATAATTATTATTTTGTTTGTATTTGTATTCGATAAGGCCAAATAATTTCTTTTTTCATAAATCCACTGATTTAAAAAAAAGTTTTATTTTCAAACTTCTTTTGTTTAGAAAAGTTAGATATAATTCAAAATATTTCGCTTAAGCATCAGCATCATCAGACCGTAACCGCCCTCCAAAAGATATTAGCATAAATTCTAAAAAGAAAATTCAATTTAAAAAATTGTTGTGAATATTATATTTACAGAAATGTATAGATTCTGGGTTAAGTACTCGGTTTTCATGTTTCGATACTGCGAATTTCTTCTAATGTGATAGCCGATCACAATCAGGTGTTCACGCCGATATTTGATAAATTTTGAAATTGTGTTTTAAAAGCAACCATTTTGCTTGCTCAAATACCAAAAGACATAAACAACAATTTAATTTGTATTTAAAGCCAACATTCAACTTTGCTATAGTGATTGATTAGATTTACAAACTTTCTAGAGAAGTTTACGACAATCTAAAATAGTAGAAAACGTCAAAATTTTCCAATTTTCTAAATTCCAAAAATTTTAAGCATAGTTGACCATATTTTGTTGTAATTCTTCTTTCCTGCTTATCTGATGTATTAAGAATATGTGCGGTAAGTTTTTAATATGATAACAGTACCTATGTCAATTTTTACGCACTTTCCTAAATTTATAGTAAATTTATTACTATTTCTGAAGCGATACTTTCTTATTTCAGGAATTTTTAAAAGTAACTTTTTGTAATTTACACATTGTTAATAGGTATAATACTTATTATCAAAATTTATTAATATTAAAATATTCAATTCATCCCTAATGGAAGGGCAAGAAAAGTATTGTTTTAAACTTAAAGTAGCTAATACTTTTATTATATTTTAGTATAAACCTGGATCTTCACTTAGAGCACTCTAAAGTCTAGATTGTTGTTGAAACTAGAATCTGAATCACGGTTTGCTAGCTTAGGTTTACTTTCACGAATAATAAAATATTTGAAATTTTATATTAAATACAAAGCTAAATAAGCACTATAAGGACTAAAAACTATCTGCAACAGCTCAATCCAAAATTAAAACAACTACACAGAGAGTGGTTAAACAGCTGTTACCAAAATTTTCCATAATTAGTGAACACACTTCAAAACGCTCCACACTGGAAGTAGTGGTATTAGATTAAGGTGACCATTTTTATGATACATGAATAGCGGAGAACCATTTTTTTAAGTTTTCATCTTTCTTTCGATACAACAGATATTCAGCATTAGTCACATCAGTAAATTTTTATGTCCTGGTTAACTATCTTGACCAACCATCAGGACAAAGGTTTCAAAAGCAGTACTGTCCCACCTGGATGCTTTATTCTAGCTTTAAATAAGATCCACGATCGATTTTATACAAACTTTCTTAGCAGATACGTCAATTGTATTAATGTTCAAATTAAGTTTACCCTGTGCAGGGGAGGTCATATTTCTAATTCCTGGGGGTAGACATTTCTTGAAAAATAGTCACAATATTGAAAAATATAGGTATTTGGTAAGGACATTGTTTTAAAACACTATAATACGTTGGTTTTGAAGGGGCTATGGCCCCCCTCCCCCAGTGTGTACTTTCTGTGTACCAGAAAGCTAAAAAACTTGGAAGAACTCTAGGCTGAAGGTTAATTTTATTTTAATTCTGTAACGAACTGAATAAATCGGTTTTCCTGAAAAGGAATAATTTTAATTAAATTTTCATAAAATACATATAAGTAATAAAACTCAAGTTAATCCACAGCAGTGGCTTGGTGTGGTGTGATCGTTTATTCAGTTCCAGAGTATGATTTTCGGATTTGTAACAGATGGAACAGTTTAGTTCAGTCTTCTTATGAACATCTATAAGCTTACGGGGATTTACTTTACCTATAATAAAAACACTACATAAAAATCTAAACTAAAAAATATCAAGAATACTAACTTGGCCTACACTAACCCATTTAAAAAAATTAATTATTTAATTATAAGCCGAATCAATCTTGTTTAAGTTGAATTTAAGTTAAAATTAATTATAAAGTTGAATCTCATGAAAAATTAAAAACAAACATTTCTGCTTAGTTGATTGTAATAATAACAATAACAATAACAGATACGAAACCTAAATTCTCAATACAAGCTGCAAATTCGTTGCATAAAGGCAAGAAATGATGATCACAAATGGGTAATTTAAATGAATTCGTAATTACAGTTTTGAAATTAAATTAATATGGTTGTACTTTTGTGTATAGTGAACGACCGACAACAAAGAATGTTAGTTTGTGTCGTATCGTTTGTATGTTGACAGCCGGCGTAACAACTGTCTATCGATGGACAGCACATAACGTGCAGCATTCGCCACAAGCGGCCATCAAGAAGCTCCACAGACCATCCGCATTGTCGGGATTTAATTTATATGGAAATGGTGGACGACATACGTGCCGACAATTATGCCTTTCTCGGCTAAACTAGACAATCAGTGCCGGTGGTCGCGACCATCAACCATCAAAGCATCGTCTCTTTATAAAACCAAACCAATTCAAATGATATTGCTCTCAATAAAAGTTGTCATAAAAGGCAGCGTTGTAATATTCGAAATGTAGGTTTATAATTTAGTTACAATTTGCTCTCCTGTCACGAATTCCAAGAGATTGCAGCAAAAAAACAGTACGGCGCACACACCGCATAAGGATGCAGGAATCAGTAAGCAGTTGCTAGCTTCTTAGCTTGCGAATTGCTCATTAACACAACCCTGATTTTCGTATTCGATGTCCCAAAATTGTATCCGACTTTTTTTAAAACTTTATAATCTTTTTATCCATATAATGTGCTTTACGACATGTCTATAAATTCCAAACTGCACTTCTTCGCTCCATTTAGTACAAGGAATGCAGTTTTTCGCAATCATGTTCTTCAAAACAAGTGTTAAAGGTACAATAGTTAATTGATCGGCGTTTTTAATTGTACATTACATTAATAAATTTAGTGATAAATGTAATTTAGTTCTCTCGCCGGCCGTCTATTCTTTGACAAAATTTATCTTCCTTCTCTAATTAGAAACCAGTGTTTTATATATTTATGTTTTATATTGAAAGTAAATAAACAGCTAAATTAACCGGAGACATAAATAATAATTTGCTGTAACTGAAACGTAAAGTAAGTCGTATTAACTACATTAATTACTCACATGGCTATTATGCCTTGTTAATTTAAATTTAATTATATTTAATAGATTTATGTAAATATAAATTAAATCAGCTTTAATTTCCCAGCATGCAATGCATATAGGTAACTATATACTTGATCATAAATAACTTGTACGAATGCTAGCAATAAATCTATAAGACGTAGTAAGGTAACTACAAACAAGGTATGAGAGAGAAATAAAAATTTTGAGGACAAGTGCTATATACGGTATTGGCTACTGTGTTTATAATACAACATTGAGAAAGCTTTACGGTCATAAATCTTTTCACGTAAGCTTTGTTTAACTTAAACCATCATCAAAGATTGATTGCTATATGTCTTGCGTATTCAATAAAATATCGAAATTTAACAGTCCTCTCGAGAAAATTTTACCTTGGGTAGCAATAAAATTTATAATTCAAGTGTTGTATTGTTTTAGGTTATCGAGAAACGGCGTTCGCTTATGCGATATCTTCAGCAGGAGTAACGCTTGCTGTTGCAAAAGCATGCAGCAACGGAGAATTACTCAATTGTGGATGCGATTCCCGCAGTTATAAAACAAGAGGCACGCGGTCGTCTGACACCAAATTTAAGTGGAGTGGATGTTCACATAATATTCGATACGGAATGAAATTTTCAAAATTGTTCCTGGACGCACGAGAAAAAGCAGACGACATTCACTCCAAAATAAACTTACACAACAATCAAGTCGGAAGATTGGTAGGTTTATTTTCATACGTGTTTTATGCTATCTGTTCATCCGAAATTTTGAAATACGTAGGGGAAATTATTTCAACATTACGTAATATTAATAAATAGTTTCATCACAATGGATAAGCCTAAATAGAAATTGCCAGTAGCTTAGTCAAGGTGCTAGAGGTCCTAATGACCACACGAGGGTTTTGGACTCCACCTTTTGGTCTTGAACAAAGGCCCGCCATCACGGTTTTCGTGTTATTATACTTATTATAGACCACACGCGCAGATCTTCTCATTAAATGTTTTGTTGCCATCATTTAGTTGTCCAGCGAGCGTGTGTATACCTTTTTTTCTAGTGTTATAACAGTTTTATTTACAATATTAAGATATTAAGAAAACCCATTATAATTCATTAATGGTTTGCATAACTGTACATTATATCAAAACTTTAGGGTTTTTTTATTACAAAGAATTTATAAATTTTATTTTAGATATACGAGTGGGTACCTACCATTAAAAATTATATACTTAATTTATAATTTGTTTTTGTTTCAAATTAATATGCTTGATTATTTTTACAATTTTAATATTGTTGGCTGATTAAATCTCGGCTTCAATCAATTAAAGGTAATACTCTACATAAATTGCAGGCTCTAACACAACATTATTACAGTAGATATAAAAATAAAAAAGTCTCTCTCATTATAATAATCCTTTAAAAAATTACCATTGCCATGTAACAAGTTGTATGACAAGTGAAATTAACACGCGCATTTTTAATAATATTAATAAATTCTGTTATTTTATTGTATTATTTTATTTTCTTGCAGGCGGTTGCAAATAACATGCAAATTAAATGTAAATGTCATGGAATGTCGGGTAATTGTGAATTAAAAACTTGTTGGAAATCCGTACCAGAGTTTCGGCTTGTGGGAAAAGTATTAAAAGAAAATTTCCGAACAGCAGTACTTGTCGATCAATCCAATTTGGGAAATAGACCAAGAAAAAATCGCAACAGGTTTGTATGTTTAAATAATATTAAATTCTTGTTTTGGAAACGTCTCGTAATAGACAAGTAGTGCCATCTTCTTCCTGGTAGAACAACCAATGATAAAACGAAATTCCTAACAATAAATTTTTAAATTTTAGAAATAAAGAATCGAAACCGCGACGTAAAAAACCCAGAAGTCGAGTGAAAGAGTGGATACCACATAAAACAAAATACAAAAAACGTGATTTAGCCTACGACTTACTCTATTACCAAAAATCACCAAACTTTTGTGAAAAAATGCCTGGCATAGACGTGCTCGGAACGATCGGAAGAGAATGTAATCGAACCGTAACAGGACCTGACAGTTGCTCATCACTCTGCTGTGGAAGAGGATATCATCTTCAAAAAAGAATAACAGTCGAACGATGTAATTGCAGATTTATTTGGTGTTGCACCGTCGAATGCCAAACATGTACAACAGAACAATGGATTTCAGTTTGTAATTAATTAATCAATTATTATTTATTATCGATTTTATTTATTGCTGACTTTTTTGTTTACGTTAAATATTTTTAAGACAGGTGCATCATAATTTAACAATATTTAATTGATTTTATTAAATTTATGTTATAACTAATTTATTCTTGTCATTTTATTTATTTTACATTACTGATGTAATACTTAAGTGCCAATAGACTGATTGAATTTTTTTTAATTTATTTAAATCTAAGACAACACATGAATTTATCAGTATTAATATAATTAAGTAATTATATAGTATTAATAAAATTATTATTGTATTATATTTTAAGTATTCAAATATAATTTCAAGTTCCTATATATTTAATTTTACTAAGAAATTTTTCGTCTTCCAAAACATATAGCTTAAAATGAAGAAGTGTTAATCCACAAATGATAGCTTAAACATAATACTTATGTTTTCAAAAATCTAATGCTAATCTAAGTTAATCTAAGTTAGATTTTAAATTGGTTGGTCAACAAACTGATCAACGTCGATTTAATGTTCAGAATATACTAAGATGTTATTTTGATAAAATATGAAATTGATCAACTTTTTAAGAAATCTTTTTTTAAATTACTTTTTTTAATCTCAATTCCGTTATGCTTTAATCTTGCCTCAGCTAACATCATTAGATGCTAATCTACCCACTATTGTTTATTAGATTTAAAATTTTGCCATTAATAGTTTCTTTATAAAAATCATGTACTCACTGTTATTTTATACTATATGCAGTCTATCACCAGCATTCTTACAGCGTAATGTGATCCCCGATAGTTTTGATTTTTCTTGCTTTTTGGTAGTAACTTCAATAGTATAGCAAATCCAAACAATCGTGGCTCCAGAATAGTGACTGATACGGTCGTGTGATATGGAATGATGATCAATGAATTTTTCCAATTCCCAGTTTATCTGTTCTGCTAACATCCAAACTATCTCAAATTATTCACAGCCCATTTATATTCAAAGAAATGAATTTGAAGAAAATATGCTTTTACTCTTTGTTCAGTATTCTTAAAAACAATTCTTTTTAAATTTTAATTTTCCTTTTTCATGCACTATCTTTCTTATCGCCTCTCACACTCTTCTCTTCTTGGTGCCAACCTTTTCACTTCCCATTATCACTGCACTTTTAAACATTTAGCGGCAAAATATTGTTTTAAAATATTAAATTTAAATACATAAACCTAAGAGTTATAATTCTAAAAAAATGGTTCTTATAGATATGTGAAATTTAAAAATATAGTTCATATTAGGAAATTTTATAAAATAGAGAACAAACCACTCAAAGCTTATACAATTGAATCACTTACAGTGATGTTAACTTCAGCTTCAATTTGTTTCAAAATTATCAAATTTTTAATAAAATAAACAAAAATGTAAAATAACATGACAATACATAACTATAGTAATTGCTGTTTTTTGAGCCTGATGAAATAATTAAAGATAACAAAATAATATATAAATCTGTAATTGTATTACACCGAAGTTAACTTGCTACGCTGGATTTAGTAAAAAAAAATATTTTGCCGTCGCCGTTTCGCCGTTACTATTTTGATTTAGTCGTCGCCAAATATGTAAAGTATTTAATTTTTTAATGCAAACATGAGCATTCACAGAATTATTTAAAAGGTGTAAACATACTCAACTTTTTTTGTACTTTTCCAGAAACTTATTTTTTCAGAAAAAATAATTTATTAACTTGAAAATTTTACTTGAAATAAATTTCATTACAAAATGGAAATGTTAAACAAAAGTGGTTACCCATCTGCAATCGCATGAAATATGATTTTATACTTTCTTTGATTAACAATTTTAAAACTTGCGATCTTTTAATATCAATTATTAAAATTTCAATTTTAAGTTTACCTTATTCTAATTCTTCTACTATAATTATTTCATATGGTTTATAGTTAGGTATTAACTAATTAACAATATAGTATCCAAAATCAACATTATGAAATTCCAAATTCATATCAAACCATAGTTCTCATTAAAAGTTAATCTCCTTTAATCATAAATATTGTAAAAAATTAATCCATCTGTTACGTCGACTATACTTTGGCGAAAGAATTTAGTTGGCGCCAAGTCAACTAGTTTGCGACAAAACCAACATTTACAAAATTTACAAAATTAAATTAAAATACAAATTTCTTTACAAAGATATAAATGGGGCATTCCACGCCAAATCGGACACCAATTTGCTTTTGCATCTCGGATCTTTTTGAAATTTCGTTTTCTTTTAGTACTAGTTGAGACTAGCCTCCATGATTATTTTCAATTTTTTTAATCATATCATTCAAGAGATATAAGTTTTTAGAGAATTACGTTACTTTTTTTTGAAATGCTCATAACTCCGCGAATAATTTACCAAATGGCGCGTTTTTTTTTAAACAATATTATACTATTAGATCGCCATTTTTAACAATATTTGTACTGATCGATTTTCTTTAAAATTTTTTGTAAAAAACTGTTATCCATTTAACAAATTTTAAGCCTAATCTCATCATGGGCAAACAATGGGTTCTATTTTTTTTTAATTTTTAATTGTTGAGATTATATAAATTTAAAAAAAATTACGTTACTTATTCTTGAAATGTTCATAAGTCCGGAAATAATTGACCGAATGGAACGTTTTTTTTTTGAAAATGTTTCTTTTAAAACGTACTTTCTATAAAAAATATTGAAAAATTTTTGAAAACGATATTACTATTAGATTTTCATGTTTCAAAAATAAATCACCACTTTTAACAATTGTATGTGCTGATCGATTTTCTTTAAATTTTTTTGTAAAGAACTGTTATCCATTTAATAAACTTTTAGTCTAGTTTCATAATGGGCAAACAATGGGCTCTATTTTTTTCTTGAATTTTTAATTATCAAGATTATACAAGTATAAGTTTTTAGAAAATTAAGTTACTTGTTTTTGAAATTCTTATAACTCCGCAAATAATTGATCAAAGAGCACTTTTTTTTAATATTTCTTTTAAAACGTACATTCTATAAAAAATGTAGAAATATTTTTGAAAACAACATTACTATTTGATTTTCAAGTTTCAAAAATAAATCGTAATTTTTAACATTGTGTATGTACTTACTGATCAATTCTCTTTTTGTTTTTTTAAATTTTAAATTGTTATAGCTTTGGCTTTTGAAAAACATGTATGTAAACACGGATAATAAAAAAGTAAAAATTAAAAATTCGAAAAAAACTAGATCCCATTACTTGCCCATTATAAGATTAGGCTTAAAACTTGTTAAATGCAAAAAGTTCTTTCCAAATTTTTTTAAAGAAAATCGATCAGTACATACATTGTTAAAAATTACGATTTATTTTTGAAACTTAAAAATCAAACAGTTGTTACACCCTTTGATGGTAATGAAGTGCGTGCACAGATGCCCCTTTGTTGGCGGTAGATGAATAACCGCACAGCTAAGCTTTAATCTTTTCGATTTACAGGCCGAGAGCAGGGTTCGCTGTTACGAGTCGTGAGTTCTTTTGCGCTACTGTAAAACAACCACCTGAAAATAAAAATGCAGATGCCGCTGGACGCCAGCCAACGAAAATAAAACACAAAAGTAAAAGAAATGAAATTTTTATCTCGTTGACATAGAGAAAGAACAAGAAAAAGAAAACAACAAACGTAACAAATAAAAATAACAATACAAAAAAAGAACTGTCTAAGCAGTAAACAAACAAAATGGCCTGAAGGGATTTAAAAAAATAAAAAATATAACAAAGATAAAAGAAAACGCAAATGGTTAGAAAATCCCCTCACTCACAAACCCGTAGAGCAGTCTACCAACAAAAATGCTACAAATCAGGCAAAGAAACGAAGGTGCCACTTGAATATTTTCCAATAGACAAGTGGGAACTTTGTATAATAACTACTAAAGCGTTATTTTAGTAGGTTAATGTTACTTACCCCTCCACAATCGTAACCATCAAAATCTACACGCAGGATTCCGTCGCCAGATAAACCAGCAGCTACCAGGATTTCCTTTGAACAAGAAGGATGCTTTCGATCATGCGGCTAACTATATGGAAAGATCTGCAAACAATAACAAACCGAAACACGCTTAATTATTTATAAACAAACTTCCACCTAGTCTCTAGTGACTGAAATGCAACAAAATTCACAGATACACTGCAACGGTTTTGCGAGTGGGAATCTCCCAACTTGACAATAAAATCCAAAAAAATGTTAAAACCGCCCCAAAAGAACTGCTGGGCTGGTTAAACGATTATCGGCAGCTTCAAATTCGTTTTCCAATCTTGTTTCGTGGGTCCAGGTAATCAAATAATCCAAAATTTTCCAAAATGGGTCCAAATTGGTAATATTAAATTCAAACGTTAGTAACACTAACGATTGTTAACAAATAAATGTGAGATCGAAAACTTTTCGATTCAGCACTTTCCAAAAATATACCACTAATTCGTTCGCGTAGGTTCACGATTCTTTTATATTTTTTTCTTCCTTTCTTTTTTTTTGACGTTTCTCCGTCATCGCCTTCTCCTCAAATTTTTGGTTGGAGATCAAAATGCAAAGGTAATGCTACACAGTAATATCGTTTTTAAAATTTTTAAATCTTTTTTATAGAAAGTACGTTTTCAAAAAAAAAACGTTCAATTTGGTCAATTATTTGCGGACTTATGAACATTTCAAGAACAAGTAACGTAATTTTTTTTTAAATTTATATAATCTCAACAATTAAAAATTCAAAAAAGAAATAGAACCCATCATTTGCCCATGATGAGACTAGGCTTAAAATTTGTTAAATGGATAACAGTTTTTTACAAAAAATTTTAAAGAAAATCGATCAGTACAAACATTGTTAAAATTGGCGATTTATTTTTAAAACTTGAAAATCCAATAGTACTATTATTTTAAAATATTTTTCGATATTTTTTGTACAAAGTACATTTTACAAGAAACATTTTCAAAAAACAAAACGTTCCATTTGGTAAATTATTCGCGAAGTTATGAGCATTTCAAAAAAAAGTAACATAATTTTCTAAAAATTTATATCTCTTGAATGACATGATAAAAAAAATTGAAAAAAGTCATGGAGGCTAGTCTCAACTAGTACTAAAAGAAAAAAAATTTCAAAACGATCCGAGATGCAAAAGCAAAATTTTGTCTGATTTGGCCCAAATATTTACAAAAGAGTAAGTCATTTTATAAATAAATTTTTATCGTGAAGTAAAATTTCAAATTCTTTCCATCTGACATGTTTCCAAAAAATTATTTTTATCTTGTGGTTTCACCAATTTCTATCGAAATAATCAAATTTTTATTTGATTAACCTCTCCACATGATCTATAAACTGATATTTGAACCCGCAATGAAAATACACTAAAAATATATTTAGATGTGTAACTTCCTTTGTAACTTTGCTGATTACTGTCTGTATAAGAGATATGATGAATCCATATCTGTCCATTGTTTATCTAAGGATACCTAACCTACATTACTGAAAGTATATTTTTGTGCAGTCAATAACTTGACGTGTGTACTAAAATATCAACCAAACAAAATTTTCAAGTGGTTTTTGTGAAATTGGTGTATTTTACTTTTGTCAGAATTTCATGCTTCTTGTAGTTCTTCTCTATTCGATTCCACATTGTATTGCGTTTCTTTCCTACGATTTTCAGCAGATTCCTTTTATTTTTAATTATTTGATCTTTTTATGTTATTTTGTTCTGATTCTTGTTTATTTTATCCAGCTTGCAATTGATTTTATTTAGTTGATTCATTAAATAATTTATATTTGCTTCAATGATGGTTTTTCTTAACTCCGTGATTGTTACTTTTATTTCTGTGTAACAATAAATTGTTTAATTCTGCTCTTAGGTATACTCTTTTCTAACTATTTCTACTTTTTGTCTAAATATGTCCTTCATGACTGCTGGTAATATTTTTTTTTTCTGTTGTTTTTCTTTTGGTTTTTCCATTTCTATACAATACCTCTTCTAGTGCTCTCTACACCAATATCAGACAAAAATGGAAATTCTCCACTTGCAATTATCTTAAAAATGTTTGCAAATGTTTTATTACTTTAATAAACTTTAAAAATTATAATTTATTAATAATATTTGAAATATTATTTATTAATTATTATTTAAATTATTATTTATTTCAATATGAAAATGTATACAATTCGATGTTGTAATTAAAATCAAATTTATCTACGAAAACCATATTTTGTCGAATTAAAATTGCAATTCAAATTTCCTTGATAATTCCAATTTATCTAGAATTGTAAAATCAAGCTTGACTCATTAATTATTGTATAATACATACAAAAACCGCTATCAAGTTTAATTTTCTACAATTATTTATAGAAAGTTCCTTTAATTCTGCGCTCACCGATAGATCGGTTTTCAATTAATGGTGAATATCATTATAAATTAATTAATAATTATAATTAATTCATATTCCAATCTTCACATAAACCAGTAAAATTCATTTAACATGAAGCCGGTCGTAAGAAAAATTAGTTTTTTTTCAAGATTTAAATTTGATAGTTGAGCGTTAGCAGTTGATTACGCTAACTACTAGGTCATGCGAATTAATAGTGGAAGCTGGTATGGGAATGGCGATGACAATTTCAAATGTGTAATTATTATATTGTGAATTATATTTTTCATTCACTTCAGGCGGCACGAATTACGTTTTTACTCATTTAGTTTATAGTTTACAGTAGAAGGTTATCTACAATAATAAAAGTTTTTCTTCTGAAAAACAGCAAAAGTTTATGTGTAAGTTCTATAATTGGGTTTCTTTTACTCTTTCAGAATAAATATGTTTAATGTACCAAAGGATATAAAAGTATAAAATACTCTTTCAGCTATAAGGTATGAAGATTTCCATTACAATTTTTTCATAATTACACTTTGACCTCATATTTCTAATCGTCGTTCTCATATTATAGCAAACTACGAACCGGCACTGTAATTGAATATATAGGTACCTAATTGTTAAAAACATTTGAATTTTTGGATTTTCAAATGTACGCAAGAATAAACTCGCACTTTCATTGTACCACATTTTGCAGACTTTTGCATTATGTTTGAAGTACTTTATTTTCCAAACTTTAGATATTTTTCAAAGACGTAGACACATATTTGAATATGGCCAGTAAATTGTTGATCGGCTCTGGATTTGTTATACTTATTCCAACTTTTCCATAACTTACATAATAATGTCAATTATGTTCATTATAACGCTTTTCTTTTTAAGCACTTACGCCAAGGACAAATTTAGAGAAACCAGAAAACTAACAATGACAGAAACTAAAGTAAGGCTTCTTGTGCTTAACTAAATCCAATTATGAAATATTTCAACCAACAGTTAGTTAAATAAAATTATAAGCGACGGTTGTACAGCCAAGACACATTTAAATAAAACAAAAATTTGTCAAGTCTTTTAAAATCGAATACCTATCTATATAAAAAATATAATATAATCAAACAAATTAGTTAAAAACTTGTTTTCTAATAGTTCGTGTTTTCTTTGTAAAGATTCTTTCAACGGCATTATATAATTAACGTAATAAATGCTTCTTAATTAAATCTAAGTTAGCGATTTGTATTTCATTATCGTCAATCTTTCACAGTTAATGAGAAAATCACTTGGAAATTATCCAGATTGATTATTAATTTAAAAAAATGGAAGAGTTTAGTTTCAAAGATTTGTCAGATGCAGGCAATCGTTATCTTTTGGATTGTTGTTTGGGTGAAGGTGTTTACGGTTCAGTTTTTCAAGCAAGTGATACCCAAGCAAATAATAAAAAAGTTGCAATCAAAATACAACAATTCAATAAGGAAAATGAACCTTTCATCAAGGAAGAATATAGAATATTACGAGAATTTTCGAAGCATGAAAATTTGGTTGAATTTTATGGCATTTTTAAGAATTGCAAGGAAGATGGGCAGGAAGTGTGGTTTGTTATGGAGGTACACAATTTTTCTTAACTTTCTATATTTTTTGTAAGTATGTATATCACATATTGCATTATTGTAACACTTATAATATTTTTGCATATTAACTTGAGCTTATTTGTTCGGTGGAATGCTTTTATAATTTTAATGATTTCAATATGTACTGTATAAAATTCTATAGTATACAATCTTGCTAATTAATTATTAAAGTTGACAACATTCTTTGTCGATTATTATTTATAACTTCCTCATTTAATTAATAATTACATTCTGATTAAATAGCTATTTTAATTATTAGTGTATTAGTTATGCTAAATCCGATTTTCTGTTTACAAGATAGGAGTATTTTAACTAAAGCAAAGCCATTTAAATTTCAAGATAATAAAAAAAAACAATTACTTTTAAATAAGAAATTTTATTTTTTTTTAATTTATTAGTATCGGGGAGAAATCAATAATGCAAGCAATTAATTAACTATGTCGAAGCTTTTATTTATCTTCACCGTGAATATTAATCGTAGTTAAACTTTTAGTTGTGCGAAGGCGGACCTGTCACTGACTTGGTTAATGGTTTAATAGCGAATAATCGACGGATGTCCGAAGAACATATTGCTTTTATTCTTAAAGAAATTGCTAAGGTAATAGACATAATAGCAAAGATATTGATTACAAAAGAACATTTAACAAATGAACTTATCTCATATCCGCAATCTTATGTTGTTATTGATTTTTGAAATTTATTTTAATAAAATCTGTTCAATTAAAATTTTATTGTTAGGTATTAATTTATCTTCACGATAATAAAATATTACACAGAGATATGAAAGGTAGTAATATTCTGTTGACCAAAAATGGAGAAGTGAAATTAGTAGATTTTGGACTTTCTAAATTAATGAAAGGAACTCTCGAAAAAACCAAGACTTGTTTAGGTTCTCCAAGTTGGATGGCTCCCGAAGTGGTAACAGCTGATGTAAAAAGTGAAGAAGGTTACGACAATCGAGTTGATGTATGGTCTATTGGTATTGCCGCTATCGAATTGGGAAATGGACAACCACCCTTTCAAAACATGCATCCATCGAGAGCATTATTTCAAATTGTACGAAATCCGCCACCAAAATTAGATAAACCTGCTAATTGGTCTGAAATGTACAACGACTTTATCAGCGAGTAATTTGGATTGTGACATTAAAATTCTCTAAATCAATTTATATTATTTTCTTTTCGTAGATGTTTGGTAAAAAATCCAGAATATCGTGCTGTTATGATGGAAATTATCGAACATCCATTTTTAACATCGGTTCCAGATAATACTTACTATGTATTTATATAATATTTATAACAAAATGTCTGACAATTCTTTAACAAAATTTTGTTTATAGCTACAACAAGAATTAAAAATGCTTAGCGAAGAGTTCAGTGGGCGTGGAAAAGATTTTCGCTGTAAAGAAAAAGCGATTTATTGGAATTTTATAAAAGAAAAGGACCAGCCATTAAAAGCTATGAATGTTGAAGATTTGGCAGCTTTAAATAATCTTTCAGAATCAGTTATGTTGGATGAATTGAGTGCTAGAATGGAAGAGGGCCAATGTTGTACATTTGTAGGTGACGTTTTGTTGGTCCTAAATCCCAACGAAAACCAGGACATTTACACCAAAAATGTAAATCTTTTGTTCTTCCACAATCGTCAAATTAACATTTGAAACTATTTTTAGCATCACAATCGATATAAATTTCAATCACGATCGGACAACGCTGCCCACATATACTCAATTGCGGATAGTGCGTACCAAGCTGCTCTTCATCACGAAACCGTACAGCATATTGTTCTGTCTGGAGAAAGTGGATCGGGCAAAACAACAAACTTCTTGCATATTATAGATCAATTACTCTACTTGGGTCAAAATAATAACATTAATCAAATTCGTATTAAAAATGGTTTATGGCTAATTCAATGTCTTGTTCACGCATCCACACCTGTGCATGATAATTCTACCAGATGTTTTTTACGTACCGAAATATTCTTTGGAGATTCTGGAAAAAATACTGGAGCTTTATTCGAGGTAAATCAATTAGAAAAATGGAGAGTTTCTTCAACAGACATGTAAGTCACTTAAGCAGGTAAAATTAACAATAATAAGAGAAAACCTTTAGGTCTCAATCAAATTTTCATATGTTGTATTACTTTTACGATGGAATTTTGTCAAGAGGTGAATTAAATAAATACCTGCTTGATAACGACAGAAAATATCGATATTTACGAATATCACCCGATGTCGCTAAAAATGGACCAGCAAATAGTATACCTGAAAATATTAATGTATTTCAAAAAATTATAACAACCTTTGAAGAATACGAGTTCAGTGCAAATCAAACTGAAGCCATTTTTAATATATTTGCAGCTGTATTAAACTTAGGTGATATTAAATTTTTCAAATCGAATGAAAATGTGGAAATTGAAGATGAAAAGTATGCTGCAAACGTAGCTACACTTCTTGACATCGACGTAAAAAAATTTATATGGACTTTAAAGAATTACTGTGTCGTGAAAACCGGAACTGCCGTTCGTAGGAAGCACAGTTGTGAGGAAGCAAGAGACGCAAGAGATGTCTTGGCTAATGTTCTTTATTCCAGAATAGTAGAATATATTGTTGGAATTATCAACCAGCAGTTATCATATGGAAGATCGATTTTGTAAGTCTTTACTGATGTTCTATAAAACATTTTATTCTATCAATTTGTTATGTTCAGTGGTGAGAAATTTTCGGTTAAAATTATGGATTTATATGGTTTTGAATGTTTTTCTGAAAATCATTTTCCTCAATTGCTAATCAATTGTATTAACGAACAACTGCATTTTCATTATCTTCAACGAATATTTTGTTGGGAAGACTTGGAAACGAACGAAGAAGACATCCCGTACAAACCAATTTACTATTACAACAACAAAAATGCTTTAAACGAACTATTGAGTTCTTCGGGAGTGTTATTTCATATTGATAACACAACAAAACAAAATAAAAATTTCAGATTTTTAATAGGTAAGATGGTAACTCGATGCTCTTAGACTCGTATTAACAATTCAAATTTTAGATCGTTTAAAACAAACCAATAGAATGTATGTTAACGTAAATGAAAATTCAGAATTTTCGGTAAACCACTTCACCGGAAAAGTTGTTTACAAAGCTAAAGAAATGGCAGATCACAATCGGGAGTTTTTACCTCCAGATATTATCGAAGTTCTACGCACTTCTAATAATCCAATCGTAAAATCGTTATTTACATCAAAACTCAATAAAATTGGCAACATCTGTTTTACATTTGACAAAAAAATAGGAAGTCAATTAAACGTTGTTGAAGATTCTTCTAAACAGGTTCAAAGGTATTCCCAGTCAAAAAATATGAGAACCGTTGCGGCCATCTTTAAATCGTTTTGCATAGAACTGCTAAAAGAACTCTCAGTTGGAGGAGGTACCGGTGGAACGCACTTTATAAAATGCGTTCGATCCGATCTCCAAAACAGACCAAGACACTTTCATGATGAAATAGTTAAGCAACAATTACGAGCAATGGCTGTTTTAGAAACTGCGCGAGCAAGACAACGGGGATTTACACACCGAGTGCCATTCGCAGAATTTCTAAAAAGGTTTTGTTTGCACAAATTAGTTTGGAAGTTTACACATTTATTATTTCAGGTATAAATTTCTAGCATTTGATTTTGACGAAAATGTTGAAATGACTAAAGATAATTGTCGATTACTACTGCTACGTTTAAATATGGAAGGTTGGATCATTGGTAAAACTAAAGTTTTCCTGAAGTATTACAACGAAGAATACTTATCAAGGTTGGTATAAACGAAAATCTCTAACTGATTGTTTTTTTACTTTTTTTTATTTAAGGTTGTACGAAATAAATGTGAAAAAAGTAATTAAAATACAATCGATGATCAGATCGTACCTAGCAAAACGGAAAACGGCAAAAAAAATTAAAATGCAACAAAAGGGTGAGCATAAAATTAAGTTATATATTTTCGTGGAGAACTATGGGCGTTAAAAATCCAGCTCAAAATGACTTATTGTTAAAGTAGTTTAGAAATAGTTGTGTAATGGATATTATTTAACGATTTTTTCACCACTAAACTCCAGGTGTAAATATTCTTATGAAAATAAATTTAATCAAATTAAAACAGTTTTAGTTAGTAAACCAATACGAGAAGAAACCGAAACAATTACTGATGACCAAGCAGCTACAATTGTACAAAATGGTGAAGCAATAATCTAATTGTCTTGGTCTTTTATTAATATTTGGTTTAAACTGTTTAAGCTTACCGCAAATACATGAAAAAACGACAATCCGGTAATGTGATTGAATTTAGTCCCGAATTAATCGGATTTATAAGATATTATTATGATAAATGGAGAAGCAAGAGTATATACCAAGTATTGCTACAATATCGGGCTCAAAAATATCAAGAATTATATAATTTATCTCAACAGGTATATTTTCAACTGTACACATAACATGCTGATTCTTAAAAATAATAATAATTCGTACTGTTCTAGGTGCACTTATACAATCAAAATGTATTCAATCATTTTAAACAATCTGACAATATTAATTTAGAATTGGTCGATACAAAAGCTAAAACAGAAACATGGCTGAGTAACAAAAAGCAATCTGTAGCAAAACTACCGTTTCGGTTAGACGAAGTTCCCTATTTTGATACGTCTTACATGTGTGAACATTCGCCAATGCCCAAGTATTTAGTTAAAATTATAAATAATTACAATTTTAAATAATTGAATTTTAGACAAGAAGAAACTGAAGACGAATCTTGGGATGCACCATATCGATGGAGAGACAGTGTCTCTTTGCAAATAACATCGTCTATGTTTAATAGTAATGAAAGCAATGACAAATATAAAAATCAAATAATTGAAATTCCGTATATACGGAGTGTGTCTGAACCTATGGTCAGCCTATCCGAAGACTCACCAGATATTGAGCAAGAAACAGAAATGCCTGAACTTGTAACTGTAAACCAAACCAATAATGCAGATCATGAAACCATTATATCTACTTCTGCTAATAACGATTTTGAATATATTAAACCCATAGTTAAAAAGGAAGTTTACGAATTTAAAAATCCTATAGCTGAACTCAAAACTATAGGGAAAATAAAATCTCCCAATTCAGAAGACGATCCTCCGTTTAACTTTCAGAGTATGTTAAGAAAAACAAATTATCAACGACCATCTATCAAACATGAACAAGATATTAACCCACTTTACAGTTTGAAAAAGCATAAAACTCAAGAAGACTTGATATCTAAAATCCCATATACTATTAATAATGATGAAAATGAAGTAAAACAAAATATCGAATTAAATTGTGAAAAACCTATTATTGAAAATGATCAAGACAATTCACTGCCTCTGACAGAAATAACCCCAGGTATATTCATGCAAGGATTTATGGTAGAACTGTAATAATTTACTTTGCAAAATCCGATAATGTTTGGATTTAAACACAGTTAATTGGAAAAGAAGTAGCAAAAAATAAAATTAATATTAAAATATGTATTTAAAATTGTTTTTTTGTCTTAAGTACCGCCCGTCCTTTTAAAATAGTTATTTCGGATGGATAACATGAAATAATGTACTTTACAAACAGTAAAGTCTTTTTAATTTTCAATTGTTATATAATGGATTCTTAAATTCTGATGTTGCTTTCTTATAAAGTGGGTTGCCACCTCCGTTCCATTTGGCATTTGCTCTTTCGTTTTCAAACTTTGCATATTCACGTCGATCGTGGATTACTGTAAAAACTTTCCAGACGATTAGTAAGACGATTCCAGCTAAAACGATGCTTCCAATCACAGCCAAAACCACAGCTGCAATAAATATCTGTTTGTATTAAATTTCATACAAATAAACTGAACTAAAAGCATTTACCTAATATGTCGATACTTTCTGAACATATTTTAGTTTCTTGCACATCTACCAATAACTCCTTTTCTGCATTGTAAGTATATTGAAAAATAATAGTACATCCTGAACTATCTGGACTTCGGCAAACTTTTACATCCTCTAATTCTTCATCTTCAATTTTTTCCACAATATTTGATGTAAAGCTTGTGCATTTTGTAATGCAATCAGCTTCATTATGAGTTCCAGTTTTGAATGCTTGGCATTCAACACAATGACGTAATTCTTCGCACCTAGAAGAGTGACAGATATTTAAGTTCATTTTCAAGTTAATTCACAGCACAAATATTTAATCTTTACTAACCTTTGTCCTGGACATGAAGGACATTCCCCACAATATTTTCCTGAATATCTGTACCCATCTACTGTGTCACATTGACATTCACCACAAGAGCAACTGCCACGAGAATTGCAAACAGACTCGCTACCCGGTGCGATACAAGTTGAATTGGTATTAGAACATTGGCAAGCTTCTCCTGTCCATCCGGCTAAGCATTTGCAAATTCCACAATCGCATACACCTTTGTCAATTCCGGAACATATTTTTCCTCCGTCACGTTTGCAGGAAAAGTTATCACACTCACAAAATTTTCCGTAATATATTTCTGAAGGTACCGTTCGTTTCGTGCATTCGCATTTACCACATCTGCATGAACCAAAACCAGCACAAACTTTAAGTTCACCATTTATTGAAGTGGTGCAAGCGGTATCATTATTTGTGTTTGAAGTTATGGTATCACATTCACAGTTTCTACCAAATCTTCCAGGGTAACAACTGCAAACTCCACATTTTAAGTCACCAAAACCGTAACATATCTTTGACTGTGATAGTATTTCGGGACTGTTTGATTTTTCACAAGGACAGTCACAAATTGTTTCTAATTCCAATTCCAGGCTTTCGTCTATTCCTTCTGGTTTGATCTTAATTTTATGTGATTTTAATCCATCTGGTTGGCACTGTAATACGCGAACTGAAGCTTTAAAGTTTATAATTTCACCAGCATGTACATTATTACATCCATTTTCTTTAGGTTTTGAGCAATCCGAAGAATATTTTATTTCGATATCGTTTCCTGAGTTGTCCGTTATGACAACCGAATCAACAATTTTCTGTAAACAATAAGAAAAAATGAGAGTCAAATAATTTTTAACAACATTCATATCTTACATTATAGTTTTCTTGCACTAAAGTGACCACGTTAGCCGAATTACTGCCTAAAGATCCAACTGCTGAATTTTCAATTCTGCTTTGCAAATCTTCGTAGACTTTATATACTCTGTCTTTGGTTAAACCAGCAATGGCAAGTATTAGATTTATGTTATTTTGTTTAGCCACATAATTAATTTGAGAAATTGAAGGATAATCGTTAATTAAATCATGAGTGTATGAATTGTTCTTCATATGGCATTCACCGTCGTTTGGTTCAACAACACCCGCCAGTTTTCCATCCCCGGCAATGTGGTAATCTGCATCGGTCGAAAATACAATCAAATGTCTTGCTTTATCGCGCCAGCCTATTTCGCTTTTACACACCATAGCTTGCATAACTGCGTCAAGTCCTCCTTCGGGAAAATCTAAATTTCCAGATACTTGAGCTTTAGAAACTTCTTGAGAAAATGCACGATCGTTAGACGTTAAAGACATGTGATTTTTAAAGCTATAGGGAGGAATGCATAACCCGCCATTTTTTAAGGGGCACGGTGATATCAAACTACAAATAATAAGAAAAATATATTGGTTGTAATTTAAATCTTAATAAATAAATACAAGATAACTTACTCTTTTGGCACCGTACTTATAAACGGCATATCGGTTTTATCAACAAAACTCCCAAATCCAATACGAAAATCACTTGTGAGATTTCTCATCGCTTCTGATAATTTACTTCCAAGTTCTCCAAGTTTATCTTTATGGACTTCCATTGATGCTGATAAGTCCATAATATAATATAAATCAACCGGATAATTTTTTGCTTGACGGTATTGAAAATTAAAGGAATATTCTTCTCCTTTTCGCAGTGAAAGTTTAATTTTTTGCGGTTTAATTTGAATAACCTTTGTAATATCGCCATCTTGAGATTGTAATGGATCATCTAATTGAATATCGATTCTAGCTTCTGGAACATAAATTTTATCCTTCGGGCACCATGTATCTCTATTTGAAATATTTGTGTTTTCACAATGAATTTTCAAAGTTCCATTTGCAATATTATTCTAAAATTCAAATATTTTACACTTTCGAAAATTAATCTAAAACTTTTACTTACAGGTTCGGTACACCACATACAATTGAGAGTTTGTATGCAATCTCCACACGTCTCTCTGTTATTACAATTATTTGTCTCATCTTGAGTTTCTATAAAGGTACATAACGACAAAATCAAAAATATAAAATAAATCGCTTTCATTGTCTGCTTGTTTATTTGTCACTTATCACTGAGTAAACTTATAAAATACGATAAAATATTCTTTAACAGGAAAAGTGACGATGTGAATTTCCGTAACAATGGATAAAAAACCACAATTTAGTAATATTCATATTTACTATTTCAGAAACACTAAAATTATAACCAGTTGTGCATAATATTTATATAGCATTTTATTTGCTTACCTCCCAATAGGTAAATAAAAGGTATGGAATTTCACATGAGTAACGCGAGCGCGGTCACACCACAATCAATCACTTCCTTACATGTTCAAACGATATGAAATTTTGATTTTATGTTTTTACATATTTTTTATCTCCAGATACCCACAGATATTTGTATTTTATCAGCCAGAGCTGTTCTAAGGACATTATTTGTGTGCCTATGTTAACTTACACACGTACATTCAAGAGTTTGCGGTTAACTTGGGCAAATTTTGACAATTTTTTAATATAATGGTAGAGCAGCAACTATTTATGTGATGTTTAAATTTTAAAAGCAAACAAAAATTTAATTAAAACATGATTTTAAAATAGGTGTTAGATAGCAATTTTATGCAAAAATTAAAGTTTTATTATTTATAGAATTATAAAACCACATAAATGCTCAAATTTTCAACTTTTTACCTGCTACTGTAAAAGTGTTACTTTTTCACACACTTTTGAATATCACAAAGTATAAGACTTTTTGAAACATAGTTAGAAAAAATACTTTTCTGCACTAGTGCGTGAAAAAACTTATTTTGCCTTACTCAAACGAATATCGAAAAGTTACAAATTTTCAAACACTAATAAAAAATAATTTATTATACAACTCACAATACAATAGTACGATAGTACTATTTACTATATTGTAGGAAATAATACAATAGTAGTAAAAATTACAATATTAATTTAGAAACTAGATAATATATTTTATATTTAAATCTGATTTATTGTCAGATCTGTATTGGATTAAAAAATAATTGTAGAATTTTAAATGAAATTTACAATTTCATTTTGTTCATTTTTCTTAATTTCTATTTTAAAAAATTAAATACAATTTCTATAATTTTATTGACATCCAAGTTTTAGGAATTTTTAAGAAATCTTTATTACAATTTTTAAGGCTTGTAGATAAGCATTGTTTGATATCTTTAAGATCATCAAAATTCGGGCTCTGTTGATAACCAACAGTTCATCAATATTTCTTATAAATTCAATATTTTTTCTGATATTTTCTAATTAATAAATTAATAAAACCTTTCTGACTTGAAGATTATTTTCAAACAAATCACTCTTGACCCGGGTTTTTTAAATACAAGGAGCCCATCTCGTACCTGCGACCAAGGAACAAACTGATGCAATAATGAATTTAAAATTATTGAACAAAGTTGAGCAAAACTATAAAGATAAAGCTGAAGATGGGAAAAAATGTTTAAAATAGCACAAAAGTGTAACATGTAAAATCCTCTTTCTATATGTTCAAGCGAGGTGTAACAAACTATACATTTCAGTTAAAAACAATTTTATCTTAATAAAACATGTCAGTTGTAAAATTAAATTTATCAACTTCATATAAAAATTTAAATAATTTTTTTTTAAATTATTAATTTCATTTTGATAAGTTGCAATCGTGACCGAAGAATCCGGCCACAAACTTATCAAACTGAAAATGGAGGTAAATTACTATGATTAATACAAAAAAATAATTTAATTATTTTGATTTTTAAGCTCCTTTATAGCTCATGAAAAATGTACATTTTGACATTACTATTAAGCCGTTGCAACTAAAACTCGTACGTTTTCCAAAATTGTATTCAAAATTACCAAACTTTACCATTAGACAAGTTTTCTTATAATGCTATTGTGTCTATTCATCTGTGAATGAATGAAACCAAGCACTTCTGCCTAAGCAACAAATTTGTTTTTACAAATTTATAGCTATTTTTACAAGATAAACTATAGGTTTAGAAACAAGTTGAATTGGTAGTAGAACATTGACAAGCTTCTCCTGTCCAACCCGCCAAGCATTTGCAAATTCCACAATCGCATACACCTTTTTCAATTCCGGAACATATTTCTCCTCCGTCACGATTGCATGAAAAGTTATCACATTCACAAAAATTTCCGTAATGCATTTCTGATGTTACCGTTCGCTTTGTGCATTCGCATTTACCACATATGCATGAACCAAATCCAGCACAGATTTGAAGTTCGCCATTCATTAAAATAGTGCAAGCCGTAATATCATCTGTATACGAACTTGTACCTTCACATTCACAGTTTCTACCATATTTTCCTGGATAACAACTACACGCTCCGCATTTTAGGTCACCAAAACCGTTACACTGCTGTGAATTCGTTAGTATTTCAGTACTATCTGATTTTTCACAAGGACATTCACAAATTGTTTCTAATTCCAATTCCAGGCTTTCATCTATTCCTTCAGGTTTAATTTTAATTTTGTGTGAATTTAATCCACCTGTTTGGCACTTTAATGCACGAATTGCAGCTTTAAAGTTTATTACTTCACCGGCATGAACATTATTACATCCGTATTCTGTAGGTTCCAAGCAATCGGAAGAATATTTTATTTCGATATCGTTTCCTGAGTTGTCATTTAAGATTACCGAATTAACATTTTTCTGCAAACAGTAAAAAATTATAAAATGATTAGGTATTGTTTTTTTGAACATCGATAACTTACTCTGAAATAATTACCAGAAACTAAAGTCACTGCATTAACTGAATTTTGTGTTAGTTTAGTTTCCGCATGCTGATATTGAAAATCTAAAGAATATTCTGCATCTTTTCTCTGCAAAAGTTTTATATTTTGCGGTTTCATTTGGATAGGATATGGTCTATCGCCAGTTTGAGATCCCAGTGGTTCGTTTACTACAATATGGACTTGATGCTCATCTGGAGCATAGTACATTTTATCTGGTGAGCACCAGGCATCATCTAAATTATATTTGTTTTCACAATTAAATTTAAAAGGTCCTTTATCAATGTCGAGATTCTATAATGCCGATATTGCATTTACCAAAATTGAAATAAAATTATTACTCACAGGTTTTGCACACCAAATACAATTGAGAGTTTGTATGCATTCTCCACACGTCTCTTTCGTATTACAATTTGTCTCATATTGCGGTTCTGTAAATTTAAACAACGTCAAACCCAAAATTATACAATAAAACGCTTTCATTGTCTGATTGTCTGTTCGTCAGTAATCACTTTGGAAACTACTTTGGTGTATATTTTACTATAACTTTTGATTCGTTTCACCTGATATTCGGGACCACAATGTAACGCAATAAAAAAAATTATGAATATAAATATCAAAGTAGTTTCCGCTTTCGGAATCTTCAAAATTATAATCGTTATAACCATTTCTATAATTATACATATTATGTATTTTATCTAATAGTAATAATTACATCCGCTAGAATAGATTTTGGCTCCGGCGGGACCTTGCTTTCACACGAAATAGCTGCACCCTGCAAAACCCTGCAAAATGTTTACCTACCGAACTACAAGTTTTAAATATTCTGATGAAATTGCTGATCTTTAGTTAATAAAATACTTACTTTTTCTTTACGCCTTATTGGCATTGGCGTGTTCAGTTAAGAAAAAATAAAGTTAATCAGTAGCTGCCAGAAATTTGTCAAAAGCAAACAAAACATTCAAAGATAAAGATAACCGCGTCTTTAAGCTTGAGTCCTGGTAAAAATCTTAAAACTTTTTTGGCAGAAAATGTATTGAAAGCTGATTTATTTTCATTGTAGGAATATTAAAAAAATCTGTTTGAAGTAATTTAGTTTTTTAAACATTTCACATTATTAATGATGAATGAATGATCCATCTAATATTTATATTATTAATGATGTAAGTAGTATTAATTTTTTGATTGGAGAAGAAGTAGTAATATGTCTCATTTGGATTAAAACCACTCGGCTCTGCTGACTCTCTGTCTCGCAAATGGAAAAATTATGTGTCAAACAAAAAAAACATACTTTTAGGGCCGGTATTTCAATTGTGGTTTAAACTACGATCCGAGTTTAAACTCCGTTTATATTGATATCTGACCAATCAGGTAGCCATAAACGTAAGTTAATCCTTAAACGTAGTTTAACTAGCAACTGAAACTGTACTGGACCTTAGAAACATAATACCTATGTGTCTCGAAAAACTTTAAATCCATTTAGTTATGGTATACTAAGACTTTGTATCAATATATGATTATTCATGTCCATATTCTAAAGTATATTTAAAGGTAATGGTTATTGGACAAAAAAACTCCAAATTAATCTATTGTCGACGTTTCGGCGTATCTCACGGCTTTCTCAGGACTAAAAAATCTTTACTATTAATAAAATGCAATCAACAACAATCACATCCTACCTCTAGATTACAAAATGAACACAAAAATAAGAACAGAAGCATCTACCCCTCCAATCATCTATCAACATCATGTATCAAAAAATCAAAATATAAAACATTCAACGCATTAAAATGTCAAAGTAAAATTTTTAAACCGTCAAATTCAATAAAATTGCAACTGATTAACCCAAATAAAACAAAATAAAAAAAAAACAAAACCAAATGAATTAACTTAAAGGCCACTAAACATCTTATCTCAATTACCATTAACTTCCAAAATCAGACCGCTGTAAATTTTGCTGAAACGTCGACAATAGATTAATTTGGAGTTTTTTTGTCCAATAACCCATTAGGATCGAACGCCAGGCACGCGTTCCAGGCGTGTGTGTCTAAAGGTAAGGAAACGCCATTCCACGCGCCACGCCTTGACGTCACAAAATATTTTGTTTATTATTATTTTGAATGCATACAAATTCTCAGTTGTATTTGGTGTACAAAACCTATTATAATAGTTTTAGTTTATATATTTGCATTGTAGAATTTTAAAATTGAAAATGAAACCTGAAAATCTCACTGTGAAAACAAAATATAAATGTATTCAAGAATAATAAATTTGAAAATTTTCTTATGAATTTTGAATAAATTTTAGGGCTCGAGCCCTAGGAGTTTCGCTCTACTCGTCTTACAATAATAATTATTGTCCCATCTGGAGTTTCTAAGAATTTACTTAACAATAAAATCAAAATTATGAAGTAAAACGTTTTCATTGTTTGTTTATCTGCTTGTCAGTTAATCACTTAATGAACTACTAAAATATTCAGTAAATAATAATCCTTTTTCTCCAAACGTCACGAAAGTCAGCTGTTTTATTATCGATTTTAAACACGAAAGTCAAACGTTTTCTTACCGACATACATGAAACCACGTGGCGTAGAGTATTTTCGAAAGTAAAACTGTCGGCGACAGGAAAAAAAATAACTAGAAATGTGACATTTTTTAATAAAATTGAGTAATTTTGGTATCTACCTTTTCTAAAAATTATTTTAAGTTTATTTACCATTTCAAATATAAAATTTTAGAGCGTAATTTAAAAATAAATAGATGTAAACTTTGACTTTGACATTTAAATCCTTAAAAATATCAACTTAAAATTTTATTTTTAACCAAATAAATAAAAATTTTGATCTTTTAACCTAAAAATTTTAATAAATGTCACAATTGAAGTTGACAGTTGCGAATTCAATTTAAAAATTACCAACATAAATTGAAAATAGTTGACAGATTAAATCAAAATGTCACCTAACTTTTGTTTATTTTTATTACAATTTGATTAAATTAAAACTGGTTGACTAATTAAAATTATCTACCTTTCGAATTTTTTGCGCGCGATTGATCTGAATATTTGCATATGCCTTCCTACCGATAATTCACGGGAAGTGTGTACTAAGCAAGGGGGGAGAATTTTTTGCTCAGTTTTTTGATATCTAGCGCCGTTCTCGAGTTATTGCTAATTTAAAAAATTTTATAGTAGGTATCGGCAGGAAGACCGAATTTTTTTGCGCGCGATCGATCTGAATTTTGGCATATGCCTTCCTGCCGATAATTTACGGAGGGTGTGTATTAAGCTAGGGGGAGAATCTTTTGCTCAGTTTTTTGATATCTATCGCCGTTCCCGAGTTATTGCTAATTTTGAAATTTGTGCGTTTGGAGAAAAATAAGTAACATGATTTATTCGGATGGAAAGGTAACTTTTTCTGCCACGCAAGTTTTCCATTCGCTCGGCTCGTTTCACTCACCTCGCAAATGAAAAAACTCGCTAGGCAGGAAAAGTTAAGCTTTCCATCCTAATAAAACAATATACTATTTCATCGGGAAAAATAATTGTGTCATCAAATTCATGATTAGTTACAGATTAGCAATGATTATATTATTACTTTAAGTATTTAATGCAAATACAGTAAAATTATAATATTTAGCCATTTCTATTATCTAATAATAATAGGTCTGTCCCTATTATTGTCTTATCCCCAGTTCTAAAGACTATACGCATGCTCTTTAACTAAATTTTTGAGTATTAACAATAATTTTCGTTAAAATTTTAACTAAAGAGCATGCGTATAGTCCGAGAACTGGAGATAACTGCTTGTTGGAACAGACCTAATAATTGCATCCGCATTAAATATAAATAAAAATACCAACACCCTGGTGGTGTATCTACATTTGCGCTCACCTTCATGGCCAAAACAGAAAATTCACATAAAATGCACTACAAAGAATAAAATAATTTTTAATATTTAATTATAATATGACTAAAAACACATAAGGTAGCAAAATATTTACTTATTTACATGAAATCACTTTTTGAAGTGGGTGCCACTTTTTCACAATTTAAAAATGCAACATCTAATCTTAATTTTTTTCAAAAATCAAAATTTTGGTATTGTCTAATTTTAGTATGCTCCTTATCTTTTATGAATTTTAGTTGGATGTTCGTCTGTGTGTGTGTGTTGTTAGGATATGAAAAAAAATAGTATCAATTGCACAGATTGATTCGCACAACCAGATGTCATGAAATTTAGGGTAAATGTGAATCATAATTAAACTTAGAAACCACATCAAAATGGTAAAAATCCGTTGAAAATTGCAGAAATGATTAAAAAAAATAAAAAAAGTTGAAGTTTAATTTTCAATTTTTGGACTTTTCCAATAAGAATCAAATATTTTTAAAATGTATGTCCTAATAGTTTGTAATGTTACGGCCAGAAAGAAGATTCCAGATAACTTTTATAGAACATGTTATGACATTTCGTTTTCGTATTTTTCTGAATCTTCATAGTTTTTGCCCTAAAATTACACTTTTAAAAATTAATTATGGAACCCAAATTAAAAGAGGAAAGCTATGCAATGTTTATCTAGCCAATTATTTTTATTCAGTTCGTCTATACGAAGAAAATCTTTCAAATATACTGGTGATCAAAGTTACCTCAAAGTCAATAAAACTAAAGGTACCTGCTTGGTTCAAGCGTTGTGAAAATTGATAAAATGTAAAATAAATTTTACTTGCTTACAAAAATATGTACAAGATTAGAGATATTTGATACTCCGATTCTTTTAGTCTATACATTAAAAATTATAAACGTATAACGTTTAATATATTATTATCAGTAACAATATTGAACAAGTCACTCACAAAACACTACGTTTGACGATTTAGTTATGGTTTGACTGAGTTTTACGAGTCTGTGTCTGATGAAGGTGGAATCTGTGAAGTAGTGCTCTGTCTACATCTATCACATAATGCACTAGATTGTCCAGGTCGATCTTGATGCTTTAGAGAACATTGGTGCACAAAATTTCGCTTGTTTCTAACGTCCTTTAAAGAGAAAGTTAGTTAATCTCATTAGTGAGTTTAAACGATGTAATGCTCATTAGTTACCTGAACCTGTACTTCGGTATAGAAGGATGCCGTACGACTGCTATGGGGTATTCCCGATGAAGGTTGGCGTGATTGTACAACTCCAGGTGTAGGATGATGATGATGGTGAAATGTGCGTTGATCTAGCTGCATTTTTAGCATTAATTCGTTATTTATGCTTTTATCCAATTTTAATCGCATACACTAAGAATTGCCATGTCTAATATAGTATATTTTAATAAAATCGAATTAAATTTATATACCTCGAGTGCATCGCAATCGTTTTTATGTTTCTGCTTTGCTCTGTATAAATCATCTTCTAATCTCTTCATTTTTTGCTTTTCGTCTTGACATTTTGCACTTTAAATAATAAAATAACTTTCAGAGTTTTGCATAAATAATAAGTAATTATGTAAGTACTAACAGTAAATCTTGGAGTTGTTCTTCGTGGAATGAACTTCGCTTTCGCATTGTTTCCTTTTCAATCTGCATATTTGCCACAGCCTTAGATTGATCCTTGATTCTACCCAGTAAATCTGTATTGCGCCTTTTCTCTGTGTCCAATGTATTTCTAAGGTGTTCCAATCGTTGGCGCTCCATTTTAACAGCAATTTGAAGTGAACCAACTGCAATTATTATACATTTTATCGTTACATTCATTTATTATTGTACAAATCATTTACCTTTTTGTTGAGCTATTCTTTGCTTTTTCAATAAATCATTTTCCAAAGCATTAATTCGTCTCAGAAGTTGTTGTTTGTCAGCTTCTGAAGGATATCTTCCACTATCTCGGCTTGGTGGTCTATTACCTAACACATTCGCGGTTGCTTCACATGTTTTGGTATGCAAGAATTTTAATTCGTCAAATGACAAAGACTAAAATAATAATATTATTATTATAAACCATAAATATATTATAAAAAAATGTTTAATTATTATTATCTCGTAATTTTACCATTGCTTTAAAACTTTTTCAACTGAAAAAAATTTTCACGAAAGATCAAGTTCGGTTTCCATATAAAATTATGTCGACATTTTTATGTGTAAATCAAATTTTATAATTTTGAAAGAGATCTTTACGCGTACGAATATTAGTACCATCAGCATTTGAAAAGTTTTAATTGCACAGCATACCAGATTCATCTATACAACTTACAAGTTCCTTGTCGGGTTTCTTTGACGTTGAAGCTTGTTTTATCTGTCTGTAAGGTATTACGACACATATAGGAGACCTACAATTTAAATTTGACTTCACAGCACGGGAAGTGTAGTAGAGTTCTGTTTTTAAAAGAACTCGAAGTAAATTACACCTCGGTGGTTTGCCATTATCTCGACGGCGACTTTACTTTACAAAATAAAGTTTGATATAGGTACTCGAAATCAAACCGGATACCTACTAAGTGTATGCCTAGGTGATGTAGAATTGTCTTCTAATGTCCATAAAATTTATTTCACCCGGATGGTGCAACATTAACAGCTTAACGCGTTAACCATTACATGACCTAATCAAAATAAAATTAATTAACCTTCCCGTGGTACGAAGCTCATGTTAACCTGCAGGTCACGTATGTGTTAATTCCGTTTAACCCGACAAGACACTTGCGAGAAGAAACTAGTATTGAATATAATAATTAAAAATGCAAAATAAAATTATCGAGATAAATAAAGTAACAAGTGTGGCAATTCTTAACAATGAAAACACACCTCCATTCCACTTTTTAGAATTTTATACAGAATAGCTTCGAGTCCGGTACCACATGTGCAAACTCCTTGTTGGGCTGTGTCCATTTTATCCGCTTTAATGTCAATAGTTCCGACAGTTTTTGACGTTAACGTGGTTTTTGATTTCTACAAAAAAAAGTCATAACTATTACAGTTCAGCTCAAATTTTTAGCAAATTTTACCAAAGTTTGCTGTGAAGCTGATGTACTCTTACGTTTCTCGCCGATTTCTAAACTTTTACGTAACTCGGAACGCAAATTTTCAACTTCATCTTCATGTTCTTTACTTATCTCTTTTAAAACTTCTTCATGAGAACCTTGCAATTTTGCAATTCCGTCATTATACTTATTATTCATATTTTTCATATCGCGATCGAATTGGGATTTTAACGATGCTCTAGCTGCAGCAGATTCTCTACGAACTTTGGCAATTTCGTCTTCTCCAGCTAAAAAATTCACAATCAAAAGTATTATTTCACCATAATATAGTATTTATTTTTTATTTTACCTTGAGATGCCCGTCGAGCATCGCCCAATTCATCCTCTAACTCCTGACTTTTTCGCTTTAACTTGTCAATTTCGTCAGTTAAATTTGATGTGTCTTCCGGTACTTTACCTTTGGCATCGACAGCTTTATCTTTACCTGATTTCGCTTCCAACTGTGTTGCCAATTTTCCAATTGCGTCATCTGTGGCGTAAGTACCACCCGATGCAAGAGGTTCGCCCCCTGTTGCCATCTGTGTAATGGAAGATTGCAGCTTTTTAACTGTTTCGTCAAGATCTGCTTTTTCTTTGCGATCTTTATCAAAATCTGTTTGCTTAAGATCGGTAGTTGGTTCGTACTTTTGTCCGGAACTTTGAATGACTTTCATCATATCATTAATTTCCTTTTTAGCGCTTTCTAATTGTTTTAACAATTCGGCATTTTGTCTTCTTAGTTCATCGCAGTCATCGGTTTTTGCAGACACTCCGACTGCTGATGCAGGAACAGCACTTGGAGATGAACCGGTTGTATCTGTAGGTTGTACTGCCGTCACTCCGGCTGCTGAGACAGCAGTTGGAGCTGTAGCTGCACTAGCTGATGTTCCTATTGGTGGTTGTGCCATTTGCCCAGCGCTAGCTGTCGATGGTGGAGGTTGACCTGCCGATACACCTGCTGTTGAAACCGATGTTGGAGCCGTAGCTGCACTAACCGATGTTCCTATTGGTGGTTGTGCCATTTGTCCAGCGCTAGCTGTCGATGGTGGAGGTTGACCTGCCGATACGCCTGCTGTCGAAACCGATGTTGGAGCCGTAGCTGCACTAACCGATGTTCCTATTAGCGGCTGTGCCATTTGTCCAGCGCTAGCTGTCGATGGTGGAGGTTGACCTGCCGATACGCCTGCTGTCGAAACAGATGTTGGAGCCGTAGCTGCACTAACCGATGGGCCTACTGGTGGCTGTGCCATTTGTCCAGCGCTAGCTGTCGATGGTGGAGGTTGACCTGCCGATACACCTGCAGTCGAAACAGATGTTGGAGCTGTGGCTGCACTAACCGATGTTCCAATTGGTGGCTGTGCCATTTGTCCAGCACTAGCTGTCGACGGTGGAGGCTGACCTGCCGATACTCCGGCAGTCGAGACAGATGTTGGAGCCGTAGCTGCGCTTGCTGATGTTCCCATTGGTGGCTGTGCCATTTGTCCTGCGCTAGCTGTTGACGGTGGCGGTTGACCTGCCGATACACCTGCTGTCGAAACTGATGTTGGAGCCGTAGCTGCACTTGCTGATGTTCCCATTGGTTGCTGTGCCATTTGTCCTGCGCTAGCTGTTGACGGTTGAGGTTGACCTGCCGACACTCCGGCTGTCGAGACAGATGTTGGAGCCGTAGCTGCGCTAGTCGATGTTCCTATTATTGGCTCAGCTGTTTGTCCAGCACTAACTGTTGATGGTATAGGTTGGCCTGCCGATACACCAGCAGATGCAGCTGAAACTTGTCCTGATACACCAGCAGATGCAGTTGAAACTTGCCCTGATACACCAGTTGTTGCAGTAGAAATTTGATCTGGCGACGTACCAGCAACTTGTGTAGGAAGTTTAGCCGCGGATCCTCCGGTCGTTGTTAGATCAACATGGTGTGCTGATACTCCTGTTGTTGTCAATAAAGGAGCGCCTGCAGAAGCAAGTGAATGTTCCAATAGAGCTATTCTTTCATTAGCTAATTTCAATTGTTCACAGCAATCATTAATTTGATCCTTTGCTACTTCTTGTACCTCTTTTGAATGACGACGGAGAGCCTGATTTTCTGATAATAAACCTCCTAACATTTCATCTTCTTTCATTGTAGCAGCATCGGCGCCTACAAGGTTTTTCTTACAATCCCACTCTTGAAATTGTTTACTAAGCTCTTCTGCAACTTTCATTGTAGCACATCTTGATTCTTTTAAAGCACTCTCTACATGTTCGTCGCTCTCAATAACATTATAAGATTTTGTAGGATCCTCAAATCCTCTAGGCGTTTTAAATAATTCTTCGTTACACGGTCTTGCTGATTCGCTACCTTCCGTGTCACTACATTCACAAGTACCTGCTTCTTCCTGAAATTCTCCCGAACAACGTCGCCTGTAATTAGCAATTTCTGCTTGATTTTCTTTAATTTTATTAAGAGCAGCTTCTAGTTCGACTTCGAGTTCGTCGATTCGAGCTCTTAATCCTGCAGTTTCATTTGATACTCCAGTTATGGTACTTTTTAATTCGCTTTGCACTCCGGCCAAGTGCTCTTCTGAAGCTGATATAACAGAGTTTTTTTGCTCTAATTCCGCCCGCATATCAGAAAGAGCCTTATGTACTCTATCCTGGTAACATAAATATTCGTTCATTAAATACATTTTATAAATTAAATATCATTTGGTAGATAGATGTATTTCTTTAGAAAAAAATTGCCACACCTGTTTAAATATATTTACAAATAATAGATATTACCTGTTGTTGGTGGGATCCTTGACTCATTCTATCAATATGGCACACCAATCTTTGAATCTCGTCCTCTTGATCCGCCATTTGACATTCACATTCCATAAGTTGTTTGACTAATTCGTTACGATTGTCATCCACTTTTTTATATTTTGTAACTTCCGCTCTGAGAGCATTGCATTCGCACTCTAAACCCAAAAGTTCTTCGCATTTAGACTTGTACTGATCTCGCTCAGATTTCATCTCTTCAATGCATCGGCATTTATTTGACATTTGCTTACATTCCTCGTCCACTTTGCAAAGTTCTTCGCACTTGACCTTTAAACGATCTCGTTCAATTTTTAAAACCTCTGCTTCTTTAGATTTATATCTCAGACGCTCCAATTCTTCGTCGGCATCTGACATACGAGCAGTTTTCTTTCTTAGTAAATCTCTTTCCGTTCTTATATTGTCAATTTCTCTTTTATCTTTATCGGTTTGCGATTTTATTGATTTAATTTCAGCTGCAGATTCTCTTCTTACATTTCCAACTTCGTTGTTCAATGATTGTAGTTGGCGTTCAAGTTCATCCACTCGATCAGCTTTTCTCTTTAATTCAACTAATTCCTTTTCTAAACCACGTAACCTGTCTAAACGCTTTTGCAAACTATTTCTTTCATCTAGAACATCATCTAGTAATTCCGAGCGTTGCCTAAATATTTCAACTTCTTGAGGTAAATCTCCATAGTTTAATAATTCTGCTTCTAATTGATTAACTCGCAACTTAAGTCGATCGCGTTCATCCATTATTTCGTTAAACTTGCTGAGTTTTCTTTTCAGTTCTTTTAAGTTGTTCTTTAATTCATTTGGATCGTTGGTAGTAATTGGTTCATCTAAAATAAAAAAATACTTGTTTTTCAAGAAATTAAAATTCAACAATTTCTTTACCTTCGTAGTTTGCAGGTATTCCTGAAAGTTCTTGTAACCTTGAAACCTGATTCCTCAATTTGTTGTTTTCTTCTTGAATTTTGGACAATTTGGCGCAATATTTTTTTAATACGTCGACTTCTTTACGAATTACTTCAGCTTCTTCATCGGGAGACAAATGATCCGCTTTACGTAATCTTTCAATTTCGTTTTCCAACGCTGCTATTTCAGCAACACATGGATCTTCAAAACGATTCTGAAAAAAAGTACCTCTTCAAGTGCCTATTTCGTTCGCCTTAAAATAATTTTGTGGATTTCAGGAATATACAAATGGAAACATCATCTAAAGCGTTGAAATAGAATTTAGAGTATAACTACTAAAACTAGCCAACTAAAATAATTTTAGAAAAAGATATTTAAGAGTTTACACCCTATTTTTAAAATTTGCCACATAGAAAAATATAAAATAATTACTTTTAATGTGTTTAATTCGTGTAGAGAACTCTCTAACTGTTTCTTTAAGTAATCACGTTCTTCTATAATATCTTTCATAGTTTCTAATTGCTCTATGGCGGTTTTGGCTATTTTATGTTGTTGGTCACAGTCCTCTTGTTTCGCCTACAAATTTTATATTATTGTATATTATCGGAAAATGTTCACGTAATATCCATACTTACTTCTAATGCGTTTTTTAAAGATATTATTTCTGCATCTTTTTGAATAAGTTGATTTAAACAATCTTTTTCGTCAATGGGCTGACTTTTAGATACGGTACCAGCTGAAGCTCCTCCGGGCGAAGTTCCCGTCGGGGTTTTAGCCGCAGTTCCGTCGGACGAAGTTTCGCCGGACGAAGTTCCGCCAGACGTAGTTCCGCCAGACGTAGTTCCGCCAGTCGAAGTTCCGCCGGAGGAAGTTCCACCCGGAGTAGTATCATCCGCATTACTAAGTGGAGTTGTGGGTGGCGAACCTTTTTTTTTCTTTGGACATGGCAGGCCTTTCCCACAAGGTTGTGGCGTACCTAATTTACTATCATATCCTTCCGCTCCATACTCATCTGAGGAGCCTAAAACGCCTCCGGCACCACCAGGACCTCCGGTACCTCCGATACCTCCAGAATCTTTGGAACCCCCAGGACCTCCGGTACCCCCAGGACCTCCAGTACCCACTTGACCTCCAATACCCCCAGGACCTCCGGTGCCCCCAGGACCTTGGGTACCCCCGGGACCTCCGGTACCCCCAGGACCTCCGGTACCTCCAGGACCCCCGGTACCACTAGCACCTCCAGCACCTGCACCTCCAGCACCTGAAGATATTCCTGACCTAGATTTCGAATTACTATCAGATAATCCATCTAGTTTAGCACTGGCGGTGCCCATTTGCTGTTTCTAAAAATCCAAAATCAATTATCAATAAGCAAACACTTTCTAATGCAATTTTTTAAATTTACAAATCCCGCTAAAGCTTTCTGTTGTTCTGGAGTTAGTTCTAACTTCATATAGGCGTCCAACAAATGTTGCAGCTCATTCAGTTGTTGTCTGAGTTTATCGCAATCGGATGTCCTGTTTGCAAGTAGCGTATCAATTAGAACTTCAATTGGAATATATTTTCCTAAAGTCATCTATTAAACATGATAACTAAAAAATTCATCACACAGCATTTTTAAAGCAAATACCTCATGATTAGCCCGAATTAAGTCAAGAATATGTTGTCTACGGTCATCAGTATCAACACACCATGCTCTTGCATCTGCGACGGAAGGATACGTTTTCAATCGGCCCTCAGACCTTTTACGTATGATTAGAGGAACATCGCCGGTATCACGGAATGCTAGGGTTTTATGTGCTACGAAAGACATTTTGGCGGAAGTGCTAGCGGAGCACTAAAATTTACAATTAACTAACCATAAGCAATAGCAAAAATATTTTTTCAAAAACTACAATATTTGTCAATAAAAACAAAATACAGCACTTTTGATGCAATCACACTATTTTTTATTATTTAATCAGTTGTACACTTCAACATTTTTGTGAAATGGTAAAAATGCAAGTCATAAAAATTGGTAATTTTTACGAAAACCCATGATTTACTACCTTGTGCTGGCCTTTTGATGTATACATGGCTTTTATTTCTAAAATAAACTAAATAATAAAAACCTTATGGAGGTATTACATGGCGAAGGTGAACTAGATTTTCTAACGTATATATCAAAAAAGCAGTTCATTACAAGAAACATTGCGGATTTCCATACGCTAGTTTTCCTATAAAAATCTAAAGAAAGAAAAGGACAAGGTTTATAGTTTATATTTCAGATATTATACATAAAATATACAATTACAACAAAACAACTTTAAAAGCATTTACAAAAAAAGAAAAAACCAGTAAAGCTGTATCAGAGAAGTTCTGCGACTCTTCTCACTGCACATTTAGACTGTTTTAAAATTCGCTCTAAATGTTCGTCTTTCTCGAATCCCTCATTCACCATATTCACCAGCTGAGCGTTTTCTGCTTTCATGATATTAATTTGATTTTTTAGTTCCGATATAATTTCATCTTGGCCTTTCACAGATTCTTCGAGTGCTATAGAATTTTTACGATCCTCGGTTAAATCCTGACTCAGTGAACGAATTTGGTCATCTTTCAAATCAACGTCAATTTCTAATTCCTTAAGTTTACTTTCAAGCATAGCAACTCGTTCTTGAGATGCTTCTAATTCTTGAACAAGTTCGTCAATACGATTTCTTAAATTTAAAGTTTCAGAAGAAATACTTTCAATTGTATCTCTCAGATGATCTTCTACTCCGGCTAGTTGTTCTTTAGAGCCTGCTATTAAACAATTTCGTTCATCTAATTCGGCACGAAGATCATTTATTGTTTGCTGCATCCGTGCCTAAAATATTATTATATTTAATTAAAATTTAAAAATTACCAAGCCAGGTAAACATAAGGAATCTAAATATTTAAATTAATTGTTTATTAAGTTTATATTCGTAATAATCGTTATTTATAAATAAAAGCATCCCATTACCTGTTGTTCTTGAGATTCTATGCTTAAGCGCTCGATTTCAGTAACCAATTTTTGAATTTCATTTTCTTGATCTGTTATGCAGACATCACTGTCTTTAAGCTGTTGCAGTAATACTTCATGCGCGCTTCCTAAATCTTGGTGATTTTCTACTTGAACTCTCAACATATCGCATTCACATTCCAAGCCTATTAACTCTTCATATTTAGCTTTATACATGTCTCTTTCAGCTTTTATCGAATGCAAACATCGACATTGTTCCGACATGTAATCAATATCTCCACCCGCTAATTCGTCCAGCTTTAATTTAAGACGATCTCTCTCCAACTTTATAATTTCCGTTTCTTTAGCTGTGTATTGTAAACGTTCAATTTCACTTGACGCAGTTGCTATGTCAGAATCTCGTCTAATAATGTCGCTTTTTGCCCGTGCAACATCTCTGCACATTTTCTTATTTTCTTTTTGAAGATTTTTTAATTCGGAAGCCGATTGTCGTCTAACTTGGCCAACCTCTACATTAAGTTCAGCTAACTTCATTTCTAATTCTTTCGCTCTATCGGCTTTCTTTTTTAACTCTATTATTTCACTTTCTAATGATTTCATGTTTTCCAACCGTTTTCGAAGGTCATCGCGTTCTTCCACTATAAAATCCAGCATACCAGATCTCCTTTTGAAATCCTCAACCTCTTCAGGGAGATTTTCATACTTTGACAATTCTACTTGTAACTGTGTAACTCTCAATCTTAATTTATCTCTTTCGTCCATAATATCATTTAATTTTGCAAATTTCTTTTTCAATTCCTTCAAACGTGTTTTAAGTTCTGCTGGATCATTTGATAATTCGGGTTCGTCTAAAAACAATTTAATTAAAAATATTGTTTACTGTCGCAATGATCAATTAACCTTCTTGTGATATCGGAATGTCCGATAATTCCTTAAGTCTGTTTAACTGCGTTTGTAATTGGCAATTGTCTACTTGTATTTTATTAATCTTGTTGCAATACTTTTTAAGTATTTCTACTTCTTTTTGCATTACTGCTGCTTCTTCTTCAGTAGATAAACGATTTGCACTTCGTAACCTTACAATTTCCTGTTCAAGTGAAGCAATTTCTTCCGCACATGGATCTTTTATACAATTCTAACAGATATATTAAAAAGAGCATTTTTATTTATTTTAAATACAACCTTGATAGCTTCAAGTTCTTGTTTTAAACTATCACGTTCTCCTACTATATTGTGAAGTTTTTCCAATTTTAGCACAGCTTCCCTAGCAGTACTTTGATAATAATCACATTCACGTTCTTTCTCCTATACAAATATGTTCTTAAATTTTAACTCAAATCGCTGATAAATTACATACCTTCAATTTTTCCGCGAGTGTTCCAGGAGCAATGTTTTGATATCCAGAGGTAGTAGCCGACGATGTCCCAGCGTCTGAATCTGGGTAGTCGGAACTACTAATTGCAATTATTCCAGTTTTTTTTGGACATGGTTTCTTAGCCGAGTCCCCAGAATTGGCCTAATATTAAATTATTCGAAATAACTACTTTTATTAGAAAGCAATCCAAACTGTTTTACATTTTTATCTCCTGACGTTCCAGACATTCCAGGTATTCCGGACATTCCTGCCATTCCATATGTTCCTGCCATTCCAGACATTCCTGCCATTCCATCTATTCCAGACATTCCAGACCTTGCTTTACATTCGTCAAGTTCTCGTTGAAGTCTTGCAATTATTTCATCTTTGTGCGAGAGAAGACACCTGAGAATTGCTTCAATTGGCACAAATTTACCAACCGAAGCCTATCAAATATTAGATATAAGTACATACTTTTTGAAAAAAAGAATTTAATTAAAAAACCTTTTCATGATTTGCGCTAACTAGCTCAAGAATATATTGACGTCGCTCTTCGGTACGATAACGCCATGCCCTTGCATCTGTAGTTGAAGGATATTCCTTGAGTCGTCCTTCCGACCTGGTTCGTATAAGAGTAGGTGGTGCACTATCATCACGAAAAGCCAAACAATGGTTTGAAATGTAAGTCATGTTTATTAATATTAAGAACAAAAATTTTAATAATCAATCATAATCATAGTGACATACTAGTCAATTTTAATATATTTTGACGGTTTATAGTCCATTCCACTTCTATAAATATTGTCAAAATGTTACAATGTTGGTGCAATACGGTAGGGATATTAATTTTTAGAAAGTTGGCACTTATTGCAACATTTTAGGTTATGTTGATAGTTAGTAAATACATGAATCGCCATTTTAAAAATCCGTAGCATCTGTAAAAAATATGAAAAACGTACTTATTCATAGAAAGCATAAATAAATATTGTTTTAAAATTATTTTATAATAATTTTCGTTCTTGGGGTTCAAGTGTCACTTTCAAAGAAACCGCATTTTAACATAGGTATTGTGCTATAGAAAAAAAACAGTATATTGCCTTATTCAGATAATAGTGAAACTTTCAGTGAGCGCGAGCGGAGCCAAGTTTTAGTTATGGATCACATTTGGGCTCTAATGGGACCGACTATAATATTTCCTTAATCGAAAATAAAAAGATGGCAAAAACAATTATCATAGTAACAGGAAACAACAAATTTTCAACAGAAACAAATTTTGACAGCTAATTAGCGTAGAGCTTCATTAAAATTGATTCTTAAGTACTTCATTATTAACAAAATTATGGAAGACTCTTCAAGTGGTTCGTGTAGTTCAAGTAGTTCTAGTGACCAAGCATCAGATTGTAATATTCAAGATTGTGGCCCAGCTAAATGCAAACCAAAAAAAAAACCATCATGCAGATCAAGCAAAGGCAAATGCGCTCGACCTGGCAAAGTTACTAGAAATCCATTTCTTAATTTCTTAAGAGACTTCCGCCAAAAAAATTGTGGTAAATCGATGGTAAAGATCTCAAAAGAAGCAAGTTGCGTATGGAAAAAAATGTCAGACTGTGAAAAAGAAAAATATAGAAAAATGGCATGCGCAGCACCTAAAAGCCGTCGGAGAAAGAAAAGCAAATGTGGAAGTAGAAGATAATTTAAAAACTAATTTAAATATTAATTTACACCAGAAACACTATCATCACTAAATTTATTGTATGTTATGTTTTTGTGATTGCGATGTAAAATTTGATGTAGATTTTTGGTATTTGATGGTAGTTTGTAGGTAATTTTATTATGCTTTTTGCATATTATACATTTTATCAACTTTCAGTCTTTTCTCGACATCCATTATTGATGGATTTACTTTAGTATGATTAGGGCTACCAGACGTCCGGTATTTCCAGGACAAGTCCTCTTTTTGGCGGCTGACAATGTCCTTTATTTGATCAACCCGAGGCCCGCAGGCCTACATTTTGCCGCAAAATTTTCATTGAACAGTTAGCAAAAGTACTACTTGTTGTTACAGCATAAATTATGGGGCTTCTTGAAACTTAAAAAATAAATGTGAAAAGATTTAAAAAAAAGCTCATTCGTATGTAACGTTTTGTTTGCCCAGAAGAAATCTGGTAACCCTAAGTATGATGTTATAGGGTCCTAGACAAATTTTTTTCCTGCCTCTTGCCTTGTAGCAGAAATTCTAAGTCCGTGTAATTTTTCTTTTTAAGATAAATTTGAAACAAAAAAACAGCGCAGTTACTGACGTAGTCGTTACAATAATCATCTACCAGTATTGGGAAACAGAAGGAGAAACCTTCTTCTCCATAATTTTAGCAGTTGACAAAATCTGTGAATAGTTAGCAATACCGTCGATAAACTAGACTTGATGGTCAGGAATTACTTACATAGTAGAAAAATTCGACTAATCCTTGAAATAATTCCTTTCAAAAAGTCCCATCAAGTAAAATTATTATTAATTGGCTACATTTGCAATATTGAACTTTCCAATCAATCATTAATTTGTGAAACGCTTGTCAATTTGATATAATATTACAAATTTTTAACTTGACAGAAAAGCATCTTATACTTTGAAAAGCAGTGGCGTAACCATACAATTCCGGGAATGGGATAGTTCGTCGCGAGCGTTTCGTTGCGGCCGTTTCGTCGTAGCCGGTTCGCCGCAGCCGGTTCGTAATAGTAAAATAATGCATATACAGTAAAAGCCAGATTATTTGATATTCTCATATTCGACAATTTTGAGAATTATCGTATATAATATACCAAAAGCTGGGCATATTTTCGATAATTTGTTTAAGTTGTCTAAACGCGTGTTTGTTGCACGAAAACTGCCCAAGCGCAGCGCGGGCAGTTTTCTAAGGGCAACAAACACGAGTTTAGACAACGCGAACAAATTGTCTCAAAAATATGCTCAGCTTGAGGTATATTAGGATAGACTATCGCTTGAACGAGTATTTAAATAATAATTTTACAATAATTATTAAGTTGCAATGGAAATAAACAATTGAATTAATACAAATGTCATTAATAAATTTGTCGCAGCCATTTTAAAATTTGTAATTTAATCATTGTGCATGTTCGTAATTAAATATGAATTCACGTTTTGGTAAAGAATCGTTAGAAGAGATAAGTGAGGAAATTAGTAGATGTAGGCCGATTAATACTGTGCGTTCTAAAAACTCTGTTTGGACACAATTTCAAAATTTTTGCGGTGAAAGAAGTTATGATGTTAGCAGCAAGGCATTATCTGTGGAAAAGCTTGATGAAATTTTATTGGTCTGGGGTTATAATATGCGTAAGGCAAATGGGACACATTATAAGGAGTTAGTGGTAAAATTGATGTGGAATTCAGTTGCAAAACAAATACAAGAAATGTATTTTAAAACGTTTAATGTAACAATTGAGCCATTTACGGGCATAGCATTCAAAGCTGCCAGAGCTGCTCGCGATTCTTTGCGAAAAAAGTTGCAGTTAGTGCCGGAATTCAGAAAGACGAGTGCTGCAGCTCTAACGAAGTCTGAAATTTAGAAAATGATTAATATTTATGACGAGAATACGCCAGACGGATTACTGAAGAAATTTTACCATATTGCAGCCCATGAATTAGCATGGCGAGGTGGAGAAGCTACATTTTGCTTAGTAAATTATTTTAGAGAGGAATTGGATAACCAAGGGGTACTTACTGGAAGAATCGAGTACAATCCCATCATATCAAAGACAGCGCAAGGAGGGTCAAAAAAGTTAACTGATTCAAAATGGTTGGTTACAAACGATATTAACAAATCACTGTGTCCAGTAAGGTAAAAGTTAAAGTTATGGTAATCTCGATCTAATAAAATAATTCAATTGATTTGCAGATTATTTAAAAAATTACTCCTTAAACGAGGAAGGAACATTACAACTGATAGATTCTTCTTAACACCAAATCCTAACTGGAAATGTAAAAACGTTGATACTTTTTGGTACAAGAACTCCCCGATTGGTAAAAATACTATTTCTAAATGGACAAAGTTGGCAGCGGAAGCAATAGGTATTGATACGAAAAGAGTTAATATTTCTAATCACTCTCACCGTGCTTCTACTATTTCACATCTGGCAAAAGCTGGTGTTCCTGAGCAGTCATTAATAAAAATGACCGGCCACTCGAAAACTGGTTCTTTAAAACCTTACCTACAGTTTGACGATGAACATCACAATAAAATTGTACAACAAATTAGAACAAATTCTATTGTTTTAAGTAAGAGTAGTAATTTTAATGAAGATGAGCAAATAAGTACAGAGTCTGTAATTATAAATGCTGCTACTGGTCAAGATGATATTAAAGTTCAAAAGCCAAATGTTTATAATAATTGTAATTTTAATTTTACTAATTGTTCCACTGTACAATTGATTTAATAAATTTGTATATTCTAGTTTTGTTTTAGTAATTTATTTGTAAACCATTGAAAATAACTATATGTCAATAAATGTAACGTAACTGCTTTCAAATAATACAATATTTTAACTTGTAATCTAGATTATAAAAAAATGCACTTGTTTCTTCGCGATAGTCTCCCTAAGGCGATTACCCGATAATCTCCCTAAGGCGATTTCCGTTTTTCAAATTTTCGCTAAATTCGATGCTGATTGGTCGTCATTGTGTCAATCCAATATGTCAATTGGTTAATGTTCGTCACATGACATGTGAGTGCGATAGTCGCTAGAACGAGTATTTATAAATTTATTTTATAAAAATGTTAGGTTGCAATGATAAAACAAATGGATTAATACAAATGTCATTCATTAATTTTTCGTAGCCATATTTTACACATCGTGCGTTTTAAAATGAATTCACGTTTTGGTAAGGAATCGCTAAAAAAATATAAGTGAGGAAATTAGTAATAGCATTCCGATTAATACTGTGCGATCTAAAAACTCGGTTTGGACACAATTTCAAAAATTTTGTGGTGAAAGAAGTTCACCTGCACTTGTTTCGCGGGAGACTTCGCGATAGTCTCCCTAAGGCGATTTCCGTTTTTTAAATTTTCGCTAAATTAGCTACTGATTGGTCGACATTGTGTCAATCCAATTTGTCAATTGGTTGATGTTCGTCACATGATATGTGAGTGCGATAGTCGTACTAACCGACAAATGCTTGTGATCCTTATCTCGCCGTGATTCGGAGATGAACAAGTAGGCAGTCGATTGATTACCTACGTTATAATCTTATAATGCTTAGATTATATAGGAATATAACAGCATTCTTAATGCTAAAATAAATAGTAATTTAAATTTGAAAAAGAGATTATTCTGATATAATTAGTAGTAATTATAAAAATAAAATATTTACATTCTACTCATATAGTTTTGTTATTCAAAATTTGTATATGTTACAGAAATTTTTATTTAATTTAGATAAACACAAACTCAATTTTGGATGGATCCGTGATTCGTTGTTGTTGCGTCAGCCAAAACGGTACAAGAGGAAAAATTAATATAATTTAATTAATTCATTTTATGGCAGATCCGAGTTTTGCCGTGGTTGCGTCAGCCAAATCTGGCCGTTTTGGCTTTGACGTCAATGGCCAAATTATCAACATTGACCATCAAGTTTGCTGGGTAAGTACATAGTGCAAATAAACTATTATGGTAATTAAAGTAAGTTTCATGTTTATTTCAACCTTGCACTTATTCGACACATTCTACTGTATGATATGGAAATGGGTCCCGTTCATGTTGAATAATAGAGCTTTTACTGTAATATCAGGAAAATTGGTTAAGATGGTGCTATTGAATATGCAAAAATTTGAAAGATTTATAGTAGTAATGAAAACTTGAGAATTTACTATAATTGGAATCTTAAATTTGTTTTGGAAAATCTATATTAGTCATTTTCATATAATCTTACATTTGTAAATTGCCTTCATGAAACAAATAAATCAAAAATTTTGTTAATCAGTATTATTTATTTACAATAATTGCACTGTTTGAACTTTTTCCATGTGTGTTCAATAAAAATCTAAGTGCTCATCTGGCTTATTTTAATAGGACATCTTTTTAAAAGTTTTGTATAAACAACATATTACTTTAGCAAAAAAGAATTCTGGAACATGAGATCCACCCAGCCTGCACGATTTGAAATGGATTCAGTCTTGTGAATTTCTATTTCAGTAATCACACATACTCAAATTCTAAGTTTCATTCTTTGGTTACCTAGAATATCGCATTATATAATTGTGATAGAAATAAACTTATTAATATAAATTTGTTATTATTTGTTACATAGAGCAGAAATGTTGTCCCATTCAAAACACACTCAAGACAAACTGTAAGTGAACAAATGTACCAAGTTTCATCAAGTAGTTATTAGTATTGAAATTGATAGAATAAATACTAAATGTTAACAACAAAATCGTTGTCTTCGAAGTGTAACACAAAAGCTGAAAATTAAAACATAACACACAATGGTAATTTTACCCAGACAAACATTCATTAATGCCTACATTTAAATCAAATCATGTTATTCTATTTCTATGAAGCCGTGAATAAATTAAAACGGATTGATAATTTTTCTTACTTTATTAATGTATAATCTGTACAAGAGAAGCAAATTTCCTAATATTAGCATTATATTACAAACTGTAGCTTAAAATGTAAAACATGAAGTCTAATTGACTGTACATATTAACTGTGACATAAAAATGTATTTTGTTTCTGAAATTATCAGATAACAATGAAAATCAACAAGAAATGGTCGACAATTAACAGTTCACCATTAAAGCGTTTAGATTAAAGAAGAAAATAATTCTTCTTAATATTGTGATCTGTTCACTCTATCACAGTATTCCAAAACTTGTACCAATGGAAACCTGAGCAAACACAACAAAACTACATACAGTCATTCCACATTCAGGAATCTGGCACACTTGCACAGTAATACTGACGATCATGGTGTTTAAAAATGTCTCTCAACACCAAATCTTACGATTTGTACTTTCCAACACTAAAGACAGTTCATAAAAATAAACATCAAGGAATACAAGCCAAATATTAACGTAAAAGAAAAAGTCTAGCTAAATTATAAAACAATCTATTATTATTTATTAGACCCTCCTGTAAGAGAAAAAAATAATTTTCATAAAATTACAAAATCCAGTGAAAGCTGACCATTGGAAACAAACTAAGCATTCACAATAAATTAATAAAACATAAAATGACACAAACCAGAGACATTATTTACAAATAGTTAATTCCAAAATGCTATTTACTTTTGCCATGGCACACGTTTGGTAAGTAAAACTATCTTCCAAGATAAAAAAATGTCCCTGATAGGTGCAAACAAACAAAAGTAACAAAAATACATCAGTCAAAAATAAATTTTATAAAATTCTTTGTATAATGTAATAAATTGAATTTTAAAAAATGCAACAATCAATAAAAGTATTGAAGTTATAATATATTAATATGTATATATACAATCTAAAAAAATACATTGCAAGAAAAAATATTATCTTACCAATTTATAAATCCAATTTAGATATACATATATACATCATTCACAGGACATTGTTATTATTAATAGCATTCTAAAATACATCTCATAAATAGCGAGCTAAATATCATTTTTACCTTGCCAAAAATGCAAGTAAAATAACATGCAACATACGATGAATGTAGTTAATTAGACATAAACTACAAGGTGCTATGAAATATAAGCTCAAGATATAAGATATTGTCATGTAACCAGTATGTAAAATACCATTGAACAATCTGAATTATACTAATAATTTCTTTCTTCTTATTTGACTGTAACCTCAATGTCCCAAGATTATTAAAATTTTCTATGACGGGTCCCTAAAACAAAGTTTAAAAATTAACACTATAATGCACAATTCAGTATAAACATAACAAAAATTTTAATCGTAAAGGTTATTTCAAATTATGTTAAGTTGTCTCTGTTTTATCAGTTTTGATTTCCAAATATTATTACAAAAATTAAAATAATTGCTTGTAACCGTCCACGGGGTTTCAACCTTCCAGCAACTAATGATATTATTATTCTAAGCTGTTGTTTAATCTAACTTAAAACAAAGTCCGACATATTCATACGAATTTCGCATAAAAGAACACTTCCCAAACAAAAACAAAGATTTGGTGCTCAAAAGCAATAAATTATTTTAATACTAATAATACGCAAACGATTACTAACAATTATTTTTATTTCTAAACTATCATAACTAAAACAAAAATTGCACCTACCTACCTTGTTGCTTTATCCATAACAGTTTTGAGCCTCTGCTCAGAAACGGATGGCACCAACTTTTGCACCATTTCTTTTATAAATACTTCACTTATACCAGGACTAGTTCTTTCGGCAATTTCGAATGCACTCTTAAGTTCTTCAATGGGATCACTAGCTTTATGAGAAGTTTCACCACCCCTTCCATTATAATGATGCTTTCTTTGTAACTAAGCAAACAATATGTTAGATTAAAATAGACTAACGATAAGTCAATACTCACTTCAGAAATAAGTGGATAAATTACACTAGATAAACAAGGCGATCTAATATCTTTGTTTCCTGAATTTGAGTGTTCGCGAGATAGGGGTCTCCTGGGTTTTTTGTCTGTGTCCGTGTCTCCCCGGTGATCTAACGGACTAACTTCTCTTGTTATCCTCTTCTCATGATTTTTGATTTCCCTATCTTGTTCACGTTCTCTTTCCTTTTTGTTTTCGGTAACAACTTGCGATGGTGGTCTCGACTAAAAGTTCATAGGTTAATTACTTAAATAAAGAATTACTTACAAAAATTATTTACAGGTGTTCCTTTATCCGATCTGTAATGGTTAAGATTCGAATCTTTGGGAGGTGATTTTGCAATGGTAGGACTCGAACCGTTTTGAACTTTATGCACTTTATGATTTAGAGTGGAGTCTTCTGGAGGTGGCACAATTGATAAATTTCCTTTAACTGTCATTATCCAATCATCGTTTAGATCGTTTTCTAATTTTGGTTCCTCCCTATAAAAATAGAAAAGCATCTTAAATTCTTAAACATTCCATTAACACAAAATAACAATGAATTATGAAAACCTAATTAAAACTTACGAATCTGAATTTTCCGATTCCGTTTCACTTTCTTCGCTTCTTGTACATTTCCATTTTTTATACCTATCAATTAAGTCGATCAAATACGAATTCTTTTTAGCTTTTCTAATAAATTGAAATTTGAGCAGCTCTTTGGCAGTTGGTCGCTAAAAATAGATAATTTTAGTTGCGCATTTTATAAAAAAAAACGAAAATCTAAAACTTACATTATCTGGATCTTTATTTAAACAAGCTTCGACGAAATCTTTAAATTGTTTTGTATAATTCCCTGTCAATTGTGGTGGATTATTTTTAGGTATCAGAAACAAAACCCTCATTGGATGTAGTTCAGAATTTGGTGGTTCCCCTTTGGCTAACTCGATTGCAGTAATTCCCAAACTCCAAATATCAGCTTTGGAATCGTAAGCCGACTGTTTGATTACTTCTGGAGCCATCCAAAACGGCGTCCCGACAAATGTATTTCTTTTACTTGTGGTATTTGTGAGTTGTCCCGCCACACCAAAATCAGCTAATTTAACATCACCCATTTCGCTTAGTAAAACGTTTGCAGCTTTTATGTCTCTATGCAATTTTCGTTCGCTGTGTAAATAATCTAAACCCTTTAGAACTTCTCTCAAAATAATTCCTATGTGCATCTCCTCAAAATTTCCGGCTTTCATCAGATCTAAAGCGGACCCTCCACCCAAATATTCCATAAGAATCCATAATTTGGAACCCTAAAAGTGGTTAAAAACCGATATATTTCAGTTTTACTTAAAAATGTCGCCGTTTAATTTCAATTAAGAAAAAAAATGCATATTTAATGACGAAGTCGTGATTATCATCCTGAAGGGAAATTTAAAATTATCGATTTTGTCAATGACCTAGAAAAAGCCACTTTACATTTAATATTTAAATTGGTTGAATCCATTAATAAAATAAAAACAACATAGTAAAATAGTTCTCGTTATAAATAAACATTACCGCTTTTTCATATAACAATACTCTTCTATTTTTGAACTACAATTTCGTGTTATGTTAAAATTATGCAATAGGATAATAAGAAATAAAGAGACTAAAGTAATTCTTCACAGTGGGTGTCTCATATTATCGGAATAGTAAATAACGCAATCAAAATTTCTTACAATTTTTATACAGGCAAAATCAAATCTAATTAAATTTAACTAAACTCGTCATATTATTGTGCACATTATTGGCTAGATAAGGTTAAAAATAAAAAAATTGTGCTAGTTACTTGGCTAATAATTTTTTGTCACGATTTGCCTACTTTTACGATATTAAAAAAGAAGATTTGAATCATCTGCAATTCATGATTCTTCAAAAAATACATTTTAGTGTCAAAGACAAAATTAATTAAAAGTTGAGTATTCCGATAACTTGTTAACTGATTTACAATAAAACTAGTTTTAAAATAAAAAACTTTGCTTCAATATATTAAACGTTTTCCGATACGAAAAAGCTAGGACGGAAAAACATAAGGGCAAATTGTGTCGGTAAACTTTCACTCTGTATCGCCATTTCAACTAGTCCAGCAATTTTGACCTCGACAAACCGATAGGTTAGAGGCATGATTAAATAATTTAAATCTTTAATAACAAACTTACACAGAGAGCATTAATCTAGATTTAGAAATAAAATGATTTACTTTAATTTACCTTAAGAAACGATCCATAATATTTAGTGACAAAAGGACTGTCACATTGTGATAGCACCATAATTTCCTGTTGGATATCCTCAATTTCATCTTCAGCTTCGTCTAAATCAATAATTTTAATAGCCACCACTTGTGTGGTGCGATTATCGATGCCCTTAAATACTTCTCCAAACGAACCTTTTCCAATTTTTTCTTGTTTTGTAAAAATAAGTTCGGGGTCGACCTTCGCAATCTGGAAATTAAAGAAAGATGAGTATAAAATTCAATTTAACACGTCAAGACAATTATTTCGAATACATAAGGAAAGTAAAAGTCGATCCAATGTTATAAATTTAGCGTATAATCTATAAAAACTTGAATATTATATCGATTAGAATAATATAATAAATTAATTAACAGAATACTATTCTGAATTAAATAAAATTTCTACTTAATTAAAGAAAGCACCAATTTTATTTAGGTAATTTAAAATGCAACAGCACAAAACCGTGAATTCAAAATTTGTCCGCTTTTATATTGAGAAAAATTCTACATGCGTCCAAAATGTTATAAAACACATCAGTTACAATAGAAGCAATCTGCGAGGTGTCAACATATATAGCATCAAAAATGTTTCAATAAGCCAATAGATTTTGGTTCCAAATAGCATTTCTATTATGAGCGGAATTTTTCCAACTGAGAAAACTAAATCGTGAAATACAAAAAAAGATCGAGATTCCTAAAAAAAAGTTTCCACTTCGAAGTTTTCATCAAGTTCAATAAAAAATACAAATGTTTACAAGTACCCACATCTACAGAAAAACTTAATGTGAAGTGACCGTAATAATATGAGAAACCCAAAACGAAGTAGTATACATACTTATTTAATTAAACGCAAATAAAATTAATTATATAAAAGTTTGCGACATTGTTTTTCTTAAACTCAACTTGAACTGAACTCTATTGACTTGGTTGTAATTGGTGAAATGCAGATCATTAAAGGGTTAAGAAGTTGCGCCTTACTTTAAAATACAAGAGACGTTTAAGATAAAGTTTGGAATGATTACTTAATTTAACAACAACCATTGTATTTTAAACACAAAACAATCGTGAGATGTGTACGCCAAAAAAAGAAATTATTTAATTACAAAAACATTTCACTAAAGAGTAAATTTCGTAATAATTGAATCGTCTGCTTTTAAAACGCATGACTTGGTATTTTATTTTATTTCATAACAGCATTTCAAGTTCGAAAATTTACCCTCTTCAACAATCCCAAAACTTTTACAATTCTTAATCAGAATCATTTTATCGCTGCTACAAGATGCGCAGAGTCATTACAGACTACATTTATATCCTTCCTCTCTAGAAGCAAGGAAAATAGGAAAACTCAAGCAGAAAGCATTACGAACGTTCTCAACTGCGTATTACAAAAAAAGTAGAGAATGATCCGAAATGAACAAAGATAAGAACCAGCCAAGCCGACTTTTGAAAACTTCAATAGACTTACGATGTTTCATACTGCCATTTTTAAATTATGATAAAATAAGTTACTACCCTAATTAGTACCTACTTACTTTATAGGTATATAGAAAAGCATTTCAATTAAATTATAATATGACAAACTCCTGAATTCAAACTAAAATCTTTTAGAATAAAAAAAAAACTAAAACATTGAGATTGCATATAGCACGGCGGCCAAATAATTTATTATTTAGTGCAAAAAGTCAGCAATATTTTATTCTATTACATAAATCACTGTCGACCAAAGTTTCGAATAACTAAAAACACTAGTTGAAACCTTTTAAATTATGGAAATTCTGTTAAAGCATCAGACAAAGAAACCTATCGACTGCTGTAGTTGCATACTCTTAAGATCGATATGTTTTCAATTATTATTAACAACATTGTATCAATCAATCCACAAGAAAATTCCAATTTTAAGCTGTCTGTCTCTTAATAATTCTTGCTAAACAATTTCATCTCGTATTATAATACAGCAACAAAATATAACTGGATTATCCGATTTAAAACCCACAAATTGCCAAATGGGAATATCGTCATTATCGGTTAATCTGCTAAAGCCTACAGTATCATAGTATCCGTAACTGATGGAAACTTAATTAATGCATATTATCTAATTGTTATTTTATGGCAACCAAAACTAACTATCCAACAACTACTTTTCAAGTCAGAAGGATAGCTCATACATATATACATGGGTACTTCTACAAAACTCGGATAACTTGATGTGTTCATATGCAATTTAGACAATTATCAAGTATATTTTATATTTCTTACTGATAAATGATACACAAAAACAAGTACTATAAGGCCATAATAACAATTATTGTGAATTAAATTGAAATAATAGGAAAAATCGTCCTTACTTGTCTAAAATGTCAGTCCCTTGTCGTGTACGCATTACATATTTCCACATTAGGATGATCATATTTTTCAAACTATTAGGTTAAAATGGTTATTTTTAGTTTCAATATATTTTAGGATACTGTATGAAATGTAAAAAATCAATAGAATTTAAATGTAAATAAATTTATAACAATATCTTCCTAGTTAAAGTAGCGTACTCAACATCGGGCATCGGTCTCTTGTCACATATAAAAGTTTAAAATTTGTGGTAATTGATCAGGTTGAAACCTAAGAATCTGTTTAACAGAAACCAATCACTTCAAGTTAACGCTAAACGTGTGTATTTGCGAGTAAGCCTTTTTGAATTCATTGGTATTGGCATGATTCTGTAAAGAACATGTGTTGTGGCGGTCAACATATCAGTCCCTTGGTGAGTAGTTTTGGTGTAATTTATTGGTTGTTGTTTTAGATCATCGGTTATTTTAATGTTCTTTGTGTAACGTAAATTGTATGAAATATTAGATAAACAATATCTCGTTTTAATCAAAAGTTATACATGGTTATACTTAGTTTTTTAAGAAAATCGTCAGTCCCTTGATAGTAAAAGTATCTATTTCATTCTTCTATTACAATATGATATTGATGGTTATAGAACAATATGCAGCCAAAAAAAAGCAATAAATTAACAAGAGCAAAAATTTTTCAAAAAAACAGAGATGAAGCTGCTAAGCGTCGGTTGATTAAAATTGTTTGCATTGTGCGGGTATGTTTGTTTTTGTATGAGGTTTATAAATATTGTATATTGGGCCTGCCCGTATTTATTAATAAACAAATAAATAAATAAAATTAAATAAGTAATAAAATATTTCATTTTTTTTTAAAATTGTTCGTCAGTCCCTTGGAGCCATATTTGACAAAAACCTCAATTTCTCCTAAAATACTTTATAAAGTGACTGTTCTTTTTACACACAGTATAACAAACCCATAATCCATCAAAATAGTTACGAAGCAACATAATTTGAGATAAAAAAACATGCAATTCAAAATCAGTTGTTAAGTTACCCGCGTTTTGTAGAAGTACCCACATAAGTTATATAGAAATTTGGGAATTGCGGTTATCCAAGTTCCACCTTGTATATTATAATTGTGTAAATAATTCCACTAAATTAAGAACTTATCTTTCGCATAGAACTAATTCTATTATGTATGATAAATTATATATCAGTGTTTGAAACTCTTGGTTCTCTGAGCATTTGAATAATACATTCTAGAAGAGTGCTAACCTTACTGAATGTTTTGAAAACACTGATTGTACCTAAACAGTAGTTATCTAACTCAGCACAAGCCGAGTTCGACATTGTTGGACTTTTGCCTGAATTTTTCACCTCTAATGAAACTCCAACTCCAGATAACTAAATTAGGAAAATTATTTCCAGCTTCGGATGAGCAAACAAATTATATATTTCAAGATGACGAGGTTGACAATGGCTGCTGATTTATGGCCGGATGCCAGCGTCGCCGTCGTCGAAAATTCTTCTTTTGGCAGTTATTTGCTAGGTTAGCAGTTTTCTGGTTGGATTCTAATCTGCCTAGAAAACCCGTAGATCGATATTACGCTGTTAGAAAGCAAAATTGCAAATAGTGAAACCGAGATTAGAATTTGAAAATTCAAATTCATAGCTCTTGCGTACTTTACAATGTCCTACTGACCCAACAAATGTTGAACGTTGAACGTAATGGCATGTAAAAATTATGTTATTTCGGAGAATTGTTATGTTTACACAAATGGATTTAACTTCAACTGTATTTCCTCATCACACGTACATACGTATATTTGGCATTTCAATGATATCAAGAATTTTTATATCGTTGTAATCTAAATTGACAATTTTAGTAAGCGATAAATAAAAATGTGGTTTACAACTACTGATAATAAAATAAAAAAGATTAAATTATTAAGGTCCGTACTCACGGGCATTAATATCATTTCATTTGCCTACCGACACACATTAATGCATAAAAAGTTATGTGCAGAACCTACACAGTTCCTGGCGAAAACTAATAAATTCAAATGACTGCGAGTTTTTTCCCACACCGTCATAATTATATGTACACACTACACACAGCGGAGTTCGTTCATCTGTATGGGCCTTTAAACATTTCACAATACATGGGACAAAATAATTTTCAATGCAAAACATGAGTGGATTGAATTGATATCATGATTCACAATAATAGACAAATTATAATTTAATAAAATAATTAATTTATTTATAGTAGATAATAAACTCAGCAGTGTAGTGTAAAGCGTTCACGCTATAGAGCTACGAATGTGGATTTCTATACGTATTCAAATCTCGGATTCGCCAAATCTCCATTAGAAATATTCGGCTTTTCTAATCATCTTACACCCCACTACAATGAATCATTAATGCTGATAGAAATAATTTAATACGAAATTTATCACTAAATTAATAATAACTAATAAGGATAGCATATTTATTATAATTCCCACTAAACTTGAGTTTGAAACTTTCAAGTTATTTTATTTTGCATATTTCAAACATTCACTAGTGAATTACTTAATTTTTTGGAATCAACTTGGCAATTTTATCTAATTTATCGCTAAGTAAGATTTGTTACGCTTTTAGATCAATTCTTGGCTGAACTTAACGAGAAGTAAAAGAAAACACAAGTATCCGGCACAATTAATGTTGTTTGAAAGATCTCGCATTATCCTTATACTAAATTCAAGTTAAACTGTGAGATTTTCTGATTTTTTGGTGAATTTTTAAATAAAAGCAAGTTCGTTATTGATTAAGTAATTAGCGAAAAATTAAAGTCAGCTTTTTATATTTTATGATGATTTTATAACGCACCATAAAATTTTCTTTTTAAAAGTAAAATTCTTCCCTGCAAAATGTTATAGATAAACGATTAAACTAATGCTATCATTTCAAATGAATTTTTAAGCGACTCGTGCACTATAAATCTCATATTCCAGAAATATCTTATTTTAGACATACTAGATGTATTACTTACTTATGTATTCAATACATACGAACATAGTCGTATTTTCATAAATAGGAAACTAGCCAAAAATCGTTTAAGTAAATCATCAAGATTTAATTCACAATAGACAAACCCAATTACAGAAGATAAAGATAAACCCTTAAAGCCCATAGCTTATAAGGTGAAATCAGAACTACCGACTACAATTCGGACCTGAAAGCCTGAGACCCCTAGATTCAAAATCCATAGGCAAACTACCTGCATAAATATTATAGCTGTTTGTATGTGATACGGGACATATTTTTTAAATAACGACCGCCCGTATACAAAAAAATGTCAGGTTGAATGATAAAAAAGCTTTCAGAAATTATAACCGCAGTAGTAATATGGTATGTACATAGCTGTACATTGGTATACTCGGTGAGTTTTAAACTTACTATCTTACCTAAAAGATAAAACATAATATTATTGCAATATTGAAAAGTCTCGGTCCCCGCGTCCGATGTAGTACATCTACTAGTTCAGAAGATACTTTTCTAAGAAAATTTTTTCTGTGAAATGAATTAGTTTTTGAAAAAACTTTTACTATTAGCCTGTTAAATAATTATCCAATTCGGAAATTTTAATATTTTAATATCTAGACATTCTGTTAGGTACTTAATTTAACCCGTAACTCAAAATTGGTTAATTTTAGGTAATGAAAGGTTAGGGTTAGAATCTAATTTGTATAAAATTAATTTGACGTTCTTTAAAAATGCACTTAATAGTTTACACTAAAAAATCAATAGTTTCGTTAAAATGGCCACTTCAAAGGTTTGAATTTAGACATTTGATTTAAACATTCGTATTTAAAAAAATATAACACTACAAATATCGTAGGTAACCCTTATAATATAAATTATTAATTATAATTATTTTTTGTCAAATTTATTATAAAACATAAATTTATATTTTTCATGCTTCGATTTTGAACACTAATAAAATATTGTGATCAATCTATTTTAATGTCTAGTACAAATTAATTTTGAAAAAGCGTAAGTATCGCAGTATGTCGTCTAAGCGACAATTTTCCGACATTGACGATCCTTGAGAATCCATCCTTAAATCCATTTAAACTTTAAATCCTATCAATTTTGTTATTCCTTCGTGCTACTATAGCCTATAGCTTTTCAATTCAATTTGCAATAATGAAATTTTTTACTCCAAAAATGTAACAATGCTTACCATAAATAAAACGATAAATAATAAATAAAACTTACAGGAACTAAATTTCTACTTTTAACGATACAATCCTGCGAAATGGTAAAATCGGAATTGGGTGGACCACACCACGAAGCCGGTCGATTATTCCAACGCTTATTTACTCCTAGAAATCCTTTTTGGCCATTAAAGGAAGGATTCCGGAAAACTTGATGGCTTGCCATTCCGTTACTTCTTGAACTATTTATATTATGATTTCAAGCATATATTTGAAAACTTGACCGAAATAAAATGTCTGCACATCCAATCCTACTTCGTCATACAACAGTTATTCACTTCAGTTAATATTATACGTCTTGTGTACCAACAACCTACATCTCCCGCACATTAAATCTTAAAAATGTTATTTGTCATATTATATAAATCGTTGCAGTTCATAACCATAACATTTTGCACTAAACACATCAAGAACCGTCAAATCATTAAAATTATTAAGTGATTATGGCTTCATCATTGCTAATAATGTAATAAATTCCATTTATTATTATTTAATTAAACTGAACTGCAAATAAAAGCAAAATTATGTGAAAATTTATGTTCAACCTAAAATCGGTGCTACCACCCACCGACACTTAACTACAACTTAAAAGATATGAGAGGTAACGAACTAAAAGTAAACCCATCGAAAATGTATTAGTCTACGAAAAGTTTCAGTAAACTTCGTTCATAATATGAACCATTTAGTCTTCAAAGCAACATCAAACATTTCAATGAACATTTTAACATTTCAAAGGTGTACGAAAGAACCACTTTAAGATGTGCGTTATTAAGTTGGAAATCTATTGCGACCACCATCACCATCAATAAACTATAACCGTTTATAAAAGTTCAAATATAAAAAAAATGATTAAATACGAAAATAGTCTGGAACTGACGTAAATTACGCAAAACAAATCAGAGAAAATCATTTCAGAGTGCAATAATTTCCTCGAGTACATTGGTAGGCACTCATTTAACATCCGCAATTACCTACAATTGCACAAAATAAATGACAAATTGCAAGCAAATCGCCCACTCGACGAACCTACCCAAACAATTCTTCTAACTTGTGACTAATTACAAGAACAATAGCAATAAGATTTCTTAAGAATATAATTTTATTTTTCAATTATCATTAATTGTTCAACGATTATCTAATTGAAGCGATTACATATATGTACATATTATAGCATAGAAAATTTTTCAATGAACTGAAAAGTAGACTGAAAATTTCAAATAATAATGGTTGAGTAACCCTTTAAGGTGTGTGATAACGCAAATTATCTGCACGATGATTATATTAAATTTGAGTAATTACGATAAAATAATAATACACAAATAGAACAAGCACTCCTGGAAGCCCTCGGAGTAAGTGCCAAGGCAAGGGGTTGTTCGGCATTTCTTACGAAATAAATTATAGTAGATAATATTGCCCTTCTAAATATCTGAACTTTCAACAAGTATTAATTCGATACAAGTCCTGGATAATAAATTTATTTCCTATAAATTTATAATAATATAATGGGAGCATTCCATTCCAACTGAGCCAACCGTTGAAACTCGGAAAATTTTTATTTGTTATTTCCTTCCATTTACACGAGACCCTGTTTACACAGTGATTACAAAATAATAGTTCGGTCGTTGTAGATAAATTTGAGGTCGAATCGGGGAAAAAAGAACATAGAGGCAAAGAAGAGTGTCGATTGACATAGAGAAAACCAGGGGTAATGGATAAACTACAGACCAAGATCTTGTATACCAACTCCTCTTTTGGTTTCCTATTTCCAGTTTCCTGAATTTTTACTGTGCAATAAATAAATTAATTATTTAATTAAATGTTAAAATTAAATGGTACAACCTTTAAAAACAATCAAATCAATGGCTACATAAAAATAATCGAAAGTCGAAGCCATGTGATGGTTTTTAAAGGTTTTAAATTTAAAAATGCAATGCTTTTATGATTGGTAATAAAATGGTATTTATTCCGAAGTAAGAAAAAGTTCTTTTGATACTTTGATCCCCCCTCGTCGTAGACCGCATCTTAATACCTGTAGTTTTCAAGATGTCAATTACAAAAAAGTTTCTAATGAAAAGATTTGAAAGTATATCACGAAAACTGGATAACAATCAAGATTCTAAAATTGAGGTGAGTTCAGATTAGGGGTTAAGGCATAACAATTCTGTAATTATGTAGGCTTCTCTATGACGATAAATCGGTTCAATTACTTTTTATAAAGTTTGAGAAATATTGTTTTTCCAGCTTTTCACTCTACATCTACTACCTACATCCCAATAATCAATTCGAAACAGATAAACCACGCACTTACTACGCCTGATGGTTCATTAAATTAATTTTCTTTCAAAATTTATCTTCCAATAAACTTTTTTTGAAAAAAAAACTAGAAAGTAGGCAATGAAGTATAGAATAAAAACAAAATGATACAATTTGCTGAAATAACGGAATCTTAGTCAGTCTTGCGGTACATCTTGATGAAGACCGGAATACTTAATTTAAACAAAGGACCTTCAATTACAGATCTGAAAATTTAGTTCAAATGCATAAATTACGAAAGTCAAAAGGTTCGTGGTATTGTGATAAATTATGGCTTCTAGTATTCTTGCAGTCAAGATCAATATTTACAAGATTCTGTATCACTTGTTTGCATAATTTTATAAAATTTCCCGTGATAGATATGATAATTAAAAGTTTTACAAAAGAAAACTATACACACTTTCCCAGTCTGTTGCTCTACTTCAAATTTATTGTATTATGTATAGGTACTTAAAAATATGTCTGAAACTAAAGCAGGAAACGGTAAACTAATTATACTACCGGTAAAGATTAAATTAACATATTAGTCACTAAAGATACTTTCAATTACATAAGATAAACAAAAACAAGTGCAATAATTTCTGGGTTAAAATTGAGGTTAATGTTTTGAATAAATTGTCGATTGAGCCTGTAGGTATACGGATTCAAAAAGCAAAAGTTTTCATTGCCAAAGACGATTCACCCCCCAAGTGTGACTTAATTGAGAAGTCAAAAGAAAAAAACGGAAGTGTTTTCAATTTTTACTAAAAATAAATTAAATAAAAATTTGTAAATAAACAAAACTGCACTTCAACGTTATTGGTATAACCTCATTAAAATATTGAAGCACTATTTTAAATCGAACCTGGAAGTAATCTAATTTTGTAAATTATGAAAATGTATTAAATTAAATATTATTAGAATTTTATTACAGGATCAACTATACAAAATAAATCGAGTTATTTTTAGTTGCCACCGCAAAAATTAATCACAATTTTATAGGTTAACCAATTTTGCACTCTTTAGCCACTGTTTGTATGTAAATGTAAATTCTGCGGATGATGGAACTCGAAATTTTTCAAAACTTTATTGCACAAATTTTCCTTTAAAGATGTAGGATATTGGTTAATTTGTAAGTAGTGTAATCGCCTTTCCTCATGCGCATTCTTAAAACAAAAATATGAACTTTTTTACGCTACGATTATTAGATGTTATATAACTTTTTTGTTAATTGCTAAAATTTCTAATTGTTACATCAAACTATACGAATTAGCACACAAAGTAGTTAATATAATTCTTTAGAAAAATGTTCTCTTCGTTATTAGCAAACTATAAGGGAAAAAATCTCTTTTAAAATTGAAACTATTTTCGAAACTAAAAAAAGACCCCAAGACAACGAGAGAGCGTAATTGAACTTTGTATTTTTAATAAGCTGGGCTATTAAGATCACTAAATATTTGATACAGACAAAAAGCCTCATACATAATTAATTCTTCATTAAAATAAATTACAAATTGTAATGTTACAATGGGTAATTAATTTGCAACAACTTGAACCACTTGTAAACGTCTAAGCACAATTTTTAACCACATAACGAAGAACTTTTAATGCCAAAATTTTATATCAAAAGTTTACCCCTCTAAATCTCGCGTTAAAAGAGCTATTACAGAAACCAAGCTTTTAGGTAAAATACAGAAGTGGCAACGTTTTAAAAAGAAGGAAGTGTCCATAATACTTAAAAGGAAACATAACCGCACACAACCTCGAGCGACAGGATATACGAAATATATATTTACATTTTACAAGAAGTTAAGCTCCCGAATAGTTAAATAAATGATAAAATGTAATTTGTTCCCCAGGAAATAATAAAATAAATATGAATTTAATGCGGTAAATGAACAATTTCAAACCATTCGTTAAAACCTTTCTCACAAGAGAACAACCAAATAAATATTACCCGCTTATTAGCTAGTATTGCAGTTTAAATAAATGGAAACAATTACAAGGCTTTGATTGAACAGGTTATAAAACATATTTATACCAACTAATAAACACTTTGGCTTGTTAATATTATTAATACAAATAAACAAATCCAAGGTAAAATAAAATCACTTCAATTTATAAATTCACTTTTGTTATAACTTGCACTAAAAATTGCACCATCTTTTATATCAATGCGAACAATACGTACGAACAATAAAATATTTAAATAAATGTCTTAAAATAATAAATTAAGTAACAGTTAAAAAATACTACCGCACACAATCATATCAAAGAGTTACTGAAACTGGTGGCATAACCGTAAACCTTGCTATCAAATCCCACACAAAAAAATTGCATTAGATGTTGTACACGTAACTATTTCAAATGTTGAACAATGGTCGAAGAAAGAGATAGAAGTTTTGCCGTATAAACAAATAAAATCAACGTAATGGTATAGTGAGTAGGTACCTTTCACTTTAACCAAGTGTCGTGCTGCATAACAATCTGAATTTTCGAGGAGTGTATGTACTGTATGAATCATGCGTAATAAATAACCGTAAAAGAATGTATTTAGTGTTGATTTAAAAAAAAAGAACAATGCACTCCAAAACTATCAAATAATTAAGAAAGTATTGATTCAACGCAACTAAGATAGATTAATGTATCCGAGAAGCTCATAAACGCAAAATAGAAACTTGAGAAGTGAAAGTAGTGCCATTTGAATGTTGTTGTCTATCTATATTGTATAGTATAAAAATTCTAGTTTTTACTTTTAATAATTATTAAAATACTTATAATTCTATTACTGAATAGTATCAAAGTATAGTGTAGTTATACTATTAAAATTAATTAACTAGAAATAATTGCTATAGATTTACTGCTATAATATTATAGTACTTCTTGTCATCAATACTATACTTGCTTCTTACCTTTGATGTTAACCAAATTCGAGTACCTTCGTACAAGCTCTATTGCCGTATGCGAAATGGCGTCAATTAAGGAAGAAAAATACAATTTTGCACACTTGGACTGAGATTGTACCTTTTTTTAAAACAAAGAAACTCATCTTTATCTTAAGCAAAGATAATAATGATCATATGATCATAAAAATACAGAAACGGAATATTTAATTGGAAGGCATGAAAATGGGTCAATGGATGATACTCCTGAAATTTTAATACAAGGACAAATCACAAACGAAGGAAGTGCTGCTTGAAACGCAAATGTAAAATTAAAATACTCTTCACACAGCATACACCTACATCAAAGAAAATCTAGAATTTAGTATAATATAAAAATTAACAGTATATACAATAATTATATGACCTAGCTCTACTTATTTAGACATAAAACCACAGTAATTCCGAATATTCACAAAAAATGTTGACACAAAAAGGTGAAATTACTTTATCAATCTATATCTAAGGTAAAAAGCTTGATAACGATGTCTCACCACGCATGAATTCTTGGCATATATATATATTCCTGTTATTAAAGTTATAAAAAATTTAACGCAAAAAAATAATGCCTTGGAGTAATATTAAGCAAATTTAAAATATCAAAATCACGAGTGCATCAATTCTTGACTAGAAAAGTTTCATAAAGATCGTTAACAATTTGTAGTGTGGTCACGATATGAGAAAAATGAAAACCTAAAGCTATTTCGTGTGTAAACTTAATTGCATAAACTACATAAAACAACACCAAAACGGTTATCAACCAAATCAAAAAAAATAAAGCAAACATTTTATTCAAAACAAATTTCACGCTTAACATACCTTCAAGGTTTCAATGAATGCGGAACCCACAAGCAATCAATGCAAAGTAACCTCTCGATAGATATCGAAAATTAACATACCAATACTACTTAAAAATATATATATGTTAACAGTTTTTTGTGCCTTTACACCTCCGTACCATATTCTAATTCGAAGTTGACAATAAACGATGAGTGGGTGCAGCAAAAACGTCAAGGACTGTCGGTACAGAGTTTAATCAAGAAAAATTCCAATTGTAGTTAGCTCAGGGCATTATGCATTCTAATTTCACCTCTCGAGTACTTTTATTAAAATATACTTTGAACTCAAAAAGTTTAATTAATTAATAATTATAATCACTAAGCAAGGCACTCGACACCATCAAGTTATTTACCATACCTAATACCACTAACAAAGGTAACTCGTAAATACTATTAGAATTAAAAACAAATTACAGAAACTTACACATTTTTTTACTGATGTGGTATTTGGTTGGCGTTTATTACAAAACAGATAATGTAAAACGTTAATAATAAACTTAACAAAAAGATTCATTTTTACAACCACCATAAAACTTACAAAAACGCTACAAATGCGTGAATTAATAAAACGTACCTACAAATAACTTCAAGATAAAAAAAACACTGAACGCATTTTATTCCAAGGTATACATTAGGTGTAAATTGTTAAGCAAATATTTTCATTACTCACCTTTAAAAATAAGATAAGCCAAAAAGTTTAAGAAACGCAACTGCGCTTAGCGATAAAGAAATAAATTAAAAATTGTGAAAAATTTTAATTGAGTGTCTTTGTGGATTAACAAAACCCTCGGGCTTGTTATCATCCCGATACGGAAACGGAAGGTAGTTATTTCATTCGACATTATTAACCAACCAAACTTGAACCAAATTACCTCGACGCATCTAGGGCTACAAAATTATTCAGATGCGCACATTTTACATGTTATAATCAATCCATTAAATACGTTTCGACGACTATTTTTATTTGCAGCATAAGGTTATTGTACTGGAAAACCTGAACCAGAATGTAAACTAAAAAGAATTTCTAGAAGACAGCCTTGCACCGGCAAAGAACTTTACGGTTAACGAACACACTACCTTAGTTGTACCGCAAAACTGTTATGTTGCTTGATAGGTGTACTGCATGTAAAAATTATGATTTGAAGTGTAAACATACTACGTTTGTCAAGAATTATTGCAAACGTGTAAAAATTTAGCACGACGACGCCGAAATTTCGATTAATATTTTCCATAATCCTTCTGTTAATCCGTACCAGGAGTACGTGCAATAGATAGAATATCGAGATTTTCACTACAGGATTAATTTAATTGCAGCTTTGCAATATTTTAACTAATCAAATAGAAGGATATGAAAGCAATGAAATCATAATGTATTTTATTAAGAAAATTTACCGATGTAGGTAAATAAAAATAGTCGGTTTTGAAAAAATATTTCTTCTTTCATCGTCACCTCGATATTTTTTTATTCAACTGCAAATGTTTTAAATTACGAATTTTTTACTTTGAATTATTTTCAAATGTATAAACAATTCAAATTCTATCGTTTTGATGAAAACTTTCAACATCCTCGACTACCTGAATTTGTACTTCAGAAAAAAAATTAAAACCTACCTACGCTTACTGAAAAAAAATTTCAATCGAGAGAATGTGCCATAAATAGTATATAGAACCTATATCTTTTTATTGAAAAGTATGTAAATACAAAGTACAATAAATTATTCTAATAAACCTTTGCAACGATATTTCTTTCAAACGTTCGATTTACAAAAATCACTTCCATATTCCAACGTTAAACGTCAGAAAATTATAAATTCTAATGCTTAATTAAACAAATAATTCTAAAATCAGAAAAACATAATCGTTTTCACAAATTCAATCGTCGAGCAATTATACAGCCGCCTAACGCAACTTGAGCCAGTAATTTCAATTGCTTTCAAGTCATTACAAAGTAAATAAAATTCCAATTTTCTGCGTAAATGCAAACTGGGAGGAAGTAATTTAAGTTAATTTTGTTCGTTAGGTAGGTAGAACTATGTTTATTCCTCAAATGCTGGTAATTAATGTATCAAAGTAATTATCGCACCATAACCTACCTTGTAGAATTGCTTTTGCCTACGTTTATTTAGCACACGCAATTTACTTAATAACATCTAAAATGTCAACAATTACGCATTACAGTTTTTAAACAAAACTTTCATTAGTCGACTAAATATGCGAGAAAAATGTGTACAAAACCTCAAGTACCTAACAAAGTTGCTGCAGCATTCATTACGCATACCGACATTTACAATTTCAGAAAACTCATTAGATAATCTTAAAATAAACAAATTGTCAGTACAATTTAGTTCAATTATTGAACCATTACAATTACTTATTTAGACACAAAAGAAAATTACTATGAACATGACATTGAAATATGGACTACCATTACGCAATTTCCTAGTTTATGGTTGCCTAAACATGTGCATCTAATTTTAACGAAGGTGGTTACATTTACACTTACCTATCCGATTTTAATTAACATTAAAATCACTCTTACCCCCCGCCCTTTCCCGTAAAATATGCAGAAAATAATTTTTCAAAAACCAAACGATAAAAGTCAAGACTTGAAATTCTATTCGAAAAAGATCGTTTCATAAGCTTGATTACTGCAATGAACTTAATTTTGTTATTCCACCTGCCTATAGCTAAATCTAAACATTCCTGAACCAACAATAACATAATTTACCAAGTCTCACAGAAATAATATTTTATGTTTCTATTTTATCATATTTCACACTAAAAAGAATTTCAAAATTTCGATATAGCAAAATCGTATATAATATAAAAATATGTAAAATATTCACTCGATATCTCCAGTTCTCTATGTTGGAAAGTCAAATGTATGCGATGCCTATAGGTATAATATGTAGAATTTATGAAACCTGAATGAAAACTTGAACATGAACAAAAAGAAAAAATATTTAATTTGATGATGAGCTTTTCCAATTGTAATCTCGACATGAGAAATTAGATCAAGAGGCACAATTGTATGCTAAGCAGAAAGAAGATGGACTCGAGTTCCGTTATAAAATTTAAACTACACTACACATAGTATACCTAGTACACGTGCGTGTGTCATAAATGTACAATACGCAAAAACAATTTGCATTCTATATTACTTCAATCCGAAAATACAAACTTGACTACTATACTAACTATACAGTAAAATTATAAAATACAAATGAACTAATAAATTCATAATAAGCTAAATTTGCAATAAATTTGGGATTAACCCTATTTCTTCACTTCGTGATATCTCCAAGATACAAATCTATTAGATAAATAGCCAATCAAATTTTTGATTTGTTAACGTGAAACACTAGTTTTACAAAGGCTAGTTAAAGTTTAATCTATGATTAACGGTTTTCAACAATGAAAATGCATTGTTGCGAGATTGTTGAAAATCTTTAATCATAAATTAAATTTTAACTAGTCTTTGTGAAACCGGACATAAGATCTGAACTTGTAGACTTAGCAAACTGATTTCAGAACATGTGTGTATGCAAATGAACTTCAGTGGTTTTGATGGTCTTCATATAATTAGTGAAAGGATACCATAAAGGCCAGTTGTATAACAAGTGATCAACCTTGAATCAGAGTTAACCCAGGGTTAACTATGATTTTGAGCACTCCGACTCTGATTGGATCAACTCACGGTTGACTCTTACCTGAGCTTACTCAATAAACCGAAACTAGCTTTTGTTTATTCATTAAGTTTACTCTTAATGGCATCAAAGTCGAAACAAACTTATTTAATAAGTAGGTACTAGAATGTATTTATAAATTTCAACATTTTTCCATTATTCTACTTTTTCTATTTTTTTTTGTCTATTATTATAATTTATAATATATTCTAATACCTACTTATTCTATGTTATTACATAATTAACGGAGTAAAATCCATTTATATAAAATTTATTTTTTAAAAAGATTTTATTTCGTTAATTTTTAAATAACTGCAAGATTCATAAATCAAAATAAAACAAAATCGAAATAATACTAGTATATCTATACATACATTATTATGTTAATTTGAGAAATAATCTTAACATATTATACCTTGTTGGGATATGAATTTTAAAACGTCAACTACAAGTAGCTACATTTTCGCGAAATTTCACTTCTTAAACCAAATGCTTTTGACTTAAAAATTCCTAAGAAGCAGTGCTTGACCTACGGTTACTAGCTTCTGATGTAAATTATTAGTCTCATGTATTTTCTAAACAACAATAAGTAGTCAAGTAAATCGTTTGCCTGAAAAAGTTCATAATAGTTCTCGAAATTTGACCTATGATAATTTTACCCCCTTGAATTATTCTTGTTTGAAGATCTTCTCAGTTAGAAGCCACTAACGGTATAGGGAATTTTAGTATATTACTAAACAACTGAAGATCATCATAATAGTATTCAAAATTTTCCTCTTTATGAATGACTTCCATTATATCCTAAATATTGCCGTAATTTATCTGTAAAAATGGCATTATCAATATTGCAAAACAAAGAGGAAACTTGATAATTACTTCTCCGTTCTATAATAGAAAATACCCTTCGATGTGTATTGACATACTTATAGAAAATTGGGGTGGACTCAACTCGTGCATCCATGCATAATTAATTGATCAATATGGTAATCAAATAATCTAAAGTCTAAACGATAACAAGACCCATTTTAGTTTATGTATTATTTTACTCACGCAGACTAATTTGTATACAAAACAAACCATTTCATCTAAAGAAAATAAAATCAATTTGAAATTATTACTTATGAATATATGAATGTAAGTCTGCAAGTGGTCATTTAAAAATTGCTACGAGAGGCTACTAACTGGCAAGATACTTAACAACTCGATAATGTGAAAAAATTAAATAATTTACATATTAAATTATTCTAACCGTGATATTTAATAGCAAAATTAACAGCATATGAAAAGTATGTCAGAAGTTATAACGAATTTGTGTGCGTGAGCACTCTCAGTACTACAGACTCAAAAATAGTCATATAATTTCTCCTTTACTATATTTATCAAAAAAACACTAAAATATAATACACGCACAAAATTTAATCTACTAATCAAGAAAAATTAGTTAACAGTTACAACTTCATCGAATAAATTATTTTATTCAAACCTTCAGAGATTAAATGAACAGACAGTTTGGTACACAGTTTGGTATTTCATAGTATGTCGCAGTTCGAATTGTACGTTAATTTCTAGATTCCACAGATGCCTCTTGCACTTGCAAATGCTTTGCAATTGTACTCGATTACTTCTAAGACAAAATGATAATAAATAATAAATTATACAAAAATGTGTTGTTTCAAATTTAACTTTTAAAAATTTTATCTCTTGAAGTAATACATTTTATGAACTTGCCAAAACTATTAACGACTTGCAATTTTTTCAAGCACCACAAAAATACAAAATTCGTTGTTATCTTTTTAACCAAATATCTTGAGAAGATTTTTGTAAGTTAATTAATAATTTTACGCTTGCAGTTGTGATAATATTTCGTCTTTAATGGTATTTATTTAAATATTTTAATGTTTAATTAATGTTTTGGCTTACAAATTCTTACAACCAAAAAGCTGGATAAGATAAAGAAATGTTTTCATTAAATTAACTCGGTGTGATTTTAAATGTAATTAAAATGAATAACATAAAGAGTATAAGGTATAAAGGTATAAGAATAGTTTTGGTTTTAAAAAAGAAATTATTCAATTTTTTTATTATTTAATTATTTTTTTTATTTTGATTAAATTATAATTTAATTATTAAATTAATTAAAATAATAAAAAATCATTAAAAAATTATAATTGACATTTAAATATTTAATAATTTATTATATAATATTTCTGATGCTGATATAATATTATAAGTTATATTTACATCGATGATACCATGGCATATAGGTGAACTACATTAGAATGACTTGGTGAAGCAGTAAATTATGTATAAACCTACATTACTGACCTAATCAAATTGAATAAGGAACTGATGCCTTATCGTGCACGGTTATTGAATTAGATAAATATGGGGTAGACAAAAGAGCAAAATAAATTATTAAAAATAATACAAATTAAAATTGTGGTATTAGAAGACTAATTTTGGAAAAAGAAAATTAAGTAAAATATTTCACTGCATCATAATTTAGTTCTTAACGAAGAACTTGTTCAATTTGAAATTTCAAAATAATGACGACTTATGCTGCATAATTCAGAAAAATTCACGGTATTATATTATCGTTTTACAAAATTCGGTTGGCATTAAACCACTAGACATGCCTAATCAGTTTATCTAATCTGCGTTTGGGATCAAAATTTTTAGTTTCGCCACTGGAATTAAAAGTTTTGGTTTATAAAAGTTTCACTTACATCTACTACGTATGATTATTAATTTATCTTGACCACACCGACCACAATAAATTACTACTCATTCAAATCACATGCAAATGTTGTATTAAAATTATCTTCATTTTTGCATGTTAATACAATAAAATAAAATTAATTATTGGAATAAACAATGAAATAAAATAATTAACCCACTTGACACCACTTCCGCGCAAAATATTATCATTTTAAATCAAAATTTATTGCTGCTACGTTTCAGATGGCATTCCGAGACGAACAGTTCACTCAAAATTAATTAAAATCCTTTACTTCTTATGTGGTAGCATTTATTTTATTTGAATACAAAAAAAGCATTAGTGAACCATTAAACTTGAAAATTGTAGAAAAGAATAAATTTACATTTTCAATTTTTGCAAACGAAACAAGATCTTCTATTTCCATATAATCTTGCTTTATATACAACGTCATAACAAATTATTTTATATCGAAAATATGGAAACTCCTAAATTTAAATAATTTTTATTGGTGATTTATTGCATCATAAAGATTCTGTTGTCAAAATTCCATTAAGCATTTGAAAATAAATCGTCCAAATTGAGAAATTTACCTTTCTATACAAAGAAAAAAAATCCATTGAATTATAAATGTTGTTTTCAATAATATATTGATTAATAATAAAATTAGAAAATGCGATTAACCTCGCCAAATTTAAATATATTAAATTTTTATTAGAGCAACCTAGTAATTTAACTAATATATTATTAATGATCAACAAATACAACAAATATGTATTCGAATTACTGTTATTGTAATATTGGGATAATAGATATCAATATCTCTCCACAATAATTGTCTAAATAAACAAACCTTCTCAACATTAAACGAATGTTAAAAAAATATTTGAATATTTTGACTAAATAATTATAGTACTACATACGCAGGAGAAACAAAGGGAAACAAAATTTAAAAAAATAAGTTTTAGTTTTTGATTTATGAGCAAATTGCCGCAGGTATTACAACATAAATCATTTTTACTTTGTACACAAACTAATTTATCAAATTTAAATCTCTGGTTGAAAAAGCACAACATACAGGAACCTTCAAGACAATAATAACAATTATTAAAAGAACCTTTTTATAAGAGTAAGTGCAAGAAACTTTGGCAATTGTTTTGAAAAAGTGGCAAGAATCGACAAATTATGAGGGTTTTATCTCAAAACCTGGTTTTGACAGAAATGATATAACCGTAATAAGTTACTTTGAAGAAAAATTTCAACAGCAAAATATTATAATTTCTAAATAAAAATAAAAATTGATTATAATTAAATCAACACCTTGAAGTTAATTTTCAGTTTCAATATGTTCCATTTCCCCCAAATTGATGAATTATATATTTGCTATCCTCAGTAAATTTCCTTTAGCAGTATCAGCACATCTCTATATCCGCATAATATGCAATAACATTGCTTCGGGCTGTGTAATACATAAATCTATTATTTAATCTAAAAATCCCTTTCAAATTTTAATAGAAATGCACAAACGTTATTATAAATAATAATTCATCTAAAGTTCTATACAATTTCAATACTATCCATAAAATTGAATATTTTCCTAAAAATAAATGTAAATAAAAGTTACAAGCTTTTTTCTTTTACATCTGAATTGTATTCATTCCGGTAAGTGTTATATGAAATATTAACTCTGAACTGGAGAATTTGTTTTCAGCAACACTTCCGGAATCTTCGCTTTTTATAAAAAATTTAAGTGCCGACACATTGCTCAACCTATCAAATTTAATGTTTCAAAATAATGTTGTTAACAAATAATGTTTGTTGTTATGGTAAATTGTTTATTATTATAATTAATCTAATTTAAATCTCAAACTTTCTTATTGGTCACGTACTTGTCGAACGATAACTAGAGCTTATCAGTGATGCGGATATAGAATTGGTAATGAGAATATTATAAAAACCTCAAGATTTCAAATCTGAACACTATTTTAACAATATAAATAATCAAAAGCGAAAGCTTTCGGAAAATTAAATTAAACCCAAAGAAAACTGCTCGGACCTTTCACCAAATATTAGAGAGCAATATCAATTATTTTGATGACCGTATGCTTCATTTAAAATATATTATGCGTACAGTAACATGATTTTTAAAATTTTTTAATAAAATAATAAAGTTAAAAAAACAAATATTAGTTTTGTCAGCAGAAAATGGTAATCAAGTTTTTGTTTTGAACCAACAAAATGACGTCAAGATAAAATAAATCCCATAGAAAAGAAAATCAGTTAGAAGTTTGTCGAGAGACAAACAAAAAAGCGAGTTCGAAAATATCGTTGAGATTTTGAATACACTTTCCTCTGCAAGACAATGCAATTTAAATTAGTAATAATAAAAAGGACTAAAGTTGATCAAGAACTGGTAGAAAGAATAATGGGTACAAAAATTATTTATATTACTTATATGTATTAGAAAAAGATGCTCTACTGTTTTTGTAATTGAAGTGGATGTAGAGTGATATTAAAATAAACGTAAGTCAGCGAGATGAGTAATGGTCCCATTATTAAACGATATCGAAAATATCAATTGAGTGTTTACCAAACCTCAATCATAATTTTAGCCAGCTCAATGATCTCTTCGACTACGGGTCACTACACCAGAAGAAACGTTAAATATTTCTTTGAACATTAACAATAACACTAATTCTTTACTTTCGAAAAAATATTACATTTTTCAAATAACCACTACAATTAAAAATAAAAATTAACTTTAAAAAATTCGAAATCGAAAACTATATTAAAAATTGTTCGACGAAGAGAGACAATAACTTGATTTTTCATATGCTAAATTTTTGTTTACTGGACGACCTTGTTCTTTGAACAAGGCTTCAGACAAAACACATATTAAAATGAGCCACGAACTGAATAAAATTATTAATAAAAAAAGAAATTAACAACCAAATAATATCGATAGGTATTCGCGTTGAAATCGTACGATAACATGCGAATATTGGCAAGTTTTATTGAAGTATGATGATATTAACTTCGCAATACCAATCGTCGCGATATGACAAAATTAAAAATAACGTGCCAAATTGGCTAAATTAAAATTTTGACGTTAATAACCTATTTTAAAATAATTGCTACCAGAAAATATTAATCAATTCTTCAAAATGAAATTTAGTGACAATTTAAACATTTTAACGGTTTTTATTAACTTTATCGTTAAATGACAACAAAAAAACAAGTTAAACGGCTTAGGAAATTTTTAAAACGTTAATTTTACAAATTAGCATAACTAGTCAATATTTCCACACACAAAAATTTTAAAAATGCAATAGAATTATTCAGAAATTGTCAAAACTAATCGAAATTTTAGGGTAAATTAATTATTATATGTACATATTCTTCGCTTTCAAAAACATTCGTGAAATTGAATCTAACCTTTTTCTGAAAAATATCCTAGAAATAATAAGTTTAAATAAAAATTAGTTTTTGAATAAATTGCATAATAAGGTAAATAGGTATAATGTAGTTAGTTTTTCTTATAATATGCAACCATTTTTGCATAATTTTCGATTACATAAATTGTAAAGAATCGCATATAACATTTCCAATTTGCATACATTCTGAATGAACTACCTTCGTAAATATTTTTGAAATTAGTAATGGAAAAGGAAAAAACAAGTAAGGAAAATCCTATAATTTTTATCGTAGAACATCGAAGGAGTATATTATAACTTAATTTTTTTACATCCATACTACATTCCGTATTTTATGATTAGATAAGATAGTATAATAAGATAACAAATTTTATATTAAAACAAAAGAAGGATAACATTTGCAATTTTAGGAAAAAGTCAATAACAAAAAAAGAAATTTCTCGGTAAACAATTTCAAGTGGCAATCGATGTCACTAAAGGAAAATGTTTTACTTAATAATAAATTAATAACCATATCAATATTTTATAATCTAGCAAGTTTCACTATATAAACTGTGAATCAATTGATTATAATAATTTATTATTAATATGTGTTTACTTAATATTATAAGTAGTACTATGTATTAAATATTTTAGTGCAATACTCTGTGAATCAAACTTAAATTATAAGTAAAAACATTGTCACTGTCTATCACACCTTTACCAGCAACATAATTCAAGTATAAAAATCAGGTTTCAAATCACGTTAGGGGAAGCTCTATCTGTACTTAAACCAACACGATTATAAAGATAGAGTATAAAAAATATTCTTATACGAAAATTTCGTCTACATTTTATAGGTGCAATTTTGGAAAATAAGCTTTGATGATGAAGTATACAATTTAAAATATATTGGCAATGTAATAATAATAATAATAATAATAATAAAAAATTAAGGTCCTACAGAAACTTAATTATGTATTGTATTTGCAATGGAATAATGGTTTTCAAACTTACAACAAGGATTGGTAGAATACTCTCAATATCATATAAAAAAATTATTACAAACCAGTTTCGAGATATTTTATAAACCCATTATCAAGGCAAATTGTCAACAAATGTAAAATAAACTGCAAATAAAATTAACAAAAAATGAAGCTATTAAATTATATGAAAACTAATAAATTAATAATAACTCGAATTATGATTAAGTAATCAGCTACATGATTTTACATTAATAAGCATATTGCAAAATTATTAATTTCGGTTATTATGCTCAATTACTTGACAAAATCAGCATAATATCATAATAATATGAAAATAATGCCAATGCGCAGGGATAGACTTAGGAATCTTATAATCGATCGATTATCCACAGCTTAACTTAACCATCGGACTCCCGGACGGTTGCTAGTTTAATTTTGCAACGACATGCAGCTGCCCTCTTGGAGTGTTGTATAGTGATAAACTTTTGTAATTGATTGCTTCAGAAAAAACTTAGTCCTTCAGTTGATTCTTTAGTTGGGCTGTCATTTATATCTGAAGTAACATTTTCAAGCAAAGAACAAAAACTATAATTTTTAACAATATTTTATTTGGCTTCCCCCCAGGCTGTACCTTCGGGAATTCAGGACTACTTCCAAGACTGTCATTAAACAATTACCAAATATTATCATAACTCTAGAACTGTTACTTAGATTACAACACTGTAGCCATTTAAATACAGGTGTAAAGTTCTGCGTACTGATTGGTCCTCTCGCATCTGAATTTTATAATCGATATATCATCTTGGTTTAATTGATACCGAATCAAAGTAATAATACTGATCGTGTAAGGTGTGCCATACACAGCTGTCAATTTTATGTCAGCAAAATCCTACTTGAGATATTAAAGAGATACAGACATGTACGAAAACATCTCTTGGTGGAAGATATTTCGAGTGAATCTTAAATCAGGATTCTGTGTAATGTGGTTTATCATTTTTACATCAATTTGTTTAATGCAAATTGGATTCATCAAGTTTAGAAATGAACATTTATATACATATCTACTATAAGAACTAAAATAATATTTTTGTTAAAGCACCTTTCGCAAATTATATTATATATTGATAATAAATTTTACGATTAGAAAATCTTCTATTTTATCTAAAATATTTTTAGTGTTGTAGGGACTACCTTCTACTTTTCTAATTTAATGCAAATAAACGAAATCAGTTTATTAATATTACTAATGGAATGTTTATCCGAGTGCTTTTCTTTTAATTCAAATGTGTTTTTTCTGATATTGTAGTTTCCTGCTCTGTGCGTTATATTTTTAGATAAATATAACATAATATTATTTTTGTATATTGTAATTATAGCAAAAGAAATTTGATGACACAGATTAAATTAAAAATACTTGATTTAATTTGATAACATCATTGCGTTAAGAAAAATGAAGTGGAGAATTGTCCTAATTCAAACTTATTTCTCATTGTCAATTAATAGACGACAACATAAACCCAGAACTCATTATGCCAAGTTGCCACGATAAGAAGCCGTGCGGGTAACTACAAATCTTAATTGAATAAATAATGAAAGCATTTCCAATTCAAGCAATGAAGTACCTTACAGGATCGCGTGCATAATAATCAAGGAACTTGGTAAACAGCACAATTTTAAAATGAAAAATAAAAAAGAGATTTAAGAAGTTTTTCGAATGTTTGGAAGTAAAACACCTACGTATGTAAGATTGAATTTTTTTCGAGTTTTATGATATGAAAAATAGTATTCGTTTATTCTTTTGGTTTCCGAGTCCGAGTGGTATAGTTTATCCTGCAAGATGATGTTTTCCTTGTGAAATGGGGATGTCTTTTTATGAGTTTTGGATGTTACACCTCAGCTTCCGAAGCAAATGACTAGATTATGAAAGCGTTTCAGTGGAGATTAATGGAATTTAAAGACACACTTGCTCGATTGATGGATCCTGGAACTGAAAAGCATGTTGATTTTTTAATAAGTATTTTGTGTTTTCTATTTTATAAACTTGATGGTAAACCAATAGAATGATGAAGTATTCTTATTGATTTCGAAAGGTTCTTACAGATTCCTGTAATTGGTGGTACTGCATTTAGTCTCAAAGAGATGAGTAGGTATACTTATTTACTGTCAGATATATTTTCTTTAGTCAACCATTCAGAGGTATTAAAATTCGGGGTGCAATAATTAATTTTACTGTGGCATAAATTTCTTTTTGTTGGGTTATCCTCATCAAAGACACTCAACTGTATTTTTGTGACACGGCTGAATTTACCCTTCAGGTGGATGTCAGTTCTTAAATTTGTATTTTTGCATTTGGCTTTCTAGATAGCAGTTCTCAATTAAGTGCTAGCTTTACTCAATTATTATGTATGTATTTTTATGTTTTATTGTTGACTAGTTTGTTTTTTCTATCTTACTAGTTTTATTTGTATTAGCTGGCGTCCACTTAACGTGGATTTTTTTTCAATTTAGCTGAGATGAGATCTGAGTGTTACCAGAACCTCAACGAATTTTTCCGAAAATCCAAGCTCTCAAGAACTGCGTTTTAAGTAACATGACTAGCTAACGTGTAAAGATCTACAGTTAAGCAAGTGGCAAGATGTAGAAAAACTTGAGCATAGGTTGTCAAATCCATTGACATCCATAATAAAATATGTCAAGTCATTTCAGGAATGTAATGCTGCTAGTTTAGTAATCTGGTACGTGGTTTGGATTCCACGTTAAGCAACTAAACCATAGTATTATGTAAAACATTAGCACTAACAGAAATGTAATGAAAAAGAGTAAAATGCTGGATCTTCGTCAAATTAGAATATATCAAGAAATTGAGATATTGTAATAAAAGTAATAATACTGTGTAATATAATATACAATAAGTTATGTTCGGTGTTACATTTCTACGTTCTTGGCTATCGAGATTAATTCTGAACTGAAAATCCTAATCAAATTGATTGCTGGTAATTAAGTTATTCATTTAAAATTAAGAATGTAAAAATCGCCTTCTGATAGCTTACTCTCAAATGATACTATTCCACTCATCAAATGCGAGTGGGCTTTTCGAGAGTTGGTTGGAGTATTAAAGAATCCTCTAAAATTAATAAGATGGAAATATCTACGTTGTTGAAATTACTGGATGAGCCTTTTAATTTTTTGTGCATTGTGTTTGCGATCTATATGTTGTATTTAAATAAAAAAATACTTATTATCCTTTTATGCGCTACTCTGTTTATTTTTCAAAAATTATTTAAAGAAAAAACTAGCTAAGTAGGATAATATTATGTATACTTTTTCTGCTGGAAGATACAATAATGTACATATTTCTTTATTATCACAAGTAAGTTTAAATTAATGATGTCGGTCAAATATAATTTTGTAAATAGAATTTAAATTTAACAGTAATAATATTTTAACACAAGGTTTAATAAAAATGTAACATAATTTTTGCCGAAAATGCAACTCGTTAGAAAGGTTTGTTAATTAACATGTGAATAAAAGGTCAAAATCAACATAAAATTGGATATATCCTTAAATTCCATTACATGAAAGTAATCTAATAACTGTAAGTTACGTAAATATCTATGTAGTATCATCTATGATTCGACCACTTTCAATATTATAAATAACGACATAAGTCAAAGGTCTAAAAATATTACACGACGTACGTGCTAGGTACTTTGATTAATTTTATTACCTGTGGTATGTGAAACATATTAAATTAATTGTATGAAGGACATGAAATTTACAAAAATCTTCCCATTCGTTATCGCTGTATATTATTTGAGTGCTATCTTTTAGCTAATGGTTTTCAATTGGAATTATTCACCTTATAAATGTTTGTAAATTATGATCAAGCGTTCTATACATTCAGATACAATCTGCTTCTAAAAGTGAAACCGACAACTTAAAAGCCAACCTTCTTCTTTGGGCCTACACACCTACAGTTTCTTGGAACTAGAGACCCTTTTTGTGTAATCAAAATTTATGTTTCCCTCACAGATAAATCTTGAAGCAAATTACACTTACTGTCGAGTGTGATTTAAAATTAGAACTTGGATCAAAAAGTTACGTAGGTACCTACTACAGGTAATCTGAATGAATGTCTCTGTCTACCTACAGACCCTGCAATTATTTTCTTACCAAGACTACCTACCATCTTTGGTGGTGTAGCAGTAATGCTGAGGGTATAACGGATAAAACTAATTATAAAATTAAAACGTACTTTTCCTAGATGCTTTCAAAAATACATAACACATCTTATCTCCGTACCTATCAATCATTGCAATAGATGATTATATTTTTCTCGCACAATCTAGAAGGTTGGCAAATAAATAATTAAGGCAAAAGCGTGTATTTTTTCAAACTAAAATAATTGAATTTCCTCATGTAAACGAATAAAAATAAAAAAATAGTTACGGTACTCACCTCATTGCTGGCCATTTCAAAAATTCTTGAATGAACTACCACCTGCCGTACTATCAACAATTCCACAATTAGTTTATAGGTGGTATTACTATTTTATTAAACAAATTTATAAGCCAGCACTTCATTTAAAATACACACAAATTTTGTGCTAAAAAACCATCAACGTTTACACTTTATTTGTTGCCACCTCGTAAATAACATCGGTATTATAGCACCTGATCTCATAACAAATATCACAAAAACTTAACATTCCTCAGGTGGGAACGAATTAAGGAAAATTTGACAACACTTACTATTATTTCTACTAAATGTTGTAATAAAATATTACGGATCACGTAAAATGATATGGTATCCTAACCACAATTTACAATAACCGATTTATTATTGCATTTTCGTAGCTGTCTGACGTACCAACTATGTTCGTATCGCCATGTTGGGCAGACGTCAAATTTCCATAACGACACTGCACGAGTGCAAACGTTGACATACGACATACAAAAACCAGTGGCGGGACTCCCTATACAATGGAAGGGGTACCATTTAAACAACAACAATAAATCAATCAAACTATTTACTTTATTGTTCAAAATACGATTAGTATTAATCGTATACAAAGCTTATCTAATACAAATAATATAAAAATATTTTATCTAATACTAAATTTTGAAAGAAACAATCATTATTTAAAATTCAGTTGCTTAATGGCCGGGATTATAAAAGATAGTTAAATATTTACTCCGTTATTATAGTTATTTTTGCGCTATTATAGTTGAATAGTGGTATTAATTTAACCTATAAATTAAGTGTAGTTGCAAATTTATCCACTATTTCGTCAATCTCTTCTTTTTTTATTATTAATGCTTATATGATTTTGACACTATGTGTCAAATAGACAGGAGTTTAGTTCTAATAAACCGTTAAATAAATTAAATCGCAAGGTAACTAAGTTTAGTATACTTTTGGTTTATAGTCCCCAAAATTTACTCGGTAGATTTTACTCATCAAGTAAATTTACTTCGAGAGTAACTAACTAACGATTTAACTGTCCTTTATAATCCCGGTGTAACCGTGAATTTTTACCCCCGGGATATTTTACCCCGGGGTAAAATTTCACTAGGGATATTTTACCCCGAGGTAAAATTTCACTAGGGATATTTTACCCCCTAAAGAATTTTTACAGGGGGTAAAATTTCACTAGGAATATTTTACCCCAGGGGGGTAAATTTTCACTAGGGTATATTTATCAAGGAGGTAAAATTTCACCGACGTTAAAAATTATCCTGAATCAAAAACCAAGGCAAATACTTAAATTAAGTGGACTATTTATTATTTTTTGTAGAAGTGTATGAATACAAATCTAATCCAATAAATGCCGCAGTAAAATGTAGCTCAACTTCTGTTGCCCATACTGTATCACTTCTCATTCGACTGTTTTCTAAGTAATTCGTAGTTCCAGAAAAATTATCAACTTCTGTTTTTCTTTCCTGGTGAGATTTCGTGAGATTTGGCTTAACCCCCTCCCCCCCCTAAAAGCCTCACGTAATTAATGGACGTCCCCTTACAATTCCTTAGTGAAATTTCACTAGGGAATTTTTACCCCCTAAAGAATTTATACAGGGGTAAAATTTCGCTAGGGATATTTTACCCCCTAAAGAATTTTTACATGGGGTAAAATTTCACTAGGGATATTTTACCCCCGGTAAAATTTCACTAGGGATATTTTACCCCAGGGGGGTAAAATTTCTAGGGGTAAAAATTCACGTTGACACCTGCCAAAAGACAACCTAATAGTATGTGTTAACTCGCACTGCAATGACTAGTGAGTCGCACTGGAGCTCTCGTGAGACAAACTATAACTTAACCGTTGTTTATAAAATATGACATCCACAAATGAAAAAGTATCTAAAAAAGGTGCAAAATTGCATTATAATGTTTAACTGTAAGTATTACTCGCCATCCTCGAGCACATTTTTTCAGAATTAATTTTTTAAATCTTCAAAATAGCTATTTATTCATCTGCCACGAAAGAAACACTGCACTTATCGATTGAAACTTTTAGGTATCCATATTCACAGTTTCAGACTCTGTCGATGGTGAAAGACTTTAGAATTTATACCTGCAGGTTAAGGACTTACTCTTCAAAGAAAGAAATATCTGCAACAATTTCGTAAGAATATCCAATATCTATCGCGGTTTTAATGATGTGATAAACTTTGTAATAAACTCCGCATTCTCCAATGAGATTGTTGAGAAGAAGAAGATCTTCCTGAGACATGATTGGTATCTTTGTCTTATCGAGCAATACAATAAAGGCAATGCGTTTCTGCTCTTGACAAAACTTTTTTTATGTTGAAGTGACGCTGGCATTTCCTCCTTGGCTTAGTTTCATTGAATTCCTGGTCTCGGAAACATTTCCGGTAAGAGGAGTCCTTTATCCTTGATTGTACTAATTTTTAAATCAAATTGCAGAGATTCCGTTGAAAATTAATTATCAACTGTTGTTCTGCCGCATTTTTCTAATATCTTTAAAAATATATTAAACAACTATATCTCTTGAGCTATAGACAGTACAACTTTAACAGCAGGTGCTTTACCACCATTAATCTGCTGATATTTCGAAAGAGCATTGCCCGTTCATTCTGTTCCAGCTCTGCAACGAATACTATCTTTACAGATTTCACAAATGTAAAAGCAAAAGACCGAGTCGACTCACTATTCCAACTAAAATCGGAATAAGAAAGACTATCTGTAATCGTTAATTAATATTAATTAGGGTACAATAAGCTTCGAGCTTCAGTGCAAGTGGGCATGGAACCACAACCCGTTCAGCAATAATAATATTAATTAATATTTTTTATTCGGTGTCTCCCAGTGTTTTCACATCTGTTTGTGCTCTTGTCCTGCAAGTCCTACTTTATGCAGATGTTAAGATATTCATCAAAGTCTTAAACAAGGAATCGATCTTTAGATTGCAATCGGATTTTGATGGACTGGTTCGATATAAATCAGATTGCTATCGGAAAATATAAACTCATTCATTTCAGTCACTATCAATGCAGTACTCCAAGTAACTGCAAGATTAACAATATATCTTTAACATCAATTTCTAGTATTAGAGATTTGAGCGTCATATTCGCAGCAAATGATTTTTTTTAAATTAAAATTTGTTTGCTTCTAAAGTGATGCGATAGGCAATAAAACATTTCGTTATAGATATAATACATAGGCCTCCCACAACACAAATCTATTTGAGGTTATTAATTTGCTAAAAACGTGTTATGGATAGAAAATTTCGCTCAGTAGCCCAAATATAAGCAAAATAATAAATTAATTTATCCACAACGCCACAACGCGTACTGGGCATATTACAAAATCCACAACGCACTGTGGGTATAAATTTTCGTCAATTATAATTATTGTACTACTTATAAGTACAACTTACCCATAGTTTACACAAAATTCTTTTGTGTGTAATATTCAACTGATAATTCAACCTATTCGCACTATTCAGAGATATGTAAAAGTTACTTAGCGGCCGCACAGAAGGCTAGAAATGAATTATTTTAAGAATTAAAAATTTATATTATTGCTTGGACTAACCATTTGGAGCTGATATTTTACACATGTGAGCATATATGACTTAAGGTAATTTTACTTAAGATGGCCAAGGTATATAACAACGTTCTGTATTTTGACAATTGTCGTGCCATTGAGCTAGATTCTGTACGGGGCATATTTCCTACATTATAGGGTGCGTATATAATAATTGTATAAAAACTGCGTTGTTCTTTAGTTTGCATAAATTGCGGATTAATTTGTTTATGATTTTTATTGCATAATATAGAAATAAGCCTACCTATATTAAATTACTAGCTGGACAGCCCGTCCACGGAAGGGCAGCTAGACGGTGGATCTCTATTTTATCGATCTAAATAAAACCAACATTGTTTCTTAATATTGTAAATTTTAATTATGTGGTCGGCACTTAAAAGGTCATAAGTATACATTGTTTCCCTATATACTTAGGTATGACCTTTTAAATATGACTAATTGCATTTTACAATTAGTGTTTGATGTGGGACATAAGTCCAAGCTAATATAATTCAATTACAGACAGTTTTTTAAAGGTATTTTATGATGTTCAATGTATATTTTCAGTAATTATTTTTGATGCAATTGATCAGTAAGGTACATAACCTTGCATTCTAGACGTTAAAATACGTGATAAATTATATGTGCTGAAAATTATACGGTGGGGCGTATATCCTACAGCAACGAGGATTTATGGCAGTAGCTTATGTGGGATATATGGCCCGTAATACTTGAAGGGGCTAAAGTTAAAGTGCATTAATTGTTATGGATGGTTGCATGAAACCTGCACAATGTACGCTTGTCGCTGTAATACCTGTGGAAGAAACGAAAAAAGAAAAAGTGTTGTTAAAAGAAGAATATCTTAAGTGACTTGTAATGATTATTAGTATTTTATTATCACTATTCATTTTATATTACATTTTATATTAATTTTTATATTATTTTTAATTTTTCTATTTAATATTACTATTCAATAATTATTATTATTAAGTATTAGAAAATTAATATACCTATTCATATTATATTGATTCAACACAGGTTGAAATTCTATGCCATAAATACCTTATGGAATTAAAAAGTTGGCATATATACTCTTATGCTGGGGCATAAAACCTACTAGTGGGGGTTATACGGCCATTTGCTCTTCTTTTTTTAAACAAGGATTACTAACCCAAAACTTTATAAATACGTATCTGAAATTATATTTATAAGTGGTAAACATATTAAAATATCCATTAGAACAAATAAAATATATTGATACTTGAAACAATATCTAGTTGATTTTTTTTCCTTAGGTATGCCATATATTCCACGTTTACCCTATATGTATAAGATATAAATATCTTTGACTGGCAATAATGCATCTTCACTAATTGTATTGCGTCCTCTTTCTCTTCGTTTTTCTATTTCTCCTATTTGTTTTTCTTCTCATTAATCATGTCTGCGTCTTCGGGTTTTTCTAACTAAAACTATTATACACTGTAGCAGCAGCGTTCTGTCTTTTTTAAAAGCTTTTTTTTCCGTTATCAGTGTACAGGGACTTTTTTGAAGTCATTTCTAACCAACTTCCCTATGTCCTAGACCTAGAGAGCTGAAATTTGGTACACAATTTTGTTTTTCAAAAATTCTGAAAAATAAGCGAAAAACCGGAGAAAAACTGAAAATGATAAAGCGCATGCGTCTATGCGCATTGAACATTTTTACCATACAAGGCAAAAAGTAACGTAAAAGACGATCTAATTCGGTAATTGTATGAAATTGTTCTTGGACGTTTAAGGGGACGTCCATTAATTACGTGAGGCGTTTAGGGGGGGGGGGTCGAGCAATCAAGCACAGATTAAAGTATTTATACTAAAAATACGCATTTAAAAAAATCTCACGTGAGATTAGAAGGAGGGGGAGGGGGTCGCGCCAAATCTCACGACATCTCACCAAGGGGGGCGAGGGGGTCTAAAAATCTCCAAAATCACCTCACGTAATTAATGGACGCTCCCTTAATAGACCCACGCTTTTATATAGATCTTTTCAAGCAGCTTTGTTTGTTTTTATTTAAAACATTATTTTATTTTTTACTTTTTAGTGCATAATATTTTTTAATTTTAAATAAAAGACTTGTTTATATATTAGGATTACTAAAGTTTAATTATATTTTACTTTTTATAGCGTAATTATTCATTATTTTCTTTTTTTTTTCATATATTTTTAGTTCTAACCTCAGTTTAATATATTTTTCAGTTGGTAAAAAAATTTACCAATTAGAGTGATTTTTTTCATCATAAAATGACACGCTGCAACAGCAGGAGTAACGTGCAGAGATTTTATATAAAGTTGGAAAGCCCTTCCACGGACGGGCAACTAGATGGTGGGTCTCTTTTTTAGCGGTATTAATTAAAAACTTCCTTCGGGTACACTACTTGAATCAATTTCCATTGTTATTTTCTATCAACTATTTTTATCTTCAGATCTCCGTACACTTGACATTGCTACATAAAGATGACCGATGCTAAACACCAGTTCAGGCAGATATAGAGATATATTCCTACTTTTTCTAACGTCTATCCCTGTCTTTAAAAAAATGCAAATCTGTACTTGTTCTCTTGTAAATATTATAAATCTATTATGATTTAACTTAAAATATCCGATTATCCGCTTATACACTTATCTGATTATCCGGTTATCCATTAAGACGTCGATACATCTTCAATTCATCTTTCCAGCTTTTAAATTTTTATATATAGCTTGACCGGTGGATCTCTCTTTTAACAGTCTCAATTAAAAAATTAATACTGTGGAACACCATTGATGTGTAACTCGATTAGCAGGGATCTCGATTGATGTGTAGCACCGTGGTATTGCTAGTTATAAAATTTATATAGTTAATGTACAAAACTGTAGTTCGTTGAAGAAGTTCTCCCTATTTCTATTATCTTATTTAATTTCTTTGTTTTGTTCTCTTATCTTTTTACTATCTTCTTGTATCTTTGACGGGCGATATCTCTTCCCTAATTTCAGTTACTTCTTCTTACAGTTTTTTTTCAATTAATTGTTCTCGTTTTTCTTCTCATTTATCATATGTTCAACCTTATATCTTCGTCTGGCGGTGCCTGCTGTTTATTAATTGCCGTTACTTCTTCCTTCTCTTTTTAAATTTCTCTTCGTCGTTTCTCTTTCTCATCAATTGTCTTCATCTTCATATATCTTTGACTGGCAATGCATCTTCACTAATTGCTGTTACTTTCTTTTTGTTTTCCTATTTCTCCTTTTTGCTTTCTTTCTTATTAATCATGTTTGCCTCTTCGCGTTTTTTTCAACCAAAAATATGACACGCTGTAGCAGCAGCATTCTGGCTTTTTACCCGACTGCCAAAGGAGGGTTATTACATGATTACTAAATTTTAATTGTTTTTTCTTATAACGGAATTATTCATTATTTTATTTTTAAATATTTTTAGTCTTAATCGTAATTTAAGGATGTATAGGAGATACAATCGGAGACAAAAGTAGGATTAATTTGAATATCACGAATATTGGTCTTATGTGTGTAGTAAAATACTTTTTAAATATCATAAACGATAAACAAAGTTATAAAAATGCATGAAGAAAGGTTTTTTTTCGTTTAAATCGGTTCATTTTCTGAAATTACAAATATTAAATTTGACATAACAAAATTTTTATTAGTGACTATCCCTGCAATCCAACCTACTATCTAAATGAAAAATGTAATAATTTTTATGAGTAAGAATTGATATTTGTTGCTAAAACTAATAAAAACCGAGATATACATAATATTTTTAATACCAACAAGTTTTAAATATGTTTAGGGATCTTTTAACGTCTAAATCTATTTTATTTTTAGCGAATTGAACGTTACAACTCTATATCGGTTGTTTAATTACTAATTAATTTCTCTAGAACGGGGTAGTAAACCGTGATGAAATTTTGCTAAAACCTTCTTCTATTTACAAGCTATAACTACAGAAAATTTGAAAAAATTCTTATATTTTGATCATATATTTTAAGCTAATATATTATTCAATAAAATGTTTTTCATAAAATGATTTTTACATTATATAATATTTTTAGGATTTCTTAAGATTTAGCTTTGAATTTTTATTTAGATAAGTATTTTACTGTTTAACACCTTGTGATTTTACCTAAAATCAGACTCTTAAGCAAAACCATAGATGTGATTTGCTTGAATTTTAACAAAAAGTCAACATCAAATTAAAACTGCAAGAACTATTGAACGGTGTAGTGAATCGGTTTGAAATTTTTTTTATTACATCGCAAAGGCAATGATGACATGTGTACCAATTTTCATCAATATCTTATATTTTTGAGTTTTATTTTTTGTCTCCTATACATCCTTAATATATTTTTCGGTTAGTAAAAAAAATCGACCAATCAGAGTGTTTCTTTTTTCACCAAAAAATGGCACGCTGTAGCAGCAGGAGCAACGTGCTGAGATTTTATATAGTACAAGGATTAAAACATTATTCATAAAAATGTTCAATATGTTCAAGTCTGTAACTTGAGATTATTTACACCGACTCTTTCACGAATTAATTCGATAAGTAGATGCTTGGACTTGACCAATGTTATTTTTTTCAGAAGTTCAATTGAGAAACAGTTCCAACTGTTTCAAACCTTCTCGCAGTCCAACCAGTTTTCGCTTAACTTACTTTAACTTAACTTAACGTTAAAAGCTTGATGATGAAACCAAAACAATGAAACACACCGATAACAATAAATTCAGGAATTACAGTAGTTCTATCTCGATAGAAAATTGAAAGGCAAATATATAATATTCACTTCATCCAGTGAAATCCAGTATCGATTTATTGAATCGCTAGCAAATCGGTAGCCGATGATAATACCTGGCCCCATGAACACTGTGGTAATTATTTGGCTAAAAAATTTTATGATACCTCAATAATTATGTAATTGGTCTACACTATGGACGCACTATTATTTCTAAGTTAAACAAACTTAAACAAGCAGAATATATTTCTAAGTTACTTTAAGTATAAAAGATTATATTCACTATTTTAGCTAGCCTGAAACATGCGCGGATACTGAAAAAGCCTTTATTTTGACCAATTTCAAAATTTTCTGGAAGATAGGTGTAATCACAGAAAACTTGACCCTCCAGCCCCTAAACAAAATCCTGTATCCGCGCCTGACTTGGAGACACCTTGATCTGACGGTATTTTGATTAAGACATTTCGTCAGATTAGATATAAAGAAACGGAAGTATTGCAAAGATGTAAAGAGAATCGGCATTTATCGAGATGACGATGCGTTAACTTATATTGAACACATAAGATTGGTTACTATCTCCTTGAGATGTAGCGTACTTATTATTTCGGAAATAAGCACATAGAGACATATCTTTAGATTGGATGTGCGTCAAAAAAATAAAATGATTTATACCTAATTATTTTTGTTTTCTATTGTGTTCGAGAAAGTACAACTTTTCGATATTCCTTTGATTTAGGTAAAATACGTATTTTCCGCACACGTGCGGATAAGTAATTTTTGCGCATTTAAATGCAACACCCAAAGAAAAACGTTGGTAAAATCAACTAAAAACAGCATATGAAAATGAGCCATTAACTCTTTCTATTTAATTCAACGACGAAAAAATAGTTAAACCTTATCCATATCTTATGATATCAATTTCAACACTTATTAAAGTTTGATTTATATAAATAACAAAATAGTTATTCCACAACTTAAATATGTCACCGTACTATTTTAATTGTACGGTAACTATTTTCCTACTTCAATAACCATTTTTATGGTTGATTGACTATTTAATATGTTTAATAATCTTTTTATTTAGTTTGCTAACTATAATTATTGTTTAGCTACTATCGGCTGGTAATATAACTATTTGCATAGTTGATTTACACTTTATATTTTTTAATATTTCAACTGTAGGTGGGTTTTGTACACCATTCTGCAGTTTTTTTTTTTCGAAACTGCTTTCTTTCGTTAACCAAATCTAAACACAAATACGATATAACGCTTTTATATTGTATTTGCATCGCAATTTTTTTAGGGAAAAAAAAACAGGTTTACAGAAAACTGGGGACTTGTATACATGAATGTGGTCTAGAAAAACAGAAATAAAAATATGCCATTTAAGTATATATTTTTATTAATTAAAAAATATCGTAAATAAACCAAAATAACTATTAAAAATAAAATAAAGTATTGTAGTGTTCAACAGCTATAAAATACGAAAATCACATAAATTTTTAAAATATTATAGAAATTCTTTTTTATTATACCTTCTGTATTACCTCTAGTATTAAAATACTTCAGCTGGGTTACATTATGTTTGTTCTTAATAAAATGAAATTTTTTTAAAATCTAGTTCTATTTGTAAAAGCAGTAATTTACACTAATTAATAAGAAAAACACCTTTGCTTAATCAAAACGATAAGATCCTTCTTTATCAGCTGGGTTTAACCAATAATTTGTGTACGCTAGACTAAATATAAAATGTAGAATTGGAAATATTCTGAAACTGTTATAATATAAACACTGATAATACAGAAAATCTTTAACTCACATTATTACTTTTCCACTTGTTCAAATAGTGTCGGAACTCAACTTTTAATCCCAATTTTTCATTTTTAAACAATTCCTTTAAATCAGCTTCAGTGCCTCAGCGAATAATTTTAGACGATCTACTACAATGTCCTGATCTGTAAATATAATATTTTTATATTTAAATTAAATACATTAAACATCTCTCAACTTTAAACAAATTTTAAACAAAAAAACTTCTTTTGGTTGGTTTTATGTACATATAAAACAGTCATATTGTTACTTACCTATGAACTTCTGAAATAAACTGTATAATCCTCAGGAACTCCAGCAATTTTACTAATGGGTCACTAACAGTTTCTTGAATTCCACATTTTAGGTTTAAACACTATAGTCCAGGCAACGAATGCACAAAAAAAGATATAGAGGGAAATGTTGGGAACACAATTTTTGACTTCGTAACTTTGTTTGGACTAGTTAGAAGATGAACATATCAAAAGTCCTCGCCCGTAGCCCTTGAGCCGGGGGAGAAGGGGGGGGTTTGAATGTCCCATTTTTCGAATTTTTGCTTATATCTCGGAAACTGTACGTCCTAGCGACATGACCATTCTATACAAAATTAAAGCTGATTAAATTTGCTACATGTTTCATTCAGTCAAGTTTTTCGATATCTTGTATAGTTTTGGAAGTATTAAGGTTTAGTCTGGTGACTTGCACGTTTTTCTACGTCTTTATTGGCAATTTTTTTTATGGGAAAATGAAATTCAATGGTTTTGATTTTTTAGTATGTTATTATTGACATCTAAAGGATACAAAAATATTTTTTTTTTACTTAATTTTACAATGTTTTATTATTATTATTGTTGGTCAAAGTAAAAAGAAGGTACATAACTGGCCCGAATGATTTCGGCTCTTGAGGACATTGGAAATAAAAAAATCAAAAAAGGAATTAATCTATAGACTTGTCGTTATCACTGGAACTAGGATCTTTTCTTTCCATCCCTAACTTTCCATTTTACAGCCCGATTTGTGCCTGAACATAATAACGGCGGGGACTTTTGATATGTTTACCTCCGAACTAGTCCAAACAAAGTAACGATGTCAAAAATTGTGTTTCCCACATTTCCCTCTATACTTTTTCGTTGACTGGACTACTACTTAAGATAATATTTTACAAAATAATGAAGGCTAAATAATAATCACTTGTAAAGACCAGAAAAGACTGAGATTTTAATTTATAATTTTGCAAGAGGTGCATCAGAGAACACTTTCGTTGTGATGTACATATAGATCAATTCAAAGCATAAAAATGTTGATTGGCAAAATTCTTCGTTGTCAACAGACTAGAATTGTTTAATTATAAAATATTTCATTGCAGTAACTATTAATATTATAATCTAATCAAGTTTGTTTTATAAAATTTAACAAGTAAATTGCTACTGTACAATTTCTTAAATGAATCAACAATTAAAATAGTTAATTGAAAAAGATAATATTCTCTGCAACAAGTAAAATTGTCAAATCATCTAAAGTTAATAGTAATTGGACTATTTTCATAGTTGCATATTACATTTTCAACGTTGTTTAACAATTTCTTTAGTTAAATGACTTAAAAATGTATTAAACTTACAAAAAATGTTGATAGATGTAAATATTTAATAGTTAATCTACACTTATGATATTTGAAATGACTACTTCTTAGATTACTACATATTTTGTAACTTAACTATTTGTTCTTGGTTGAAATAACTATCTCAAACAATTTCGATTATACTACATCTTGTTTGATTACAGTGATATTCAGCAAATTGTTAAATAACTATTTTCTTTAGTTCAATTGACCAATGAGTTTTTTCTGGGTGAAACCTTAGAAATGTTTACAAGTATTATCTGCATCAACCTCGGATCAGAGTTAAACCTTTCCTAATTAAACCTAATTAAAATTTTTTTGTTAAAATTAAGATTAGTAATTTTCTGAACCATTTCAAAGTCAAGTTTAGTTTATTGAATGATTACATATTTTTTTGAAACATTTACGATTTTGAATAAAAAAAATAAAGCTTTTGTCCAACAATGATGGTTATATGAAGCCGAAACGCGTAGTTAACAAATACAAATTTGGAAAAAGTAAAAGTGCTCAACTTATTTTATTTTAATTTTTTTTATCTGACCTGAGTTTTCGAGAAAGAAGCAAACAAAATCAGAACATTTTTTTGATTCTTTTGCAACTTTTAAAAAGTTTTCGAAGAGAACTGAAAATAGAAAAAGTAGAGAAAATTTTAGTAAAACTGATTTTTATGCTTTATATAAATAAAATTGTATTATAGTAAACTATTAGATTATAGTAAAATAAAAAAAAGTATAGAAATATCAATTTGCATGATTACTATTATCATCATTATCTACTAATTTTCTAAATTGTTTCTCGAATAGAGGTAGCTAACCCACGAATTTTTAAAAGCTTCTATTTTCGACGTCACGACGCTGTACGTTACTCAAAACTTCATATTCTAATATTTACGCATGGCATGAGCATCCCTTAATGCATTTTATTGGTATTCCTTAGTACCAAGCACTAGAACCTCTGTTAGAATTAAATGTAGGTTAAAATTTGATATAGGCAAATCAACTCAACTCAAAATTACCAGTGTTCTAGTAAACACAGCTCAATCTAGTGTTCATTAACCATAGCATGATATAACTTCAAAAATGGTGAGGTAGTTTAATTTATTATCCTTTGGTTTATTTCAACATTTTTAAGTAACAAAGAATAACAAACCACATAAAATATTTTGTTTTATTTTTTACTATCTATACACATAAAATTTTGTGGTTGGTTAATTGATTATTATTTGCTTATTGTAGATTTTGTTTTTCAATATATTTTTCGCATTTATGTGCCTTTGTAATAATAAGGTGTAACACAAGTGAATATAATTAATAGTAAAACAAATTATTATAAATTAAGGTTTCGAAATTAATTAAAGATAATTTGTAAACTGTTTGTACCAAAGAGTGCTATTAGGTTTTACATCATAATTAATGGTATCAATTTTATTAAAATTCAAGGAGATAGATAGCTACTAGCAGTAGGTACTTAAATGTTATCCAAACAAATTACTAAAAACTTAAGAACATTAGAACACAAACTATTAATAATAATAAAAATAAAGAAGCGTGTCATGCAACAGAATGTACAATGCAGTACCATAGTTTTCAGTTTAATGCATGAAACATGCAATGCCAATTACAATTATTATATTCTTTACACGTCTACGCTTTGTTAGTTCGGTAGTTTAAAGTTAAATATTTTATTATTATTAAATTATATTAATTTAATATTAAAATAAGGACAATAATTTATTATTCATTATAGAAACCCTTCACTGCCAATAATATTATACAATTACTAATATCAATATGGAGCCAAATGATAGCAAAATGCTAAAAGACTGACAAAAAATCTTGGGTAACACAAAAAATTGGTTGCCTAGAAACAATAAAAATACTGCCATTCTGACATACAATCAAAAGCAATGTCAAATCATGCAAGCCCTTGTAACAAGTACTGTTAAATTGGAGAAGCCTAACGTAAACGATGTTCTTAAAAACACACAAGCCGTAGCCAAAACATCATCCAGCGATTCCAATGGCTCAAACAATAACGAAACGAAATACAAATGTCTTATTACTTCTGAAAGATTATTGCAGTTAAGAAAAACCGTCGACGATGCTATTAGAGAACGCAAAACGTTCACTGTCAAAGGTAAGAGATATCTATCTCAAAAAAATTGATCTGGTTTATTAATTTTGCTTAGGTGGCTGGCAAACTATTCGTAACCAATTTCTAATAAGAGGATGGGTTGAAAAATATGAACCATCTGCTCCTGCTAAATTAAAACCACCACCAAGAGATGCCAATAACGTGGAAGACGTTTGCATTAATCTACCTTCTAAACAGGAATGGGAATCACAAGCGACTTATGTTATCAAATGCGAAAGAACGATTATGTCTCGGATGTTGTATAATCATTCCGTCGATTTTTACTGGAATATGCGTCGGGAACAATCTGATTGGCATCACAGGGTTTCAAGTCATCAAATTATGAATAGATTTTATCGTTCCCTATTTACATCGAAAGAAGGGTTAAATTTGCTCTTGCAACACGCCTATTGGTATTGCGAACCTGGCATTGCAAATATAACATTTCCTAGATGTTATACTCTGGGTAAGAGTAAGTAATCGCTTTGTTTTTATTTATTTTAATTTTGAAATGTTGCATGCTACAAAATTAATTTTATTTCAAGTTTTATTTTTGTTGCATAGTATCATTATCAAAAAGTAATTGAGTCTTATATTTTTGTAGTAGTTAGTTAGATATAAATTGTTTTATGTGTTCGTGATGCCAGGCCCAAAAAGATATTGGAAAACTTTGAGACTTTGACGATATTTTGATAGTGTGAAAATCTTTAGGTTGGTCTAAAAAGTAAACATGAAATATTCAATAATAACCCTACCGAAGTGCCACATTGTATTCTAATGAAGGAAATAAAGGAAAACTGCATAAAAGATAAAAAAAACACTTTAGTCCTGCAGTTGGTTTTTAAGTTTTAAATTAAATTGTTGAAATAATCACTCCTCTTTTTCTTTCTCTCTTGAAAGTTGCGATCTCTAACACGATCACTTTACTCCAGAAAGTGCAAAAATTTTAAATGCTTCTTTAATACAGATTACAGACCAATTAAAAATTGTTAACAAAAACTATTTTTTTCAAAATTTATCAATTTCGAACCGATTACCATTTTACATCACATATATGGGCACAAGAGAGAAATCTTATTTATTGATTTATTGTGGCAATATTTTTCAGATATCTAAGAAATACAAATTTTGTAAGCTAATTTACTTCCCCGCATGTATTTTTCTAGGATTTCCCGAGCATTATAGCTGTTTTATTGACGATTTTCGGATTACCGCTTGCATGGGATTGCTGAAATGGTTAACTCATAAATACGAACTGGGCGACGAAACCTCCATCAAATCACCAGAAGGAAAAGTATCCCACACTGTCATACAATTTGCTTTGGATCGTTGTAATGAATACATAGCTAGTCAAAAACATTTGGATCTTGATAGGGATTTTAACAAAATATGGAATCACGAATGGGACCAATTTTTACAACAATTTTATTTAGTTCTACATGAAAATGCTAGAATTAAAGATAGCCACGAATGGACTTTACCATTAATTAATGCTGCCGCTAGAACAACTTTAAATGAAATACACAAATATTGGCCAATGACAGATGCCGATGGTATGAAAAATATATGGATTCTAAAACCGGGAAATAAATGTCGTGGCAGGGGAATTCAATTAGTAAGACATTTGCAAGACATAGAAAAAGTAGTTAATTTAAAACTTAAGTACGTGGTGCAAAAATACATAGGTTAGTATTATTATAAAAAATTTATATAACTATTAAAAAATATTACTTTGGATTTTAGAAAGACCGTTATTAATTCACGAAACAAAATTTGATATCAGACAGTGGTTCATGGTAACTTCCACTCAACCACTAAATATTTGGATGTACAAGTAAGAAATTTCAATAATTAATAAGTTTTCTTAATCAAGTTTTAAAAATTTTAGAATTAGTTACCTACGCTTTAGTACTCAAATATTCAATCTTGAAAATTTTCACGAATCGTTACATCTCACAAATCATGCCGTTCAATGTAAGTATACAAACGTAGCCCAAAGAAATGCAGCTTTGCCACCTCAAAACATGTGGGATAGTGAAACCTTTAAAAACTACTTAAGAGATATTGGACAAGGAAAAAAGTGGGATGAAGTGATATATCCAGGTAAGTGCCTACTACAACAACTAAAAGTGTTTTAAATTTTACTAATTGCAATTCCTGAATGTATGAAGGAATGCGTGAAAATATAGTTGGAGCAATGATAGCTTGTCAAGACACCATGGATCGGAGAGCAAATACTTTTGAACTTTATGGGGCAGATTTTATTTTGAGCGAAAATTTTACACCTTGGCTGCTTGAAATTAACTCTAGTCCAGATTTATCACCATCGACAGGTGTTACAAGTAAACTATGTCCACAATGTTTACAAGATATTGTTAAAGGTATTGCCGGATAACTTCATTGTACTGTTTTCTATGCAATTCACTTTTAGTCATGATTGATAAACGTCGAAACTCAAATGCAGAAACTGGTAACTTTGAAATGATTTACAAACAAATTTTACCTCGACCACCAGCATATTTGGGTATGAGCTTGTCGGTAAGAGGTCACAGAATATTTAAATCCAAACGATCCAAACCAAAAGATGAAAAAGATAAGGAAAATAAAGAAACTCAACAGCAAGCAACACAATCTCCAGCCGCCCATATTGCAAACCTTGTTCCAAAACTGTATTCAAAACAAATGTATCGCGGTCCCGTAATTGGAGATTTGATAGATGAAATAAATCAAACAATTTCTCCTAACAGCCCAGGTTATGAATTTATATCTGCTGTTTTACCAGTAACGGCTTACAGAAAGAAAAAAACTACAGAGAAAAAAGAAAGACTAGCAAAATCAGTGAGCAATTCGTTTAAACATAGTACTATTAATAAAGGTCATTTTATTAGCAGAAAACAAAACGAAAACGAAAAACATAAATCAACAGACGAAGTTTGTAAAAAAAGAAAAAATATTTTTTATAAAAATAATCATTTTGGTTTACTTAATAATTGGAAATTAAAAGAAAAATTAAAAATTAATAACATTTCACTAGAAGCAAAGACAAATACTACATGGGACAAAACAAATTTGTTTAACAGTAAATTTCCTGTGCAAAACTTAAGTTCTACTAGCATGGCCCTTATTAACAGAAAGCAAGCACTAATTCCATATTCCCTATCTTCCATCAATTTAAATTTTTCTCTGAAAAGAGAAGAAAATGGGGACACTTAATGTGATAACTTCAGCAAATATAGTAAAAAAAAGTTACACCCTATCACAAACTGTGAGTTTTCGAATTATTGCATCATCCTAATAACAAATGTTAAAGTTCATCGTTTAGTAACTATATTTTATTGTTATTTTATTTTTGTATGCTATTAAAAAATATCCATATACAAGTAATTTATACACATTATACAACATACATAATATACACTAATAATGTCGTGTGGCTTAAATAAATATTTAAAAAATGATAGAAATTATTTTTATTTAATACAATATTTTATAACAAAGACGTTTTTAGTAATTTTAAATTTTTTTTAATAAAACATAAACGTTGTTTATGTACTACTAACTACTATATAAATTAAATCAAAACGTCAATGATATAAAAAAGAGAAATAATATTTACATGTACGTACTATGTATAAAAATAAATAAATTATTATGTTTGTCGAATGATTATTAAAAATGTTAATAATATTATAATATAAAATTTAATTGTTGTTAGAAATAGTGATGAAATGAATAAAAGTATTGAAATAGTTAATTTTTTATTTTGTGTTCTTAATAGATAATGGTGTAGATTATTTTACGTGCCCTACGAAGCACGGAAACGGCCATAAGGAAGTTTATTCTTCCTGCGTCAACAGTTGATCGGTTAACTTACTAGGCTAATCATCGTCTCATTTTTGTGCCAAAAGAAACAAAATAATTATAATGTTGGACAGGTTTGAATTTTTGAGTTAAGATTTAAAAAATCTCGTTGGCAAAATTTTTCGAGTCCGATTACCATGCACCAAGAGTCTCCACCGCAAAGTTTAAATTTCCAAAGTGGTTAAGCAGACCAGTATATTAATGCTGCTGTGCCTTCCGGCCGAGATAAGGCCTTAGCATACAAGTGCTATCCCACAGCATCAAAGTCATAACGTCCGAACGCTTAAATATAATTGTTTAATAGGTTAATTTCTTCCAGTTTCTTAAGGGGGAAGATTTCTGGGTTCTTTTTTTCTTAGATACATTTATCGTTGATCTCGTAAGTTACAACCTTTAAGTACTACTGACCACTTGATCTCAGACGTCCCAGTGCATTGTGGTAAAATAAAGTCCGGGGTTCCCAAAGTCAAATCTATGTTGCTTAATCCTTGACTAGTGTTTTTGCCATGTAGGTTGAAGACGTAAGAATTCTGTTGAATAATAAATTTTTCTAAGTTGAATCCTCTTGGATTTCTGTCGATCTCATCATGCCACATCCGGAAGTGACTGTTAAGTTTCCTAAGTTTTAGGTCACTCTTTCGCCGCATGCGTCAATGACTGCTTTGAGGTCTTCAAGCTGAAGTTGGATGTTTCCTCTAGATGAAAAGTGGATTTTGATTATATAAATTGGGGCTTTTGAAAGAAAGAGATATGATGGGTATGACCTTGAAAGATATGTGCCGAAAGAAAGAAACTTGAAGAAATTGAGTCAAAGGTAACATGTGGGATTAGAAAATCATCAACATAACAAAATGAGTCATGGATTGTGGTTGTCATTGTTTCGTTTTCATTCGGTTCGCAAAAATAATAAATCACTGAGGTAACAATACAATCAAAATGCGAATGTATTCATACTTCATAAGTCGAAATTTCGACAATATGTCAAAATTATAGTAAACCAATTTCATCATTCATTTAAATGTACAAATAAATATATTAACACTAGCATTGACTTTTTTTAATAACCAAATTTTCGAAATGGAGGAAATTGCAGAAATCACGGAACTTGTTGACGACTTAATTGATAATAACAATTTCGATGAAGATATCGAAAACGGATTAGAAATAGTAAGCAATAATAAAAGTTATATAATTTTACGTTACGATATCTCCTTAGGTGGGATTAGAAATGGGACACGTATTGGAAGAACTAAAAGATAACATAGAACGAATCTCATTTACAAATCAACCAAAGCAAGTACATCGTCAAGTATTACAAACCGTAAAAACCTATGCAAGTGAATCTTTTAATAATGAAAAATTAACTGGTGAAAACCCGAAAAAAAAGCAAATCGGTACAAGTTTAAAAAACAATTCTCAACATTTAAAAGTAGGTAAACCAATTTATCAGGTTCAAAAAGTTTATCATAACGAAAGCTGCGCTAGCAATATTTCAAAAAGTGTCAGTAGTAAAACCTCCTCTTGTGATGACCATAAGCATTTCAGGTATTTTAAAAATAAATTAAAAACTACAAAAACTTAAATAATTATCGTAATTTATTTTTAGAAGGAAAGATTTAAGCGACTCTCGTAAAATAACAAATAACTATAATAAAAAACCAAATACTACTCACCAATCCCCAAAACGTCTGCGTAATACCAGTATTCGGCCAAAGAAATATAACACTGGCGCTGTTAAAAGCAAATATCTTCGAGGAAACGATGTTTTAAAAGAATTGAGAGAACAAGTCGAAACCGCAATTCGCGAAAAAAAAACTTTTACCATTTGCGGAAATTATTATGCTATTCGTCGAGCTTTGCTTTCTCGTGGATGGGTGGAAAAAATGCGCATTTCGTTTAATACTTCCGACAGGGATAATTTGCTTAAACTACAGTCGAGTAATATACAAGATTTGCTGCAAGGTCTTCATGATCCACAAAAAGGTTACATTTATAAACGAATGATCATGACGAAGATGTTAGGCCAAAATCAAGTTGATTTTTATTGGGATGTACATTTTGATTGCTTCCGATTATTAAACGATCGAGTTAAACACACCATGGTGAATCGTTTCAAAAGAGACGTGTTTAATTATACCACTAAGCAAGGGCTATGCGAATCCATGAAGAAAGCATATTGGTATCAAAATACTGGAGTATCGTGGGTGCGGCACCCCCGTTCTTATAATCTCTCAAATAATGAAGATCCAAAGGAATTTATTAGCGACTTCAAATTAACAGCTGCTATGTCTGTATTAAAATGGATTGTACGGAATAAAACAGTCGGTGCAAAACATCAAATACTTTCCGATAAAGGTCGAGTGCCTATCAGTGCGTATCATTTTGCTGCCACTGAAGTAGCAAAAGCACTTAGAAAATGTAAGCACGAAGATATTGATTTTGAAATTGAAGAAGCAATGGATTACGAATGGAATGCGTTCTTAGAGCATTATTACAAGATAGTGCATATTGGTAGCCATTTTCGATGTGAAGGAGGATTAGTGGGAGTTAATACTATTGCTAGTTTACAACAAAATGCAAGAAATTTATTAATCAAAGTTGAAAAATATTGGCCTCATTTAAAGATGGATGGAATTATGAACGTTTGGATTTTAAAGCCCACAAATGGTTGCAGAGGTCAGGGAATATATTTATGCAGAACTTTGCAGTATATTTTAAAAATCATCAAATCCAATACTTCTCGCAAATACATAATCCAAAAGTATATAGGTAAGTTTTCCTTTCCAGACAAGACGCACAATAAAAAGATTATTTTGATAGAACGGCCGTTTTTAATTTGCAACACCAAATTTGATATACGCCAATGGTTCCTAATAAGCTGTGCATCTCCATTAACAATTTGGATATATAAGTAAACAAGCCGTCCAATGAATTATTTGAATTATTTACATTTGTTTGCATTTCAGAGACTGTTATTTGAGATTTAGTTCTCAATTATACACTTTGAATAAGCTTCACGAATCAATTCACTTGACAAACAATTCAATCCAATCTCGATATAAAAATTGTCGCCGAAATCCAACTTTACCAGAATGCAACATGTGGGATTCAAATCAGTTTATAAAATATTTATCAAACATTGGTTATCCTTCTGTTTACCAAAATGTTATTTATCCGGGAATTAAAGAATGTCTTACGGCAACAATTCTAATGAATCAAAATAATCTCGATACTAGAAGAAATTGTTTTGAATTGTATGGTTCTGATTTTATGTTAACCGAAGACTTTAAACCATGGCTAATAGAAATTAACGCTAGACCAGCGTTATACTCATCAACCCCAGTTACGGCGCGATTATGTCCACAAGTATTGGAAGATTTAATCAAAGGTAGGAACAAACTACACAACATTAAATTATTGTTATTTATCGTCCTTCAACATTTCAGTTGTAATTGATACTGCAAAGAATCCAGATGCACCCACAGGGAAGTTTGAACTACTTTATAAAGAAAAACGCGAAAAATTGCATCCGGTAGATCCATCGGCATTAAACTTGAAAGCACAAAAACTACCTACAAGTTACTTTTATAATCCAGAAGTCCAAATAGTAGATTGTTCTACGACTTCGGTTCAATCTCAAACTGATATTGATTTAGCTCACTTGAATATAAAAAAAATTAGTACAGAAATGAAAAAAACATTGGAAAATTTACTTTTGCTTTTACAAACTGAACGTGAAAAACGAAAAATATTGAAAAATAACTTTTCTCAAGCAAATGACGATAAAGACATTTATCAATATAAAACTGAAGCATTGAATTCACTTTTAAAAATTGAAGAAAAGCAAGCTTCAAAATATAATATACAAAATGGAGAGAATGTAGAATTGAATATTATACAAAATGCAAATGAAAATAAAAACTGGGAATTGTGTGAATATAAAAAGAATCCATTTACAGTAAATTTAGGAAACAAAGAAGCTGCAACAAAACTAATCAACAAATGGCATCCAAAATATGATGAACAAATATTCGAAGATTGTCAAAATGACTTGCAAATTTTATATAAAGAAAATCTTGCAGATGGTCAAAATGATGTTAGCAATTTGAAACATAATTTAGCAAATGAAAACTTAAAAAACAAAATGACTGAACAAACTGAAGAACCTGTATCTGAATCGAGTACTGCATCTGAAAAACTTAAATCTTCAGCAAGTGTCTTCCGTAACATTTTAAATTCATTAAGGAGCCTCTCGTTTTCCTATAAAAATATTGAAAAATAAAAACGTGAAAATTATGTTAAATATTTTAATATCAAAATGTGTGCCTATAATATTTTTTTCAATATTATTGGTTAATAATTATTCGTAATAAAATATACATTATACATTATATAATATAAACCAACTTAAAGTATTTAATGTTTGGTAAATAAATTAACATTGTTTACTGCAAAGTTAAGTTTGTAAAAATTCTATTGAGATCACTTTTAACCTACACTTTCACTCACTAAAGAACAGGTTTTAACGAAAACGATAACTTAGGTCTCGAATTATTTTTTCCTAATATCTTCTTCTGCTCTTCTTTCTTTTTCTTTTCTTGTTCTTTTAGTTGTCTTTGCCGTTCTTCATCCAGCATACTTTCTTTTTCTATTTGAGCTAAACGTTCTTCGGCCTGCAAATTAAAAATACTTTTTATGAATTTTTTTTAAATATGTTAAATTATTACCTTTTGAATATTTGCTTCTTCCAATTTTCTTTTATTCTCCTCCATTATTCTTTCTAGTTCCTCCCTTTTCAATCGATCTTCATCCTATAAAACATTACCAATTTGATTATTTACACAACGATGAATTGACATCTGGCCACCCAACACTCCCACTCATAAACATGATGATAATTGAATAGTAAATAGAATAAATAACCAATTCGAATATTTTTTTAAAGTTTTCTATTTAAAATTCAATTAAATATAACACTGCAATCACTTAATGCACAGTTAAAATTATTTGAAACCTAAAATTAACCACAAAAAAATCGATTTGTAATTAAAATGTAAGTCAAGTAATTTTTAATTAATTTTTTTAAAAATAATATACAAATATTGTTGGGTATCGACCAGATTGTAACTACAAATACTGTTTAATCTTAAAGTGGTACTTAAAAGGTACAAAAATTAAGAAAAGATAGATAATACCTGATTTCTTCAATCCTCAGCTGCAGTCTGCCACCGCAACAGTTACTCATGGATTCTGTGCTTCTTATTTTGTTGGCTTCATAGCTAACTATGCTATCGCATTTGAAAATTATACAACAATGCGAGACACATTGTAGACACTTGCCTAATATAGTTTTAACCGACATGAATTTATTATACTATAATTTTTTACATTAGAATGTCAGTACAATGGAAATAGATTGCATTTTCATAGTTTAAAAAAAATTTGGAAAACAAAATGTCATTGGCTACTTGGTACAATATCCACTTGTGTCATTTTTAACCAATAACAAATTAAAATATTGCAAAAATGAAACTACAATAATTATAAGAAACTTTCATTTCGTAAAAATAAAAGTTATGCAGTAGTTTATATTTATGATAATAATTAACAGAACTATTCGCTAAAATTCCACTTACAATATGTAAGACTAGAGCAAAATATCTGCCTAACCGGGCATCTGGATTACAATCGTTCAATTCTAGCAATAAAATTGTAAACAAAATTTTAGAGAATAATAATAGCTCGATTAATGTTATAAATCTTATGATGTCAAGTAGCATAAGATTAGGAAACATGAATGATAAATGCATCTTAAGACTTAATCGCCTATAATCAAAATTACCTAGTTCCTTTTGAAAAGAAAATTTCAAAATTTAAAAAGTAAAATAAAAGTGGAAGGAGAATGTAATACTAACAATCTTGCAAAAATTCTATTACATAAAATAAATGAAATTTCATTTTTCTAAAAAATATGAAAAAACAATTTTGTAAATAAGAAATTGGAAAAATAAAACAGAAATCTCGTTTGATCTGTTCCAAATAAAATATAAAGATTTTGTAACTCAAACCTCGTCTACTATCATACAGGGTGCTCTGTTTTAAGTAGTATAAACGTAATAAGATAAATGTATTATTAAAACAAAAAACAAATACTTAAAATTTTTTCTAGTAGCTGCACTGTTTAAAATCAGTGTTTCATGTAAATTTACGTGGTAAATCAATTGAATTTATAACTTGACAGAAATTTACCATGTCAATTTACACTGAGGAGTAAATCACAGGCCAGAATCTTGTACATCAAAATTCTTCTGAAGTTTACCCCTTGATTTACACATATAAAGAACTAGTTATTTACAATGATTTTTAATAGTAGATATTATGTAATAAATTAAAATAAAATTTTACTATGGTACCCATAGAAAAACAGATATTACAAAACCAAAATATCACATAAAATTTTAAATTAGATATAAAAAGTATTGAGTAGTATATTTATATAAAAAAATATAAGCAAAACCAAAATTTGCATTTTTTGCTTTTAGTTTAGTTAAGGTCAGTCATGTAAGCGACCAGAACGACGCAACATAAACGCTACGTCCAGATCACAAAGATGCTAACTGGTCTAAATCAGTTCATTTGCTTTTATTCTTGCAATTTGTTACATTTTACAAAATCAGTATCTCTTATACATAAGCGAAAGCCTAATAACCATACATTTAAAACAGATTATCCTGTATAATCGTAACTTGTCTTGATAAAAATTTGTTAAGTTCAGTTACAACTTGACAATTTCTTTAACTGAGAGTTTTGACTTATAAAATAGTTTAAAAATTGATATAAAAAGATTCTGTAGTACAAAATTACAATTTCACAGGGATATGTACAAACTCTCTCTGTAAAATCATTAATTTTAGGAAATACAAAAAACTTATTCAACCTGAAGTCAAAAACAAACGAGACAAACTACATTAATTTAACAATGTCCATATGCTACGTAAATCTAACAAGTTATATTATAAAAATGCAATAGTCAAAAATCTAAATTCCTCTTATTGTTGTAAAAACTCAGTTTTGCAAAAATAACAGTCACAAAATTTTAAAAAATCAACATAAAAACAACAAAATGTTAAAGCATAGTATTATTACAAATTAAATTAATATAATTAGCCAGCTATTGGCCATAAATTTACTCTTACCTCTCTAATTTTTTCTTCAAGAAGCTCCTTTTGTCTTCTCCTTTCCTTCTCCTCCTGTAATTCCCTATCCATATTAACTTTAGCTTCTTCAACTTTTTCAGCAAGTCTTTGTTCAATTTCTTCCCGACGTACTTTTAACACTTCATTAACTCTCTTTGTGATTACCTCCTCGATACGTTTAGTAGTTTCTTCATCGATTAGATGTTGTTCGGCTTCACGTTGTCGCCTTTGTCGTTCCATTTCGGCTAAGCGTTCCACTTCGTCCATTTTATAAACAACTTTTAGTCTTTTGTGATTTTTCTCTTTTGTTAAGTCTATTGAATTATCACTAGCACTAGTCGATGATATGGAAATTGAACGTTTTCTAGAAAGCACATCATATTGGTACTCGAGTCGTTTTTAAAACATTCAAAGAAATTCTTACCTAGACTTTACGACTTTTTCTCTACTCTCCGCACTTCTGCGTTTACTACGAGAACTCGAACTTTTATCATACTTTTCTTTCGATTTGCTACGTTTGTGATGCCTTTTATGTTTTTTGGGAGATTTAGATCTGGACCGTGATTTACCCATATTCAAAAAATATTTAACTAACTTTACGATTTAAATCCCAAGTGTAAATATATGAAATATTAAAATCACATCAAATTTGTTCAAGATCAAAAATTTTCTAGATCTCAAAGTGGAACCAGCATCTGTATTTTTCTAGTTACATTTGCACATAGCATTTGCATTGCTACTACTAGCACCAATCTAAGAACTAAAAGTCACTAAAAAATGCAATACATACACTACCGCTAAAATAATATATTATAGCCAGTGTCGCCAACGTGTGAATAATTCCTCAAAATGAGATGAATTTTAAAATGCGTGAATAATTCAGAAGAGTAATAGTCCGCAGTCAATTTAGATCAATTTTCGGCAAATAAAAACATTGAATTGTGGTACACATGTTTATTACGGCTTCCTGTTAAACATACTAAAAGTCCTGGTCGAAATATGTTGCGCTCGAGCCGCCATCTTGGAAAAAAGGTAAACTTTGTCAGTTTTTTGTCTATATCTCGGCAACTTGTGCTGATACAAAAAAAAAGTTTAAGTAAAAATTGTAGTTTATTAAATATCCTTCAAAAAAGTTTATATATATTTTTTGTATCTTTAATACTTGAGCTGTAATCAGACGTTGCATACAGAAGGTCTTTTTGCAGCTTTGTCGTTTCAATGCAGTCAATCTATTTTTTCAAGGTGGTAAATCTTTTACCTTTAACACTGACAATTTCTCCAGTACAAAGAGGTATAAGAAAGATATGCGTCGCATAAAGTTTCGTAACTAGCTTGAACATCGTGCATAATGATACATCTCCCTTCTAAAATGCCTTTAAAGTAAACCTAAAAGTATTGGAGATACAAAAAAATGTATATGTATCAACTTTTTTGAAGAAAATGTAATAAACTACAATTTTTACTTAAACTTATCAGTAAAAGTTGCCGAGATATAGACAAAATACTGAAAAAGTGTACCTTTTTTCCAAGATGACGGCTCGAGCGCAACAGATTTCGACGGGGACTTTTAGTATGTTTAACAGGAAGCCGTAATAAATATGTGTACCAAAATTCAGAACTTAACGATTAATGTTTTATTTTTTACTAATTTTACTGGACTATAAGGAATTTTGAGGAAGAGTAAATTAATTTAGGATTGTAAATTTTAAATTTATTTTGCTGATTCAAATAATTTTAGAGTTTAAAAAAAAGAAAACGCAAAAATAATATATTATTTTCAAAATAGTTATTCAAAAATAACAAGACAACTCTTTATAAAAATTATAAAACAATGTAAGTAAAATTGTTTAAATAGTAGTACAACAATTTTTTATATCTTGCAGACCTGATGTTGCTATAAAAGCGAAACCGGTAGAAAATGAATAAAACGATATGTATACAAGCCAATTCGTTTATATTATGTAGCTTGATATCTGTTCATTTAGGCTTCTATATGAAGTATAGTAAGAAGCCGTATGATCTGATCCTGTGTTTTTTTCGATTTTTCCTCCTTCCTGCTTCGCATTATAACAGATAAGAATGAAAAATGTATTAATTAAAAATTCATAATAGCACACTTTGCCGAGTACGACCGGTCTAAGCTAGGAGAATATTTTTAGTAGTGGTTTCGTAACCACGGCAAATTTTGAATCCACCCTAAAATCTGGTTCTTCAATCTCTGCAAAAAAGCAAAGAGAAGGTCAATACTGACTAAAAATATTTTTAAATACTGACCAAATAAATACAACTTTTATTTGCTCTCTAATAAATAAACACTAACCTACCGACGGATCCCTATTTTATGGAAAAATTTTGCTTCAGCTATTGAAAGATGGTAGACAGCACCCTATAGTCGAAATTTTATTGTTGACCCCACACTATAGCAAAAATTTACATGTACACCGCACAAGTTTTCGCACATTTCTATGTAAATTGTACATTTGAAAGACTTTTTTTGATACATAAAAATTGCTTTTACACCAATACTTATTAGACATTTTTTGTTGCAAATTTCATACCTTTCATTTTTGTTTATATACATTTTTCTACTTTATCGCACCGATTCCAACTTATAATGATTTAAAAAAGACTCTTTAAAATAGAAAAAATATTGTCATCTTGTACCTATCTCATAAATGGTGGTGTGAGAAATTAAAAAAAGGTTTATGAACAAAAATGTGGGAAATTAAATTTACAAGGAAAAATACCTCTGAATTTTGATCTGCAAAAGTTTGAAGACATTAAAATTTTAAGTTGAATGAAATAACTTAAAACCATTTTTTTGCTGTATGAATTGAATTTTCATGATTATTGTTTCACTTTGATGTAACATCTAAGTTCACCTCTCTAAAATGAAAAGTTAGCTCATCACTTGTGTGATTATCAGAAGAACTATATTCGTTACTAACAAGCAGATTTGGTTTTGAAAACTGAAACACTAGGCTTTAATACTATTCAAAATTCGTATATTTTACTAATTTTTATTAGTGTATCAAAAACAGGCAACTCATAATTGCTACAAAACTAATGAATAACTGTTCTCCAAAAAACTATTTTACCAATAACTTTGACACTAGGAACCCTACATGTAATAAATATATACAATGTACAAAAAATTAAATATTACTTAAAAAAATAACGGTTACACTTAATGTTGTTTTAATAAATAAATATACTAAAACGTATATTTTACTTAAAAAAAAAATCTTATTAAGATTACTTTTTAACTACACCTGCACTCATTAAACAACCGGCTTTAACGAAAATGATAATTTAGGTCTCGAATTGTTTTTCCCCAATATCTTTTTCTGTTCCTCTTTGGTTCGCCTTTCTAGTTCTCTTTGTTTCTTCTGCCGTTCTTCATCCAATAATCGTTCTTTTTCTATTTGGGCTAAACGTTCTTCTGCCTTAAAGAAAAAATAAAATCATAGTTTTCATACGATTTTGTAGTATCAACATTTGGTTCAATTCAATTTTTTTAAATAAAAGAAATTAGTCCCACTTCACATGGGAGGATAGGGCATGCACTACGTCCTATGCTTGAAAACTGGTAGCATTGTATCAAATGTTGGGTTTTCTTAATAAAAAAAAAATACATTAATGACATTTGCTCAGCACTCACACATGGTCTAGCTATGAGAAGAATATAGCTATTGCATCTATATGTCCAATTCACATGCTGTATTGTGATTTTGATGAGCATTTCTCCACGTCCATTTTTATACTTTATCATGTAAATATGTAATACGCCCTCCGCTCCATGTGAAATGAGACTTAATTGTGCATTTTAAAAGTGTTAAATAAACTAATTGCATTATTTATCAACTTTTATTTCTTAACAATTCCTTGATAAAATTGTTACATTCTAATGAAAAAAATTTAGAACTTTTTTTAATATAATTTAAGTGAAACTACTTGCTTTTTCAATTATTTCTTCCCTTCTTTAATTACATCCTGCAAGTATTTCTTTACATTTCTCATTATTTCTTTTGGTTTCTTGGTTGTGATGATCTTTTAACGAATGCAAAATAGATGGTTCTTGATTTACTTACAAAAATAAATAACAAATATTTTTAAATAATAAAAAATTATATTTTTTTAACAAAAAATACATTAAAAAAATTATATCCCAAAAATACAAAATATATTACAAATACGGTTTCAATATTTATTTTTAATTAGATTCAGATGACTTCTATTCTTATAGCTTAGGAAAACTTTCCTTCCAATTTTCAAACAGGTAAAAGTTTAATAATTTTCAAAACACTTGATGTGTTTCACTATTCTCAAAATCACTAACATTCACCCATTTATGGACACAGAATTCTTGAAAAGTAATAAATAAAAACGCTATCACCTAACTAAATTTTCCCCCTTTGAGTCATCAGCAAAACTTGTCCAACTTACTTTTTTTCTGTTTGCCTCTTCCAATTTTCTTTTGTTCTCCTCCATGATTCTTTCCAAGTCCTCTTGTTTTCGTCGATTCTCCTCCTATAAAATATTACCAAATTTGAATACTGACACAACGACTTCTGACGCCCAATCACCCAACATTCACGCATATAAAACAATTTAACATAAATTTTAAACAGAACCAAAACCTGATTCTTCCATTTAAAATTTAAGTCACCATTCTATCATTTGTGTGCAGTTTAAATTACTTGAGGTATACTATTTCTTTTAAATAAAACAAATTCTAGCAAAACAAATATAAATCAAGTAATTTTATAAAATAAGAACACCACGCAAACTTTGCTGGGTTTGGGCCAGTATAAAACTACAAATACTGTTAATCTTAAAATGGTACTTAATAAGTACGAAAAATTAAGAAAAGATAGATAATACCTGATTTCTTCAATCCTCAGCTGCAGTCTGCCACAGCAACAGTTACTGTCGGATTCCTGCCTTCATAATTCTGCCGGCTTCTTAGCTTATAAAGCTAACGTATTTGATAATAATATAATATTGAAGATACTTGCCTAATATAATTTTGACTGATTTTTTTAAATGCATTATGTTGTTCAAATTTAATAATTGTAAACAGGATTGTTGTGTATGTATTCTTTAACTACATGTTAAAGATCCTTTTGAATAATACGTCAAGCTATTTATGTTTTATTTTCAGAATAATTAAAATATGCAGTAAAAGCTCTCGTATCTGAAAATTCTTAGAATTTATCGCGTCATCCGAAAGATGCTTGCTTTGGTTTCATGTTGTGGTATTTATTTCAACCAACCATCTATCTGAAACATTCGCTATCCGAACCGAAATGGGTCCCATTCATTTCGAATACGAAAGCTTTTACTGTAATTATTTTTTAGCTTCAAATCTCATATATTTTTGCAAACTTAGAAGTTATTATTACGTCCAGAAATGCTACTTTGCTTCCTTTACATTTTAAAGTGTATAATCAATATTGTCAAAATAAATACATAGCATAGCATAGCTTAGCACAGAAGTTAAAATACATTGAAAATTATGTGTGTGTTCAAATTGACAAATAACCAATTTGGCATAACATAACAAAGCATTACCGATTTTAGGTATATTATGAATTTACCTATTATACCAACGAATTAATAGGAAGGCGCTGGTAGAAATTGACAGTAAACGTCAGAAAGTAATAATAATTTGTATTGTTAATTGTACAATTATCGCGAATTTATTATTATATAATTAGTTAATTTAATTATGTCAAATAAGTCGATCCCATTTTGTTTTGTCGTGCTATGTTAAGTTATGCTATGTTGTGGTTAATTGGCTGAGAACGACGCTTAAGAGTTGCCAAAGCAAAATCATTTAACCTCTGAATCCAAGCATTTTTAATTTTGCTTCTATTTTATTTAATAATTTTTAGGACTGCCTGGCTATTTAAAAAAGGATTATGATTTTTTTCAACTTCCATCTTCATTCAATCTCAAATAACAATTCTTTTTAAATTTACTTTGCAAAACTAAAATCAATATGTGGAGCAGCACCAAATAAATTTATGAAAAACTCAACTGTCAACTTTTTTTCAAATTCCTACTTAAAATGATGTTCAAAAATTTTAAATTTGGAAAAAATCAGTACGTTATAAAATCGTGTATTGTAATTGAGGACCTACTATAAACATATACAATAAAAAATTATTAGGTTCGGAGGCAAGCTAATTTGGCACAAAACTCTTTGTAATCAATATTTTTTCACATTTGGCAACAAAAAACAAAAATAAGCTAAAAAAACAATTATTTCTTGTTTTTTGAAATATTCTGAAAATAAAATTGGTCAACATAATTTGGTAGATCATTCAAATGAACCCTTAATGCAAGAAATATTCAAGTAGGATAATTTAAATGAACTTTTATTGCCAATGAAGCCTTGTGACAAAACAAGAATTTCATGTTTTCAGCTTCTCTAACCCACATTAATTTAATTTAAAAAAATTCGTATCAGTTTAACTTTCTAAAATTAAGTCAACTTTTGTACAAGTATGTTAATAGGTATTTGTGAAGGAACAATAAAAGAACATTTTTGTGTCAAGTTAATTTTGATGTTAAGTTTTTGTAAAAAAAAGTTTTAATTTCTTGCCCTGCGTGTGAAAATCAAAAATATTAATTTAAAATGCTAAATAGAAGCATTGCAAATAGCTTCAACAAAAAATAGAAATGAATGAAATAGCTTGGATTCTAGAGTTCCTGTCTACATTAATTTGTCATGAAATCTTCATCACCTAAACTTGCATTATTATTGCAATATACTTTTGCAAAAATAATGTAATTAATACAAAAATTGCATAAACAACATATTTCCCAATTAAATTAAAAAAAAAGTATGATACATGGATGTAAGAACAAAATGTGGCATTAAAATAAATGATTTAAAAAAATTAGCTACATACTGGACATAAATGTTCTCTTACCTCTTTCATTTTCTCTTCAAGAAGTTCCTTTTGCCTCTTTCGTTCCATTTCCTGCATTAATTCCTTTTCCATTTTCGCTATCGCTTCTTCTACCCTTCTGGCAACCTCTTTTTCAATTTCGTCCCGGCGCCTCTCTAATTCTTCACTAACTCTCAGATTAATTTGTTCTTCGATACGTTTAGCATTTTCCTCATCAATTAATCGCTGTTCAGTTTCACGTTGCCTTCTCTGTCGTTCCATTTCGGCTAATCTTTCGACTTCGTCCATTTTACGGACACGAAGCACTTTTCTTTGATGCCTCTCTTTGGTTAAATCGATTGAAATTTCACTACTGCTAGTCGAAGATATCGAAAGTGAACGTTTTCTACAAAATAATATGGACGTAAAAATTAAATTTTTGATGAAAATGGTGCACAGAATCTTACCTGGATTTGGAATTTCTTTCTTTACTTTCAACACTTCTACGTTTACTGCGCGAACTCGAACTCCTCTCATATCTCTCCTTGGATTTACTTCGCTTGTGATGTTTTTTATGATGTTTTCTAGGTGATTTAGACCTGGATCGCGATTTACCCATTTTCATGTAAAAGTAATACACTGAAAAGCGTTAATTTGTAAAATTAGAACTAGAAATTGCAAGAATAATTAAAATCTTCAGTAAAATATCACAATGCCCGACAAAACAACTCGTATGTACGAAGCATACGTGTGCGCAACTTGGTTAGATATTTAGTTATTTTTGGTTATTTTCATTGTCAAATTTTTTGCAGTACCAATCGTAAAATAATTGAAAACATACAGGATGACAAAAATTATATAAAATCGTCGAACTTCATGTGACAAAATTTCAATTTAGTTCAATTAATTTCATACCGGTTTCAGAAATCTTGAAGAAAGTTCTTGTCCCTCGATTTTCTTCGGCATTTTTGCGTCGATGGCAGTCAAACTAATTGGACATATGTCTGGTGGGTTCTAGTTGTGAAAATAAGGTTTTGGCAGAGAAATCTTTGCCAGAGCTATCACAATACAAATATGAAAATGTCATCGTATCTCCGGTAATGTGAAACCGATTGAGATAAAATTTTGTGTGCTGATAGAAATTTTAAAATACAAGTAGTATTGGTGAGGAAACATTGAGCCAAATGTAAAAGCAAGAAAATTACGTAAAATATTAACTGAATTTTTAATTTATCTATTTTTTGTGAACATTTGTTAGATGGATTGTAAAAATATGACAATACATTCAAAAATTTTAATAATTTTTATATGACGTGACATTCAATGACAATATCAAGTTACAGTAAAAGCCCTCGTATCCGAAATGAACGGGACCCATTTCTGTTCGGATAGCAAATGTTTCGTATAAATGGTTGGTTGAAATATAAATACAACAACATATGAAACGGAAGTCTGCCTACGCGTTGACCTCGCAAGCATCTTTCGGTTGACTCGATAAATTCTAAGAATTTTCGGATACGAGGGCTTTTACTGTATTTGAATTATTTACCTACATGTAAAAGTGTAAAAATAATTATTTATTAAATATTCATATAAATGAATATCTCATATCATATCTCCGAATAAAATTTGCCAGCCTTTTTGTTTAAGGTGGTATTTTTGATCGACAGAAATATTTGAGAAACTTTTGTTTTAGTCCGCCTCTGCCTTGAAGGTTAATTACACTATTTCAGTGGTTTTGAAATGTTTTTCAAAAAGTTTCTAAGTTTGCGGGAAAAAGGCTTTGGTGTGTTAAGTAAATATTATGAACCTAAACGTCTGTTTGCTGGCTATGTACAAGGTCAAGAGCCCGAACCAAAAATTCGTGAATATTTTTATTACATCGATCATCAGGGAATGGTAATTTGGTTATAATCAAAAATAAATTTAAAATTTTATACAAAATCAGTTATTTTTAGATGATTCTAAAATGAAAAATTTTACTTCCTGTTTTAAAGAAAAAAAATTTCTACGTTTCTTCTTTAGCCGTTTGAAAATTAATAAGACTGGCCGTTATAATGAATTTCCATATCTATCGATTTGCGGTGTCGAACGAAATTTTGTACGTTGCGATGATTATCCTATTGTTTTTACACACATCATTAAAAAATCAGATGAAACGCATTTGGCCTATAATCATGCCGACGATTTACTAACGTTAAAATTTGAACCCGATAAAATTTTTATGCTGCCCACTACTGGACGAGTGTATCATCCTGCACCTGAAAAAGTTGGTTCTATTGGTTTGGTCAGATCAAAATTGGCAATCGAATTTAGTAAATATTTTATTTTTGAAAATGGTGAAATGGAATCACCCACACAGTTTCAATGGGAAGACAAGACCTACAAACTAAACGTTCAATGGTATCGGAATGCAATAAAAGATAAATTATGAAAGTAAAACTTTAATTAAGCAAAAACGTTCAAATGTAAATAAAATTTGTTAAATATATATTGAAACGCACACTTAAAATATTTTAAAAAATAACTTTTAGATTATTATTTATTTTATATAAAAACTATTAAAATCATCAATTTTGGTGTTTAGTAATGATTGAAAACTAAAATATACATCTTATATTGCTCAACGAAAATGATACAAAAAAATATTGCACATAAACTGTTTACATTATGAAACAATTTTCAGAATGTTTCACAAATAATTTTTTTACTAGAGAAACAAAAATTAGTTAGAATTTATATTGTCATTTAGTTTGCTAAATTTTATCTCAGACTTTTTTAACAAATTCATAATTTTTAAAAAAGCATCTTTTCCAAAGAGAGCAATTTATAATTTGTGAAACATTCTGTAGAACGGCGTAATTTAAGGCACAAATCAGGTATCACTATCAGAAATTGGAGAAGGTGCTCTGTTTAATGGTGTAAAAGTTCCTGGTGCAACCCAAGAATGACCAGAAATTGTTGGACGGTCTTCGTTACCTTGTTTTATAATTTCGGCTCGGATTGGATCATGGATTTCTGGATTATATCTCTCAAACGTAATAAAATGTTTATCGTCTGAATCTGAAGTATCATATAAATTTTCTCGACTTTTTGCCACACAATTTTTTACTCTCTCCTTGTATGCTTCCACATTTTGTTTGTACCTACAGGTATAATTTATTTATTGACAGATTTGTTATCAGCGTTACATGTAATTTGTGTTCAGATAAGTTATCAGCGGTAGATAGCAAGTGAGTGTTTAGATTTAATAAGTTTGAACTTACATATCGAGAAGATCTCGATTAATTCCGTGCCCAATACTTGCTTCAAAATTATGAAATATCCATTGTATATACTTTAAAACTTGCCATATATGTTGCTCAGTTTTTATCCAAATTGGAAAACCATTTAATAGGTAAAGCTCATTTGTGTCACTATTTATCACAGGATGACATACTTCAGATTGGAAAACGACTTTCTAAAAAATACCTGTTGCATAAATTCATTCAGTACAATAAATATTGCCACTATTACCGGATGATCTCCATCTGGAAAATTTTCAGGCAAAGTTATATTAAATCTAAAAATTCCATCTTCGTAAAGGCCACTTCGTACAAATATAACACCAAACCACACTAAAAAATAATAAAATTAACACTAAATTTTCAGTATTTAAGTTGTTGCAATACCAAATGAATTTTTATTGGACGGAATCGCGTATATTCCTTTAAGATTTTCGCTAACTACCATTTCACTAAAATTTAATTAAATAAGAAAAAGAAAAGTAGAGTCTTGAGACTTACTATTCTGCTAAAATTATATACTCTTGATGAACAATTTTATAAAAGGAGTTTATATCTTCGTTTTGTCGTCCGAAAATATCTTCCTTGTTGTGATCTTTAGGAAGCACTCTTCTTAATGAACCATGTCTGACAAAAGTTTCACCACTTTCATTTGCGCTCTAAAACAAAAACTTTTACTATTAGATAACCTGAAAATATTATACATAAAAAGACCTTTACCTTTGTAGAGCGTATAGCACTGTGTATCATTTTTATCTACTAAAATACAGTTGTCAGGAATAATTCATAACAACTTTTGTAGTAAATATTAATTTAATGTTATCTTGTTAACACAATCATTTAACTATAGAGTTTAACTCCCACGGTTATTTGTTGTCAAAGTTACTGTTATCTGTTCCAATTCGCGTTCCATCTAATAAATTATATGAACAGGTAGATCTTATATACAGGGGGTTTTAAAAATTTAAGACGTACAATCACATTTAAAAATATTTGTTCAATCCTGTTATTGAAACATGTCGTTTCTTACTTGGATACGCAACTAGAAACCGTTTGTTTTACTCACTCAAATTATATCTATGGTAACGAGTGGGCGAAAGACTTTTCACCCACTAGTGAGTGAAAAATGCAGTCATTCATTAACCTGCCTACGTTCTTTATAATAATATTAAAATGTTTTAAAACCAAAGCTAACTTTTTTTTAAATTATTTTGCGCGCAAAATGCTCGCTATCGATCTAAAATTTTGCATAAAGCTTCCTACGACAAATTGCTACGGGGGGTTGAGTACGAGCAAAGGGGGGTAAATTTTTAGCTCAGTTTTTCGATATCTAACGCCGTTTTTGAGTTATTGCAAATTCAAAATCTCAAATTTAATTATTGATGACATGAATTATAATAAATTGTATTTTCATAAATTTTTTAGATTTATAAGTGCTGGATTGAACAAAACGCTATACATAACTCGTGAATAAACCCTTTCGCTCACTTATTTGCCTCTGCACACTCGCCTATCGGCTCGCGTGCAAAACTGGCAAATGCGTGAGCGAATCTTTCGGTTTCTCCACTAGTCATGTAATATACTATTGCTCGCTTGAGCAAAAGTAATAGTCCGGGAGCCCGTGAAAAAAAACCTGTGCGATTTTTACCAGTTTGAATTATATTTTATTTTGTTAATTTGAAAGTGGAGATTACAAAAATGCACGACTGCCGGCCCGGAGCGGGGAACTTTATAGACAGTAATCGATTAAAATTGCAAAACAAAATTCAAAAAAAGGTCTAAGTCAACAGGTTAATATTTTTATTACTGATTGTATTCATTACTAAAAACAATAAAATTCTAGTGGCAGTCGATTGGAAAAGGCCGTAGAGTTAGGCAGTTGCGTGAAATATGTAGGTGTTAATGATAAGATTAGGTTATAGTCACCGGGCTAATTTTTTCGTTACTTATTATTTTCTTTCCTAACATCAATAAAATACTATTGACAGTCGGTTTGAAAGGTGCAAATAGAATGACAGTCATGCCAAACAAGTAAGATAATTGAAACAAGTTAGCTTATAATAAACCGACTGCCACTTGGTGTCAACATTAAATATATCCATTTGATGATAAAATATTATTGGCAGTCGAAAAGGTAGAGAAAAAACTGTTGGCAGTCGTTAGCGAAGATCGATTAAAAATTGTAAATTTAGGTTATAGTTACCAGACTAATTTTTTCAATGCTGATTGAATATATCATCATAAACAATAAAATACTTTTGGCAGTCGGTTTAGAAAAGGCAGAAGAATTGGCAGTCTATCGAAACATGTGGGCTAAAACAAGTTAGGTTGGGTTATTGTTACCAGGCTAAAATTTTTAATACTGATTGTTTTCATCATTATAAACAATAATATTCCGTTGGCAGTCGGTTTGATAGGTGCGAACGTGATGGCAGTTACGCAAAACAAGTAAGTTAGTTTAGTCAAGTCAGCTTATAATAAACCGACTGCCGCTTGGTCTCAACATTAAATAGATGCCATTTGATAATAAAATACTATTGGCAGTCGATTTTAAATGTACAGAAGGGATTGCAGTCGGAAGAAAATAACATTTTGCCTACACTGAAAAAAATGGTTTATAATTTTTCATCATATTGATGAAAAATTCATCATTTTTACACCCAAGAACAAAATTCATCATATTGATGAAAAATTCATAGTATTTATAAACAAAATCAATGTATTTTTTTTCATCGGTGTAAAAATGATGAATTTTTCATCAATATGATAAACCATTTTTTTCAGTGTAGGGTGGCACACATGGTCGCGCCGGCCCTGGACTAAGGTATGCAATGCAAAAAAAACTTTGAATAAACGATAAGAAAAATTAGCTACAAACAGCGTCGTATTTACGATTGGTACGAGCCCTATCGGTTTTTTTTTGAAAAGGAGAAATATGTTGGGCAAAAAAATTAAAAAAAAAACGACTTATACTCGTACTTATTACTTTGTCGTTACGAAAAGTGAACTGTTTCAATAACAATGTGAAACACAAACAGTATGCCTAAATATTTAAGATAAAGCAAATAATAAATGATGATTACGATCATGGACACGACGTACACTGCCGTTTGAAATTTTAAGACTCCTTCTATATTAGTTATTTTTCAAAATATGGTATTTATTGATAGAAAAATGTGCTACCTACGATTTCTAAAATTATTTTTAGTTTGAGTGTTACATTGTAATATTATGTTATTAAAATTGCTTACGATGAATCTCTTAAACTTGAACATGACGAAGCTCAACGGTCCTTTATGAGCTTAGCAATTTTACCTAGAAATAAACCCGAAGAAACCAATGTCCGGTCATAAAATTTAAAAGTTTCTTTGAAATAAAGAAACTATTTATAATTCTATTATTTTATTAAGAAGCTGGGATACTTAATACTTGAAATTTAACCATAAAAGGGTATAGGTTTTTCTATGTACAACTCAGATTGTTGCAATATTTCGTATTATAAGAGACAATTGGTGAATTTCGTTAAATTATTAAGAATATTTTATTTAATATAAACAAATTTTGTTTATATTAAATAAACTTTGCTTCTAACAACCAAACCTTTCTCTCAGTGTAGCCTGCGCTTAAATATGGCACTGGCTACAAATTCAATTTCTTAAGATTATGATGCTTGAGTAAATAAATTTATTTTCTTTAGCATTGTAATTCCAACTTCTGTTTATACAGTAATACATATTAAGCCGGCTACAGACTATGTGCACATGTACGCAAACTTGGGGCATACGCGTATATGTGCACGTAGTGTGTATGCACCACAAATCACAAACTTCGTCTATGTGTGGCATGTGTGGACGTTCGGATGGAAGTCGGTAAATGAAGCACACATCAAAGAGATAAATGGTGTCGTGCGGATACACACCACACGTGTGCCATGATAGCACATAGTGTGTATTGTGCATTCGTTGCATATTTGCATCAAGGTTAAATTTTGCAAAAGATGTGCAGATATTCGCACATACCCCACATTTGCGTACGTATGCACATAGTCTGTAGCCGGCTTTATGTATGTACATTCTTAAATTAATATAGTTGTTATAGTATTTATATAACGCTAATTTATTTTTTGTGGCTTTTACTATATCAATGCGTTAGCCTAGTTTTCGAAATGATTTCATTTTAAGCTTTGCAAACTTTTAGATTATGACGCATTATGTGCATTTCTTTATACTGCATTTCACGTTTCTTTATCAGCTGTTTACTATGTTGTATAGTAGGTATCAATTACTGCACTAGTTACCCTCATGATTAGAGATGAGATTTTTAGGTTGTATAAATTCAAAAAAAGGTAACTAAAAAGGTACTAATAAGAGATATTTTAGGTAAAAAAAACACTAATTAGGTACCAAAATTTTAATTGACTTTTCAATATTTTCGTTATCGAGGTTTTGTCTTTTCTCGGTTGTAATGTTTTTATACATTGAAAATTACCTCTCTACATCGCAAGGTGTTAGACTATGTAACTATGTAAATTGCACATTTTGAAACTGTTTTTTTGACATAAAAATCGCTTTTACAGCAAAACTTTTTGGACATTTTTTGTTAAAAATTTCATTGTCTTCAATTTTGTACCTAATACATTTTTCTATTTTGTCGCCCCGTTTTTGACTGACAGCGACATAAATAAGACTGTAAAATACAGAAGATATTGTCACCTGTTTGTATCTCAAAATCGGTGCAACGAAATAGAAAAATGTATAAGTAGTTTTTGTTGAAAATTTCATTCCCTACATTTTTGTTTATATACATTTTTCTATTTTGTCACAGCGTTTCTGAGATAGGTATAGATGATTATATTCTTTGTATTTTATAGTCTTGTTTATGTTGCTGTCAGTTAAAAACGAGGCGACAAAATAGAAAAATTTATAGATACAAAATTAAAGAAACTGAAATTTTTAACAAAAAATTTCCAAAAAGTTTTGCTGTAAAATCGATTTTTATGTGTCAAAAAACGGTTTCAAAATTATAAATACGCCCTCAAATCTTAAAATCAGAAAAATGTTTTGGAAATTCTAAAATAGGTTGCAAAAATTCAAAAATAAGTACTTTTTAGCAAATTGTTTAAAAAAAGGTAAAAAAGGTAAAAATAACTATGGCTCAGCTAACATATTTTTCCATTTAACAAATTTTAGTTCTAATAAAATGTAAATAGCAGCGTAAATAAGGAAAAGGTAAAAACCTAAAAATCTCATCTCTACTCATGATTATAAATTTATTTTACATTACAATAATTTTAATTTTAACCCTTAATAACTAACGTCAAATAATTGTCACACTATAACTATCGTGTGGTCACAGTAACCGCTAGCTGTTTTCTTTTCTTTCTATAAATAAAACAAGGCAACTTTTGACCACCCTTATTTATGACTAATTTTGAACGATGCGTAAAATAAACACAAATAAAAATATTTATTATGCAAAACCGGATATGCCACAATTTACAAAAATCAATCTGAGATAATCCTACTTAAAATATTATGATATAACAGCTGATCTACAAAATAGCAGGATAAAAAAAAGTACTTCTGAACTTGCAGCATTTATACAAGCTATTAAAGAAAGAATAAATCCGTTTGAAAGTAATTTACAAGAATAGTTATTGTATAACATTACAACAGGACAGGCAGTATAAGATCAAATATCAACATTCTTATTAAATATTGAAGAAAATGGAGATGAAATGCGTAGACAATTCATTAACGAATGTTCACAAAATCAGAAAAGATTTGAAGCACCGCTAAAGAAAAACAAAATTTTTAATTTTACCTGTGCCTTGAAGAAAACGAAGATAAAAGTGGCTGGAAAACTTCAAGAAATTAAATTACAACGAGATTTGTTTGGTCGTCTGTTTAAAAGTTGTTCTTTTTTTAAATTGTAAGGTGGGTAGGTACCTATCGTTCATGTTTTTCTAATACCTTGTAACATCTTAATTTGAATTTCTTACATCAGAAATACACTGACTGATGGGCAGATTCACTGACATTTCATATTATTCGTGGATTCACATGAGTTTGTTTAATAATAAAATTAATAATTTGATAATTATAATTTATAAAATTATTATAAATAAAATTATTCAATTTCGTTACGAAAATTATAATTTGTTGAAAAATTAAACACATCATTTAAAAAATGTTAAGGCTTAAATGCTCACACGTTATCTATACTCGATCTAATTTCAACCCTATACCTTCGCTAACAAATTCCAACAGCCTTATGCATAGTCGTACTCTTAAAATGGTTTTAAGAAGCTACTAGTTAAAAGCATTGTAAAAGCTACTAAAATGTTGGTATGCATAGTTCTTTTAAAAAGAGAGTTAGTATCATTTTAGTTGATAGAATACTTTAGTATAGTTTTCTAAATATTTATTTGGCATCACTGCAAATTGTCAGCTGAATAACTTAGACAGTTTACCTGCGATGCACATACCTAAAGCTTCAACAATACGTTTAATTACACGGCTTAGGTGAAAACCATGTTTTTCACTAATTTTATTTTAATCTGCACCTTTGGTAAAGCACTGTATAAATGCCAAAACTTAAATTTCGGGAGATTAATTAAAATTATTTAATTGATCTCTCATTAGATATATCATAACACGAGCGGTTTCTTTTTTTTTTAATATGTAATATTTGCTAAACTTTTCATTGTTATAAATAAATAATATAAAAAATTAAGTATATAATATAAATAATTCTATTTGTACATACAAAAAATTTAAATTCAGCATTTACAAACTTAAAAATATTAAATTAAATAATTATTTTATGCGTTTAGTATATTATGACAAAACATAATTTTCAAAATTGTCTACTTTTAGGTAAAAGTAACCTTAAAATGGTCTTAAACATGCCCAAAACCGTCACTAAATATTTAGTAGCCAATCGCCGATGTTAGTAGCCCTACTAAGGATAGTACCCTTTTAACTCGACTATGCATACAGGTTGCATGTTTGGCTACTACCTGAGATACTAGTAGCCCCTTAGTAGCTGCTTAGTTGACTATGCATAAGGCTGTTGCAGCCTTTTTTCCCTACCTTATTGACTGCCAATAATATTTTAGCATCACATGGCATCCGTTTAATGTTGACACCAAGTTGCAGTCGGTTTAATATAAACTGACTCAACCAAACTAACTTGCTTGTTTCGCGTGACTGCCATTCCGTTTGCACCTTTCAAAACGACTGCCAATTGTACTTTATTGTTTATAATGATAAAAACAATCAGGAATAAAAAAATTAGCCTGGTAACTGTAACCTAACCCAACTTCTTTTAGCCTACATGTTTCCCGAGACTGCCATTTTGTTCGCCTTTTCTAAACCGACTGCCAATAGAATTTTACTGTTAATAATAATGAAAATAATCGATAATGAAAATATTAGCTTGGTAATTATGGTCCAACCTGATCTCGTACCTTTGCACTTTCTAATGTAGGTATTATTTTTTGGCACTTTCCAAATCGACTGGTAGCTATATTTTGTTGTTTGTAATGATGAAAACAATCAACAATATAAAAATTAGCCTGGTATCTATAACTTCGAGTAACAATTTTAAACTACATGTTTCGCGAGACTGGCGATCCTGCCGCTCATTCCAAACCGACTGTCAATTATATTTTATTGTTGTTAATGATGAAAATAGCGAGTAACCAAAAATTTAGCCTGGTAACTATAACCTAATCTTATCATTAATACCTGCATGTTTCACGCAACTGCCGAACTCTACGGCCTTTTCTAATCGACTGCCACTAGTATTTTATTGTTTTTATTAATGAAAACTATCAGTAATAAAAATATTAACCTGTTGACTTTGACCTTTTTTTGAATTTTTTTTTGCAATTTTAATTGATTACTGTCTATAAAGTTCCCCGCTCCGGGCCGGCAGTCGTTCATTTTTGTAATCTCCACTTTCAAATTAACAAAATAAAATATAATTGAAACTGGTAAAAATCGTACAGGTATTTTGTCACGGGCTCCCGGACTATAAAGAGAGGCAAAAATACTAAACAAGCCAATAGTAATTGGTCACTAGACAGTAATTAGCTAACCCAAGTTTAAAGTCGTATACAGTATCCGTCGTAAGATTTAAAGTTTCTACAGTGTCTTTTTTCAGATCAGCTTCAAAAATTTAATTTTTATAATTTTTTTACAAAATGACTACATTTTGAATGTCATTTGAGTTTTAAAAAGTCGTTCTTTTTATCACTATCGATAAAATGAAAATAATATCACAATGTAAGATTATTTTCTTGAAAATAAAACATGCAACGTTTTTCGCTCAGTTTTTCGATATCTAGCACCGTTCTCGAAATATTGCTAATTACCTCTTGTTGGATGAATAGCTATTAGAAAGCAGTACAAACGTAGAAAGTACAAAATAGAAAACTATTTGACCCATGTCATTATGCCATATGTCATATGTAAGTCATTTAAAAATTATTATTATTTTATTAAAAAAAGATGCTTTCCTATATCTTTTTGGATGAGAAAGCAAAGCATTCTCTAGTCTCTAGTCACTGTGACAGTGCATGTCACCATATTAGAGTTCTCCTGTCATCAAATTGTGATATCTGTTCGCATTTTGTAGTTAAAAATTGCAACCTATTTTAATTTGTTTTCTGTAACAAACCGCCTTCAGGTAATTTAGGTAAAATTAATTGTAAATTACAATTTAGCTCGAGCCATAAAAATATTCATTTCAAAATTATCAACATGATTATGAAAATTCAAATATCCTCTAGAACTAAAAGAACTAAAGAACTAAAAGACTCAATTTATTATTAGGTCAAAATTTTAATCCATAAGCCATAAAATTTCTTATCTTGATTTTTATTATTTTTCTATCAGCATATTTTAGACATGCAATATTCAGCCAAATGAACATTATTAACGCTTTGCAAAGCACTAGTTTAACAAAAATCATAACATAAACAAATATGCAATAGTTAATAATATTCTTATTAAAATTAGCGTCAAATATAATAACCAACGCGAATTATTACAACTTCAACTATGTCAGAACCAATTAGATAAAAATACAAAAATTACCCCAACAGCAATATACACATATATACACGCCAAGGGTAAAATAATACACCCGCCGGATTCAAATGGTAGACAAAAATTTTGCATAAAAGAGAGGCCCAGAAAAATTATTAGTCAGTCGTTTTCCCCGGCAGTCGTTATCATGTAGTCTTTTTTTTTTCGAGCCGTCGTGTTTCTTCTTGGATTAACCCAAAAGAAACGTTGTTGATACCTTTTTTTCCTTTGTCATCTTTTTTGAATTTTTCTAAGTTGAATTTTCATTTTTTTTAATTAACTTTTTTTTAAATTCAATTTCAAAGCAATTCAACCTAAATAATTTGCTTTAAACTCACCCACCACATCACGTCGCAAATAAAAATATTTTGTGTGCACCCAGCATCGATAAAAAGTAATATAAACTTAATTTTCGCAAATGTTTTATTTTATATTTTTTGTGTCTTCGAAACAAACCAAATTTACGAGTCGAGCTTAAAAATCTACAGGTGAAATTGGTTTATAACCAACATAAAAATTAATTGTTTTAATAATTCATTATTATTTTCTTTCCTTTTGTGTAATCAATATAATCATATTTTATTTTATTTTAATTTATTTTATTTTATTTTATTTAATTTAATTTTATTTTATTTTATTTTATTTTATTTTATTTTATTTCATTTTATTTTATTTCATTTTAATTTATTTTATTTTATTTTTTTTCAATAAACTGTTGATCGAAACCTTAAGTATTTTTTTTTCTTGTACAAAAATAAGAAAATTTAAATTTTGGTTTAATTCTTACGTCTTCCGAGCTCGCTACGTTTTACCATAAGTTATACCATAATTTTATGGTGGCGGCGTACCTAAGAGGAATCCCGAAGGAAGATAAAATTAGACAGTTTCGTCATCCAAACCCATCAACTTCGAAAGTTTTGCAGCAGCAACGTTGATCTTTCTCTTTTCAAACGATCCAGGGTAGTTCAATCGTTGGCTGCGGTCATACAATTGAAGTTAGAGAGTTACAGTTCCTTAATCCTTATAAGGATTACATATAACAACAACAAAATGCCCTAGTCGTAAAACATTTGTCTTCTCTCTGAAGAGAAAATCGTAAAAGGCATATTTTTGTCGTTTATATTTTTATATGAAAGTAGAGGTCAAAATGAACATTCAAAATGTCTTTTAAATTTTTTTGAGTACGTTAAAGGCAAGAAAAAATAGACCAGATCAGACAGCTGAACTTCGGTTTGCTTACAAAAGCTTTTCAATTTTACGATTATTCAAATAGGTATATCTTATAGAAATAGATTCTGGGTTTGTAAAAGGCGATAATGGTAATTTACCTATACTATCGATTATGACATTATTCATAATTTTTACGTCGAGAACACTCAGTTTCTTAGCGCTGAGATTAGAAATCAAAAATCCAAAAAATGAGTACTTAGGCATTATTATACCCAGCAAACCAGGTCACGTTAATATCACGTCATATTCATGTCATTTTTGTCACGTACTTACGTCAGAAATGATCATACAATGACGTTATGATCACCAAAATATGACGGAAAAAGTCACAGACCATCGACGTCAAAATTATCACGTGATTGGTACGTTTGAAAATGTCGTCGAATAAACGTCATTTTTTAAAAACAAAATGACGTTATAATTTTGGTGATTATAACGTCATTGTGTTATATTAAACATTATATTATCATTACAATTTTGAACAGCTTAGTCTTGGGCGGAACTAAGGGGGTGCGGTGCGTGCGACGCAAGCGGGTCCCCTGTTAAAAGGTTATAAAAATATTTTAAATTACCGGCATAGTAGTACATCATACAAAAAATGAATACGCAATGATTTTCCATTTTAGCAGTACCAAAGTACAATTTTTTGTTTAGTGATTTGTGACTTCAGCTTTGCCAGAAGATCATTTTCAAAATTAAAGTTATAATCATAAGTCACTTAAAAAGTAGAAGTATTGTATTGATAATCAAGTTGCCTGAAATTTAGATATTGCCAAAATAATTGGTATATTTGCCGATGAAAAACAAAAAAGACAATAATAACCCAATTAAAAACTGACAACATAAGACGGCCATGTTTAAATCTGATTGGTGAGCCATGGCGGGCAGATCAAATATTTTTTTGAAATTCAATTTTTTTTTTAATTGTATGCTGAGTTTTAAGACTAACATCAATGTGCAGCATTTTTATTACAGTTTCATGTATATATATTATTTCAAAAAATTATTTCTATATAAGGAAACTCTCCCATTTTGAAACTGCGCTATTACTACGGAAAGATTTTGATTAAACAAGTGCCTTGTGCTGTGGACAAACCTTATTGAAACTAAATATTTTACACTTACGGGGCTACACATACATATATTATGTTTATTAGTGAGATTTTTAAAAAATACTCATTAATAACGTGAAAGAGCGGAGTCAACCGGCCAATATTTTTTTACATTTTTGATTATATTGACTCTGAAACATTTAAATAAAATTTTTGTAATTGTAACCAGAGGTGTTAAAAAGATCGATCCAGGCACTGAGCTCTTTACTCCTGGAATTGTGAAAACAATATTTTCATATATCATAATTTTTTATGTTTAATTACAATTTCAATATTCATATTAGTGTTTATTTGTATATTAATAAAAAATACAGCTAATTTTAGGACTGAAATCCACACTTATACCGAAAAATTCTTAATGACAAAATTAATCTTCAGGAAATAGTTCGCTTATTGAAAATAAGCTCAAAACATTGTTAAAGTATTGTTTTGCTAATCCACCAAATACTTCATCTATTACAGGAGCAAGATCATCATAAAGAATTTTTATATTGTCATTGATAGCTTTATTTAGAGTAGCTGTTAATAATTCGTTTCCGGGAATTAAATTGGTAAAATATATGGAAACTATATCAAGCTGTAGACCAGGCTTAACGGTTACAAACTCGAGATACTTTTTACCTTTCTTTTCAATATACTTTCCACGGAATTCTGCGTTTGCTATCATATTTGCTAAAACAATTAAGTTTATTTCAACTATTTACGTATGGGAAATATAAAACTCACTATTATTTAATACATATTTTCCAGTTGAACTGATTTCAAAAAGTAAGACTTTTCCATCTATGTTATAATCGCCCCTTAACATAACAAAAGGGAAGAATAACGTACTGAAACAAATTGCTTTATCAAAATCGAATGTAACATTTTTAATTTCGACATTCATTAATCCAGTTGCTACTTGATTCCAGGCTTTGGACCGAAAATGTAAAGACTTTGTTTCACCTGAACTTGTACTGATATCGTAATAATCCATTGGATCACCAGGAGGAATATTCATCTCTGGTATACCCTTTCTTAAGTATGGACGAATTTCATTAAAGGTTTTGATAATACATTTTGATAAATCGGGATTATTTCTTTTACATAAATTTACATATGAAGCTTAAAAAATAATGTAAAGTTAAATTTAGATTTTATATTAATATGTAATACTCACGAATAGATACCGAATTGGCATAGCATAAAAATGCTAAAACAAACACTGGATATTGCACCATATTGTGTTAACTGTAGTTTATGTTTAATTGAGTTTGAAATTAAAAATGCTTTTAAGTTAACCATTATTATATTTTGCATGTATAGTATATTTACGCATAATTTTGTTATTAATCATTATTGTTAGTGTCATAGTTGAGATATTACTATAATGGTTACTGCTTAATAAGTTTGTAATTTACTACGCGGACCAATGTAATCTGGAATTAAAATTAAAGTTGAGAATTAAGGAAGAAAACAGCTCAAGTGTAACTCTAGATTCTGGACAAGCTTTGGCACAGTGGCAACCGTTTTTGAGAAAACAGTGTTTAAAAGTTTAAGTGCAGTACTTCAGCGAGTTTATGCAACAAAAATTGAAAAAGCCCCTGATTGAGATGGTGACACGTCCGCAAGTGTCTAGGTTCATTTCCGTGCAGTAATAGTTTTTGTTTTTTTCAGTATTCCGTGTTACAAGTGCAGCAGCATCTAGTATGTTCTGTATCGTATTTGGGAAGATACACAGCGATCTGAAAAAAGTAACTATTTCTGAGAAGAATTGAACCTAGAACCTTCCAATCTACTTGCGAACACGTTAACATCTTATCAGCTAGAAAAGCTTTGAATTATTGTTGTATAAACTAACTAAATGTTTAAATACTATTTTTTTAGAAACGGTTGCTCATATCGCTTCAAAAAAACGTGATTGTTTAATTGTCATCAATGAAAGAGGTTTCCATTGATTTATTTGATGTTAATTATTCCATAAGTTTTCTTTTAAAAACTGTCCTAATAAAAACAGTTATCTATAGCAATTCTAGAATTTCAGCTTATTCTTCATTATTTTTAAATATTACTCAAGAATTGAATATGTTAAGCATTAAATTAGCTACTAAATGGTATATAGGTACCTATATTGTTTATTTAAAACTGTTAAGAATTATGGCGATTTTAGTTTTAGGCATTTGAGGAAATTTTACGGCGCAACACTCTGCTAATACTGACACGTTCTGGTAAAAAGAATTATTGAAATTGGAAATCTAATATTTTTTTTTATATTTTTTATTTTAATAATAAAAAATATTTTATTTATTTGTATATGCACCATTTTCCTTTTTTGTTCCTTTTTCAACATTCAGTCCCGGACTATGCAGTTTGCTGATTTATGTACTGAATTTAGTAGTACATAGTAATTGTTTTTATACTTTTCGCGTATAATTTTATCATGTTGTCTTACGTAACAACGAGATTACTATACCGGGTGCTAAATTAGTTAGCTGAACATAGGAAATTAACATGTAAAAACTTATTTATGCAAATTCGAATTCCTGCTTCCCTAATTATTTTAGAGAAAAAATGAAAGACACAAAAATAATGCAGAAATATAAACTGCCAATGATAAGACGATTAGATTTCATCTAACTTTTATTTAAAAGGTCAAAAAATGCTTTCGAAATTGTTAAAATTTGCATTTATCGCACTGGCCATGTATATATATTCAATATAATGGACAATTTGCATAAAATTCAAATTCACCTCAAAATGGTATTTATTGATAGTTGAATATACCTATAATCAGAATATTTGAGTGATTTATCAAAATTCTGTATTGTCCGCCTGCAAAAAATTAATGAAATGTTATAATTTATTTGAAAAAATCACGTGATTGAAATCAGGATGTGACGACAAGAGCCTCAACAATTGGTGCCAATACACCAGTATAATATCCACTAAAGTATCTACCAAGTAAGTACCAACCGGTAATGAAGTTATGAAGTAACCAAATTTTAGTTACTAATCGCCATTTTGATGACGTCAAAATCCTCAAATTTCAAATTAAGTCAGCCATATTTATTAATACGATTTCGCGCGACAAATATACATTTAAATTTTAATATTTTTTTCTGGCTTTATTTGTGAACCAAATTTTAAAAAATTAAGACATATTACATATGTTGTTATGTAGAATATTAATATGCTAAAATTAAAAATCATGCAAATTGTCCATTTATATTTTCCAAAATGATTACCAAGGAAACTTTCATGGCCAGTCCGATAAACGAAACTTTTAACAATTTCAAAAGCATTTTTTGGCTTTTTAAGTAAAAGTTAGATAAAATCTAATACTCTTATCATTCGTAGTTTATATTTCTGCATTATTTTTGTGTCTTTCAATTTTTCTCTAAAATAATTAGGGAAGCAGGAATTTGCATAAATAAGTTTTTACATGTTAATTTCCTATGTTCGGCTAAGTCATTCAGCACCCTGTATGTATAAAAAAAAATTAAAATATTGCATTTTGTGTCTCGTTATGTACTTTTTTAAATCTTTGACTACATTTTTTACTAATGTTTTTTGAAAATTTTAAATCTTGATTGTGTTTTTTACTGTTGTGCTGCTGTAGACTTATTGACTCTGATGAAGGCCTATATTAAAAGCCGAAACCGGTCAGCAATTATTTAGTGGTATTTTTATTTAAGGACTCAAGAAACCCAATATATGTTTCCATCTAACATTTATATATGCATTTTATAATAAAACGAAAAAATAAAGTGGATAAATACTATATTAATTTCATTATTCATATTTTTATTTACATATTAAAAGAATTATTAAGACCTACAACCACATTTTTCATAAAATTATGAACGAGAAACTAATTTTCAGAAAATAATTCGCTTATTGGAAATAAACCAAAAACATCGTTAAAATATTGTTTTGCTAATCCACCAAATCCTCCATCTACTATAGGAGCAAGATCTTTATACAAACTTTTGATATTTTCATTAATGGCTGCATTTAAAGTATTAGATAGTATTTCGTTTCCAGGAATTATGTTGGAATAATATACAGAAACGTGGTCAAAATTTAGACCAGACTCAATAGTTACAAACTCGAGGTATTTTTTACCATCTTTTTCAATGTACTACCCATGAAATTCTGCATTTGATAATGTATTTGCTAAAAAATATTAATGTCGTGGAACATTATTTCTACAACTAATTCAACTATATAGTAATTCTACAACTGACTAGCGTTCAATACAAATTTTCCGGTTGAATTGATTTCAAAGAGTAAAATTTTTGCTTCTGTTATAATCACCTCTGTACATAACAAAAGGAAAGTATAACGTACTGAAACAAGTTGCTTTATCAAAATAAAATGTAATATTTCTTATTTCAACATCCATTAATCCAGTTGCTAGTAGGTTCCAGGCTGTGCCCCGAGAATGTAATGACTTTGTTTCACCTGGACTTGCACTGGCATTGTAAAGTGCTATTGGATCACTTGGAGGAATATTCATTTCTGGTATACCTTTTCTTAAATATGGATGAATTTCATTAAAAGTTTTGATAATGCATTTTGATAACTCTGGATCATTTCTTTTACATAAATTTACATATGAAGCTTAAAAAATAATATTAAGTTAAGTTATTTAGCTGTCATGCAAACTAAGTAATACTTGGTGATACTCACGAATAGATACTGAATTGCCAATTGAAAACAATGGAACAAAAATTGAAATACCAAATACTAAAACAAATACGCAGGTACTGCATTCTATTACCGTGGTTGGTTTTGAATTGAGATAGAAATTAAAGATGTGATTCAATGTATCAAACTATTATTTATTGCATACATAATATTGTGCATACATTTGTTAGCAATTGCATTTCAGTTGCTGAATTGCTAGTTAAACTACGTTTAAGGATTAACCTACGTTTATGGCTACCTGATTGGTCAGATATCAATATGATCTGATGTGAGTTTAAACTCTGATCTTACAATTAGTTTAAACCACAACTGAAATACCGGCCCTTATACATTTGGCTCATTCAATTTATGCACCTGTACATTTATGCATATTATAGAGAAAATTATGGAAAAAAGTGTTTACTAAAATGGTTTCAAAATACGAAATTTACACCTGTATAAATTAGATTCGTACAGGTAAACTTGACCGCTGCCAGCTGCCAGACGTGTCGCATCTATACCAAGCTTTATTAAGAAAACCAATATCAAATTTCTAGCCATACTAAAATTCTTTCTTGAAAACGTTACTAGCTCTCGGACTATGAGACATTGTGTCATTTCGTGTTACCAATAATTCGAACAAAGCTTTTATGGTTTATGATTGAATCAGTACAAAACCAAACGAGATTTCCTTTTTGCTACTCCACCAAACTGTGCGCATCTCCATACATTTGCATAAAGGTGCCGGAAGCATAATATTATAATACATTTTTGTCATTAGGAAGTTATGACGTTATGAAGTCTTACTTTGACCAATAATAATAACTACTACTTTTTCTTGTCCCATCTCGTGCCGTCCCGCAGTGATGCCTCGTCCAGTAGGTCCATTAGGTTGTAAAATTAAATGAAAAATTTTTTTTGTATTCTTTAGATGTCAATATTAACGTACTGAAAAACCAAAACCATTCAATTTTATTTTCCCATAAAGGAAAAGTCCAATCAAGATGTAAAAATACGTGCAAGTTGCCAGACTACTACCTTAATAATAAATGTATAATAAAGTATTACGTACGAGTTTGATTATTCTTTATAATAATGATAAATTTCATGTGAACAGGTTTAGCAGAAAAATGTCGCAGTAATTTTGTTTTTTTAACAAAAGGTATATTTACTTATATAATTATTTATGTAATAAAACTGTTTGAAAACTTAATTGTTTTCTAATAATGCAGCGATTAATATGCTACGGGGTAATTATTTTAAATCATTTTGAGAATAAATTATAGGTACCTACGTTATTAAGGTAAGTATCTATATATACCATATACTACAGGGTGGCCCCGGATACACTTTACATAACTTAGGTGGATATAGAAGATACTTTTCTAACAAAAATGTTTAGCAAAATTTTTTTTTGAAATTCAAACCTTTGAGATTTAGGCCTCTTTAAAGCATTTTTGTAAATTTCCAACTTCACATGGCCATAGTCCCGAATTCCGAATAGGAAATTTAACGGACTACACCATTTGGCAAAGTGAACAATTTTCGTTGAAAGTTAGTAAATACTTATATGTACGAAAATCGTATTCCATTAAATTTTATTAATCCAAAGTGAATTCCAAATATACCTATCGTGTTTTTTCGTGTTTGTGTTTGAGTTTGTTTCAAAATCGTCGAGAATATAAGATGACCACAAGGCGAAAAGTTGCACTAGCAAAGAAGGAATTAGCTGCTAAGCGTAAAGAGCTCGTTGCTAAGGACAAGGAAGCTGTTGCTTGCCCAAGGAGGCTGAGAAGCGCAAGAAAGCATCAATTGTGATAATCACAATTAATTCATTTTTTATGTTTTTTTATTCTTTATTCTTCACATTTTCACTTAAAACTTATTAAAAGATTTTTTTACTTTCCAGCAACTTTTTAGGGGGTGGTCAACTTACATGTCAAAAATGAAATTTGCCAATTTTAGCTTCTTCGGGAGAATGGTCATAACTTTTTTGTTTTTCGCGTAATCTAAAGAGTTAGCTAAGGACGTCCTCTTTCCAATGGTTTCATTATACAGGGTGCTGATTGACTTAGCCGAACATAGGAAATTAACATGTAAAAACTTATTTATGCAAATTCCTGCTTCCGTAATTATTTTAGAGAAAAAATGAAAGACACAAAAATAATGCAGAAATATAAACTACGAATGATAACAGCATTATATTTCATGTAAGTTTTACTTTAAAAAGTCCAAAAATGCTTTTGAAATTGTTAAAAGTTTTATTTATCAGACTGGCCATGCAAGTTTCCATGGTAATTATTTTTTAAAATGGAAATTAAATTGAATTTATTACATGGCCAGTGCGATAAATGAAAATTTTAACAATTTGAGAAACATTTTTTGACCTTTTAACTCAAAGGTAAATGAAATGTAATGGTGTTATCATTCGTAGTTTATATTTCTGCATTATTTTTGTGTTTTTCATTTTTTCTCTAAAATAATTAGGAAAGTAGGAATTTGCATAAATAAGTTTTCACATGTTAATTTCCTTATGTTCGGCTAACTCATTCAGCACCCGGTATATCCAAAAATATTAATTTGAAGATGAGTTATGAGCAAAAATGCTAAGGGTGGTCAACTTACAAGCCTCTCCCCAATATTTCTTTTTAAATTTCTTCTTAAAAATCACGTTTTTATGTTTATTTTTCTTAAATTTATGTTTTAAAAACGTAGGTGATTTTTAGTTTGACAGCATGCATATCATGAACCATATAAAATTTGTTTTATAAAATACAGTATGTTTACAATTATTACACGTTTCCTTTGGCACTTTCTTGCGCTTTCAAATGCTTTCAAGTACGTTGGCGTTTTGCAGCGAAATATGAATATAGTACAATTCGTGTTTAGTAATACGAGTAGCTTCCGTAAGCCTATTTCAATAAAACATTTGAAAATTTGTATCCCAAACAGTGACACTTTGCAAAGTTAAGAAAGGGATTGTTAACCCCTTAAATATTTTAGGGAAGATTATTTTTTAAAACACATTACTCACAGTTATTTCTTCCCCCCTCTTCTAGAATATCTTTTAATTTGTATAGTCGCTTTCTTTTATGGTATTACCTAGTTTTTATATTCCTCTTTTTACCTCCAAGAAAATAACACAAGATTTTTAAAAACAATTTTGACTTGTGATAGGTTATTTTAAATACCTTGAAAAGCTTTATCCAGAATAGGTAAAATTAATTTTTTATCTATTATCTGTCAAAAATTATAAGCTGTCAAAGTTGAAACTTCAAGAGTGAATAACTCATCAAGTACTAAAGGGATCTCAATCAAATTTTGTATGTAGGAACATTGCTTCCACAGAACTAGGCAGCATATTGAATCATTTGATAAAAATTAGGAATTCAACATGAAAAAAAATGATTACGTTTTTTTGCGAAATCTTGAAAAAAGTCCTTGTCCCTCGATTTTCTTCGGCATTTCTGCGTCGATTGCAATAAAACATTTTGGACGTATGTCTGGTAGGCTCTAGTGGTGAAAATAAGGTTTTGGCAGAGAAATCTTTGCCAGGGCTACCACAATAAAATAAATTTAAAAAAATGAAAATGACATCACATCTCCGGAAATGTACATCCGATTTTCTTCAAATTTTGTGTGCTAATAAAGCTTTTAAAGTACAAGTATTGGTGAGAAGATAATTGAGCTAAATGTAAAAGTAAGAAAATTACATAAAATATTAACTGAAATCTTAATTTATCTATTTTTTGTGAAAATTTGTTAGATGGCTTGTAGAAAATTATGACATACGTTCGAAAATTTAATAATTAATCTGACAGTTATCAGTATTTAAATAATTTAATAACGATTGAAAATTTGTGTGCTGTATAATATGTAATGCCATGTGTAATGGTGATCAAATTTTGTAGTAATTGGGATGTGCATCTTAATTTTGACCATTACAACGGGAATTCCGCCATCATATGTAATTCTGTTAGGTTTGTCCAATTGAATTGAACCACAAATTCAGCATTTCTTTAAAGAACAATATTTTGCGTTGAATGAACGGTCAATAATACAGTAGAAAACCAACATATCCACTCTATGTTCCTGAATGGATGGATTAAGTAAAGTATAAAAATATGAAAATTTAAATACCACCCATAAACAAATAATTTTTATTGCATTCAGAATCAGTTTATTTATGTTGTTTAATTGCGAATTAGAAATCTATCTTCATCACAAGAAAAGATCAATTATAGACGTCGTGATTCAAGTCTGTTCCACTACTGTGAATAATAGTTAGACATTTTTTTGTAACAGAACAAACAGATAATATTGCGGGGTCTTTATATTTTTATATAATTTTAAACAAAATAGCGGCAATAGTATGGGGGGGGGGACAAACCAGATTCTCGTTAATATATTCATGCGCGTCAGTGATAAAGATATAACTGAAAGTTCAAAAAATTACAAAAAATGCTAAAGAATACAAGCTATAGGTATATACAAACAAAATAGTGCTAAAAGTATTAATTTAATTATAATTTTTCATTTACAAAACAATCTCCGAATTTCTTTTTGTAATTTTTAGCTATACTCGATTCATTTAGCACATTCAGTTGATGTAAACAATGATCGCTGCGTGATATCCACATGCTTGCTTTATATTCAATTGCGATTGGATGCTCATAAGATCAAGACAACCCTATATACCGTCCGTACTTACAGTTTTTCATTGTAAGTAGATGCATATAATTTTCACACGGCGTTTGAATTTCTAAAAATACAGGGCAACCTAGATTAGTCCCTTTCTGTCAAGCTCCTCTCCATAAATCACGTGCAAACAGCATGTATTTGTTATTGTCCACTGAATGTGCTAAATGAATAGAGTATAGCACTTTCTCGGGAGAACTTCGATACTAGGGTAGAAATAAAATATCATTATCGATCATCTCTCCGAAATTAGAATTATGATGAGACTTGAAGTTCCGTGACGACTACTATATACACCAAACAAATCTCCGAAAATCTTAACAGATTTCGTTAAAATTTGGTGTACTTTTGATTGGAGGTATATAGCGGCAGAAGTGACGACATTTTTTTAAATAATATTAATCCTTAAAGGGTTTTAATAATATAGAATAATATTATATTAAGCAATTGAAGTATAATAAAATTATTAAAGAATACAGTAATATTATAGTATCTAAATCCACATTTTAGGTAGAATTCTAGATGAAGAAATTAAGAAATGAGGAAATAGTTTACTGAAAATAAGCTCAAAACATTGTTATAGTTTTGCTATTCCACTAAATACTTTATATATTACATGAGCAAAAAGATTCAAAAAGATTTTTTATATTGTCGTTGATGGCTTTATTTAGAGCAGTTGTTAATAATTCGTTTCCGGGAATTAAATTGGTAAAATATACAGAAACTTTATCAAGCGTTAGATCAGGTTTAACGGTTACAAACTCGAGGTATTTTTGACCATCCTTTTCAATATACTTTCCATAAAGTTCTGCATTTGTTACCAAATTTGCTAAAACAATGAAGTTGATTTAAAATTTCTACCAAGTAAAATAAAACTCATTAGTATTTAATACAAATTTTCCAGTTGAATTAACTTCAAAAAGTAAAATTTTTCCATCTATGTTATAATCGCCTCTTAACATAATAAAAGGAAAGAATAAGAAACCGAAAGAAGTGCTTTATCAAAATCAAATGTAACATTTTTAATTTCGAAATCCATTAATCCAGTTGCTACTTGGTTCCACGCTTTGATTCGAAAATGAAGTCGAAATGTGCTATTGGATCACCAGGAGGAATATTCATTTCTGGTATACCTTTTACATACATTTACATAAGAAGCTTAAAAGAAATTTTAAGTGTAGTTATTTAGCTGTGGTGCAAAATAAGTAATACTCACGAATAGATTCTGAATTGCAAATTGAAAAAAATTGAACGAAAATTAAAATGCCAAATACTATGCATTCTGTTGGTTTGTTTGGTTTTCAATTGACAAAAAAATTATAAAAATGCGTTTCAATTTATTGTATAGTAGGTATATTATTTATTGCATAAGGTATTTAATATTATGCGCATACATTTGTTATTAATTGTTTAATAACCGTTTGTTACCTAATGATATATTAGATTGTAATTAAATAGAAGTCGCCATACTTGCGTTCTACCAACGTACTATTTTTGAAGCCATTCATATAAGTAAAGCTCATGAGCACCAGCTCATAAACCCCTGATTTTGTCAAAATAGTCAACTTTTGCGATAGTCTGCTTTAAAAGTGGTGATGTAATTACATATGATTATTCACATATTTGACACACATCAGGAGAATATATTAAATTAACTCTCAAAATAATTGTTCCCAATTTACAAGAAAAACAATAAATTTTGTAATCTTAGAAATAACCAGCATTTCTTGTAGCTTCTACTAATTGTAAGATTTATTTCGAAACTCGTTAGGTCATCCAAGTTGCAACGGCTTTAGCTAAACTCAGCGTAGTACAATAGCATCAAACTCTTCCAAGTCCATTAAAAGAAAAATTGGATATTACCCAATAGTTAACATCATTATTTTATTTATTTATTTTTTAATAATAACAATAATCCTTAAAATTTAATAGTAGTAATAAAAAATATAAACAGTTAAATTATAATAGTAAAATAACGATTACCTAGGCAATTTTTTCTTATATAATGTTTAATTATTATTACTCCAATGTTCAAATCCGTATGGATGAATGTTAGTACACAATATAACAAAATTATTGCACCTGTATCCACATCATCGCATCGGTAGAATGCTTAATGAGAAAATTAACCTTCAGGAAACAGTTCGCTTACTGAAAATAAGCTTAAAACATTGTTAAAGTACTGTTTAGCTAATCCACCGAATACTTTATGTATTATAGGAGAAAGATCTTCAAAAAGATTTATTATATTGTCATTGATGGCTTGATTTAGAGTATTTGTTAATAATTCGTTTCCGGGAATTAAATTGGTAAAATATATGGAAACTATATCAAGCTTTAGACCAGGATTAACAGTTACAAACTCGAGGTATTTTTGGCCATCTTTATCAATATACTTTCCATGAAATTCTGCATTTGCTACCATATTTGCTAAAACAATTAAGTTGATTTAAACTTTCTACGTATTTGAAATATAAAACTCACTAGTATTCAACACAAATTTTCCAGTTGAATTAATTTCAAACAGTAAGACTTTTCCTTCTATGTTATAATCACCTCTTAACATAACAAAAGGAAAGAATAACGTACTGAAACAAGTTGCTTTATCAAAATCAAATGTAACATTTTTAATTTCGACATCCATTAATCCAGTTGCTACTTGGTTCCAGGCTTTGGACCGAAAATGTGCAGACTTTGTTTCACCTGAACTGTCACTAATATCGTAATACTTCATTGGATCACTAGGAGGAATATTCATCTCTGGTATACCTTTTCTTAAGTATGGACGAATGTCATTAAAGGTTTTGATAATGCATTTTGATAACTCTGGATCATTTCTTTTACATAAATGTACATATGAAGCTTAAAATACAATTTTAAGTTTAGTTATTTAGCTATCAAGCAAAATAAGTAATACTCACGAATAGATACAGAATTACCGATTGAAAACAGTTGAAGAAAAATTGAAATACCACATACTAAAACAAATACCAGGTACTGCATTCTGTTGCTGCGGTTGGTTTTTAATTGTCATACAAATTAAAAATGTTTCTCAATTTATTGAACCATTATTTATAGCATACATAATATCTAATATGCATAAATTTGTTATTAATTGTTAGACTACGACCACGTTTTATGATCCAAACGCTGCATTTAGATACTAATGGTGTGTTACATTGTATTTAAATTGAAGTAGCCACACTTTAGTGGATTATTACATTAACCCTGCGGCAGTCGCGCCACTTATTTTCATTTAAGCGGTCGCGCTGGGGTCCTTAGGCCCGCATAATGAGATATGAGTTATTTTGTGATATTATGTTGAATGCTTGCATGTCACACAAAAACTATTAAAAGAAAACAAGTTTTATTCAAAATTTCGGTTTCGAAGGAGGTAGAACAGGTAACTGTTCTGTGGCAATGCTCTAGACAAATAAATTTCTCACAGGAACCGCAAATGATTGTCGTTTTCTGTTCTTGTGAGAACCACACTTGTGGCAGGAAAGCATACCTACTCACATCCATTCGATATCATGATGAATATGAAAACAATTTCAAATTTTATCAACAGTGCAGACCTCTGTTCTCCGACGCGACTGCCGGATGGTTAATTATGATTTTTGCCACAGCGTTTAGATCACAATCATAAATCGATCATGGAACGTTGTCTAAAATATTGATATGGTTAATATCGGACTTCATTACCTTTACTTTTTTACATTACCTTTAATTTTGTAACCTTCATCCGGGTGTGTGGGCGGTAGTTTTCAGTATCATTATAAGGTTAACGTCAAGGGCGGTCATAAGGGGGTTGTAAAACCAATGGATTATATTTTAGACTTTAGAGGAATGTCCTTACTAAATTATTTCTTTTAGTTTTTTTACTTTTACCGTTTTTCGTAATAATGCAGGTAATCTTCACTTTTTTAAATGGTAACCATCCCCTTATAACTGATTTTAATTCTATGTTTTTTTGTAAAACTTCTATTTATTTGTAAAATTTGTAATTATTTTTGAATTTTCTGATTTTACCGCCAACTAGTTGAGGTAGCAACAACTATATTTTGTCTCTCTCTAATACTTACTTTGCGATTTACATTTCTGAGTTTATCTTAGTTTAAATCTTAGTTTAAATAAGTGATTAAAATTCTCAATCTCAAATTTGGACAGGATTGGAATTATATTTGAAAGTGATTAAATTGATTTTGGATGATTGATATTTGAATTTAAAAGGTTATATTTAGTTAATTGGTAAAATTATAAAATTTAAATTTTGTATCACTGAATAAATTTGATACTGCTACATATACAGCGATTCATCAATTTGATTTGCCGCTCCATTTATGATACAAATATATTTTTGTAATTGTATTTGGATATGTTTGGCATTCCAAAAATCATATAATTTCTTATAATAATTAAACATAAATTTTTTTAAATTAACCCATCAAGTACCAGGGTCCTCATTTGAGGACAGTAACTTATCGTAGGCCTTAACAAAATATATAAGATTTACAGCCGTATTCATAAAAATATCTTAAAATACTCTTTAAACCTATTTTAGTTAAAACGTGTTTTAAGGCTTACACAGCTGTTTAACTTTCGTTCATTCATAAACGGCCCGTAAACCTCCGTTAACTAAAATTTATATCTACTTTTGTAAAATATGCTTGGTACTTAATGGGTTAATAATTAAAAATTAAAAATCAGTTAGTAGGAAGCCCGGTAGAAAAACAGAAAATATTGAATTTCTCTGGAAAATGGTTTTAGTTATTTTTGGATTGATGATAAAAAAAATTAAATATACTTGAAATTAAAACTTTTTAAAAATAACCTTTTATTTAAAATTAAATAAAACTGCATTCTAAAGTAAAAAATGAAATAATTTTTTAAATAATAACAAACAAAGCTCCTTGAAAAGAACTATATAAAAGCGTGGGGCTAATAATTTCATATACAAACTGAACAGTATAATTGGAAAGCAAAACTGAAACTTATACATACATGCATTGTTGTAAAATTGTTCTTGAAAATTTAATAGCAGCACGCTTTTATATAGATGTTTTCAAAGAGCTTTGTTTGTTTTTATTTAAAAAATTATTTTATTTTTTTACTTTTTAGTGCATTTTTTAAAATTTTAAATAATAGGTTTTTTTTTAATTTTTAATTTTTTATTTAATTTTTTTATTTTTTACTTAATTTTTTTATTTTTTAATTTTTTAGTCTTATTTCAAATTTATTGTAAGTTATAATTTATTAATTACTAGATTGCTTAGGTTGTGCGACCTAAAGACCGCACTGTAACTATTGTTAGATTTCCATCGAGCAGAGCAGCAGGAAAGGGGGGGGGGGTGTTATAAAATAAAAAAAATAAAATTAATTAAGTAACCAATCACAGTAATTCAAAATTTTAAGAAATCATAAATTTGATTGGTTACTTGATTCAACGTAAAAAAGGATTTCAGTTTATTGGAATTGTAAATCAAACTACAAAAATTTAATCTGTCGACGTTTCGAAGATTTTATATCTTTATTTTCAAGACTGAATAAAAAAAATAGAAGTACATACCCAAATCGGGCCGTGAATACTGTGTTACTTGATTATTTATCGAACAGATTCGTATCCGATAGATATCTCGAAGTGAAGTAAATGGGCATAAGAATAAAACGTAAGTATCTCAATCAATTTTATTATTACGTATCAAGCCTGGGAGGTCGCCTTTTACGTTACTTTTCGCCCTGTATGTTGAAAATGTTCAATGCACATAGATGCATGGGCTTTATCACTTTCAGTTTTTTTCCGATTTTTTGCTTATTTTTCAGAATATTTGAAAAACGAAATTGTAGTATGAAAAAATGACGAAGGGCAACGCAACGGTCTCGCCAAGTTAAATAAAAGCTTTTAAAGAAGCAATACAATATCTGTATCGAGTTTTTAATCATATTTTACTTTTCGCGTTTAAAAACAAATGGCAAATGGCTTAACAGTTTTAACTCATTATGATAATAATAATAATTGTATACAATAATAAAATGTATAATAAATGTATATTAAAAAATATTACGTAAGAGTTTGAATATTTTTCTTGACATGATAAATTTCACGTGAACAGGTTTAGCGGCATTCGATAAAAATGTAGTAATATCTCTTTTTTTACAGAACGTATTTACTTGTATATTTGCATAATACTATTATTTGAATAGTTAATTGTTTTCAATTATTGTAGGGATTACTATGCTACGGGGCAATTATATTAAATCATCTTGAAAATAAATTATACATTCTTAAAATAAGTATATACCTACCACATTGACATAAATATTATATGCTTCAGATATCATTAGTGTCGTATCAACTTTGATCATGGTCAATCTTCACAGTTGGCACGAGAGCTCCTAAGTTAAAATAGTATCTACATAATTTACTAAAAATAAAAATTGAACTTATCAAGCAACTATTTGGGGGTTAATAAAAAGATAAAATTTAACGCTTATGAATATGATAAATATAAAATAATTATAATTATTACTGTAAGGGCCAACAGGGCCTGTTGCAAAAAATAGAATTTTATAAAGAATGACCGAAATAAAGCGAGCTGATACTGACAGAAATTTGAAAACAAAGCTGGCATATTTAAAATTTTTTTAGTAACAGCAGTAAATAATGATAAATTTGAAAACAAAGCTGGCATATTTAAAATTTTTTTAGTGACAGCAGTAAATAATGATAAATTATTTTGCATTACTTTGCTGTATTAGTTTGATTTATTTCGCGTACCTATTATTTAACATGGAAATATGTCGATGTGATGAATATAATGAAATTATTAAAAAATCAAAATATTATTGGACAATAGGAACCCTATCGCCATTAGTTAAAAAAGTAGAAGGTAAAAATAGTTTAAATAAGCATTTTAAATAAGTTATGTAATTTAATCGGTAAAAAATATTCATTTTTCAAAGTGCAATGTTTATAAGTTTATAATAATTATTATGTACTATACTATATCCCTTATGAAGGCAATGGCAAACCACCGAAGTAATCTGCTTTGAAAACCCTTCATAAAATGAAGTGGTTAGCCAAAACCCATTCTGGGTTATAACGCAACTGTGTAATAATTATTCATTATGTAACAGTAGATTAAAATGTATCTTAATTATATAGATCCATATTTTTGTATAAAATAACATAATTTTTAATAGTTCCTGAAAAAGGGTGGTTAGTATGGATGAGAAATACACCAACACATCACGATTATAGAAACTTTAAATCAGTTGTACGCACATTCCATCCTAGAACTATATGTGCAGAGCAGCCGCTAGTGTTTGATAAACCCGTCGAAAAAATTTGGGTACCAGTTCTTCCTGGATTAATTTCTCCAAAGTATACTTTCTGTAAGTTGCTGCGATATAGCCAATTTACACAATTATTAATGTTGCAGATTAGTTAACGAGTCCAAAGGTTTGTCCGACAGACCTTTCTAATTATTGAGGAAAAAAATTTTATGGTAAGAAACATGACGTAATTCTGTATGAAATAAATAACTAAGATAATATATTATATTTTCTTTAAATAAGTATGATTACATTATTTGCCTTTTATTCCTGCACATAGCCTTTTATTTTCACTGGCCATGCAATAGCTATTGCTGTTCAATGGATATTGATGGCTATGATATAAATATACCATTACCGTCAAACGGGGTGAGTCAGGACATAGGGGGTCAGTTGGGACAAACATGTTTTGCTGATAAATAGCGGTAGATTTTAATTTCAAGTTTCAAAACCTACTCACCGATGTCCTCTATAGTGAATGTTTGTATTCTATCTGTACTTATCACGTACGTGTTCGTCAATAATTAAAATTTGATTATTAAAAACAAAACAATTTTTTTTTTATAAATAATATCAGTTTGTTTGGAAATTAAATTCTTGTTAAGACTTCTTATGTTGACGTTTCAGAGAATTTATTCCTCAATTTTCAAGACTAAAAATATACACAAATGAGTCCTAAAACTAGTGTTGACAAAATTCTATTTTGCTCACCAAACAAATTCGTGATGATCATAAATAGTTTTTTTTTTAGTAACTCTTAACAGGAATTTAATTTCCAAACAAACTGATATTATTTATTAAAATTTTATTAACATCGGATGAGGATTATCTACATTTATATATAATAACAAGAGTTTTTCAAAGTTTTTAAAAAATTGCCTGTTTTTTATTAATTAGATAAGTCTGTTGGACCAAAAGGAGCACATTTTTGTAAAGGTGATGTGTATGTTTTTTTAAGTCATAAAATATATTTCTACTTTCCCCAAACACGAGAAAAACGGGCCAAACTGAGCATTTTAAAGCGTTGTCCCGACTCACCCCAAACACTGGGGTGAGTCGGGACAGCAAACAAAAATTGTTTTCTCCTAATTTTGATAATTTTTTGCTAAAGTATTTAGTTCAAGTTCTAGCTTAGGCTTCGACTGCAACATGGTTAAATACTTAAAAGATGCAGTCATTCAAAATATACCAAAACCTGTCCGGACTCACCCCGTTTGACGGTACATTATAAATTTTGAATTATTTTATTATTTATTAAAATTACATAAAAACAAACACAAACAGTAGTCTTATTTTCCATAAATTACATTTTGTATTGGGAACTAATTTGGAACTTTACAGCTCTATCTTCAGCCCAAAATGAAGTAAATTATAAAATTCCTAAATAAAACTAACGTTAAAAATCTACAAATACAAACGCAGATAACCAAAATCTTATACACTTTTGTTTAGCATCAGTGAGTAGGTATATCAGTGGTAATTTAAAACCCAAAATTAAGTTACATAGAGTTTAAACTTCAGTGCCATTTTTGGGATTTAATTATACAGTTATAAGATGAAAAGCAAATTACATTATTAAAGTATGGTGTGTTGTCTAGTGTTGCTAGCGTTTTCCAATTAAAAAACTTTTATTTTTAATTTTATTTTTATTTTAAATTTTATTATTAGGACAGGGCCGTAGCTAGCGTTGAATTTAAGGTAGGGCAGCGGTGGTTACAAGTAGGGCAGAAGAGTAAATTAAAAGCTAATAAGGCCAACACCGGGTAGGGCATTGCCCCACAATGTCCCCCCCTAGCTACGGCCCTGTTAGGAACCAGGCTGAATTTAATCCCTTATTGGCTAAATTTGAAGGTAGGAGTTGTCTGTCACTTGAGAGCACTTTCCGGTCCATTTCTTTTATTAACTTTACATAATTTTTGTTCTGTAAAGGTAAGCGTTCACTTGTCCGCATCGAACTCACCGCCAGCAACGCCGTCATCGCATTTTCAGTTGCTTTGCATTATTTTAAATGAGCCAGCGTTCATTACATCGTATCGTTCTACACGGGCTCATGCATATACGAAGATTCGTACGATGCGGACGGTGACGACGATGCGTATAAGTGAACGCCTACCTTAAATGGGATGGTTTTTAAAAAAAGGTTACAATGTTACCTAGACTAAAGCTGAAGATTGATAAATATATTATTTGGCATGATGTGAAATGTTTATTTTCCAAATCCAGTGTTAACAAAATAAATATATAAAATTTCAAGTTTATTAATATTTCTTTGCTTAATTCTATTTAAACTTCAAAACCTGTTAACTATAGGCAATAATGATTACTGATTATAATCTAGTATTTAGTTAATCTCAGGTTCTTTAAAATTAATAGTTTCTGTGCTTCTCATCATTTTCAAATATTATAAATAAAACCAAATGGTTTTCGTTTAAGATTTTCTTTGATGATAGTGCTATTTGCTAACGTAAACAATAGTGTCTTATTGGAATCAGTATTATTTAAAAAAATGAAGCCATTTATTTTTTTGGATAAAGTTGATCAACTGGAAATAACTTATAAACTCCATTAAAGTAATCTTTCAGTAATTCTCCAATAGTTTCTTTTATGACTGGCGATAAATCTTTGAATAATGATTCTAAATTATCATTTACGAATGTATTAAAGGTTTTAGATACTTGTTTGTCATCAAAAACGTCATCAAATTTAACATCAGCGTGTTCGATTTCCAATTCTGTTACATCTATTTTCTTAATTGTTATATACTCTTTTCCTTTCTTTGTGTAATAATTTCCATACCAATCTCCTTCGAACATTAGGTTAGCTAAAAATTTAAAAACCCTGTATTGCTTTCTTAGTTATCGCTTTTGCAGCTGCCCAAGACTTATCAACTTACTTGCGTTTATATCAACATGTCCAGAAGTATCAATTTCGGCGAGTAACACTTTGCCTTCCACTTTATATTCACCTATTATCTGCAATTTGGGTATCTCCATAATGGCATTAAAATGAACATTTTCGAAGTCCATAGTATGTTTAGTAATTTTCATATTCTGAAATCCTTTCAAAATTAAATCGGATAGCAGAATAAGAATTTGAACTGTTTCACTATTTCTAGAATCTAATTTTATAGATTCGACTTTAAATGGATCTATCGGCGGTATATTCATTTCTGGAATTCCTTCGACCAAATGGGGTTTCATTTCATACACAGTATTAATGAAACATTGTGCAACTTCTGGATCTGTTCTATCGCACAAGTGAACATAAGAAGCTGAAACAAAACGACCATTAATAATATCAAAAATTCAAGATTTTATAAAAACAATCTTACGAATATCTCGTGCAGTTGCATAATTTTGATATAGCATTATAAATAATAAAAATTTGGAAAACATATTTTGTATTATTTACAATAGAAATAAACAGCTTGGTAAATAGTTCTTTAATAACAATATTAGATAAGCATTCTTTTCCTATAGTATTAAAATCGCTTCAAAGTTACATAGCCATATAATTAAACGTGAAATTATAAGGTGTTTTTTTGTTAAATAAAAGTAATGCACAATTAAAATGATATTAGAAGTAACTAACTTTTAAAAGTAAGTGCTTGTTCACAACATGTACATTGTGAACAAGCACTAATGCTAACTGAAAAGAATTTTTAGAGCCAGATAAAATTTTTATTTTTGTTTTAACACTATTATATAGCTCAGAAAAAGTACGAAATTATATCAAAAGTTTGTTTGGCAAAAAAGGTAAGAAATTTTTCTCAAAAAAGAAAGGAAAGAAGACAAATTCAGAAAAGAAGTTCGTTTTTTGACTACAATTAATAAATAAATTGTTGTTGAATGCAATAGATTTAGACCACCAAAATAAGAAAATTTTTAAAATCAAAACGATTATATTTTTTGATAAATAAAAAGTAGATGCAGTGCCATGCCAAGTAATTATTTGAAGTTTGTCAATCGTACTTATTGAAAATTTTACCTATTTATGTATTTTAATTGTAGAGAAATTATTTCTGGACTACTATTTCTATTGTAGAATTTAAGCATTTTGATTCAATTTTTAAATACAGAATAGCCACATTCTTACACCTATTACAGAATGATTTTATTCTACAACAACTAGTGATAGAATAGCTACTGGTAGCGACATCTATCTCAAATTATTTCTAACTATACAAATTAATAAATTTTATATTGTTAATCGCTCATATGAGTAATTCCACGTCAAGCGGGACAGCTACGAAACCTCATATCTTCAAAAACGCCTGATTCATTTTTACATGTTTCCGTACTATTAAAAAACTCCACTGAATTTTTTTCAGATTTTTATAATAATTATTTTGCAAGTTATGGACAATTAAAAATTTCACAAAATCCATCAAACGTTCTCATTCAAATAATAATATCTCTGGTTCTATTGAACTCACAAAATCCAATCTCAGCTCATTTTAAAGCTCTTGAATTGTACTTTCGTTGTAAATTTTTTATATTTTATGAAAGTTGAAAATTCAATAATTGTTTAAACAATTTAACTTTAAAATCGATTTTTAACTAATTTTACCACCTTGGAAAATTTTGAAAAAAATATGAGCGTTTTCCTCGTTAAATTTCCTACGAAATATGGAAATTTCAAGATGGAGAACAAATGGACACTAACACAAAAAAAATAAATTCGTTTATTTGCTCATGATATTATACGCACGAAGTGCATTATGATAGGAGATTGTTACAAGGTTTTTATCATATCTCGTCAGATATTAAAGAATATTTGATTCCTGATCTGTATCCCTTCTTTACCTTTGATCGGTGAGCAACGAATTGAAAACAGGGGGCTGTTGAAGGAAATTACGTGACCATAAATGAGAATGGACAAAAAATTCAGAAGCAGAAAAGATTCTTACTTACCAATCTGAAGGAAACATACAGGATTTTCTCAGAAAAATTCCCGAAAGTCAAAATCGGTTTTTTGAAGTTTGCTGAGCTCTGATCGAAACAGTAGCGAGTGGAACTCATTATGCTTGCGTATGTGCACTCTGAAAAAAGATTTGTTGTCGTAACAAAATCATTCGTAGCTATAGCTTCAACAGAATTTTTTGCTGTTACAACAAATTTTATGCTGTTTGGAAAAAAAAGTTTGTTCTAAACACAAAAAAACTTTGTTGTGGCAGCATAAAATTTGTTGTAGCAGCAAAATACTCTGTTGAGGCTATAGCCACTAATGATTTTGTTACGACGACAAATCTTTTTTCAGAGTGTGCCATCCGCATCCATAAAATTGTGAAATTGATGATTGATGGTGCAAGAATAGCTTATCTTACATCCAACACACTACAGCCAATGCAGAACTTAAAGACTGTTTGGCTCGAATGTTATGCAATCCACCAACAATTGACTGCCATTTAAAAGACTATTAACTGTCTTGGTACATAAAATTTAGAAGAGCAGTTTCAAGATTTATTCGAGAATGAGTTTCGAGACACCGTAAGGTACAGACAGTGGGTATCAGATGATTTAACAAATTTGGAGACGATGAAAGCACCTGTACAGGATTTTTTGGAAAAGCTGTGCGTGAAACTCGATGGACTGGTAACTCATGTATTCATTGCTGAACAGCAATCGAAAGTTTTTCAGACTGGAAGAATCATTTGAAAACCGAAGAATACCGAATTATTATATGCGCTTTTTCCGAAAACTATGTATTCGTGATCCAAGATGCCGTTTAGGGGATACATTGGAATAACGACCAAGTGACATTGAATCCGATTGTTATTTACTACAATGAAAATGGAGACATAAGATACAAGAATTTTGTCGCGATCTCAGAATGCTTGAAGCACAATACAATTGAAGTTTCGTCATGTGCAAACAATAATTTATTTCTCGGACGGAGCCAGTGCTCAATATAAAAACAAAAATAATTTCATAAACCTTTGTCACCACGAAGAAGATTTTGGCGTACTAGCAGAATGGCATTTTTTGAGACGGCACATGGAAAGGGCCCATGTGACGGCATCGGAGGGACATTCAAAAGATTGAAAGGCAGCATGGAACGCCGTCAGGATCCCATCAAAACACCGAGAAAGTTCTTCGACTGGACTGAAAATAATCCAAATATCAAACATCGATATTTGTTATTTCACCAATAAAAATTACTATGAAGAAGATATCATCTTACAAGATCGATTTGAAAGAGCGGAAACTGTGCATGGAATACTTTCTTTACACTTTGTAGAACCTGTATCACAACAAAAGTTAATAACAAAAAGATTTTAGCCACTACGGAATTTCTTACAGTTTCTGTAAGCAAATAAAAAAATTTCAAGTAAATTTCTTTAATATTTAATGAGATATGATTAAATCCTTATAACAATCTCCTATCATAATCCACTTCGTGGGTATAATATCATGAGCGGCATCAATGGCGCAACGAATTTAGTTTTTTTGTATTAGTGTTCATTTGTTCTCCATCTTGAAATTTACATATTTTGTAGCAAATTTAACGAAGAACACGCTCATAGTTTTTTCAAAATTTTCCAAGGTGGTAAAATTAGTTAAAAATCGATTTTAAAGTTAAATTTGTTAAACAATCATTGAATTTTCAACTTTCGAAAAATATAGAAAATTTCCAACGAAAGTACAATTCAAGAGCTTTAAAATGAGCTAAAACAGGATTTTGTAACTTCAATAGAACCAGAGTTATTCATATTTGAATAGGAGCGTTCGATCAATTTTTTAAAATTTTTAATTATCCATAACTTGCAAAATAATTATTATAAAAATCTGATAAAAATTACGAGTCATATTTCATTAATATAGAACCCATATAAAACTTTACAGCTGAATCGTAGACATGAAGGTCAGATTTTACCAAAATTCGTCCCGCTTGACGTGGAATTACTCATATGTCAAATTGTTTTACTTGTTGATGTTAATGATGCCTTTTAGGGATGCTTTTAAGTAAGAAAATTAAAACATTTTCTTATGAGTAAAAATTAACTTTCACAACAATTTTTACACATTTGACAACAAAATGTCAACAGTTTTTGTAATTACTTTTTCCTTTTACTAATTACTATCTTCATAGTCATTTAAAAAGTATATCCTGGAACACATTTGGAATGCCTATTCCTCACCGGTGGGTGGACCGTCGCCCTAGCCTATCAACTCGGTTCACAAACTTTGCACTCGTGCGGAATATCCCTAATTACAAACTTGTTACATAATATACTATTATATTATGCTCATTACAAATACATTGCTAACAATTTTCCCACTTTACTTCGTTAAAATTACTTACAATCACGGTTCAATAGGTTATTGAAATTATTACTATAGGTTCTTAATTATTTGATATAAAAAATATATGCAATTTAGTTGTAATGAATGAATGAATTAATTATTAATTAGTTATTATAATTAGGGATAATTAATTAATTAATTAATATAATATTACAGCTGTTTTGTAATTATCATTTTATTTCTATGTCCAACTAAATCACAAAATAATGAATCATTCAAAATAATTTACTTTTTATGTAAAGAACTACTATATTAACCCGCAAGCTGGATATACACTAACTTATTCTACCGGGTGCTGAATGAGTTAGCCGTACATAGGAAATTAACATGTAAAAACTTATTTATGCAAATTCCTGCTTCCCTAATTATTTTAGAAAAAAAATGAAAAACACAAAAATAATGCAAAAATAAAAACTACGAATGATAATAGCATTAGATTTCATCTAACTTTTACTTAAAAATTCAAAAATTGTTTTTGAAATTCTTAAAGTTTCATTTATCAGACTGGCCATGCAAGTAATTATTTTTAAAAATAAAAATTAAATTGAATTTATTACATGGCCAGTGCAATAAATGAAAATTTTAAAAGCATTTTTTGACCTTTTAAGTAAAAGCTAGATGATATTTAATGGTGTTATCATTCGTAGTTATATTTCTGCATTATTTTTGTGTCTTTCATTTTTTCTCTAAAATAATTAGGGAAGCAAGAATTTGCAAAAGTAAGTTTTTACATGTTGATTTCCTATGTTCGGCTAACTCATTCAGCACCCGGTATATATTTATTTATTTATGTATTTATTTAAATTTTATTTAATTTTAAATAATTTTATTGTAGTAATTGTTGTATTGTAATTTTATTGTAATCTTATTAACAATTTATTGTACATGTTACAGTTGAAACTTATCAAGAACAACTAAGGTCAAGATATATAAAACATTAATAAGACCAGTACTTACGTATGCGACAGAGACTCTATGTGTAGCTAAAAGAAAAGCAGAAGAATTACGAATTTTAGAAAGAAGAATATTGAGAAAGATACTAGGACCAATAAAGATAAATTAACAGGAATACAGACCTCTGATGAACTTTGAAGTACTGAGAGAAATGGGAAATGAGGATAACGTGAGAATAATGAAATCTATGAGAATAAAATGGCTTGGACACTTGAAGAGAAGCAACGAAAACACAATTATAAGAAGAATCGCAGAATGGAAACCAGTAGAGAGGACCGTACCAGAGGAAGGCCTAAGGTTCGATGATAGGACCAAGTAATGGAGGACATCAGAAAAATGAGGATCGAGAACTGGAAAATGAAAACAACAGACAGAAAACATGGAAAAGAATAGCAAATGAAGCAAAATCCGATGTTAGACTATAGAATGAAATGTATAGAAAGTTGAGACTAAACCACCCTAATAAACGGTTTTGTAAAATCTCTACGGAGATAGCAAAATTCCGTCCGGAATAAAATGCTGTAGGTAATATATTATTATTGCATGTTACAGTTAAACCCCGAAACAGGTGTAACCGCAGGAATATTTACCCCAGCGAAATTTTACCCCTCCGGTAAAAATTCCCTAGTGAAATTTTACTCCCTAATCATTTTTCACTGCGGGTAAAATTTCCCTAATGAACTTTTACCGGGGGTAAAAAAGTTCAATAAACCTTGGTGAATTTTTACCCCCTTAAGAAATTTTATAGATAAATCAGAATTTTTATTACTGTTTATGTATCAAATTCGATTATATTTTATTCTGAGATGCTAAAATATCTTCCCCAAATTTTGGAAGAATAAAAATAAATAAAATTGGATAATTTACTAGTTAAATAGTAAAAGTAATAGTAATACAGGGGGGCATACATACAGGTTTCGACCACAATAAGTCGAAGGTGAGAAAAATTTTGAAAAAAAGATATCCTAACAGGAATTTAAAACATTACCACGACAATGGATCTTAAGCAAAAATGGCGAAAATGAAGGGGCTGTCCATTAATTAGGTAAGGACGATTTTTGAAATTTTTGACCCCCCCCTCACATAAGGGAACGTAAGATTTTGACACCCCCCCCCCCGGTATCATCTTACGTAAGGATTATTAAACAAACATAATGTTGAGCACCCCTTTGCCCGCTTAGTATATTTATAAAATATAAATAACAATAATTTTTTTATTACTTATACAAAAATTTAAATTAAATTTTATGTTTAGGTATATAAATAAAAGTTAATAAAAATTAATTAATTGCATAAAAATGTTAATACGAAAAATTGATAATCCCTTAATATTCAGGTAAAAAAACTAATTTAATTTAAAAAAAAAGTATTTTACGAAACTTACGTAAGGAATACGTCGGACCCTCCCCTCCCCCACGTAAGGGTCCGTAAGATTTTCGATACTTCCCCCCCTCCCCCAAAACCCTTACGTAATTAATGGACGGCCCCTTACGGAAAAGTGAAAATCCTCCGCTTATATTATAGAATAACAGCATACCTACTAAAATCGTGTTGTTTTCAAAATTTAATATTAAAAAACTTCCTAATAACAATAACTTTGTAATGAATTTGGTCTTGTTTTTGTCACCGAACGAGTTAAAAAACAGCTAAATGTAGCTTGAAAAAAAAGTGTATGATAATATAATATATAACTTGTATTCAGCTCTTTTTACATCAGGGGCTCGAAGAGTAAGCTACATTTGCTTAAATCCGCCACTGGCTATGTACGATAATACCATATATTTATAATATAATATTACATCATATCATAAATAATATTAATTTATTTATATAATAATTAGCGTTACTTCAAGAAAATTATTTATGAATCAATCGATAAAATCTCAATAGTATTAGTAATAATTATTAATTGATCATTTTAAAATTTATTGAAGTAGATAAATTACGTTATTGCAGAAATGTAATTACTATTTTACCAGATTTTTTTTCCAGATTTTAAAATGTTTTTTGGATCGTTACAGTTAGTCAAGTAGCTGGGAATAGTTTTTTTATTGTAATATTTTTACCAGATTTTTTCTCTAGATTTTAAAATTTTCTCTGATTGCAGTATTGCAGTTAGTTAAGTAGCTTGCAATCGTTTTTTTATTATAATTATTATAATAAATATAATGACATTACGTGCATCATTATTTTGCGTTGCAAATTTCTATAATAATATACCCAGTAATACATTTAAATCGTCATCAGTAGCATTGCGTAATATTATTGTTAAGTTTTTTATTCTTAGAAAATTATTAGAAATTGTTTTCATATTTAAATTAGGATATTATAAAAGGACATACATATACCTACAGTAGAACGCTGATTATACGAATCTATTAGTTGAATTAAGAACTTGAGGTTTTTGGTATGACATTTTCATTCTCCTTTAATTTAAGTTTTCTTACTCTTTTATTCCATTCAAATAAACTTCCGTCTATTACGTATTACTATTTTTTGTTAATATACTTTCGCATTTTCTCCGTTCTCCTTTTCTTTTCTCACTATATGGATCTTATTTCGTTTTCATAATTTTTTTCGTTTTATCAATCGTTTGGCCAATTTTTCGAAATTCAAACTCCATGCTGACCAGAGGCTATATTTTTACCCGTTGCCGTCGGCATGGAAACCTTTATTTCACTCGAGAAATTATAAAATTTGAATTTTTCGAAAAATCAGCAAAAACGCCAGCAGAAACGCGAATGGCGCCTGCGGCTTTAATTTTTGTCGTAGGAAATCAATCAAAATGTCATTTTGTAGGAAATTTTATCTACCTTTTTTGATGATACACTGCATTTTTTCGAAAAATCAAAAGGTTGCCTTAAATGTTGAGTTTTTTTTTGCAAAAAAACGTGATTTTGCAACTATTTTTCAATATGGCCGCTTTGGCACAAGGAAATTTTGTTCGCAAACCTCAAATTTGGATTTTACGGCCAAAATTACATAGGAATCAGTTTTCAATCCTTTGCCAGAGAAATTTGTCAGGTAAAACTACCTGGTTACTGGACTTATAAATGACCATCAACAAACTTGTAGGAGAATTAAATTTTCAACAATTTTGGTTCTTACTTTTTTCTCCCACATGAAATATTTAAAGTCCTACGCCAATGGCAAAGAAAATGAGAACCGTCAAAATTTTGTTTGCGTTTTTTATGACGTGTGTTTTATGTTTGTTTTGCTTTTGAGGTTTGTGTCAAAGGTTTAATTTTGTCATCCAATAAAAAAGATAAAAATATTTTTTGTAGGCAATTTAGAGAGCTATAAATTTTATCTGTTGTACTTTTTCTTACAAATTTGTTAAAAAATTTGGTAAAATATTTCCCACAAAATTGTTAGAAAATTTCCCATAATTTTTCAACAAAATTGTTGAAAAATTTTCCATAAATTTGTTATTTTGAAAGTTAATTCCACAGATAAAAAATAAAAATGTTTTACCGACAAATTACCGACAAATTTGTTAAAAAATTTCCCACAAATTTGTTTGAAAATTTTCGACAAAGTTGTAGGAATTATAAAAAAATATTTGTTTGAAAATTTTCGACAAATTTGTTAAAAAATTTCCCACAAATTTGTTAGATAATTTCACACAAAGTTGTAGGAATTATAAAAAAATATTAATTGAATTATTGCCGAAACAGTTAATTCCACAGATTCAAAAATGTTTTTGTATGCTTTGAGAGCTACAAATTTCATCTCTTGTACTTTTAAACTACAATTAAAATAAAAACAAAATTATTTATTATTATTTTATTGTGGGATTTATTTTGTTTTATTCAGAACGACATAAATGTATTAAATTATTTGCTTTAATCATAAAAAAATAAATCTGTATTATGTAGTTTCGAGAAGTTTCAAAGTTGGAATATAAATAACTTTCGATATAATGTATTTAAATTAAAATTATATTATTAAAATTATATTAAGCAATTAATTTACGTAATATCATGTTTACCAATTTACTAAAATCCATTTAGTCGTTAGGATACAACACATCAAGTGGAAATTTATCGTAAACATCGTTTAACAATTCTAAAGTTATTTTGTTTATGGTTTCGTAAACTATAGGGGAAAGTTCTGGTAATAATACATCTATATTCTCATTGATAACCGAATTAAAATTATCTGTCAGAGCTTTATCTTTAAACACATTATCAAATTGTATTACGAAACGATCAAATGTGCATGTAATATTCGCATAATTAAATTTAAAGTGTTCTTTATCATTTTTTTTATACCTCGTTGCATGCCATTCTGCATTTCCAATAAGTTCTCCTAAAATCAGATTATGTTTTAAATTATATTAAAACTCGAGTATATGCGACCATGTCTTACCAACACTAAGTTTGAGATCACCCACGCTGTCAATATTGAATAACATTAATTTTCCTTTAAATTTGTATTTTGAATTAAATTTTATATTTTTGAAAATAATCTGACCAGCATAAAATCCTTTATCTAAATCCATAGCAAAATTCTTGATAATAAAGGTGCCCAAATTTTCCATAGTACCATCGAATATTTCTACATTTACAACGCTATTGGCACTGTTTGCGCTAAATTTAATCGAATTGACTGTAAATGGATCTGCAGGTGGCAAATTCATTTCGGGGATTCCTTTCAAAAGGTAAGGCCTCAATTCGTTTATACTATTTACAAAACATTTTGCTATTTCAGGATCATTCTTTTTGCATAGATGTACATATGATGCTAAAAATTTAAATATTTTCAAGTTATGTTTAAAAACTTGAGTTAAACTTAATACAAAAACGAATTCAAACGGTAATGAATTTTGACAATTTGAACAATTTGAATTTTCAGAATTTTGTTTTCTACTTTTACCAAACATCAAAATGCAAGAGTTTTCGAATTGATTTTAACTTTTTAAATCTTGAAAATTATAATTAAATAACTTACGTATGTCCTGTGATAGTGTAAAAGAGAACAATAAAGTTAAAACAAAGAATTTCAACATTTTTCACTGAGACTATAATTTCACCCTTGATGATATAGAAAATATGAAAATATTTTGTAGTTACTTTTATATACGTGAAAACTGACCTATCTCAGCATGAAACTTGTTTATATAATGTTTTATTGAATATCCATATTTCAGTGCATATTTTAATTAATAATAATTACAATCCATTCAGTTCTCTGCTCAGTGAACTAAGCAAATACAAATGAAGTAGGCGTACAGTCGACGCCTTAAGGGTGGGTATACGGTTCCCCCTATTTGTTTACAAATTAATACTATAATTGATGCAATTTAAAAAGCAATTTTTAAATATATCTGGTAAATTTCCGCAAAAAAAAATTTCGAAAAATAAAAACAAGTCTGTTATATTGTTTATTTTTTCAAGTCATATTATAAGAAATCTCTTATGATTATAATATTTTTGAAGTTATGCAGCTTATTAGGCGACTAGCAGCCAGTTGTATAAAGTTATAACATAAAATCACAGTTTCTAATAAAATGAAAAAATTGCTTCGCAGCGGAATTTCCGTATAGGTACATTTTATATCTTTGAAACTTACAAAACTGATAATATACTATTTTATTTTTTTATTGCTATAACAAAAACTTTAACGTACTTAAATACACATACCGGGTGACCGACTTTACACACGATCATAGGGAAATAACATGGAAAATTGATATTTTTAAATTTCTTCTTCTCATTATAACAGATAGCCAACACTTGATATTTTATTGGTAAAAACTCAATTATAAAATTAAAAAATAGAGCTTTTAAAAATTTGTTTGCATTTTACTGTCAAACTGTTAAAATATTTTTATTTTATATTTTTTTCTTTTTACAGTTCCTGTAAAATGTTCCTTCAGTTGTTGTCAACTCTACATTATAGTTTTCATGTTGTATGATTTACAGTAGTCCTTTTCTTAATTGAAGTGATGCAAAGAAAGACTTATGTTTTGAAATCATGTCTAGATGGACAATATAGGAGAAAGTGGGGGAATATCGACTATCGGGAAAAATCGACCAGCTTCAAATCTCATAAACTTGGCGGCATACGAGCGAGCTTTACCGACGAGCCGAAAGGTATGTGCCGAATTTATAAATTATAAGGTGAGTATGGTGGCATCCCTCTTCCTGTGTGTATGCTGTCAGTTTTGCTCATGTTTAGAATATTTTTATTAAAATTGTGCTGCTTTTATTAAGGCTGCGGCCGTTTTATATTTTCTAAATGTATTGAATTTTACATTGCTTAGATACTTACATCGAATATTTTTTTATAATTTGAATCTAATTTGGTGCAGTTTTAATCTGTATTTTTCGTAAACATAATTTTTAGGGTTAAATGAACTGGTTTGGGTAAAATCAATCGTGGTGGTTGATATTACCCTAGTGAATATATGTGACCTCTCTCAGATTTCTTCGCTCTATCTAAGAGCATAGTAAAATTACCAATGCAAACATAAAATTTAAAGTAAGATTTAAAAAAGCTATAAACCGTAAAAATGGTTATTTGTACAACCATTGTACAAAAGAATAACAAACGATAAAGTAAATTGGTCAACGAATCATCTCACATTCTATATTATATTATATTATTGCATCTATATTGTACAATCAATATCTAAATGAACAAATCTAGAAAAGCGGAAATCTCTGTTTTTAAGTAAAACTTGAAATTCAATCTAATTTAAAAAACATCCATGTAGGACGGCAGAAGTCGAAAAGCTGATCTGGAATGGCAGAAAATTCTATTTATAAATCTTGAAAAATCACACTTAAAAAAATTTCTTTTGATGTAGTGATCATTGCCAATTCTCTGTTACTTCCATTCATTTTTTCTGTTTTGTATCCTTAATTGCATATTTTGCGAGAAACATGCAAAACGTTTTTATGAGATAACAAGATCGTGTTTTTTTTGGCAAAAATAATGTTTCTTATTTTATTTGCTTATATAATATGAATACTTTATTACTATTATTATTCTCTAGGGAACAGAACGTCAATTGGAAATACATCAAAAACATAGTTAAAATATTTCATCGCCAACGAATTTATAGTTTTATCGATCAAAGGAGAAAATTCTTTGGATAGCATATCTACATTATTATTGATAATTTGATTAAAATTATCGGTAAGAGCTGGATTATTTTTGAATAAATCATCTATACGCGTACTCATATTTCCTACTGTAGATTTTAAATTGCCTCTATCAAATTTCAAATACTGCTTTCCTCCTCTTGTGCTATACGTTCCTTGCCACTCGACATAACCAGTTACGTTATCTAAAATTTCAAAAATATATATTAGAAGAATTAAATCTTGATCAAGATATAGGAATTTTACCCAAATTAAATTTAAGATTACCAGCGCCATCTAGATTGAAAAACATTAATTTTCCTTTTAATTTATATTTTGAAGTTAATTTTATGCTTGGAAAATTAGTTTCAACTGTACATGTTCCTTTATCGAGATTCATATCAAGCTTGGAAATTTTGAAGTTGCTGGAATTTTCTACGATGCCGTTGTACAGTTCTAAATCTATAACAGCACTTTGTTTATTGTCGCTAAATGTGATATTGTCGATGTGAAGTGGTTCAATAGATGGCAAATTCATTTCCGGAATCCCTTTTTTCAAATATGGTTTAATTGTATTAACTGCGTTGATAATGCACTGGGAAAGCTTGGGATCATTTCGTTTGCATAAATGTACATATGAAGCTAGAAGAAACAAGAAAATACAGCTAATTTTTTCTCGACAAATTAATTACAAAAAAGTCCAAATAATATTGAAAATATTACTTCAACTAATATAACGTAATTACTTTTCTTGATAAATTTTGTTATTAATTTAAAATATATTTCAAAATTCGTACAATTATTTTACTAATTTTTTGTAAGAGTACTCGAATGTTCAATATTACATTTATGCATTACTAAAAACTGTTTGATTTCTTTACAATTTGAAATTACCAGTTTAACTGCAATAGAGTGCCTTTATGCCAACGCCGGCACCAGTCGTCAAGTATTGCTGCCGACGTGCACGTAGAAAGCACAATTCAAAAGTTATCATTAGCTTCCTTATTTATTAAATTAAATTATATTTTATATCATTATGATCTATTGAAAAAACTTACGAATGCTATATAATATCACGGAATCGCAAATTAAGAATAAAATTAGTAATTTTAACATATTCCGTCAGCTCAAAAACGGCCACTTTGCACGTCTGATAATTATAAAGAAAACTAAATGTTTCAAATGGAAGCACAAGAATATATAATAAAATTTTTGAGTAATTTATGATTAATTTGGTTAATTTCATACGCTATGAAACAAGAACAACGAAAAAATTAATGTAGCTTTTAATGTGGATCTTTGTTTACTTGTTATTAATATACTTATACAGGGTGACCGTTTGAAAACGAAACAGACGGGATTGTGGCCAGCAGAATTTTTTTTTCAAGAAATGCAAAAACACGTCAATTTTATTATCGAGGGGGACAATTTTTGCAACCAATGTTACTCCCGTATTGTTTTATCCCTTCGCGCTGTGATGACAACCCCTAAAAATTAAAAAAAAAATTTTTTTAATTAAAATTTTTTAAAAAATTGTTCAAATTGTTGAACATCCAATTTGATTAAACTCATCTTTTTGTCAGATCCATCTTTGCATTCAAAATTCCAAGGGTAGCTTGCTCTTTTCCTTAAAAGGGTTAAACTGTCAATGTTTATAAATAGCAGTAAATGTAGCCCCATTAAAATTAAAATCAATCTGTCCAAGCGTTTTTCACTTTTTTATTCTTAAATGTCTTGAAATATCGTATTTATTTTGCATTTTTGCAGCTTCAATTTTTTTGTTGAATAATTAATAACACTTCAAAAAAATTATTGCACTGAATTCAGGGAAGCAAGACCTTTCAAATGAGGTGTCACTTGCCATATCATCCCTATTAACATTTTAGAGGTTGTTATCACAGCGCGAAGGGACGAAACAATACGAGAGTGACATTAGTCGCAAAAATTGTCCCCCTCGATGATAAAATTGACGTGTTTTTGCATTTCTTGAAAAAAAAATTCTGCTGATGGCCACAATCCCGTCTCTTTTGTTTTTAAACGGCCACCCTGTATATGTATTGTAGTATCTACAATATAATACCTCTACCTTTCTATATCAAATCAAAAATCATATAATAAAGAGGTTCTAACAATTTTCAATCTCTAGTATTTATTTATTTTAAGGGGGTATTCTACTCGAGAAGCCCGAATATTGGGATATTTCTTGAAGGTCGTTAAAGCGAAAACATTTAATATTTTAACTACACATTTTTTACAGTTTATATATTTATATTTTAAGAGTTCACAAAAAAATTTTCAAGGAAAAAAATATATATTTTACAAAGTTACACGCTGTTGAAGTAAAGGGGAAAATAAAAAACAGCTTGCCCATCTTGTCATGATTCCCACCCTTCTGGTTATCTCAAAAGAAAACGAGGTAGATTCTTTATCAGTACAAATGTCATTATGGTAGGAACCAATAAAAATGACAAAAAAAACTTTTCTCGTAAAATGGCGGCTACTCAAAAAAAAATTTCATATTTTACACTTATTTTTTAACTTTTCCGAATTTTTAAAAAATAGTAAAAATTGAAAATTTTGATGTTTTGTTGGTTCCTACCATAAGGGATATATAAAGAAAATTCATGCTAAATTTCAAGAAAATCAGTCAATTAGAACTTGAGATTTTGTGACAAACATAATTTATTTTTCCCTCTTTTTCAACAGCGTGTAACTTTGTGAAATATAAATTTTTTTCTTTGAAAATTTTTTTGTGAATTCTTAAAATATAAATAAATAAACTGTGAAAAAATGTGTAGTTAAAATATTAAGTGTTTTTGCTTAATCGACCTTTAAAAAAACGCCCGATATTCGGGCTTCTAGAGTAGAATATCCCCTTAATTATTTATTTTAATTATTTATTTTATTTTATTATTTATTTTATTATTTATTTTATTTATTAATTTAATTTATAGTATTTTAAAAAATCACATTACAAAATTTTAATACTTTAACTTGAGAGTTTCCATTGTTTACTGTTAATTAATTACAGAACTATTAATTAACAGTACGTCTAGAAGCAACTAAATTTTCCGCATTCAGTTTTAATTGTAAAATTTCAATATTTTATTATTCACAGCTAAATTTAAACTATAAGCCAAATATCAATTTTATCGTCGCGTCGCGTCGTTGGAGTTGGTAAAATTTCTAAGCTTCAATACGGAATATTGAAAATTTATTTTCTCATAAAGAACAACAGAAAATTTGGAAAACAGATTTTTGTACAAACAAAAACAGATTTTTGTTCATAATTTTCACTTTTAGAAAATCTGTTGTCCAAATGTTTTAAATTTTAGGAATACTTATACTGCTATTGTTAAAAACTATTGTTAAAAACTGGAAAAACTTTTTTAGGAATTATAAATGATCTGATTTACTTTGCTTTACCATTGCTGTGAAACTATCTTATTTATCTAACAAAGAAAATAATTGATATAGTAAATAGTTAAGCAAACAATAAAAAAAATTTACAATTTGTATTATTTGTATATCATTTCCTGCGAGCTTCGTCTTAACTTCTTCGGCAGGTTTGTTTAGTTCTGGAGAACTTTTAGTTAAATTTATTCTAATAAGCCTATTCTGTAAACCCCAAATCGATCTTTTTTTTTATTCAAATTTATTGCAGTTTTTCCATAACTTAGGTAGGTACTGCCCTTCAAAAGCGTTACGTAGATAACAAGTGTAATTACAAAGCGCATTATTAAAGATATTCAATTTAAACTTCATATTTATAATAATTATATATAATAACTTCTTGGTATCTAGTTATACTAGTCATAAATCATTTTTGAATTTATTATTCAACATTATTTATTTTTTGTTTTAATTAAATTGTAATAAATAATTATGACAACTAAGATGACAATGAAACCTTGATTTTACTTAAAGATGTCGAGTAAACTAAATTATTACAAGTATAGACAATAATTAGACATGTATCATGTACTATATGTCACTCATTACCTGATATGCTAATACTAAGTATAAATTAGTATATCATTATAAATTGTAATAGTAGTTTATTCAATAAGTGAAAAAAAGAAACAGATTACTATTTAAATTGTCTAATAGTATCTTTAGTACTTGTTCTATATTATATCCTTCTGGATATCTCAAAAACTTTTATATCATCCAAGGGCTTTTTAGATTAGATCAATATGACACAATTCCAAATTAGCTGCACGGGTAGTGGTTCAATGCCCACTTTGTACTGAAGCTCTAGGCTTATTGTACCCCGTTTTCCATGAAGATGTTAAGGAATGTTATTAGTATTTCGATCCACAGTTTGATGTTCACCAGAGGGCTGAGCTAAGAAATTCTGCCGAGTCCGGGATTTGAACCCAGAATTTCCGCTCATAACTTAACTAGCGATCACATCAAGCCACCACTGTGGTCAATATGACACAAACTAATAATATCGAAAATGGTAATGATCTGCTTCAGAAAAATTGTTATGGATTAGAAACTAATGTAGGTAGGCAGTTTGAGTACGATTTATTATGTTTCTCGAAAAAAGTATATTGTCCTATTCAAATTAAAAGTAAAACTTTGTTTGCAACTCAATTTTTGCATTTACGAGGCAGAGAGCGAGCCAATCGGATGCAATAATTGCACCTCAAACAAAGGCACTTTTAATCCAAATGAGGCATACCACTTTTTCTCTAAGCAAAAATTAAATACATCATTAATAATGTGAAATTCTCAAAATTGTAATTACTGCAAAGAGTTTGTTTGAATTTTCCTAGTATAATGACCGTGTTCATTCTGGAACGTTCGTTTTGGAAAAAGCGCTTTCCAAACCGACCGGGATTTGGCAAATGTTGGCAATTTAATCGTTTCCGTGCTTCGGAAGGTATAATTAAAACCGGTGGTTCTCCTGAGTTGATCCAGGGTTACAGTCACATCTGACAATTGTGAGACAAGTCTAGCAAGCTCGTTTATACCTTTGTACCTGTACCTAGTCGTGTTACAAGATTAGCGAATTGTTTAAGATACTAAATTTTATTGATAAGATTTTAAAGTTTGGTTCTATATAATATATGATTTATTCAAAACGACTACATTGGGTTTTTGTACATGCATTTAAACGCCGAGTCCAGTTATTCATTACGACCCGCATCACTTTCATCGGTATCGACGCTGCTATCTTCATTAAATCGCATTTTAAGTAGCAGCTAGATATTTTTATGGTGCTTACTTATAGACCACAGTTTGAAATCCAGAGTTATTATTCATTAGTAAAGTTTCTTCGATCCACTTGTGCATCGGTTTTGCTTTGTGCCGAATTTTGTTGGAAAATCCAAGACTTGTTTCTGAATGCGGTGTTATTAAAAGGTTTTACTGCTTTTTCTAGCATTGGTTGGTAGATTGGAGAGATGTTTCAACAGCTTTTTCACGAAAATGTAACCGTGCTACCCCTTCGTGAAGGGTAGTACCACATCGACACACGGATAATCAGAAAAATATTTTTTTAGTTTTTAAAAATTTCACTTTGATATTATTTAACGATAACATTTTTGAAAATGCATAGCTATTATTTTTATTTCAAGGTATAACATTGATTTTAAAAAAATTGAAATATGTCAAATACAAAGTGGCTACAAATAAAAATATAGATGTGCAAAGGAGCGACAAAAAATGACAGCCTCTTTTTGATAAAAAATTCTAAATGGGGAAACAAAAATAAAAATGGTACAATCAGGTACAAGCGAGGTACAAACAAATTAGATTATTTTAGATCCAAAATTCGAAATAGGGGGGCTGGCAAAATACATTTTTTATTGGTATTTTTATTGTAATTTGTAATTTTATTAATAATTTATTGTACACAACAAGAAGATATAACTGTAATTTACAAAATACCTATTTGTAATAAACGCCTATTGAAATGTGAAAAAATTACCAAAAGAGTTGAGCTCAGATTGGCTAGTAATAACTAATAACTAACCATATTATGTCGAACATCTTCCAAATAGTAAAAGGAGTCAGGCAGGGATGCATCCTATTATCTTTGCTTTTCAATATAAATAGGGAATTACGGTTCTCAGACGACATGGTTATCATTACCAGCTCAGAAAAAGAAATGGCCGAGTTCCTGCGTCGAATGGAACAAGAAGAAGCGCAAGAGTGGGTCTGAAACTTAATCGATGCAAGTGTGCGGTGCTGGTAGTCGGCCGAGCAAAGACTCTACCACCCCACTGACTGCTATTGGAGACATCGAAAGAAAAAACAAAATTATATGCCTTGGATCACGCATATAAGAAGTGGGGGGGAGGGGGGTTCCGAGAAAGGAAATTGGATGGACAATCGGAATAGCAAAGTCGGCGCTGATTAGATTGACAAAGATATGGAAAAACCATCATATCGGAAAAAATCTCAAAAAGAAACTGATTGATATATCGCTGATCACTATTGCCATATATGGATGCGAAACCTAGAGAGTGAAGGCGGCATGCCGAAAGAGGATAGAAGCCTTTTAGATTACATGCTATCGAAGAATAATGCGTATCCTTTAAACAGCTCACAGGACAAATACATTAGTTCTGCGGGAGCTCAATATAAGAAGCTACAAAGAGGCTACTGCCATCAACAATTCAGAGACGCATAATGGGTTTTTTCGGACATGTCATCAGATGGGATGAAAAGCGGATGGTAAAAGAAGGAGGGGACGGCCACCCAACAGATACATAGACAAACTTACGAACCTCATTAGCCTACCAGTACCAAGAATATTAATATGACATTCATAGCTTTCTGTAAATTACAATGCACCCTTTGATTGGTGAAATTATTATTTTATTAGTATAAAATTTAATTCTTGCGTCGAACTGTCCTCGCAGTTCCCCGAAACATTTGCCCCGAAACATTTGCTCTGAGCAGAATAGACTGTTCCGAAACGTCCGAAACCGACATTTATAAATCACAATAGATTCTGATTCTGATAGTTAATTAAGGCTTAGTTTATCGATCTTCAGATATCCTTAAGTAGAGGATTATCTCCATAGAAACAATATATTACTGCAATTATTTCTAAAAAGCTTATCCGATGGTTAGAGATAACTGGAAATTGATAAATTGGGCCTAAGTTCATATAATTTAAAGTGCAACATGTAAATCTCGTGGAGTGACTGTTATGTAATATCTATTAGTGTTTATAATAGTATGAATGTACTAGTACAATTAATTTAAAAGAAAATAATATTTATTTATTGCACGACCTAAAGACCTATTGGTCTCTTTGTATATCAATAATTGCATCCACGCGCGGTTAATAATGTTATTGTTACTTATGTACATAATATGATTAAAAAATTAATGTAATATTGTTAATATGATATATTATTATAAATAAAAGCAAATAAACCTTATTTTAGTTGCTTTATTAAATATCTTAATGTGATTTGCGCTACTAAACTAAATATATTTTTATCTTAATAAAACCATGAACTATAATGCTATTTTTTTATCTGATATTAAAATGTCTATATAAATATGTTTTACGCCTAAAGATGTTATAGTAAGAATTCATTTTTTATTTGTTATAGAAGTATAAATATTTTAAGGTAGGCAACATTATTTTAGAATAATTTTAAAAGTATTTTAAGTAAATTAAGTAATTTTGCGTTTTTACCTACATAGATAATGAAAGTCACTACTGCCCCCCCTCCTGGAGTAATTTCTCTTTAAATTTTAGTACCTATGGTATGATTCTTCACATTTGCATTATTAATAAAAAATTCCTTCCCTAAAACTGTGATTATCCAAGTTTTACTGTATCTTCAAAAATTAGAATGCTGCATGACTTGGGAATAAAAACTTTCTATTTATAAATAACTTTATCTCCAAACTATATCAAATACTAATAATGTATTGTTTAAGTATTTGCTTAATTAATTTTATTGTTTCTTCTGTTTTATCTATAGTATACTTATTAATATTATCTTATTTTCATTGCATTTTTTTTGCTTTAAGTACAATATAGTAGGAGAAATGTAGATATTCGCTAATAATTTTATACTTGAAATGCTTTAGTTAACTTTTAAATTTTATAAATAAATTTTAATTAAGTATGTTACTCTATATTTTTTATTGGTGAAAGTAAAATTATTTTATTGATTTTCGCCGAATTAAAAAAATAACAGATTTTAGGTGTTTGTTTAACTAGGGCAGGTATTTGCCGTTTAAAACCCATATACTAAAATATTCACAGTTTGTCGTCTAGAGTTAATTAATTTTATTGTGTCTACTGCTCCTAAGAAGTACTTATTCATGTCATAAGTAATATTGTAGTTTGGCAAGGTTATTTGTATCAAAAATTTTCCGTATAAGCACATTCATGAACTAGATTTTAAGGTTTTGGCAAAAGAAAGTAGAAAACAGTCGAAATTTAAAAAATAATGATAACAAAATGCGTGTGACATACTTTTTTTTTATTTATAAATTTATTACTACCTTTGAAAAATTAATGTTAATAATAATTTAACTATTAACTAATAAATTAATTAATTGACTAGGAATACTACATTAAGGAATACAATAATAAAATGGTTCTTATTTAACTTTTCTTTATTTTAACTAATTTTAGAAAAAAAAATTAAATAGTAGAACATGACATCCTATAAGTATATATAAATTCTACTATAGGGTCAGCCTAGGATATTTTTGATAAATTTAAAACCCTTCAGACAATCGCAAATAGCAAGCATAGTAATAATTTTGAATTTATTAAAAAATATTATTATACGTATAATAATATTTGAATTGATTCCATTTGTTTAAATAAAATAAGTGCAACCCGCATTGTGGAATATCTGATCAAGAGATTATAGTAGCCTCGCATGCTACCACAATTTATTTTATAATTGATCACTCATAAATTAGACAGTTAAAATCGATTTCTCATAAAGATCGTTCTGATTTTACCAATTAATATGAACATCACAATACAAGAATTTAGAGGAAGTATTGTTACAAATTAAACTAAATCAAATGCGTTTTTGTTTTTATTTTAATTAGTTTTGTTAAAAATAAGTGTAAGGTATATTGTACTAAAGTTGAGAGTAAATAGGTAAAAATATTTTATAAAAACTAGATGAAGTATTAAGCAGAAATAAGAGGGACCAAGTACTTATAAATGTTTCTAAAATTATTTATGGGAAATTGACCCAAACATTGTCAATGTAGAACGGAGTGTCAAGCGACAGGGGTTTAATTTAAGCAATTGAGAAAAGCACAACAACTTAAATAATTATTAGTTTCCAGCTGAAAAATCTAGTCGTCAGTAGCGACTAACTCGGAGAACTAGAAGTTCATCGCCTGATCATGCCATAGTATAGTGCAAACGTTTGCGATATTTTATACTTACAGTGTATCTTATTTGTGATAACTTATAAAACATTTTAGTTCTAAAAAATGTTTGTGCATTTTTTGTTTTTTTTTTAATATTGATACGGTTTCTTACATTATGTTTAAGCAGCGGCTTAAACTGGTTCAAGAAATATGGACATAAATCCTTTTTTAATTTTCAGAAATAGTTCTAACGACGTTTTATGTTAAATATATGTATATTATCTATAAGATAAAAAAAACTTAATTATAGTTTTCTTGTATTCAAAAAAAGCTACATAATATCATTGTGCAAAATATAATTTGATGTCTGGAACTATTTTGTATAATTTTTAATACGAAAACAATCATATCTAATAAAAGATTACAGTTTCTTTAAAACTTAAGCGTTTAGTATACATTTAAAATTTTAACATTTTAACAACATATGCGCCTATTTTCAAAAATATAACAGACAAACTTAAAAGGCTGTTTTAAAAATAAAAATTTGCGTAGTTTGTTAAATTTATATGTTTTTTAATATTTTAACTGAAGTTTTTATAAAATTAGTGTGATATGCATGACTTATATCAAGTATACCAATAAAATTAATGTAAGTAAATTTTAATTTTCTTTTTATAATTTGCAAAAAATATATCTGTGAGTTTAGGTAAAATTAAGTAGGTATATATTATAAACAATAGTATTGACATTTTTTAAAAATTATTTTGAAATAAAAGTAACTTTCAGTCAACATTTTTTCCCATTATCATTTCGCAAACTTTTTTTTTTAAATATATATCGATCTGATAGCATATCATATTTATATTTTCATGATTATGTCTAAAATAGAGAAATTATTCAGACTACATTATCTAAAATATTTAAATTTACTCCACACGTGTCATTTTTAATTATGTATTTTCACACATCTTACATAATAATATTTATTAAAATTGTTGAACATTCAGCTTTGCGTAACAGTGGTGTTTTTAACATAGAAATACATTTGATGTACATGTTAGTTTACAGGTGCACATCAGGAAGTTTACAATTTAATCAATTTTCTTCAAAAACGATTCTTATAATACACAATATGTAATAAACGAAAATTATCACACACATTTCTTATTTACATATGATATTGGTTATCTATTAATTTTATGTACATAAATTGAATATATCAAGTTAAAAATAGCCGCTTGTTTTTCGTAAACTAGGTTCTCCACGTGTAGCAAATTGTGCAAAAAATGTTACCTGGATCGTGGGTTTCAATGTTAATTACTGTTATACTACCTAATATCTCTGGTTAAATGGTATCAAGTTAATGCCAATACTCAACTATAATAATTTTATTGCCCATTAAACGAACAATTAAAGGGATTTAATACAACTTTTATAATTAAGTATTTCAAAAAATTTTAAACAAATAAAGTTCTCTTTTTATTTTAAATTAAAACATTAATTATTGTTTTATTATTAAAAATTTATTGGTCGCATGCGTACTATAATATGTTTTTATCTCAATTCTTTTTCTATAATCAACTTGACCTGAAAATATTTATTAAACGATAAATTAAAATAATTGCAAATTTAAAAGTTCGTTGTTTCCAAGTTAATTTTAAGTTTTTCTTTCCTTGAACAAATGAATTCTATTTTTAATAATTATTATAGTTTGTATTTGTAATGTTTACTTTTTATCTAAAACTTTGATTTAGAAAACAATCACTTGTAATTTTTTCCAATGTCTTAAAAAAATAATTTAACACTTCAAATTCGAGTTAAATAATATATCTAGATACATCACTTGATTTAATAGTTACAGGTGTTATATCATATTTTCTTTAAAAAGTATTACATTTTACAATGAACTTGAAACTATACTTATATATTATTATATAGGGAACAATCATAATATTGCCAGTACAATATTATATTAATAGTATTATGGCATTATCTACCAATTTTAAATGATACAAAGTTAATTATTTATTTAAGTGCTTCCATTATGGGATCATAGCTCAGCTATTTATAAAAATTAACTAGTACAGTACTTACCAATTAGGTACCTATATACTACTGATTATTAAGTTATTTAAAAATTGTAAAAGTAAAAATATAGGACCATTGCAATTAAATGAAACGTAATAATTTGTGATTATAAAAATAATTTAGTAAATTTTGTCCCTTTTTGATTTTGCCGCGAATTAGTTGACTTCGCGCCAACAGCCAACTAGCGTTAAGGTACGGTTTGCTAACAACTGCACAAGCAGCACCGCATAACCTTGGCTAACTGCTCTTATGCAATATCTGTTACGTGTGTTGCTAGACGATGCAATTGAAGCGCTGCACCTCCCAATAGGTATTGTACTTGCAGTTGACGCCGGCCGTAACTGCTCTGCAGCTGCAGTTTCTAGCAAGACCGGGGTACAATTGCAGCGCAGTACTTCTAATTAGGTATTGCAATCGCACTTGACGCGGCCGTAACTGCTCTGCTGCTGCAGTTTCTAGCAAAACGTACCTTTAGAAACCAGACTTTTCTTGTCAAAATGATATAATTGTATTATTTTTCCCAAAGTACAAAATTACATTATCGCGTTGCCCCCCCCCCCCTGTACAATGGCTAGAAAAATTATGGTACTATTGGTAATAGAAGTTACTTAGTTAACATCTATTAAAAATTATTATTCTAAAATTGCTTATTTTCTTGCAGACCTTTAATACAAACGTCAATCATCAAGATAAAAACTCGTTATTCAGGTGTTTTTACCTTATATGCACTAAGTAAAACTTGGTGCAATTTAAAAATGTTATTATCATCTTTATAATTTTCACATTAAACACATTTTGTGTTAATTTTTAATATAATATAATAATAAAATTTTAAAATATAGGTAATTATAATATTATTATTAATGTTATATTTTTCATTTTCTTTACAGAAACCTTATTGGTAATTCGAAATGTGTACACTGTCAATATGCTATATCAATAGCTTTCTTTTATTGTAATTAAATCAATATTGCAAATTCAGTGTACACCAAAAGTAGCTGGTCGAATTTCGCAAAAATTTTCAAGGCGAACCTTAATGATGGATATTAATTCAAGTTTCATTCTTTAAACACGTTCTTAAGTTTTTTCTTTTTGAACTACAGATATCACTCGGTTATAAGGTGGAAGTGCTAGTAGAAAATCAGATTTAAACAAAAATATCGGACATAAAGTACTGCTCAAATTTTGATATACCTACGTAACATAATAAGGTAAATTTTTTATGATTTGTAAGTTATCAGTATAAAAAACGATAAGTTTAATTAACATCTAAGTGTTTATTTATTTTTTATATCAATTTTGCAAAGCAATCAGTTAACAGTCATTTCAAAATTCATATCGAATATAATTAAATTTAAAAAAAATTATATACGTCGGATTCTTAAATAAAATTAAGGTATGTAATACATTATCGTTTTAACAGTAATATTTTATATTATATATTATAAGAATTTTTTCAAAAATGTATTTTCTAGTTAATTCACTAATTAATTAGTGCAATACAAATTAATCATGTTAACCTATATTTATAATTTTACTAATTAAAATTTAATGCCGAATAAAATTTATCTATTATGATCACTTATTCGTCAATGAATTTTAGTGAATCGCTATTCGGCACAATTTTTTTAAATTTAATTGTTTAATAAAAAATTGCAATTAAAGTAAATTATTATATACAAACCTATCTAGTAATAGTACAAAATTAATTAACACGCGAACTGCAATATTATCTTAGCCACGTGTAGTAATCTAGAAAGGGTCAGTTAACATATACATAATAATAATAATTAATTATATTTTTGATAATTTTATATAATAATATAATGTCTTATAGTATATTCAATCAGATTATTTAATTATGTTTAATAGTTCTTACCAGTGGCGGAACTAGCGTGCGCAGGACCCCGCATTGCGGGGGGGCCCGTGACCGTAAAGGGCCCAAACTAGCACGACAAAACATTTTTTTAACCTAATATTTTTATAATTAAAAATGAATATCAATAGTGAGCTAAAGGGTACAAGTAAATCTATTATATGGATTTCGCAATCCTATACAATTGTAAGCACTTTCAATCATTAATAATTTTTTACAACATTTTATTGTATAGGATTGCAAAATCCATATAATAGATTTACTTGTACCCTTTAGCTCACTATTAATATTCATTTTTAATTGTATTTTCAAGAGCTAATAATTATAATTAATAATATTTTTATATGTTTATAATTATTTTCACACGGTAATTGCAAAGATACAGGAAGGCCGCGAACTGACAAAACATATTTTGGAGACAAATTGTAGCGTTCAAGTCATAAAACTAAAATTTTAACTGAAAATAGTAAATATCGGCTATCTGGACATCTTATTATAATTTGAATTTATTTTGAGATAAATTTCGTACATTGAGTAATTTTGAAATTTTGTTTTGCCCAAAAATTTGCTTCTGTGGACAGAACTTCTTTGCGAAAGAATTTTTAACCAAATCTTTTTGAGCTCAACTTCAGCAATATAAACTAATTAGTAGTTAATTTAAATAATTTTTTTCGAGTTTAATATTAAAAATATTCTGCAACTTTACAAAAATTTGTTTTTCAAAAACATGTTTGTTACTTTGCACAAATTCTTTACGGACATCGTGGGCATACTGGAAAAGTGACTTCAGGGCCGGTTTTAGTGGTCATGGGGCCCCAAGCGGATTTTGTTTCAGGCCCTCTGACGTGCAAGGCCTATTTTACCATTAGGCGCATTAGGCACGTGACTAGGGCCCAATGGCCAGAGGGGCGCGAAAAGAGAGAACATAAAATCGTAAAATAAAAATTAATTACTGATAAAATAACCCCAAAATTGGGCATTCCATGCTATATGTTACACTTGAAATTTGCTAGAGTTTTCCTAAAAAATGTATTTAATAGATTCACTGAAAGAGGGGGGAGGTAGCATACCCCGAAAACAGGTTCCAAAAATGGAAAACGTTTTCAGCTAATAAAATTTAAATGAAGTTTTGTACTTCATAAAACTTTCCGCTTTGAAACTGGGGGTGTCTGGGGGGCATGGAATGCCCTCCAGTACATCACAAATTGTATTAAGTTATATATAAGTATTTGGTTCTGAAAGTGTAAAAGCTTCTTTTTTAATAAAATGAATCCAAAAATATGCGAACAAACTTTCCGTTTCTGAAACCTGGGGATCTGGACGGCAGAAATTGAATTAAAATTGTATTCCATTATCAAGTTATTGAGTCAATAATTAACTGGTGTACTGGAGGGCATTCCATGCCCCCCAGACCCCCCGGTTTCAGTAACAAAAAGTTTATGGCCATATTGTTTGATGAATTTGATTAAAATAAGAACTCTCACTCTTTCAGGACCAAATTGTTCAGGAGATATGAAACACCCTTTAGTGCTTTGAAAAGGGGGGGTACCCTACCTTTAGTGCGTACTGATGCAAACTATAAATGTATTTTGTTCTAAGAGAAGGAAACGGTATCTTATCTAATAAAACCAATCACGGAAGATGAACACAAAGTGAGGGGGAAACTGTTGGAAAATGTGGTGTACAAGTGTAAGGAAATCTGAGAAAATCTTGGAAAAACCTCGTAAAAAGAAATTTGGTATACAAAAATCTGCCTTGTGTTTTCAAACATTGTAAACCTAGTCGCGACTCACCAAAAATCGACTCAATTTGGGAAACCCCGTCGTAGATTTCTTATCTATCTAAAATTAGGCGCGAGCTCAAGACCCAATGGCCAGATGGGCCCAGAAAAAAAAGAACAAAAAATCGTAAATTAAAAATTAAATACTGATAAAATAACCCAAAAATTGGGATTTCGATGCTATATTAGTTATACTCGAATATAAGAGGCCCGAAAATCTGCTAGAGCCTAGGGCCCAACTCAGTCAAAAATAGACTCTGCTAACGTGTATTGTAATGGTGGGGTACAATTTTCTAAGGGATTTTTAAATTAATTAAAGTGTTTTACATTTATTAAGAGATCTAGGTTTTCAATTTTAATTTTATTTTAACTTCAATATTTTTTGCTTCGATTTTTTCATTTTTGAGCTTGGAAGACAGGCCCGTCCGGGGCCCGGGGCCCTAAGCGGCCGCTTGTTCCGCTTTTTAATTATAATTAAATTATATATAGGTTAACTATTTCTAATTTTTGTATTATCTTCAATAAGTGGTAATATAAATTATACACACAGTAGCACTACAACCCAGAATAGATTTTGGCTAACCACTTCACTTTACAAGGCAAATTACCTCGGTGGTTTGCCTTTGCCTGCTAATGAAGAGCCGTTAGAATAAAGTTCTTGATCCACACGGGTTCGAGGGTAACCGTAATCGTATATTCTCACATAGAACTTTGCATATCACAATAATTTAGATTTTTAACCCTTTCAGACCCGACTTTTTTTGGCTGATGGAAAACATTATTTTTTTTTAAATTTCGTATTACTGTGCTATAAAAAGTATTTTTCGGGAGTTTCATAATTTTTTGATTTCTAAATAAGAAAATACAGCTAAGTAAACTTTAGTTGACCTAATATATAAACCATTATAAAACGAATGATAAAAAATTTAAACAGGTGACTATTATTCGTAGACCAAGTTTAGTATGATAACAACTAGCAAAAAAAAAATTATGCATTTATATTGATATTTGGCTGAGTTATTCTTAACTAAAGTTATACTTAAGTATAAGCTGTTTGACAGGGGAATGATTTTATACACTTTTTATTTTAATTAATTTATTATCATAGTTTATGTTACTCATAGAACATTTTTTATATTTTTATTGAATTCCTTGTGGTTCTTTCATTAAGAAATGATTGCTATCTAACATATAAGTTTGTCACCAACTTAAAAAAAAATTAATAAGCGTAGGTACACTATAGTGTACCCTGGGTCTGAAAGGGTTAATATACAGTATTTTTATCTCTGATTCTTTTTTTTAATTCTTATTTACAATTCATGCTAAGCATTATTCAAACCTAGTAAGAATTTTTTTGAATTAGAAAGAAATTCGAAAACAGCATTATGTAAACTAAGTATGTATTGTATATATTTATACTATTACCTTTTTAAAAATTTGTACCCAAATCCTTATTTGTTAATTTAATTTTTTTTTCGTATAATTTTGGTCTTTTTTTCAATAAAGCTCTGTGTATTCCCCTACGTCTTTATTGGAAGAAAGGTTCAAAATCCCGAAATAAAAATTTAATTAATTTAAGGATGGACTAAAATAATTCCTTATTTGTTGTTTATCTAATATTTAAAGTATTTTCAAAACGAGATGTAAATAACGACAAAAGTCTGTATAAAAAGGTAAAAATAGCATTAAATACTTATTGATTACCGCTAATCGAATATTAGATATTTTATTGTTTTAAAGTATGCCTACTTTGTTTTTCAATAATTAAATTTATTGTTTAATAAGTATTAGCAGTTGAGTTTTGACCATGAACTTTCATCAATGGAATCCATCTATTTAAGCACTATCCACGTCATGTTAGTCAAAAAAGTCAATGAAATCTAAATTTCAAATCTAGAATTTCTGATATGAAATATACAATGAGCAATCACACTCCATCTTAAGTCACAATAGTTTAAGATTTTAATTGAAGTAACCCATGTAAAAATTTGATTTATTAAAAGAACTGTTCTACCGAAAGCAACAAAAGCAGCAATTTAGAGTCATGGTTTTCCTAACTTTAGTTTGCATTTATAAAAAATCTACTAAAACCCCGTGACCTCGTAAGACTATCTTAGGGTAAATCTTTTATTGCAATTTTGAATGATTGTTGATTTAATTGAGTGAATTTGTATAAAATCCAAGTGTTGCAAATGCGATAAGCATTTGCTGAACAAAAACATTCCACAAATCATTCAGAAAGTAAATTTCTGTTATCTATTTTAGTACTAAATGGCAACGTTTTTTATATATTTTATTAATTTTTTTGCAACCTATTTCATAATGTAAATTATCTATAACATATTTGAAATATGTATAATATGTGCTTACAAAACGGAATGAAATCTTTTTCTAGATAATATCAACGTGCGTATAAAAACTTCTAACCTCTAAATCTTTAACGATTAAAATATGCTGTCACGGACTTTTTAGCTAATTTCCTTCAAAATTGTTGTAATACGTATTTTTGTAAGGTTTTTGTATAATTTTAAATGCATTGCTATATTATTTCCACAAAAATATTTACTGCATAGATTTTTTTTATTAAAGGTTTTAACTCACTTTTTATAATATTTTTCTTTCAAATTAGTCAAATGTACTAGTATATTGTATTACATAGTTATCTGTATATAAGTATACTAAAGATTTTGGGCGGTTGATCTGTCGGAAAATGAACTTCTTCTAAAAAGGTTAAAGATTGGTTGGATGCTCTGCCCAAATTTTGAATTGACATCTTTTCCTTATAAGCAGAACATACTATTTTATTTAGTTCAAAATATACTCTATTAGAATGTTGCCGTGCGTACTTTAATCATACAGCATTTATAAAATAATAATTGCATTTAATTATTTTTTATGATTACAGAAACTGTTTTTTTTAGACGATAACCTAAATATTAATTAACAGTATTTTAATCCTTAAAAACAGTTTTTGAGAAACAAAATATGATATTGTTTTGTTTTTTACTTTTGTTTGGATTGTAATGTTTTGATATTGTAAATTTTGATAAAAGTCTATTTTCATATCACATCACTGGCACTGTTACAAATAATGAATTAATACAATTCTTACGGTATCATTAAAAATAAAAATTCCGTAATTTACGATGTCCTTATGAAGTGATATTGTATAATATGCTTTAATATAATCACTATTAAGCTAGCATGTGGTATAATAAACTTTCCAAACAAAATAAAATGACAAGTTGAAATGGTTGACAATAATGTTGAGGTTATAAGTATTTGGCTGAAGTTCACAACTGAGATGGTTGCTCGGTATTCGGCCTTACAGCAATATATGATTAGATTGATAACAAATGAGTTTATTACATTATTGCAAAAAGTTTAATTAAAAGCTGCACATATAATAACAATAATAATAGTAACTATAAAAATTGAATCTAAATATTGGATCTTGTTTGATTACCTATAATATATTATCTACTTTTACAAATATTATCTTATGAGTACATTTCAAAATAAACGTTATTTATTACTTTGATATGATGTGTAGTATTTGTAAATTCTGTAAACAATAAACAATGTTTTTAAACAAAATGCATTAAGAAAATATTGCTAAAGTAGCATTTCCATAATGCATCATCACAAAAAGTAATACATAATCAGGGCCGTAAACAAGATAATAAATTAGAGAAATAATTTTAAAAATGATTAAACGCCTTTTGATATTCTTCAGTTGGTAAACAACTGACAAACTTAATTTAAGAAGAGCATTCTGAAGGCCTAAGGAAACAGATGGTACATCTTTAGTGACAATTTTTTATGCCGATGTTTGATAGCAGTTTTAGGAAGTTAACGATCGCAATACACATCACACATTAGTCGAGTTCCATATCAATCGAGTTGTAGGAATATCAATTGAGATCCCAACTAAACAAGTTGCACATTAATCGAATTACCAACCAATCGAGTTGCACATCAATCGAGTTCCACTGTATTTACTCATCGCAGCCGAAGTAAATAATAAAAATCTAATTATTGTTACGAATTTTCAACAATGAGTTATTAGTGCGGGGGCTCTAAATTAATCCGATAATCACATAAAATATTATCTGACTAAATTTATGATTTTTTTTAAATTATTATATTTAAATTATAAAATTTTTATTAAAATTTAATTATTAATTTCTTTTCGTAGAAATAAAACATAAAATGTAATACAATTAGTACTAACGATAATCATCTCTAAAAGTGCATAGCGGTATTTTATCAGACTATTGCCAAAGTAAATAAAACAATCTAAAATATTAATTTTTTCTTTGTTCGGCCTGAGCGAATACACAATCAATAAGTGCACCACAGCACTTATCATTAAATTGACCTAGGATATTGGTTTTGAGTCTGATAATTGAGTTTTTCTATTATTATGTATTCCTGAAAATACGCAAGCAATAGTCATCATAATAATCTTATATTTCAATTAATTTGCAGTCCATTGCTTGCAGTTTAAGAACATCGTATGATTTGTATTGTTTAAATAACTTTTAATTTTAAAATGTATAATAAAATTTAAAAATTTATAAATGATGCAGTTATATTATTGAAAAAAGCAAATTCTTGAATTTTTGATAATTTATTATCGCTTGCTTCTAACGCTCTCGTTAGAAAATTAATTAAATGTAATAATTATGTCAAGGATTACTTTACGCATAACATGATCTTTTTTTTAAATTGAAAATTTGTTTACTATGCATGTTATTTATCGACTACTGCAAGTATTTGGCTTTATTCATTTCATAGTTAATATAAAATTAAAAAGGTTACGAGAAAGACAGTCAGACTACAATTCAAATGTGTTATTTTAAATTTAAGAAAAATGTGAACATTTGTGAACTAAAGTTGCTATTTTTTGTACATAATAGGTACATAAAAGTTTGCATAATTCATAAAAAGGAAATTTTTTTTCTAAAAATAAAGTTTTAAAATATAATCGCTCAAGGTAAATATAGTATAATTTAACTACAAAAAAAATTTAATTATAGGTATTTAACTAAAAAATTATTTTAATTATAATGTGCGTCAATTGCAATAACGTACTTCAAAGTCTATAATAATTTTATGATCAGAATACTTTATCGTTTTTAAGAAGCAAAAATATAATTTTTTGTAGCGGACAATTACAAACGAACCACAAGAAGTATTTTATCTCCAAATAAAGCAAAAGTATTATTTGGCATCTTCGAAAAAAAAAAATTTTTTGGTGCAGCACTTTCTACTGGATATTTTCAGATTAGTCTGTTAAATTTTCATTACCGCCTATAACTTTTATTCCAATAACTCAAGAGAATCAAAATGAGACCAGTGTATAAAAAATTTTGAGTTTAAATATCTACTACAGATCCTGTATTTATAATATTAATATTAATAATAATTAAATAAAATTATAAAAAAATTTTAAAAAATGATTTATTTTTAGAAGCAATTATAAAATATATTAACAGAACGTTAGAAACCTTCAATTCTACATAATAATTTAACGCGTTTCTAGAAGAACAACGTAAGCGCCAATTATTATTAATATTTGCATTTTAAGAAAACGTTACGTTATTTTCAACCAAAATAATTAAAAAATGATTATTTATTCCTTACTATAGTCGTAAGTTCTAAAAACTTGAGAAAATTTTTGATTATTTTTTGAACTTCTCGAAGTGCTTCTGTCGTTAGCACGTTGGTTGGCATGCACTATAAAAATATTGGTATAACGAAAAATTATACCCTTATGGCAATGTTTACTATAATTATTGAAGTTAATTTTGCTTTTATTTTGTTTTATTTTGTGTTAAACTTTTGATAAACTTGATGCAATAAGAATTCTTATCTTGTATACATGCATAATACATTTAAAGAAACTTTTTAATTATTTTGAGTACTATAAAATAAACCAACACTTTGCTGTCGTATGCAAATTCTACAATTATTTAATTGAAAATCATATAACATGAAAAATATAAATAAATTGTGTTTTAAATATATTATATAACTTTAAAAAAATTCTTCTGTTAATGTTGCATAAAAAGTTTTTAATATTTTTTCTTCTAACATTGCTTGGCTTATTGTAAAAATATTATTAAATTTAATAATAATTATATTTATTCAATTTTTTTCAGAATAAATAAATTTTAACAATGGAAACCAGAATTATTTTATTAGCGCACTTTTTCCTGCAAATTTTGGTGTTGACACAAAATATTGCAGCGGAAATAAATTCTTTTGAAGACAACACAACAGTACAAATATTTAGTGGAAAGGTTCGTGGGAAAACAGCACTATCGAGAAGTAATAGAACTTTTTATTCTTTTAAAGGAATTCCCTATGCAAAACCTCCTGTTGGAGAGTTACGGTTTAAGGTAAGATTTAATTTATTATTAATTTTTTATTTAAAAAAATTACTTAATATTGTTCGCACTTTTAATAGACGACGGTTGTCATAATATGATTTGTAATGATCAGACAATTGATAAATGATGACACTTCATTATTTTAAGTTTTACAATTTTATAAGACTTCTACATATTCAAAAATTTACTCTTGTTATGCTTATTATGCTATTTCTTTAATATTATTTATACAGTGATCTTATAAAGTTATAAAAAAGAATTTTGTTTTTTTAATTTACAAAATTAATTAAATAATAATTAATTAAAAATATTTAAAAATTTTTTTACCGTTTCGTTTTTGAGCTGTGATGCCATCGTAATTTTTTTTAACGACAAGCTTTATTTATAGTTACCGATAAAGCACAATTTTCTAAATATGAAAATTAAAAAGCACTCTAACCTTGAAACAGAAAGTTTTGAGATAATCTGTCCAAAAGTTGCATAAATTCGTGATAAAATTTTAGAGCAAACGATTTTTTTATCAAGAGAAGCTGAAGAAAAACATAGTTTTGATACTACATTTTGTAAGCTGTGATTTAATAGTGTTTATTTGGTTAATTAATTGTTGCCTAACTTTTTGTTCATTTTTGTAACTGTAGGACTGATTATCTTGAAACATTTTCTCTTCTATATATAATAGTGTTTTTTACATTTTTATTTTCAGATAATTGTGGTTTTAAGGTTGCCATTTAAAAAAATTTCCGATCACATCAGCTCAAAAATAATCCACATTAAAAAAATGTTAATAAGATAAAGTGACATTTAAAAATATGTTAATGTGTTTAAGGATTTTCTGAAAAAATTCTTCTGAAAACTTTTGTCAAAGTAACAAACTTTACTCTACTGTATAACTCTAACATTATCTATAGTTTTCAGTTTATGTTAACTTTTCTAACTAAAAATTGTTTTGTATATTTTTACTAATTTATTCTAAATAATATATTCAGAAAATTACAAAAATGTATGAAATCAACGACAAAATTTCAAAATTTATTTATGAACAATAAAACTTTAATATCACAAGTTTAATTAAATAATATAGTTGAAATAATATTTTAAGCTAATTAATTATATTCTATTATTTAATTTAATTTGTTATATTGAACTTTTATTGTTTATATTTTCTCACAAGTTAAGATTTAGATATTCAAAATTTATTTAGAAAACATTAGGTTATCGCTTTAAAAAAACCGATGTTAAAAAACCATTAATTAATTTTTTCCTATTCCTTGAATATTAACAGCGAGAAACTGAAAAAAATTATAATTTATTTATAATTAAGTGAAAGGTCAATGTCAAGAGGGCAATAATCAAATATATTTGATTCGTTTTAAATAATCCACCTGCCTACATATAAATAAAATTATAAATTAATTATTTTTATTATTTTTACCAGAGTCCTGCACCACCAGAACCATGGAAAGATATTCGAGATGCCTTAGAAGATGGCCCAATCTGCATTCAAAAAAATTACTTATTTTCTATAGATCCTCCTGTAGAAGGAAAAGAAGATTGTCTTTATCTTAACGTATATTCTCCTAAGGTATTTTTTGCCATTTCATACCTATTAATAATACCATACTAAATCATTGATAAATATAAAATAGTATAATTATATTTAATTTTTTTCAAACGTCAACAAAAATTAACTTGACGTAGTCAATTAAAGTCAATATTTTAAAATTTGAAGAATAAATAGCATGTGTGTTATTCAGAAGAAAAAAACTTCTTTCAAAACAATAGTATACTATATTTTGATAATTATTTTTTGATTCAGCTACCAAAGAGTTCTTCACCTTCTTTGTTACCTGTTATGGTTTTTATCCATTATGGAGCATTTTTTGCTGGTTCTGGAAGCAGTGATAACTTAGGGCCAGAATATTTTATGGATGAGGATGTAGTGCTTGTTACTTTTAATTATCGTTTAGGTGTTTTTGGTAAGTTTTGTTAATCCAATTGTATCTCCATTTGTTGATGTATCATTGTAGGATTTTTAAGTACAAATGACGATGTAGCCCCTGGTAATTGGGCTTTTAAAGATCAATTGGCTGTTTTAAAATGGGTACAAAAAAATATAGCGTCGTTTAACGGAGACAAAAATAGAGTTACCATTTTTGGTCAAAGCGCCGGAGCGGGAAGTGTTCATTATCACTTACTTAGTCCAACTACTAAAAGTAATATATTTTAATTATGTAATTTTGAATTATTTAAAAACATATTATTATACATTTTAGATTTATTCCATGGAGCTATAACACAAAGTGGTTCTGCATTAGCACTTTGGGCAAAACCTTTAGGTGCAATTCAATCCTTAGTTGCTCAAATGCAAGCAGCCAACGTCAATTGCAGTAATGAGGTCACCTCAGTTATGGTAGATTGTTTGAGAAAAGTTGATGCCGAAGTTTTGGCCGACAGTATACAATATTTTAAAGTAAACTCTAATTTTATACTGTTTTACCTAAAGACATTTATCAAAATAAATATTTCAGTACTTCAGTAACGAACCGTTTATTATATATGGTCCTGTACTAGAAAAGAAGACTGCTCTGAATCCAAACCCATATTTAACAGAGGAACCATTAGATATTATACTAAGTCAACGATTTCATAACATTCCTTGGATATCGGGTGTCGTTTCTGACGAAGGAATATTGAGAGTATCTTGTAAGTTTAAATTTGGAATATCTAATCAATTTAATTTAAATATTATTGAACTAAACTTATTATAGCTTTAGTAAGGCAAGAATCAACTTTAAAGACATTTAACAAAAATTTTAAAGAATATCCAAAAGAAATGTTAGCGTTGAAGTTCAGTGTCGACGAATCGTCAACTGATGATCTTTGGAATAATATAACTAACTATTTCATTGGACAAAATTTTATCGATCCCAATATTTCCTCAACAATTCAAGGATTAATTGATGTAAGATTATTGTTCAATCGTCTATGTACTAAAATATTAAACTGTATGTTTGCAGATTTATAGTGATCGTTCTTTTTATCAATCTGCATATCAGTCGGTATTACTTCATGCCAAAAAAGGTCACAAGCAACTTTGGTTTTATCATTTTGATTATCACGGCAATTATACGTACGGTGATCACTTTGCAGCGACCAAAGAAACTGTTCCATTCGAATGGGGTAATTCCTATTATATTAAATAATATTATATTCTCTCTAAATTTAAACATTTTCAGGAGTTTCTCATTGTGATGATCTACTGTATTTGTTTACCTCATCAAAATATTTTCCACAGTTGACAACAAAGAATGACATTTTAATGAGTAAAATGATGATAAAATTTTGGACAAATTTTGCAAAATATAAGTGAGTGGTTTTTAAATAATATAGTTTATTTGAGTAGGTACAAAATATATTTTAAAAATTTTAGGAATCCCACTCCATCAAGTGATGATGTTTGCCCTTTATGGTATCCTATTGCAGATATAGAAAATGAAGAGGTAGCTACAAATAAACATCTCGTTTACTTAAACATCACTGGTAGTTACAAATCAAATACAAAACCATCTTTAAAAATGTACAATAATTTTTATCCAGAAAGAGTAAAATATTGGCAAAGTTTACCATTAAAAGAAAATATAGCTGGAATTGAATAAGTTGGAACAGTATTTTTGATTATTATAAGTTATTATTATTTTTATATATCCGTAAGGACAGCATATTGATCTCGTTGTTTTAATTTTAAATATATAAATATGTATCTACTATGTTAATGATTGATTGTGTATATGTTTTGTCATGATTTTTACATTTTTTGTGATTATCAGTTCAATGATGATCATTATTTGACATATCATATTTTAGATACTACTAAAAATCGCAATAATTATAAATTGTTTTTTAAATAAAAATAAGTACATATGCAATAATAACTTAAGTTTTTTTATTTTTTTTTTAATTTATCTACCACTTCAAATATTTATTTTGTGTCCTTAATTTAAAAAGTAATATATGTAAACATTGACGTTGACATTTACGTAACCACCAATCCTTAAATGTGATCATAATCAAATAACAATAATAATTGTGTTTTTTAGCCTATAAAAATTATTGTCTAATGTATAATGGTACTACAACTGAGATTTCAAAATTATAAAAGATATTTTCAAACCGTTTCTCTAAAAAAATTTAACTTGACTAACTTGAAAAAGTCAAACTATAAAATTAATATTTTTTCATATAAATGGGAACGTTAAATTGAAGAAAAAACTCGCCCATATGTACTGGAATCAAATTTTTTTTTACATTAGCTTTAATTATTATTTCCAATATTTTACATTTTCCATTTTTTGGAAATGCTTGTATCATTCGTAGTTTTAATTTCTGCATTATTTTTGTGTATTTCAATTTTTCTCTAAAATAATTAGGGAAGCAGGAATATGCAAAAATAAGTTTTGTTCAATCCTGTTATTGAAACATGTCGTTTCTTACTTGGATACGCAACTAGAAACCGTTTGTTTTACTCACTCAAATTATATCTATGGTAACGAGTGGGCGAAAGACTTTTCACCCACTAGTGAGTGAAAAATGCAGTCATTCATTAACCTGCCTACGTTCTTTATAATAATATTAAAATGTTTTAAAACCAAAGCTAACTTTTTTTAAAATTATTTTGCGCGCAAAATGCGCGCTATCGATCTAAAATTTTGCATAAAGCTTTCTACGACAAATTGCTACGGGGGGGCTGAGTACGAGCAAAGGGGGGTAAATTTTTAGCTCAGTTTTTCGATATCTAACGCCGTTTTCGAGTTATTGCAAATTCAAAATCTCAAATTTAATTATTGATGACACGAATTATAATAAATTGTATTTTCATAAATTTTTTAGATTTATAAGTGCAGGATTGAACAAAACGCTATACATAACTCGTGGATAAACCCTTTCGCTCACTTATTTGCCTCTGCACACTCGCCTGTCGGCTCGCGTGCAAAACTGGCAAATGCGTGAGCGAATCTTTCGGTTTCTCCACTAGTCATGTAATATACTATTACATGTTGATTTCCTGTATACTACTATTTTGGCAAAATATTATTTTTGCTACTAACCTGCTACTGAATTATGCTATCCAAAACCTCCGTAGCCGGTAGCATAATATTATTATAATAATACCAATAATCTTATTTTCCATATGTACCTAAAATACATTCTGTTTGCCGTGAATTATCACGGTATGGGATCCACTCGATATCTATAATTAAATTTAGTTCGTTTAATCAGTAGTTCAAATAAACCTAAAAATATTTACAGAACCTCTGCTATTCTGACAACTTTTTTGTTTTGATTTTTGTATCATGTTTAGTGTGTGGGAATCCCGAACCTCTCTACTAAATGATTCGCCACTGTAGATTTACATTACGACATAACTACAGGCGTTGTCAACATTTCAATCCGCTAAGAAAACTATTCGTAGGAAACATGAACGCACCTATATTATATTCGTCTTTGAATTCAATTTTGGATATTTTAAACCAAAATAAAGTAAGTATTTTAAATTTGATTTCACATTACTGTCATCAACTTCTAGGTTAAAAATACAGCAGTTGCTCAATTGTTGGAATTGTACCATTCTGTTGAAATTTCTTCCAAAGATGCCAATTCTTGCAAAAAACGACATCCGTTAATTGTAGTCGAAGGATTGGATGGGTCAGGTAATAAAACAATATTTTAAAATTAGTCAAAAAAGTAAATATATTTCAACAGGTAAATCAACAATAACAAAGTTGCTTTCTCAAAAAATTTTTGCCAAATTATATTATACTCCACCTCCAATTATGAAAGATTTACGACCTTTATTCGATAACGAGCCTTCATTTCGTTCGGCTTTTTATTCTTTGGGAAATTATATAGCAAGCATACAACTTCTAAAAATGCTAGAGGAGAGCCCTGTCATTTTAGATAGGTAGAGTATTAAACTAAGAACATAAAATAATAATCTAATATTATTATAAAGGTTTTGGCATTCGACTGCGGCTTATGCGATGGCCGAAGGAGTTAAGAATAGTTCACAGAACTTTAAAATACCACCACCAGAGAGTGACCTTTATAAATGGCCTAAAGACCTTTTAAAGCCAGATATGGTATTTTTTTTGTCGGTGAATGAAGAGGTAAGAATTTCTCGAATATCGAGACGATACAATTTAACAACTCAAGAAGATGAAATTAAGCGCAACAACATATTCAGGGAAAAGTAATTTCTTTAATTTTGTGTTTTTATGTATTACCTAAATTTGATTTTATTTTAGTATTTTAATGCTATATGAAAATATGAGAGAACCAGCCATTGAAAAAGTTGATGCAAATGTAAACAAGAAAAAGGTTGTCAATTCTTTATACGACAAAATGAAACACTTGTTAATAACTTCAGCTGTTGAAAAATAATGTAATCCAAAAATGTTACAACAGATTTTATGAAAATTTGTAACTTTTAAGAATGTGGAATAAATATATTTAAGTTTATGTTACTAACATTTTGTAAGGGTTCAGTATTCCTTTAGGATCGAAAAGAGTTTTTAAATTTTTCATAAGGTTTAACTGAGATGGATCTTTAACTAACTTAAGTTTATCTGCTTTCAGAAATCCAATTCCATGTTCAGCACTTATGCTCCCATTGAGTTTTTTGATCTGTTCAAAGATGTAAGGTTCTATTAGGTTTTTAGTTTTTTCACTGTACTCATTTTCTACTACTTGTATATGAAGATTCCCATCGCCTAAAATTTAAAACACTTCATATTTTTAAATTCTAATGTCCATATTCACAAACGTTTGTAAAAATTTTAACGAACCGTTTATTTAAAGAAACCAATGGAATTTATTTGCTTGTTCTACGAAATCATTTTCATTGGTTGACAAAATTAAACGGCTCGTTAAATATTTTACGAATGTTTGTGAATATGGACATAAATGTATAATTTATGATATTATGCAAGATGCTCATTTTCTTGAATCGTGAAATGTAAAATACAATAGCTCAAGATGCAACACCGCGAAGGTAACAACACATGGACAATATTTTCAATCGGACAATCTATGTATCACATATTTTACAATGTGTTGTGCGCTGCTTATAACAAGCAAAATTCTTTTTATGGATTTTCCTGACTTAATTAATAACTAATCACAATTTAAATAACAAAATCATAAGCAGGATTAGGATCAAAAAACGAGTACCACGTATAAGTAAATCATATTCAAACCTAAATGTCCAAACCCCGAAACAATTTTAGATTCATCGTTCACATGTTTTTTCATTATTGACACAAGTGTATAAAAGTGTTCTAATGGCAGAGTAATATCATACAAATGCATATATCCTATCAGTCTAAGAGCTTCTGGTATGCGTTCTCTAATACTCCACATAGCCTAAAACAGAAAGATGTGAAAATCCAGAAAAGTTGTAGTTTTAATAAAATATAATTTACTTCGTATTTTGCAGGCTCTGTTGTGACAGTTCCATCTAAAATATGGTTGCTATTAATACAATGTTCCAAAAAAGTGTTTAATTTGTCAGAATCGTGTTCTTCATTACAACCTAAAGTTTCTATCATTAAATAAAAGGGATGATTGCCTATTGGTGATTGTAAATTCAATTTATTGTTAACCATCTTCATTGTATCTTCATCTATCACTTCAACGGCTGATAAAATCTCTCCTAGCTGCAATTTTGATTGTTGATGTATCTTCAATACGTCCTCAAAACTTTTAACACCTGAAAATTAACAAAAAATACGATGAGATTGATTATAAAAACAAGAGTTTGTTTTCGATACATCATTATGAAGGAGGAGGAGATTTATTCAAAATGGAACTACATCCATTAACTTGTCTACTATAAGGAAGTATTTAAATTTGATTATAAATAAAATATTGATGAAATGTTGTTTATGTCTGTAATAAAAAAAACCTTATAAATATTGTATTTTATACAAATGTAAAAAATTTATATGAAAACATACATATGCAATTTAATCAAATTATCTTGTACTTTTTAATGTAAAATAATACAGTAATTATTATTATGTACATAAACTTCAAGGTTCATTTCAACTGAAATTAAAGTCCAGATGATATCTCTTCCAAACATTGTTTAATATTTTTATTTATTAAATTTTTTCTATTAAGGCCTAATGGTTGTGCATCTGCCAAAATATATTTTTATAATACTTATATTTAATTTGAAAATTTTAAGTTTTAAAATAATAAATGTAGAATTTAATTAAATTTTAAACAAGAAAAAAATTTAAAAGATATTCTACTATTCTTTCTACCGACATTGTCGACATTGCATTGTCTTACAAAACCTAAGCCTTTAAGAAATTGCTTTTTAGGGGCGGTTTATTTAACCAACCCGTCGTTGGTACACATTAGAGCGCGGCGTTCAGATAAATAACATTACCAACTTCAATCGTATAAATGATGTCGAATTAATCTGATACTATTAATACTCAAATGATATGTCTACAAATATTGACAAAAATAAATTATAGCGCTATTTGTCATTCCCGCATAGTTATCGTCTTACAAAGTTGACAGCATCGATAAAGTGAACGTCGCGCTAACCGCGCAATATTATATCACTGCCGTACGTAGACGTGTTTCCATATTTTTAAATTAATCATGGCCAATAAATTAATTTTACAGTTGGAGGAGACCGAAAAACAATTTTTGGGAGTATGATAGTGATATATTTCTGAATCTACACCTAAGCGTTAGTACACAAAAATCAAATACTCCGCAAACATCTCATTGGCGCATAATTATTTATAGTACATACAAAATATAATTTACATTTTTAATACAGAGTAAAAATATACATATTTCTATGTATGATTAGACGTTCTAAGTTTATCGAGCAATTAATAATGATATAAAAATACCAATCACATTGAGAAATTAAGTGTACCAATGACGCCGACGGGTTAAGTCAAACTTTTCACTAGGGCATCTCAAAAATCGTTTGTTGCAAAGTAGGTCCAGCGATATAATATAGTAGTTGCTCTGAATTGAAGCAGAAATTATCGAAATAATAATAAACATATTTTACCTAAAAATGCCAAACCAATTGATGAAAACTTAGGTGGGCATTGAATAGCAACTTTGGTAATTAAGCCTAGCGTTCCTTCAGAACCAATAAATATATTCTTAAGGTGATATCCAGTATTATCTTTTTTGAGAGTGCCCAAACAATCTATAATTTCTCCATTTGCTTTAACCTATTAGGAAGAGGTGGTGAATATTAATTATGTTGAAAGTACGAAAGCCATACCTACCACTTCCACTCCTAGCACATTTCCATGTAAATTTCCATAACGTAACAATCTGATGCCACCAGCATTAGTAGCCAAATTTCCTCCAATTTGGCATGACCCACGAGATCCTAAGTCCAAAGGCACTAGGGAGTTGTGTTGGTCGAGAAATGTATTAAGATTTTCCAAAATACATCCAGCTTCACAAACTAAAACATCTAAAACAAAAAAAAATAGTTAATTGCAAAATGAGTTTAGAAAATATTATTTTTAATTATTTCAATTCTTACCTGATTTATCATCGTAATTAATTATCTGATTCATTGATTCCATGCTAATCACAATTTCATCAAAAACGGGCACGTATCCTGATAATCCCGTGTTTCCTCCTTGTATACATACGGCTAAATTATTTTCGTTGCAAAACGATAGAATTTTGGAAACATGTTCTGTTGTTTTTGGTTTAAGCACTAACGTACTGTTACCTGAGAATAATCAATAGCATTTAGGAAAAGTAATGAATAAGAAGTTTACAATGAAACAAATTTTTACTTTTACTGACCTCGCAATTGCTTCAACCAGTCGACATTGTAGCGCTCTAAATCTGTAAGGTCGGTAAGAATTCTATTGTTTCCTAGGATTTTTTGGAAATTAGAAAGATGATTTTCATTAATAGTATTGTAGGATCCTCTTACAACTTTGTAAATGTTCTATTCAAACCAAAATTTACTGTATATTCAAATCGAACTTCATCTTACCTTTGTGAAATCTGGTTTTGTATGAAACCTTCTGGTTGCCAAACATAAAAAACTATCAAAATTTTGCAGAACTTTATACATTATACAAATAAATTTTAAAATTATTAAATGAATATCATGCAATAGCAATAATGGACCAAATATTATTGTTATCTTATTTAAACAACAAATTATATTATCATTAATAAATTAATTTAGATAAAGTAAGTAGATGCGTGATGCTTCTCACATGTTTCATTATATTATTGTATTACTTCACATTATTTTGATTATATTTTTTATAATTTTATATAGATAATAAGTACTTTTATACTTATTCTAGGTTTTCTAACTGAACTTTAAAGCAACACTTCCATTATAAATTCTCAGAATACGACATATTGCTACATTACACGATACTGTTGAAAATTCAATAAAATCATTGGAAAAAATCATAGCATATTGATAACTAATCTAAAGTTGAACAAATGATCAGATTGATAAGTTTGCTAAAATGTCAATATGTTGTGGTTCTTCGCCGAGCAGGTCCTGCTTCATTGCATTGTGGATAGGAGAACTTTGCAGTGGCGTAGCCAGAAATTTAGTTCAGGGGGAACCCAGCCCCCCAAACCATTAAAAAAATTTTTTTTAAAAGCCGAATAAAGGGTTTATTAACAGAAATTAATAATTTCAGGGGGGGCAGGCCCCCCCCTGGCTACGCCACTGGAACTTTGCATACAGAAATGACGAGAAACTAAATCTAATCTCTGAACCTTTCTATAGAAATGTTTGGTTAGCAAATGATTTTTTTCCATCAGAATTAAAAAATATCATTGATAAGTTGATATAGTTCAAAAATAAGTAACTCTCAACCATTAGTTTTTATTAATAATAAATATTGGTAGTAGAGAGAAAACAAGGCTCGTGACATTGTGCCGCCTAGAATGGCACTCTGGCACTGTCTATGAAAATCCATCAGCTTCAAGAATATTTAAATTTTTACACCCTAACTTATTTAGCAAGGGATTCAAATACTTTCTGCATTCTTTGTTATTGATTGTGTAGAATCGCAGGAATTGTGTAGAATTTTCAATTTTGAAATGAAATTTAGTTTTCTTTCTTTGCTAAATAAACCGAAAATTAGTTACTTTTAGGCTTCTATGCGAAATATAGAAAAAACCAAAGCAAAAGTCTCATCATCAGGCAGAGTCTATTTTTAACTGAGTTGGGCCCTAGGCTCTAGCAGATTTTCGGGCCCCTTATATTCGAGTATAACTAATAGCATCGAAAGCCCAATTTTTGGATTATTTTATCAGTATTATTTAATTTTTAATTTACGATTTTATGTTCTCACTTTTGGGGCCCATTTGGCCATTGGGCCTTAAGCCCGCGCCTAATTGTAAAATAGGCCCAGCCATTAGATAAGAACCTCCTTCTACGCTGCAGTGTACCAATAATAATCTACGACGGGGCTTCCCAAATTGAGTCGATTTTTGGTGGGTCGCGACTAAATTTACAATGTTTAAAAACCTATGTTCCGAGGGGCGAGTCACAAGGCAGATTTTTGTATACCTACTAAATTTCTTTCTACGAGGTTTTTCAAAGATTTTCCCAGATTACCTTACACTTGTACACCAGATTTCCCCACAGAGTTCCCCCCCTCGGTCTGATCTATGAAATATATTGTGTATATTAATTTTAAATGTAATGTAAACGTAAATTCAATGTTAAAATCCTAAGCACAATTAGTATTATTGCACTGGAGGGTATTCCATACCCCTCAGACCCCCGGGTTAAAAAACAGAAAGTTTGTGTGTATATTTTCTAATCGGTGTTATTTTTTTAGTAAGAACCTTTTACCTTTTTTACAACAAAATACATTTATAGATCACGGCAGTGCTCCCCCCTGATATACCAGTACATGTATCTCCCAGACTGTTTCAGGTCTCTCCAGTCTCACATACGAAAGTTTATGTTATTAGAGTTATAAGTTGTTTTATTAGATAAGAAACCGTTTCCTGCTTTCAGAACAAAATTTTGTTCTACATTCTACATTTATAGTTCGCATCATCAGTGCACTGAAGGTCCCCCTTTCAAAGCACTAAAGGGTGTTCCATATCCCCTGAACAATTTGGTCCTGAAAGAGTGAGAGTTCTTAATTTAATCAAATTAATCAAAAAATTTGACCATAAACTTTTTGTTACTGAAACCAGGGGGTCTGGGGGGCATGGAATGCCCTCCAGTACATCAGTTGTTTATTGACTTAATAACTTGATAATGGAGTACAATTTTAACTCAATTACTGCCGTTCAGACCCCCAGGTTTCAGAAACGGAAAGTTTGTTCGCATATTTTTGGATTAATTTTATTAAAAAAGAAGTTTTTACTCTTTCAGAACCAAATATACTTACACCGGAGAGTTTGGGGAGTATAGCATACCCTCTAGTGCACTCGTAATTTGGTGGCGCAGTAACTTGATTATGGAATATAACTAAACTCAATTTATGATGTACCAAACTTCATTAAAATTTTATTACCCAAAAACGTTTTCCATTTTCAGAACCTGTTTTCGGGGTATTCTACCTCCCCCTTCTTTCAGTGAATCTATTAAATACATTTTTTAGGAAAACTTGCAATCAAAACTTGCGTATTTTTAACTAAGTTGGGTCCTAGGCTCTAACAAATGTTAAGTTAACTATAATAGCATCGAAGGCCCAATTTTTTGGTTATTTTATCAGTATTTGATTTTTATTTTACAATTTTATGTTCACTCTTTTCGGGCCCCTCTGGCCATTAGGCACGTGCCGAATGCGCCTAATGGTAAAATAGGCCCTGTCATCAGGCTTCAAGTCCGTTCATCGGTATAATTTAAATATTTATTATTTAATGTTTTCTATTCCTTTTATTTTCCCTCAGAGATGCTTATTGCGTGCTGCTTTATAATATATACCTATATATACATAGTTGCCATAATCTTACACAGAATGCAAAAATATAATTTATAATAATAAGTTGAGTATAATAAATAAATATAGTTTATTAGGTAGTTTAGATTATTGGCAAGGAAATACCTCACCCTATTGATATTTAAACAAAAATAATAAATAAAATTCCAAACCTGGAATTATTATTATTGGTCTGATAAGAATTAGATATTCTAAACAAAGTGTAACAAACTATATTAATCATTCAACTGAATAGTTTTAATGTAATAATAATGTAGATTATGAAACTACGTAACTTAAACGTTACCTATATAATTATTTAATAAAAAAAAAGAGATTTCATCTAAAACTTCGATTTTATTAATGTTTTGGACGTAAATTAGTTAATAAAATAAATAAAAATTCACTTAAAGTCAAATAAGTACATCAATAAAAATGAGGTTCTAAAGAAGAAATGTCATATTTCTCTAATATAGTATTTTGTTATTTCATGTGTAGCATTAATTGGATTAGAACGACGCTTTACTCCTATTATCTAATCATGTAATCTAAAACTGATAAAATGCATGCGAACACATGTAACAATGTACTTATTTATTCAGTTAATTTAGTTTTTTCACAAACTTGAAATTAAATTTAGCGCTGATACACATTTATTTTACAATGTATTATTTTTATAGCTAGAACTTTTAGAATTTGAGTAAAAAAATTATTGTAAGCCTGAAAATTGGCTTAAATGATACAATTACAGCTTTTGAAATAGCTACTTGTATTTTGGTTTAAATGAAAAGAATATCTTAATTTTGAAAGTAATTCAAACAAATTTTATATGGCATAAGAAAAGTTAATATAATTTTTTAAAGTACCCTATCACAGTTAACATAACCCTATGCTATAACCTAAACTTAAAAAAAGCAATTAATAAGTAATTAAATTGATAATTTGCATTTTCACGAAAACGCACCTTTTTAACAACTAACCATAGCATGGTTACCTTTTAGGATAGAAAAGTAAAGAAAAAACAAAATTACAAAGATGTAAATTATCTTTCATGCTCCTATTTACTAGTTTCTTGTAAGACCGTTACCTTTCGAGCATATCACAAAAAATGTTGCGATGAAGTTTGACTTTTACAAAAAGGGAAAATCATATCTCAATCAATTTTTGATCAAATTGGAAAGATTATATTATTCGGTAATTCTTAGATGTATTTGAACTAATTTTTAATTTACATTATTTTTAGTAGGAATTTCAAACTAACAATATTTTGTTTTAGATTTGAGCAAAATTTCACCTAAGGCTATATAAAAAAATAATTATTATACAATAACTACTATATTATATTATATTATTTAGGAAGGTAGAACTTTGTATGGGTTTAAAATTCCATTTGGATCCATCATAGCCTTTAAGTCTTTCATTAAATTTATCGCATTTTTACTTTTGGAGTAGTGCATATAATTTGGTTTTCGAAATCCTATACCATGTTCGGCACTAATACTCCCCTTTAAACTTGATGTATATTCGTAAATATATGGCTCAATTTTCTTATGAATCTCTGGCGTATATTCTGGTACAGAAATATTCAGATGAATATTTCCGTCTCCTTTTAAACATTAGAATTTCAAAAGTTGTATTTTCAACAAATTCAAAACATATTTACCAATATGACCGTACCCTGATACTCGAACTGCATCCTGTTTGACTTTTTCCATCATCACAGGAACTAAGGAATAAAATTTTTCTAACGGAAGTGAAATGTCATACTTGAAAACATATCCATCTCGTAATAAACCTTCAGTTATCCTTTCTCTCAATTCCCATATAGACTAAAAAAAGAAAAAGCATTTTAGGTGTCAAAATAAAAACAGTTCCTATAACATACCTTCATTTTTTTAGATTCATTTGTAACGGTACCATCCAGAACAGTACCTTCATTCATTACATTTTCTAAAAAGCTGTGTAATTTTTCTTCATCGTGGTTATTATTACTACCAGATGTTTCAATTAGCATATAAAATGGAAATTCTTTAATGGGCGACGGTAAATTGTAATAGCCCGTAACTACATCTAGAGATTTTGCATCAATCATTTCGCAGGACGACAATATTTCTCCTAAATCATGTTTCGCTCGTTTGAATGTAGTTAAAATGTTCTCAAAAGAATTTAAACCTAAATTATTAGGTATATGAATAACTCTTAACGAAATGTTTTGCATATTAAAACAATACCCAAGAAAGCTAAATTTATTGCAGCAGGTTTTGTTGGACACTGAATAGCTACAGCAGTTATGAATCCTAATGTTCCTTCGGAGCCGATAAATAAATGCTGTAAGTGATAGCCAGTGTTGTCTTTTTTTAATGTTCCTAAGCAGTCTAATATTTCTCCGTTTGCCTTTACCTGGTTGAAGATTTATAGTAATCACAAATTAAGTGAGGAAAAAACAAATCATTTTATACCACTTCAAGCCCAAGAATATTGCCGTGAAGGTTTCCATATCTCAGTAATCGTAAACCACCTGCATTAGTGGAAATGTTTCCTCCAATATGGCATGATCCTTTCGCACCTAAATCAAGTGGCATCATCATTCCCTTTTCTGCTACGAATTGATCTAGAGCTTCTAAAATGCAACCAGCTTGGCAAACTAATACACCTAAAAAAAATTGAAATGGAATAAATTTTTGTTAGTATTAAGAGTAATATTTCGTGGTGGTATCGAGTAATTCGTATTCTGGTTTCAAGATTGTTATCAAAATCAATCTAACACTGAACATTTTTTTTAAATTAAGTAACACCACATTTTATATTCAAGTTACCTGAAGTATCGTCAATACTGATAACATCGTTCATTAAAGCTGTAGAAATAACTACCTCGTCAAAGACTGGAACTGAACCTCCAACAAGTCCAGTATTGCCTCCTTGAGGACAAACAGCTAGTTTATGTTCATTACAATAACTTAAAATTTTAGAAACTTCTTCTGTTGTTTCAGGTTTCAATACGCATTGACTAAAACCTAAAATAATTTATTAGTATTGCCATAAAATCACTAGTAATTCTATATTTGTAAACAATTAAAATGTTCTTACCTCGAACATTTTTCAACCAGTCAACATTGTAACTTTCGCAATCAAAATCATCATTCAGGACTTTATCGCATCCGAGAAGGTCAACAAAGAAATTTAAATGATTTTCATTTAAAATCGCATAATTTCCCCGTTTAACATGAGGATATCGATCCTAAAAACGTAAAAGTTTTATTTTAGATTCAATTGTTTTACACTAATATTTATTGGTGTAAGTGTAATTATTAACCTTTGTAAGCTGAGGTAAAAACGTCTTACACGAATAATTTGCCGTCGTTGGAAAGAGGCTTACACATCTTCTGAGACCTCCAAACATTATAATAAATTACCTAAAACAACATTATATTTTTAATTAAAATGTCTTTATTTATTAAGGTGAACATAAAATAATAATGTAGTATAATAAAGTTATAAAGACGTCTGTATTTTGGAACACTATAACAAAAAATACATATAAGCAAAATTTGTCCTGTTGTCAGTAAATAAATAATGTGCTTCCTGTTATGGTTGTCTGAAAGGAAACAGATTGTATATTATAGAACTGAAAACCACAGGTCGATATTGGAAATACACTGCATAGTATTTTTAAAACAAGTCAACCACGTCATATTTTTATAGTACATTAATATACGGAAATCGATTTTCAAAAAGATATTAGGAAAATACTTTTTGAAGTCCAACAGATTTTTTTTAAACGGAATAATTATAACTAAGGCAGATGGGGTAATCGCAACATTACTTTTTGTACACCAGATTTCCATTTACGAAATTTTCATTTGGATTTGGATAGGTAAACAAGAAACCATAGATTTGATTAAATATCAAAAAACGATGAGTTTCACTTTCGTTCTTATATTTAGTCTGGTTTTGGCCGATGTGGTAGAATTGGTGAATCATTTTAATTATTACTTAAATAATTAAAAAATTCGTTCTTATAATACAAAAATGAACAAATGAATGAATTTTATATTCCGAAGACTTCCCGAGGACTTCACAATACTTCATAAAAGTTTATACAGATTTCACGAGACTTTACAACACTGGGGTAATTACTTTAAATTTAAGTTCCGCGGACTTCATCTGGTCAGGTGTGGATACAGGATTTATTTTAGGGGGAGGCAATTTTTGTGTCATTTTACATATCTTCCAGAAAGTTCTTTCGACAAAAAATTTTTTAAATTGATCCAAATAAAGTTCTTCGGTCGCGAGTCAGGAAGGAGGGCAGGGCAATTGCACCCATTCTTCATGAAAGTTCATAAAGACTTGATGTTACTTCAAATAAACTTAATGCATGAGACTTCAAAGACTTGACGAGACTAATTTTTTCCCATTCCACAAACTTCATTTAGTGATTTCATTACGTCCTTGGCAACCCCCCTCCCATTTTAGCATTGTGACGAGAAAAAATATAAGTTTTGCTTTTAATTTTTAAAATGTTTACAATTTATAATTTAAAATGCATTCCATAATGATGATTGTATAATATAAGTATGGTATATTGATTGATGATTCTAAATTTATTACCAAACCAAAATTATTGAGCCTACACTGCAGACTACCCAATATACAGCTGTGTAACCATAAATTAAAATCATGTTGAATTAGCCAAAATCTGTTATGTATTTTTTAATTAATTTTAGAACTTAGCTTCCATAAATCTGTGACGTAATGTAAAGTAAGAATTTTTTAAAATAATCCCCTATCAAATCAAATAATTATTAATAGCTATCCAAAAATTATAAAAAGTTTTAATGTTTTTAATGTCGTTTATAGGTTATAATTCATTCCGAGTTTATAACCTATAAATTTGTAGCTCACCTTATCCTATTTTTAATAAATCACGACGTGTAATTTATCTACTAAAACACAATTGATATTTATTTTTATTCTGAAAGTTAACTATTCCTGTACGAACTATGATTACAAAAAGCGCAAAGTTCACTACTAACAAAATAAAACCTTATGCACGTCTACTATACTTATCATCAGCATGCATAATATTATAATTGTTACTATACGAACACATATGATAATAAATTGTCTTATGCAATATCAACATTATGTATGTGGGATAAAAACAGTTATTATTCATTAACCTATTATCTATATTACCAAAAAAGTCATAAAGAGTAGAACCTTATGCTTACCATTTATATTTCTTTTTATTTTAAAATTTCACTTCAATTATTTCTAAAATATTTTAGATTCAGATGAAATTTAAAAATACTATACATTCGTTCTAAGTTTAATCTCATAAATCTAATGCATCTATTATACATATTATAAGGGGTCGTCTTTTAATCACGTGAGGCTTTTTATGCAATTTTTTTACCCCCCCCCCTCCCCTTTGGTGATACGTCGTAAGGTTTTCGGCTACCCCTACCCCCCCTACCCAACATCACGTGTATTTTTTTTTGAAAATTTTTTTCAAGTACAGACGGCAAGACAGAAGGGCGCGGGCAGCGGGGCGACAAATGGAGTCACAAAGTCCAGTGCCAGAAGCCAGCTGAGAGCTAAATATTGTTGTTATGTTGCTTTTAGGCATAAATTTGCTCGCTCGGGATTTCACGTGGTCGTAAGAAAGTATACACGTGATTGTCACAATATCCCCCCCCCCCCATCGTGATCAATCGTGATGTTATTCTAAACCCCTCCCCCCCTGTTAGAACCTCACGTGATTAAAGGACAACCCCTAAGGTATATTATAATATAGTGTGTACATATTATACATGGTATGTATAGGTTTGGTGATTCTGAATGATTATTGATCTTAATAAGGTGCTTTCAATTTTCAACAACAAAATTCCAGAACATTAAGTTAATAAAAATTAATTAATTTGGTTAGAAGCATTTTGGCAACAGGTATAGAAAGTAAGCAATAAAAACGTATGACAGTAAACAGTAAATATGCAAGTTAGATTTATAATGAAGCTTATAAGTTATAACTAAACTATTCTAGTTATCTTGAAAATAATATTTATATTTGCACATCTAACTGTATTGTATGTACCGAAGTTCTATCAGAGTAAATATCATCAACATATGGTAATATGTACTACGTTGTATTACGATGTCATATATCTATATATGCTATTTATAATATTATATCTATAATGAGCGCAATCAAGTTAGTATAACCATGTATAACTATATAAATTATATGTGCTCTCCCTAAGGATCAATTGAGATAAAGGTACAATGAATAATACATAGAATTTCGTCATCCGTAAACGACGTATGTTATAGGATAACGAGATCAAACAAGGACATCATAATTTTAATGAACGAAGTTAGATAAAGAAAGAAAAACAAAAGATAGGGCGCTTGACAAGTTATAAACATTAATGAAGGTAGATGTGTAGGCGGAGTCAGGATATGCGCATTTGTAAAATAAACTGACAGGAACCTGTTGCACTTGACAGGATAAAATTTGTATTTGATTACCCATTTATCAATGTTAATTACCTATCTTATGAATTTTTATAAAGTATACTCATCTTATGAAGTATAAGTTAGGTACAATTTTGAAATATTGTTTTCTTTGCACCGATATTATGCTGATATTATGCTATAGTTTTCTCTCAATTCCTTCTAAAAGTAAATCTCTATATCAGAATTCAAAAGAAGATCGGCAAATTCAAAATTTTAGAAACGAAATCAAATATTCGATTAGTGTAAGTAAGTAAGTAGTGTAAATCGATATTAACCATATCAATATTTTAGAAAACCCAAAAAATGTACAAAAAACATTTTTCAGAACTAAAATGTTTTAAATTATCACAATTAAAATACACTGATGATGCCATAGTATTATATGGTGAAAACGTTTGCGACAATATGTTAAAATTTAACAGACCATTTTTTCAGCGTACAAATATTGAAGCTTACATAATTTTAATAATATTCATAACACGAATATAATTATGTATGATTATTACCACTTTAAGTGCGGCAAAATGTTATTTGGCTATAACTGTACCGATGCATACAGAGGTTCAATTTAAATATTACGTAAACCTACATCTACAAAATTTACACAGAATATTAATTAAATCTTCATGAGTTAATTATCAAAATATTGGGCAGAAAAAACAATTATTAAAAAAATTAATTAAACTTAAATTAAAACTTGTTGACCGATTAAATCATCTCACCGTACTTTTTTATTTTTATTGTTCTATATATTAATTTATTTTATTAATAATTGTTTCTTCTGTTTCATATTACGATAATTAACTCATAAAAGTGTTAATTAACATTCTGTGTAAAATTTAAATTGATCCTTTGTATGCATTTATAGCCAAATAATATACAAAGCCACCTTAACATAACATTTCTTGTAAGTGGAACTATCTTAGATGCTTGTGTTATACTAGTAGCGTAGCGAGACGGGGTCAGGGGGGCAAATGCCCCGAACGGCACTTCTGTAGAGGGCGGCAGGGAATGGCCGAGCTGGCTAATCCTGTCCTTATTATTAAGTAATCCTTATTAATTTCTTTTTAATAATATCTAATAAATTGATATCAGAAATACTTTTTTATGCTTAATTGCGAAAATAAGGGGGCGAATTTATGGTTTTCCCCGGGTACCAGAAATCCACGCTACGCCACTGTATTATATCATTCTATTCATTATTCATATTATATCATTTCTATTATAGTATATTAATTAACTAATTTCAATTAGGGTTAACAGACAGTTTTATTATTGTGGTTTTGAATTAAACGAACTATTAACTGTACATAATTGGTTTAGATTTGTACAATATACCAAATATATATATATATATAGCTACACTAAAAAAACTGTCATTTGAATTATAACAATTTTAAATATAAATTTTGTCGCACCTGGTATAATCTCAACAGTTAAAATCACGAGAAGCCATAATCCACACTTCATATCACAAGCTAAAATTGTAACTGGGGGGAACTGTAGCATCGCCATATATATATAACAAATATTCAAACGATAATTCATCTTTTTGGTTATAATAACTTATTCATCCATATATTGTATGTGACAAAATGTGCCCATGTCCTTGCCATGTTTGCATTTAAAACTGATTTAAAATTTCATTGTAAGTATATTATATTCCAAATAATTGCCCATATTAGTTATATTAAAGAAAATCACAAAACTGTTAAATCCAAGAATTTTATATTTAAAAGAGTTTAATTAGATGTTGTCACATGAAAGCGCTTTAACAACCATTTAAAGCATTTCTCCAAGAGCCTTATGTGCTATTATATGGCACCCTCGCTTTCCCTAACCCCATTACAATTACCACCCTAACCCCAGCACTGATAAACCTAGGGTGAAACTTCCAATGATGAAAACTACCAATATGAACCTTATTTCTGCATAGCATAAAATTATTTTACCCCTAACCCACATTATAAAATATAGGTCAGTAAATCACAAATGCGTAGGACTACCTTCTTGCCTCTTCCAATTGAATATTTACATATTATATAAGTTGATGTTATACACAATATACATATGGGGGGCCATTCTGTAATTTAAAGTTGTGAGTGAATACAAAATTTAAAGACAATGTCCAAATTTAAAATATTCCATATATGTTGAAATCGACTGACTATATGAGACTGTTTTCTGATAATATTTGTAGTGTGCGTTTGAAAAGTAAGTTAGAAAAGTATAATGAACCACGAAATATGCAAGGATTACTATTTACTACCCCTACCAGGCACTTTGGTAGTTCCAAAGGCGGACAAAATACGATTGTTATTTCTCTTGATGGAATGGAATCTTTCAATAGTATTTTATACCACTGTCATCCTATTTGTATAAGTATATCCTTCAGTTTGCAATATAATTATTCAAAATTAATTAATGAAATAAACTTTAAATTTGAATTTGCTGGGACAAGACAAGAATTTAGAGAGGTTTAAAAAGGTTAACAATTGTTAAAGAAAACACCGCTTTGTTGAATAAAAATTATAAATTTTATTCATAAATTAATAAAATTCAAGATATGACCCATGTACCATGTGCGCAAGTGCCAACAATGCTATTCCAAAGAAGAATAGTAATAAAAATACACATGAAGATCATGATTCTCATCAAAGTAGCGTATTTTAGACCAATGCACCACTGTCGTTACTCAATACTTTTTCACAATACATGCAACTCTTTAAATCGCCCGACCAACTTTAAAATTTTATTTAAAAAATGGAAATACTATTAAATATTGTAGATAACTTGCCTATCTGTCGCCGTATCAATTATAGTTTTATGATGCCTTCAATTACTATTAATTTTATTCACTGAAACAATAAATTGGTTTATCATATTAATGAAATGATCATCAATTTTGCACCGATGGAAAAATTTTATCATATTGATGAATAATGAACAAATTCATAAATTCAATGATTTTTTCATAAAATACCATGAATTTTTCATCAATTATATTTTTAGTGTAATTTAAGTAATTTTCTATCCAAATACAAAAAAAGTTATTCTAAATTATCCAATTAATGCTTCCGTTGCTCCAGCGGGCGCGCAACGGTAATTTACCGTCTCCCTGTTTTTTTGTCTAATTTATCCCAAATCTTTAAAATTGTGACACTGCTATCTAGTGTCAGTATTTATAATTTACGGTGACAATAATTATTATCAATATAAAATAGTATAATCGAAATTACAGACGGCCGTACTTTAGTTATTCCTAAGTCAACCAATTCGCGGAAAAATCAGAATATACAAAATTAAAATAAAAAATTTAAAGTTTCCCTAGAAAAATATTAAATTTTACAAAAAAAATTTTCGATATTTTTGGTTATATCCCAGATATGACCTTCTATGCAATTAGAGATATAAGGTATAAGGTATATAGGTATAAGGTCTTACGCTCAAGTGTTTTTTTAAGTTTTTTAATTCTGACCAATAAAAACAAAATATATAAGTATAACGTACCATTCTATGACTTAAAATGCTGCGGCTGTTTGAAACTGATGGTTTTAAACGGCTGTTTAACTCATATTTTCTTAAAACGCGTTTTTTACAAAACTAAATTTTTCAACCTGGTTGCCATGATATCTCAAGTTTTGTTGGACCGATTTATTTTAAATTTTGTACCAGCCTATAATACATATCTGTCTATCGTTTCTACCACTTTTGTACTAAAAATGTTTTGCTAACTATTTTAAAAAATTAAAAGTTTTGAAAAACAAGAGTCAAAAACTGTTTTTTCTCAGACCGCTACCATTTTGCGAAAAAAAATGTTTCCGTCTTCTTTTTAGTAGGGGCTATAACAACATCCGTACTAATGAAGAATCTTTTTTGTAATTTTGTTTCAGATGACCAGAATGTCTGCAATCGTGTCAACCAACACATCCCTTTTTTATTTTACACTAAACTTTACTAGCTGATAAGGGAGCGTCCATTAATTACGTGAGGTGATTTTGGCTATTTTTAGACCCCCCCCGCCCCCCCTGGTGAGATGTTGTAAGATTTTGCTCGACCCCCTGCCCCTCTTAACGCCTCACGTAATTAATGGACGCCCCCTAAGTCGCTTAATTTTAATTTTTTTGTTCAAAATTTTTGTTGTAGATTGTCAAAATATCAATAAAGATGTTATAAAAAAACGAATGCTAAAAATACTGTTTGTTTCGTTTTTATCGAGCTTGACAAAACACATAAAATTTATGGCTGTAGACTAGAACACGGCCTTAAACTAACTCCAGATACGCAAATAAGATCATATCATCATCATCATACTATAAACTATACCTATCAGATAAGTGATATCCACAATAAAAGATCCATTGCTTCAGTTTCATTACTTCTTTACTACATAAGATGAAAAGAAGCAAAGTGTTTAGCGTTTAGCTATTGTGAAATATAAAATATATAGCATTCTTTCTGCAAAAAGGCATTCTTAATCATAATAATATGCAAGCATAGCATATTATGGTAAATACTCACAAATTGTAGATGGTAAATTATTAAAATTTAACAGCGGTTTGCTATCGACAAACTTGATGATTTTTACAAAATATATATAATAAATCATATTATATTATAGGTACATAATGTACATATAATTCTTATGTATACGTATAATATAAGGTATAATATAATTATTATAATATAGTATTCCATTAAATCTAATCAGGCTAATAAAATACTTATTGTATAATTAATTAATTAATTAATTAATTAATAATTATAAAATGTTTCTTCTAAGTAAGATACTGAGTATTTGTAATTAAAATTATATATAGGTGCATGTATACAGATAATGAAAACATTATTAAAATCTGTTTGAACGTTTATCAATAAATTAATTACATCAAATTAAATATTTGTTATTAATAAAATAATATAATAGGTATAATAAAATTATATGAATACAAGTTAAATAAATATGCAATTCTGTTTAAAGATTTATTTAATTTAGTCTTGTACTCGTACATAAGATTGTATAAAAAATTTTGCTATAAAATGAATTTTTAAATTCAAGTTTATTTTAAATATTAAAACTTATAAAGTAAATATCTACCAATATATCGAAATTCTTAAAAAATATGTCCATTTATTTAATATGCAAATCTTATAAAATATGTAACATGATAACGTGGATAAAATAAAGCATATTATGTTATCACTGGTAGATTATTTGCTCATTTTAGCTCAATTTAGCTCATTTTTACTTAAAATTATCTCCATAGAGAGATGTTAAACATTGGTCCCTATTGTCAATATAAATCTGATAATTTCAGATTTTTTCCGAATTTATATTTTCTCTCTTAGCGAAGGAAGATTTAAACGATGAATGAGTAAGCAAAGGCAAATATAGCAATGAATATGAGGGGGTAAATTACAAAACAATACTCATATGAAAAACTGTTTTGTTTGAATTTTTCTATAGCTTTAACCGTATTTTTGGAATATTATTATCATCAGATGCAACTAATTTCAGTAACATACTACTGAGAATTTTTAATTGAAAATATTATGCGTTGTGTTTTAATTTGTAATTATATTTGGTTAGCAAATTTGGTATAAATTTTTATTCGTTTTTTTCCAAATTGATGAGACTGTCTGTTACATAAAGTTATATATATATTATTATAATAATTTAATTTTTTTTGTAAGTATACTGAAAATATTACATGTATTTACGAAATATATTTTGCCGACTAAATATAAAGTGAGAAATTTTCGCGAAAGCATTTCCCTTCCATAATACAATTGAATGCAGGCGCATACTCAGTCATGAGGCCAATGACAGCTACGACCCCAAGAAACACCAAACAGCGCAAAAGATCGTATACGCATGTCTTTATATCGATAGAATATGCTCGAAAAATCCAGACATTATTAATTATTATTATATTCGTGTACTACAAACCAAAATATTTTTAAATACTTTATGAAACGACCATCAAATTGAATTATTTGCAAATATTTCTTGTTGGAAAAACGAATGTACCTCGATCTGTTTTCCTATTAGTAACCCAATATTTTTCACACCACATAAGTGGATAATAAAATTAAAAATATTTACCATTAGTTTTCAATTGTTTATTTCAACTTTCACACAAATTAAACAAAAATATTTCAAATATTTCGAGTCAATTAACTAAGATTATTAGGAACGCATAATCCAGTAATAGGTATTAGATAGTGGATACCTTTTACGACCGCATCATGATACGCACATTTGTATGTTATGTATATTATGATATTGCCAAAATAATATAATTATTAAGGTTTTCATTATATAATATGCATTATTTCAATTTTTTAATACTCATTTTTGCTAAAATATTTTTCTCATTTGTCTTGTTCAATGTTAACACCAATTTAATAGTTATAAATGGTTTAATGATTACCGCAATTTCTGTATATTAAAAGGTTAATTTGATTCGCATATTATAAAAAATTGTATTTAATGGCGACTATAATCTAACTGCAATGGAATATCTAACCACTATACTTGCGAAGTCATTATTTTATTTAAAAATGCTTCTAAGATTATGTAATAATCACAAATATGGCGGCTGGAAGTAAGCAAATCAAAACAACAGAAAATTTTGTTTTTTTGTATTTAAAGAAAAGAGAGGTTTGATTTAAACGAGTTATTGTAAACAATAAATAATGTATTATAAGTATAGTGATTATGCAAATCCTGCAAAAGCTATAACAAATTACGTACATAATACTTTTTTTCAACTAAAATCAAATAATATAGGTATTCCAAAATGTCATGACCTCATAACGTAAGATAATAATAATATTCTTAAGCCGTAAGGGGCTGTCCATTAATTACGTAAGGACGATTTTTGTAATTTTTGACCCCCTCCCCCCCTCACATAAGGGCACGTAAGATTTTGATAACCCCCCCCCCCCTCCCCCGGTACATCTTACGTAAGGATAATTAAACAAACATAATGTTGAGCCCCCTTTCCCTGATTAGTATATTTATAAAATATGAATAACAATAATATTTTTATTAGGTATACAAAAAATACAAAAATTTAAATTAAATTTTATGTTTATACAAATAAAAGTTAATAAAAATTAATTAATTGCATAAAAAAGTTAATACAAAAAATTGATAATCCCTTAATATTCAGGTAAAACAACTAATTTAATTTAAAATTAAAGTATTTTACGAAACTTACGTAAGGAATACGTCGGACCCTCCCCACCCTCACGTAAGGGTCCGTAAGATTTTCGATACCTCCCCCCTCCCCCAAAACCCTTCCCTAATTAATGGACGGCCCCTAAGCTTAAAGTTAAATCTTAAATTACATCCTGAAAATCTAAACAGTAGACAGGGGTTCAGTATGTCTTATTTTTCGTTTTGTTTTCCCATCGTAATAAAGCAAGTAATAAAGCAAAATAGTCGATCTTGCAAGATGTAAGATGCATGTATCAAAAAAATTTAAGGTTGTTAACGAAAATGAAATTAATGAGAAGTTCTTGAAATTTTTACAGTATATTATTAGCGTAATAAAAAAATTTATGGCAAAGTTTGAACTTAATCTTGTTCTTAGTTATCGAGATAAGAAATGTTAAAGTTCACATTGATTTAAAGGTCATTAAATCGACAATCAGAAATGTCAGCATTTCCAAAAATTTCCGAAATATTTCTGAAAGCCTTATAAATAAGTATACCAAATTTCAAAAAAGTCATGTTTTTAGTTTCTGAAAAAATTAAATTATTATTCTAAAAAGTAGTTCAAAAGCAGGGCCTATTTTACCAGTAGGAGTAGGCCCAATAGGCCCGTGCTTGGGGCCCCTGAGTCAGGGGGCCCCACGCTCGACCCAACTGTACTGTTTAAAACAACAGTTTATTTTTTTATATATAATAATGAAAAATGATATTTAAAAATAACTTGAAAAATCTAGCTAGCCTTTAGTATTTATTATTTTTTATTATGATCCGAAATCCAAATTTAATGCGATAAAAAGGATCAATGCAACCAGCAAATCTTTACAAGAATTTATTAATTTATTAATTAAATAATTAATTAATTATTAATTTATTAATCTAGCTTTCGAACTTTATAAGAGATTAATTATTTTTGTTACAAATTTAAGACAACAATATGGGGAAATTGAAGAAGTAAAAAAATTGCATCCAGAGAACACATTGTATAACGATGAATCCGGAATCCGGAAAAGAAAAAAATGTTTTAAAGAAAGTTCTTCTGAGAAAATTGGTTTTGTAGGATATGAAAATTTTAAAATAAACACTTTTTTGTAATTTGCGACAAATTAGTCATGGAGCTAAAAAGAAGGCAAGAATCTTACACGTCTGTTAATGATAGTTTCAATATATTTTTTATGGATGTTTCCAAAAGGGATTTCGAAAAGAGTCTTAAAAATTGAACAAAATTTCAATCACGATATCGATGTCCATGATCTAGAAAATTAATTAATGCAATTTAAGGAAATATGTAAATCAAGCAACATTATTCAAAATCCTGAAAAAATGTTAGAGTTTTTGATCAAAACTAAGATTGTCTCAACATTTTCCAATGTTGAAATATTACTTCGGATATATTTGTCAATACCAATTAACAATTAGTAACGCGTCAGGTGAACGATCATTTTCCACTCTAGAAAGGGGGAAAATCATACCTTAGAAACTCTTTAAACCAAGATGATCTTTGGCCCTTCTTAACGTAGAAAATGAGGTACTAGAAAATATTGATTCTATAATGAAATTATAAACGAATTTGCGGAAATAAAAACGCGTAAAAGATAAATTTAAGTATATTTTAATTTAATGCGCTTTAGTCTAGTGGGAATTTTGGTTTGGTATTGTTTTTCTCTCTTAAGACCGCTTTTTAGTATTTTATTATTATTTGTGTTCTAATAATAAATTATAATAGTATTATATAGCTATATATTTTATGTTGACAAAATGATAACTTATAAAATGTAGGTTTTTGACAGTACTACTTAATTGTTATTGTTTTTTGGTTTATTTCTGACACCACATTACTAAACTTACGAGGGGGCCCCAGAAGGTATATGAGCTTAGGGCCCACTAGAACCGAAAATATATAGGCACTGTTCAAAAGCTATCAAGATTTTCGATAAATATACATTAAAAACAAAAATATTGGTGGGAAAATGAATGGGTTACGAAATCAGATGTTGCCATGATTTACTAATTCTTGATAGCTTTTGTACACTTTTTGGAATAATAATTTAATTTTCTCAGAAACTAAAAACAAAACTTATTTAAAATTTGATATACTTATTTATAAGACTTTCATAAATATTTTGGCAACTTTTGGTAATGCTGACATTTCTGATTGTTGAAATAATGACCTTTAAATCGATGCGACCGTAACGTAACTTTGACATTTTTTATCTCGATAACTAAGAACAAGATTAATTTCAAACTTTGCCAGACATTTTTTCATTACCCAAATAATGTACTGTAAAAATTTCAAGAACTTCTCATTATTTTGAATTTCCTTCTTAACAACCTTAATCTGATTAATAGTAATTTAATAGTTTGTATATGAGTATAATGTCTCTTGGTACCTATAAGAAGGGAAATTACACGTAATCGCAAAAAAGAGTACTCTCAGCTATTAGGCCGTATACAAGGGAGATTAGTTAGTTCATCCCCTCCCTTTCCATTAGAATTGATCCCATGAAATTAATTTTTACCTTTAATAAAAAAAAAAATTTTTTAGGTATGGTAATCGAAAAACAATGTCTAATTATTTTATACATTTTCGAGATCACCGTGTTCAGAAACGTAAAAATTTGCAAAAAAATTTTGTGTCGGTCTCTCTGTCGTTAGATTTGGTCTCTCAGTCGTTAGATTTTGTCTCTCGCTTTATTCCTGAGCCGTCTAACCAATCCCGACCAAATTTAGTTATAATTTATATAGTATTTTGTTTTATGATAGGCTATTTTAAACACCTTTAAAAGCTTTATCCAAAATAGGTGAAATTAACTTTCTATCTGTCATCTGTCAAAAATTACAAGCTGTCAAAGTTGAAGCTTCAAGTGTTAGTAACTCATGAAGTACTGAAGGGATCTCAACCAAATTTTGTTTGTAGAAACATTGCCCGCCCCCCCTGGACTTGGACTTGGCAGTATATGAAACTATTTAATAAAAATCAGGAATTCAGCATGAAAAAAAGATTACTTTTTTTTGAGAAATCTTGAAAAAAGTCCTTGTCCTTTGATTTTCTTCGGCATTTCTGATCCGTCAATGGCAATCAAACTTTTTGGACGTATGTCTGGTGGGCTCTAGTGGTGAAAATAAGGTTTTGGTAGAAAAATCTGTGCCAGGGCTACCACAATAAAATAAATAATAAAAATGAAAATGTCATCGTATCTCCGCAAAATGTTTAACCGATTGTCTTAAAATTTTGTGTGCTAACAGAGCTTTTAAAATACAAGTGTTGGTGAGAATACAATTGAGCTAAATGTAAAAGCAAGAAAATTACAAAAATATTAACTGATATCTTAATTTAACTATTTCTTCATTTCATTTTTTTTTTGTGTCAAACTATGACACATTCGAAAATTTTAATAATTAATCTGACAGTTATCAGTAATTCAAAAATTATATATTAAATATTCATATAAATGAATATGTCATCATATCTCTGGATAAAATTTCGTGTGCTGATGATTGGACGTATTGCGGCAGCAGTGACGATATTTTTTTAAATGTAAGTCAGTTTTAAAAATAATTTTTTACTTTTTGCCTATAGAGGGTGTATATACTTTTGAAAACGATCCTTAAATTTTTTGCGATCTACACCAAATATTAAAATCCTGTAAAAGAAGCTCTTTAAAATACGAGAGGGGAGACTAAACTGAGTACTTTGCGTTGCGCTCGGACTCACCTCCTCACACGCAACTACCCCAACTTCAAAGATTTCAGTGACACCGTAAACGTAAAAAAATTAAAATCTGTTAACTTATTTTTTTATTTATTTATTTATTATTTATTAAAAATTTATTTTTTTCATAAAAATTTTATCAGAAAATAATTAATAAAAATAAAATACATCTTTTACTGTACAAAATAACTGAGCAAAAACTACTTTATTTGGGAGATCAGAGATAATATTAAATTTTAAGATTAACGATTTATAAAACAAGAACATTACTTTTTTAATATATAAGTATTTTAGTATTATTTGGAAAACACTCCCTGCTTTTTGAGATGTCATTTAGAATTGCACATTTCTGATTTGCGTCAACTTAACTCTATTAAGTTTCGGAGTTTTTATTTGAAATATTTTGAAATATAAATGGTTAGGGGCCCGGGGCCATAAAGGGTAGTAAATCCCGAAAAAGAGATTTTTATATAAAATTTTAAAAAAATTTGGGGCCTGTCTAGCTATGCCAAACAAGTTTTATTTTATATGCAGAAGCGTATCGTACAGTGCAAGTAGGCTCGTCTCGTGCAAGCTCTTTTTTGGGAGTTGGAGATTTTGTCTTTACCGTACCTACATATTTAGCAGATAGCAGATGGCTGTTTTTGTGCGCAAGAATATAGCTAGATTCTTCATAGTGCGAGATGTGCATGATACACGGGAAGAAAAAGTTAAACTTGATTCACCAAACTCACCGTGTAAAACGACTTGGTGTTAAATTATACACTGAAATTGGTAAATCATGTGTTTTTCTACCAAAAGCTATTTGGTTAAAATTGTCCTTGGCAAATTTACAAAAAATTTCGTACATCTACTATTAGTACACCTATTTTATAAGATGTAACACAATTCTGTGATTAAATATAAATTTCCTTGTGCAGCAAACGGAAATATTTCGTCGTTTTTGAATGGTAACTGTTTACCAAACGACACATTGGTAAATTGTACTCTAAAAAAAGTGGACCTATATATAGACACCGGAAACGGTGAAATTTCACACCGTTTTTTTTTTGCGGTGTAGTTCTACTGGACATAGTGAGGTGATCTTGCTTCCTCAGCATCGTCTCAGCCTCACAGACTGAGGGGGTGGGAAACTTTTGTGTGATTTTACTTCTCTTCCAACACATTCGTTAATCAATTTTAAAATTTTGAAGTTGGTCAAAATAAAGCCCTGCAATTATATACATAAGGCAAGAGACATTACAATCAAATCTATAGTGCGAATTATATAGATACTTACCTAGTACCAGTGGCGTAGCGTGGATTTCTGGTACCCGGAGCAAACCCTAAATTTGCCGCCCCCCTATTTTTGCAATTAAGCAAAAAGAAGTATTTTTTAGGTATATCAATTTATTAGATATTATTAAAAATAATAATTATTAAAAAGAAATTAAAATAAAAAAATTTTATTTTTATTCTGCGTGTTTTATTTTGCCGCCCTCCACAGAAGTGCCACCCGGAGCATTTTTCCGTCTGCTCCCACCCCCCACACGCTACGCTACTGCTTAGTGCAATCATTGTATCATCGCCTGTTCTGAAGTGGTCAAAGACGTTATTGCCCTCTGAAAATGATGTAAAAACCACATTTAAATTTTAACCATAAGCATAGTCTAAAATGGCCGGACAATGACGTCGATACTCGGATTGTCATCATTGATCCGTGAAATTAAGATCAGAACAGTGACAGAACTACCGGGAAGCCGTTGGATGCAACGCACACGGACCCCCCGGCTAAAAGGGTTAAAATATAATATGTAGGGGAATATCGTCAGGGTTGGCCCGCTGTCTAGGTCGGCCCACTGCAATTTTTCAGTGTAGACCATTGATGACACCTATGTGGGAGGGTGGCTAAACATCCCTCAATGACAACAAACTTTTCGTGCCGTTACTGATTTCAAGTGTGAAGTTGAAACGTGAAACGACAGTCATGTGAAAGGTTTAGACTGTCCCCGGATTCGAACCGAGTACCTTAGAGTCAGCAGTTGTTCGGCTAACCTACTAAGCTAAGGACCGAGTTTTACTCAATCAAATAAAAATAAAACGAATTTGGTTTATTATTTCATCCAGTTTACTTGTTTAGGTAATTTTCGAACATTTTTGCATGAATTTTGTCGATTTTAAATGGTAGGCCAACCTAGACAATATGGGCCAACCTTGACAACATTTTTTTTAATTCCAGTGGGTATAAGTTTTCTATTTTTTACCTAATCAATTTGCAATTGCTTCGAAAGTGTTCTTATTCATAGACCTTTCGGACTATGTGCTTTGATTAACAAAATTCTTCCTTAAACGGAAGTTATAGAGAAAAGTTAACATGGTGGCCAACCCTGACGACATTCATGTGCGTGAAGTTAGCCCCGCCATTTTTGAAAATTTGAAAACAGAATATTGTGCTGGATTGTGCCCGATGTGTGCTACGATTTTATTTTGATTTTTTTTTGATTTTATAGAGATTGCTTATTTTGGGGTAGAAGTTAGCCCCGCCATTTTCGATGATTCTAAATGATTCTCATCGAAAATGAGATAATTCTAAAAATTAAAATTTTATTGTATTCTATTCGACGTGTGCTTTTGTGTGCCGTACATTTAAAATTTTATTTTGATAAATAAAATAATTTTAGGTACACACGATTTTTCGCTATAATTAATTGAGATGAAAGACGTACGGAAATATAATATTATAAACTCCCTCTTATGCAATGGTCATTTCTTAACCTTTGTATTTCAGGTAAAAGTTTAAAATAAGGTTTGTAGTGTATGTTTATTGTAACAATAATATAAAAAATCTAAACTGCAAAAATAATATTTGTTGTTAAAAAGAGAAAAATAAAAAGTTGTTGGAAAAATAAAATTATAAATAATTGTCAAACATTCCTTAATATCAAAACCCAATACGTTTCTACCAGGTAAGTAAAAAGGTAAATCTCTTGATTTAAGGTAAATAGAAAAGGTATTATAGTAATTATTTGTTTCGAACTTTAATAGTAAATAAAATATTTGGATAGTTTCATGGCCAATAAAAAGCCTCTTTCAAAATTAGTTTAATTATTAATCTGTCTATTGTGTACCTACTAATACTTTTGTAATCCCTAATTATCATTAGCGGTAGAATTTACAGGTGACCAGCGGTGGAGTTTCCATACGTCCACCTTGACCACCTCGACTTAATTGACCGACAAGTGGAACTTACATATTGGAAAATAGTGACCCAAAAGGGGCCGGTGGACTTAGATGTCTGATTAAAAAGGATTTGACCGATCGGTGAAACTTACAATCGTTCTGTTTTACCTGGGTACCTTTTTGGCCATCGGTGGAACTTACATATTTACCTTCGGCAGATTAACAAAAAAAAAGGCTTATAACCTGACTGTATATCCAATGAATAAGGATTATAACACAAAATACTATCGAGGTACACCAATTAGTGTACTAATCGGATAAGTCCTTAAATAGTATACGGGCAATTTTTTTTTAATAGAACCATGAAAACTTAATTTTTTTACTTTTCTTCTCGGAAAATGTGAAAATTCGGAAATTTTATTTTGCAAAGTGTATTGTCATCGGGGACGAATCCATGTGCAAAATTTCAGCTCGATTGGATAGCGCAAACTGGGTCAAATTTGACTTTCTAAGTTTTGCCGTATTCAATCAAGCAAGCAAGCAGAAAGCTGAAACTAATATACAGGATTTAAAAATAACCATTACATAAGAGGGACTACATACAGGGTGTCAAGCATTTATCGTAACCGAAAGTAAAGGTCTGTCATTTTTATAATTTAAGGCACACAAAGTCAGACGTCGAATAAAATCCAACAAAATTTAAATTTTTAGAATTACCGAAAATGGCATGGATAACCTCTACCGATAAAACAGGCTCACAATGGCAGAAGTCGACTAGAATCCAATAAAATTTTAATTTTTAGAATTATCTTTTCTATTTACCTTAAATCAAGAATTTACTTTCTTACTTACCTAGTAAAAACCTCTTTTTAAACTTTTATTCACAATCGGTTAGTAATCGATACATTCCTGATATTTAATAAGTTGGGAAGCAGTTTATTATTTATTTTCACTTGCCAACCAATCAGAAAGCTATTTTGTTTTACTTTCCAACCTACCCCAGGTCGGGAAATGATCACTTCCCGACCTGTAATGTCGCATTGCGGCTAGAAAAGACACTAACAAAAAATATGCGTCAAATAAGTTAAAGTTATGTCAAGTGTCAAGTACAATAACTTTATGTACAAGTTTAGTACAAGCTAAATTATAATCTAATTTTATTTTAGTTACTTTATAAGTTTAAGTTTAACCAGAATAATTAAAAATTATTTAAGCACTAATATGAAAAACACGAAACAAATCTGTAAATTTGTTACTAATATAATATTTGCCCGTTGCCAACTCTAATTTTTTGTTTGACATAAACAGCAATTTGTTTTTAATATTTTATACTAACTTGATAAACTATTTTTATTTTCAAAAGTGAAATCAAATGAAAAGCAATGTGTAATTTAATACAATTTTTAATTATTTGTTATTTACAAACTGATTGTGAATAAAATAGTATATACATACCTCGGTGTCAAGCTTCATTCCAGCGTCGCGTTGGCTGTAATGTAATGTAATGAACTTTGCGCTCGGCTGTAATGAAGCATTTTCCACCTCGGTACGTAATATACTATTATCTGAAATAGAGAGGTTAACAAAAATTACCATTGCATAAGAGGGAGTTTATAATATTATATTTCCGTGTCTTTGATCTCAATTAATTATAGTGAAAAATCGTGTGTGCCTAAAAATATTTTATCGTATTTTATTTATCAAAATTAAATTTTAAATGTACGGCACACAAAAGCACACGTCAAATAAAATACAATAAAATTTTAATTTTTAGAATTATCGAAAATGACGACGCTAATTTCTATCGATAAAACAGTTCTTGGCCCAAAAAAATGTTATTTGTCAAAATAAAACTTTTCAAATAATCAAATTCAAATAACCGAATTCAATTAACATCTTCAATAAAATAACTTTCCATACAAAATCCACTATAATTCTAAATATTCAAAATTAAAATTCATACAAACTCTCTGACTCAACATTTATCCGTCCTACGTCATATACTTTGACAAAAAGCCTTATTTTTATTTATAATTTATAAACTATAATCTTCTTAACGAAATTGGGAATAAACGGGGAAAAAGTAGCCTCTTAATAACCGATCAGAACGTCGAAATGATGTTTCCCCGATTTTGCAAGAATAAGTTGACGTTAGAGAGCTGGGAATAGTGACGTTAACCTTCCAACTCTTAGTTGACTACATACAGGGTGTCCCCGGATACACTTTAGATAATTTCAGTGGTGATAAAAGACACTATTCTCAGAAACTTTCTATGCACAATGTTCCTATCCACAGGAACATCCTTCTTCAAGTTAGACATAACATATCGATAATGAAGGATGATCTGCTACTAATGTTACACATTGTGGAAATTATGTTTTTTCAACGTTTTTAATGAAGTGTCATATTATTAGAAAGCCTAATTTTTGAGTTAAAAAAATTACAGCTTATTTAAGGAATGTATTAATGAATGAACTCGACAATCATCGTATTTCAGCAATAACTTTCTTAATTTTTGAGATACGGCAAAACTTGTAATATACGAACTTAGAGAAATTTATTAGTTCTTCCAATTATATTTTACAATTTTTGCTGTATCTCTAAAATCAAGAAAGTTATTGCTAAAAAACGATGATTTTCGGTTCTATTTCTATTTGGCACGAGCTCTAGTACCTTGTTTTCTGTTACTTTTCATTTACTTACTTGTATATTTTGAGTTTTGACGTAGATATGAGATAAAACAGACAAAACTTTATGAATATTTTTGAAACTAAAGGCGAATAACTTTTTTAAATATTTTTTACGTGATACAGACGCTAAAATACACCACATATTTTTTTTCAAAAATAAAATTATGTGCAATATAGGGTTAAAGAGCGTGAAATAATCTACAAACTAGATTTTAACTTTTATTGTCTAAATTCAACGGCTTTAGAGTTATGAAAAAAACTAAGTATAAAAAATGTTGAACTTTTTTTTCTTGGCTTTTTTTCAAATCGCTGTATATTCCAAATGAAACATTTTACAAAAAATCTGACGCCCCATATTCCGGATAGGAAATTTAACGGACTAAAACTTTTGTCTAGTAAAAATGTTTGAAAAAGCCAATCCATTTCACAAAATATCAGAAAATAATAAAAACTGCAGCTACAACACAAAAAATTAAATTCACAAAAATTTTATTTTTATTGAAAAATTATTTTTTTCGAGATATACCTATTCAAAAAACTAAGTTTTAAGAAAAATCATTTTAAAACAGAATTAGAAAAAATCTTTTTGTTATGTAATTTTTGTAATAGTAGTTTTATAATATTTTTCATAAAATTGTTGCAAAATTCTGATAAATATTTTGAAATTGATAAAAAGATATAACTTCTACTTAATTACATGAAATTGGTTCAGACTTACCTCGATATATAAGCTTCATTATTGGTATTTGGTATAAGTTCAACCTTGTGTATTTCTTTTTCCTATAACAATTTTGAAAATAATAGGTACCTAACGTAAATTAATTACGTTTAAAGTGGTAGTAATCCTTTTCCTTCTTCTTCTCATTGACTCATTATCATCATAAGTCTTCCCTCATTGACGCGTGCATATATAGAGTAAAACTGGAGTATAACTGCAATCAAAAAGAAACTCTATAAACATAATAAGTATTATACCTATAGGATACAAAATAATATATTCTTACTTATAAATTATAAAATTCTGTTTTTGAATCTAGAAAAACCTTCAACCCAGTAAAAGTAAACTCAAGAGTTGATATGGTTAACCCAAACAACAATTTTTAACCAAAAAAATGCTTTGAAGAGGCCTAAACTCTTGAGAGTTTGAATTTAGAAAAATATTTTTACTTTCCCCATACGTATACGCAGTGGCGTAACAAACAGGTGAGGGACCCGTGAGCGAAGTTGTTAACAAGAGCTCTACTTTTATAAAACACAAAATAAAATTTGTATACAGGACTCGAAATTCCGATGATTTCTATGCAATTCCTGTGATTTTCAAAAAATTTCCTTCCAAACAAGAGCGGATATAGAGACTAATAACTACCCCGCTATTTAATTTTATTAAATATTTTAATATCGACTGGCTACGAAGCGGTAAACTACGGATCAAAGCCTGGTCGCGACGACTACACTACACTGCTGTGATCTTAAAGCCTATGTTAGATCTTAGGGCTTATGGGGAAAATTCCCTAGTACGTCATCTCGACTCAAAGAAAGTTGAAATGATAGCCATACATCCGGAATCGGATAGGCACTTGCAGAAGAGAAGAAATATTTAAAAAAATATATATTTGATGAGTTTTTTATTTTTCAATTTTCTGAGATTGTCTAGATTTCCTAAAATATCCTAGAATTTCACAACATTTTTGGACATTTTTATGGATTTTCTAAAATTTTCTGAGATTTCATAAAATTTCCTGCTCGTTTTTTACTAACAAGTGGAAAAATTATGGAGAAATTGTCATATACAAAACTAAAGGGAATTCTTTTTTTTTTGCTTTTTCCATTTTCTAAAATTTCATTGGCTTTAAAATTTTCTAGAGTTTTCTGCATTTCTCTCGATTTCTTATTTACCAAAATTTTCTAGAGTTTCATAAGATTTTCTTGAAATTTCTATAGATTTCTTGAGATTTTCTAAATCGTAAATACGCCACTGATAATTTCCTATATAACAATAAATTACAGTGTTCACACTTCTTTGGAAAATCTGAAAAAGTCATGAAAAATGTAAGATTTCCCTAATTTTGTTAGGGAATTTCTCATTTTTAGTGCCAAGTCAAGGAAATTAAATTTTCAGTCGAGGTAAATAATTTAATTTAAAAGTTTTTTAAATTTTAAAATAAATTTTTGTTTAAATTTTAAAAATAAATAATTATTTTACTTAACCCTCAAAGACGCGCGCCGCATTTTTTTACATGGGCACTCGCGTAGTATCAATTTTGCTACCACCGCGAATATGCATATAAAACGAAGAAAATTCACAAAAATATTTATTAAATATTATTTATTAACCCAAATAAATAATATATAAATAAATATTTATTTGCTTTCATTAAAAATAAGAACCAAAATACACAAAATTAATTTTCAACAGATGAGTTTAAATTAGTACAATCGTTGCTCATAAATGTACATATTACTGTGCTCTTTGCACACAAAATTGTCACTGGTGTCACATTTTATTGGTGTAAACCTATTTTTTAATGACTTATAATAGTAAGTGTTAAAACAATAAGTGCTTATATGTAATTTCATATATATGCATCACATAAAAGTAAACGTAATTTTACCTAGAATAAAGCACAAACAAAAGATGTAAAGAAATAATACTTCTTGCTTGCTACCAAAATATATTTTTTTGGTAGCAAATTTGTACCAGCGCGCGTCCTCGATGGTTAAACATTAATTTTTTTTAATTAAAAAATAATTTTTTACTTTGTAAAAAGGATCTAAGCCTGGGATCAAAAAGTAAAATCAAAAATTGGATTTTGACGAAAAAAATAAAAAACCCAGACACCCCGGTTTGAAGACCCAAAGATGTGTACGTTGTGTGATTTACCTTGATATAAAAACTTTTCATTCTCTTAGAATAAATACATCTACACATCGTTTATTGTATACAAACAAAAAGTTTTAGTACTTATTTATACAGCATATATCTATGCGTCGTAAAAACTTTCACCGTGGGGTGAAACCCCCACACCCACCCCACAGAATATAGTAAAATTCCTGATATGGAAGTCACAAGTTTAATAGCATAACAATCATTTGAACATAATAATTGCTGGTGACCTGGGGGTATTCTTCCCCAGACTTCAAATAGCATCTAGTTGTGCATCTCCTATTTTTGTAATTTTTAATAAGATTGAAAAAGTTACAGTACAACTGGGGGCCCTTTTAGCCGGGGGGCCGCATGCGTCGCACCCACCGCACCCCGGTAGTTCCACCACTGCGTATACGTAATGAATGTATAAGGAAAAGTACTATTACAGTTCACTCAAATATCAAAAATCAAAATTTTGGTACTAAAATGTTTCTTATCATGTCCTGATAAGTTTTTGATGAATTTTAGCTGGATATTCGTTTGTATGTCTGTATGCTGTATGTCAGTGTGTAGTTAGGATATGAAAAGAAATACATAGTATCAATTGCACAGGTTAAAACCACGCAACCATAAATGTCATGAAATTCGGGAAAATGTGCACCATAGTTAAAAACTTAGAGACCATCAGCTAAAAATGGTGAAAATTCGTTAAAAATTGCGGGAATGATAAAGAAAATAAAAAAATTTCAAGTGTCAATTACTTTTGGACCACTATTTTTTAAACCCAAATTAAATCAAATGCACCAACAAACTTGCTACAAAAAGTCAATTCACCCCTAATAAAAGAATAGGTAGGTAAATTATACTAATTTTTACGAATACTATAGAACATAAATTCAAAAAGTTGACATTTCAGTCTAAAAGTTAAAAAAAAATGAATTTGTCGCCTTAATATGGTTATGAATTTGTTTTGCTGATGCTACAACAAATTTTCTCCAGAAAAAAATCTTTATGAACACAATTAAAAGTATTTCGTACGTAGTAAAAATTATTACTCAAAATTCTACATAATTTTATATTAAGTATGGAAGACTTGCTTGCTAAGCTTGGTTTTTTTTTGTCTCCATATAGATTTTCTATGGAGGTATAAACTGCATTTTTGCCAGTTAATCATAATATAATTTTATTTTTTTGTTAATCGCTGCTTAATTGTTTTTGCCTTAGAAGGATTAAGATCACTATCTTGGACTAGTGTCCTTATATTTAACCCTGGAACAGCACACTGGGGCCTCAGAAACCCTAAGCGTCATATAAATTAATGCCACATGTGCTGTAATGATTTTTTTTAAATTCAATCTTCTAAATTAAGTTCAAAGTTATCTGAGTAGGTGTGAATATTCGTAGATGGCTTTTAGTCATTAAGCGAATTACATTAATTGAAAATAAATTTTTATGGGTATCTCGGACCCCAGTGTGCAGTTTACGTATACTTTTAAAATCTAACATTAATTTAATTTTATGAAATATTAGCTTTATTTACTGTAAAATAATTACTGATTTATATCAAAGTGAGATTTTAAAGATATTATGGCTTCATTATAAACATAATATTTAGACAAATTTGAAAATTTACAATTAAAAAAAATAAAAAGCTGTCAACAGCAAAGTTGAGAAGTTGAGAGTAGCCAACACATTTTTTGACAAACTAAATTTATTTTGTTAAATGTATACCTTCTCAATAACTTTGTTAATGTATAATTCATTTAATAAATTTACTTTTTTCATAATAAAATGTTGAGCTTAATTTCACAAAATTTATCCCATTTTTTTAAGTTTTTAATAATAATTTAACCAAAATGAACGAAAAATTACTATCTAATATATCCTACGTACTAAGGCAGCATTGTTAAGTGTGCAGGACTCATTACAAAAAATAAGTGTGAAATTCCAGTGTTAACATTATGATTCAAGGACATTTTTCAAGATGCTGATATACTAATACAGTAAAGTCTCACTGTTATAATTATTTGCAGGGCTTGCTTTACAGTCTAGGGTTACATTATATAACCGTGATACCTATCACATTTTATAAAATAGTTTGACTAAATAAAGGCTCTTAATAATGTCCATAATTGAGGACCGTTTTTTCAAAACTCAACAATAAAAAATATCAATTTTTCAGGAGAACGTTTAAATGATGTAACTTTATGCTTGTCTCTTATGAGAAAACAAATTTAAATTTTATATTTGCATGGTTATCATTCAACTTAGGTTAGTTTTGACTTGAACATTCGATAGTCTTTGTAAAAATTATACAGAAAACATGTATAACTCAATTTCGGCAAAATTGCATTTAACGAGTTTTGAAAAAACGGTCCTCAATTCCTTAAAGGCCTTGCAGTCAGTGCCGGATTACCCACACGCAAAGAAATTTCAGTTTTGAGTTTAAAAATCTCTACTTTTAAACGAAAATTAAAAGAATTGCTTTAAAAACAAAAAAAGAGCTGGTTGAATTAAAAGAAATGTAGACTTTATACTTTTAAAATTTTCTTTTGATTAAAAAAGTATTATAGCTTTTAAATTGAAATTACAAATTTTAAAAGTAAAAGTCACTACTTTTAAATGATATAAAATTATCATTAAAACAATGGTAAATTATTTCGTATGGAAAATACATTTGATTTAATGTTGAATGCTTTTATATCAATTTGGCGTACTTTGTTTTTTTAAAAAATAAAAGCAATGGTTATTAAGTTATTAAATAACGTAAACAAAGTCTTGCAAGTTCTTGGGGGATTAACTTACACCTATGTTAGGCGCCTATTGGCACCATGGAATCAGCAAAATGTGTATAGTTAGCTAAAAATTTGTAACGTCTTTTCATCATTCGTTTACTTGGGTGCATTGAATGTAAGTACAATTTACAAAATTAAATTTTGTGTAAGTAACGAATAACAAATAATTATTTTTTTGTTTGGAGAATGTGGTAACACTACATTAACAAATTCTACAAACATTGGCAATTTGATTGATTCAGTCGAATCTACGATTGCAAGTGGAAATAAAAATAAATCTCTGAATATTGTAATTATATTATAAATAATTATGGCTGAATTACTTATTTGGATAGTTAATTTTAGAATGTGAAAAAAATACTTAATGGGGATCATTCGGGAAAACTATTATTATCGAAGAAAAAATTAAGCACCGAAGACAGATTAAAAATAAGCAGAATTGTAATCGACTTCTTAACCAGTCATGAGAACATTTTAAGTAAAAGAGGCTTTTTAAATATAAGTACGCAAATTTGTACAAATTTCCCGGATGAAAATTTGGTAAGTTTAAAATTCTGATTTTTTAGAGTACATCCGGTAGTGTTGGGTGGTATTAATTTGGGTGATATCGAAGCTGGCATTGTAAGAAATAACAGAAATATGGTCATCTAACTCTGTATGCCCATCTCGTCCGGAATTATCTTATATTATTTTACTCTATTCTAATATTTTCATAATATTTTTAAGGATTACTATTACACGGAAGGATGTAAAAACAAAAGGCAAAGTGGGACACTCTATTTTAGATACATAAATAGTAGGCATAAGCAGAAAAAAAGAAAAGCTGAAAGTACATCTTTTGCAAGTACATCCATTGAATGTGAAGGTTCAAAATTTTGTTTAAAATTTTCGAATATTATTTCGTATATTATAAATTATAATAGATAATATTTGTAAATAAATATTTGAAGAAAAATAAAATATTATGTTTTTGAATTAAAAATTATACATTTAAACAAAACGCATAGTGATTTTAAAACAAAAATAAAAAAATTTAAATTGAAAGTAAACGCTTTTGTTTTAATATTCAAATCAAAAGTATTTGCTTTTAAAGTAAAATTTTATGTATTTAAAATAATTTAAATATTATACCTTTAAAGTAAAAGCAATTTACTTTTATTTTATCAATTAAAAACCATGGTACTTTTAAAATAAATGAGATTGCTTTCGACGCATTTTTAAAAGTAAAACTTTTAATTTAACCCGCAATTTTATTGATATTAAAGCAACATTTTTTTGCGTGCATAAGGCAGAAAAGGCGACTGCTTAGGGGCCTCGCTTATTTTAGGGGCCCCGTGAAAACGAAAACAAAAAATAAGTTTTAGTGAATTAATTTAATAAACTTTGTTTTATTTTTTAAAATTAGTTGGTTATTATTGAGTAATAAAATGAAAGACATATTTTGCAAGTAATATTGAAGTGCTTATTAGTTGCAAACAAAGAACAATAATTTTGCTTCTTTTGTTATGTTTTTTAATAAAATCGAGAAATAAATTCACTCTGAGGCGTATTATTTTTACAATAACATAACATAAAGATTTCAAATGTTTGTAATTTATTTGTTTGTCCAGTAGACGGAATTTGCTCATTGCTACCCATGCACTTAATTGAAGTCGGGAAGTTGAGTCTAATTTGAAAGTGATTTGTAATGCTTCATTTTCTCCATCTAATATGAATTCGCCGAATTACAGCCGTTTAGTAGAAATTTTATAGCAATTGACACGTTGTAAGATATTAATTTTTTTACTTTGCCGTTTTAAAAATTTATACCGGATATTCGTCATGTTTCTACGAATGAAATTATGTTTTATTATTTCAATGTTTAGCGAAAAAATTCTAAAAGCACATTATAATAGTAGATATTATTTAATTTTAATACTATAATATTATTTAATTATAATATACTATAATTTATTTTAATATTTGGCAAGAAAATAACTTATATGGATATCCTTAATAATTAATAATATCAATCTTGCACACGGAAATAGCAAAAACACCATTTACCATTTTTCATTAGAATATAATATAATCTAAATAATCTAAGCAGACATTATATTGAACTAAAATATCCAGTCTGAATAATATTAGGTATAGGGGAGAGTGGGTGAATATGGACTACTTAAGCGCTATTAAAGATTTCAAGTAGTAATCTTTGGAATTAGATGCTCAAAACGGTAAAATTGCTTGGTTACTTTATCTCCTACGAGATTCTTATATTGACTTTTCAAAAATACCAACGACTTTATTTATACGGTATACCTATGTATTTTTAAAAATAGAAAAAAAGTCTGGTAATTTCGACCGGTAGGATAATATCGACCATGGTGGAGGGAAAAATCGACCAACAATAATATTTTGAAATAAATTTTATTTTTAACATTTTAATGTTGATTTACTCTCACATAGGTTACGGTGACTGCCTGGCACTTGTGTGCGTCGACTCCTAAGCCGAAATCACTGGTTCGATCCCGGGCTGATTAAAAAGTTTATTTTGACCGTCTTCCCTCGGCAGGCAATGGTAAACCACCGAGGTATTGACCTAGAAAACCCTTCTAAAGAAGAAATGCTCACTATGCTCTTACGTATAGAGCGAAGGAATCTGAGAGAGAGAGAAGTCACAAATATACATTAGGGTTTTTACCCGAACCAGTACACTTTAGTTTCTGAGATTTGGAGCTGGTCGATTTTTCCCGACAGTCGATATTCCCCACACTCTCCCTACAATAATTGTACCATCGAACAATATGTATACATCTGCTTAGGGGTCGTCCATAAATTACGTCACACAATTTTTAAGATTTTTAAACCCCTCCCTTTCCCTATGTCACATTTTTATTGAACCCCCCCCCCCCAGTGATGTCACACTTCTACCCTATAAAATTTAATAATTCATAGAAAATTTTTTTTAACAACTAAGTTCAATTAAATCAATTTTGCAGGTCTTAAATAACAATTTATTTTTATTAATATTTAATTTTTTTATCGGCTGCAGAAAAAATCGCACGCAAGCGCTACTTATGTTACTACAACCGATCCATGGATCAAAAAAATATATTTTTACACATTTGACTTTGTGACATCACAACATTTGAAACCCCCTCGGACCCCCTGTCACATTTTTGTCACAAATCTAACGTGTAACGTGTGACGTAATTTATGGATGGCCCCTTATTACAAAAATGTTAAAAGCAAATCTTTCTTTGTTCTGATTTTTTATTGTAAATAAAGATATTTTCACAATTTCGGGAGTAAAAAGTGGTCACTTTACTCTCACTTTTGCGGGAGTAAAGTAATATCTACTTTTTTCCCGCGCCATTATTGCGGGTTATTGATCTGAAATTTTGCATATGGTTTCTTACAACAAATCGCTGGGTGGTTACAGTAACCCATTGCAATTGTTATTGTTATTGCAATTTCAAAATCTGAAATTCAGTTATTAACCAAACCAATGCAGGATGAAAAATAGCACCTTAGTCCCATGATGTATATATTTTAATATATACTAAGTATAATGTAGATCGAAAGCATGTAAATTTCCAAAACAACACATTAAATAATGTGGTATCCTATTACCTTTGTTTCGTCAACTTTGTTTAATATAATAGATATATCCAGGGCCAGATTAGGTCTTACTTGGGCCTTGGGCTATGACATTTTGAGGGCCCAGCTTCTGTAAGGTGACAAATTATTATTTTTCGGCAACCCTTTTTTTTAGCTAAATTTAGACTATAACATGAAATCAAGCTATCGGGAATCGTATGCGTGGGGGTATGGGTACACGCACTTTCGTATTTATTTCAATAAATTTTTTGTTTTAAAAACTTTTTTTATTCATTTGCTAATTTTTTTTGATACTGAAAGAAAAGAGCCCCAATGAGCTCGGGCCCTAAAACGAAACGAAATTCCCTAGTCAAGAAGCACCCTATATTTACCTCACAAAATGTTGTGACTTATAAAATGGGTTAGGTCAAATCGTCATCAGCTCCCGATCTAAAATAAATGTAGGTATTTATGTATCTACTGCAACTTTTTTTTTAATTTATCGAAAATATGCTAAAATAAGCACTAAAAATGCTTAAAAATAAATCTAAGCATAAAAGTATCAAAATAAGCATAAAAGCGTAAAAAAAGTTAGCGCTAAATACCTTATTTTTATCAAATTCATGGACATTTATAACAATTACACTTTTGCTATTAATATTTATGTATAGCAAATTTGCTAGAAATCCGTACTTTAGTTATGCCATAACATTAAAGGTTTTCAGCAAATTAGTATTTACCTATCGTTTTCACAAACCGTTATTTTAACATGATCTTGATAATAAAGGTTTTCTTAACATTTATAGTGCATACGAATTTGCCGAAACTTTAATTTTATTTTATAACTGTCACCTTTATAATAACGTTTGTGATACATAATAGACCTGATTATGTATTAAGCATTGTCAGATCCATAAAATATTAATTTTCATAATTTTTTGTTTTATAATAAAATTTCAGTAACGTTACACTGCTGGCAATGTCAATGTGTAAAAAAAATCTATACTCCACACGAAAAAAAAAGATATTGTTATATTAACATTTTTCATGTAGTAAAATAATTGTGGTAGCATGAACGACAATTGCAGTAAAATTAAACGCACCCCTCATGCTGTTTATACTACATCAGACGTAAAATGCACTTCTGCATTGTTGTTCGATGCATGTAGATAATTTTACAATTTTGTTGTACTTTTAACTCGAGAGCGTTGTTGTTTTATCACTCAATAAAATAGTTGATTATGGTGTAACAATAAGATAAGTGAAAAGTACAACACTGCGTATTGTAGTAGAATTTATCCCGTGTAAGCGTGTAACATGATATTGCAACTCTGATGTTTTACAATCTTGCATCAGTTTCTATAATTGAATCATGCTTTGATTACTATGTTTCGGCGCCTATGCAGGATCTTTTTATTCGTTCCTCATTTATGTTTGATCAGGAATTTAAGTTTCGCAATTAATATTTGGTACGTGAACAACTGTGAAGTGAAGTTAAGTTAAAAACATTATGGATGACAGATGACTACGTTGAAAACATTTTGAACGAGTGGGACATGAATTACCTGATTAATTCCTTTAAAGGTAAGTACTCAATTTTTTAATGTAATGGTTTTATACTACATTTTTATTTTAATTTATAACAACTGCAAATTAATAAAAACATGGTTTTTAAAATTTTCATTTATCGCACTGGCCATCTAATAAATTCAATTTAATTTATATTTTCAAAAATAATTACTATGGAAACTTTCAAGGTCAGTCTGATAATTGAAACTTTTAACAATTTCAAAAGCATTTTTTGACTATTTAACTAAAAGCTAAATGAAATCTGATGCTCTTATCATTTGTAGTATATATTTCTGAATTATTTTTGTGTCTTGCATTTTTTCTCTAAAATAATCAGGGAAGCAGGAATTTGCATAAATAAGTTTTTACATGTTAATTTCCTATGTTCAGCTATATCATTCAGCACCCTGTATACGAGTATATGTAATAAAAGTCGAGAAATTTGTCGACAGAACGTTTCAATAATACTGAAGATATAATTTATTTACTCAACCTAATCTACCTAATATGCCTATTAACATTTGTGAACGTTTTTAACAATGTTTTTGTTTTTTCAGTACCTAACATTTAGACAAAGCTGTATTGCAAAACTTTTGCTATGCGTTGGTATATTGTCTAAATTACAAATTCAATTCATATTCGAATTAAAAACGAATTAGGTGATGACATACGTATCCAAAATGAAGAGGAAATCCAATCACACACGGTGATGTATCAATTGGCTTTATCCAATGAAATTAGAAAACCGAGACCCGAAAACCCTCACACTATATAATTGCGCGTTAGTCACCGTAAAAATGCTAGCCAGACCTCATATATTTTCTTCTTAATTACAAGTAGGTGCCTACGAAGTACCCATTTTTTTTTTTTAAACTATTAGTGTCATTGCATGAAGATGAAGTAATAATACAGAACTATAATATTATATAATATAGTATATGGTTTGTGTTAGTACCTATTTGGTAAGTGTGAGACGAGAGATATCATATAATGAACGAAACTTCATTGCATGCATTTCTTTGTTCCTCCGGTTATTCACGAACAAATAAGGTGAAGAAAATTTCAGGTAGAGTACAAATCGGAGGGGGGGGATAATTTAACGACAGCCAGGGCGTCTGACATTCATCCAATCAGCCATTAGACAAGAAGAAAATATACACAGAACGGTTAATACATAATAGTTAGTGAATGCGGGAACACATTCACCAATCAGTTCATATAAGAGACAATGCGCAGGCGTCTGATGTCTATCAGCCATGCTCGTACTTCTGCAATAGATCTATATATTCGAGCCACTTTAGGTTCCTTTATCAAGGGCATTGGCGGGTATAAAATGTATAATACCTGCGGGCTACCTTTTGAACTAACTATTCCAATGACAGCATACATTTATTTATGGAATCTTTTTAAACATTACAAAAAATGAGATCAAGCAGTAATTTTGGTCTATTCGCAGAAATATTTAAGATATGTGGCAAGTCAGGACTTGATATTTCGAAACCAGATTAAACCCCTCATATTCCCCACCATCGAAATGTCAAATGGCTCCGCCCACATTGAAGCTGATACTACGGTTTGCTACTGGCTGTTGCGAACTTCCAATCAACGTGGCGGTTCTCCTAACTAAGAGGGTCTTTTATGCAGGCCAAAGACTTCCAGTCGCGAACGCTACCTAGACACAATCAAGCTTAAAAAGTTTTTTTGTGATAAGGTTATACGAAATATTTCCGAAAAGTAGTGATTTTGTGGTGAAGTTAAACTGTTTAGCGAACATTTAGAAACTCGATTGTGTTGCCAAATATGCGTTTTCGAAAATAGTTATTCAAAATCGACAACCGAACGACTTGGGTGAGTGTTTACTTTTTGTTTTCGCTGTATGTTGTCGAGGCCGACAACCATGAACGGAAAGGGGCCGTGTTCAAGTTGGACGAGTCCATGTTGTGTGAAAACTGACCAAACGGGTGTGGTCGGTATATTTTACGAAGCACTTTTATACGACCCAAGTTTAGAATGTGAATATTCTATTGTATTCCTAATTGGTGGCTCACAGTCTCATTGCAGGCGGTTTTTTCTTAGCTGTAAACGGCGTCAAGTTTTTGCGAATATTAATTACTATTAGTGAATTGTTTTTGGCATAAACATAATTGGTTTGCAAATTATTTTTCAGGTTGCCCAATTCAGAATCCATTTTGTAAATAATTAGATGGCTGTTCATGTTGTTTGATTAGTTCAAAATATTCGTCACTCCGCGTTGGCATTGTGTCGTAGTGTATATAGAACATTAAGTTTATTTTTGCTTGCTTTCAAACGGTTCGCAGATTATTTTATCGTAATACGCAGAAGTAGTTGATATTCGCTGATGAAGTATGGCTGACTTTTTTTTATTGCCGACTACGGTTTACTCTTCTTATACGATGTTCTCACTCGTTACGCGCCGTTACGAATCGTATAATCTTATTTTAAAGGGGATAGAACGGAGTACGCCACTACCAAATTTTTCGTGTCAACTTAAATATTTCTCTTATCGTAACTTTGCGGTTGCCCACATTGGATTATCTTTATTCAATACTTAATAATTACCTACCCACTTAACACTATCTTTCATTTGGAATTACGTTACGGAAAAGTATTAACTTAAAGTAGATCTGCATTTACGTTTCTTCATTTTTTTACAAATCAAAAGTTAAATGACCTACTCGACGAAATCTTAAAAATAAGGTACAAATAACCATTATAAATAAATTTTCACCCCTAAATGAAGGGCAATTAAAATTTGTGCCACTTTAATTATTTCGTTATGAATAAATATGCAGGAACTAAAATTGATAATGCAATATGCATGCATGCAGATTTGCTACCTATATTTAGCATGATTTTTTAGCAGAGCACCATAAACATAAACTTGCAGTAAGTATCTTCAACTTCAAGTGCTCAAAAATGAATTTCTTTTTACCTAATTACAACTAAATTTGGATTTGTGTTCATTTAAAACGTGATTTCCAGTTTTACGTGGAATCCCTACCGCGGCACAAAGGCACAAATAATTTAGCATCAGAAGCTGGGAATCGAACCTATCGCTAAGGTTGGATTGTTGGAAATTTAACTAATAATACCTAAATGTGGTGTATACCATTTTAAAAAAGAGAAAAACAACATAATATTAATTAGTCTTTCAAGAGTCACCAAAGATTACTTAATAGAAATGTGTGAAGACGTGTATTTTCTGAATATTGATGAAATATCTTCAAGTGGCATAAATATGCCTATAGTGTTGCTTGATAAATTGAAAGAATTTAAATCTCATTTGTAATTCTAACCTTTTTAATTACCCACGTTATATTAAATTTCTTCGCACGTTATTTCAAGAATTTAAATATATTTAAATTTCCGTACAACGTTTGAAAATTGTCAATACTATAACGTCAAGTTCCAAAAAAATCTTCACTTTCCGACGGCTTCTGAATGGACGAGAGCGTCTTGATATAGTCTATAATAAGTCTCTTTGCTGTTTCGTTGATAATATAAAACTAATTTAATTTACTTCTCGAAAACTGGATGAAAAAATCCATATAATAATTTAGATCATTTGGATAATTATTTACATAATATACAATAAGATACATTAAAAGTATTTTTTATATTATCGATATAGGTATAATATAGTAAATATTTTGTTTGTTTACTATATTCTTTATGTTATTTTTTGTTTTTATTTTATTACGTACATTTTATTAAATTTTTATTATTTTATTATAATAAAATTAATTTAAATCAAATACATAGTCAAGTTAATACATTATAGTATGTATTATCCTTTAATATAGTACCTAATTATAATATATGATTATTATCTTATAGTACTGCATTTGCACAACCAAGATTTTGTCCTTAGTCGTAAAAAGAATTCCATTTAGTTATTTTCCAGTTATTTAGCTTATTAGCAATGTAAAATTTATCTCTGGAAGTTTGAAGCATAATAATATAATATAGGTATAACTTTGTGGGAAATAGTTTCAGAGTTCTGTTTGGGTTCTCATACTCTTGGGTTTTTGAAGCACTGGTTTGCTACTGTATTGCATATTCATCATTTATTAGAAAATATAATAGATCAGTAAATTATTTTTCGACTATTTTAAATCTGGAATTTTAGATTGACTGAAAATGCTGTGACGATGCCCTCTCTCCTACATAAATGTATATTTTAAAATATTTCAACTGCGAATAGAAATTTGTCCACACAAGAAAAATAACCCAATAAATTAAAATTGCATTTTAATGGTGAACATTTATATAAAGTAATATGCTAATATACTTACTTAGGAGATGACGAACTAATGCGAATTTTACCCCGCCCAACTTTTTTGTCAGTAGAGAAAGTTACACTTCTCTTTGTTTTACTCAATTATGAATATACCACAATTTTAAATTACATTTTTAGTAACACAAATAAATTAACAATATATTAATTTATATAAGTGATATAGTGAGTGCACACAGCGACGGCTTATTTGTGATGGTTTCTCAATGGTTTCTATACTCACCATGCACAAAACAATGCAATATCTTTAGGGTAGATACTAAACATTTAAAATCTTGTTTGTTTCTTTGTTTTAAACCTGCAAAGATGGAAGGCTACAACAATTTTACGTTTTACTTCCCTATTAGTATATACCTATTACTTTTCTTTTTATACATTCTTCTTTAGCATTTTTATACAAATAATATTATATTCCGTTACTAATTTGTTCCTTCTGCTTGAATAATAAAATTCGAAACTTTTTTTTGTAAAAATTATTACATATACCTACATAATAATTAAACAAAACAAAGTTGTTGATGATCTTAAGAAAAAAATCTTTTTCGGTAAAAGAAAATTAGCAGTAACTTAAAGGAGGTTTGTTTTTCAACAAAATACTCTGTGTAATGATTATAATTAAAACCTAACACGATCCAAAAATTACCATAAATTGTTATTTTATCTAAATAAGAAATATAATTACATAATTATTGGTTATCAATAAAAATTATTATCAGTGGAGTAATAATGTTCTCATGATTTAACTGAATTTAAATTCATACTTTATTTCTCTTTTATTTGTAGAGGTAGTTTGGTAACCGGATTTCCAGTTAAACCAAAATTATTTGTACCGTGGAATGGTTCATATTTGTACACTAGATTTTCTTTTATGAGATTCCTAAAAATTTTTTTCTGCATTGTCTTATGGTTTCTTTTCGAAAAAGTACAGAGAAACCAAAAAAACGTTTCATCTGTATTATTCCCAAGATTTTCTAGGGTTTCCTCAAAATTTTCCTAGATTTCTTTGGAGTTCTTGAGCTGTTTTTAAATAATCACGAGAATAAGTTAGGGTCAGTTTTCGGCCTTCCAGGTTACGGGCTTTTACTGAACTTGTGGAACTCTGATGGTAGTTACACCATGCAGTCAGAATCACAGCTACTCCAAAATAATTTGTTTTTAGGTTTGTAATTTGTTGGTGTGTATAGTGTGTACTTATCTTTAAATAAAATGCTGTAACTACGATATAACCACTGTAAAATAATAACGATAAGCGTTAAGAATTGTTATGGGTTCTAGTCTTCTAGTCTAGGAATTGTGACGATATTATCATTTTAGTGTCATTATTTTATGTTAGCAACTATATGCAAACAATAAGAATCTGATTAGTTTTTATATTACAATCTAATGTTGTAAATGTTGCATGTTGCAATCATAGAAGGAGCTTCTTGGAAACCAGAAATGGTAGACCATTAGCATAGTAACCTAAAAGTCATTAAATATAGGGGATTTCTGTATTATTTATCAAATTTAAATAAACTATTAACGATTTGAACATATAAGTCTTAACTGAATTTTACTTAATTTTGACTATTATGGTTTCAATATGCGGTAGATACAGTAGCGGTCATAACAATGTATTCAGTTGAAAAGTCTAAATATTACGGAAATTTTTAGTATAAATTTTTAGTTTATCATTATTTTTAAATTAATTAATAAGTTAATACAAAAAAAAACTATTGACAAGAATTGTTTTACGATATTTCTATAAAAATATTTAAAAATTTTTCGAGTTTCAAATTACAATAACAATTTTTTAATAAATTTTTAATTTCCTCCTTTTCTTTTTTTATTCTTCATATTTTTTATTTTACGTGCATCGACTTGGAGAGAACGTAAAAGCTAAAGTTTTTTTATACGTAAAGCTTAGCGATAAAGTAGAGAAGGCTCGGTGATGATGGCACCCTTTTTTTCAATCACTGAATTCAATGCCTAAATTAGATTGAATTTGTATATTATTGAGGGAACAAGTCAAGGATATCATAGAATACACAAATTTTACATTGAAGTACAGTAGACTCGCGATTCTGTGAACACGAAAAATTCGAGCTAGTTCATATAAGCGAAATGTTCACACTATTGAAGGTATTCATAATAAACTAAATAATATTAAAAAAAATCGTTAAATCATACAACTTTCTTTATTATTGTTACAGTCGATATTACACTTGATTAAAATATGAAGTAATACGTGTTTGAACTTTTTTGGAGGTTAAGTGTGCTAAAACAGCTTTTCCCTGCATATTTTGAAACGCTATTAATTCACATCCACAAAGACTCACTTCTATTACACAACTGAATCTGATTGCACACAAATGGAAATAATATAGTTTTACCAAAGTGTGCATAAACGTTTTTTGCTTGTTTATGCAGTTTTATGCACGTTCATCAAGTAAATTAATACTGTTCACATTATAGAAGTTTTTGTAATTCATACTACCAATGATACTACAGAATAGCTAATGGACACAATTTGCTGTTCACATTATTGAATAGTTCATATTTGCGCGTGTTCACATTAACGCGATTCTACTGTATATTCAAGTATAAACAAAATATATTTTTCTAACTTTTCTCATTTCATAGCAAAGGTGCCATCATATCAACTGATTTGATATGTTGGCACACTCTCTATTAAGATATGGTTGCATACAATAATTCTACATAAAATAAGGAACGAAAAGTGAATGTAACGTACATAAATTGAAAAGTACCCATTCTTAAAAATAAAAAAAAACAATCTTATTTACAGATTTAGAAAAGTAATCATGAAATTGCTATCGATTTTGCTCTCCGCATTATACCAATGAGCTTTTTTTTTTAGCTTTTTTGCGTTTTTTTTTTCAAGGGGCTGCCATAATTGTGGCGATTTGTATCGACTAGTAGTTTTTCCAACTGTTCAAAGTAAATTACCAGCTTTTCCTTAAAAACCACAAAATTACTAACTTTCTTCGAATGGTGGGGGGAATCCCCCCCCCCTTAAGCACGTCCCTATCTACGGCTTCCCAACAACCACCAACTAAACCATCACCAAAATACATTAAATTTCAGATTAATTTTGTATGATGGCACCCTACGCCATTATAACAAACATTTGGGGTGCCATCATATCAAAAATATAGAATTTTAAACTTTGCGAATTTGTCACATTTTAACAGAAACTTGCCTTATAGAGTAAATCATGTTTAGAAAGCTTAATGTTCATACTATCATATGAATCTATCACATTTAGCAAAATATCTAAGCATGCGACCACAAATCAGTGAAATTTAAAGTAAATAGAAACTTTTGTGTACTTACAAAAATTTTAAAATCAACTTACAATGGTTGCGCGCACTCAACTGTCAGACCGCTGCCACAGTAGAGCCGTGGTGGCCTCTAGCACCACTCATGGGCTTAGATTCAACTAAATTCAAATAAATAGCACTAAAATTGAAAGGGTGCCATCATATCCACATTTCCCCTACTATTAAAGCCTTCGACAGCATAAGTTGAATATTCGTAGCAATTTTTTAATTCTTAAATTATAAATCTTATAGTGACCGTCCGATAGTGAATGAAATTTCTATGACCGTTACTGTATCTGCATATTATCTTTAACAATTAATAATTAACTAGGTCAGTTGTCCTTTTAGTGAGTGATTGTTTGTCGGCTTTTTTAGGTTGGTAAAAACAATCAACCAATCAGAGTATTATTTGTTTAGAATGATACAAGATTGATCAATGAAAGGATTGCAGAAGTATATAAATCGAGTTTTATACATATTTTTTATGTTAAGGTAGAAAATGTCGTGTTCCAAAATCCTTTTTATTTTAATTTTGATAATTGATTTTTAATTTTATTGTGTAGACCATTTAATTTTTTGATTTTAATTTGGAAAAATTTTATAATTTTGTATAATTTTGTAAATATTTGAATTTGTTCGTTTTCCCGCCGACGTGTTAAAGTTGGTAGTAACGCAGGGGAGGTGCGTGGCTTTTTGCCGTTGAAGTCAAAAAGTGTGGACATGCTGGAGATGGTCTCTGGTAAAATTTGATTTTTATAGTTGTGATTTTAATTAAAATTGTATTTGAAGAATAAAAATTGTGTTTCACGTAAGTGATATTGTTTGAATTGAATTGATTTGGAAATTTGACGAGTTTATGGATGATTGGATGGATATTTTAAAAAAATTGTAATAAATTTGGATTATTGATAAAAATAATAATTAATTATAAATTTGGATACCTAATACCTAATGGATAGATGAAAATTTAATTGGTAAATGTAAGGCATTGCAAGTTTATGTGGATAGCAACCACGTGTGGCCAGGTGCAGGGGCGGATCCAGAATTTTGTTCTGGGGGGCCACAAGTATTGAGACGGGCAAAAAGTGTTCTCAGATTTGTGATGGTTTCCTTGTTATTTTTAAGCGTCTGGGAGGGGCACGTGCCTCCGTGCCCCCCCCCCCCCCCCCATTAATCCGCCTATGGGTGGGTGCACACATTTTACCATTCCATCAAAATTGTTAAATTTATTAAAAGTTAAATTAAATACACAATGAGAGTCTCATTTGCTCTAAAATAAATCGATTACTGCGGGTAAGTTATTTTTTTAATAATTTTTACACCCCGGAACATCGAAATATATATAATACAATCTTTCAATATAATGAATATTAGATCTTATCTAATATTAAAATATGTTTACTTATTCTAATTGTGATTAACACATTTCAAGCCCGAAATAAAATGCATATTAATAAATTAAACAATTAAAGTATAATTTGTTTCACGATAAATGGAATTTAAAAAAGGAATATATCAAATTACTTTGATATAAGAACGTATGAACATTTACGCTAAAACATAATAATGCTACTGCCAATATGGCTAGCCTGCGATTAAAAACATCACCTTATCTCTATATTACATGTTTTTGTGGCAAAGTTTATACGTTTTATATCAAAATAATTTGATACATTATGATATTTTTTAATTTTTTAAATTTTTTTTGATTCCATTTAAATTGAAACAAACTATACGTATTAGTATGTCCGTTTGTAAAACAACGTTAAAAAGACAATCAGTGATGTTAGGTAAGGCATCACAAAATTTTATGAAAATTAAATAGCATTTTCGTGGTAAAGCATGTGCATTCTATAACTTTCATGCACATGAATACATTAACCCAATTAACAACATTTTAAACTATCTAAGCTACCGAAAACACGATAAATACTTTAAATTACCAAATGTAGTAACGTAACAACTTTTCTTCGGGTCCGTGTTATTACTTAGGGTTGATATCACAGCAATATATTGAACTGCATTTCAGTAATATAATTTTTTCTAAACTCATTTTTCAAAAAATCCCTAAGTGTTTGTAAAAATGTTTGTATAAGTTTTAAGCTTTAATTCAATAAATTTCGTATAAAATGATCAAGTTAAGTAAAAGAGATAACTTGCTCATCTGCACTTGTATCAATTATATTTTATAGTGCTTTGATTTAGTAACTTTAAGATTTACAAATTTTATTATCCAAATTGATTTTAATTACGATTATAAATCTCCATTCAAACTTGTTATATTATTATTATCTGTGTATTTAAAATTATTCTACTAATGCTTCCGTTTATTAAATTTTACAAAGGAAATCAATTTTACTCAAAAAGTATACAAATTATTTTCAGTCCTAATAAATAAACTTCTCATTTAAGAAATATCACCTTTTATTCGCAAAATTATAAAAATTTAATCAAAATTTTCGAACACATTAGTTATTTTATTTGGGTCAAGGACTGCAGCCCATGTTATTCATCACTGTATGTTCTTAATTATATGTAATGAAATTCTAATTGTTTTTTTTTTTTATTTCATTTAACCCAGCAAATCTCTACATACTCCCTAAATAACGGCGCCACTGTCATTTTGTCGAGCATATTATTTAATTTTCAATGAACAAAATAATTTTACTGTGCTGTTTTATTTCTTAAATTCTGATTTTACGATAGTATATACAAACATTTTTTAGATACATTAATATTGCAAAGATTATTACATTTTAATAATGATTTTTTATAAAAAAAAAACAACAAATTCAACATACAAAAACTTCAAAATATTTTAAAACAGTAAATTATATTATTCCCTGATTTCCTAAATATTCAAAAAGTTTATATTATTGCTTATAATATTATGTAAAAAGTTTTCAAATTACATTTTTGTACTTCATTTATTTTATTAAAATTATGGAGTAGTATAGTTTGTTTCAATTTAAATGGAATTCTTAAATAAAAATTTAAAAAATTAAAACAGATCATATTATACTTTTCAAATTACTTTGATATAAAACGCATAAACTTTGCCACAAAAACATGTAATATAGAGATGAGGTGATGTTTTTAATCGCAGGCTAGCCATATTGGCAGTAGCATTATTATATTTTTGCGGAAATGTTCATACGTTCTTATATCAAAGTAATTTAATATATTCCTTTTTTTAATTCCATTTATCGTGAAACAAACTATACCTACATGGCTTGCTTGTTGGTTCCGGGGGCCGTGTTTTTTTGAACATCAAAGTGATCTCTTTTGCATCTTTTTGCATAAACTTTTACATAAACTAAAGATTATCTGTGATATAATTGACTCAATATTCCAGGTGCTGAATTATTGTTCTGTAACAATAAATTCGTAGAATTTCGACAAATATTTCTCAGAAGCGGTTTTATCGCTTCCAAATTTATTTCTTTAATTATTTTGTTATTTGCTGAATAAAAAATTGAAATGAAACAAAAAAAAGGTAACAGAGCCACTGAATAAATACGTGGACACCTACCATATCGCAATACTTTTGTTTGTCCTGTTTATTTCTTGTTAGCTTTTGTATGCAAGTTGACATAATATATTACTCTGTTCAGTTGTAATCAACTATATATTCATCGGGCAATAAAAAGATCATGAAGAATTAATTAAGCTTCTATTCATTTGTTTTGTTCGTTAACTAAGTACTATATCAAATGAATATCTTATGATGATTTCTCACCTTTCTATAAAACTTTAGTAATCCTAATTTTCAGAATTCTGTTTTTACAATATACAATTTGCTTTGTTATTAAACAATTGCAAATTATCTTTTTTTATTTTTACATATAACTAGAATATTCCAATTTGACACTTAGTTTGACATTTTCATATACCTAACGGCATCCAAATGCAATTATATTGAACCAATTATTTTGAGTATATGTATTATCCAAAAATTGCTAAACAAAAACAGCAAAAATAATTAATAATTGACAGTTGTCCAACAAACGCGGGTTGCAAACATGGTAGCGCTCATCAGTACAACATATCCGATCCCTTTTTCCCATTATTCAGCATTAATTCTTGGATGTACATCGTGGGATAATAAGAACATGGTTAATTAATTAAATCATTTTTGCAACTAAATTATAAACTCACTGCAGAATTTTGTAAATGTAAGAAACTGGAACTTTCAGCGGTGAAAGTTTTCGTTTAATCTCATTTTATCGTTATTTACAGACCACAAAATGCATACTAAAAATCTACCTGACCAGTTTTAGTCAAGGTTAAACCTTAACCGTTGGAAAGATTTCTTGTCGAAAAATTGTTATTCGGGCTTCTTTTCTTAAATAAAATTTTCTTCTACAAAAACTTTGATTGCAAAATAATTACAGCTGTTTGGTATATTATATTATTCCGTATATAATTTAAAGAAAAATGTACGCAGTGTTTCATAATTTACCACAACATGCAGTATAATAATTAAAAAGATTAAGCTTTTCCGATGGTAATTTTATTCAAAATTCCAGTCTTGTTCCAGCTTATCGATTGTATTCACCACACTACAAAAGTGGAAGGTATTATTCTTTTTAATTAAATGTATATCATTATTATGCAAGAGGTGTATTCTTAAATTAATAAAATTCGATAAGGTACCTATACTATTTTTTATTTTAAGGGACAATTTTGAAGTTTTACATGGGTAAGAGAATTCCATTATCAAGTTTAAAACTTGTTACTCTTCCTGTTTCTAAACAAACGAAAATCGATTTCAATTTTTATTATAAGGATAAACTAGGTTATTGTGTGTAGAACATTATCGCTTATTGCTTCAAATCCAAAATAAAAGTTGTAAACAAATTTTATTCTGAATAAACGTTTTATTTGCTCTCGAACATACCCATCAAGTCTTGTTGCTTATTGAGGAATTACTTTCTAAATTGCTTTTGTTTGTTTGAGACTTTGGAACTTACCTGACTGTATTTTAATTTTATAGAAATTACTACTGAAGTTCGGTATAAATATTTCAGCATTTCTATTACAACTAATATATAATTTTTTCAATTAGAACTTTTTAACTTATTGATTAAATATTTCTGATAAGTAAGTTATTTTATTTTGAAAAGGTATAGCTGGTTCATACTAATATACAAATGAGTTGAAAAATATTTGGATAAGTTTTAATATTTTGCTTTTCTTGATGTAGGTCATAAGTGTGAGCCCGACCTTTTAGACTGATGTTTTAGTATCACTATTATCATCATTCAAAACAAAAGTCAAATATTCAATAATTTTTTATTTAACATCGCATGGGGTATAAATTTTGTGCTATAGCTTATTTAAAGTCTACAGATTACTGACGGTTCTCAAGGTTTAACTTAAAAATACTTACGTTAAGTGTGAAATAGAAAATATCTTGAAATTCCAGCGCATTAAGTACGAAAGAAATTGAATTTGATACGCTTCATGACACTTCACCATGCACTTGAATAGTTACTGAAAACGAACGTACATTTCTACCATCACATGACAAAACACAGCATACACACGCTGAAGCACAAGCGAAGTTCTACGTAGCTGCTTGATCAATATCACCCTCTTTACCCTCCTCTAGTAGGCATGGTGCGAGGGTGAACCAAGGCAACCAAGATCCGGGGATCAGCAACCTGTCTCAGCTTCTCTTTCGAGTTTTGTATTTTACGAGAGGACTGTTTTTACCAGCCTGTTGCTCTAATTTTTTACTAATTAATGTTATCGTAAAAGGAATACTCGTATAAACACAATGTGTAAATTACTAGTTCATAGTTTTCTTAATTAGATGTAGTAGTAATAAATAATTACTACTTTCACAAACAAACAAATCAATATTTTTAATCTTTTAGTTACTTTATAATCAAATTAAAACTTTATGCAGCAATATTATATTATCTTCTATTTTTGGAGAGAACATTTCATTTTACAGCCCAATTTTGATTATCTGCTATATTCAATTTTTAGGATGCTCTTTAAAAACGTATAATGTATTCACGCTAAAATACGTTTTTATTAGGTTTCAACCTCATAATGCACTCACCAAAAATTGCTATTCATTAATATATTATTCATCAATTTTTGTTCAATTATTAACCATAGACTTGCTAAATTACATTTTCGAAAATTAAAATTACCGTAACTATATCCGGTTTCGGAGTCTACAACTTAACCGTAGCAAGAAAATCTACATAAGTATAAAAATAAATATTGTTGATTTTTATTTTTTGATTATCCACTCTGCCCTAGCTGAGGCTATTATTGAGTTAAGAAGGTGTTTACAATGTTCAGAGACACTGCGAGTTTATAGGTGACTTGTTCAATGAAGTGTGTTATGGAAATGAGGGTCAAAGATCTTCAAAATATTTTCATTGTTTTCCTTGTGAAAAATGAACAATTATTAAAAATAACAGATAATATTATGTAGTAAAATAAATAATAAAATTATTTACGATATTCATAAACATTTCATAAAATCCAAAACAAAGAGAAGCACTAATAATTTGACTGCATACAATCGATAATTTATATTGGCATGGACCCGGGGAATCCGACAGTCTAATTAAGACAAAGCATTGCGATTGTCCATGCGGGTGTTGCCACAATGTGATTTCTGCCCGGTGCTCTGAATGTCAACACGAAAAAATTAATTAAGCGTAATTAAATGTGAGCCTTGCCTTGTCGTAATTTTACCGTTCTCCGAACTTTATTTATAGAGGAAAAGATATTTAGTTGAAAAGGTAAATACTATGCAGGCAAATCAAGTGTCTTCTCCAATATAAGTTAAATTTAAACAGCCTGGTGTTCTATTAAAATAAAAGGCGTTTGGTGATCCAGTTGATCAGTCGATTTCTGAGAAATCGTATATTTGACCTGAGAAAAGAAGGAAATTCCGAGTTGCGGGAATAAATTCGTGAAAGCGGTGGGTAAGGAAAAAGGCTAAAGACGCAGTATAGGGACCGAGCGAATACCGTAAAGTGGCGCCTAAGGCGGACACTTTGAACATTTTTGGCGTGAAGGTCATAGCCACAATACATATATTATTATTGTTAAAGATCGTTAATCTTCAATTTAATTATGATTTTGCTATGAATCTAGTATTAACACAAAAACGCAATTATTTTCAAAACATCCTACATTTTATTTGTAAAAAAATACAACATAATTACATGACAAATTAAAATAAAAAAAAATATAAACCAAATTTAGCTCTCTTGGAAATGTTTATAGATTTTAGGGAGGTTGTCGAATAAATTGGTGGTTGCAAGTTAACTAATGCACAACACATACGGACTATGTCATCAAGGTAAGGCATTAAATCGTGGCTTATATTGTGCAAAATATGATGGGTTTTGATTCGCTGTATGCTTCTTTCGACATGAATTCGACAACTCACTTGACTACAAAAAACTCTTTAAGCTTCTTCTGCATAATTAATGTTCACTTGTTCTTTAGATCCACAAGGTGCTACTAATTCTAATTTATTTTCATTTCGCTTGATAGCTCGTTCAAACCTGGCACATTTCTACTTTTTCTAGAAATTGGTGTTTTGGCGTTTTTTATGTACCTAATATAAAGTTTTACTGTTACTTTTATTATACTTGAATCAAAAATTAATGTTATATTTCTTCTTCACTCAACAACATAAACTCTCGGACACTTAACTCTAAAAATTAACTTATCATCCTCCGCCCCCCTCCCCCCGCCACTACAAAATTTCAACATTAATTTTGAAGTCAGGGGAAACGGAGAATTTTTAATACGGAATTTATAAACAGGCTTCGTAAGTGGAACAAATCTCCGTTTCCCCTGACTTCAAAATTAATGTTTAAATTTTGTAGTGGGGGGGGGGGGAGGAGGATGATAAGTTAATTTTTCGAGTTAAGTGTCGGAGAGTTTATGCTGTTGAGTGAAGAAGAAAAAATTATTTCTTTTTTTTTTAAAGGGAACAGTAGCTTTTAAAGTAAGGTGCTTTTACAGCCAGGGATTTTTAAAATTTTTGATTTTTATTTTATTTCACTCTTTCTGGAGTACATTTTGTGAATGTAGTCTGACGATGTGGTATCGCGAATTGTTAGTCAATGATATGAATTTGACCCTACATAATCTAACAAACATAGAGAACGGGGGGGGGGGGTATAGAGTAACTAATCTTGGCTACAGTGACTGTAATCACTGTAATCTTGGCTGATTAGACCTTCGCGGCAAAAGGCATTAATTGGCGGGATTTTTAGCTTCTGTTACAGCGATCTGAGATCAAATATTTTGGTTTGAGCGTGTTCATAAAACATGTACCTATCTTCTAGTTGAACCAATAAAAATCAAAAGAGTCAAAAAATCATAAATTGGCTCGCCTTAGAAAATAAAAGTACAATTATTCACCCTTTTTTTCGATGGATTTTTCAAAGGTTTTTCCTTCCTAGAATACTTTAAATTTCTGGCGCCTTAGGCTTTCGAGTCCATTTTGTTGGTTGCCATAAACTTTCTTCACTAAAATAAACAATTAGGATGTCTTTAGTTGTACCAGTAAATGAGGAAAATATGAAATATACTTACTTGTTTTTCCTGCAAACACTTTTTATCCATTGATCACGTCGCTTTTTTTCGTGTGGTTTTGCGGGAAATCTATAAAATTTTACAGCTCCTTCGGTGTTTAAATAATTATTTGTACACCCAACAACACAGCAATTCACACGAGTACCGATTTTCATTGTTAAAAACACGTGATACTAATAAACAAAATCCAATATGCAATATCACTATTTGAAATGATCACGCCAATTATGCAAATTATCACCACTACTGGCGCTAGTTGCAAATACGCTCGGTCCCTATAGCAACTGCTATATTAGAACAATAAGCTTGAATGGTGTTTACTCAAAGAATCGCGACCCCTTTAACTTGGAGCTAAACACATCTTGATGAAGTTCAAAGGAAAAACAAGTGCTCTTCTTTTTAGTTTAATTACATATTTTTATTTTCCTATCCTCTAATAACTACACTCCGACGGCGTGCGAGAGTCGTGAGTCAACAACACAACACAAACTATCAAAATTGTAGTTTTTTCTTCCACGAAGGCGATATACCTATAAAATTCGAATATGAGACTATACAATTTTGCAAGAAAACAATTGAAATGGAAATTTTCCGAGTAGGAAAGTCCAACAAAATATAGCTATTCGATGACAAGGAAATTATATCTACAATGGAGTAGTTATTCCTGACACTTGAGACTTGACTGAATTTTACGTAATTCATCATTAAAAACAAGCATTTATACCATTATATCTCTCTGCAATAACAATCAACCAAAATGCAACAACAGCTACATTACTTGCATTTAATGTTACAGTAAAAGTCGGTATCGCACTCACAAGGTAATAATGGTAGATTGTATAACAAGGATGTAAAATAGCTTTACACAGAACCATATTAGAAATGCAGTAAAGAACTTGGAAGAATCAGTATATTATATTATCATGTTTATTAAATCGTCCCTTATATTGGCTTTCAGTGAGGATGAAATACCTACTTATCTAGTCAGGAGCGGATAATTGCAAAATAATTTGCAGTTACACTTGGCTACATGTTCACATATTGAATATACTGGACAAAGGTATTTAAATTATTACTAATATATTTTTAAATATACAGGTTAAATGAACAATAAAACGAATTTTTTTATATATAATAATATAAGCTTTCAGCAATGGTATTTTGTTATCTTCATCAGATCTTTATTAATTAAGAAAAAAATCCAAATGCATGAAAACTAAGAGAATATGTATTGTGATTTGATAAGATCTAGAAATGCATATAATAAATTCTTGATCTTGGATCACGATGCATGAAGTTATAAACTATAGTGATCGCGAGTTAAAGAACAACCTAGTTAGAGTTTTCATCAAATTAGAAAAATTGTCGATGTCGGTTTTTCTGTTCTTGGCATTTTTCTTCATATAGAAGTTGATCCTTATAAAATATTATAATAAAGTTTTATTAAGTATATTATAACTTTTTATATATCTGGGTGTAGATAAGACTTAGTTTTAAGTTCGGGCTAAACCCTTCAACACAACGTCTGATGTATGTATCACCATAATATACTGTAACCGGAAATTCTTATCCTATTTTTAAAAATTAGAACTGATGTGTTACATTTGGAAATACGAATAAGTTATTTTAGTGCATCCTAACTTTTTGTATTTGCTTAATTTTTAGAATACGTTTAGTAAAAATATACGGTAGGTATACCTGTATTTATGGTTTGAATACTAAATAGTAAAATAATCCAAATGGGAAAGTGCTAAACAGAGTTAGAGCCCATTTGTGCGTTAAAAATGCATTTAGTAAATCCATTTATCTGCTTAAAAAAACTACGACAAAATCTGTTGTATAGTATAATTGGTTTTGTTAATGGTATATGGAATATAGATAATACAATTACCGGCAGTATGCATTTACGTTTCCTGTCTATGCTATTACGGTGACCCAGACATGTAAAATAAAAAAAAACGGGACAGAATACATTTTGAGGAACGTTAGAGGGGAGGGGGACACTACTACATTTTTACTTATAATAAATAATATTTTCTTTTCTTTTTAAGTGACAATTTCGTTAAAACCGGGATGTATGGTCGCCTTATAGTCTATGCACGATTTAAATTCTTCCCTCTAAACATATTATTCCTTATTTTCTTTGGACTTTAGGCTCCTATATTATTTATAAAATATGTCACGTACATTACTGTGACAGCTACACCTGGGCTGAGTGTGGTAGAAAGAAAGTTATAAGAAAATCCGAACGGATAAGGTGAAAGCTTCTATTAAGAATACATTAAAAATTCGTCGTATCCAACAAGCTTTCAAAGTTGAAAATGTTACTTCAAAGACTGCGTGACGAAAGTAACACGAGCAGAAAGCGTAACCGAGTCGAGTTGATGGTTCAATACATCATTGATGAGCATTTTTAGTAGAAAAACTTGTACGAAACTGATAAATTTTTTGCTTTGTTAGAGCTGTTTTATTTCTAGAATTATTATTTATTATCTGGATATGTAACACTTACCACTTTACCATTACTTTAATTATGGAATTTAATCTATTCTTGTCAAGTTGTAGTTGTACGAACTGTGATAAGTGGGAAATTTTGTATTAAATTTAATTGTGTCCTTTGAGCATTCCCTAAGGCTGTTGTATCAAATGTCAAAGATTCTGAAATCGTCTACAAACTGTCAAGGGGCAAATTACAAAGTTTATATCGTTTAGAAGTGGATACAAGTTTAGAAACTCTTGTTGCCATAGTCTTCTAGCACAAAATTAGGCTGTTTTTAGTGAAGAAAATGTATGCAGAATTATAAGGGTGTAAGGAAATCTGCAACCAGCGTTGCCTTTACACTAAATTAAACTTAATATGCATAGTATACCTACCTACTTTCTTCCATGCCAAGACTACTTAGGAAACTCAAACATAGTAAAGGTATGCGTATGTATGCGAAACAACTTTGTGTGGTAAGTGGCTGGAATGATTATTAGGTACTTAGTAGTAATATGCATTTGCATAATGGAGCAAGAGGACATAATAAAATGTAGTCGGCAAGTTTTTAGGCAGTTGAAATACAACAGGTGATATCGAATTGAGAAATTGACACACAATATTACCTACATCAATTAATCAGATAACTTTTATACTTTCGTATTTCTTAAGATTTCTTCAGGAATTACACGAATTACATCAATAACTTCAAGATTTGAAGTTACAAAATCTACTGCTTGAAAGATAGTTGTTGTTGATATAATACTAGAAGAACAGACTTTCAAAATGATGGGTTATTTGCGATTTTTAACTTCCACTTAGGTACCCATAAGTTTGTCTGTACATTAGGTCTCAAATACTTTATAAATCTAACATAGTATATGTAAGTTGTGAAGGCAACTATTCAGCTTTTAACATTAGAGGATATCTCTGAGCTTTTAATTAATATTGGAGACTTAAAATTATGTTAGAGAAGAAAATTCTTTTCGTAACAGAGCGTCAACCACCATTTTTCAAGCATTGTTAAGCAAAGCTTGTAATTTACTAAAGTGTACTTTGCTCTTTTCCAAATTGAAAAAACATACTATGATCTATCCACCATCTGTACTTGCATTGCTGGAGTTTAAATTATTGATTGCATTAGTTTTGTGGTTGTGGTTCATTAATAATGTAAAATATTATTGAAAAAAGTCTTACAAAAATATAGTCAAAATTAGAAGTCTTATCTATCCAGAAATTCGGAATCAAATAACAACGAGATTTTCACATAATTTACCAAATCAACATTTTCTGAAAATATAGATCAACACTTTGATTGGATAGATTATACGAAAATTTCGTTGCGATTTTGTCACTTCGAAAGTTTCGCGATGGTCTGAGGGATCCTTTATATTAACTTTTTAAGTAAAGACTGCTAGGCTCACACTTGAATACAACACATCATATATTAATATATCTTGCTTTTCATCTCTAAAAGAAGGTGAACCTATGAAAATTAAAAATAAGCTTCTAAGTGTAGAAAAAGCAGTTTCCAACTCGACATCAAAAGTTAAAATGCATTTGCGCCAATATTACGTACAGCTGGTTAATTACACAAACTCATAAAAAGTTTTAAATGAAAGTGGCGTATGGTTAATAGTACTATATTATATATCTAGGGAGTAAAGTAGCTTATTAATTGCAGTGTAGATAATTGGGACTTGGGTTATCATAATTTACTTACTTCCAATGATTGAACAGCATTTTAATGAAAGGTTTCACAAACGTATTTTAAAATATGAAAATTGATTAAAAATCAAAATAAAATTGAAAAAAAAAGAAAAAATGATTATACCACTTGGGAATATTTCTAGCTTTGTTATAAACTAAAAGTGTACTTGAGAACTTTTTACGAAAATTTTAAAAGATTTTTTGGATTTCCTCAGATTTCTCTTCACTTGTACACCAGATTTCCGCAGAGATCCTCCCCTAGTTGCTTCCTCATTCCAGTCTTTTTCACTTTCTTTTTCTACTAGATACAGTGACTAGGTATGGCGGCATATAGGTTGTTTAAATGTCACTGACGAGATCTTTAAGTGGTCTCCTTCCAATGGGATGTGCGTTTGCCAGCTAGCAGACCAGCTAATAGGCATGATGACTAATTTTGAAAAACTATTCTACCTATGATGTCCGGAAGTATCTATTATTTTTATCTAAAATAAAGGTTTGGTAGAAAAAATTACCATTTTAATTTGAAATCTAAACTTCACGCAAAACGCTCGCTTGTGTCATGGCGCGTGTTTGTGATGTCACATCTCATAAATGTCACTGTCGAAGTCTTTCAGGTTATAAACAATAATGAAAACCTAACCTAACTTCATAAAATATAGCACTACGTGATTCAAAAAATGCAGAAAACAGCGCTACCACTTTCGAAGTCTTTCAGGTTATAAACAATAATGAAAACCTAACCTAACTTCATAAAATATAGCACTACGTGATTCAAAAAATGCAGAAAACAGCGCTACCACTTTCGAAATTTTGAATCACGTAGTGCTATATTTTATGAAGTTAGGTTAGGTTTTCATTATTGTTTATAACCTGCAAGACTTCGACAGTGACATTTATGAGAAGTGACGTCTTTCGCTCTGATTGGTGTTCAACTTATCATGACGGATTTTTGTATTTTCTAATTTTATTTTATCAAAAAAGTTATGAAACTTGCTCATAATATAAAAAAAAATACGTTTTTATAATTCATAAATCTTATTTCATTAGATAAAAACATAATTTTAGTGATTTTTGGTTACTGTCATCATGCCTACACTATACGATATTATCGTTGAATTAATAAAATAGTTAGATTGGAAGAAAACCAATGAAATTCTTGAACGAAACTATTATTTTGTCTTGTTGTAGCATTTTAGTATGTCATTTCAATGCAACCGAAATGTTAATCAGCTAAACTGAACTCAATAAAATTGTTGAATAGAAGCTTGAAAAATATGCGAGCCATTGCGCAAGTTTATTGTCATATATTTCAGTTTGATCTTTGATGCATAATAACCTTGATGTATTCATGCAATGTTGTTTTGCAAAGTGCTAGAAAAATGGATACTACAGTTATGAATAATTGTTTAAAAGTTAATACCTTTGAGGATTATTTGTTTAAATTTATTTATTCATAAAATCCACTACTGTTAATACAGTAATACACCTATTGTGATGGTTCAACATTGGATATACGCATTCAATTTAGAGTGCTTGATTTAATACCATCATAAGTTAGTGTAATGTTTACTCGAGAAATAATGCTACGCTTTATATTAACGTAATTTTATTTTTCTAACAATTACACATAATATTTTTTACAACGACAACTATTTTTTTTGCTCAGCGTCACCCGGCACATGACCAACGCCCCACCAACCCATAATTCCCCATATACTACAAAAAGTAACATCAAAAACCTAAAATGATTCAAACAATAGAATAAATTGTTTAATTTAATGCACAGAAATGGTTGATACAATATACCTACTTGGTTAGTTCGAAAAGTGCGGAATGTTTAATCAACCTTTTACTACGTCCCTATTAAAGAAACTGATAGCTTTAGTGTAGTAAATTTTGATTCAATTAACACAACGAGAACGTTCAAGGAAATACTTCTCATGTTAAAATAACGCAAAAAAGTTAACATTTTATTTGCATTAGTTTAATGCACGTTTTGCATTCGCCACCCGCAATGCAAAAAATTTCTGGGTTGAATCGTTTATCGTTTGATTAAGCAATTTCTTTCTCTCAGTGTATTATCATAGCCAGGTGTTAAAATAGTTTCTCGCCAGTATGAATTTTGAAGTGATTTGTTAAATCTACTGGATTTGTGACCATGCGTTTTTACGTAAAAAATTTATGTTTTCCATGCCACTAATTCTCTTAAATTCTACCGTTTACATCTCTGATAATCTAGGTCCTAAGAAACAATTTTTTGAAATTAAGCGGTGATCAGAAGAGACTGATAACACGAAGTACACTTGGTTACAGCCAAGCGAAGAATTTACAACAAATTCCGAAAATTTAATATTTTTTCGTAATCTAAATTACTGCTGCCATGTCCAACTAAAACAATTCAAAATCGATAAAGCATAAAATAGATGTGTATACTTAAGAAACAAAAGAGTTAGGTTGTAATAACTTTCAAAAGCTGTATTTTTAAATGAATGAATTTTATGAGTATACACAGGGTTTAGATAAATCAGGCTTGCTATAATCTAGGCTCTCCAGATCTGTATAAATCCATAACTTTTATCCGATAGTATAAGTAAAATAACTTTTCTTTTTTAATTTATAGTTCAAAACAGCATTCGATTTTAGTTCAACACGTGCGTCTAATTGTAAATCGAAAAGAACCACTTTGTATTATAGGCTTATACACCCTTCGACTTGCCAATTGACACTGTTTGTCATCTTTTCGATTTCGTGGGGAAGCTGACAGTAAGTTCGTTAGAAAATAATGTTAGAGAAACTATATATTTTTTAAAATCGAAATAAATTGTTAAAAAGGTTACTTTTTATGCAGACATCGTTTAAAAAAATGCAGTTATTTCTGAAATTTAGAATAATTTCTGTGGAGAAGTAAATCTCTTTCGCAACGTAAATACAAAACGAAACCTGTTTTTAATGAATCTTTTTGCAATTATAATGTGGGATGTTAATACCTTAAAATGAATTCCGCTTCTAGCAGCGACACTCCAATTATGCTATCTTCATTTTAATATTTGTGCAAATCCCTGTATTAAATCCGTCACTTTACATAATTGCAGTAGTATAGACCCCAACGTCGCCCTTCGTATTTACAAATGTGATCAAGTGCCACAATATGGTACAACATCAAACATGTATATCATTCGATTATCGTAAAAATCACAATAAAGTTGTACGTCGAATCTCGATCAATAGAGCGAATGGACACTAGTAACGAGGGAAAAGTTCAATAATTTTCACACTTTCTTATTTCTGAAGTCTTCCCCCAAATATAATTCAATCAGTAGTCGAAAGACAATTTCTCAATTCGCTGGAGAAGGCTTTGCCGAAAGAGAAGACGTGGAGTAAATTAAGTGAAAAGAAAATTTGAATTGTACATTTTAATTCCGTTTAAGTACTTTTTCTCATATTTTATTATAAAGAAAAAGAACAAAAGACAAGTAAAAAAATTTAAATTACCCAACACATTAACTACACAAACTCATTAATATTGCTGTGGAATTATGGTTATACATTTGACACAAAATAGTGATTACTATTTCTAAGTAATTTTAGTATACCTTACTGTTTGTGTTGGATGCATTAACTCAAGTTTTGTTATTTCAAAGAAATTAAGCATTATGAGTTTTGTTTATTGGTTATTACTGTATGGTAAATTGTAAATGAATCCGTATTACCATAATACTGTAAGTATTGCAACAGTTTTAGGTCAAGTTCATTGTTTGCACTAAGTGTAGAGGTAGCTCACGTATTGTTGTTTTGTTGTATTGATAATAAGAAAAGTTAATCATTCGTTGACAATAAGTTCATATTCCAAAAGCAATTTCATCGTTATTTAAATGTATAAACATGTCATATTCAATCTATAACTATTAAATAAATGAAGTATTTGATGACTAAACCGTAAGTTCTTTGTGAGTTTATGTTAATAATAATAGTTGCAACCTGCAAGCTGGAGGTCGTTTTACCAAATATGTCTTGAAGACGTAACTATGAAATTCTTATTGATGTTTATTTCTACAACGGTTAGGGTTATTCCATCAGGCGAAAAATATTTAAAAAATATGTTAGCTAAATTGGTATAGCTTATTTTTCACAGGTCTATGACTTAAACTATTTATCTACGCCATAATTCCTTTACCACAAAAGCTCATCGAGTGTAATTTGGATTATAACCCCAAAAATGTTTCGTTTATGAAATATTGAATATTTTCTTTTGTTGATAAACGAGTGAGTTTATAAGCATCTCAGAATTTATATCGTGGGGTCGGAAGATCAAGAGAGAGACGTCTGTTGATCTCCCCTACTGCTTTAATTTTATATGTGGAATTCTAAATATTTCATCTAGTCTGTTTGCAAGCACTACGTGTTTATGTATCCATATTATTTGAGAATATGAGATTCATTGTCTATATGAGGTATAATAATAAATATACGCGTAATAGTTTTCAAGAAACCTAAAATTTTGAAGCTCGAATAAAATAGTATCTTCGATTTTCAATTAAAATTTTATTGTACTTGAGGCTATAATTTACGTCAGGTTTAAATTAAAATTTTTGAATTATGCCTTTTGATTAAAAACTCTTTGTCTACACTGCGGAGCTTCCTAATATGTTATCCAGAGTAGCATCGAGGACAACATTCAAACGACCCTTGATTATAACTATTAATACAACGTTATAGTTACACTAAATTATGGTGTAGATATCGGGCTTATATTATAAGTACCCTGATTACAATGTCCATACCCGTCATTATACAACTCCTCCCTTTAAAACCCTTCTCGCAATATAGAGAATGCCGCGAGCTATATCATGCAATATCGTGGTATCTTGAGCGTGTCTGTGAAACGCCAACCTTAGGGGAAGGTCTCAAACATGAAATTAGTTGAAAAAAGCTTCCCAACTCGAAAACAGTTTTAATTTCAATAGCATTCTTTTTGCCACACAAAAAAGCGAACTTATTTGTAGGAATAAAAATGCCGCAAATTCGTTGAAAAATGTCTCGAAAACTAGAAAAATAAATTTAAATTTAGGTTGCGTCTGGCTTTAGTATGCAAAAGAAGTAAGAAAACCTGATATCCCGCGACTAATATACAGCCGCCATACGAAGTCTACCTCCTGATGGAGTTATAAAAACATATTCTCGGCAGACTGTCTCAGCATGGGACATGGTGAAAAAAGAAAATGGCGACCCTCTTATATCTCACGTGGAACGTGTTTGCCAAGAAACGTTATTTGAGTCATAGTGGGAAGGTGGAGCCTGAATCTGAAGGAATAAAAGAATCGAGTTTGATGTTGGTTGATATCGTGGCAGCTTTCAAAGACATGGTTCGTGGGTTATTGTTTGAGCTAATGTTTCTTTTTTTTTTCTTTCACATCTTTTCATAAATATTTGTTTTTCATCAGATATAAAGCTATACAAATCTATTCTATAAGTTATTGATCGAAGTTGACAGTGGCATTCTCATATTTTGCTAAAGTCTATATTTCAATATCTTTGTATTTTGAAATCTCGAAGGAAAATAAGTTTAGATCTTGAGCGTTTCAATTAATTATTAAGCGCTACAGATTAAACTTCGAACTTTCGTTAAGCTTAGCATTGTCTCTTTAAAACTAATAAAATTTATTATATGAATAGAGACTCAATTTAATTAAAATAATATATAAAAAAGACGCAACTTCTTTCATCAATTCGTGTTATAGCTATGCTTCGCTGTAAGAGGTCCCCAATCGACCATTTCATTTTATTTTATAGTAAACGTTCAATATTTTCCTGGCCAACATCCGTCTGTGTGAGTGCATATTATCTTTTCAGGGAAATTTGTAAAGTCTTTCGTAAGTCTGCTGCAGAACGTTGACTTAGCCCACGAGTAAATGTCAGCTGCTGAATACTTATAAAAGAATGGAGTTGTACGGAAAAAGAAAATAATAATTTCCGTTTGGGTTGTACTATAACCTATCAAAGTTAGATCGTTCCTTTACATCAATGAAGCATTTAAAAACTCTTTAGTCACGATCACGAATACAATAAGAATAATCCTACGTCCTACCCATACTATACAACTTCATTATATTTCTTTAAAACAATCCCATTTATTATACTTTGCAATTTATTGAACATCCGATCAAGTACGCTTCCCATTTTTCTTGAAGATGATCGAAACGAAACAATGTCAAAAAAATATGAAATTTAATAATAATTTTATATATATTTATATAGTAAAACAGTTTTTACTTTAATAAAAAAATTTATTATTGAAAATAATTTTTTCTCGCCTATGATTGTTTCTTACATAATTAAGAATTCGTGCAAAGAATACCTACAACGTTTTTCGTTATCCAAGGGGCAACCAGGTGGAGCTAACTATACCAAAAATTCAAACTAAATCATGCAAGTTTTACTATTAGAAGTGCACCCACCAGACATAATATAATAAAATTATTGTTTATTAATTAGGTACAAGTATTTTAGTTGGAAAGTTCAAAAAAACTTTTTATATTTTTTTCTTTAGTTTTATAATGTGCACGTAACTTACAAGGTTTCATAATTTTCTTGAATACTTATTGAAAAAACTAAATCCTTCAAATTAGTACTTCATAATTTATAAATGATTAATGCTACCGAGGGTGGCCATTAAATGTCTGGCGTGCACTTAGAAATTTGCCAAGGATACGAACATCTGTCGATATAATGCTCTTTTTATACTTTAATTTGTTATATTTTTTTCTATAGACAATCATTGGTTTCTATTCTTAAATTTTCCCAGAATTTAACGACGAAGCATCCGATCAATTTTCTATTTTAGTAATTTTTAAAAAACAAATTAACATTTCCCTTTGTGCCGAAATAATTTTTGAATTTTATTGCAGGTCTTCCAATATTGAAACTTTCGTTTAGAAAAACCGCATATACACCAACTTAGGAAGATTGAACATCCCGAGGGTAAGTAATACCAGTATAATACTATAACTGACAATATATCAATATCACGGTCGTTCGGAACATCTTAAATATATTAAAAACTTTGTTGTTCTAACTCACCCTTTGTTAACAAAAGCCCTCCCAAGTTTTATTTATGTTTGAAAGTAGCATAAACAATAATAGGTTTGTACCACATACAAAGAATGCTCGTCAGTGTATTAATCATACATTTGCTTATTCGCTACTATGTATAATATGTACCATACATTGTAATATTCAGGTGTTAGAATATTGACAACAAGAATTCTACAAGTAACTTCTAATTAAACATTTAAATGGGTGTGACAAATTAAAAATATATTACAAAAGTCTTTGCATAATGTATTTGTGATTGGTCAAACGACAATAAATTGGAACTATTAAATAATAAATGTATGGAATTTAAATATCTACCCCTTTTCCAAAACAATGACATTTATTTGGGTTGCAGCTTCAGTAGCATATTGGATTGCTTTGGTATTTCTTCAAGTTGTACCTACCAATTCGATCATTTTTGCTCAATGATGAAATCAATTTTACGAAGTATATCCATAACAATAAAAGCAAAGGGTGTGTGGTTCTGTTCGAGATCGGAGAATATTATGGGAATAGGGTATATTTAAGCTTTCTAACCGAAGCGAGTTCATTGTGATAATGGCGATAACAGCGAAGGGAGAAAGTTACGTCAGCTGCACTACTGATAACGTATAGCTTTAAAGTGATCTCAAATTCGACTCGAATGAATAATGGAATTGTGATTGTCTCACACTGTTGAATTGCGGTGGTTTCGTTGTGGCTTTACGCACGACTTGTCTTTAGAAATTGCCAGATGAAGAAATAACACTAAGGATAGAGATTTAAACTTTGCAAAATCCTTGTTTTTGTTTCCCTAATTGAATGCGATTTAAGTCAAGTTTGTAGATTTAACTTACTTCGGTACATAATGCTAAGGAAAAATAAATAATAAATAAACTAAAAAAGAAATAGTAGGTACCTGTAAACCACTGTAGCTTTAATCGTCAGTTACCTACCTGTGCTACGGTAACGGAACTTTTCTGAATTAATTGCTTAAAATTTAAATCTAAAATGCAGTGACACGGTTAAACCACTAAAATGATTTTATTTATTTTATTGTTTTATCAATTTGCGGTAGGTATACCATTAAACTAAACTGCCAATCGGCCAAAAAAAATTGAAATTACATAGAATCAATTAGTGACGTTTTTTGGGCCCTTCCGCAAAAAAAAACATTTGCAAACCACACACAGATGTTTATATTGTGGTCCATTTTAATCAGTGGCGGAACTACCGGGGTGCGGTGGGTCCGACGCACGCGGTCCCCCGGCTAAAAGGGCCCCCCAGTTCTACTGTGACCTTCCTCAATCTTTTTAAAAAAATTTAAAGCCATTAAAAATATAATGAAATAATCTAGTAGGTACTATTAATATTTAATTTCAAATATTCACAATGAAATATTATATTTTGGTAGTCTTCTCTCATTGAGGTAAACAAACTGGGCATCATTTATCTTTATTTTAAATTGCCGACACTACATCATACAAATGAATATGCAATGGTTTCCCATTTTAGCAGCACCAAAGTACAATTTTTTGTTTAGTGTTTTATGACTTTTATGACCAGAAAATCATTTTCAAGATTCAAGTTAATCGTAAGCCACTTAAAAAGTAGAAGTAGACTTAAGAAGCCTCATAGATGGCTAAGCAGTTTAACAATGCTCTGTATTGCCGGTGCAAAAAAAATAGTTTAACTCATAATAAAACCTGGTATAACGTTAGACTTAGTATTACCATTATTACCAATAATAATTCAGTGTTTCCACTAAATTTTCCAAATCAAATTTCCAGGTTTTCCCTGACAGAATAAAATTTTTCCATGACTTTGCGATAAATCGGAAAATAAAAAGGTAAAAAAATCTTAATTTTGTTTTTTTATAAAAACAGGGCCTCCGTTCACAACTTCGCACACGGGTCCCTCAACCGATTGTTACGCCACTGATTTTAATAGATTGAACATTCTAAAAAATTTGATTTTTAAGAAGGTTCAGATATTTCCGTTTTTGCAAACCCTTTAAATTGTAAAAACTACAGAACTTTTTTAACAAGCGAATAATAAACCGCCTATCGTAAACAAAAAACAGTAAAATTTTAATAATAATTTATTTGAACTACCAACATTTTAGGTTAGCTAAAATTATTTTTTAAATGATCGAACTACTAAATTGAATCACTTGATACTAAATAATCTAAATGTATGATCTTCTAATATTAAAAAATTCGCATATTCCATCAACTGCTTTTTCGTTCGAAATGAAATAAGAGAAATTTTGTATCAAACTTTTTTCTTGTGATTCTTCAGAAAATCACCTAAAATGATTTCTTAAAAAAAGGCCGCCTTGAACCAAAAGACGCCTAAATGAGGCCCGCCTTATTGCTTGATTGCTTATAATTTTCATAAATATAGCAATTTTGCGACGTTTTTTTCCATTTTGCAGTTCTATACCAGTTCTTGGTCCGCCTGATGTTTGTTTCTTGTACGTTGTCTATCTCCTCATTATTTCCTACGCTTTTTTTAATTGAATATTATTTTGTCTATTTTAATTTTATTTAAAATAAAAATCAATTTTTTAATGTTACTGCTAGTTATTAATATTTAATATCAACATAACATTATAAAATCAGAAATTTAATGATTTTGTACCCGGCGTCCCCAAGTTTAAATAATTTTATGTTAAAATATTGTACCTATCCGACGTTCTGTTCAAATCTCTAAATCGCTTTAATGAAGCGAAAATTGAATAAATTTTAAGATGAAAGCACAATGATGAAAAACGCATAACAAAAAATTTTGATTGAATTATTTTTAGTTTTTAATTTTTGTACATTTGAAATTAATAATAATTACTTTTTAATGTGGAAAAAAATTACATGTACCTACAGTAGACGCTCGATAACGTGAACATTCGAATTTATACATAAAGTATTAAATGATTCCTCAAAATCAAAGCCTAGATTTATGCACTTTTAAAATTAAGATTCATTCAGAAAACTTGATAACACCGATAACTTCTTCCGCGAAACAACATTGATATTCTTAGCAGAACATCCTGTAAAAATTAAAAAAAAACAGTTTAATAAATATAAAAATATTAATATATTTGTGGTTTAAAATACCCTCTTTTGTGCTTTCAAATTTAAATCAGTTATCGCGGCTTTCTTGAACTTTGAACTTATTTAGTAGATATTAATTGACCTAATGTGTGATCTTAGGAATTTCCCATCACCCAAAAATCAAGTATTGCAAAAATATATAATATATCTGAAATAAACTGAATAAATAGAACAAAAATAAATTCCTAGTCCTTTACCCCTGGATTAGTAATAATTTAATTCTTCAACATCATATTACAGTAGAACCCCTCTATAACGAGAGCTCAAGGGACCAGCCTACTTACTCGTTATATGCGGATTTTCGCTATAAACAGTCAAGGGACTAAACTTTTACTCGTTATAGCCGATAAATCGTTATAAATGGACTCGTTATAGAGGGGTTCTACTGTATAAGGAAGCAATATTATTCTAAAATTTCAAATAAAGTCCACAAACAGCTGTAATTCAAAAAGTTTTCAATTTTATAATATGTGCAATTAATCCCATATTCAAATTTGATTGAATATAATACATAATCTCGAAGACCAAAAGACTTTTTTTTACTGTTATTCGTTCATTTTTGGGGTGAGACAAATTTCCATAACAACAAAAGCGCTCAATTCAAAAGAATTATGGACAATTGAATGCACTTACGATATTGCTAGTGAAAATTCCATATCATTGACTTAGTTTTAGCATTACAACAAATTTTTGCTTCCGATTTAATCTGCAAGTTGGAATCGTTTGATTGATAATTCGTCAAGAGATAGACGTATACCTACGTACTTTAAAATTTTCAGTCTACATACTATTTTTATGTATGGAAAACTGTAAGAAAATTCTTTCGTTGAGAGTTACTTCTAAAAATGTCATTTAAAAGCCATTGCCGTCAAAATCGATTTTCTGACAAAAATACATAGGTACAAAATTATTTTTAATAGTTGAAACGATTCACACACGCATAAGTTAGCATAAACAATTTTTTTGTTGAATCAACAATTATTTTATTAATGAGAATGATTTATTACTATTAATCGCAAAAACATTTTTTGCTAGCATAGCGAGAACCCTCAGTAAATATTATTTTTGCCGAAGATTTCTTTCGGTGTTGCTCAGAAAGGAAGTCTATGCGACTACATTCATCGATTGCATTGTTTTCTTTTTTATACCAATATTTTTGCGAACGGTTTTAAAATTCCGTTGATGTTCAATAATTTTTCTTTATTCCGTTTTCTTTTATCTCATTTATATTCTAGACCTGAAGTATGCACAATGAACTTACATGGAACCAAATTAGATAAACTAATGCTTTAATTTTATTGATTAAATTTAAAACTGAGTAACTTTGAATATAGAATTTGTTAATACTGAAAGTATAACTGCTGCACACAGAGCATAATTAGTTGAAGTTCTAAAATTATTCGCCCCGTGCTGTGCAAACTTTTCACAGTCGTTGTAGGCTTGTAGGTATGCCTATAAAAAGAAAAGCTTTAAGAGACTGCTCATAAGGCGCTAATTAATGTATCAAGTATCACGCTTAATGGAATAAATAATAACAATGGCTGCATTATGTTAATAAATTCCAAGATAATTAATATTTAACAAAAAAATATCACAGGGAATATTAAAGAAGCTTTATCTCCCTTCTAGGTTTTAGTCGGGGGATTAAAAACAAAAGCTTGAAACAACTTGGCCGATCGTTCAATTTTAACGAAACATTTATTAAATAAAAATTGAACTGCATTTAACTAATATTAAAATTGGTAACTTGAACAAAAGGAACTGCTTTTTAAATTTTAGAAAATATTTAATGAAATTCCTGAAATGTAATAATAAAAGGGTTTCTAGCCAAAGAATTTCCGAGCCTACAAGAAAAACAATTTCTTTCCGCTTCGAAATATATTTAATTTATTTCAAAGAAAACTAATACAAAAACAATAATACGAGTAATGAAGTACGTATAGAGCTATAACGTAAGAAAAACACTTTCGTTATTAAGGTTGAAACTTTTAAATGTGGATTTAAAGTAAAAATGAAAACGCGAGTATTTGCAGACGGAAGAAAGTTGTTAATTTTAAAATAAAATAAATTATAATTTTACCTCACGATATACTAATAATTTTCCTATGTGAATTTCAGTGAAGCTGAAAGCAATTTCCTTGTTTATACTATAACTAAATTGAAACAAAAATCAATTTAAACAATCACAATTAAAAGAACTTTATTTCACAAAAAATTGGAAACACAAATAAAACATCACATTTGAACATAAATAACACTTTTTCACGAAAACTTTTTAACTATAATCACGAAAAGAACCAAAAACCGAAAGTCTTTTTTATCTAAAATATCTAAATAATTCGGATTTGTAATTTTCTAAAAGCTTTTATGGAATGAATTGTTCCGTAATGCTTTGCGCAGTGCACGATTTTGTTGCTAGGGAGATCCGATACGGACTTACTACGTGTATAACAGCGAAGAGCTTTGTGCTTCCCTATGTGATTATATTGAATGGGAGGAAAGACGGGAGTAACAGCTGAGCTCTCTTCTAAAATCTATATCCTAGCCAACTCCTATTTTTTTCCTCTCTCTCAATAAACAAACCCACCCAACCGACTTGCTCTCCGTCAAACCTTTTGTTAATTTCGTGGCAATAACGGAGCCGTAGAAGTATCTTAGAAATTGTTCATCTTTCAAGTTGAAGGACAACTTTAATATTCTACTACCTGTTTGAAAAATGTTGTCCAGCTTCATGTCTGTCTTTAAAATTTTAAGCTTTAACTCTTCAAAGCAGAAAAGAAATAACTGCAAAGTAGACAGAACCTTTATTCCAACTTGAGTTAGGTTTGACGGATGCTCGTTTTCAATCTTCAAAGATAATAATACTTAAAATTTTAAAGCGATATGAATATTTAAATAAGCAATTGGTAGATTGACGATGCAGAACTGATCCAAATACTAGGTCAAGTGCAATGTGTTGACGATTCGCTTCTCCAGTTTTGCTTGATACTCTTGCTTGATCTTGATGGGCAACAAATTCGGTTAAACGATAATTTTGATAAAGTTACTTTTTAAGCTGCGCCATAAATCCTCTAACTAAATCCCCAACTGTTTGCTTTTATCTAACCAGTTGAGTTTTATTCAAATTTAAAAGCAAATATTTTTATAAACACGAAAAATTATCTTTTAAACCGTTCGTTCGCATGTGTAGGATGGCATGAAAAATTAAAATGTGTACCTACTCAAATTATTTATTTACTTGTTCAAGACTCACATTTTTGTCATCAGTATTACTAAATTGAGTATTACCCAAAATATATCATATCTTTTTCATTCGTTTAAGTATACACAAATAATTAAAATAAAACAACCTACGATCTTTTCTAAATTTTAATAATTTGTACAGAATTTATCATAATAAACTAACAAGCAGTTTAGTATATTATACTTATTTAGTATGTTTACCTTTTAATGAAAAACAAGTATACAATTGACAGTTAGGTAAACTAAACATGAAATCAAAGATATCAAAGGAAATCAAAAATATTTTAAATATTATAATACAACATAAATGTATCAATTTTAATTTGTGGATATACAGGAAAAACGGAATTAACTGTTAAATTAAATATATGTAATTAAACAATTTAATAAGACAACCTCTCGTGGTCGTGTGGTATGTGCATAATTAATAATATTTCAAAAAAATATTTTAAATATTATTTGGGTATAACTGCATCATTGTATACGAAAATTATAAGAAAATTGATTGTTATGACATTTGACATCCATTTTATTATTTTTACCAATTAATTATTAAATAATTAATTAAAAATCATTGAACTGGAAGGTTTTATAATATTACCTTTTTTTAAATTTCTCAAAATTTACATGTTTTTGGACAATACATATTGAGAAAAAAATTCTACGTAAAATTAACATACTTGGAGTATTCGTACAAGAACTACAATTTAGAATTTCTATCAAAAATGTTATTCAAATGAAGATTTTTTTGAAATACCATAAAAAATATTGAGAGAGTCGTAATTAAATACCAATGCATAATTTTATTATAGCCCAAAGTAATTTTGTCACTTTAAGTGCCATTCTCATCTAATTAACGTTACGTAAATTAGCAAAACATAATTAAGAAAAGTTAAAGTACATTGAAACTTATGTGTGGGTTCATAATATTATTAAAAACTTAATTTAAAAGACGAAATGTTATTGTGTTTTTTATTAATTTATCTAATTTTTTTATTAAATTGGATGAAAACGAAGCTTTAGGCTGTATCTTGAAAAATGTTTCTCTTTAGTTTTAGCGAAAATTTTAAATATTCTTATATCTATTTCGAGCATACGATGTATAGTAGGTATATAGAAAATGAATTTTCTTTTTTATTCGTGATAAAAAAAATTTTAATTCTATAAGTGCTGCGCTGGATTTTAGATGCAAATATTATTATACTTAAATTTTCATAAAAAAATTCATAGACAACCCATTATGATTTGTACTCCTATATCGTATAATTCTTATATTTATAAAAGCTAAACAAAACTCGATCAATATTGGCAATAATAATTTTTTATATTTGTTAAAAAATCTATTAAAAACCAATCAGACAATAATAATTCAAATTTGTGATAACAAATTCAAAATCTAATCGATAACTTAACTATGCGAAAAATGCATACTTTTATACACTTTGTTGTATAGAGGTCCCATTCGTACCATCGGCAAGACAAAAAAGAAGTTTGACAGGAAAAAGATGGTTAATTAAAAAAGTATATATAATTTTTAATTAAAAAACTGGAAATAACTGCATTAGAAGTGCTGGACAGTTTACAAATACAAAATGAATTAATATTTCATAGAAATTCAGATATATTAATTTTTTTCTTTCAGAGTCTATTATATCTACATATTGTACATATAAATGATACCACATTTCATGAATCATGATGTCTCACTAATACTTTTTAGATAATTACAGCAAATTAAATGTGTTTGAATATCAAATCTACGTAAAATACAAAATGTAAAAATATAACATTAGGTAGATACCTACCTACTATATTACAAATACTTTGAAAATTTAACTTTCTATAGAATACTGATGAAAAGGCATAAGAAGGTAACTCGCTAATCATAAAAACAAGTTTATATTTAAAAAATCCGTCAAATTAAATCCAAAATATCTTATTTTTCCTTAAACTTGAATTTTTTCCCAATTTCTAGATCTTGATACAAAATTCCTTGTGGGACCACCATCCCTATTAAACTTGGAATTTTTTTCAAGTAAATTTACAGTGTATACAGTCAACCCTGCTATAACGTGGTTAATTCATACCGCCTTAGATGGAAAAAACATATCATTTAATATTGAAACCGCAGGGAAATATGGCAATTGGAGGAAATGTCAGTTAAATTCAATATGGCTACTTGTGAACAGTTGTGTTAGTTTAATTAACGCACAGTGTAATTTTAACGCTTCTTTGACAAAGTATTAACTGTTGGGCTGTGTTAGTGTTAAAAACATGGCTATTTGTTAACAGCTGTTTGTTTAATTGAAGCACATTGCATTTTTAACGCATTTTGTTAAAGTTTAAGTAAATCACAACAGAAATGGTAAATAACAACCATTCATTCGGCGTTTTTTCTAGAACCAACACTGCACAATAGAAGGATTTACTATACAAAATATAATATTCTAGGAATATAGCTTCTTACTTATATGGCGATTCTTAATTGGCTGTATGCGGTGATTTATTTTACCTTATCGTTGATCTTAATGTTTCAGTTAATACGAAAAATATTGGAATTTGTTTTATCAACTTCCCTTTCTGAAGAGATAATTGACACACGATACTCCACCGAAACCAACACATTCTAGTTAGCATCATCAATATGCCTGTGTTATACCAGGTAAAATAATTCTTCTCTTGCTTTTGTCTTATCTTATTTAATTTATTTTTCTTGTTTTTGAAAAAGTTCACGAGTCTCTAGAATTATATCTTTGATTCGAAATCATAAAATGCAATGTTACTTCAACTCCTTGAATTTTTTTAAAGCAAATTCTATTGATGCATTCCAACAAAACACTTCTACTCAAATGATGCACATAAGTGTAATTAAATGCATCTAGTTATAAGAAATAAAAATAAATATATATTTTCAAGAGTAGGTACTAGATATAAGTACCAAGTCCTCTGGAAGGAAAAAAATAATAACTATATAAAAATCAACATAACACTACGCTATACTATACTTACATACAAATTCAATGAAACGCCATTTCATTATTATAGAACAGATGAAGATCGGAGGGTCTCAGAATCATGCAAAAAATATATTTTAGAAAATTGTGTATAAAAATTATAAATTCTTCCTTACCGTGATAATATTAATTACTTTTAACATATTTGTTTAGGATGGATTCAAAAAAGTGAAAAGAAAAAGATATAACTGAATAAGTCAGCACCGATAAGATTTTTTGAGCCTTGAGACTTATTACAAGCTTAATCAAAATTAATTAAAATAATTAAACCGAAATCATCGCATTGGTATGCTTAAAAGTAAATCTGATTTTCATTAAGTAAATGCATCATTAAAAATTACATTAGAAGCAAACAGATTATTTTCTCTCTGAAATTGTTAAAAGCAGGAAGATCTATAATATATTATAATTTTTGTTTAGTTCTGTTTACTCAGTTATGGCTTAGATTTTTTTTCAAATGTATCTTTTGGAATAATAATTCTTCTCATTTTTATTAGAAGAAAAATTTCTTGTTTTAGCGGTATGCTGACTTGGAGATTATTTTTATTGTTTCTAGTAATTCTGAAGATGATGGAGCTATGTTGGAATCAAAAATCTCCATAATATACCTACTAAAAATAACAGATTACTCTAATAAGTTTCTACATTCAATATAACTTCATTCCCTGATGATTGAGAAACAAATTGATTTTAAATATATTTTCCCAGATTGTGTATCATGCAAGAGCATCAACATTTGTTTTTGTTGTAACAATTAAAATTTTGCTGCAAATTTAAAACAATAAACTGAAAATTTCCAATTTCAATTACAAGTCAGTATATATGTATGTTTATTATTTTATTGGAAACAAAAATCATTAATTGAAAATAACCGCATAAATCTGTGCATTGGAACATTTACCAATTTAATTAAAAACAACATATTAGTTTAGATTTAATTTAATCTACGTGAAAATACGATAGCAGTGTTTTAAATTTGGAAACCAATAAAAGAATGCGTTTGTCTTGTTTTTTTACATTTTTATTAAAAATGTATGTATCGCTTTTACTTGAACGAAGTAAATGTTTATCTGGAGAGCATTTAATTCATGTGATTAAACTTGTTTTTACGTGATGGATAAATAAATTATGGTATCAAATCAAGATCCGTAAAATTTTTGATGTATACCCACTTATAGGATTGTAATAACACCTGATACTATTTTGCATAACCAATTATTTTTTAATCACCAAAATTAAAATTTTCCTTTTTCATTTGCATATTCTTTTATCTTATATCTACAAAATTATTAGATTATATTAAAAGAGTTTAACTATATTTTTATAACTGTATATTCATTAAAAATTTCGCCCTCGTATAACTTTATCGTGGAAATATTTATTCAAGGTGTTAAAAAATTGTCAATTTAATAAATTGTTATTATTAGATATTCAGGATTTATAATATGAAGATAAATTGAATATGTCAAGCACTTCCTCTTATAATATTTAAAAAAAAATATTTAAATAATTTTGAGCGTTGAGGAATTAATTTCACACATAATAATTTTGATTTTCATATGCATAGCATTACATAATAAAATATTATGTACCGCTATTAAAGGTAATAAAAAAAATGGGGCATAACGCAGATCAGCATTATCAAACAAGTTTCTTATACCGAAATTAATTAATTACCTACTTTACAGTAGCCAAATTTGTTTGCATTAATCAATTAAATGGTAGGTGAAAATCAGTGATGCAGCTTCGAAAAAGATGTTTTACCTGGACAGTGTATATTGGCATCCGGGAGTTTACCAAATGTAAAGCTTGTCAACATTTTGTGCGAAAAGCCTCGCGTTTGGAATAATCACTTTTATATTAACTTTATTCTGCTGTACACTAAAGCAGTAAAGCGATTCATAATCTTTTTGAGAACGCCCATCGCCAAAGAATTTTCTACTTTAGCACTCACAGACTTCAATGAGCTTTCCAGTTTTTCTTTTCATGTTCTAAAAAATGAAATCTCAGAACTTTTTAAGACGAAACGTACATAAAGTGAAAAAGCATTTCCATTTTTAATAAAATTTGTCATCCAGATTTACACGAATCCATTTCAAAGTTATAAATTGAAGTTGAGAAAAATATACTTGGGCAATATGTCAAGTTTTTACCAAAGTTTGAATAACTTTTGACTACTCAATTTTAAATTTAAAAAATCAGTACTACAAATGTAGACAAAAAAATACCTAGGGGGGTTTGATTTATGTGAAAGCTTTTACAAAACATTATTATTATTTTTCTATGCCGTAAAAATTTTAGTCGCTGGTGTAAAAAACTAAATTTATTAATAAGAGTTGGTCCCAAATTTTTTCAGGTAGTCACAAGAGAAACTTAACATTTTGTAATTTTGCATTTAATGTTATAAACAGGAAATAACTACTCTGAATCTTCCAAGCGAAACTGAAAATTTTTGAAATAAAACCATCGCGTTAGTTTATTGTACCTCATTAAACGCCTAATGTAGAGAATGCAATTTTTATTCATTACAAGGTACTTTCATTTCTGCTGTGCAACTCTGCTGTAACGTTTCGGGGAGCAGTTTGGTTTTTTATAATTATAATCCAGACTTAACAATAAAAAATTTAGCTGTTTAATTTAGGTGATTTATGATTAGTTTTTAAAGGTCCCATAATTACTCTTTGGTCGTTAAAAAAACATTAAAATTAAAAATCATTTTTTGTAGGACTATCTTTCTGTTTCTTCTTACAAATTCATTAAAATAAGTCTTTCCGAATTTGTTCCAAACTTCTAACGAAGCAGAAACTTGAAGTGTTTGATAGAACACGAAATCGGCACGTTTCTATTAGTCAGCACGTTTTATGTATTTTTCGTCAATCTGTATTCAATAACAGTTAGATAGATTAAAGCGTTTCATGTTCAAAGCTTTGTTTTTAAATGTTAAAAATCGATAAAAGCGATATATAGTAGGTAGTATACGTAAAATAATAATTTACGCTCGATCCCCAGTTTCATTTTGGTCTGTTTGCGAAAACATTAAGAGATTTGTCAAACACAAATATGATCAAAATAACCGATTCAATTTAGCTCTCTTTGTCAGCATATCTAATTGAAACAAATGAAAAATAACTCACGCGAAAATTGGGGAAAAACCGTTGTTTTAAAATTGTAGGATATGGACCCGATAATAAACCGTATTTATATTACAAGTTTTCGTTTAGCATTTTGCACGTTTGTTTATTTTCGTATTTTTAGCGAACACAAAAACGAATGCAACGATTAGAGCGAATATATTTGGTTTGGTTAATATTAGCTATCAGCTGACAAGGGACACTAACCTACTGACGATAGAGCTCGACTTGTCCCGGAAGATAACGTACAAAAATGGATGTCGCCTCAGGACTTTTTTAAATTCATTTCATAATTTATTCTCCTCGGAGTTGGGTCAGCACCAAAACTAATTCGTGTTTGTCGTGCAAAATAATAATTTCAGTTGTTTTCAAATTTGATCTCGTTTTGCATGATTCTTGTAATAAAGTATTAATGTTTAGGTATAGCACTGATCCCAGTTAGCCAAATTGAGAACAAATTAATATTTTTTTATTTGCGAGTAGGTAAAACGCAAAAATTATTTATGTTTTATGTTAGGCAGTTGGCTCGTTGGTCTAGGGGTATGATTTTCGCTTAGGGTGCGAGAGGTCCCGGGTTCAAATCCCGGACGAGCCCAATCTTTTTAAGCAATTTTATTCTTTTAGTTAATAATTTGAAACAAATTACTTTAATTATGTAATATTATTTTACCAACTCTGACTTGCATTAATTAATTTTGAGATAGAAAAGCATTTGAGCTTTTTAAAATATAACGCAATCAATTAGACTTGAGCTTTTTTACCTTTAATTATTTTTTGATTTCATCGATTTAAATTTAAATTTATTCCTTACAACCAGATTGGGTTTTCCGTAACTATATTTGCCAAATAACATAAATGAACATTTTTTTTTCGATTTCTAAAATCTTTAAAATATTTTATTCCAAATTCTGGTTTTACTGCGCTGATTTACGACTGCAGTATGGTTATTTACAACCATTTTTAAAAAACTTGAATAGCGTGGGGCACATAAAACATCTTAAATACTGAAGTACATTTTTTTTAGTAAATTTTGATCAAATAATGTGAAATTTATGAAAATATTATAAAATTATGCATTCTTGTGGACTTCGATACGATAAGCGATAACTGTTTTGGTTTTCAATTTGTCCCTTTTCACATGGCACCTTAGTTTATAAAATTCTGGAATATTATCTTTGTGATCAAACAATATAATATTGTTTTGTTCCCTTTCGTCCATTAAATTCAAATAATTAATTGATTCGTGGTTTTAATACTAACAATTTTATTATTCTCTTAAAAAACTCCTACCGCATAACGCCCATTGGAAAACACGTTAACTTCGGGTATACATACATAAAATATGTATCTCTTTCATGGCTTCAGTCCGAAATATTTTGATGCAGAATACACTTCCTACTAACTAGCGGGACTTTCTATTATTGTGGGGATTTATACGTCCCTGTAGTCTGTAGTAAAACCCTTTCGTTTTAGAACACCAAAGGGGTACAGTTATACTTCAATATTTCCATCAATAGCTATATCATACGCGCACAAGCAGCTGCCAAAGATTATTTTTAATCGCTGATACAAAATATAATAAAAAGTATGGGTATACCACCTTATCCATTGGTAAAATCGTCAAATCGATTGGAAGTTCTTTAGTTTTACTTAATAATAAATTATATGCTGGCATTGCTAAATTAAAAAAAAATTTGCAATGATTTTATTTGAATTTTTGAGCATTTCTATTTTTAAATTTTAACAGATCGTTCTAGTCTTTTAGTCATACATTTGTCTTTCTATACCTAAGACTAATGGGCCATTATCAAGACAATGCGGAGACCCTAGGAGCTTCAAAAGCCATCATGACTTGACAATTCTAAATGACATATGGTACAAAAAGGACTTCTTCTATCTTACTCAAAAAATGTTTTGTATGGTTGGTCTCAAATTGCATTCCACTGTTGAAAAATAAGCTCTCTTAACCCACGTAAAAGACCTTGGCTTGAAAAAATAGAGCCCATAGAAGTGATATTCGTTTGCTGTTAACAGCAGGAGCGCTATGGAACATTTTGGGGTGGGTTGCACATACTAATCATTTCAGACCCTTGTCACGGTTGCTGAGCATCGATCATTAAAAATGGCCGACTACAGGCTTCATTTTGTTAGTACAATAAAGAACTGATGGTGCTTCTTTCCTATTTTATTTTAATGTAAAAATTTCAATTCAATTCAATTTTTTTCTTCATATTATTACGTATCTAGATTCAATTTTTAAACTAACTAGACAACTTGAGAAGTTTAAACTTACTTCAAGAAAAATAATATAAAATTATAGAGTAGTATGGATATTAGTAATGAAAAAAAAAATAGACTAATTTACTTGTAAAGCAGTCGAGCAACAAATTTTATCTTCTATAATGCATAACTCGCATTATTCTTAAAAAGTACGTCAAAACTTAAAATACATTACCGGATTAGGGATCTTATTGTTCGAAACTTCGATATCTATCTCTGTCGTGCGGTAGTCGAACGACCATATTTTATCTCTTTTTTAGGGTAGCATGTCAAAACTTTGATATCTGAAGCAACATATGACATATTTCCCTAGGGCAGTTTTACTTCATGCATGCGAATGCTGCTCATCGACTTTTTTCCAATTATTGGAAACACGGCTGTCGTTTTCTTATTTTGTAAGTTTTGACTAATTTTTAACCGAAAATTTTGTCGTAGGGAGTAATCATTTCGTGCGACAATAAAATTTTCAGTTTAAAAAATATATAATAGTTCATTTGCTTGTGTATGGGGCTAGGTCAATACTCTTTTATAAGTTTCGTCGGTTGTCAATGAAATACTCGCTCGTAAGAGCAACTAGAAACTTTGAGGGTGTTTAACGTGAATACAATCAGACAAACTGAATTACGTCAGCAGGCGATGTGTAATTATAAATCCCCCTCTCTGTACAAAGCTGATTGGATGGAAACAGCCCTTCTCGGGATCGATAACGCGCGTCTGTAGGGCTGGAATGTAATATCTAGGCACTGTGAGGGAGAAAATGTCGGCTATTTGAAAAAGGGATTTGAGCTGGCCGTAGGGAAAGCTCCCTGTAGAGAATACATCTGCCGTCCTAAAAACATTCATCGATTCAAAAACATGCGCTTTGACGTCTACTGCGGCGACTCTTGATACCTTCGAGATAGAAGAGGTTTGATTTATAGCGATGACTATATCGGGCTAAATTTTGGTTGTAGTTGTTTGTATAAAACATAATGCTAATACTAACACATCATTCTTATTTTGTACATTTATTTTGTAATCATTTATCTTCTAATTTATTCTCGTTCATAACTAATAAGTTCTGTATTATTTCCTTTATGTCTTTTCTAAAATATATCGACTCACAGTTAGATCGTAGAAAAGATTATGACTTGAAATTAATTGTAACTGCAATCTGATTAATAATTTGGTTACATATAATAATTATATTATTTAGAAGAATTCTGTTAAAGAATTTTGCCTGTAAACAAAGCGAATCCAGTTTTCTGGAAAATTCAAAAATCAAATTTATTGTAGGTAAAGAATAACAAGCAGGGTAATAAAGTGAAATAATAATTAAGTATACCATTATAAGAAATGATTGAAATTTCAACATAAATTGCTCAAGTTCGTCGCAATCTAAATACCTAAATTTTTTTTCTATATTCAAAAAATTAAATAATTTTTAATAAACAACATGCAGCGGTTGAATTTATGTGTTGGATTTTAATTGTTGCAAATTTTTCCAAATTTTATTTCACCATTGCGGATCTGATGAGATGATTGCCAAAGATTAATAAGATTACAACGAAACGTATCACCCATTAAGTGATTTCATCGAATCTGTTTTGGCTGCATTTTCTATTGATTTCATCTGATTTTGAGTATCCTTGGTCGTTCACAGTTGGTTGAACATTGAATTTGAAGTAGTGTAAATCACGATGACCAAATGAATAATTTATTATTCTAATTAGATTTGATTCTAATTTGTTACCGAAAGCTTAATATGTCATTTTATCGTATTTCTTCACTTGGAAAGGATCACTTGGTGTACTTTACTTGAAGTATCTTATGAAATAGATTGAAGCACTCTAGAAAAACATCAAAAATCACAATTTGGATGTTAAATCTTTTCAACTTAACCCTCCTACACAGCAATTAATGATTTGTACCGCGTCATATGGACGCGTATATCAAAGCCGCATTATAAGAATGCCGCGTAACAGGAGGGATTACTGTATCGTCCTTGTTAATACTGAAAAGAGCGTTTAATATTTTACAGTAGAATTTTAATATACAACTATCGAAGCATCTGAATGCTCTAACCGTCTAACCACTTTATAATGAAAAGCTTTTTACTATAGTTTCTGAAGGAAATTGAAATAAGATACTACTCATGAACAGGATTCAGTATAGCACGATTTAATTAAATCTACTGAACTTGGTTAATGTGCACATTCAAAATAAATCATCAACTGTAACAGGCAAAGTATCTCTACCATTTGCCTTTCAGAATGCTCTAAGAAACACAAGAATAAAATTTAGCTCAAAGTTTTGAAATGCATTTTGTCTGTTCCGAAATGTTATTGAAGCTTGAATCTCACCGAGTCCCAAGTATAATATGAAATTTTTTCTGAAAACTGAAAGAGACAACATTTTGCAATAAAATTAGTTGTCCATAAATGTTCTCAGAATGAAGCCATTGTAATAATTCAAAATTAATAGCTAATTTCGTTTCAAAACATAAATAGGTATTCAAAATGCATGTGTGTTTCTTTTCTTCTGACAATGACAAAGAAAAGGCAATCTCACGTCAGTCATAGGGGGGACGAGCCTCTCTTGAACCAGATGTTTCAAGAATTTAAATTAAAATTTCTAATTAATCCTAATTTTAATATTTTTTAATAACATCAGATATTTTGTTAAGATTTTAAGTTATCATAACGGTCTAATAAGTTTTACCTGAACGAATTATGACTAACAAACCTACTAAAAAGCAAACATTTTATAAATACAAATTTGGTTGCCAGAATTGTATTTTGGAACTGAAATATTCTATTCTGTTTGTTTTTGCATTTATCATCGTAGGTTTAAGTATTTTTATAAATATACCGAACAGAATTCTTTTTATTATACTATTTTTTTGTATTAAGAATAAATCGATACTATCACTTTTTTGTAGAAGGCACCCCAACATTTTAAAGTCCGGTCCGTCACTGTGCTTCTTCTATCCATTATTCAAATGGATAAAAATTTAGTGCATTTTAAAATTTTGAGGTAGTTTTCATCCCCTCTTATATCCACCCTGGTTTGTACGTCACTTGCTCGTGAAAATAACTCAAAAATACAGTTGTTTAAATCTTTAAATCCATACGTTTAGCATAAGGATATTTCATTCTTATGGAAAAGAATGGCCAGGAAGATAGTAAATTTGTCGAGGAATGACATAAGACTTAAATAAGTAATAAATAATAATAAGTAATAAAGCAATGGCAAACCACCGAAGTAACGTACTTAGGAAGCCTTCACAATAAGGCTAGAAGCATACGAAGAAGAAGAATTCAAAACTTAAGGTTTCTTTTTCAAAACCAAACCAAAGAGTTTAAGTAAAAATATTATTTGCGGCTGAGAAAAAATAATAAAGTTGTATAATTTCTGTATTAATATAAATTTTCTCATTGCTTATATTCATCTGATTCCTGTGAAATACCATGCTTGACTGAGCTTCTCTTGCTATATCGTATATTTAGTCTAAATCCTATTTATAGGATTTCGAATATTTCTGAAAGCATCATATTAATGGTCTTGGTTTCTAGTTATAAAGTTTTCTGAATTTGATTCCATAATTAGCGAAATCACAAATCAACTTATTATCGTAAGGACATTCTAAAAATGTGTACCTACCTCAAACACAAGGAGACCGTTTAACCCCATTTTAACCCTCTGACTGTAAAGTAATATAAAGTTTTGTATTCGTATTCGGGTTATCCCAAGGCAATCTCGAGGATAATAGAATGTAAAAGATGGTTGTGGACAGGTGTCACAGTGGAGGAGGATGTAATAGATGATAGGAACTCGTTGACAAAGTGATCCCTTGTACTATAAACGACTTGAGCTAGTTCTTCAAGTTTAACAAAAATAAATTTAATAAAAAAAAGTTTTTATATTTATGCGAATATTAAATTTAGTTTTTTCGACAATCAACACCACACTATGCTAAACTATTAATTATTTTTCAGGTGCATTCCCTTTCAACACCTGTAGTCGAAGAATTGCAGATTAATTAAGGTAAATTTTATTTTAATTTTTTCCTGTTTTATTTTTTCAAATTAAACAAACATTCACTGAATTTGAAGTTTCAAGTTTTTATTAGTTATGTAAATTTAATTTTCTGTACTACATCATCAAATGAAAAACTTTCTCGAAAATTATTGTTATTTTATTTCAGAGAAAACAAATGAAATAATAATAATTACAAGTAATTTTGTAATTTAAACTATATAGAAAATTTGTTACATTATCTACCATCACCACTATAAAAGCTAACAATTTGGTTTGGTGAAACTAAATTTTGAATCAAATGTACTAATGATCGTTAGTGCTATGCGGAAGAGATTATGGGCGTGTTGGGGAGAGGCAATTTGCAAATTGTTACTGCAGATGCTTGCATTACTGTTAGAAAAGTATGCCAATTTATTATACCGGCTGTACAGTAAATATCTTATATAGCCCGTGTTATAATAGTCACAGTCAAAAAGTAACAAGCTTGAAAACCTTGCAATGAATAGCATACCTATCGTAACTTAATTGTAATATTTTTTTACTTTTAATTCGAGAAATTAATATCATCATCAAATAAATGGTAGATGTAGCTGCAAGACATACCTCTATCGTATCCTGTCAAGTATAACAAGTTAATAATGGATCGCTAGCATAATATATTTTAAGCTAATAATTACACTCCAGGCACGACAAAAGAAAAGAAATTGCAATGAAATATCTTTGCAAAAAATAATGCTTCCATAGTTTTTGGCTATAATTAAGAATAACAAGTAATTTTATGATGAGCAGCTTAAAATATAACCCAGTATGAAAACACTGAAATTATATTATATAAACAGATTACATAACAGGTGTATTATAAGCCGGAGTGGTACAAAACAATAATAATTAAAAATATTCGTTACTATACTTATAAATAATATAATAATATAATACCATTTGTCAAAATTGCAAAGAACAAAATGCTTAAGCCAAATGGATTGGTTTAAATTTTAAGTTGGCCCAAATTAGATTGATGTAAACAAAAGTAGCTGTGGTTATTTCTCTCATTTCGAGTCCAAGTTTTGAAACTTCATAATATCAAAACATCTGAAAATAATTATTGATTCATATTTGGCAAAACATTTTATGAGCCATTTGGATTGTTTAGCATGGGCGGGCGACAGATTACAAAGGGCGTCAGTAAGTTAAATTTGGTAGGTACATTTTACCTGCTTTTTGGAATTAATAGAATCAAATGTGTTTAAGCAGTATACTTATGTTAATAAATTATAATCATTGTTATGCCATATGACTATCTATCAGCAAATGATTGAAAAAATTTTTTTTAACTTAATCTGAATCAAATTCTCTCAAATTATTTCTAAAAGGCGGCAAGGGCGTGATTGATGCTTTCACTAATGATGCTATACTCAAACGAACGAGGGTTGTGTGTAGTCCGTGTGATCGTTATATGACGTGTCTAATATCTGCACGTTATAACGTGTTCAGTATCATTATGATGATCAAGTGCAAGTTTTCGAGCATCTTAATGTTTCTGACTGAAATTTACACATTAATTTTATCTACGCCAAGCAATTAGTTTCTCTTCAAGAGAGAAAATTGCTGGGTTACAACATTTTCATATTATACAACTCACGTCAGTTTATTCAATTAAAAATGATAAAATAAGTAAAGTATTTGCAGCCAATATGGCCATGCCAAGGTTCATAATTTTTTTCTGCGTTGATAAAACAATTTTTTGAATTTGCAACTAAGGTACAGGTTAGAATAGTTCTTTGGGCACGTTCTCCAAAACAAACAAATTATGACAAAAAAACATCAGCTTTGTCAATTGTAGAAGATTAAGAATGACAATGGCAATTTCAACGAAGCAATATGGCCATGCTCTTCATTCATACTAAATATAATTATATAATAATAATATCTTTATTAATGCACTGAGAGAAAAGAGATGGTAAATTGAACGAATCTGAAATGTTGAATCTTTTCTTATTGAATTAAACGAAATTTCGTTGAATGAAACAATTTTTAGTTGTTACAAAAAATTCAAAAATGTTGTTTCAATGCATTAGTTTTGTTAAATAAATATTAGTTGATTTAATGTTTATAATCGGTTCAAATAAGCTTCTATACGATATTATCGTTGAATTAATTAAATAGTTAGATTGGAAGAAAACCAATGAAATTCTTGAACGAAACTATTATTTTGTCTTGTTGTAGCATTTTAGTATGTCATTTCAATGCAAAATTTGATTAACCGAAATGTTAATCAGCTAAACTGAACACAATAAAAGTGTTGAATAGAAGCTTGAAAAATATACGAGCCACTGCGCAAGTTTATTGTCATATATTTCAGTTTGATCTTTGATGCATAATAACCTTGATGTGTTCATGAAATGTTCGTTTGCAATGTGTAAGAAAAATGGATACTACAGTTATGAATAATTGTTTAAAAGTTAATACCTTTGAGGATTATTTGTTTAAATTTATTTATTCATAAAATGCACTACTGTTAATACAGTAATACACCTATTGTGATGGTTCAACATTGGATATACGCATTCAATTTAGAGTGCTTGATTTAATACCATCATAAGTTAGTGTAATGTTTACTCGAGAAATAATGCTAAGCTTTATATTAACGTAATTATATTTTTCTAACAATTACACATAATATTTTTTACAACGACAACTATTTTTTTTGCTCAGCGTCACCTGGCACATGACCAACGCCCCACCAACCCATAATTCCCCAAATACTACAATAAGTAACATCAAAAGCCTAAAATGATTCAAACAATAGATTAAATTGTTTAATTTAATGCACCGAAATGGTTGATACAATATACCTACTTGGTTAGTTCGAAAAATGCGGAATGTTGAATCAACCTTTTAGTACGTCCTATTAAAGACACTGATAGCTTTAGTGTAGTAAATTTTGATTCAATTAACACAACGAGAACGTTCAAGGAAATACTTCTCATGTTAAAATAACGCAAAAAAGTTAACATTTTATTTGCATTAGTTTAATGCACGTTTTGCATTCGCCACCCGCAATGCAAAAAATTTCTTGGTTGAATCGTTTATCGTTTGATTAAGCAATTTCTTTCTCTCAGTGTATTATCATAGCCAGGTGTTAAAATAGTTTCTCGCCAGTATGAATTTTGAAGTGATTTATTAAATCTCCTGGATTTGTGACCATGCGTTTTTACGTAAAAACATCTAACTGAAAATATTTTCGAAGTACAAAGTACTTTAAACTAAAGTTCAGAAGTTTATACATGCATAGTGAAATCATGTGCGGATTAACCAGCAAACGCCAAAATTTGAGTGACACAAAATTTTAAACGTATTTCGTTTTGGAGCGGTCATAAGAGGGTGGCACTGGGGATATATGGTTCTCTTCAAACCAACGTATTGTTAATAAATATCCTCACTAAATACCTATATATTTTTCAATATTTTGGTTATTTTTCAGAAATGACCTCTACCAGAAATTAGAAATATAACTGCCGCCCCTGATTGAGTCATTCATTTCATATTTATTTTAAAACTAGACAAATAAGGTTAAGAAGGAGTATAGTGTAAATTTTAATTCAATAGGGGCGCAATAATATACCTTTGATCTTGATCAGCCTCTGAGTGAAATTGAGGACCGTTTTTTCAAAACTCGCTTTGTCCTAAAAGAAAAATTTCAGGAAACGGTTTTTATTGTTTAGTGAATTTGATATAAACTAAATATTAGTTTAAAATAACTTAAGATAATTTTTTCCTAGTGCTTTTTAAAGGCTTCTAATTTAAAATTTTCTTTTTTTTTGCAAGTTTTCAAAAATATTTTACAATAAAAACCGTTTCCTGATGACAATTTTACTTTTAGGACAAAGCGAGTTTTGAAAAACCGGTCCTCAACTGTAAACTACACCAAAATTTGGCAAAACTAGTGTAATAATGATCAATAAAATTAAAATTAAAAGTAAACATAAGTAAATAAGCAAATAAAATAATATATAAATAATAATAAAAGTAACAATAATAGGTAAGTACAAATAAAACTAAAAGAAAGAGGTAAAATCTGTATTTCTAATTTCTTAATTTTGAGAATTATCAGTTATTTCACACAATTTTATTTATGCAAAACAAAGTCCATCAGTGTTGTATATTTTTGCATGTTTTTTTTTTTCATTTTTTAGAAATAGCAGAATTTTGAATGTTTATAAAATTTAACTATTCGCTCCCTCTCGCAATAGGTGGTGTGTAATATCTGTGTAAATAATCTTCGATAAAAATGATGTTCGTACTGTTTTAACAACAATATTTACATTGGTGTCCCCCATTAATTTATCTCCCAGAGAAATATACTAAACATATTTTGTCAAAAAAATTTAAAAAGTAGAATTATATCTAAATGATATAATATTTGTGTCGATGCTCATTTATTTTATACTAGCCGTAAGAAATTAAGACTGTTGTAACAGGAGTAAGGTAAGAGAACAGAGAGATGCCAAATGCAGTAAAATCTCTCATATCCGACATTTAATTAAGTATTAAGAATCACAACTTCATTTTAGCACGTATAAATGGCTCGCTCCAGACGTATAATACAAACAGGATATCTTTAATATACTACTTTTATATAAATTATAAGCGTTTAAATTTCAGCAGACGCCGATTATAAAAATTGCTCATATTCTCGCATTTTATTCAAGTTTTAATACAAATTAATTTATATTGCAACTTGGTTAAACGTGTACCTACTACAAATAAACTTTTCTTTCTAAATTCTGCATGTGCATGTAAGGTCTGCATTGATTATTTGTTGGTATGGACGCGACTGAAAAAGTTGATATAAAACGAAACTTATAGGGATTTGTCATACATTTCTGCATTTGTTCCACAAATGAAATCATTGCTAAGTATTTAAAAATTGTGAGGTATAATTAGTTTATCATGCGTAATTATACGTGAGTACTACATAATCTCCGTCTGCTTAGTTTATAAAATAGGCATATCTGTTACATCCTAATGCAATAAAAAATTTCAATTATGTAAAATGTTTATGGTCCCGGCCGTGTTTAACAATTGAGCTTTTACTGTAGGGTGAATTCGCCGCATTATTAATATACAATTTTTTATTTGTTTTTAAGCGACAGTAACTTAAAAACTCTTATAAAAATTTTAATAACATTAACATTACTTTTATGGGTAAATCATTTTTCATGCACAGACATGTATAAGTATAAATAAAGAGTAGACATTATTGTGAAAATCATTTCTTTTTGGAGCTAAAAACTTATTATAAAGTTTTTTAAATTTGTGATGTTAGAAATAAAATTGTTTTTTTATCAAATTTAATCTATTAAATTCAGTGGCGGATCCAAGGGGGGAGGGGGTCGATCGCCTCCTCTTAGAGATCAAAAAGCATGAATTTTTATACAAAAAAAATTTTAATTTACTAAAAATAGTAATTTTTATATAATAATTTATTATATAAATAATAATAATAATAATTTATTTTTGATATTACTACTATACCTATTACCTACTACTTATTTTTCATGATTAATAAATTTTTATTTTGTTGCCCCCCTATGGAAATATACGTAGGGCCTGTCAATCCTGTAGGTTTAAATGGACGAATATTTGGATATTTCAGGAAAATTAAATTTATTAAACTTTATATAAGTAAAATATTAAAAAAAAACAAAATTGTTAAAATAAATCAAGGAAATATTCAAAAAGTCAACATCACCTGAATCTTGCACTTTGCTGATGTAATTTAAGTTGCATATATTGCATTACGGTGACTTATAAGAATTGTAAAGATACTTTTGATAATTATAATCGAATTACATGGAAATTATAGCAGTTTTTATTATTTTGCGCGTAATGATAATGATAACCAGCAATTTATTGTTATTACCATCTGAAAAATTGTTTTCAAAGCTTAGTATAATTCAATTGGAAACCGATTACAATTTTAATATAAAATAGTAACGCCAGTAATAAGTCGGGCCTGCTAGGCCCGAAACCCTTTTATTGGCAATCCATTCAAGTTTTTTAAACACATGTCTTTTCATATTTTAGCCAGCTACTAATGATATGGTGAAATTTATTTAAACGGTTCTTTTTTTTCATTTAAATGTTCACTCGGGCCTGCTAGGCCCTATGTATGCACTGGAGGGTTAATGGGTAATACGATCATCAAGCTTAAATGACCTTTAGGAATAATTATTAAATTAACTTTGTCTGGCGTTAACAACATGTACTACACTAACAGTTTTTGATAATAAGTAAAATGTAAACCGAAGCACGTAAATCTGCAAACCCCCACATGGAATCGTATCTTGTTACTTCATGCTTTGTCAGTTTTGTTTGGTAATATTAAATCAATTTAGAAGGGGGCGTCCATTAATTACGTGAGGCGTTTAGAAGGGGGGGGGTCGAACAAAATCTCACGAGGGGGAGAGTATGTTTTTTTAAATAAATTCAATGCATTCGGGCACAGATTAACGTATTTCGCTATACTAAAAATACATATTTAAAAAAATCTCACGTGAGTTTAGAAGGGGGGGAGAGGGTCGAGCCAAATCTCACGACATCTCAGCAAGGGGGCGAGGGGGTCTAAAAATCACCAAAATCACCTCACGTAATTAATGGACGCCCCCTAATCAAGTAAATATAGCGGAAAATAGGTATTTTCAGGGTCTATTTTACCATTAGGCACGTGCCTAGGGTCCAATGGCCTCAAAGGCCCGAAAAAAGAGTTACACTCGTATATAAGGGGCCCAAAAATTGGGCCCTAGCGCCCAACTCAGTTAAAAATAGGCCCTAGGTATATTTTCAACTTTTGCTATTATTTAATTTCATATTATTTAGTGTACGACAGTGGGGCATAGTACGGCGACAAACGGCCTCACCCTATAGTGTGGCTTCGTTAGAGAATTTGCTGTAGGTGGTATAGATAGTAAAATCGTTGTAAAATTGTGTCAAGTAAACTCTGATTGTTTGTGCTTTATAATTAAGCTTCTAAACACGAAATGTTAACACTGTGAAAAAAAATGTCATAAAGAAGAGACAGATAAACATATGACAAAAAATTGTACAACCATCAGGGACGTGCCAAACCGACACTTTTGAGCCGGGGTCTTAAAATTGCCAACTATTTTGCTCTCCACATCATATAAATGAGCTTTTTTTTTTAGCTTTGTCGAATTTTTTTGAAAGGAATGCTACAATTTGTGTGATGTGTGACAACTAGTAGTTTTGCCAACTGTTCAGTGAATTACCAATTTTTTAGTGAATTTCACAACTTTTGACAATTACCGAAGATTATTGGGGGGGACTCCCCCCATCTCCCCTGGGCACGTCCCTATGCACAACTGTGAGGAATATGGAGAAGAATATAAACAATATGGTGACTATATATAAAGGATTGAGAATTTTTATCGATGAATATCGATTATTCAACGAACGATATTATTTTTTTAACTATCGATTAAGGCTGGTATATAATTTTGAAAACCTATTCGAATATTCAAACTCTCCTAATAGTTTCAGTTGTGGTTTATATCAGTTAAGGGTGCACTAAATTCACATTTGACCTATAGGAATTAGTAAACTACATTCAAATGTACCTTGAAACTTGCAGGTTGCAGCCAGTACTGAAAATTTGAATAATCAAATATTCAAAATTCTAAGCCCAATCGATTTATTAAAATTGAATTCATATAGATATATACATACCTACCTATATCGTTTAATTGATAGTTATCGATAATAATCTAAATATTGATATCTAGTCATGCCAATGACTGTCAAGTAGTCTAAGATGGCATGAAAATTGTATATCAGGCTGTTTGAGAAAGGAACAATAAATTTATGTGCGACACATTCAGAATTTGTATTTTTTAATTTTTTTTTTATTTTAATTTAATTTATATTTATAAACCACGAAACTTCTAGTAAGTATAATAAAATTATTTTCAAATTCTTACTAGAAAATTACATTTATGTAGTGAACCGTATTTTCCTCGAGAATACAATGTGCGTAATTTTTCCCCCTCTTCTTTCGTCTTACCCTATCAAGCGTTTGGATCTCCTGGATGTCCGATTTAAAAACTAAATTTAAAAATTATTCATCATGTCTGCAGGCAATTTCCAACCTTTTAGGTTTCAGAAAAAAATCGAACATTAACAACTTACAAAAAAATTTTTAAAGGATAGGTAGATAGATTTACAAGGTAAAATTACCTATATCCTATATCGTACAAAAATTAATAAACGTATTAGTAGGCAGGGTTTTTTGTGATTTAATATAAAATTAGTTTTTCCATTTTATTTAGTATAGGGGTTGGTTAGAGGGTGTAATTTTCGGCTTTCACCTTAGGCGCCGGTTGCCATTGGATCTTACCAAATTTTTCACTTATTTACATGTAGATTGCAAAATGAACCATAATCAAATCAAATCATTGAATTCAACTACTTTTTGGTATCAGGAACACATAAATAATTGCTGCTGTAAAATTATTTATATTATAATAAATGAAAGTTGCAGATAGCTATATACCTATAGTATAGTTGTGCTTAGCTTTTGAATAATAATAATTATCAATAAATATTTCGTTAATCTAATATATTATGAAGCTGAAGTTACTTACTTATCTATATTTATGTACTTATTCAAAAACCAATATATGGTAATAACAACCAATCAACACCTACGCTTTAACAGATCGTAACATAGCCACCATACAGTTTTGAATTTGAGTGATCCTATATTTACCTGAATATTACGTTCCCACTGCTAATGACGGATAATTATTATTCTTAAAAAATTAAAAAAATTGAAAACTTATGAATAATTATTTTTGGAATGATGTAATTTGTAAAACACATAATATACATAGGTAACTATTAAAAGTACTAATTTACACAAACGATTAGTTTCGACGTTGGATTTAAGTATAAAAATAGATTAAATAGGTATACAATTCACATTGTATCGCATACTTTGATAGGAACCAATAAGATATGAGTTTATTATTATAATTGGCGGATTGGTTAAATAAAATGGCTCTGTAATCTGTATAATATTATTAATATGTCTGTTGGTTGAATTGGGAACGCAATAATTTTACGAAACCCTGATTTGAAGGACAATGTTATAAAAACGCGATGTTTGGCCAATTGCCTGACCCACAACGATTTTTTCACAAAATGTTTAACCTATATTATCAAAAAATTATCGCAAATACGAATTGAACTTTGTTCAAACAACATTGGCTGCCGGTTACACTTTTTTGCAATTTGTCACGTTTATTAATCATTTCGGTAGAGGTATGTATACAGATGATGCAATCAAATTGGTAAGATAATTACGTGCTGTATGTAGCCAATAATAAAGCACGAAGTAATCAATTTGCTAATCAAGATTAGCACAGTTGTTTAGATTTTTTACATTTGCATTGTTATCAAGTTTATGATAAGGGAACACAATGGAATTGTTCGCAACGAATAATTTACATTTTTGTTTAGTCATTAATTTATAGTTAAGTAAGTTTGACGTTCAGTAGTAATCTACTCAAATTCGTTGATGCTAGCTAAGCAAGTAAAGCAAAAGAAGAATGGTATTAATTTGATGGTCGAAGTAACTCGAAGTTGGCGTGTTCTCCTTTATTAAGTTTCATACCTATGCATGAATTTTTTGTTAGTTAAAATGAAAAGGAATCGGAAGCCATCACGAATGCAAATGTGAAATGTCGGCGTTCTTCGCCATCATCAAAGCCGACGTGTTGGCGGTGCGAATCCTTGGAATGGTCGGTCGTCAATCTCCCCAACTTAAAATTTTTTTACCGTATTGTATTCAATGTGGTTCCGTCTCTCTCGTGCAGCGTCATTTTCCAAAGCTGATGTGCCTAACCAATGGGACATCAGGTAGGGGGATCACTACCCTCATTGGAGGATCGAAGGACGACCAGTTCTAAGACTTTTTTGAATGCGCAGTCGCCCCTGTGATATTGTAGTGTGTGGAAGTATAGTGTGAAAAGTTTAGTCTGGAAAATTGAGTTTTGTGTTGGTTGCTTGCATTCATATTTTTCGTTGGTTTACAATTTTTTCATTACTTAGTTTTAATTTTATTTTAAACAATGGAACGCCCAAGGGGTGCGTTTTTTACGAAAAGGTTAGTTTTATTATTGTTTTATTATTTTTTTTCTAATTTATCCATGTTTATTTAAAAAAATAACCTCCTAAAAAATAAATAAGGATATTGTTTTGTTTATTTTTCTTTATAAATTGGTTTATTAATTTTTTAAAATTCAGAAGTTCGTTTGTGCTACTTGTCCACGAGGAATCAAGCCATGTCAATTAAATTTACGGTACGTTACGTGTTCTTCATGTTGTTATATGTTCAAAATGGCGGCTTATTATGTATTTGTTTTTTATTTAATTTGTTTTTGTTCGACTTTGATATTGTGTATTCGTTTGTCTCTGTCTGGGAGCTAATCATACCTGCAGGTGTTGGTTTCTCTTAAATTGCTACCCTTCAGTTGGTTATATCCTAATTATGATTCTCACATCAATAACAATTTATTTATTGTATATTATGTACCATTAGTACTGCTGCTGCAAACTAACAAATTTTTGCTAAACGAATATTATTTTACATTAATAATATATTAAAAATGTTAATTTTTTTAAAAGTAAGCATTAGGTAGAAAAATTACCTATACGTTGTAGTTGGGGTCGTTCACCCAACTGTACTTTTCAATTTTAAAGTGTTTGAAAAGGGTCCAGTGTATTGTATGCTGAGACTCATAAAAATATACCTTGTAAAAATTGCTACCTGCTCAAAAAAATATATTTGGCTTTCAATCAAATTTTAATACTAACGAAACGTTGCTGGGTGTTAAATTTTTATCTCGAAAAATAACAACACTTCATCGTGCCAACTGCACATTAATAACGCTTTGTGGTTTGGTTGGTGTATCGAATTCGGCGTGCGATTGATTGGGCTGTCATGCGCACAATCGAACGGCATGGCACAGAGCCGACTATAGCAAAGAAGTAGGGAAACCTTCAGAATTCCTTGCATGTTTGGTAGCTTTAAAGCGGAGAGATTCATATGGTAGGTAGTTCCCCTTTAAGTTTTACATCGACGCCGCCCCGACAGTCTCGTCTAGCGGTCGGCCCCGTCATTCGGAATACAGTACACGAATTGCAGAGTGCAGTGCAACTAATGCTACTGCAATGCGGTGATGGACAAATAAAAGCCCCAATTAAAGAAATTATCTATTTCCTACGGAAATTGATGTGTAAATTGTGCTAGGAAACTCATCAGAATTAGTTTTCGAATGCAGTTCATTTTGATTTATCGGATCATCAGTACATCCAAAATGTGGTATTTTTATATTTTCTATAGAAGCTTGGGAAGCCTAGGTTGAGGAATAGTAAGAGCTTTTGTCAAATATTATGAACATTTGAAACCGTGAGCGAACTTATCGGTCGCAAGGGAAATTACGTGAAAATTAATCTCAAATTAACATTTTCACATAAAAATTCAGGAGCAGCTAATTTCATAACATGATTTAATTTTAAAATGGGAATTATGTAATTCTCTGTACTTGGGTTACCTCGACATTCCATAATATGTAGGTTGCAATCTTAATATTATTGGACACATAGAGCATATTTAGTGTCTTCATAATTCTACCGTGCCATATAATTTATACAATGAAAACACAATGGCTTATTATGTAAGTCGATAAATACACCTTCTAAATGGGTTAGGTTAACCGGAAACTGGGTCTTAAATTTCCTGCTATATTACGTCACGCTTTTATAGCGTTTATTGCAAGAGCGAATGGTTTTTATGGTGAGGGCACGTTATCTGTTCACAGCATTTGTGTCAACGGCAGGATGATCATATATTTTTCGAAAGTGAGACCAAATTTCATTCCCGTGTTTGCTGTTGAACCACACTAAAGTGTAATATTGAAATCCATTCGAAGTCGACTTGAAAGAATGAAACCTAACGTGTTAATCCACGTCCATCGTGACATGTAACAGGATATAATGAAATGGGTACCAGCACCACCTACGTAAAATAATACTTAAATACACTTTGTGTCGTGCAACCCTGCAGCCGTACTATGCTTTTATTTCCCCTCGTAGACCAACCCTCGTTATTTTCCTGTCGGTCGCACCCGGTGCCTGAAACCCCACGTGGTTTATCCGTGGACCGAGGGGCATGAGGGTAGGTACACCCCCAGCATCAAAAATCATCTGTCGAAGCGAACGTTTCGTTTTAGTAATCATATACCTATCTCACCTTTATGGAAATTTCAGTATCCTTTATACACTCATCGATATGTTTATATTTGCATTTTTAACGAATTGTATTAATATAATTAATTAATAATTACGCATCAAAATACTATTTACCATATTATGGAAAATAAAATAAGTGATGCAGATTCAGTGGAATTTAAAAAAACCTATTTCTTGAATATACCGTTGCAATTTGTAAGAAGCCATATTAACCAGTTACAAAACTTGTTCGATTTCCATACAATCTTGAACCGAACCTTTGCATATTTCAATGTCTTAATGGCGCTCCGCCTCTCGAGGCAACACACTTTCCAGTTCCCTGCTGTTAAATCTGCTGACCTGACAGTTCCCAGGTTTGCAAATCTGCAAATTCATCTCCACTTTCTTCTCTCCTTTTCAGTCCGTCTACAAAGTGTAAAAGAAGGCAATTTACGGAATGAAAACTTTGCATACAAAGCTCTAACTTGGGTATTATCGGAATTTGAAAGACGGTTATACAAAGGTTTATACGCCGACAGTTAACCGAGAAAACTTCCTTTTATTTGCTAATTATTGTGAAATAAAATTCTTCATTTTATTATTTTTTATTCAGAAAAATTTTATGATTATTCGAAGAGTAATTTTCGGTTATCTGTACATATTAGGTATTATTTGAACGATTGATTGGTGAACACATGAGTCTTCCAGTTATGGAAATTAATTTAATGAAGTAATTCTCGTGAATCTATTGTAAAAACACGTAAATTAAGAAGACACTTCACCTTGAGTATAAATGTAGCTGGTTAACTGTGCTCTAATATAAAAAAAATTGTTCTGTAATTAATAATGGAGTTGATGAATTTAACAGTGATTGCAGCTCAGAAAATTTTCTAGATTTATTATAAGTTGATATTTTTTGCTTTGAAGAGTTCTAAATTGTCAAAATAATGTTTTACAAAACCAATAAAATATAATTTAAAAAAATTAAATGCGATGATAATACAACATGGGATTATTTCAATTTTGGTTAAAACTATAAGACGAAAACACCCGACAGCTACATTGCGATCGCCCTAACATTAAAAAAATTATCAACTTTGAGGTTTTTTTTACAACCAAGCTTTGCCAAATAATTGAAAATTAATAAAAAATTTCAAATGGATAATGGGTTGTAATAAAAAAATGTAGTATTTACGAATTTAGCACTGGTGCACCTAAAGGGGGGAGGCGGTCTTTTTTTTACTAATGCAAAGTAAAAAATTATTGTTCAATGTGAAACATGAAATTTCAGTTAACTGACCGAAGACAGGCGAAATTACCGTGATTATAACTTTATATCTTACGGTGGACGAAAACCAGCAAAGGTAATCAATAGGCCGAAAACAGGCGAACTCGCACAAACAATTTATAGGCAGAGCCGTACTAAGACATTTAAGCGTCCTGGGCTAATTACATCGGATCCTCGCGTGGAGAAAATAAATACAGTAAAAGCCCTCGTATCCGAAATGAACGGGACCCATTTCTGTTCGGATAGCGAATGTTTTGGATAGATGGTTGGTTGAAATAAATTCCACATGATAAATTCTAAGTATTTTCGGATACGAGGGTGTTTACTGTATATACAAAATTGTTATTTACAAATTTTGGTACATGAAATATGTTTAAAAATAAAATATTTCTGTTCATTTGCTTTCTGAAAAGAAAGAACACATGAACACGGAAAAAAGTTGTTAAAGTAACTAAAAATGCAGTGCAATCTACTACAATGGATTGTAAATATAGTGACAACACCAAACATAAGTAAAATGTACACGTCAATTGTTGTGAAATGACTGCAGTACAGCTTATTACAATTGTTGTTAAATAGTTGTAAAATCAACTATTTTGAGTGATAAAGCAACATTACTCTCGAGTTAAAAGTACAAAAAACATTGTAAAATTAACTACATGCATCGAACAATGCGTAAGTGCATTTTACATCTGATGTAGTATAAACAGCATGAGGGGTGCGTTTAATTTTACTACAATAATAATTGTATATTATTATATTATATTAATAATAAATAAATATTTTACTACATGAAAAATGTTAATATAACAACATCTTTTTTTTGCGTGAAACTGTTTTAATAATACTCAGTAGGTATTGAAATTTTTGTGGATACTGCATTCTTAAAAATGAAATACAAGCGAAAAATTCAATTTTCAGTAGACAGGTGTGGTTTATCACGATGACATTTAATTTTTTACGAAGCACCTAATGATTATATTTTACAAAATGTGATTGCAATTTTTTTACATTCCTGAAAGGTACACATAGTCTCGTAAAAGCTATATTTTTTCAACAATAAAGGCAAATATAGGTACTACATAGAATATGTGTTATGATAGCTTTTAGTTCAGCTTACAATTAGTGGGTATGTGATTTTACATTATTTTTCATGTGAAAACTGCAGTGAATTTTTGATTGAGCCTTGGACTTAACGGAAATATCAAAATTGGCTGTGATTATGTAGTAATTTTTGTTGTTTATACCAACTTACTGTTACATTTTAATTTTTAAACTGGAGACTGGACTTTTATTTTGCCCCCCCCCCCCATTGAATTCCCATTATTTTTTTTTCATTAGGTATTATACTTTGCAATTTAAAGTCAAGTGGTATTTTAAAAAAATTATACGAAAAATGAATGAAAAAAGATTATAAAGCAACGTGAAATTTTAAAACAATAAAAATTAATTAATATATTATGATAATACGAAACTTATTTTTTAAATTAGGTTATTACTTTGTTCTTCAGTAAATCTTGAGATTTTTTAAACAGTAAAAATTAAGTAGGATACTTTGAGAAGAATAATATGTATTTTAAAACAATTTGGAATATTAAAATGTAATAAGTATTTAAATTTTTTTTGCTGGTAGGTAGTATTATAAAAGCATCACCCGTACGAAACGTTACTTTACATAATAAGTGCAATTAGATAAAAAGAAACCAGTAAAACAGTAGGTATAATAATTATAGCCACTAATGAGATTTTTTTAACGGACTTCGGAGACTTTACATACTAAGATGGGAAGTAAATGTCTACCTGTATCTAGATGATAATCATATTATTAGTTATATATTCGAAAGTAATTTTTAGTTTTGGGCAACGGTTTACCAGTTCGAGAACCGAGTATTTTAGGTATGTTTACGTATATATTTTATTTTATTCATTTGTCAAACGAAGAAAATTGTCATTGGTTGAGTTTTAAATCAAAAATTTGAAAATTTTCATATTTTTTACGTGTTGAAAATTGAAAATAAGTAAACTATCATAGATTAAAAATACTGTGGGTTTAAAGTAAATATGAGCTCTTAGAGGGAAGCAGAATTTAAGTACAGTTTATTTGTGTATTGTTTGTGGGATAACTTTGCATTGTCTTTTGTATATCTACGCCTTTTGAACATTGCGTACTGGTACTATGTGCATGTTGGATGTTTAGTGTATGTTTTACCTGCATATTTCGATACTTACATAACATAATTATTTCAAATTTAAAACTGATCTAAAAGTATAATAAATGTGCAGGTGGACTTTTAATCAAGTTTGATGTAAATTTTATCTGGCACACATCAAACTGCTGATGTGTTGTGATTTTAATTTATCGAACTAGTTGGAGCTGTGGAAAATTATTAGGTAAATCAAGTATAAATTTAATTAAGGCTAAACTAAGTAGGTATTACCGTAGACTTGCAAGTACGATTACTCTCTGGAATGGTTTTGGAAATTGCTACTAAATTTTGTTGCCCGAAATTATATTTTGAAGGGAAAAATTGCAAATCCTAAGTTTTGGAAGCACTGTCGTAAATGAAATGCAGTGTGATCTAATTATATTAATTAATCTTGTTTCCACAGTTTTGTTTGCACATGTACAAGAAGACATTAGAACATGATCTCCCCGAATTAGAACGAAAACAAAGGTTTGGTTAAATAATAATTAGATGGCGAACTCGAGCAAAATGAATTGTCTTAAATTAAAGTTATGCTGATGTAGTAACACTAAAGTTGTCAAAAGATGATGAAGTAGTTAGGGGCAAGGTGATTATTCTTACTTTAAAATTTTTTTATACCTGGCCTTAAAATGTCTACCTATTCATCATTTAGCTGGAAATTTTGATTGAAAGAATATGTAAATATAAACGTCTTTCTTTATTCTCCGTACTTTTGAAAAATGAGCATATCAAACTTTGTGGTCGGAACTATTTCAAAGCATTTTTATAAATTTCGAAAAAAGTTTCGTTCACGAACATTAATTTTGAGCATTTTCATTAAAGTCGTTAACGAGTTCGATGCCCACGGCAGGAGGAAATAAAATTAAGTTTATGCCGAATTTATATTTGTACGGAATTATCGAAACGAAATTTTCTGCATCTAATTTTTCGGGGCACTGCAATTTCGTATTCTTTCATTTGATTATCAAGTCGTGTATACCGAAAAGCGCAAAAGTTATGGAATTAACGAAATTTGTATTTTAGCTATGCTTTTATTCGCCTCGAAGGAATGCACCTATTACTTATGTAAATTAAGGCATTAAATAAATGCTTTATCAAATTTTACGATTGATTTAGTTTGTAGTTTATCTATCTAATTTTTGTCCTGTCACATCCGATTTAATAGATGGTTGTGTCTAACTAGTGAATTAAAAGCAGTCATGTGCTTCAACATTTTTCTGATATACGAATTTAGGGTCGATCACAATGAGAAATGAACAAAATGTTTTGTTAGATGTAATGCAATTTTTCTTTAAAAAAAAATGCATTATTTCGGAAATTGAACTCTTTTAATTAAATGGAGGAACACAACAAACCAATCGATTTAATCTAAAACTAGAAATAAGAAATGTGGCATTTCGTTGGCAATATCGACAAAAATGTACCTCGAGGGTTTTAAAAATGAAAATTGCACTTTTGCTCTCAGGCACTACAGCATAATTACATATGTATAGAAGTTATAGCTTTTGCTTACACCCCTAAATACTTGCCTTGAATACTGATATGAAAAATAATAGTATTATGGAAATTTTGCTATTTCTTTTTTCTTATTTATACATCGAATCAGAAGAGCAGAATATTAAATTGAATTTTTTGAATTCATTGCATAAATTTAAAAAATGTGAGATTTAATTTTCCTTTTTCCTTGATTATAGATCCCAACACTACGATAATTTACAAGCGGAAAATCAATCTCAGCAGAATAATCACCAGAAACCAAAACAACCGTTAAAAGACACAACAAATACAGTCCCAAAATCCAAACAAGATAAGGAAGACGAACAGTCGAATAATCAAGAACCAGAGTCGACACAAAGTGATTCAGCCAGCAGTAGTAGCAATAATAATAATAATCACCAACAAGGTTCGCTGCAGTGTTTAGAAACATTAGCACAAAAAGCTGGAATACATGATATAACTGCTGATGATTGTAAATATGATGTTGCAAACACATTGCTAAATCTTGATAGAGGACACGACTTCATTAAACACGAACTGAAACAAGATTACCTTACCAACAACATGTCAGACATTAAGAATCAACAGCAGCAGGTAGGCATTTATTGCATTGAAATTTTTGAAAATTTATAATTAATTACTTTTATTGGCTATTAACAAAAATTTCATCACATATTAGTTGTGTATGTTGCAGATGGTGGATGCCAATGCACAGGCCCAGGCTCAAGCCCAAGCGCAGGCACAAGCTCAAGCGCAGGCTCAAGCACAAGCTCAAGCAATACAACAGCAGCAACAACAACAGCAGCAGCAACAACAACAAACTACTATACAACAAGTGACTTTACAACCACAAGAACAACAAACATTGGTTCCAGCTCAAAGTCCGCATTTACAAGTTGCAGTTTCAGGTATTAATATTTTTACGAATCAGTCAATACATATAAACTTACTACTTGATCCCTGCTGTAACAGTCTCTTAAATTTGATCTAGCAAGCGTAAATTATATTAATAACAGCTATAATATTCAAAATCAAACCTTTTTTTTTGTATATTTTAAGGAGCGCAATGCGTGCAAACTCAATCGCAACACACCGTTCATCAGCAAGTTGGACAAGGAGGTCAGCTTATACAAGCTCAAACCGGCCAGGTCTTGGCACCCCATTCTGGAAACACAACTATAACTACCATGTCTCCATTACAGCAAGGTCAACCGCATCCCCAACAAATAAGTGCTGCCGATTGGGGCCACGGAAGAGCTGTAAGTAAACTGAAATTTAACATTTTTACCGTTGACTGACAGAGTTATCAAGACACGCAGCCATATATGTTTTAATGCAATACTAAATTGTCGCGACAACTAGATGGCGCTATTTTTCAATGTAGATTCTCATTAACAATTATTAATCTCGCGATCCATTCCGTTAGAACGTGTGGACAGTATAGTGCGCGGAGTGCGTTCGAGTGAGAGGGACATAGAATTTACAATTCTTCCATATAGCTGCGTGTCTTGATAACTCTGTCAGTCAACGATTTTTACCTTAAAGAAATCTTGAAAAGTTATCCAATTAAAATGAAATGTAACTGAATATTTAAATTGCAGGTGCAAGTAATACAGCAGCCCCTGCAAAACCAAACTTATCCATTGCAAATGTACAACACTGCCAGCGGTCAATTATTGATGCCAGGAAATATTGCATTACATTCTGGAATTAATCCTCAACAAATTCAGGTAATGCTCTTTATTTAGCCACTATTCAATAAATTCAAATTACGTTCTTGTAATAGGTAATCGCAAAACCATTTCAAAGTAATCAGTTAGGGCCACATATGTTGACGCAAGGAAATAAAGTCCTACAAGCCAGTCAAGGAGGTAAGAAGGCACAATCATTTAGGAGCAATATTAGCATATTGAAACTGTTGTGAATTTATAGCTCCATTCTCGGGTTACACAACGATTCCAACCATACCTACAACTCAGAATCAGCAAACCCTTGTGTTTAGTCAATTGGGAGTCATTAGTTCTCAGCCTAACATCATACCAACTCACTCGACTTCTGTTACCGGAACATCGATTGCACAACAAAAGCAACAAGAAATTCACAAGGTAACATTGCTTATTTGAAAAAAATTTGTTTTCATAATTTTTTAAACAAATAGGTGATGGGGACTCAAAAGGTTATGCAAAAGGTTGGTGGTGGTGGTGCTGTTGTTACTGGAACCCAACAAGGTCAATGTGTTCAAGTTTCTCAAGCTATGATTGGTTCACAACCTACGGCTCAAATCATTAGCCCTTTACAGGTGATTAGATTGTGGGGTGCATTCTTATTTCCAATTCTTAAGGGTTCATTTGAATTCATATTAGGTATTAATTTTTATGGGATATAATTCTAAAATTTTAACAATCAATCTTTAGCTTCTATCTTTAAAGATCTCTTATAAATTTTAAACATGCAAAAAACTTGAACATTTTCTCGAAGAAATATTGCAGACATTTATATCGTAAACTACGCAATATGTCGATTTGGGATTTTTCAATTTTTTTATTCTAGGTTCTTTTAGGGTAAATTAGAACTGTTTCCCATTCACAATAAGCCGTTACATTCATAGATAAAATAATAATAAATATGATTATAATTAGCCAGTCAGGCGGACTATCGGTCGCCCTCACTTCCTAGTGACTATTGACATACTTGCAGCTTTTCGATTGGTCCATAATTACTAAGTAGTATTATTCAAACGGATCCTTAATTCAAATTTGGAAGAAATTTAAACATTGATTCTTAATATTATATAATTTTTATGTTTTAAAGTTGGCTATTTAACTTCCATTTATTATTTATTTCTAGCCCGGGGGACAGCCTATGCAGTTTGCTGCGCCTTGGCAATTTACCAATGGTATCCCACAAGTATGGGCTACAAACGGGCTGCAGTCTCAGACTTTATTGGCACAAAATCCAATATTTATCAGAGGAACACAACCAGATGGCTCACCAGGTGGAATGTTTATTCAGCAAAGTCCTCAAGCCACAGCAATTCAAACTCAACAGAATGGTGAGTTAAAGTTATGATTAATATTGGACTATGATTTATGATTTCATTTATTATTACAGCATTAGCTGCTCAAGGAACCATGCAGCAGATCGGTAAACCCCGAACTGCCAATGAAAATATTCAACCAAAGCAGCCCACCAGTAGGCCATTGAATATTCTTCCTTCAAATGCTGCCAACATTCGACCTGCAAATTCGATAGCCACTCAATCAATTGGAACGCAAGCACAAGTACATTTCCAAATTGTATGTTAGATAAATAAAGATGTAACCTTACGGTTGCATTTTTGATTATTATTTTTATGATTTTAACTATTATTAATGATAAATTGATAATTTAACAAATCTAATAACTTTTTTTTTTATCTTATAGGCCGGTATGACGCAAAAAACGGGCACAAAAGTACGAGCGAAAGCTCCAGGCATCAGAACTTCACCAGCACCAAAAGCAGATGCAGCCAATCAGACTCAGATTAAACCTTACTCGAATTTACAAAACCACCACCTGGTTTCTGCAAACAAGTAATTATCTAATATTATTTTTGCTTTTTTCTTCTTGAGAATGGAAATACGGTACCATCATGTATATCTTTTCTACTTGATGTTTTGCCACTTAAATAAGTTGTTTTGTAGATTCTCGAATCCGCAAAACAATCTAATTTAAATTTCCCATATAATAGTAGGAGATCTCTGTGTATAAGCTTGAAGAAATTTGCTTTATACTTCGTTCCCCTCCCTACATCTGACAATTATTTAAAAAATTTTGACTTTCTTACTTTCAATTTTCACAAGACTAGTCATGTTTATATTAGGATGAATGCGACATCGCCAATCACGGCAGAAAAAGCTCAACAATTAGCAAATCAAAATAAAGCGCAACCACAACAGCAACAAGTTCAGCCGCAGCAACAGCAAGTGCAACCTCAACAGCAACAACATCAACAACAGCAACAACAGCAGCAGCAACAACAACAAGCAGTACTGATGCAGCAACAAGCAATACAGCAACAGCAGGTTCTACAACAAATTCAATTTCAGCAGAGTCAGCAACCCCAACATATACAACCCAAACCAGTCATGAGTACGTGGTTACCTGTTTTGGTTTGTTGTTTTTGTTAATAATTTTTTTTGACAGCAGTGCAAACAATACAAGGATTGCAACAACAACAGATTCAAGGAGCAGGAGATCGACCGATCATGCCAGTTGTATCCATGTCTGTTCAAAACAACCAACAGATGCAACAAACTTTGCAACAAGCTCTTCCAGGAACTGTACCGCAGGGTATTTCTCTACAATCAAATTTGGCAGTTACTCAACAAACTATTCCAATGGGAATGCAACAAATTCATCATGTAAGTTACGTAAATACCTGTACGATAACCGTCATGATAAAATATAAAATCAAATAGATTGTACTGCTTAGATCACACAATTATTGAATTACAATATTAAAATCGTGAGTTTCAACGAATAACTGCAGAATCTTATAGTATGATCAAAAAATAAAACCTTGAAATAAGGAATTTTTTTTGCAGCAGTTGACTCAAATGGCTCCCCCGGGTGCAATTATTGGTCAAATTCAAGCGCAAGGTGCACCTAATACTATTTCTCAAGTAACTGCCACACAATTACAACACATCCAAGCAGGTGCACAACAACAAACTATTGCTATATCTCTGCCACAACAAGTTACTCTTTCGCCAAGTTTAAACACCACAAAAGAAGAAATATCTTCAAATAATGCAAATGATTCTAATGTTACAGCATCTTCAACGCAAAGTGATACTAACGACGATTGCATGAAGGAAGGAGGAATGAATGGTAAGCATTGTTTATAATTTATGTCCTGATGCAGTCATTTCGATTAAATTCGTATTTTATATTATGTAATGTTCACATTATAATTTCAAATTATCTTAAAAATTAGCTAACGCATTAGGAAACAAAGAAGTAGAGTTAACTGATGTTAAACCAAATATAAATGGTATTGAATCAATGACTGCATTATCATCAACACCTACAATTCATCCAGCAACAATTCCAGGCACTGCACCATCTTCACAACCCACTACGAACGGATCTGAAAATTGCTTACCCATAGCCGCTACAGCAGAAGAAGTTAAGGACAAAGGTCCACCAAAAGCTATGGTTAAACCTCAGGTTTTAACGCACGTCATTGAAGATTTTGTTATACAAGAATCATCCGAACCTTTCCCAGTCACAAGAAGTAGTTTGTTGAGCGATTTGAAACCTACCCAATCATCTACAGACAAAATCGATGAACATTCTCGTGAGTTATCTGTTGATTTTTAAAAATCATCTTTTAGAACTTTTTTTAATTTCAGGTAAACGGCGAGCTTCATCTCCAGTCAGCAATATTGTTGGTACATCACCCAAAGGTGATTTGGCGAAATGTGAAGGTTGCGGAATTACCGATCTTAGGGCGAAGTTTAAGAAAAATAAACGTTATTGCACAGTGGCTTGTTTCAAAAAGTGAGTTTTTGGTTAATTTTGTTGTTTGATTAATTTTCTGTGTTTTAACTTTCAGTCAAAAAGGAAAACATGAAGATAAGAAAGGTAAATGGATCAAAGAAGAAGCCGATGTCGATATGATTCATTCTGGTCCAGAAAGCAGTCAAAGTTCTTGTGACCCTACGTCTGGCACAGAAGGGGATGACAAAGTTAATCCATTAAAATGGACCGTAAGTGTTTTTAATTTATGTAGTTCTATTTTTAATAGTTCTAGAAATGCTTTTTATTTTTGAGCTAACTAATAAATTTTTTATAGGTAAATGAAGTTAGCGAATTTATAAGAAACCTTCCGGGATATTCTGATTATGCAGAACAATTCTTAATTCAGGAAATAGATGGGCAGGCATTGATGCTATTGAAGGTGGACCATTTAACGCTAACAATGCAAATGAAACTTGGGCCGGCATTGAAAATTGTGGAAAAGATTGCAAATATGAGAGTGGATAAAGATAATTAGAATTTAAAGAAAGTTTGTAATTAATTTTTATGGTGGTGCATTATTAGAATTTTTATATTATTTATTTAAGCAAAAATTAACTTTCTTAAGTTAAACTAAAAAGCTTCTTCTATTTAGAATTCCTAATTTATAAGTAAATTAAAATTTATATTTTATTAAATGTGATATTACATATTAACGATATTTAATATATTTATTATAAATTTCTAATAATGTAAGCACATCAAATAAGGTATTGAAGATTTAAATTTATCAAGACATACTAAAAGTATTGAGATATTTGTCATTCTTGATGTACTGAGAATATTGATGAAATTTTAAAATGTTTGTAAATATTTGAATTTGTACATAGAATATCTTTATTTCTCTCATCGTTTACTTGTGCATATGTAAATATTATATAAATTAATTTTGCTAAGTTGAATTTTAAAAAGAAAAGATGGTAATGCTTGGAAAAGTTCTTTATTTTTTTTTAAAACTTGTTATTGCAATTTTCAAGTATATTTTCTACTTAACACTAATTATGTAAAATACCCATATGTGTTCAAATTTTATAAAACTTATTAGGTTTAAATACAAATTATATTAAAAATACATGAGTGTTTAATTTATTTTGTAATTAGGTGAAAACTTACTGAAATTACACATGTTTAACCTCAATAAAATGAGTACAGCAAATAATTTATTTTTAATAATAAAATTAAATACAATTAAATATTCAAATAATTTTCATAAGCAACCAACGGGTGTCAGAGTATTTGCTCCATATTTCCTATTTCATCTTTTTCAGAAAATTTATTCTGGTTAACTATTATTTTTTCGAACGACATTTTTTGTTTTTAGGAATCCAACTTTTTTTTCTTTTGTTTTTCTTGAAAGAAGCTTAGGAAAGAAATAAATAAATCTAAAACAAAAATCTGAAGAGGCCATCCGTATGAATAGTATACTTTTATAAAAAACATGATTTAATTTTCATTAAAAAAATATTTTAACTTTCCCTGAACCGATTTTAACCAAAATCAAAACAAATAAAAAATTTGACCCCATACAGAAGCATTTATTATGTCTAAATTTACAATGTTTTTTATCCAGTAAAGTAAAAATGAATTGAAAAATTTCAAAATTTAGTTTTGATTTATCTATAATGAAAAATATTACAAATTATTGCTAATTTTTCGAAATTAAGCATAGATCAACCTTAGTACTGAGAACCTACTACATACTACACCAGAGTACGGAATGAGATACTTTTAGTACTACTAAAAGTTCCTTTTTTGGGAAACGGTCACTTTTGTTAATTATTACTAAAAACGCAAATTTAATTTATTTTTTCTTACTAAAATTTAAAGATGAAGATAAAAATTTAATATATTATTTTTATTACTATCTATCTAGTATACTTGTATTGTTTTACTATAAAAAAAAATCAATTTATATCTTTCAATTTATTGTTAAACTTGAAGTTTTACTTTTTGCAAGTGATATGGTATATTACTTTAATGCCTGTCATAGAGTTGGGCCACCCAAAGGTAGTAGGTATGTATTTTATCCTATTTTTATTTTATTATATTTATATTACAGCAAATAAAGTATTTGATTACAGTAGAGCGTCGATAATCCTGATTAATTGCGACCGGACCCTGCCTGTCTGGATTATCGAAAAGAACCAAAAAAGGTCGTTTTGAGTTTATAACAAAAAAAAAACTTGCTAAAACCGTTAATATAAATAAAACCATTAATTAATATGAACTTATAATGTATTTTAATGAAAGAATATTAAAAAACGACCCTGTCTAGGCTGTCGCATCAACGCTTTTGTTTAACCCTTCACCAAAGTGTAAGTTATGGGGGCATGCAATGGAAAATATACAGGGGCGGATCCAGAAATTTTTTCTGGGGAGGGGGCACAAAGGGTCGAGACGGGCAAAAAGTGTTTTCAAATTTGGGATTTGTTTCCTTGTTAATTTAAAGCGTCGAGGGGGGGGGCACGGGGGTACGTGCCCCTAAATTCGCCTATGAAAATATATATGTCTATATGTGAGATGTGGTAAAATACAAGTAATACATGGGGAATTTTCCTAAAATATGGTGTGATTTTTAGAAAAGCCAACGCTGAAGTACTACTTTTTCAATTCCTTTCTTTGTCTCATTTCTGTAATTTATTCCTAAAATGAATTCTCTTGGAATTTCGAGATTTTTATACCATAATAATTCTGCGGTTTATCAGTAATTTAATTAATTAAATAAAGGGAAGGTATTACAAATTTGATATGTATTATGCTTATTTGTATGTCTACCTGTGGCTTCGTAACATTTCCACCAAAGAAATAACCCATGCGTGTCACAAAAAAAATTTGCCGATGCTTTTTGCCTAAGTTTTGTACAAAAAAATGTGTGTACAATAAAAGGACAAGAAATGAACGGTAGCATTGTACACACGTTGTGTACTTCCACCAGAAAAATTTAGATGGCGTCGGTATTGAGTGAGTAGCGAAAGTTTTTCAATCAATATCCAACATTTCGTTGCATTCTCTGCGATTGTTGTACAACCGAAATATTGTGTAATAGCACTGGTATTTTTTTTTATTAAATCCTTCTACAATTTGAATCGATAATTTGCACTTATATATTTATTATAGATGAAATTACTTATAAAGAATGTTATTTAAAAATAAAATTATTTAATACAGCATATCTTGCTAATGCGAAATTCAAAAATACAACATATATACGAAAGCTGCAGTAAAACATTTCAGTGTAGTCCGCTGTTTCTCGGATGAAAGTATAGGTAGAACTTTACTCGCCTGTTATTATACAGAAATCAGAACGTTCAACATGAACAGTCAATGAAAACAAAGGTCATATGCCAACAAGCTATGATATACGAGTTTCAAACTCACAGCTACCGTAGAAACGACTAGGACTACATTTTTGTAAATTTGTTTACTTTCAGTAGCATACCTACGTATGGACTTTAGACAAATACTTTTTAACAAAAGTTGATGAAAAATTTAACAATATTATGTAATGTCAAAATTTCTTTGTAAATATGATAGAATTTTCGACAATAATTTAAAATAATTTAAAAATTATTATTAATTTATATTATTATTGTAGACATCTTCGGATTTGTTCTTGAATACGAATTAATAGGGTAAAAGTACTCAGTAATAGTCAGCCAGTTAACAAATGGTACCAATAGTCAGCCAGTTAACCAGGGCCGTAAAGTTGCGCCCCCTTCCCCAACCCCCGTCGTAATGGGTCGGCAGGGATGGTCCCCGGGTGTCGCCCCGGAAAAATTAATATTTAATTTTTTCCAATTACGTGGAATTTATCTTAATAAAATTTCCTATTAAAAAATGGTCAGTTTTGCACTCCCATGGCAGTTGCGCCCTTGGCGGGGGCCCCACTCGTCACCCCCTAGTTACGGCTCTGCAGTTAACATTTAACTCCATTAACCTCCTTTACACGGCCGAAAAATACACGATATTCATGAATTTTTTTCTGAGGCAGAATTACTCAAAACGCTTTGCAATTTTTATGGTAATTTAATACATATTTTAAAAGTATACAGGAATTTTTTCAAAAAAAAATGAAACACTTTTACTGTGTAAACGGATGCCGCGTTTACAACGTATCGCCTATAGAGTGTCTCCATTGTGTACAGTGTAGCGTCCTTAATTGTGGTCTGAAACAAAAAAATCAAAATTTTTTTTTAACTTTATGATAGTAGCTTCTATGTGACAATGATATTTATCAAAGAAAAGGTCGAAATAACATTTTTTTCATAGTTTGTAATTAAAATGTATTTTTTCGTTAAAAAATCGACTTTAAAATACGAAAAAAAATATTAAAAAATATTTTTTCAAAAAACAACTGTTGTCAAATAGAAGAGAATTTAATTATCTTTAAAATGAGCCGTCACAAAGCCCGATCGGTTCAGTACAGCTTTCTCAATCGTGTACACAAAGTCAAAAAAAGGTGTTTCGAGTAAAACGCGTTTAAAGTTTTGAGCACCTAATCTTAATTAATTAAAATTAAAATAAAAAAACCTAATTAAAATCACATACATTCGTAAATACGGCAGATATCGACTTAAAATTTTCAGGGAATATTCTTGAATAGTTTTACAATCGAATAAAATTATTTCCAAAAAATCAATTTTTTCGACCCGATAAAGGAGGTTTCCCCCTTAACATCCTGCAATTTATGTAATGGTGGCTGACATTTGGTGCTAGCTGGAATTAGGTTAGTTTACCCTAGTGGGGTAAAATGAAAAAGCGATTATTGAGCACAAATGCCAATACGGCATCAATCATTATGCACTTCTTTACAGTGGCGTAACAACTTTGAAAAAATTAATAAATTTTATTACTACTATTAATTTAGTAACATAAAATATAATTTTATTTATTATATAAAGATTTATTTTGAGATTTGTTTTTGGTTTTGATGCTTTATGAACCCTTATGTTCCCGGATCGAGGTACCGGGTACTTTTTTGACTTTGACAGTGTATATTATCTCTGTTTGTACTTTTCACGGCGTTTTGGGACTTCGTGATATCTTATAAGCCATTTTATTAAAGCCATTTTAGAAGATTTTTGATTTTTCTAAATGTATTTTTTTCGAAATTATAGAAGTTTATACAGTTTATACGTATATCACCCGGATGGGGTACCGGGTACCCTCAATTTAAAATCGCATAATGTTGACCTAAAACGGATTATTATATTTAAAACAAGTGATTCATTTGATTTAATGCAAAGTTTTATGTTGTTGCTCTTATATTTTGTTATCTACATAGATGATAACATCTATGGTTATCTAAATAAATTTTTAAATGGATGAAAAATATTTATAAAAGTAAGGTTATGGATTATTTCCTAACCTCACAAACAAAAATTTGATCATAAAAAAAAATAAAAACATAAAAAAATAATAATTACAACAACTGCAGAACACTAATAATTATGAAAAAAGCATTGAAAACACATAATTCCGTAAAAACTAGGTAGAGGTACTAAATACCCCATCCGGGTGATATATGTTGTCTTTTTATCCGGGAACATAAGGGTTAACAGCTACTGAAAAACTTTTTTTGTCTGTAATAAGTCACTGAATGCACAACACGTTTCAACTTCTCACTTAGAAATCAGTAATGGCACGAAAAGTTCGTTGTCATTGAGGGATGTTTAGCTACCCACCTACATAGGTCCATAGGTGTCATCCCTGACGACCCTGACGACATTCCCCTATATTATAGACGTGTAAAAACGTAAAATATTTTTTCTATAATGTTACAAACAACCGAGATATCGACATTTAACGAAAAGTCGAGAAAGCGAACTTTTGGCCATAACTGGAAAACGAAAAAAAATCATTTTTTGATATTTCCTATGGTTACCGATTTCCCCATAAGAGGGATCGAAATTGAGCTATGTGCATTGCTCCAGCTGTACAATTAATTAATTTAATTTAACAACGCTTAATGAATTTATGCCTAAAATAGAGATTATTTATAGTATATTTCTGTTTATTTAGAAAGATTACAACATATTTACCAGCAAAAAAATAAAATTAAATATAAAATTTACACAAAATAAAATAAAAAAAGGTTTAAGTGAGTTAGGTGTAAAAGTTTTAGGCGTACATGATGTTAGGCGTAAAATACCTTAGTCGTAAAATTCTTTAGGCGTAAAGACTTAGGCTTACTGACTTAGTCGTAAGTGTTTTAGGCATAGTTGTTTTAGGCGTAATGACGTGATACCTAATAGCGCACAATTTTTTATTTTTAATATATTTTTGATGTTCGTTTAGTATAAGTGCTGATGTAATGTAGGTACACCGGATTTATATGCGCTAAAAAACATCAAAATAAGTTTTTTTTATGCGGTTAAAACTGTCGATAAATGCGGTAAAATATGCGGTAATAATGGATATATACGGTAAATATGCTATAATAATGGATATATTATATTATATTATATATTATATATTATATCGCGAAGGACGTTTTTATAGCTTGAAAATTATCGGTTTACATCCACATGATATAAGAGAAGCATATTTCAGCGATGCTATGTCATCTTAACAACTTCATTGTGTCCCCGCAAAATATCACAATTTTTTTTCATTTTGATAATATACCCCGAGTTTCGAAATATCACGTTTTCTAGTTTATGTAATATTTTCCCATCCCAGCAATAATACCCATCACTCCAGTAGTGATTCTATATTTTAGAAAATATAGAAAATCCCTGCCGTCACTTTTTAGGTTGGTAGACCGGAGTAGCCGGTGCTAACATAAATTCAAATTTTTCAAAATTCAAATTTTTCAAAATTCAAAAAAAATTTTAATTTTAAAATTCAGATTTAAAATTCAAATTTTAAATTTAAAATATTTTTGTTTTATTTAAATATTAAAATTAAAAATATTGACTATATATGCGGTTATATGCGATTATATGCATTATAAATATATATGCGGCAACAACCTAAAATATGAAATTATATGCGCAATAAAACTTTGTATTTTGATTGCTTTCGATGAGAAACGTGTAGAAACAAAAAATCAGCTTTCTATGTTGCATCAAACAAAACATGCAATCGCATACAAATCCGGTCTCTAGTAATATTTGTTTTTATTATTTTGAATTTTTTTCGGTGAAAATTGTTTTTCGATTACTGTACTATTACCATTGTTTGGTATTACGATACTAAAATGTCAGTTAAAATTAAAATTTTTGTTAAAATTAAATTTATGACTGTCTAGTAATCAAGGGTTAAAAAAAAAACAATTTTTTCTTCTTTACTCAACAACATAAACTCTCGGACATTTAACTCGAAAAATTAAATTATCATTCGCCCCCCCCCCCCCTCCACTACAAAATTTAAACACTGATTTTAAAGTCAGGGGAAACGGAGAACTTTTAATACGGAATGTATAAACAGGTTTCGTAAGGGGAACAAATATCCGTTGCGCCTGACTTCAAAATTAATGTTTAAATTTTGTAGTGGGGGGGGGGGGGAGAATGATAAGTTAATTTTTCGAATTAAATGTCCAAGAGTTTATGCTGTTGAGTGCAGAAAAAAAATTATTTTTTTCTGTTTAAAGGAAACAGTAGTTTTTAAAGTAAGGTGCTTTTATTACGTATCAATTCTTATTTTTATAATTTATTTTACAGTCAGGGGTTTTAGTGGGGGGGGGGGTGAAAGATGATAAGTTAATCTTTCGAGTTAAGTGTCCGAGAGTTTAAGTTGTTGAGTGAAGAAGAAACAATTATTTTTTTCTTTTTAAAGGGAACAGTAATTTTTGAAGTAATGTGCTTTTATTATCAATTTTTATTTTCAGAATATTTTTAAAATTTTTAATTTTTATTTTTGTTTGTTTATGTTTGAACGAAAGAATTCGTCGTGTAAAACTGAACTGCAGCCAGGCCCAACCAAGGGGGCACGCTTGGGGATTTGTCCCCGACGCCCGGGATCCCTCAAGGGCCCGGACAAATTACTAAATAAATTCCATAAATAAAAAAGAAATAAAAAAAAATTTGAATGAATAACAAATTAGATAATAATATTGTGATGTAAGGTACTTCTGAAAATTAGTTGAAAACTACTGTATTTTTTATTTTTTAATTAATTTTACCTATTTTAGTAGTTTTGTGCGTAGTTTTTCTTAATAAAAATACAAAGTTTTATGATTTTCATTTTTATTTATGAAATTTTTAAGAGCAGAGGGTCCGCGAAAAGTCTTGCCACGGGGCCCGACGTGGCACTCGACGGCCCTGATGGCAGCAATCCATTTTTTATATTTTGTTGCTGTTTGTGACTTGCTCTTGGGAGTATATAAAACTTGCAATCACTATTTTTACCACTATTATGGCAATTAACAACACAGCACGTTAAGTGACCACCCATTTTAATCATACGTATGCCTTAAATCACGTAAGGCAAGTCTGAAAAAGTCCACATTAAGTTTTATTACCGGCCACTCCGAGCGCTTCCATAGGTTTGCGTATCCCCTTGTTTTTGATTGACAGCGACTTATACAAGACTCTGTAAAACACAAAAACTATTTTCATCTATATCTCGGAAACGGTGCGATGAAATAGAAAAATGTATAAGAACAAAAATGTAGAAAATAAAATTTAAAAGAAAAAATGCTTTTTAAAATTTTAAATTTTTTTGCACCGTTTCCGAGATATAGATGACAATATTTTTGTATTTTACCGAGTCCTGTTTAAGTCGCTGTCAATCAAAAACGGTGCAACAAAATAAAAAAAATTATATATACAAAATTAAATGCAATGAAATTTTCAACAAAAAATGTCTAAAAAGTTTTGCTGTAAAATCCATTTTATTTGAAAAAAAAAAGCGGTTTCAAAATGTTCAATTTACATTGGTAGCATAGGAGTGTCCGAGAACTTATGCGAGTCACTGTATGACTTTAGGTAAATTTTTATTTATTTTATTAACTAATTTACGTAAATACATCGATATAATCAAAGTTTTAAATAACAAATGTCACAATTTTTTATTAATTGACGTCTAAATTACGTTTTTTAACTTAAAATTTAAATTAAATTAAATTAAATTTTTTTATTTATTTGGTTACAAATAAAATTTTACATTTGACATTTATGTAAATGTCAAAGTCAAAGTTTACATCTATTTATTTTTATATTGCGGCCTAAAAATTCATATTTGAAGTATAACATTCAAATAATTTTTAGATTAGGAAGATACTAAAATTAGTCAATTTTATTAAAATAATGTCTTATTTCTAGTTTTTATCTGCCTTGGCATTTTTAGAAAAAATTTGACTTTCGTATTTAAATTCGACAATGAAACAGCTCACTTTGGTTTAGTTTGGAGAAAATACCTTTTTTTGAAAACTTTTCTTGACAAAATTTTTAAAAAATAATTTTTTTTGTAATTTGTGAATGAGGAACATTTAGTGACTGGTGTATTATTTACAAGAAAAATACAAGTCATAGTTGTGTCCTTTAAGAAAAAAATAAATTTGTATATCAAAACTGTTTGAAATGTGTTAATTTGTAATATCATACAATATATAGGTTTATATTATATAAAATTTGTTTTTATCAGTTTTCGATACAATTAATTATGGCATATAATTGGTTATTACGATATGAATAATAATTCAAAGACTCATTAATGATTATTAGCCATTATATTTAAAGCAAAATTTCTCAAAGCAACACTCTTTGAAGTTTTATTTTTGGTGAAAGATGATGGGGTCTAACAGCGTGATAAATTTTGTAAGTACCTAATTAATGTGATCGATTCAAATATTGCTTTGCTTTATTATTTTGTTTGGCAACACATTCATCATTTAAATATTTTGTTTTCTATATAAATTCTAATTAAGACTTACGATGGTTTATTTATGTAATGTGGCTCTTGCGCTCCTTTGCTTACGAACGCGAACTACCTATATAGTTAGCTAGCTACTATAGGTAGTTTTGAGTAAATTAATAAATGTGTTTTCCTTACTTCCACACTTTAAATGGCTTTTTCTTGTTAGGTTAAATTATGAATCTTGAATTATGAGCAGTAATAATTTAAAAACTTTCTTAAGTAAACAGTATAATCGCTAGGCATCATCTTGATAACCACTTGGAATTTTCAAGTACCAAGTCTTATTTTGTTAATTAATTGGATAAGTTATTATTGGGTGTAAGTTACAATAATAATTAAAATAAAATGCAGTGGTGATATTTGGTGAGGGTAGGCTATCTGAATTCTGAATCTTGCTAATCATAATACAAATAATAAAATATATAATACATTTTTTGGTATGTTTGTTGTATGTGGTAAACAACTACCCCATTGTCTCTTCATATACAAAGATCCACATAAATATAATATTATTTTAAATCAAAATTTTTAAAACTGTATGCTAGTTAGAGATAAAATAAAATATTTTTTAAAGTAAATTATAATAATTATACTGATTTGCACTTCTTCGCAAAAACGAAAGATTAGTTTTCTAGTTACAGTGACTGTTTCATTATCGAATTTAAATACGAAAGTCAAATTTTTTCTAAAAATGCCAATAAATATGAAACATGTTGTGCTAAATATAAAAAATTAAGAAAAAGGAAAACTATTCTTTCATTTTTGCGCATAATACAAATCACAATAATTATTAAAATAAGAAACTTTATTATTTTAAAATTATAATAACTTACTGCAAGTAAGTTTTTATTACGATTTCTTATAAATGATATACTTAAACAGGATAAATAACATTTTTTTTAAAGTACACAATAATACAAGATTAATTACCAATAAATTTAACATAACAAGAATATTCTAAACTTATATATATTTTTATGATGTTCCGAAAATGCAAAATGTCTGTAAAATGTGAAATCATATCTATGGCCAGTCTTAATTTTTTAAGCCTGGGAGATCAAATTATTTTGAAGTATAAACTAAAAATTGTAAATCCGTACATAAATGGGCCATTTAATTCTGTTTCATGTATAATAGTAATATTAATAAACGTTGAATTATGATCATATTATAATATATAAGTATTAGGGTCAAGGATACTTACCAATAGTTTTTATCAGATGAGTAATATTTTTTACAAGTATAGTAAATAATTCCGTTTTATGGTAATTATGGCATTGTATGCATCGATAATGAATACTACTTCATCAACTACTTTGTAAATGATAAGAAAAAAGTAATTAGATTTGAGAATCATTATTATAACCGCTATAAGTTTGATTGTACTAACAAGTCAATACCAGTAAATTATTTTTCTTCGAACACTGGAAAAGTTTGTACTTAACTGTTATCTGAATTTGGAATATTCCAATAATTTTAGGAAATTCATACTTACAAAGTAAATTATTATCTGCATTTTCCAAGTTTTTCCACTCAGGGTAAAACCGTTATGCATTTTTCTTTTATTATAAATTTAATGAACTAGTGTAGGTAAGTATGTATATTCATGACTGCTACTTACTTACTACATACTACCTATTATCTATTATCTATTATATTATATCAACAATTACTGTTTGCAACTCATAAGAAGTCCTCTATAGTATGCGGGACTTTCTAATCTACCTAAAATTTTACAAATAATTTCTTAAAATATTTTGATAAATATATTTATAACTGATACATTACAATTTTATGTAATTATGCAATTGGAATTACATTATTTGACTTTGGGAAATTCACGGAACTCTATAAATCCTTTTATGATGTATAAATTCATAAAATTTTAAGTTTTTCAGATGACAAAAACGATTGGGATATTGCATCACTAAACAATAAATTTTCTGTTGCATAAAATTTATATTTTAATATCTTTATTTCTTTAATGTAACATATTATGCCGGCTACAGGTATGGTATAATGTTGATAAAGGTTCTTGCGAAATTAATATTTTTTACAAATTAATAACAAAGTAAACCATTAATTGAATAACAAGAATAACTTACTTTTTGCATTTTAGGAGTGACTACTTTTGATTTTCAGAGAGTAAAAGTGCTACTTTTTCTTTTGCAAATATGGTAGGAAAAATTAAGAAGTTGCCACTACAGCATTGTTTTAAAAAAATATACCGTTTTACAAAGTATGTTCAAAATATGATGTACAATTTTATATTAACTTTGTACTTGGGATTAAAAGTGGTACTTTTTAATGAGTAGTTTCAAACTTTAATTTTACCATTTTATCAGTAATTTTTAACATAAAATGTCATCAAAGCAGCAATAGATAAGAACTAATAGGGTAATATCATTATCGAAATTAGTCAAAATTTTTCTAATAAGTAATTTAACTCAACAAATGAGCACATTCGGTAAGTCCAATATTTGGCAAACATCACAAGTTTGAAGTTTTTCTTTCAGGGCCCCTTTATCTCGGCGAGGTCCCCGCACCCCGGAGTTTGTGGGATGTTTTATCGCCGCCACTGTTTTTTTGAGAAAAAATATAAACAATATAATTATTATTGTTTATAATTTGTATAACTACACTATTTGTTAAATTGTCTACTATTTTTATCATAACCTAATAGCTTAAACTAGGAGATAATAAGAAGATAAAGCTGAGAATATCAATAAGAAATATAAATATGGTAAACAATTAATTTTTTTCTTAAATACGGAAACGCTCTCCTACAAATTACAAAATATGTTATTTTAGTGAAAATTTGTCACGTTCGGCTTTTTCACTACGCTTTAATGAATATTCATGGTCAAAAATGTCAATTAAAGATATGTACACACCATACACAGTTTACTTTTTATTGTAAAATGTGAATAAATATTATTAAAATTTGTATCTTTTTGCAGATATTTTATTTTTTTTATTTTTTTCTAAACCGCACTCCAAACCTTGACCATGGAAGGAATATGTATTTAAATAAACGAAATTAAACTAATTTTTCTAATTTAAAATTCAATGTGTGCTAGGGTATCGATTGTAAAACTCCACTTATTATAATGATAAAGGTACTGATTTTTATATATTATTTTTAATTTTATTATTAATCTCCTGTTGCATGAATTCTAATGCAACAGTTGTTTCTTTAACATAATAAACAATTCATTTTTTGAACATAATTAAAAAATTGGGAGATTGAAATTTATCTAAGTCATAATAACGCGATAGATTATAAAATAATTTGATTACCAATAAGCGGTATTTAAAGACGAGTTACAGCGCTAAGAATAAAAAGAAGTGTTTTGATTTTTTCAATGATGTCATAAGAATTTACTTTCTCCTCTAATTTATGTCCGCATAATAGTATAATTTCTCACTAATTTCCTGAATCTCGATGCGAGTAGGTAACTCTCACTGTAAGAGTCGGTTCAACATATCTACGTGATTTTTGTATGTGCACAACAACATATTGATAAATGTTTATTTTTGAATAGCTTTATAAAGAATTAAAATTTTGTTTACTACCTACTTAGTACAACAGTTGACGATTAGTGCAGTGTTTCTATGTTTCATTAAAAATGCGTCACATAAAAAATTACTCTGAGGTTAGTCGTTTTCTAATAATTTCTTTTATAATATATTAATAAAATAATAAACAAATACATTTTTTTGTATTGAATAACAAATATTTAAAAAATATTAGTTATATTTCAAAGCTGTTAATAAATTTTTTTTCATACTTTTTTTTAATTTAGGATTTTTTAATTAATTTTTGTAACAGTAGTTTCTCCGAATGTTAATATTCAACTTGTAGGGAAATAATATTATGTATGTATGATGACATACTTTATCAAAATCCTATCAGAATTTTTCGGTTTACCTATTTTTTATTTTTTTGATTAAAATATACATATTATAAATTATTATTTCTTAGCTTGTTAATTTTTAATTTAATAATATTTTGTAATCCAGCATTTGGAATCGCGATAATTTTTGGTTATTTGAATTTTATTATAAACCGAATAATTTTGTATTAATTTTATAAATAAGAAAAATTGTAATTAGTAATCGTGGACTCTAAATATTCTAAACATTTGCTTTCTACTTTAGGCGTAAGTAAAATTTTTACTTACAATTATTTAAGATTTATTTTTAATAAGTAATTATTAAATTTGAAGGGCGGTGACGCTAAAGTAAAACAATACATTATTGCTTTCACAAAATTATGTAAATTTGAAAAGCTATCAAAAATAGTAAGTAAAGTGAACAGTAATTGTCACTAAAGGCAGCTTGCATATTCGAGATTAAATTGAAACCAATTAATGCTTCAAACTATCGCGTTCAAATGCAATATTTATTAATAAATAATAATATGTTTATTTATTAATAAACTTTTTTAAGTGAGTATTGTGTGTTGCCTAGCAACCTAACTTTGTATGTAAATTCTTGATTTTAGGAAAAATTCGATAATGCGGATTAACACTCAACTTCTTTGTATCTTTGGTTGATGTAATTATCTGTAATAACTTTGTATGTTATTTATTTGTAAATAAATATTAAAAACAATACTTAAACTTCTGATTAAAACGTGAACTTTACTACCTTGATACGCAAATAACTACAAATGTTTTTAATGATTTCATGATAATGGTTATACACATAAAAAATCTTTATTAAACTTGAGATTAATTTAACATTAATTTTGTCCTTCATTTTTCTACTTCAGACTTGGACCAAAACGGTGGTCAAATTAATAAAAGATCTCTTAATTACAAAATTAAAGGTTAACAGTTTCCTAAGTATCATATGCCGAAAATATATCTAAACAAAATTCATCTATATGAAATTCTACGTAAAACGAAACAAAAAATTGTTCTAGTGCCTATATAGTATCTGAGATATTGCTATACAAATACCTTGAATTTTCTTTAAAATTTAATCATCAGAATAATGCATTTTTCAGTTTTCCATGTAAACATTTGTTCCTGTTTATCTGATGCAAAAAGTTGTTCTAAGATCAGCGAAAGTATTCTTATTAACTTCATAAATTAAAAAAAAAATCCACAGAAATTCTAGTTCAAATTGATTATTTTTGCACATTCTTAAAAATGGACATAATCTAAATTTTAGATTTTTTTGTCATTTGCAAGGAATTTGTGTGGTAAAAATTTTTGTAAGAGGGCAAAACCGAAAACCTTATTTCATTTTGGAATTGCGGAAGATAATTAGAAAAAAATATATACCTAAGCTAAGAATAGATCATTGGAATTTACAAGGAATTAATTAAAATTTTTGGTGTATTTGAAGGCATTCTTAGGGCATTTTAAGAAATGTTTGACCTTTATCCTACCCCTCGGATGTAATTTTACCTATATTTCGAATTATCTTTCATAAAAATGTATTTTTATTAAAACTACTATTAAAAATCATTGAAATATTATCTCTGTTAATTCTATTTTGATCAATCGTTATCTATGAATTGTATGTTTCCTTTGAATTTTTATTTGAGTTTTTAAAATTTTCTGCTTGTCGGAAAAAACATTTTAAAATTAAGTAGTAAACGGAAATTAATAAATCTACCTTTTGATTAAAGTTCAGAAAGCACCAATTGTAATTCAGATTAGAAAATTGTTTAGTGAACAATTCCTAACACATTATTATGTAAGCCATTTCCTGTTATTGTATTGTATGTTATTTATATAATAATAACAACCTTTTTTTAAAGTAATACTACCATATACTAGTAGTAACTAGTGCGCAATGTGGTAACATGGCACATATAATTTAGAAGAAGAATTGATCAATGACCTTAACTAACCAATAAGTCATCTAAGCTGTTCGGGTTTATTAATAATTATACATTATTATACTTACTAAAACAAATTGCAATAAATCACGGATAGAGGTATACGGGGTTGATAGCATTTAAAATTGCTTTTGTGGTATATTTTATGTGGTTTTTGTAATCTTCTCTTATAACATAACTACTACAACAGTCACTAGCGTTATCTACTCTAATATAGTCGGCAAAATTTTCCTTAGTTATTTTTACCACTTTAATGACTGTTGCCCTATAAAGTAATTATTACAGTTTAAATTATTTTTTATTGCATAATAAATGTACATTTTATTCGACCAAGTTTTAAATTTTCGAATTTTGTAGAATACTTTCAGATAAGTGCAATACTTATGTTAGGTATTAGGTATAACAGTAATTGGCTTCCTTTGCCTATCAGAACTACCTATATTTGTATTGAAGTTTGTGATATGCTGTGAAACTATATAAAATTTTGAATTTTACGAGTAGGTCTATATTAAAATATATAATTCTTACACTAGCAGTAAATTTCCTATCAGGTAACAAAAGCTTATATTATTATTTATGACCTTTTAACTTATGTAAAATAACTGAGTGTGATAGTAAACGACATTTAATTAATATGTATTTAATTTGATGAGATTACTGTAACCATGTTCTTTGTATAGCTTTGTTACTAACATTCATTGAACTATTATTATAAGATTGAATCTGGCATTCATACATTTGTATTTTTGATTCTCCAATACTATATTACCATTTCAAAATTTTTGTTTTTCAATAAGTAATTTAATTGCTTAAATTAAAATTTATATTTATTAATTTATAATAAATTATTATGCTTTTTCTGGAATAGTTTATAAACATTGTCACTTTAAATTTCAAAACAAACTTGAAAAAATTAGTATAATTATTAAACTATCGTCAAATTATAAAAATGTAAATTCATTCATTAAAAATATACAAGTCATTTATCACCAATTATAATAATTTTTTACTTCACTATTAATAATTTTGATATATTATTTTCGATTCGTTTTATAGCTTAAGCGTCGTGACCCAGTTTCCCCTAGGCTGTATTCAAACATATAAAGGGCCTATAGTTTAACTTGGGCTCAAACCACGAACGTGTTTTTATGACAAATTTCAGTGGTGGTTTGCCACCATAGAGCAGTTGTTTCGCCTGGATTTGAACCGGGTACTTGTCATTTTTAAGAGTCAACGCATATGTAACTAATCTATAACCTTTCCCGATATAGCACAAATAAATTACATAAAAATGTTTCATGATGACTCTCGAATCATCAAGAGCGATTAGATGAATTATTTGTGATAATCTCAATAAACGGAAAATCTTATTTTTATTATCTTGAATAATATTACAATTATGCTGACGTTGACGTATCGATAAAAAATAAATCGATTTTAATTCCTCGTGTAATAAACTTGATTCTAATATAGCGTATACACATTAAACTCGATAAATTATAAACTTTAATTCAATTATACTTATAGGTAAAAAAGATAAAAACAATTATCAAGGAATATTAATTAAGTATTTTAATCTTAGATGATTTCGATAGATTTACGATCAGTTTAATTCCATTTACTGGAAATATTAAATGTAAAGTTTGAGTAACTTTTTCATTTAATACAAATATGTAAGTTTATAATATTTATTTGTTTTTATATATATATATATTTTAAGCGTTTTTAACTGCTAAGGTCATTACGCATTATATATTTTTGTTTTATGATATTATTAATTTATCAATAAAAGTAATTGCATCGATATTGCTATTAATTCGAAATTAAAACTATAAAACTCGAACATATTACTATGTAATTAAAATTAAAGACTTGGCAAGATATTTCGTTTTGCTTTTTGGCAATTTTAATTATTTTCATAGAGCTTTTAGTTAACTGAATTAGAAATCGTCCTGTTTGTCTTTGAATTTTTCCGTACAAGACGTGAGATTTTTTATCGAGGCTTTAGCCGAGAAATGGTTTGCAAATTATTTTTGTTTGAAATAAAAGCGGTTATGCGAATACTAGGATAGGTAGCCATGCTACGTACCTGTAATACTTCTGTAATTTTGTAATTATTGCTGGAGGTTGTGGGTGAAAAAATTACTTTTCCGCACAATGCGGAAAAACCTATTTTACCTTTCTCATCAGCTCGAGAATAAATCGGCAGATTTCAGCACTGTAGTTCTATCTCTATCTAGATTTATCTAGATCAAAAATAGGTGCAGGTGAACCGAAATTTGATCGAAAAATTAATATCTACATAAAAACTTTATTAATTGGATATTTCAATACTCTGGAAGTATAATTGGTATTTCAGTAATTAAACAATATTTAATTTTTGCAAATTTTTTAATTGTATGCTGATGTAATTATTGAACAATTAACTGGCTAATTGAAGTTATCGGTAATCATAACCTAATGCACATTCAGTTAGTGATTTATTTTATGATCACATTACGCGCCAGCTTTGAAAATCATTAAATTTTAACTACACTAAGAGAAAAGAGTTGGTAAATTGAACGAATCTGAAATTTTGAATCTTTTCTTATTGAATTAAACGAAATTTCATTGAATTAAACAATCTTTAGTTGTTACAAGAAATTCAAAAATGTTGTTTCAATATAGGTATTATTTTGGTTAAATAAATATTAGTTGATTTAATGTTTGTAATGGGTTCAAATAAGCTTCTAGGATACTATCGTTGAATTAATAAAATAGTTAGATTGGAAGAAAAGAAAACCAATGAAATTCTTGAACGAAACTATTATTTTGTCTTGTTGTGGCGTTTTAGTAGGTATATATCATTTCAATGCAAAATTTGATTAAACCGCGAATTTTAATCAGCTAACTGAACATAATAGAAGCTTGAAAAATATACGAGCCACTGCGCAAGTTTATTGGGTTGTAGTTGCAGTTTGATTTTTATGCGTTTGAAAAGTGCAATAAAAATGGATACTACAGTTATTAATTCTTTAAAAGTCAATACCTTTGAGGATTACTTGTTTAAATTTATTTATTCATAAAATGCACTACTGTTAATACAGTAATACACTTATTGTGTTAATACACCTATTTGGATGGTTCAACATTGAATACGCATTCAATTTACAGTGCTAGCATGATAATTTAATACCATCATAAGTGTAATGTATACTCGAGAAATGGTACTACGCTTTATATTAACGTAATTATATTTTTCTAACAATTACACATAATATTTTACGACAACCATTTTTCTTGCTCAGCGTCCCCTTGTACCCCACCAACCCACAATTTCCCATATACTACAATAAGTTACATCAAAAACCTGAAATGATTCAAACAATAGAATAAATTGTTTAATTTAATGTACAGAAATGGTTGATACAATGTACCTACTTGGTTAGTTCGAAAAATGCGGAATGTTTAACCAACGTTTTTAGCAAGGTTCTATTAACGTACCGACAGCTTTAGTGTATAGTTAATTTTTATTCAATTAACAAAACGAGAACGTTCAAGGAAATACTCCTCGTGTTAAATAACGTAAAAAAATTAACATTTTGTTGCACTAGTTTAATGCACGTTTTGCATTCGCCACCCGTAATGCAAAAAATTTGTTGATTGAATCGTTTATCGTTTGATCAAGCAGTTTTTTTCTCTCAGTGTAATATTCTTACTAAACCAATAATTTTACATAAATTTTAAAAAATACACCTCTTGTTGTATTACATAAAATTGTGTCATTAATAAGGTGCTTGAATGGTTGATATTTGGTCACTTTAAATTAGGGGATGGTAAAAAGGTTACTGCAGATATATGTAGATCTACAGGATATATATTCATATGTATAGATATAGAATTTTAACCTTTACCTGACTAAAATAATTAAAAAACTTTTCTTACCAAAACAGGGTTAGCAATAACCCTCTCTTGTTTATTATTTATTCGTATAAAAAAATGTATACATATTTTGGCATTAATATAATTTTGGTTATTATAGCTTATGCTTCAATAAAGTGATTTAGAAAAATTCACAAAAGAAAAAGACAACAAAAATTATTTAACATGTTACAAAGGAAAAAACTAAATTTTGGGTCAAGGTTGACCCAGTTTCAGTAAGGCGAAGGTTAATAGTAGTATTTAGTTAAATTGTCGATTAATTCTGAATTATTTATGCTATTTATGCATCATTCTCAATAGAAAATTTTTCATTTTTCTTATTTTTCAACAAAAAAATTTTAAAATTTACCACTCCAACAACAAACATTTACATCAGTTCCATTATAGTGTAGCTACTATATTATAATATGTAACTATTACACACCTCCGATTTTAGCAGTTACAAATTTAAATTTCTAGGGAATACATAATTGAAAACTTATAAAGATGTTATAATATCAAAGTAATATAAATTTAAAAAAATAACTCAATGGTTTGTAGTACAGAATTACTTGAAGTAACTCTTGAGATTGTATTGTACTTTACTAATAATGCTTGGAAATTATCTGAAAAAATCACTGAAAACTGTTTCGATACCATAGAAATGACAACTAATTCCACTCAAAACTTTTATGTTGTCCTTATTAAATTTTATATTATTTAAAATTCAAATACTTGATTAATTTATTTGCGATAATGTACTTAGTTTTCGTTGTATTACTAAATATAGTTATATTTATCTATGTTATCAGTGGCAGCTGTTACATGGAGAGCGATGAGGATCCGTCCTCCCAAAATATATTAGTCATTATTAAATTTCAAATCATTAATTATTATTACCACCTTTGACAGCATAAGCGACTGCTTTGCTTTTTCAGTTCATGTTGTAAAGTGAAGTACTATCGACCATAATTAATTAATGTAACACTGACCTCCTAGTGGAATTTTTTATTCTTTCAGTAGAAATATATCTATTATCTGTATGTCGCAGCGATATGCACTGTGGGGTCTAGGGAATAACCTCCAAACATCGCACTAATTGTATGGAAAGGGGTAAAGTAAACTGCACTCCAAATCTACCTGATAATGGTAAACTGCACCCCAAGTAAACTGCACAAAATTTTCCAAAGTAGTAAACTGCACCCCAAACATTTTTCAGGTAAAAGCTGCACCCCAAAAATACGGGGTTATACAGAGTATAACAAAATTTATTTTGTTATACGATTAAATTTATTAATCTCGTGATTGTTATATAAAATTAACTCGAGTTTTGTTTTTTTTGTTAAATTATTTTTGTAAAATAAGCATTTAGTTACTGGATTAAAATTCTTTTTCGCTCTTGCTTGGTTGCGCTATTGCTTCAGATTGAAGTTTTTGAAAGCGGATGACGTTTTGGAAGCTTACTATGATTTATTAAAAATCAAACCCATTAATGCCAATCTAGAAAAATTTTGTGAATATTTATTCACTACCTATGCGGATGAAAAGCCATGTTTCTTCCAATGATTTGGGCCAAGGCGTCTGCGGATTTGATTTCAACAACTAATGGTTGTGAATCGTTCCATGCCGCATTTAAACAGAACTTTAATTCTATTCGCCCCAATATATACAAATTTGTATATCCAACAGTGTTGGAAAACCACCTACGCAAAACAAAACTTCTAAACAAACGCAAACAATTGTTACTGATTTTATTACGAAAATACGAAACTATGGAAACTCCTTTTTAGGATGAGAAGATTATAATTTTTACTTTTTTGTTATAATTATTGCAGTATAGGTAAAATTACAACCTATCCAGTAACATATCGGAATTTTAGAGTATTTTGCGTTTTTTTAAAAGCTTCTTTTGTAAGAATATATTTTTATATTATGATTTAAATGTTGTGATTTTGTTTAAAAAGTGAGAATTTTCGGGAGTAACTGTTTTGATTTCATTTTCTAGTGTTTTCTGATGTTGGCGAAATAATTACCTGTTATCTTCTAATAGTAACTTTTTAATAAATCCTAAAATCTCGAGATCAAAATAATTAAAACAATTTTTTTTACAAAATTTAAAACAAGAAATTTTAAATTATTTTAAGTAATTTCGACAAAATGATTCTAAAGGTTGATATGAACATACCTTATCAGCAAATACAGTTTGTTGCACTTGCTTGTTGCTTATATAGTTACATAGCTTACAACATAATAATATGAATTTACCGCGTGAATCTTGAATAGATTTAAAAAAATAGCAGTTAAAAAATATATTTTTTCAATTAAATTTCTTTTCATCGATACATTAAAAAATAATATTAATTGTCTTTCGCTATTTTGCAATATCAAAATAATATTACTTATTTTAAATTATAAAATAAATAAGATACCTACTACATGAAGTAATGAAACTATTGCCTTAATAAAAAAAGTGCAAGAATGGCTAATATGGGTAATACTAAAACGTTGCTAAAAACTCAATACGTGTGTGACTTTTGCAAATACCAAACATTACAATCATTTTGAATTAGTCACATTCTAATTGCTACATGGAAATGCCGAACTTTATAGAAGTAGAAAATGAAATTTACAAAAGTTTAATTATGTTTTCATTAAAAATGTCTATAATTTTTAGAATTTCGATATGTCGACCAACGTGACGGCACAACACCATTATGTTTCCCGATCGAAACGTGGACAAATGCTGGGTAGCTTACGGGGTTTTCGAGGATGTACAATATGGTTTACCGGACTCTCGGGAGCAGGAAAAACCGCCATTTCGTTTGAGCTTGAGGCACGTTTGGTTTCCAAAGGAATTCCTGCTTACGGACTAGATGGAGATAATGTAAGAACTGGATTAAATAAAAATTTAAGCTTTTCGAAAGAAGATAGAGAGGAAAATATCAGAAGAGTTGCTGAAGTAGCAAAACTGTTTGCTGACGCTGGCCACATTTGCTTATGTAGTTTTGTGTCTCCATTTGCAGAGGTACTAACTCAGTTTTTAATTGCAATTTTAAATAAAATATTACTGTTGTTATTTTTAGGATCGTGAGTTAGCAAGACGTATACATCAAGATTTTAAGTTACCTTTCTTCGAAGTATTTGTCGATACTCCAATAGCCGTTTGCGAAGAACGCGACGTTAAGGGATTATATTTTAAAGCTCGCCAGGGCTTGATTAAGGGATTCACTGGAATTGATCAAGAATATGAAAAACCGGAAACACCAGATCTTGTAATAAAAACAGTTAATTCGACAATAGAAAATTGTGTACAACGCGTTATTGACTTATTAGAAAAAAATGTTTGTAGAACAAAAATTCCAATAATTTATCAAAATAATAAAACCATTGATTTTAGAATATCATTCCAACATTCAAAAATTATGTCGAAGCACAAGATTTATTTGTGTCAGATAATATATCAACTGCTACCAGCAATGGAATGGAAAAGTTTCCAGAATTGAAAATAAACGACATAGATTTACAGTGGGTTCAAGTTTTAGGGGAAGGTTGGGCAGCACCGCTTAGAGGATTTATGCGCGAAAAGGAATATTTACAAGTAATTAAATTTATTTAGTTTAAAATTTAATTATAATATTGTCAATGGCCTAGCAGTCATAACAAATTTATCAGTTCATTTCGTAATTATGTTAATATTTTATATATTGTACCAATACGTGGTGAACGTAAGGAACAACGATAAGGAAATTTTTTTATTTGTAGGCTTTGCACTTTAACGCTATCGAAGTATCAGACTTTACCATAAATCAAAGTATTCCAATTGTATTAGCCATCTCGACGGAAGACAAAGAAAGATTGCAAGACTCGAAAGCGATATCGTTATGTCATAATGGAATTTGTTACGCTGTACTACGCCAACCAGAATTTTATTACCACAGAAAAGAAGAAAGAGTTGCAAGACAATTTGGAACAACTAATCCAGATCATCCATACATTAAGGTACTCATTGTATAATTATTATTATGCACAAAGTTTTCACAGATAAAATTCTAATAAAAAATTTATTGAAAATGTTTCTTTTCATTTTTAGTTGATAAATGAATCCGGAGATTGGTTAGTAGGAGGAGACCTACAAGCCATCAGACGTGTGACTTGGAATGACGGATTAGATGAATATCGATTTACACCAAAAGAACTTAAAAACATCTTTAAGGAAATGAACGCTGACGCCGTTTTCGCATTCCAGGTAAATATACACTTGCGTTAATAATAACTCTTTTAAAATGGTTCATTTCAATAGTTAAGAAATCCAATCCACAATGGTCACGCTTTATTGATGACCGAAACTAGAAAGGAACTTCAAAGACAAGGTTTTCAAAATCCAGTGTTACTTCTTCATCCTTTAGGCGGTTGGACCAAAGACGACGATGTACCTTTAGCGACACGTATTCTTCAACACGAAGCAATTCTTGACGATGGTTCGTTGGATAAATCAAGCACAGTGTTAGCTATCTTTCCAAGTCCTATGATGTACGCTGGCCCGACAGAAGTAGGATTTAATTTCTAACGTTTTATTCAGTTATTTATTTTTCTTTTAATTTCAAGGTACAATGGCACGCAAAATCTAGAATGAACGCCGGAGCAAATTATTACATCGTAGGAAGAGATCCCGCCGGAGTACCTCATCCGCTTGGCAAGGAAGGTTCTATTGATGGAAATTTATACGATGCTACTCATGGTGCGCGTGTATTGAAAATGGCCCCTGGCTTAGAATCCCTAGAGATTGTTCCATTCCGTGTAGCGGCATACGATCTCAAACACAAGCAAATGAGAATTTTTGATCCAAGCAGAAAAAGCGATTTTGAATTTATATCTGGAACTAAAATGAGATGTAAGTAATGTTTATCCTTTTGGAATAACAATTCATTTGGGAAATTTTAGCGTTAGCCAGATCCGGTGAAAACCCACCCGATGGTTTTATGAGCCCAGCAGCATGGAAAGTTTTATCCGAGTATTATCAATCATTAAAAACACAATAAGTTATAACTTTTATAATTCAACTTTGCACAATTGTAATTTTTCAAATTTGAAATAAATAATAACAATGCAAGTAAATATTTCAATCTTTATGTATTTATTTGAATACATAATACTTGCACGTTGTGTACTGCACACATGAAATGGGTAGAACAATTTTAAGTGTTATCTCATTTTTAGTATTTATTCTTGAAATAAAGATTTCAATTGTTGTACATAAAGCTTTTATTCAAAAACTATGATTATTTTTTTAAAAAGATTAATAAACAAAATTTATTTTTAAAATGACTTGTGTAGAAGTAGGTATCCATCTAATGGCGATAGTCTACCGAAAATATTCTATAGATGATGTTAATACAATATTATTTTTTTAATAATTATCAAAAAATGTATTTCAACTTTAGTGGTAGTTCAATAAAGCGTTGGGAAAGCACAATTCTATTTATTTTCTAATTAGATTTCAACCAGCTAAATTACAAAGGAATAAACTAGATAATAGACAAATTCTTGAGTGTTTATTTTATACAATTATTTTTGGCCATAAATTGCATTCGAAAATTAGGTTTCGATCAGATCACTCAACAATCATTCAAATCCTCCGACTAACAGAACGCATCATAGAAAACTGGAAGGAACTGGAAAATTCTTCCTGTACGCAGCTAAAGCTTTTGACAAAGCACGCCACTCGTTCAAGTGCTGGCTTGCTCTCTTTATCAGATATCTTATCTTTATCTCATTAGAGTTTAACCCCTCTGAACGCTTCCAACCTTCCTGCCGACTTCCGGCCACCTTTCTCTCCAAACAGATATCTACAAATTAGATAGGAAGCAAAATACAGATATCAGAGAAGAACTAAATATTTTCAACTTGAACACCAAAATATATGAATATCGAGAAGCTTGGAAACAGCATCTAGAAAGAATGAGCAACATTCGGCTACCAAAACAACTCTTGCAATACAAACCAATCGGCAGACCTAAGAAACGGTGGATTGACCAAAGGTGGCGTAACGGGCAAAACTAAACCTAAGACGTGCACCAGCAGCAGAAGAAGAAGGAAAAGAAGGATTTTCTGCTGTTTCCACCACGAGAACGGCCCGAAATAGAAGGAGACGGTTAAGGAAGTAGAGGGGAACGCGTAGACAAAATTTTGTTTGGAAAAATTTCTTTCGTTTTCGAAATAATACGATTTTTAATTTTTCGTTGCACCAGATACAGGTACATCCGGTACCTGTTTCCACTTTTTGCACTTTTGTTACACTTTTCTTTTATTTTCGTCGCCCGTTGCAAAAAATCGGTTTTTTCTGTTTTTCGAGTCGTCGCAATTTTTCGGGAATCTCGTTAATCCATTCGAGTTACGATTTTTTTTGGAATTTCGACTCGAAATTTTTTGTGCACCTGGCCGCACGAAATCGGTGGGGATTTATTTAGTGGCAGGGGGAATTTTTTCGCTCGATTTTTCGTCATCTCGCACCGTTTTCGAGTTATCGCAATTTTTAGAGAATCACGTTAATCCATTCATACAGGTCGTGAGGGCTGTTCTCGAGATAATAAGCACGAAAGATATGTTTTGATTAAAAAACACTACATCTGTTTGAACGCTATTTTCTCTCACTCTATGGCTCACGCAAAAATGAAACAAGTTACTGTTGTTGGATCATAAAATTATCTAACTAAAAGGCTCCGCACACTTTTCACATACACCTTACCGTTTTCGAGTTATGATGCTGCGAAGTTTACAGAAACATTCATTTCCACTCCATCTTTGAGGTGTCGGAAAATGATGGAAATTCCAATGAAGATGATTGATAGACAAACCCTATGACATCGCATGGATTAGAACCTCCTGGGGGAAAATATGTAAAAAAAATGCACCGCGCAATCTACCTCAAAGTCGGTGTGGAAATAAATGCTTTTGCAAACTTCGCAACATTATATCGCGTCAAAACGAAGAAAAAATATAAAATTTGCTTTAAAACGAAAGAAAATTTTGTTGAGAAAAAGAAGTTTATGGCAAAGAAAATTTAAAACTTACCTCTCGTTAATCCATTCACGAGCATATAAATTCCTACCTTTTCAAACGGGTGGTTATCTTTTCCTTCAACATTTTTGATTTCAACTTCTTTCAATTTCTTTGATTTCAAATTTCTTCGATTTCTTTGTTTAATGCACTTTATTATTTTCGACTGTCAAAAATCAAGTGACAACCGAAAATTAAGATGTGTGCCAAATTTCATCTTGCGTCTAACGATAGAGCTCGGCTCCTCTAGATTTTTGTTTGGACTTTGCAGAAAAAGTAGTAGGGAAGTCTCATTTAGATTAAAATTTTCTTTGTTGACATCCGCTGAATCTCCGTTGCGTTGCCGCTCTGCCTCGTAAACGCAAAAATTCACTTTCAATCCGAATACTGCAATGTACTATTTTTTAACCTATAATTTTAAGAAAATATAGATTTTAGATAAAAACCCAAAATTAAAAATTAATTTATTTTCTTTTTCTTTATTTTTAAAATAACCCCACAGCTTCGTTTATTCTTAATTTTAAATGTAAAATTAAATTGAATTTAAAAAATGCAAGTTAAAAAATAGCAAATGAAGTCAAGTTTGAAAAGATGCGCGGCATTCAACGCATGTTCCACTACTGTCAAACATGCTGTTCTGTGTCAAGCCGACTGTCACAGAACCGACTGTCAAAAGCCAGTAAGAAGTTGTATTTTCAGTTTGATGATTTTATAATTTCTAATATAATAAATTAACAAGTTATTGTAAATGATTGCTAATAATGGCATTTCTTTGTCCCGTAAGAATTCGCAGAGGCAAAAAGAAAAAACGTAAGAAATTAGTTTTAATTGATTGTTTTTAACTTTTGTAAATGGTGTAAATACAGTTAGGTATTTGTAAATACTTACCATATAATTGAGTTTAAATAAGTTGAACCACTTTTTTACTTTTGGAAATATGACATTGAATGCATTATTAAAAAGTTTTTCCTTTAGCAGCAGGTGCAGATGGGGACAAAGAGTTAATGAGAACGGGTTCGGGACTAACACCTGGAATGGGTCGAATCACAGGTTCTGCAAGCATAGAAACTTTGGTTCGTGTAGGCATTGAAAAGGAACACGGTTTATCGCCCGATAGCAAGATGGTTGTGTTACATGATTTTACTCCATGTGTCGACGATGAACTCGAAGTTAAAAGAGGACAAATTGTTAATATTTTATACAGAGAAAATGACTGGGTCTATGTTATTGCTATGGATTCGCGTCAGGAAGGTTTTATTCCTCATTCGTATTGCACCCCTTACAATAGTCATTTAGCCGACCTGGCTGTTAAGAAAAAATTACCGAGAAACGGAGTTCAAGCTGCATCATCTGATCAAGCAGAATCTAGTCATGAAACGTATGTATCTACTTTAGATTTACTTTAGAGATTACATTGCTTTGTTTATTTAGAGATATAGCTGGAGTTGACACAAGCGACTGTGATTCGATAGGAAAAAAGGCAGCTGGGGCTGGATCGCCAGTAAGCTTACATTCGGAGCCCGACATGCTTCCATTTTCCAAAGATCCTTCTGGTCGGTACATAGTTCTTTATACCTTTATAGCAAGAGACGAGAACGATGTGTCGGTAGAAAGAGGTGAATTTGTGACAGTTTTAAATAGGGAAGATCCAGATTGGTATTGGATCGTTAGAAGTGACGGTCAAGAAGGTTTTATTCCATCTGGATTTGTTTATCCCGCCGATAACGTCATACAAGGTAAAATTATTGTTTTTTCTGTCCTAAATTAACAGTCACTTACGTTTTAAATGTATTTAGGTCACTTAAATGCCGCAACCAATCAAAACTTTAATGGCATCACGTCACAAAATAATCCTCATTTAGTAAATTCCTCCAGTGCCGATGATTTACGTTTTCATGGTACCGAATTAGTTATGCTTTACGATTATAAAGCACAAGCACCTGATGATTTGTCTGTGAGACGCGGTGATTGGATATATGCAGATTTAACCAACCAAACTGTCGACGGTTGGTTATGGGCTTATGCACCTAAAACACGAAAATATGGTTTTATTCCGAAAGCATATGCAAGACCGCCTGCAATGACAAGTTTGTAAGATGTTTTTACCTGATAATGAATTCCGTCCAGTTTAGGAATAATCGGTGATTTAATATTTTTATTTGCTTCAACTATAAAGAGAATATGCGCTATTTTAAGAGACATCAAAATTTGATTTATTCCATGTGTATATAAAACTATTTAGTTTACTTGAAATTTAATTTTGCCATTTGTTTCGTTACTGCTCTTTTAATTTAACATAAGCACTTGTTTTTTCTACAAGTTGAACTTTTCAACAACTTTTTATTATTTATTGAGTTATGATTTTTTCATCAACTCTTTTTAAGCCACAAATTTAAGAAACTAAAATTATCGTTTTAGAAATAATTTTTTACTACAGTGCGATTCGCCAAGGTGGTTAGTTATAATTGTTTTTTTTTAAAGTGGAAGTCTAATTTCCTATTTTAAATAAAATATTATGCATTTTTTAAAAACAAATTAAATGCTTTTGTTTTAATTTTTACTAAACATTTTGAGATACTTATGTTTGCATTTCTATTCAAATTTATAATATGATTTTCTCTCTTTAACAGACCCATTGGGTGAATCGCCCTGTATTGTGCTTTCTTTTTGTGATGTAGGTAATTATCGTAAGGTAGACTATTAATTATTTAAGATTAATTTCTAATTTAAGCTACAATTTTTAAGACTTATTTCTTTTGATATAAAATTTAATTCAATATTTATACCAATTTTGATTTTAAAACTTGGTTGATGCAGTGAATGCTGCCTGGGACAAGAAAGAAAAAATTAAATGGTTTAATATTGTTGCCAATAATTGTGATTTTTTTTATAAAACGAAATATGTGCTCATTTTAAGTGCCTTTTAGATATTAAACTTGTATATTTTAAGGTTTATACATCCAATTCAATAGTAACAGTTAAGTTTAAAGATTTTATGCTATTTTTATACTTTTATATATTTTTATGTACTTCATTTAAAATTTATCATGATACAATAAAATCGTATTAAGATTCGATGCAAGTTTTTTTACTTTTTGGGCCAAAGCCATTTGCTCTGTTAGTTATGGCACATTGGTAGGGCTAAACGACAAAGAAATTATGTTTGTTAAATATTTATTAACAATATTATACGTTATATAAATAGAAAATTAATTATGTATGTCTACACTCAATAACTTTGTAATACTTCTTACTTGGATGCTATGCAATGCAATATTTGATTTAAATTTTAAATATATTATTTTACGTATCACTTATTTCAATATACAATCCAAATTAATAATTGGGAATAACCTTAATTTTTTCTAGTAGCCCACAAAGGATCCAGCTGGTTTAAAGGATCTTCGTCTATGAGATTATCTGTTGTTATATTTACAGGAGTATCGACAGGTTGTGGCGACTGAATATCTAAAATTACAACAAAAATCAAACTAAAATGGTCATATTTAAAAAATACCTACAGCTTGATTTTAGATTTTTCAAATAATTAAGAAAAGCATAATAAGCAAATTTAAAGTGTTCTCGATCACGAATAATATTTTTTCTCGATATCGACATTGTAGTAACGATGGATTGCAAGTCTGGTAACAATTTCGGATTAATCAAAACTTCGATTATTGCTATTATTAAAAGACAAAACAATCCACTTCTACCAATACCAGCCAAACAATGCACCAATAAAGGACCATCTAAATTTTTCTCATCTTTCATAATCTCGGTCACATAATTTACCATGGCAGCAGTACTGGGGAATAAACTGAAATTTGTTTTTTTTAAATCTCTCCTTAAAAAGTCCCACCTACCCATTATTACCTTCCAGGCCAAGCAGTAAATTGAAAATGTCGAATTAAACGTGATTTACGCTCTTGTAAATGATGAACCAATATTATCGATGCAGTCCAAAATTCTGTTACTGTTGAATTTTGTAAACTTAAGGAGAAATTTCCCACTGAAATTGGACCATTTTCATCTTTGGGCCAATATTTATCTTGATCCATTTCTGCATCATCAATTAAACAGCAAATTACTTCAATATTTTGTTCCCATACCATAGTCCAAAAATCATTAAATGTTGACTGCAGCGGTGCTTGAGTTACAATAAAAGCAGGTGCGTTTGGTGTTACATCCTGAAATTAAAAAATTTAACAAAACAAATTTAATCATGCTTCTAAAAAAACCTTAATATATGAAGCGTTGATATAGTCATCCTTAGTAGAAATCAAGTTAACCTTAGTTTGATCGAAAGGTAAAATATCGGGATACCTATTCTTCAGAGGATAGCATCGAGCCACCGATATACTATTACGACTTTGTTCAATATCCTGCTTGTCCTGCATTTCCTTCCATTTAATATCCAAGGTAGTAGGCCCGTTTAGCGTTTTCGTTGTCAACATATCAACAAATTTTTCAAACTTCTCCAATTCTAATAAAAATTGGCGTGCAACTTCAGGATTTTTTAACGAATATTTCTCCAAGCGTTTCTTTTCAGGATTTTTGTTCAAGTTTTGAGATTCATTTAACTTGTCGTCCACTTTCAGAACTTGAGCTATATTTGTGATTGCTGGTTCACTAGGTTTCGTGTTTGGTGTTTCTTGTTTAGTTTCAATTTTACTTTGTGGAATTAAAGGGGCCTGTAAAAATGTAAAAAAAGAGTATTCATATAAAATGACTGGACTAATAAAATATTAATATAAATAAAATGTTTAAGTAAACTAACCTGGTTGACAGTAAAATCTAATCCCGATAACAAATCAATGTTTGAGGCTTCTTTCTGTACTTGTTTAGGCAAATCGGTAGAGACGGTTGTTGTATTGCTTGCAGGATAAGTTGTACTAGCAGCTGGATTATTAACTCCTGTAGCTGTATAATTGGAATAATTTGTATAATCCACTGTGGAATTTGCTGGTTGATAGGTGTAACCTGAAGGGAAAGTAGTAGCTTGTTGTTCACTATATGGTTGATATAAATTTTGAGTTCCTACATAGGAAGTAGGATTTGAATAAATGTTTTGATTATATGAAGCATCTGCAGAATAGTTTGACTCATATTGGTATGGCATTTGATTATAATTGGTAGAAGCTTGACTAGAACCAAGATTTGTTGACAACGAAGGTGCTTGCATGTAAGTATTGTTTGGCTGAATGTAAGTACTGGTTGTGGGAATGCTGTTAGTTGGAATTTGATAAGTTGAAACATAACTTCCGGCTCCATCAACTGTTGAAGAATTAAATGAAGCTACATTGTTATCACCATAAACCGATGTAGAGGTTAAATTATACAACGAATTGCTCGATTCAATGTTGCTGGTAGGAATTTGATAAGCTTGAGGGTGTGCTTGTGAATATGAGTTTGGAACTTCGACAGATGATCTTAATTTGTCAGGTGCTGCTGTAGTCATTTCACCATAAGATGGTACAAATGTTTGACTGTATAATGTAGCGTTTGGTTGAACATAAGCAGAATTTGATTGAATGCTACTAGTTGGAGTTTGATAAGAAAAATTTGTTTGATCGTAACTACTAGGCATGGCAACTGGAGGTGCAATTGTTGAGTTGCTCTCTGAAGGAACTTGATTATAAAGTGCAGTATTTGGCATATGCACGCCTGTTGCATATGCATAATCATTCGTTGCATATAAATACGGTGCCGAATAAGCATTAGCAGTTTGCATCCCAGGTGTAGAATTATCTGTTGAATACATAGTTGAAAGTTGTGGTCCTTGCGATGATGAATTATCAACCGAATAAGTGGTTGCAAGAGGTACATGGCTTGGCAAAGAACTATTTGATTGATAATATAAATTTTGATGTAATTGTTGAGGTGTCGAACCTAAAAATTTAATATTAAAATTTTGATACAATAAAAGGAATTAATACCTACTAGTGGGATATCCGTAGTTCTGATCTGGAACAACATGTTGTTGTTGACTTTGAGTTTCAACAGGTTGTTGATTTGACATTAAAGTAGCCATCCTGCTACTCAAATCATCTTGAACTGTTTTTTCGGCATATGGTTGATATGCATAATTACTATTACTGTAGGTTGTGCTTGTGTTTGATGGAGGAACCTGTGATGTATTGTAATATAAATGGCTCTGATAATTAGCATAATTGGTTTCTTCGGCAGAATAAGAAGGTAAAGTGTCTGTATTCATTTCAGAACCAACAGGGGTGGGCCTCACACCTGGAGGCCACACTTGTTCAGGTGGTAAATTGGATGCAACACCAGTTACAGTTTTCGAATACAGAGACATATCTGTGGGTAAAGAATCTTGTTTTCTGGATTCCAAATAGTCTTTAAGTTTAGGTCCACTACTTATTGTGGTGGTCACAATCTTCTTCTTATTATTTTTAGCCAACATTTGCTCACGTTCTTCGTCCTGAACTTTGGCAGTACTTTTAATTCGCTGCAATAATTTTGATACGTTAGTTTCAAGTTTGTTGTAGAATTCTAATCCTTTGTTAGCTTTTGCCAGCAAATCATCATAGGTATCGAATGAATTTATAAGTGCAGATAGGGTATTCGATCGTTTGGTTAAAACGTCTTGAAGATATCGTCGGGTTGGTGTAAAATTGGCATATGTATCGATAAGAGCTTTTAGGATATTTTCCTGTGCCATCATATTTTGTTCCAATAGAGCTGCCTAAAAAAGTAAAAAAATGTTCTTTTTTGAGTTTTCATAGTTCATAGGTAAATTCTTACTTGCTTCTGATGCTTCTGTAATTCCTGTTGAAATAAAGCTTCCAAACTAACTTCAGGTTGGCGAGTAACTAAAAGACTAGTAATATCGTCATTTTTAATACCATCTCGAAATTGTGTCCATAACAAAGACCGCTGATTTTTCATTTCGTCAACTTTACTTAATAAATTTTTTATTTCTATAATAGCAACTTCGTTTACTTCTTCTATAAAGAATTTAAAATGATTTTGTTATTACTTTATCAATTTAAGTAGGGAACTTACTGCTCGGTAATTCAATAGATGGAATTTGAGGTTTTAATTGAGCTAACGGAAGTGCTAAAATTTTAAGATTCGCAATATGTGCCGTCATAGCTTTATGTAAGTTTAGATTTGAGTCTGAAGCTTTGGAATGAGCTTCCTGATATTTGTTATACTCTCGGGTTAAATCGGTAGCTATAATACCTGGCGGTCTTGAACCCATTTCTTTTTGATACAACTCTTCCGATTTTTCTTCTTCCTAAACACCACAAATTTTATAAAACAAAGATTAAATCAAAAATGCGTTTACCTTTAATATCTCGTCAATTTCATGAAGCATAGATTCCACATCGTGATATGTACTAGAAAGTTTGGACATAGAAGTAACTAAATCTTGTATCGCATTTGGTTTAGCAGACATTGCAGCAGCTCGATCAATTAAATCTTGAGTAAAACCACTAGCATTTTGCATCTTAAAAAAATTGTTAATGTACTACTTTCCAGTACAACTAAAACTAAAAATTTACATGCGTTAAAACTTCAAGTTTCATTGAAGACATAAATTCTGCCAAAGCCCTATCCTTATTTTCAATCATTTCGCCCAATTGTCGCAGCATTTGGGCCTTCTGTTCGCTGTATAAAGATGAAGCTTCGTGTGCTTCCAAGGGAACTAATCTTGCAAAAATATCTTGACCAGAAACCTATAACAAAGATCCTCAATTCCATTTTACGAAAGAATATATTATAATTACACAATTAACCTCAGTATCGTTGATACTAAATGGAATTCCTTTAACTAGAGATGCACCCTTTACTTCTGGTAATGCATCTCGATCTGGCACTTCCTCGTGATAAATAAATTCGTTTTCATTCTTGGCGGCTTTCTTCTTACCTTCAACGACATCGCCTGTAAATGCTAAAGCTTCATTTATTTCCTACAAAAAATAATAGTTCATAAAAAGATGCAACCCTCAATGCTAAATATTTACTGTTTGGTGACTCAAATTAGATGCCTTTTTGCAAGCATCTTGCAGTTGATCACTTGATGCATGATAAAATGCAACTCTTTCACCCATTTTTTGTTGTTCTTCCGATTGTTGTCCTTGATATAATAAAGCTATAGCTTTGTGGTAAGAAATCTGGTATAAAAAATAAAATTGTTATATTCATGAAAAGAAATGTAAATTTTTTTTACCTTAAAATTGAGATACTTGATCCAATCTTTGTATGTACGACCGAGAAGTTCTAATAACATGTCTTCACCATTATTTTGTAAAGTATTTAATCCTTGTTTGTAGTATTCAAACACTTGAACAGCGACTTTAGCTAAAATGATACAATTTGACGACACGAATCACAGTTTTTAAAACTGAAACAAACCTATAATTGCAGCTTTACGATTATCCAGCATACTTTTTTCCAAAATGCATTCCTGTGCTTGTGCTAAACAAGTTACGTGCATAAAATGTATGATTTCTGATGACAGCGACAAATTTATAAGCTGTGGGTATGTTTCTCTCAAAGTCTAAAAGTATTTCATTGTAATTCAAAGTAAATTCATACAGAAAGTTTTGTCAATACCTGAAAGACCCAGGCCGCACACTGAAAGTGGGTACATGCCATTTTCATTCCATCTGGTGTGACCCGACTATCTGAAGAACCCAATTTTGAATGAATAGCACCAATATTATAAAGCACATTCATTATTTCAAAATCTACATCTAATTCAGAGCAAGTCATTTTAGAATAATGATCACGCCTAAAATAACAAAGCAATGAAACTTCATAATATAAAAAATTTGAGTTCTATAATGTAAGTCGAAAATCAGATATTAATTATTACGGTGGCAGTTTGTGTTTAAATTCCCTATTCAGTTTAAATGCAAATATCATCCAAAACTTTTTTCGACTGATTTTCGTTGCAAGGACAGATGTTTCAGCACCTGAATAACATCCCTCTTTTATGTAACAAAAATATAAATGTACACAAATTAAATTTATTTAGCACCAATTAGTTATAGGCCAAGTAGAAAAATTTACTTCAAGGACATATTTCTTATCATATTCCTAACAATAACATCAAAATAATCAGACAGAAACTAATATTTAGAATAGCTTTTTGGTTATGCACCCCACATACTTTATTTAACTTTGTTTATCAAATATTGCTCTTGCTGATAAAAAAAATTCAAATTTGATAAATCATTTTACAGTCATTAATGGGGTCAAAATACAATAAATCAGGTATTATGGTTTCCTTTTAAAGTTCTTGTATATGAAAATTTTATTTGTATACTATCTTTTAAAATAAATTTTTTGATAGGGATTGCTTATCATTAGAAAGTACACCCTGTAGGTATGATAAAAAGTTCTAACCAATCATGCAGCTAAATTTCACTAACTAGAGATATTTATTTGCATTATTAAAACCAATAAAATAACGACATCGGTTAATGTAATCAATTAAAGAAACATAATTACCAAGAAAAATAAACAGCACAGGCTTGATTTTCTTCCATAGGAAATCTCGACTTTAAAAAATGCAATTGGCAATAATATTTTTTAAGCATTTGTACTCCCGATACATCAATATTAGGTCGAACTGCCATAGATCGCAGTGATTCGAGATATGAAATCTCATTGGAATATGATTCGGCATCTTCGTTATAAAAACTTGCAATATACTAAAGAAAGAATTTCGAATAAATCCACACAAGTCATTCGACATAAAACATTAACTCACCCCTTTTAATTTACTTGAAAAAAGAACTGGCTCTGTACTAACTTTTAGTTCAAAACTAATCATAGGCAATCTTGGAACTGCTTCCATGATTGTAAGCCAACTGAAGGTAACTCACGTTGTTTATCGTTAAAGATTAATTCTACGAAAAATATGTTAAATGTAACAATCGAATTCAAAAATTAACACTTTAAAATTGCTACAAAAGTCCATTTGTTGTCAAGTTTTATAGTACTTTTGGAATAAATAGAAATTTTACCGACAAAGTGACAGCTCATGTGATGTCAAATTGACGTTTACTATTTAATTATGCACATTTTTGTGGGTTGTTCTGTCTACGACACTGGCTTAAAACTGAAAATCAAAATTAAATAAGTAATAATACATTAAATTGCACAGTTTATACATTTTCCATTTAAGAATAAGTTATTTAAAATTATTCATGTTGAATAATATGCGAAATTACGACAAATTGATGAATACTGACATTTAGTGACGCGAATTCAAAATGATTTATAATGCCGCAGACCGTAGCAGAACCACACTTGAAATATTTGTAAACAGTATTTTAGTGAACACAGTTCTTTTATCATAGAATTTATAGAAAGGAACGCAGGTTTATAATACGCACGCGTAATTTCAAACGAGCAATTTATTAAATGATTACAAAATGCAGGATTTCTGCAGTCTACATAGTCAAAGGAATTTTTATTTTCAAACCTAAAAATCAAGTTGATTTTCACGAATTTACGGTGGTTGATTTAAATAAAATGTAGAAAATAAAAGATTTATGAAAGACTGGAAGATTAAACCGGTTAACATAAAAAATCGTTAAAAAATAATTGCATGAAATTTGGAAATTTAACAAAATTAAGATACAATAAGTGAATATATTTAATTAATTATTTTTTGTACTACAATAAACAACTTTGTTTTACATAATTAACGTAATAAAATATTATTACTTTTGTCAAACGTATCAAGTCTCCCATATGTTACTTGAGCTTTGATACTGAAGAAATTAAACACATTAGTAATAAAAGATATATTAAACCAATTAATAATTGCAATTAAAAAAATATTTTGTTAGTATTGTAAGGTCCGATTTTATAATAGTTGTATAAACTTGGTATGTTGTTGTTAAATTATGGTATACCAATTTTATCAGACTATTGTAAAGCCGACCATATTATGTAGTATAATAAAAATTATTATACAATAGACTTTCGTTTATATGTTATATTGTTTGCAATCCCTGACTTTATAATCTAGGGTTACACACCGGGTGGCCAGCCGCACACCCGAATATAAGGAATTAACATAAGAATTTGTTTTTTTAAATTCCTGCTTCCCATTATAACGAATTATAATGAAAAATATACCAATCGAAAAATAATTTGTTTTTTTATTATTGCCTAAAAATACAAAATCGAAATTTTAAATAAAATATTTAAAAACATATTGCTTTATCTTTACAAAAACAACCAAATTACCATCTATAGTAACTTTGACTGATTAAATTTGGTTTTCGTTACACTGAACGTAAATAGTTTTTACTCTGCTGAAGAAGAAATTTGTTATTCAGTAAATACAGTGATAGCTCTTGACAATTTTAAATATGTATCAATCGTCCCATCGTATCAACCCTCTCTAGCTTTCAAATGATATATTATCATTTTACAAATCTTGTCAATAATTTTGTGTGTCGATTGGTATTCAAATAAAGTTTTTTTTAAATTTATCGATGTTTAATTTCAACCTATCACAAACGGTACCGTCTGTTAATCTGATAGATTTTCTTTATAGTGGTAGTACAAGACGGATTTACCTATGGCGTTTTAAAATAAAATTTAACCGAGTATTAATTTAAAATATTGTTGGCAAAGAAAATATTGTAAATCGTATAAAAATGTCTGAGCATACGCCAATAAGATTGATAATACCGCATGCTAATGAATAGACTGGAAAATGCTTACCTTTGTTTAAATTACCAACTTATGTAATATTTATGTTCTAGGTAAGTATCTATATCGCGAATATTTAACACCAACCAGTGCTAAACTTATTTTATAACTAATCAAGACCGTGAGTGATTGCTAACAAAAAGGTATGTTATCGTCTTTCTTCGGTATAATGGTTCGGTAAAAATGGTAATAACTTAGAAATACTGACAATTTTTAGAGAATTTTGGTAGAGGTAGAGAACATATATTATAATTAAGATGCGGAACAAAAAAATTTCTTTTTACTGGACTATCAAACGATCGGCCGTTCCTAAGAGTTCATTATAAAAATTAATTTTTTTACAAAACTTGATTTACCATTTTGCGAAAATAAAAATATAGCTGGTATATAAAAAATAATCACGTCTCTCATAGATGCCAGCGAAGAATAAACTTTTTAATAAGACTTTACTTTCAAGTCTAGTCAAGTCTGTCGACCTGCTTGTGTGTGTGTGTAGCGGCTTTGGCGCTTTTGATTTAAAAACTCAAAAATTAATACTGCACATAAATTATTATGCTAATGAGCACTAACTTATAACGAAGCAAATAACTTCTGAGGGATGAACTTTATATACAGTGATTGATTATTGGCGAATCACAAGACAACTTTTTTAGAAAAACTTTTTTAGATTTTCTCCTGATGGCTTGCCTTCCGATTTCCTTTCAAAAAAGTTGAAAAAAGAGCTCATCTACAATAGTATACCTAAGGTTTCTAAAGATTTCCTGAGATTTTCTTGGAGTTTCTGGAATTTCCTAGATTTCCTAAAATTTAATAGAGTTTCCTAAGATTTATTGAGATAGTCTATTTCTCCAAAATTCCTTAGAAATCCCTTCACGTATACTCCGGATTTTTATAAAAATGCGACGGGCGTCTGATAACACAGGGCAACAGTGATTCTGCGGTCTGCGGTTTATGAGTCGATTTTGGGTAATTATGGTCACCTGAATTCAAAAAAAATTTCAGGTTTGTCGAATTGACTCCAGATAAAGACAACCCTTTTATACTGAAAATAAAATGAAACTAAAATATTCAAAGACGACATAGTAAAAACAGTGATTTTGAGGTGTGGGGTTTATAAGTCAACTTTGGGTAATTAGGGTTTCTTGAATTCAAAAAAATTTATATTTGTCGAATTGACTCCAGTTTTTGAGATAAAGACAACCTTTCTATATTGAAAATAAAATGAAAATTTCTATATGCTGATTTTGCTTAAAATTAACTTTACCCCCCCCCTTAACATGAGAACTAGAGTCAATTTGAACAAAATAACTATGTGCCGAGTACATTATTACATTAGTGCATCCAAATTCACTGCAAAACCAAAGACCGCAGAAAAAAGTTTTTGTTTTGTTGCCCTGTGTAATAGGTAACACTAAAATGAGGCGATTACAGGACGGAGAAACTTCTGATATGGATTAATTTAAAAAAAAATCACGAATAGATCAGTAATTTTTGAGTTCAGCCGGCTTCAGAGATGATTTTAAAAAATGCGTGGACTTCTGAGATCCCGTCTTTCTAAGTCCGTAATTTTCCATAAGAAAGTAAGTCTGGAGAACAAATTGTCTTAACTTTTGTTATTTTCTTCAATCTGTTGTTTAGAGCAAATTTAAAGTTTTCACTAAAAATAGTAATAAATGAAATTTATATATAGTTTTGAACCACAACTGCTTTAGCGAATATCTTTATATTACGTTAATTTCAGGGCCGGATTATTAATGTATGCGCCCCTAAGCAAAAATTTTTAAGCGCCCTCCCACCCCCAAATAAATGTTTCTAGAAAATTTCGAGCTTAGACTCGATATTCCTAAATTTTTGAAAAACTTGAAATTCTTGTTCTACAAATACATATTCATTTATCTCAAAATCAGATTTTGCGGAAGCGCCAATTTTTTCTAAAACTGTTTTCTTATTTTGTGATAGTTTTATACTCCTGAGTCGATTTTACTTTAGTTAGATTTTTGGGATATCTGATATTCATAACTAATAAAAAATATAAGAAGAACATTGTATTCGCTAATAATTTATTATTAAGACAAAATACATAATATTGCAAAAATTTAATTCTTTTTCAAGATTGCGTGTTTCCAAATACTCGGTGATAACATTATTTTCAAAATCAGCAGTGTTGGTTAACTCACTATTTATAGACAAAACAGCTAAATTCGTTAAGTCTTTTTTTAACAATTGAATTTCTTAAGTATGTTTTGGTTCTCTTTAACGTAGAAAATGACCTTTATTACAATTTCTGAATTGGGAAACATTAAAATCAATTTTTTCTTCACATGTTTGGAGATGCGTTATTCGCCATCATCAAGGTTTTTCAAATTATTTTCAATTTTGCTATAGTCAGTTACCCTATTTTTTATCAATTCTTTTTCTAATCTGTCTATAATTGCAAATAAGTGTTAATTCTCATTTCAGTTTTCCCAGTAAACCCGACGACTTCACCATGCTTACTTTTGCCAAACTGTCTTCGTTTTTATATTCATAAATACTCATAGGCGGATTTAGGGGGTGGGCATGGGGGCACGTGCCCCTTCCAGACGCTTGAAATTAACAAGGAAACACGGAGACAATCTTAAATCTGAGAACCCTTTTTGCCCGTCTCGACCCTTTGTGCCCCCCCCCAGAAAAAATTCTGGATCCGCCCCTGTAAATATTTGACAATTCTTTTCCACGTTCTTCGTAAACGTCATACGAGTATACTGATCTCAAGAACGAAAGCATCCTAATACTGAATTGTAGAATTTGGTTGAAACAGCAATTAATTGATAAATCTCTTTCTATTTTTTGAAGAGATTTGCTGGCTTTGTCACATTTATTCAAAATGACGGACCAAAATTCAATTAAAATTAAATAATCAATGGATTTCAATAATCCAAAATTTTTTAGTAACCTATTTGCTTAAGCCTTTCCTACTCGGCGCCCTAGGCAGTTGCCTAGTTTGCCTATTGGTTAATCCGGCCCTGGTTAATTTACTGATAAACATAATTTAATAGGTTAAAAATATTTTCAAACGTCAAGTATATCGCCGGTGAAACCAAAAAACGGTGTAACTCCATTTTACTACATTTTACATGAGGCAATAGAAACTGTTTATTTTCTAAACTACTGTAATAATTGGGTTAAAACCCGCATTTTGAATAAAAGTGGAGTAGGTAACACTGTTTTCTGGTTTCACCGACGATATCTAGTTCATGGTAGAGTTAGCAAATCAAATTTATAAAAAAGGATAGGGATAGATAGGAATTTTGAATGTTCAATCTTGTTCTCTTAAAAAAATATTCGTAATCTTCAAAAAAATAGTATATTATACATCATGGGACTAAGGTGCTGCTTTTCATCCTTTTCAAAGGTTTTTGCACGAGGTGTTAGCCGAGTGCAAAAGTCGCACACGGGATGAAAATAACCTTAGTCCCAAGGTGTATATACTATTTTTTACAGTTTCGCTGAAAAAGAACATTGGTTAATAACTAAATTGAGATATTGAAATTGGTCGAAAAAGGTGCTAAATATCGAAAAAAACTGAGCAAAAAATTTACCCCCGTTACAGTAGCCCCCCAGCGATTTGTCGTAAGAAACCATATGCAAAATTTCAGATCAATAGCGCGCAATAATGGCACGGGAAAAAAGTATTACTTTAGTCCCGCAAAGGCGGGAGTAAAGTGAGCACTTTACTCCCGGAATTGTGAAAAATTTTTTTAAATTATTTTTAATTTTTATAATTTGTTTTAAATCTGAATTTTAGTGCGCCACTGAACGATATATAATTAAATTAGTTTGTTATGGGTGTAAGAAGTGTTGCATATTCATTTCAATATATTCTGCATAATAATAATTTACGATCTACCGATCATTACCATAATAAATTAATAACTATAACCATGTGTAATAAATTATTCAAAAACTTACAAGATGCGGTATTTTCCATGCAAGTAACTATCGAAAATCATAGTTGGTAAAAATGTTTGCGTATTACCTCTATTATAATAGCCCTAGGTAACGTTATACAAAATTAAATTCATATTTTATGAAAATATGCTCTCCATTCGTATATTTTCTTCTTCTTCAGTCATTACTTGCATTTTTGAATATAATGTGATAAAACCGTTTGTTTTCTTGGATATAATAAATTAAAACATTTTCTATTTTTTTATATAAAATTGATTTAAAGTATCACCAGTTTGCATGTCAGGTAAAACTCAAATTAAATGGATTCAATATGCCTGGCTGGATACTGTAAAATGTGCTGGTTTGCCCGTTGATGGTCTTCGTCCGTTTTCGTACACCAAAGGATACAAAATTAAGTAATAGGAAAACCGCAAAACAGAAGTTTTAAAAATAATATACCAAGTTGACAAAGCATAAAGTAATAAGCTACGATTCAATGTGTTGATTTAAAGATTTAAAGGTCTATGTATGAAAAAATCGTTATTGCGCAATCGGAACTTTCCCAAGTTTTTCAAAGTTTTTGTAATACGCATATTGTTTGATTATACGATTGTATAATATTCAAACTATATTTTATCGACCGATGTTTAGACATTCCTGTTAGAAAAGCTAATATTTTATTATTAGAAGTTTTCACTGAAACATTAAAATAGTAGAACGTTTAAAAACACTCAAGTTACTAAGTTTCAGCGGTAGACATTCTGATGTATTTCCAATATAAACTTTACAAATACGAAGTAAAGCAATAAATATTTTAAAACATGTCTAACATGAATTTTCTGTGGAATGCCCGTAAAACGGCGAATTTGGAAAATTATTATTATGGACTGTAACCGAGAGTCCCATGAGAAATTCTAAAATTCTGCAAATGTTGCAGAAATCAGATTATATTACATCTTTTACACTAGGTAACTTGTCTTCTTAATATTACCTATCAATTAGTATACAAAATGTAAACATACTTACATAATCATTATAATTATTTTACTATATGTTATCAAATGATGGTTAGAATGCTACTTTATCTACTCTTGCGATTAAAGTGTCACTTGTTCAATCAAACCGCACTTGAACATCTGCTAACAGAAGAAATAATTATTTTTGAATAATTGTAAATGACACAAATAATTTTTTTTATTTCAATTCAAAAATAAATTTAACTTCAGCAAAAGTGTTGTTATACAAAATTAATTCAATGTCTCAAAAGTTGTAAATAAAATTCTACTATAGGGCAAAAAAATTTATTAATTAAAGCAATCCATTAATGTTATCTGCAACAAGGAAACGTGTGTGTGTGTGTGTTTATTTTTAAATATAGGTATATAGTACACAATATAATGTACATATGATTAATCTATAAAAATTCTGCAATAAATTTCTTTTAGAGAAAAGCGCTCAATTATGTCAAAATATTGCATTATAATTTTATAACGGCAGTTATCGAGTTAATATTGGAAAAAAATGGTAACATTTATTTACAGTATTAAAACTATTAGTACTTAGAGGTCAAGGATGCAAAGCAATAAAAGGTATGCCTATAAATTACGAAATAAAACAAATGTTACAGAGATTAAAGTTAAAAGTTGTTTATGAAAATCAACAAGTTATTCGAATATTTTTTAAAAGAAATTACAAAATTGAATTCAGAATGAAAATGAATTAAATTACTCTATTCTATAATTAAAATCAAGTTAGGTAAGTGTGCGTAATTTGTATTGAAATTTTAAAAATAAAACTATTAATTTAATTTAAATTAGTCACTTCAAAAATGAAATAGGAGATAAATTATACGAAAATCATGTTGAACTTAGTGAAGGTAGCTACATCGCTGACAAACGTGTTATTTTCTTTCATTTTTCATACAAATTAAAAAATCTTAATTGAGAGTTAAGCAATTAAGTTTGTATAATTAGTTCAAGTTCATTTTGCTGTTTGGAAATACAAATAATAGGAACTACAAAACTGTAATACACTGCAGGATAGCTGGATAGCCATGAAAATAATTTAAATGAATTTTTGAAATATGTTCTGTATAGTTTATCAACAATTAAATATCAGTAAGTAGGTCTTACAGATGATGTTAATCCATAGATTATAACTACATATAATAAGGGACCTCATAAAATACTTAGCTTCTGGTTTCGAAGAAAATTTCGTACTACAGCTAAAAGTTTCAATACGCAAGGGTAATCGAGAGTATTAGATAATTTTAAATTTATTATAAAATAAACTATTATAGCAAAAAACTTTGATACTTTTTTTTTAATTTAGTAGACTTACAACTTAGTTACTAGTCAAAAAATGGATTATTTTCTTGCCTTTTAACAGTTTTCGCAATGTATTTCTTGTATAATCTGGTCGATATGCCCGCTTGATGCTGTAATACGTCACCATTTAATATAAAAATTTAATTATTTAAAATTTCAATTTCTTATATTTAGTTTTATTTTATTTTATTGTACTATATTATTTATATAAATTAGAATTATCAAATTGAGCTACAGGACACAAATAAAACACATATTTAAAACGAGCTTATTAAACTTGAAAAAGAAAATGTCATTTTTCGAAAGCTCATTTTAAATATGTGTTTTATTTGTGTCCTGTAGCTCAATTTGATAAATCTAATTTATATTATTTTCAAGCGCTAATAATTTTTAATTATTATATTATTTATATATTGTTTTTATATAGGTATGTATGTAATTCTAATTCTTATATGTTGGTTGTCATACCCTTATGGGTTCATTGTAATAATTCATTAAAAATTTGTCTTAAAGGTTTTTTAACTTTGAAACTTATAAAATTAAAAACAAAAATAGTTTATTATTTTTAAATTAATTTTTAATTTTTTAATTTAAAAAATAGTTTTGTTTTTGTGAAATAAAATTTATTTATAAATGAAGTTTCAACAAACTTCATACGGTAGAATTTATTATCATTTTGAATATCAAATAATATAGATTATTGCATTACTATTTCAAGGTCTAACTGAATAAAATTCCTTGTTCAAAATGCGATTTGACTTCTTTAAAAATAATTTCAAACTTTTTAAAATTTTGATATTGTTTTTACATTTTATAACAATTTTTTGTTAAATTTTATTTTTGAAATTAATTTTATAATAAATAATAAATTAAATATAGTTGAAAATGCAATATTACCTTGACAACTTTGTGAGGAACTGAATTTACTATAAAAAAGTAAAATAACTGTGGACGGGCATATGCAGACTGCACCGATGGTCAGAAATTAATCCTTTATTTTTGGGTTTTGACCGAGGATCACATGTAGATTGCACCGATGGTCACTTGCAGATTGCACCAATACCCATTGATAAAACCGTGAATGGTAAATAATTGGTTGAAAAATGGAGTGCAGTAATCAAAAGTAGGTACCATCCATGTAAATATTCTCGACAGACCACAAACACCTTAAATTGTTCAGGCAAGAAAATATAATTAAATTGCTTTTTCTGTCGTTCAGCATTACGAAATTTTCGCCGTTCTCTGTATTGACAATTATAGAATCTAAAGATGAATGAACGTCCATTATCGAGGTTGGTAAAAGTGGCTATTCTTTTCGCCTTACATCATATTATATAGCCCTAGAGATTCGTTCAGCATCACGGCGAGTAATATCAACTTGTGAAATGTTAGTATTAATGATGGATTCCATAAGAATGTCGGAAGGTGTTTGAGAGTTATCTTTAATTGCTTTTCGTTTGGCTTCACCACTAACAATTTGCCGCTTTACTTTTTGTTCATCTATTTCATGATTATGTTCCAAAATTTCTTTCATTACTATCCTATGACCCTTTTCTCCCATGGTGTACATATTAGCTGAACATTTTCGACTGCAACATCGCCATTTAACTTTTCCGTTCCAAACCCGGTGCAATCTCATGTCGGATTATGAGACCCTTTGACCATCAGTGCAGTCTACAATCGCCCCTGTGGACAATAGACTACCTCATATTTTGATGGAAAGTGGTCCTGTATTTTTTTGTATATGTATATCATTGAAATTTGAAATGTAAAAAGTGGCTTCTTCTTTTAATTTTTGTTGCTATGTATTTAATTTATTTTGTTATATTTTATTTAAAAAAAAAATAAATAAATTTATTAATTAATTATACTACAATAAAATTTGAATTTTTTTTATTATTTAATTCATTTATATTCCACAATTGAAAATTAAAATCTCTTTTAAAGCTATATTTATTGTTATTTTGTATTATATTTACTGAATGAATAAACATGCTCGTTTACACAGCATAAAAGCATTTACCCCTGTACCTCGGGGTAATAATAAAGCTATAATTTGTATTTTATTATTTAACAAACCTGTTAATTTTTAACTTTCAAAATATCCAATGTGAAGAATAAATTAATGTTTGGTCTAGTTCGGCGGTAAATATAATACAAAGCAATAAATAAAGACCAGTGACATGTTTTTAAAAGAGATTCTAAATTTTGGTTGAACAACATACAGTTACTCACAAATTTGTTCGGACGCTCCTATGTTAACAATGTAAATTGTAAATTTTGAAGACAATTTTATCATTATAAAAATCTCTTTTACAGCGACAAACCGAAAGAACACCAAAAGAATGCAAATGTTTGATTTATAAGCAAAACTTAGCAAAACTAATACTATACGTATTAGATTTACTTAATATTTTTCCGCGTGGTGGCGTTATTAGATATATAATAAAATATATTTCTTTATTTAATTAAATATTTCAAGTTACAAGTTATTTTATCGTTTGCAGTTTGCGTAATAAAAAATACACTGTTTTCGGAAACTAAAATTGTTTACAATAATGAGTGTGATTCAAAGTCAGACATCAGGAGATGACAGGTTATTTACAGGATAGAAAATACATCTTGACAATAAAAAAAATTCCTTAAGTTTATTTTAAATTTATAATTTTTATTATAAAATTTACATATTTTAAGCACAAAATTCTAAATAAAAATATAATAATTCATAATTATGCTATAGCATGACGAAATTGATTTGCTTATTTGAGATAAGCAATATTTTTGTAATTTTTTTAAACTTTGTTTTATAAAGAGATACGCACAATGATTTTAAATTGTTTCCAATGATGAATTTATAACATTAAATGAAGTTCAAAAGTACCATTACGCACCATAGGTATATTTATAAACAAAATTTTAAATTTCCTTTTAAGTAGGTTTTGTTTATACAATACTATATTCAACCGAGTAAAATAATAACTATAAAAAAGCTTATGCTTTATAATACATTTATTATTTTTTATCAAACGCATTTATGTAAAACTAATAATTATTATTATAATAGGTACGATATTAGCCAACGAAAAAGGTCAACAAATTTATGTTTACTTTAAGTGTAAGAAAGGATTCGTAAAACTTGGTCAAAACTGGCTATCCTAAATACGAATTGTGATTGGGCAAACTTATAACAGCAGTTTAAATTATTATATAATTAATAACAGGTAATTTTTGGTAATTTTTATAATAACCTTAGGGATGTTATAATAAAAGCTGGTGTCCATGATCCGGAGTTTTTAATCTCTACTTATTTTTACTCGTAAGGTATTGTTCTTACCCTTGGATTCTATATAAATTTAATTTATACTTGTTTGGATTTTAAATATGAGGTGTATTGATGTAATAAGTATTATAAGTGCGTTAAGCAGATGCTTTTTCACGAGCTTGAATATTTCATAACAAACCCAATGTGAGTTCTAATTTAATCAATTAAAAATATTATTTATATATACCTATAATAAATTAATAGTTTAGTCAATATAGGTTTCTGCTCGGCAATAATTGCAAAAATTGATTTTTTGGATTTAATTAGAAAAATAAAAATATATATTCTATAAAAAAAATATCTGAACAATTTTTTTTCAAAAAATAAAAGTATGTGATTTGTATCTTTTATAGAACAACGCAATAGTGTGCAAAGATATAAATTTAGGTATACATGGTACATAGACTAAGCGGAATATTTTAGATACGAGTAAACATAATTTGTTTATTTTTTTATTAACAATAAAAACATTGGTTAACTAAAATTGAATTGCATAAAGTTTGAATGAAGAGCTGGATATGTTTTGCAAAATGATCCTTCCTTAACTGCAATTTAAAAAATGAACGGAGTTTCCTGGTTATTTAAATTACTCATTCATCATTATCATGAATGAGTCACTCACCCCTATTCTTAAATTATAGAAAATTGCTTATTGAACTTGGTAGGGTTTTTAAATTAAACAAATTTTTGGGTAAAAATGTTTCAAGGCAAAAGGTAACTTTTTTTATTTAAAGCTCTGCATTTGAATGATATCGTTGAAGTTGTCACTATAATACATATTATTAGAAATTAAAAAAGTGTTGAAGGATATCTACGACACCAAACAAAAATAATTCAACTTGCAAAAGCTAAATGGTTAGCTTATCCATCATTAATCAATCTATTCGTTTGTTGATTAATAATTTTTTAAACGATTTATAAATAAAAAACATAAAAAGAAGATACATATTATTTGCTTGCAATACAGTACACAGTAGTGCTACAACCTATGAAGGGTTTCGGTTAACCATTTCATTTTATAAAAAAATTATCACCAAGATTTCCTCTGTGCTTTTGTACTTGGCCATTGCTCACCAAGAGAGGACGATTAGAATATACACTACCGGTCCTAAGCTTTTGCCCACCTATATTTTTATAGTTATTATAAAAACTGATAACATTTTCTCAATACAAATCATGGCAACGTCTTCCTGGTAAAAAAACGGTTTGTTTTAATGTTTCGTAACACAATAATACAAAATATTAAGGGCACTAGAGCTTTCACCGAATTCCATTCATATTCTAAATTCACATATTTTTTAAACGAAAATACAGATAGTAAATTTTTCCGTAAATATATGTGGTACTAGTCATTGCAAACAATAAATATTTAAAAACAATTGTTCAGAAACTTACCGTTTTCCAATTATTATAATGAAATAAAAAAAAATTCGGTATTTTAAAAAAACTGCTGACTCGACAATTTTAATTTTAGTGTTATCATTATAGTCATATCTGTACAATAGCTCACTTGGAATCTCAAATATTTATGAGTTTAAATGCAAATTACACTTTATCTTGCAAAATTTGTATTTTTTATTACAATTTTGAATCATTATAATTCGTAAACGATAAGTTTCTGAACACTCTTGTTCAAATCATTTTGGTTTGTAATGATTAGTACTACATAATTTCAGTAAAATTAACAATCTAGTATGACGAATTAAAAAAATAATTAATTTTCCATATAATATTATAAGGAAAATACTTATTGACCGCTATTGTATTATGTAGTTTTTGCTGTAGTCGGGTTCGAACCATGGATCATGGATTAGTAGTCAAACAACTGAAGCATCAGACTGTAACCGTTCTCATGCAGATTACATGCAGTTAATCAAAAATTAACTAAAATTTGTTTTTGTAACAAGTTTGGGTCAGAGGTTAACAACAAATTTCTGAATTAAAAATAAGTATTAAAGTATCTGTTTCTGCGATTTTGAATGTCTTCGTTGCCTAAACTTCTAAAGTTAGAAGATTACTTTTTTTGAAGAAAATTTAATTTATCACAAAATTGTCTATAATCTATATCATGACATTTATTGTATTTGTTAATATAATCTAACTAAGACTCCTAAAGCTCTTGCGTTCTTAACTTTTAGAAATATGCTTTCACGAATTTGTGTGTAAGTAGAACATTTAATTTTCTGTAAAATTATCTATGGGAATTTATCGAATTAGATATTATAGACAAATAAAGTAATTGACTAACCTGGTATTATTAGTTTTTTCTAATATACTACACAGTAGATAGTAATTATTGATTGTTAGAAAATTCAGGACATTAGGTACCGATTAATAGCATTAATACTATAATATTTTTTATTTTATAATATTTAAAATACTTATTGAGATGCTTTGCTGAAATCTGAAGAAAACATTGATTGGATTAAAATTTAAAACAATGAAATTCTAGTATTATGTTACTTCTACAAAAATTTAATTATTTAAAAACAAATTTTCATATGAAAAAATTAAAAAGATTTACTTATAATTTTCAATGATCGAAAGATAATTTCAGAATACTACTTAAGTAGTATGTACTATGTGTATATATTTTAATCATTTTTTTTTAATTAAAATAATTAGAGGTAAATTTCTCACTTTCTTTCTTGACTTTTTCATTTTTTGCATTCAGTGCTTTTTAATTATAGCTCACAGATTACCGCACACTAAACTCGATTATGATTTTCGATAAATTCATTTATATTTTCATTTAAATATTATTATATGTATTCAATGGCGTAGCCAGAATTGTTTTCAGAAGAGTGCAAAAACAAAAAGCGGAATATAAGGTAGGTACTTATTAAAAAATAGTTTTATTTAAACATTTGAATACGTTAAACTTAATTGCAAGCGTCCCAGTCTGCCCCACTGTCAATATTCAAAATTCAAATTCATATTTGAATTAATATATTTTTGTTTTCCTTTTCTTAAATATATTTTAGCATTGATAATATTTTGTAATATAGGTAAAACCAAAACTTTATTAATTTAAAAGGGTTTTTCAATAAGGTTGATAATTATGATTTCAATTACTTAACATAGCGGCAATATTTGAAATGTCAAAATGGCCTGTCATTATCAATTTAACCAAGGAAAGATAGAAATCTCAAGAACGTTTAGAAATTGTTCAATTATTAACCAAAATAATTGTTCTTTTATGCAACTTATCGGTCACCTTTTCCAATTTATCGACATCACTCATCATAATGTATGATCACAATTCGTCGAAATGTTGAAAATTTTGAATATAATTTATCTTTACACAATGTTCAAGTTTCAGTAAATCAAAAAAAAGTTCGAAGCAACAAGAACATTGTTGCAATTTCGGCAAGTGTTAATGAAAACTGAAATTTATCAGTTCCAAGACATTCACAAACTTTGGGAGTGTCTGTAACATTCACCTGGCATATTTTACGGAAGGATTTGTGCTTACATCCTTACAAAATTGTTCTACCGCAGAAATTGAAACCATTTGATTATCGCGAACATTGTGATTTTGTCTTGGAACTTTTTTTTTTAAATCATCTTCTTGTAGATGAAGGTCATTATCACCTCTGTGGATTATTCACAAAAATAATGAAGAAACCCCAAAAGACAAAATTATTTGCAGTAAATTATAATACAGTATCTCGTATGTTATAATTTTTGGAAATTCGTAGTAATATCATACAAATGAAGGCTCTTTGCCTCGTTATACTTGTAATTTATAATATATTAACTTAATACCTATATAAAACTCCAAGTTTGTATGTATGTCCGTCCCATCAAAATCTCCCCAACGGAAAGCACGATTGAATTGAAATTTTAACTGGTTATTCAACTAAGAGTTCTAAGGTTAACGCAACTATTCCCAGCTCTCTACGTCAATTTTCAATTTTTTGAAAAAAAAATAAAAAAAATATGACTAATATTGTGATTTTATAATAATAAAATAAGAAATTAATTATGATAAATGATCCTGTGCAAAAAGGAGTTTCCAGGTCATTCAAATATTAGGAGGTCATGGCGGCCGGCAGGCCGCCTGACCTGCTAGTAAACTATAAATATGTATACGCAATTTTATGTAGTAGGTTACAATAAAAACAGTATTATTTTAAAATTTCGCATTATATAAAATTAAGAAAACCCAAATTGCAAAATTATAAATCCTCTAATACATATTATTTATATTAGTAACTTTATAGTAGGTAAATAAATCAGATCACTAAAGATAAGTCAACTATCGAAACCGAAAATCAGCATAATAGTAAATTCTTTACTTTGATGAAAGAAAATTATGTTTTTCTATTTACAACAGATAAAGAAGTTGTAAACCTCTTATCTTGATTGATTTATTTATATAAGGAAAAAAGTAATATCCCGAATTATTAAGATAAGATAATTTATCCTCATTTTCTTAAAAAAATCTATATTGATATATCGTAAGCGTGGATGTAACATTTAATTTTATTCAGAAGAAGATATCCTTTATTATATTGAATATAAATATTATATCTATTATAATAATATGATGTTTCAAAAGATAATATAAATTTATTGAAGATCTAATTCCAGTTCCGAATTAATACTTTTTATTTTTCGTAAGCTGCACTCACTTTCTGAATTATTAAACAATTCATTTATTTCAATTCATTTATATAGCATTTTTCGCGCAATGCTATATGTTGGTATCGACCCCCGATTATAAAATCAAAATATAAACACAGGGTGTTCTACGGAGCACTTTCCGAAGGGGTCGAACTGACATGTCATAAGGACAGTACAGGGGGGTGTTGAGGATTGAACCTCACTCATAACCTTAAGGTTATTATGGCCGTAGCTTATTCTAGCTACTGAGAATTGTAATAATTCAAAGTTAAATCAATATAATCAAGAACACAACAATGATAGACATGTTTCTTAAGGTTATGAGTGAGGTTCAATCCTCAACACCCCCCTGTACTGTCCTTATGACATGTCAGTTCGACCCCTTCGGAAAGTGCTCCGTAGAACACCCTGTGTTTATATTTTGATTTTATAATCGGGGGTCGATACCAACATATAGCATTGCGCGAAAAATGCTATATATAAGGTAAAAAATCAAATCAATATTTTCAAGAATACAACTATATGATACTGATGAGACCTAATAAGGTCGAAACATGTCTATCATTGTTGTGTTCTTGATTATATTGATTTAACTTTGAATTATTACAATTCTCAGTAGCTAGAATAAGCTACGGCCATAATAACCTTAAGGTTATGAGTGAGGTTCAATCCTCAACACCCCCCTGTACTGTCCTTATGACATGTCAGTTCGACCCCTTCGGAAAGTGCTCCGTAGAACACCCTGTGTTTATATTTTGAATTATTAAACAAAATTAAGTTAATTTTTGCACATAAAATTTCTTGATATGATTGACGATTATGTAGAAATGACTAAAAGTAAATAAGGACCTACAGATTTCTATTTCCATGCATTATTTTCAATTTTCAAATATGTATTAAATTTTATAATTAAATGTTTTATTCAAATAAATTGCAATTTTCTGAAAATAGTAAAATAGCGGAAACAGTAAAAAATTTTGTAATTTGGGTCGTTGATCTTTGCTTTGATCAATATACATAATATTACTTCAAGTTTGTGATAAAATTTACCATTTCCGAGATTGTGGAAATTTTTTAATTTGTGCAGCTATTCATAATATAGTGCGTAATTAACAAAAGATGATGCATTATCCGTCGACAGTTACGATTCTACTTTGTAATCAATATTTATATTGGCAACAATTTAATATCCAATTTTCATATTATAATATTTCAAAAGGTGCAATTTTGTTGTGCAGAGTATAGTACAAATTTACGAGCTGCAGTTGGGTATTATCAATTTTCTATTTTCTTTGTTATCCAGAACAAGCATTAGGCTTTCAGCGCTTTTATTAAAAGGAGCGAATGAAGTAGAAAAAAGAGTTAAAAAACAACTTTGTTTTTTGGCTACAAAATTTTATTCATAATACTTAGGTATACATGATTTTAAATAAAAATCACAGCAGATGCATGATATTACGTAATCACCGAAATTACATAAAAATAATTTTTTGGCGAAAAAGCTTTTTTTTGTATTATTAATATTATCTCCTAGTGGAAGCTGTGTGCCAAATTTCAAAAAGTAGCTTTCTAAGATGTGAAGGAAAATGACCTAAAGAAGTTCACGCATAAACAAACGAACGACGACGGTTAAGAAAAGTTAAGCAGAAGCTTTTAAAATACGAAAAAAGCATAACAGTACAAGTGTATTCGAAAATTGTCGTGCAATAAATAATATAAATAATGATGAATCAAATATAGAAGAAGGGAAATTGAAAGAGTTTTTCATTGGAAATGGATCACTTTTATCGGGTATATGTCCGCACAAGCGCGTAGCTTTTCAGTGAGTTGCGTGAAGCTCTACGCTATTTGTTAGTACACTACAAGGTGCAAGTCTATATAGTGCACAGCACAAAAACTGCTTAAATTTGATTGTGTCATTTAAAATGCATCTACTTTTGAATAGTGATTATTTTTTTGTTTAATTCATACCTACCCTAAATAAATACATAAGTAAATGTGATAATTGTGATATGCAAGGCTGGTGTAATTTCGCGAATATTTCGCGAATCATAATCAGTCTTTTTACAATAGTACCTGAATTATCGTCATGGAATTTTAGTTAAGTAGTAGAAGAACATTTATTTAAAAGTTGTGACAGGTAAGTAAACGATGCACTAGTCGTTGTAGAATATAATACATAATGTTAGCGAAACACAAAGAAAATTGCAATTTATTATTTTCGATTGCTTTAATTGTTAAATCAATTATTTGCATTATCTTTAAAATTTGCAATTGTCTTTTTGCAAAAACTTGCATAATTTTAATTTTCGTCCTGATATTTTTAACATTAATCATTATTGTTGCTCCCTTGATTTGAGTCGGGGGGTTGTCATAGCGCCTACATATCTTATCACATCAGTGCATATGGATTGGGAAAGGGAAACCACGCATTACACGCAGCCTGGCGCATGCATAGCTACCTTGATGCTATTGATTGGCTCATACACTGCTGTGCACTAGTAAAAGTGAACTACACCTTCGATTTAATTTATTATTACAACATAAAATCTATACCAAAACTTTCACGTCATTTCTTTGAGCATTTTTATTTCAATCGAGGACCATTTTACATATCCACGCACATCCGGAAAAATGGTGCATCAAATAAAAAAGCTCTTGACCTGACCTAATTTTTTTTAGTTTTACCGTACATAAGGCTAACGTCCTGTACTTGAGGGGAACTCCCATTAATAATCCATAATTTTTACATTATCTTCATTTGATTTTTCAAACGGATTAGCACACAACCAAAATTAATTATTAATATCATCGATAACAATGCATTAATGTTCAGGATATACCTAATATATTATAATATAGGATTCATTACTGCTACTAAATATTAAATTAATCTTCAGTTAATATCAATTGCAATTACTAATAATAGTTTCTCTAATATTACATTTGTTTGGATTATGCATTCTTGAAAGTGAAAGTGTTAGGAATCGACCATGAGTTAGTAACGCAATGCGGGGGGTGAAAGGAAAGGCGCCGCCAGGCTGCAGAGTGCAAGGTGTCTGCGCGACGACTCGACGCCACCCCCTGCACCTCGGCATCCCCGACGCCAGCGTGCGCATCAAGGGCCAAGGCTGTTTGTTCCTTATCCCTGCACTGACTTTCACTTGACAAGTCCTTCAAAAATTATTTTTTAATTTGCCAAAAATAGCAATTCTTATCATTGATTTGTCAGAAACCCCACATATTTTAATCCAATTGTTCCTTTTTAGTGTTGCTACACTAAATTTCTCCTAATATCCTGCAAATTTATGTATCTAATAAAAAAAAAGTAAAAATTGCATTCACCGTAATTTATACAAGTCATACTGGAAATATCTTAAATCTCCGTGGAAAACGCATTATTTTATTAACACGAATTTATGTCTTTCTTAAAATCATACATTAAAATAATTAGTACAACATAATTACATCGGAAAAATGTTTTGATGTAATTAGATCTTTATAAAATAGGTACCTACTTTTTTTTGTTGTTGGGATAATTTTTTTCTACATCCAAATTTTATAATTATTGTTTAAAATAACCTTTTTATTCATCAATTTTTTCTAGTAGAATTTATTTTTATTATTATTTAGGTATAATTACCTAAAGGAATAATATAGGGAATGTAGCAATTGCAAAACAATTCTGTTTACACAGTTACGGGAGGAGTAACATTTTTCCATTATTATAGCTGTGGTGGGTAGGAAAAAGAGTATAAGTCGAAAATCTGCTCCCAACCGTTTACGTCAATTATAAAATAAGTATAAATAATAAACAGGAAATATACATTTGAATGGCATAATTAGATCTCACCTAATTGAACTTTTATTAATTGGTCGATCTTGCATCTAGCAGTAAGGATTCAAACAACTTTTTTCACATATTTCAAATTTAGACTTATACTCTTTTTCCTACCCACCACAGATAGATTCTCGTAATTGGCATTATAAGAAAATATTTATTTTAATATTGCTATTATACATATGGACTATTCAAATAATGGCTTTTGAAGTCACAAAAAATATTATAAGTTGTGACAACTTTAGGTTGTTGCTACTTTAAATTTTCCAACTTCTCTACTTTTCTTGGGAACTACTTGCAAAATATATAGAGGGTAAATAAAGCCACTTTAGATCACCATATTGAGCTGCCATTTTGAATTCTCCAATTTTTTTTATCTATATCTGGAAGGACTGAAAAGTATATCCTTTTAAGTATTTGCAGTTTATAATATAGTTTGTTGATATTCCCTAGATGAGATTCAAAGTGGAAAGTTCAGGTCCAAGCCTTAGCTTTTATCTTGTTGAATGGCGAGGCATTTAAAAAAAATCAATTTCTGAAAATCAACTATATTTCGTCCTTTTGTATGTCATTCAACCTTCGAATCAACTATTACACGCAATTAACTAAATAAAACAGACGTTAAGTTTTCTAATTTATAGCTATAAAATAGTCACGCATTTCACTCCAAACTTTTCCAAAATCAATTCACATTTAAAATATAGATTTGGGAAATCTACCCACATGCGTGCATATTAAAAGCCGTTTGAGTTATAAACCGTTTTTGACTGAAACTATTATGAACATTTAGTATTTACATCGTCATTAATAACGAACGTACAAAATAATTGAACAGTTTGAAACGTTTTATTTGATAATAATATGTGGAAAATACTGATATCCAACCACGCAAATTGAGAATTCTCTTGCTATGTTTAAAACGTAATTGGAATAATTCTAAAAAATATTTTCTTGCAAGTGGGTATTATACTACTACCTATCTATTAAATATTCATTGTTATTGATAACGCACTGTTCCATAAAGTTGGGGTGATATTTCTAAAAATAATTGGCTTATATTGTTATTTCGTGTATCTGACATATTAGCTGGGTGTAAACGAAAATAGTTAGATCTTCAAAACAGTTTCATTTTTAAAGAATACAAATAAATTATTATGAAATTATAAAATGGAACGTAAACAAGGATCTATAGTTTACCGTGGAATCCTAACCACGATGTAAGTAAGTTGGCAGCAGCTTCGTGTTGCTATCGTGCTTTTTCATATGAAATGTATGTTATTTATAGTTTGGTATCTCCATTTAAATTTAAATTTAAATTTTTTCAGATTAGGGTTCCATTTGAATCTAAATAATATTATATATCCCAAATAACCTAAACTTGACTTTTATTTTTTGGTTCTCTAATTTATTTATCCAGTAGGAACTGCATCAACCTAATAAAATTACTTTAGATTACCTAGGTACCGAAATTAAGTATGTGTGGGGTTTGCTTACACTGCTATTGATTAGTTATGAATATTTAAAATTAAAATTATTTAATATTACCCTTTTTATGTATTGTTAAAAAAATTTCCCTTCCTAACATGGTATAAACTAATATATTCGTTAAATTATGTAGAATGCAAGTTACTAGGGAAAAGTGTATCTTGAAATCCCATTCAGGAAAAGTTCTTTTCGCGTGAGGGTTTACAAGTTTACATACTGGAGAAATTTTACTCTAGAGAACTCGAGAGTACTTTTAGTGGTTACTTCTTAAGTAAGCAAACAACTTGATTGTGCTTTTGAATAAATTGCTGTTGCTAGATTAAGTAAAATTATTATGTTTTTAAGGTAGAAATTGTTAATTCAAAAATTATAAACAGATATACTACTACTAATAATAATAATGGATAGATATGTGGTTAGGTAGTGCAACTCGATAGTAACCATATAAAGTGTGTACCTATGCATGTTTTGGATTTATTGACTAATAATAATAATATTATTATTATTAAACAAGCATAGTGCTAGCTGCAGTTGCTTTTCATGAAAGAGACTACCCTATTAATTACACTAGTGAATCTTTTTGGCTTTGCCCAAGTTGATAGGCAACAATGGAATATATTTGGTTTAATAGAAAGGCGAATTAGATTAGACATAAGATTGCTTATATATTTTTTTAAAAGTAAAACCTATTTTTTAGTTTTTTCGGAGCTTTATGGTTACAATATTTAAGTTTAATTAAAATTAAACTGGCTCTGTAATTAATTAAAATTCAAAACTAACTTATAATAGGGTAAATCGTAAATTTATACCTATACCAAATAATCTATTTTTTATTGTATTTTGATTCGTGGTATACAGATATGTAGATATGTTACATTATGTAGAAAATGTACATACATAATATCTACTACCTAGTACCTACTATGTAGAATGTAAATATATTATGCATATACACAGACCTCTTTTTAATATTTTTTATAACTATTAGGCACATACCGAGCCAGATGCTAAATAATCAGATAATATTGCTTATTACAAAATAGATAATAGATGCTAATATATATTATATTTTAGTACATAGTGTAATAAAGTTATACTGTTTTTGAAGGACTATAGGTAGCTCATAAATTTTAATATCCATCGTGCAATTGAAATTCTTCTGCAAATGAAATTCTTGTGAATAGTAAAGAGAAGCATAGTAATGAATTCTGCAAAAATAAAGTTATTTAAGATGCAATATTAAATTTTAAGATCAACATTGAAACCAGGGACACATAATAAATGATAATCTAATTATTGTAAAGTATACTGAATCCGGAACAATAACATACATAATAATATATCTACATACATATTTTATTTAAAAATGTTTGTTCACGTAATCAAAAAACAAAATTTTTTTTGTGATTTCCTGAATAATTTTTACACTCACAAATTTTGAAATTCATTATTTACTCTTTAGTTTTGTCCCTTAATCCCCCTTGATTCTTCCTTAAATTTTTAATTCGCAAATATGCTATTTTAACATAGTTTTATAATTATATGACTAGATTAATTAGTATTCCGGAAATATGTGAGAAATTTTCTTTTTTGCTTCAAACTAACCGTTTTGTTAGTTTTGATTTTCATTTTAATTTTTATAAATTGTACAGGTATCACCATCAGTGATCCTTTCCTATACCACTGCTGTAGACAATTTTTGTTAAAATTCATTTTATGTTCAGTAGATTATTTGGATTGTTAGCAGTTCCTAATTCTTTTGTCTTTTTTAATTAGGCAAAAAGGTTTATTGGGATGTTTTTTTGTTAGTGACAAACTTTATATTATTCTGACCTATCCTTCTGTAGCCTGAATTATTAAACAACAAACTCGCCTATCTAAAATCAATAGTATTTAACAACTTAGTCAAGACGTTAGTCTTTCACAGTCGGTTTACAAATGTGGTGTACTGTAGAATCAATTGAAAATCTTAATTTATATTTTGTTTTATTCAATAAAAAATGAATTTAAATTTTATTCTAAATTAATTTGAAAACAAAAATTAAAAGTATTTTACCAATATTAATTAAAAAATTATAGGTATTTATGATGGTTTACATTCAGCACACTTTGATTTTTTTAGGTGACAAAAAAACGAGTTATTATCAATGTTTGTTTGGCTAAGGGCATAAAAAGTCAAAAACACAACAGGTTATTTGCCGACTTCAAAGCTTACTCGTGAGCTCCAAATCGTATAATTTTACTATAACTGAAATACATTTTTGAAATGTAATGTAATGAAACCATCATACTCAATTATGTAGGTTCAAGTAATTGTTTTTGTAATTAACAGACATTACTAAATATCGTCAAAAAGTGTTGATTTGCAAACAAACCACCTGGTGATGAAGTCAAAATTTTACCAAGCTTTCCAGTTGTAATGAATTTTTAAATTTAATTTCCAATTTGACATAAAAATACCTACTACTAATAGTAATACCTAATACATGGTATATCTCAAAATTAATTTTTATTGTAATTACTGATTAATGATAACATTTCACTGTTTGCAAAAGCTTTTTAAATTTAATTTTAATTTGATCGAGCTTTTTGAAATAGGTTGATGATTGCTATATTAAAGTGTTCCGAAACATCGAAATTAATTTATTGTTAAGGTTCAAGTCCAATTATTTGCTTTATTTTAATGTAAATAATAATGTCATGCAATGTAATATAGCTTTACTCAAGCCATCTTCGGATGGTTTAAGACCAATGCCAACCTTCGACACTCTGAGCGGTTAATGATAATTAAAACAAATAATCATTTAGGTAAAAATGATTATTTCAAGTTTCGGTTAATACAGAGACATAAAAATAATTGTAAATTGTCAAGTTTTAATACAAATTCATTGGCTTAATAATTTAAAATGTATGTACGTAATTATAATTATAGTCCAGTCATTAGGTACTTTTGCATAGAAAAAACCAGGACATATTAAGTTAGAAAGCTTACAGTTATAGCCCTAATATAGATCTAAAGTTGTTTTATGTATAGATTTGCAGATAATTGAGCCTAATTTTACTTTTCTGCAAATCAATCAAAAATCAATAAAAATCGGGGTTCAATATTTTCAGTTATGTTTAGTAAACTGAAAGAAATAAACATATTGAAGTCTGACAAAACTTATTTAGAAGAAAGAGGGCAAAGTAAGAAAAAATTATAATAAAAATAAGAATATAAAAGTAAAAGTTATGCTAAATGCTGAAAATTCTCGAAAGAGGAAGGGGGTTGGTCCAGAGTTGTTAGTTGGTCAACCACTGATAATAATGATTATTTTTCAAGGTCATGTGCAATAAGAACTGTTTTGAGATATATTACAGTGAAAATATCTTCCCAGCTCATTGATAGGGAACGATATTGTAACAGGATAAATTAATTAGAGATGTTAAATTGAATTTGAGAAATAGCAGTTTTTTGTATTTTCTTTCTATGTATGACGATTTTTCATTTTTTATTGTACTAACATTTATATGTTGTTGATATCCTTTGAAAAAAAAATATTATTATAATAGGAAAAAGGTTTATAGAATAAAAGAATGTTTCCTATAGAAATGTAATGAATGAATTACCACTGTACGAGTACTTATAATTTTATACAATGTATTATGGCATTGTAATTTAAAATACCGTCGAACAAATGTTGAATAAAATTTCAGGTCGAACAAGATCAGTCGTGTAACTGTTATGTCGAACAAATGTTGTCGAATAAAATTTCAAGCGGTCGATTATGATCATTGATTTCGATAAATATAACTAAAAGAATAATAGACTATTATCAAAGATGCCTAATTTGACATAGAATACTTTATATTTTCTAGAAATTTTTAAAAATATTTATATTATTATTTATATTTATATTATTTATATATATACTGAGCCTTAAAATAAAAACTTTTTCTTCTGTTAGCAAATTACTTGTTTGTATTGCCAATATAGTACAATCGATATATTGTATATTGTATTATATTATGCATCTTAAGTGTAGTTGTGGAAAACTTAATTTAGGCTGAGTCAAACCATGTTAGAAATTTTGATATAACTACCAACATTCTGTTAAAAAACCATTTTTTTGTTTTATTTTCCACATTTTTGTTGTTTTTCTACAGTTGCATGTTTTTTACGTAATGAATTGATTTGTTTACAAAGAAATTCTGGTTTGCATTATGTATATTGTTTCCTAAAAAAAATGTTTCTAATTTCAAGCCCAAGTATAAAGAACACAAATTTATAGCAATCACGGAGTTCTCCTGTCTGAGAGAAATCGAAGATTGGACCCCGGAATTTCCGCTTCATTTATCTCAATCTAACCAACGGTCACAACAAACCATTATTGGTTTGGTCTAATTACTAATAGTAAAGCTTGCAAGTTCTACGTCTTTCTATTTGAAAGCCAATAATTGTTTATAGCATTGGCACTTCACATACTCGCACTTGATACCTAAAAACGAAAATGTAACTTATTACGTAATTTGAAAAAAAGTTAAATTTTCAAATTTAGTTTGTTTTTAGATAATAGGTATACCTGTGTACATTATTGATAAAGATGCAATCCGTGTTTTGAGCTAATATTGCTTAAGCACACCCTAAGAGAAAATATATTAGGCTTCGTTTCCCTACCTTAACGTAAAGTATGTTTATTATTTTTTCCTAAGTTATTGATTAAATGTGGTATAATTTTCTTTGTCACCATAAAACTTGCTCTATTGAATTACATGACCTATGAAAACCCATTCATAGTTTTATAATACATTTATCGAGCTTTTATACTTTTTACGACACGAGTGGAGATAACGTTAGCGTAGGTATTATTATAATTTCACTATAAGGATCTTTTAGTTTACCTTTTAATGAATTTTTAATTTGGAAATTATGTTAACATAACCATTTCCAAATAGCAAACAATAAACATTTTAGTATATTTTCATTTTCATATTTTTCAACACAGCACAAAATCTAAACTGCGCAGTACTTACTATAATCTGGTATAGTTTCAACCGATGCGATGCATAAAATTCATATTATGAAACGCAAAAACTATTCTCCCAACTTTTTATAATATGTTATTTATACATATTTACATTTTTTAAAAGATAGCATAATTATTTGTTATTAAATTTTGAACTTGGAACTTATTAAAAAGTTGTAATTTAGATAATGCAACTAACGAAATTTAAAAATAAAACAATCGAAAAAACGACACATTTAAACAAAATTTGATAAATTTTTCAATTTAAAACGAAAGTTTCATGTGAAAATGAAAGCAAGTTGAACTACGTACCTATTATTAAAGACCGTCACGTTTCGAGGTTTTGTCAAGAAAAATTCAATGAGATATGAGAATATTTTAAGAAAAAGAGGGTGAAACATAACTGGGGCAATTTTAACGTTTTCGGTGTTGAGAGTGAATACCAAATTTCGCTATAGTCACACTCGATTTACTTGTTCATGTAGTTGTGAGATAAAACTTTATTGTTATTATTATTATTTTTAGTTGAGTTTCATTTTAATTTTTTTAATTTAGACAAGGTTGCTATATTTCGGTTTATTAATCAATGATTCGGCTTTAAGAACTGACCTAGTTTAAATGAAAATTCCTTTTGCTACTCTTCTTTTTAAATTTACTCACTTAAAACTCGATAGGTACTAATTCCTTTAATACTTTTGAATGGCTAACAAGTTGATTTATATTAACTTACATTTTTCAGTTTTAATTACTGGCTAAACTCGAGCATTCATAAAAACTTGATTAATCTATCGGGCGCGACAATGTCATTAACTTTATTTAATTATATTACATAATATTCGTTTACCAAAGAAATACTGCGTACCTACAAATCCAGTAATAATTAATTATTACAATTTGATTGATAAGTAGATAATATTAAACCTATTATTTGACATCTGTTAAATATTGACCGTTATCAAGAGTTACTAAATATTCAATTTACTGCGTTTAGTAAATTATTCAAGTTTCACCTGTTTCAATTCAAGGTAGCTATTTTACGTTTTAAGGGTTAATGTCTAATCATACTAATGACATGTAAAACACGAAGAGTGTATTTTTACCCCTTTAGAAATTATAGATAACGTCAAAAGCATTCCAACTTCTTTGGTGAATATGTCAGGCGAAATTTTAGGTAATAATTTACGTACCTTCTATTACAATAGGCGAGGTTTGAGTAAAATTTTTTTCAAAGTAACTAAACTAAAAAAAATTTAATTTAATTGTAACATGTTGTCGTTTATAGAATTTCGTATAGAATAATTTGAATTTATTTGTAAATTTTTGAATTTTATCCATGAAAATTTTTATTTTATTTTCTAAATTTTCTGTTTGCCGCGAATTGGTTAACTTTACTCCAACTAACGGATAATCCAAGCCTAGTGAGCTGATAGATAAGTCTATAAATATAAAGTGATTTTTCTATATAAAAAGTTGATTTGATTTGGATTTGAAAATAATTGGTGTATTTTGAATAAAAATCATTTATTTTAAGAATGTTTAACCAACGGAAACATTAGTTGGATAATTTGATATAAAGAGATTTGATATTTTGAAAATTTCGAATGATAGGTAATTCGTTAAATTATAAAATTAATAATTTATTGGAAAAATCACATTTGATACGTCGGCAGATGGGAAAGTTATCTATTGAATCTTACATTTCGATTTTTAAAATATATTTTATTTAAAATAAATTGAGAGTTAGTTGGGCAATTTAAGGAACTATATTTTTATGGAAAAGTGATTTCGAAATTTTAGAATTTATAAAGAGATATAATAATCAAAGAAATAATTGACAGAGCATTTCTTGAGTAGTTAATGATAAAAGCAGTTAATTTCCAAAGAACGAAAATGAATAATTTTTCGAGTGGCGTTAGTTTGCGTAGAGTGATTGATTGAAAGAGACTATGCAAGTATAATATTTTCTTAGCCCCACGCTGATCCAGAGAGTAAAAAATTACTTGTTTAAACAAACCGACGGTAATCGAGAGTCGTGAGATCTCTGATATAATGAAGTATTGTAATCGTTATAAGGAAAACTTTAGTTGAAGACTGAATAACTAATGTTATTACATAATTTTTCTCTTCATTGAAGATGGAAAAGCATTTGTATCGTACAATTGCAGTTGTGGCGGGTAGTTAAAAGATTCTTTCGGCACAGAACAGATAAAGTTCAAGGAACCTTCTTTTCGCAATTTTATTTAAGTGAAAATCATTACTGATGATTATATTTCGAAATTCGTCATATCGCAAATGTCAAAGCAACAAATTACTATTTAAATGAAAATTTTATCTTTACTTCAAGTCAACAATTTGAAGTCATAAAATAATGACAAGAACAGAAGCACAGAGAAAAAGACTATATAGAATTCGAGCGTTAAAATTACATAGAAATGTAATAAAGAACAATTTACTTGTAAAATATCGCAGCCGAATAATTGCGAATTAAGAAACATTTTGAAATTTCCTAATTGTAAGTCATGCAGTCTCTCGAAATGAAAATGCAATTTTAAACACTGCTTAGTGTGGATTCACAATGAACTTAAGCATAAGAAATTCGTAAAGCATAAGAAATTTAAATGCAAACAAAAACTTAACAAAGTATTTTTTTAGTTAATAGTTTTTAAATATTTTTTGACAGTGTATTTTTGCTATATTTATATACCGGGGATAAGGGTAAATACTTCATGCCATTAAGATCATCCGGTTTCAGGGACTGAATGTTTGTGTTGGGATTTCTCGGGGTTCAATTCTTGGAACATTGTTGTTTCTGCTTTTCATTACTAATATTCCTTGGGTGTTGCCTTGCTAGTGTTTGGCAGAGATACCCGTTATAAATCTGTAGAAAATGTTATCATTGAGCTGGGAGAAGTAACTTGCAGTAAAATAATTAAGTGTTGGGGGTCACCATCAATGGTGACTTTTCTTTGGATCGTCACCGTTGTGTGTTGATTAGAATTCTACATAAGATATCATCAACTTTGGTTAATCTATTTTGGTGAGGCTCAATCGCGCTTACATTACGGAGTGATTTTTTGGAGAGGTAGATAGTCAGCACAAAACGTTTTTTTAGCCCAAGAGAAAACTGTGAAGAAGTTGATTAACGTCTCACCTCACAATATCTTGCCAAACTGTTTTAAGGAGTGTAATAGTTATACATTATATTTAAATCCTCGAAGAAGAGGCTTCTGCTTCGGAACGTGTTCAGTAGTGTTTTGCTACCAATGTTTTCATTTTCATGTTTTGTATTGAAATAGATATTTTCGATACAAGGTAGGAAAACTAACATTTTTCCATTCAAGGCGAAGTTTTACGATCGAGGCCTTCGGCCGAGATCGTAAACCGAAGCCGAGAATGGAAAAAGATAGTTTTCCACGAGTATCGAACAATATTTTTTCTAATTATGTTTCAAAAAGAACCAATAATATATTTTTTTATACCTAAATTAAAATGAATTTACTAAATATTTACTCAATTTACAAAAATATACTTTGTGAAAATAGATACTTAAAATTTAAATTTGACGGTTGGTAGCCCATTGGTTGCCAACCAATGGCTGGTTATTTTTACTTTGTGATATTCAAAAGTGTGCGGAAAAGTACTACTTTTCCGCATACTTTTGAATATCACAAAGTAAGACATTTTGAAACATGATTAGAAAAAGTGATTTTATTGACTTTGTTGGGGTGTGGTTTACTGTCATTTTTATTTTATTTTTGTGAACAATGAAAATATTATTTATTATTATTAACTTGCAATTAGTTAATTAGACAATAGTCTGGGGGGTATATTATGGGGGATATCCCATAATGACAGTAATGAGAAATTTAAAAATATCCAAATATGGTCTGCTATTTAATGTTTAAAATGCAGTATCTAATTTAATATGGTGCAATGCACTAATAGATTTTTATCACAAATTAACATCTAAATAGCAACGTCTATTTTGTAATCTCTTTAAAATGCAGTATGCGTTTCGACATTTACTTTCACTACGTATTTTCGTTTTTATAGCGCTTCTTTGTAATTTTACTAATTGTTATTAAACTCAAACTAGCACGAAAGTTAAACCTTTAAAATAAATTCTTATTTTAATCATGCAAATTAAAACTCGTATAAATGGAGTGGTAAAATTTTATTACCATTTTTTAAATTTTCCAAGTTCTTGCATGCGAAGCTAAATGTGTATAACAAAATTAGACGATGCGTTGCTAAAGATGATTGTGGTTGGGTAATATACGACCTTTTCTTCTAATAAGTGCAGGATCATTTAAACGTTCAGTAACCTTACGGTTCAACGAATAAAAAATCCTTGGATAAAACCTGTTGATGGGCTATTATGTCAATTTCCATTTCTTTTCGTTTATTGTCAAAATTTTATTTAAAAGCTTTTATTTTGCACGAAAACTGTCCACGTTTGAGTAATGAACATTTTCCTAATATGTTTTATATTGACATGCAAACAACTGAAATGTAAGTGCGGTAAGAAGTTTCACTTTTCTCAAAATAATGCGCGCAACTTTTCTATTTTAAATTATTTGTACTTGGACATGATTCTAAAAGCATTTTATAAAAGGAAAAATAATCTTGGTAGGTTCTAAAACGAATAGAAAGTTTTAAAATTTTTTTAGTTTTAACAAAAACTTTTAATTTATTAAATTGTTCCATTAGTGGAGGCTGATGATATTAAAAAATAATTCCGATTGTCAATTTACACCTACAATTGGCAATTGTTAAGTAAATTGTCAATTGTAACATTGTAAGTGTCAACTAAACTTATTGACAATTGTAAGTGTCATTGACAATTGTAAATTTCCTTTTTTAAATATGGCCGCAGAACGCCTTTCTATAGATATGTACTAAATTTCAGCTCTAATATACTGTTATTGTTACTTATTTGTATCATTTATAGACAGCCTTTAGTATTTACACAAAAGAGGGTAGGAACCTAATTGACAGGTCACGAGCAGGTCTAAATGATGAAAATTTAGATATTTATTACTGAATAAGAACATCCAGGAAGAATGAATGTTTGTATATTAGGGACGCAGCTGCAAAACCAGAAACTAAAGTGTTTCTATCGAAAATGAGGAGAAATATACTAAGATATACGGAAGAAATTTTTATAAATATATTAGGACAACAATAAACTGCAGTTCCTGCAGTTACGGATATCATCAGGAAGGAGATAACCTTCATTCAAGAAAATATTACAATTTATCGTAATTATATTTTGCAATATTATTTTGTCTATCAATTATAAAAAACGTAGATTAGAAAAAGAAATTGGATTTTACAAATATTTGTTTAGATGTTTTGCGTTTCAACAATTCTTTTTACATATCATAACATAAAATAATGTATTATATATTTAGACAATTATAGACAAGGTCGCAATAATTCCATTAATGTAAACTACCATCAGTGTAGAATTTTTAGATCACCTATCTACACTGAATTAACCTGTAGTAAAAAACGACAGGATAAATAAACATTTACGATGCTCGATAGTAAAATTGTATATTTAAATCAAGTGAAAAACAACAACTTTTACTCATCATAATGTAATATGTATGACGCTCCGTTCCACAAGATCCATAATAGTATGAAGTCTATAATGTAAAAAAAAAACTATAATCAAAGCATTATTAAATAGTTGTTATTATATTAAAAAACAATATTTTTATAAATCTATTTGAGAAGTGTACGCACAAAACTGTAATTGACGGTAGAGCCATCACGTTGTCAACTTTATAACCTTAACTCCACCTGGATCTCGGTTCGATTTTCCTGTTACATTTTTACGTGAAATTTTACACACAAAATTTATGGAAACCATATTTCCAAAAAAAAAACAATGAAAAATTAATTACAGAGCTTACTTTGGCGTACATGGCCAAATCCTTCGACCTTCAAATCAAACTTAATAATACTCTACATAGAACAACATAATTTTTCTGATATTTTTGGAGGATTATCTGACAAAACTTATTCGGAGATTCAATTGTACATATCGAATAACTGTCGCAATAAGTGAGCATGGTCCGTATAGCTTGGTTGCACAACGAATGTAATCTAATTTATTACTAACGAAGACGTAGAACCGGTTGAAATTCTCACAAAGCTTAAAATGCATTACCCATTATATTGATCATGCTTTTAGGCAAACCCAGATGTACGAGTGATGCAAAAATGGTTTCAACATTAACATAACATTAATTTATAGAGTTCAATTGAAAATGTAGAATATTTTATTTCAAGTGATAGAGGCATTTGTTTGTAGCGCCATACAGTTACGCCACTGGTTTAATATTTATGTTTATCGGTGCTTTATATGCTGTGGCGCATTCTAGTAGAATCTAGTGGAATGGTTAGTTGTATGTTTGGGTAGGAGGCCAGAGTAGTTTTATTTTGTTGCCGCAATTATGCAACTAAGCGCTATGTGTGATAGTTCCGCAGTGGCAGAACGCACCGCCTGCTGACCTTGGCCATTATAGACTTTCCCGATAATACAGCAAATGCACGCACACACGAACGCCATGCACATGCCATTCGCAATCGTCCTTAGATTCGGCTAATGCTCCCTAAACTCTCCCTCCCTTCCCACATCCGTAAGTCATGGTCGTTGCTGCTAGAACGACATTTGCAAACTTGCAACGCTACGCCTATTATCCGCTTTAGAATTTAGAATTGCGTCATCGCTATCAGTGCCTAGCAATTTTTCCGACTTATAATTATACATATGCACGTTTTTTTATAACCTAACGATCTAAAAGAATCTTCATTTTTATATGCAGATTAGAATTTTTTGGAAAGTTTTTGGTAGAAATAATTATCTGCAATGTCAAAATTTTACTTATCATGTTTTCGTTTTTATCAAAATTGATAACAAAAATAATGTAACGAAAATAATATTATACATTCATTGTAAACAAAATTAATTTTAACGTTTCAATCAATAAGAAGCAGAATGTAATATGTTAAGAATGCAGATGGCCCTTAAATGCCTTCCCCTTCATTGTTTATTCAAACTTGGAAGTCAATTTGAATATTTACAATTTCATCTATTTCCTAAGTTTGTCCTTGTAATCTTTTTGATGACCCAATGATGGGTAATCAACAAAAAAACTCAACAAAAAAAGTCGTAAAAAAGATCCCCTAATATTGCGTGAGGATATCTATGAAAATCTAATGAGAAACAACCGCCAAAAGGAATTACATTCAAATAATACACGTACAGTTTTTTATAACAATTAAAATTAATTTTAGAGTAACCCTCGTATTCGTACATGTGTTATCTAATATTTTTCATATTATTTTATAAAATTATGTGCAACCTTCAACTTATATTTTTTGGGAATTTTTCATTCGAGGCCTACAAACTATGCGAAGGTACAAAGACCGGTTTTCTAATGATAGTTTAAAAATTCGTTTATATAAATTTATTCTAACCGCAATTTTTTCTCTAAAGGGCTCCTCCTAAACACAATATTCGCGTGGTGCAAGTATTTTAATTTTTTTAATTTTATAAATTCGTCCGTTTCAAAAAAAGTTATGGTTATGGCTTTTATAAATAACAAAATATATTTGATATTAAAATGTTGACTAAACTTTAAAAAAAATCGGGAAATGAAAAAATAACTGGGCTAATTTTAAAAATACATAAGTTTAACCACTCTCACTGTTCTCATTTTCAAAATGACTAAGTTATATTAATTTGATATCGGGGAACTTGTTGGTTGTTTTCCAACTTGTTGAAGCTTAATATAAAACGGTCTATTGGTAACTCGAAATATCAGTATTTGAAATTCATTATGGCAATAAACAATTTAAACTTTTTTCGGTAACGAATACAAGTTTATGGTTTAATGAAAAAATGCACGAACTTGATTAACCTGTTGTGAAGTGGAACAAAATTTGTAAAAAAATACAAATTATGCTAAAAGATAACGAATTTTTGTGTATAAATAATTGAAACTATACTTTCGGTTTATTTTTTTGTATTTATGTTGTTTTTATTAATAAGTTAATAAAAGCCGATATAAAATATTTTCTTGGTTTTACTAGGGCGCGCGCGTACGGCTTGTTTGTGGAAAATCCGCGCCTATTGGAGGCGCCACTTCAAAGGATGGTTTTTCAAAATGTGTTTAAGTCATAATAATTAATCGATATAATTAAGATTATAGTTGACATATCAGTGTGCAGAATACGTAAATTTCAAAACACTGGTTTAGACTACAGGATAATCTTTATTTTGTTTTAATATTCTTCAGATAGTCTATTACGTACCAACGTACCCTACAATGTACATTTCAAAAATTGAGCTGCCAATAGAAATAAATTAAATATTCAACTATTCAAATTGATTTTTCACTTTTAGAATTTTATACATTTTTCGAATTAAATTGCAATTATATTACCATAAAATAACATGATCAACAATGTAAAGGTTAATTACGTTATCTTGGTTAATTGCCTGTCATTACGGTTCTGACTTCTAAAATTGCAGTAGTAATAAGAAAATCATTTTACGAGAAGCGCTCCAACTAAAGCATCTTATTTTTTTTATTAACTTAAATAAAGTTGTTTTAAATTAAAACTTTTCAAAAATTTTTTGCAAGTTGTAATGTATAATTAATTATTTAAACGTTCACTTTTTTTACAAGAATTAGTAAACTATTTGAATAAAACCCTCGACTGTTTTGCTTTTATTGAAGCTGATCGAATTGATACAACATTCAACCAATAAAATTATTCTATTTAAAAAAAAAAATACAATTAGCTAGTTTGCACCAAAAGAGATGAAGTAGTGACTTGACCTATCTTTTCACCTAAGCCCTTTTACAGTTGTTTACACCGTGTGGTATTTAGACCACACATACGCCGGTTTCGTCAACAAATAGGTGGAATATTGGTATCATGTTTTTATTGCATTCGAGTGGTATAGAAAGTTCCTCTTCCTCCATTCAAAAATGTACTTCTTATCCTTGATATTTTCAAAATTTGAAACTTTATAATAGGGTACAACAAAGAATTAGAATTTTTAATACTAACATGAATCCTTTTCGAACATTTTCAAAATTTTACAAAGGATGCTCTTCGAAATTGTAACTTTAATCTTTAATATTATATCACTAACTTGCTATTTTTATAATTTTGAACTTCAGAAATTATTGTTAGTCTCTAATTTATAAACGTAAGGACTTTATGAAGGTTATCCCTTTAAAAGGGATAATATAAATGTACATAGAAACCATTATAAAACTAGAAAGACTCAAAATTTCGACTGACTGCCATATTCATCATTTTAAATTTAACAATTTGATAACTAGTAAATTGTAAATTCTAAGAATGAGTGGAAGAAGCAAATTTCTTTTGGCCAAGCTGTATAGAAACAGCGCCTATTTTTCATTGGGTTGGGCCCTAGGCTCTAGCAAATTTTCGGGCCCCTAATATTCGAGAGTAACTAATAGCATCGAAAGCCCAATTTTTGGGTTATATTTAGGTATACATGCCTAATGCGTCTAATGGTAAAATAGGCCCTGTTTAGTTTGTTGTGTTGGACGTAAAGATTTGGGATTAAAATAAAATTGCCTCCGGTTTATCCTCATTATTTAGTACCTCTTAAACTTAAATTCAAAATTTAATAAGTTGTAGAGATCCCGCAATATGGTTATGGTTGGGACTTTTTATCGATAAATATCGATAGTTATCGATTAATCGAAAAACGATATTTTATTTTTGAAATTTCGATTTATCGATATTTCGATAGTTATCGATGTTTAGGTTTTAATTTAGGTTTGTCTTATGTTTTCTGGAGTTCCCATTGATCAATTTTGGATTTGACCGGTTTCTTTATTCGAGAAACAAAAGTTGGGGTTTATTATTTCGATAATTCGATAATTATCGATACTGCGATAATTATCGATAGTTTTGAAATTATCGATATTCGATATCGATTTTTGAATATCGCCAAGCCCTAAATATGGTTCAAGTTTTATGCATCGAAAGAGTTAGATCCTCTGCTAGGCGCATATGTAAGTAATTTTATTTTTGCATACCCGGGAGTTGATATCACTGATCGATAACAGAAACCATAATAAAACGGGTCCGAGGTTAAACGTATTTATATATTATTATAACATCAAATATTAATTGAGCTTCAACGTAGCTATCGGTAAACCGGGGGGTCTGGGGGGTATGGAATACCCCCCAGTGCACGGATTACTCTTTATTTATGGACCACTAGTATTATTTCTTCAGTACCGAACAGTTACTTAGTAGCCAATGTTGGGATCCTTGATCGTGGGCGCTGTATTTGGAAGTCGCAGTTTTGAGAAGAAGAGGGAAGGAAGGTTCTAGCAAATTTTCGGACCTCTGATATTCGAGTGTAACTAATAGCATCGAAGGCCCAAATTTTGGGTTATTTTATCAGAATTTGATTTTTATTTTACGATTTTATGTTCTCTCTTTTCGGGGCCATTGGGCCGCAGGCATGTGCCTAATGCGCCTAATGGTAAAATAGGCGCTGTATAGAATGTTGGAGCTGCAGCTATCGCTATAAACTTGAAAAAGATTAAAATACTTTGCAATAAAATTTCTTGAACAAGTCGATAATAAATTTTTATAATATCAAATAGTATCTTACTTTTCCTTAATTACAAAATGTTATAAAAAAATATGTTCCATCTAAGGATTTCTTATTAATACTGAAGTATCTTGACATGTACAAGGAACGTTACTATTTGAACATCTAAATCAAATGTAATCCCAAATTAGACCGTGTCTACATAATTCATTAGAAGTCAATTAGAATCTCGGAAAATTAACAATTCAATGTTATTAGTCGTTAGTTCACTTGACAGGTATTATGCAGGTTCTGTAATACGATCTCTTATAACACAATTTCTTGGATGTTCAAGAATTACAAATTGGAACTACTTAAAGGATAACAAATATTTAATCCAAAATTTGATTCACTTTTAACAGGATCTATGTAAAAATTAATCTCTTGAACCAACTGCCACAAGAAAAACTTTTATTGATGTCGTTTAACGTCTTGTGCAGTTATAAGTTTGGTAGAAGTAAAAAAAGGCGTTTAATTTTATTAGTAAATCTTTAATACTACGATTAAGTGCAAATAGTCTTTATGCGTATGAAACACTTAATAATCTTAAGTTTTGAGATACCAAACACTTAGTAGAAGTGCGAGGGCGATGTTTATTATAGTAATTATTCGTTTAATTACATTAAAATGGTCATACTGTAGGTACTTCAAGTACAGACAGTGATGAAATTTAAAGTTCATGTTTAAGAAACATCTGTGGTTAACATGATACATGCAGTAGATTACTAAATCCCTACAAAATTAATTAGGAAAAAACAAATTTTGAAATACAAATATACAGCAAAAAACAAGACAAAAATTAATACCATATAATATAGTACCTACCTGGATATTATTTGCCTACTGCTTCTACTTATAATAATATCCTTTTGATCTTTGATCCTCATTATGTTTTTCAGGAAAGTTCTGTTTATACTTAAAGAAGAAAAGTTTACCAAGTTTTACAGACTTATTGATCTTTTAAATTACTCTTTTTACTTCGCCATGGAAATTTAAATAATATTTTTAATTATTTCAGTTTAACTAAAATTAATATTGGAATAACTCGACAGTTAAGAAAGTGCAGGAAATTAGTGGAACTACATATTACTTATGTATATTATTTTTGTGAACAAATTTATTAGGCATCCTTCAATCAAAATTTTTCGATCTGAAAATTTTGTGTTTCGAATATTGTGTGTAACTAGAAAACGCTACATTTCTGAATAATTTATCTGAACTATCTATTTTAGCGTAAAAAGAGCAATCCATTAATATTTTTTAGTTTTAAACAGTTTTTTCAGAATTAAAAAGAGATTAACAGTTTTCATAATAACAAGATTTTAAAAATTTATCGACAACTATGTTGTATAATCTATATTTAAAAATGAGTTTTGATATCTAATAAAAGTTAAGATAACTAAAATGGCACTTGAACTAAAACAGTTTTTTAATAGTCTCGAATTGCCATAACCAAGTATTGATTGTAATTACAGGTTAAATTAATGATACAATACTAGTTGTTGGAAACTCAATGTTGTTTGTTTTAAGTAGATATGATTTTTTACGTTTTTATGTTTAAAAATAGCATTTTTAAATAATATAAATTTTTGTAAGATAGCAGTCAGTTTAGTTTTTTATTCATAAAATTCGATATGTTACACGAATTAAATAAATAAAGTTCCACACACTGATGGTAGGTCGTAGATATAAGATTTTTTTTTAATTTGTCTAGTAAATTATGAGACTTTAAAAAGAAAGTCTTTTTAAAAAAATAGTTTTGTGCTTTTCATAATTGCACAACATGTAAAGAGCTTTTCATTTTGAAAAGTATTGACTAACCTTCCTGCTTACACGATTATCTCTAATTGATCATCAATTAATGGAAGCCTCATTGGGGCTTTATTATAAATTATAATGTGATTACAAAATTAAAACGTAATTAAGAATTAGTACATTTAGGTAGGTACTAATTTGATTACCCGAAATACACAAATTTTGATAGGTGATTGATTTCGTACATTGCTATCCTAATACTTTCAGTTGCAGAATTAAATTTTGATTTGATTTAATTTTATTTCATAATTTTGAGTTTTTCATAATTTTTCAAGTAACATGAATAGCAAGGTCTTACAGGTCTTAATTTTGAGCAGAATTCACTCCCTCAACCCCACCATATGTCGATTATGGTAGTTACACATAACTTATATTTATCAAAACTTATTATTATTACCATGGCCGGATCAAGGAGGGGAAAGGATTATTTTCCCTCTGAAAATTGCTAATCAAAGAAAAATGTATTTTAAAACTTTTTGACGCGATATTTTAACAGGAATCTTAAAAAGCTTAAGAAATTCTTATATTCTAAATTAAAATCTGTGAAAACAAAATTGTGCAGTTGCAACTTTGCCAAAGTGTAGTAACATCATTAGTATTTTCATGTAACATGCACTTTAATGTAGTTTTAATTGAACAATATAATTTATGTTATATTTTAATGTTTATCTGATCTATATTTTTTTAAATATTTATATTTTTGTTAGTTATATTTATAGTTTAGTTATTTATGTTGGGAATGTAGCAATCTTTAAAATAATATAGATATATATTATATATTTTTTGTTCACTTTAGCACACTCTTCCTTCTTTGTTAGGAAAGGTTTTAGCATTTAGACCTATTTAGGCTTTAAATTTAGAGAAAATCTGTGAAAATCTTTTTTTGTAAAAAATTTAAAACCTATTATAAAATATTAATGTGTGCATTATTTGCTTAGAATAACTGTTACATCATAATCAAACCTTTCAGTTGATTGTTACGATATTAACAGTTAAATTAAATTGTAATCATTAAATAATTGCTGTCTCTTCTATGGAATTAAATATTTTAACTTGAAAACAAATAATGATTGTCAAATATAATTAAACGGATAAGTAATAGTGAAGTACTTTAATGAAAAATCAAGAATACCTAAATTTAAATTATATATTTGAATCTAGCAGATATGTTTTGCAAATCAAAATCAACGTAACTGAAAGTTGAAGTTAAAATATTACACTTATTCAAATTTAAGCATAATACAAAGTTAAAGACTTTCCGTAAATGAAAAAATTAGACCTTTTCAGAAGTGCGTTACGGCTAGTTTGAGATATAGATAATTATATTTAATAAAATTAATAATTTAAATTAACAATAATAATAAATAATATATTATAATAATATATTGTGAAGCTTATTGCGAAGCAGTAACCCAACCAGTGGCGTATTTAGAAAATGCTTTAGGAGGGGGCAGATTAAAGATTTTTTAGAATCTCGTTAATCCATTCATGCGCGTTAGTTGTAACTAATCCTAATATATAAAATTCCAGCACGCTTCTGCTGCTCCTGCTACCATTTGTCATTTTTTGGTAGAAAAAGCACACTGGTTGGTCGAGAAAATTATATTAAATTAATATTAGGAATAAAAATTTTTGTCCAATATTAATCCAAACCGGGAAATTTGAATTTTTAAGCAAAAATGAGGAAAGTGTAACCTTCGGCTAAAAAAATTAAAACTTGGAAAGCATATTTATTTAATTACCGTGCTGCTCACAGTGTTTAGAAGCAACTTTCTGTGTTACTTTGAAAGTTAATTGTAAAAATAATATAAAAATATAAAGTCAAAATAGTAAAGCGGGGGGTCTGGGGGGTGTGGAACACCCTTCAGTACATATCGCATTATTTCCATTTTTTTAGAATACTTGGAGAAGATAGGTGATTTATAATTTTACAAACCGGGAAATTTGAATTTTTAAACAAAAATGAGGGAAAATTAAACCTTTGCTTTGGCTAGAGAATATAGGCCAGTCGAAATCGACAATAAATTGGAAAAACATGATGTATCTCTGATTTTTTAGTATGTTGTTTAGACCCATTAGGGTAGTGCATACCCAAGTTTGCAACTCTCTAAAAGTTGGAAAAAATGTATCACACGAAAAACCGCAAAATTTTAGGAGTTTTTTTAGTTTTGGCTCTATATCTCCTAAACTATGCATTTTTCGATAAAAGCTATTATATGCGTTTTTGAAGAGCATTAAATTTGTGACAATTTAGGTCCAACCAGAGCTCTGTAGATCAATAAGTTACCAAATTACGGCACTTTGAAAATTGGAAATTTTTTCCTTAAAGTAAAAATTTTAGATTTAGATCTTCTTTAGACCGAAATCGCGGCGAAACCATTGATCCTACGAGTAGAACTTATAAAATAGAAGTTGTAGGCAATTTAATTAGCTTAAAATTAAGCGCAATGCGGGGTCTGTAGGCCTCGTAAAAATGGAAAAAATGGCCTATTTTCAAAATGCCATAATTTAGTAATTAATTAACCCACAGAGCTTTAGAAGTACAATCCGAGTGATCCTTGGGGGGGGGGGCACTTGCCCCTTTGCCCCCTTCTAAATACGCCACTGAACCCAACTACCAATAATTTATAATAATATACTGTACTGATAGTTCTAAGTTTTTGTTTTAGGCAAAAAAAGTTTGTTGAAAAGTACAGCTATACTAACAGAGGCAATAAAAATATTATAATACTTTCAAAATTTATAGTGATAATTTCTCTTAGATAGCACGTTTTTAAATAAAGTTAGTGGACTTTCCAATTTGATAGTTCAGTTTAACGTGGACGTAATTTCCTTTGTGAAAATAAGGAAAACGTTTTACCTGGATTTAAGCAAATATTAATTTGCTAATGAAGAATCATACGTACAAAGTAATATTAAATAAGAAAAATAGTGACCGTCAATTACTTAAAATGTAATTAACGAAATGAAAAAACTAAGGAAATAGAAACGCCCAATTTGTGTGCATGTGCATATCCTAAAATGGAAGCAAACCATGGCACTGAAACGATACGAACAAAATTATCTTAATTAAATTGTGCAATGTAATAAATATTAAACTTTTTATATCGCTATTATAATAATGTTTTTAAAATAGTATACACAATTTTTTGTGAATAATTTTGTATTATTACATATATATGTATATAATTGATTAAATAATTATTTCATCCGGTAGTCAAATTTATTACTAATTATTATTTGTATTTTCCTAATGTCGGCTAAAAATAAGTAAAAATTCTTTTTTAGAATAATATGCTATGCGTTTTCACTAACCGAATACCGAAATGATTTTAAATTATTAAGAACATCATGTCACACGCACAAAGATGTTGCGCAAACTAAGATCAAAGTGTTTGATAATACATTTGTTTGTGGAATCAAGTTTTTCGTGTGCGGTGTAAATTATCAACTGCAGTTGAAATGTTAATTACCCACTCTTGAGGTATCTTTATACCGTGCAAAATGTTGTATGAAATTATTGTTTGAAATAAATTTTTGTTAACATTACTCCACATTTTTTACTGTGTAAGTTTTTGCAAAAAAATTATTACTCTATGTCGTATTTGGTGTAATGTTATTGATCCACATATGCAGCGCATTATTTTTAATATGTACATATTATATTATGTAGTATCTATACTTTTATGTTGTATCAGTCAGAATTCCTACTTTCATGTTATCAGTTTATCGTAAAATTTTGGCAGATGCTTCAAAATTGTGTCATCAATGAGCAGAGGATATAGTTATTTGTCAATATTTTATTAAAAAGATTAAGTTTTATGATTATAGAAGGCGCTTACTTTTATGGCAATTGTAAATTTTGATAGTACAATATTTTAAATATTAATATTTTCGAAAACATTGACGTTTATCATACTTTTTTTCATGGAATACAATATCGAATAAAATTACAGCTAAAACTTTAGTCATTCGTTCCCAGTAGCTATTACATTATTTTACTTAACCTACTACCATGGTATATAGTGTATACATAGCTCTAAAATACTGGCAATAACTTTTCGTATATATAGTAGATACTACTTACTACAACAGGGTTTTCACTTTGATCGATAACTTGGGAAATATTTGAAAATTAAGAGAACTACTTGGCTGATAGTATGATCAATTTATTATAGAACCTTTAACTAACATATTATTATCGTCATCTGATTGTTGAATGTAGGATGAATTCACTTTTGTATAATTATGTTCAAATCAGTTTTAATTTTTGTACTTTGTACAATAGTAGCTTAATTTACGTTTTACTGCTATTTTTGGTAAATAATAAGCAGCTCAACTGCTCGGCTAAGTTTTTGAAGCTGTGGTAGCTTAGCTATCGATTTCTAAATCCTAAAATATTTTAAGCGACAATAAGTTGATAATACTTTTTATAGCCTAATTATCGTTTAAGTGTTACAATTTTACAAATTAATAATAAAGGCAAGTTTAGTGTGTCCCATATCACACGATCCCAACTTATTTGGCATAAGCCCAGCTACAGAACTACATCGAAGCTAATGAAATTACAGCAACGGGTCGTCACAAAAATCAATTGTTGGCGCCTTTTTAATTTTTTTTTATATTATTGGTTCCAACTTAGCTAGCTAGCTCCTGAAATGCAGTTAGGAAAAATAATTTTCACTCATCTATGTTAGTCTTCAAATAAATTATCAAAAATGTAGTGAAAATTTCCATTACCTATCTAATGCTAAAGATTGGCCTGTAAACATTTACTATTTTGTATTTACCTTATATACCATAGGTTTAAAAAATATTTTCAGGACCTAAGTCCTAAGAAAATGAAAAAATTTTAATTTTATGCGAATTTGTAGGTATTGCAGGTACTTTTCGAAATAGTTTTTATGAACTTTGAAGCAATAATTCGGATATTAAAAATCGATATACTTGTCTTGACAATTTTTTGTTATGAAATAATGGGATTTTATCATCTGAATTGTGTTTTCACGTATTATCATATTAATACTTAGATACATAATATTATATCATATATTATCACATGAGAGTGACATAATATATATTTACTATATGGTAATAAAATGAAACAATATTTAATGAAATGTATGTATGTATGTACATACATGTAATAGTCAATGTTTTAATTAACTTATTGCTTTATCGATGATGTAGAGTAGAATAAATGTTGGCCACTAAACAAACTTGTAGCACCAAGTCTTGGCAGGACTGTGGCAGTAGCGGACAGGACTAAAAAATGTATACAATTCCTGATGAATTTGGCAGTGTACAAATTTTAACTCAGTGGAACAGCTCGCGACTGCTCCCTTCTCGTCTTTAAAACAATTGTACAGCAGTTACGTAGTATATCAATAATAATTAAAATCAAAAGAGATCAAATACTTCAAAAGTTTTCCATTCGCGTAGTACGCACTTACATGTTTTGCCTTCATTTTTTTTTAGAAATTCTGTGATATTGAATAGTGGCCAATCACTAGTTCACTTGTAACGACCATCTTTTAAGTTTGAAGTTGGGAGGCTTGAAACCAGAATATCAATTTCTGATAAGAACGTAAACCGTTTTAGACTTTATTTTAAAAATTAGACCATTACAGTAGATTATTTATGTTTGTTTTCCTTTATTTTATAAATAATTAATTATTAAAATGTGTCAAGTGTTTCTGACGGACCATGTACTATACAATTTAAAAAAAATACTCAATTATTGCTATTATATGGACAATGCTCTTAAGTTTGTAAAGACAATTAATAAAATTTATTTACTTTTAAGGTCTCGCAATTCTGGTTAAAATATTTTTGTATTTGGATAAAATTTTACAAATTTTAATTCTATATTAAAATATTTGAGTTGAACTGCAAGTTTGATAATATACATTATCGCGGGTGATAACTGTTGCACTCTAACATAAAAGAATAATCAATGAAACCGGATAACATTTGCATTGTTATATAAGAATTTAAATGTTATTTATCGAAAGAAATTTTTTTTCCGCATCTTAAAATACTCAAAACTTGATATTTTAATTATGAATTAAATAAGTGTTTCATAAAAAATTGGTGAATAGTCCCGAATAAATAATTGTTCAGTAGGCAATTTAATTTTTGCTGATATCCGTTTTTTTTCGCGGCAACTGATTTTCTTTATATTTTTATATTTATTTTTCATTTTCAACAATGAATAAAAGGCATCAAGTTTTGGGTACTTTCAGGCAGAAAAATCAAATCTCTTTTGATTCATACATTTTTTACAGTTTTAGCCGTTAAAATGGTATGCAGAAATTTTCAAGTTGTATAACAAAAAAAATTGTATTCAACAGGCAATAATTTTTTAAAAGTATCTTTGCTCTGTGTGATAACACAGGTTCAAACATATCGTACATTTCTTTGATAAGATGAACAAGTGACTAAACAATCCTACAATGCGGAAATACTGTTTTTGATTTGTAGAGCTTAACTGCATATAATCTTAAATAATCACAAATAATTATAAATAAAACCAATATCTCAATAATAGCGAGAAAAACAGCTAGAGATTTCCAAAGTTGTAGATAAAAATTACACTGCACGAACTTATATTTTGCTCACTATTGCAACGAATGGAATTCTAAATAATCATGGAAAATAATCATGTATAGTGCAATTATCATCTTTAATAATTACAAATTAAATCCTGAAATTATGCTATGATTGCTTACATTTTAGACGGTTGACGAACGTCATTTTAGTCTAATTTAATCGTATGACATGTGAATGCATAAATCACAGTAATTATTAATAATTTTTAACATAATAATATAATCTGTGTGAACACGAAATATTGAAGCGAGCAACCCTTCGGGAAATGTGAATTTCGATCCACTCTACCACGAAATTTTGTATGATGAAATCATTATGAGAAAGAGATTTCTTTTATAACTATACTGTCGTTATTTTTTAAAACCTTAAATACATCAATTTTTACATTTTTAAATACGCAATTTTTAAAGGAAATTTCCATCGGTTCAATTTAATCTGAGATTTTTTAACTTCATAATTTAAAAAATATGTACATATATATTTTTTAAATAATTTAACAGACTAATACAGATTTAGTTTAGTAAATTTGTTTGAAAAATCAATCTATTTCGCAGAAGAGCCAAAAATAATGAAACTATTTTTTATCTTGATTAATAACCAAGGTAGTACTATTAACTAAAATAAATCAGGAAAGTAGAAATCTACTTTGCATTAAAAATTCAATAAATTTCCTGTTAGTATTTACCATATTATTTGAAGGCACAAAATATCAATAAAAAGGGCTTACTCTCCAAGAGTTTGAATTTAAACCAGATGTTTAGTGAAACATTATCACCTGAATGTAAGAATTTTCAATTTTTCAATTTTTTTTTCAATTTTGTACTGAAAACCTATAATTTGGTCCTTTGAATCTAAAGAATGGTGTTAAGTTTCTATCGGAGTACGGCTTATGTACGTCATACATCTTATACTAAATTATAAGAGACCGGGGGGTCTGGGGGGTATGGAATACCCTCCAGGTAAGACAATTTGATAATATTAAAAAATTAAATAATAAAGAAAAAAATTTTTTAAATTATAATTTATATTGTGTGAGTGGTGTAGATTCTAATTTCGAATCTTAAAACGTTCTTGTGGCCTGGCACTGACTGGGGGGCTTGACTACTAACTGCATTGGCGTTGAAAAATTAGCTGTTGCATATCATAAATGTTTTAAAAGGGGATTAGATCGAAAAATAGTTTATTATTTACTTATTAATTGCTTTGCAAGTTTTTAGTTTTTTTTATAAATAAAAAATGATCATCATTTTGACTGTTGATATTTACAATTGCATTGATAATCCTTAAAAAACGAGTTTTCGCGGCTGGAAAATAGCAAACTATTATTGTTTGGAAAATTACTTCAATAATTGTTGGTGGTTGCCGCTAAAGAGTGTATTTCTAGGTTAACTTTTCATGTCTATGATTCAGATCAATAAATTCCATTGATAATTTACAATCGGAAATTTTTTATATATCTACATATATACATATTTTGTTATCGTCTACTATTAATAATTTATATAATTAATAACAAAAGTGCGTAATATTTATCTGAAGCAGATATTTGATCTTATTTAAAAAAATTATTAAAAAAATTAAAGTAAATAATAAAAATTAAATTTTATAGATTTTGAAATGAAAATTGGCATCAATGCAACCTTAGTAGTTAGTAATAGGTACACCATAATATTTACATTATTTATATTTATACTTAGTAATAATTTATGCTGCGATATTTTTTGAAGGCTCATCGTATTATCCGAGTGTTATGCAATATTTGCCCAATTTATGGACCTTCATAATAGAATCGAAATGGAACGTCACAGTTTAAATTCAGATTGATATTTTTGATCTTGCAATTTAAATATTTACGTATCCTATTTTTTAAATTTATCACATTTTGGTGCTATAATTCTAATAGATCGTTTTGTAGGTTAAACTCATTACAATATGAGTAATTTTTTTGTATTATGGCCACACTTGTAGACGAAAACAGGTTATTTAATATTATACCGAAACTATGGAATCTTAAACACGCGGTTTTTACTGGAAAATGCATGTGAAATCGGCAATTTCCAGTTATTTAGTACAGTTCGTTTTTAAGTTTGTCATGGTAAACCAGTTTTTTACGCACTTTTTACAGTTAAAAAGTGCGTAGAAAATAAGCACGTGTAAGACAATTTAGAATAAATTTTAAAAAGTAAGATTGTAGCATTATTATTTTTATGTAAATCGGGATTTGTATTTATTATGATAATTTCGAATAAAAAACCGAAATTATGATCTGTTACGCAACAGCCGTGAAAAAATTTGTCAAACAAGATAGGAATTACATTTAACTTTTATATCAGCTATCAGGAATCGATTTGATTGATTGGCTCCATTACCTACGTTTTGCTCTTAAAATTTATACGCATAGTTTTTTTTGGTTTTTTCATTATTATGGAAAATAAAACGGAAAAATTTTATTATCGAAAAGTCGCTGTTTTGTTTCTTCTGTAAGGTATGTTTTAGCGTCAAGTCGTATGCGTAACTAATGGATAAAAGATTAGCTGTCGACAAAAAATTCTATTTTATACTAAATCACATCACCATTACTGTATAATCGTTGATTCTTTATTTTGGTACAAAGTAATTTCCTAAAAGTCAATATTACGTGTTTTATTGTTGGAGCGATTGGATTGTTAGACCGATGACGAAAATTTAAAATGTTGGGAAAATTTACTGCGAAAAACGAAAGTAGAAAATTTTAGTTAGCTTTATTATAGTCAAGTGAATAAGTAAAAATGCGTTTCCTTGTCGAAAATCCTTTGTTAGTGTAGCGCATATATGTAATAACCTTGCGCTGTGATCCCGGCCCGCGGCCGTGCACCGCAGTTGCTTACGTAATAGGACCTATGCGAATGAATCTGCCCCGCGGCCTCTGAAGGCCCGCGCGCCCCCCCTTCAATTTGGCAGTTCGCAAAACTTCGTTAAACATTTTTTCCTGGTTAACAGAAATAGCAGCTGGTTAAAATTGCTTTTGCAGTTTTATTATTGTGTTAGTGTCACTTTGTAAAACAAAGATTGTAAACTTTTAGTGCAGAGATTGTAAAATGTGCCTATTAATTTATCATCTCTACGTTTAGCGCTTAATATTTTAATTGTGTTGCCGGAAGTAGTATAAGTTATGGAAATGCGAGGTATGTTTATTATCAATTCATATTATTTATTCCGAAAATGTTACTTTCGATTCGTCTCGTCGTCATCGATTTAATCAAAATTTCGTTTTATTTATCGATAGCCGACATTTTTGTCAAACATTTAAATTAGCACATTTTTAATTCAATTTTCTCGTCGAGATTGTCTTCGTCTTGAGGTTAACTCATAATAAGTGCGCTTTAATAATTCGCTAAATTACTACCTTATCTGCGCTTTTTACAAACGGAAAATTTAGTAGGAATCTACTTAGTATAATATTTTGGCCCACTAGCGCAGGTAAATTTCTAAATTTTTTCGGCAAATAACGCCTGCTCAATTATGCGTCAATTATTTAAATTAAAAAATAATGGTTAGTTTTTCGTACGAAATTCATTTCCCAGTGCAATTTTTTCTAACTTTCCTAACTTCATGTTGTTTGTAATAATGCAATTACTTTCAAGTTTTCAATAGTAACACTTGATATTAGGCAATGTAAGTTTGAGTCACGGTCAGTGCTGTGTAGGAAGAATAGAATATCTAAAAGGGGGCCCGAAGATTAGGAGGGGGATAGGCAGAATAGTTAAAAAAACTCGTATGCTGCACCCTTGAACCTCTTCATGCAGAGATGTGCAGTTCACTGGCATATTAGGAGTGGGGAGGGTGTTGTTTAGTTCTAAATCTGAATAGCAAATAAATTATTTTTGGAAGCACATTACCTGCATTATAAAACATAATACGTAAACTTTGTTAACGTGAAACCTTCTTGCAGAACGTTTTAGCTGGCTTGGCCAATGATGCAATTTCCTGCAACTTAGAAACGCATTTTAATTTAAAAAGTTTTTTTTATCATAATGAATAATTTTTTATCAGTATATAACAAAAATGTGCTCGTTATCAGTAGTTTTGGCAATTTACGCTAGCCAAATATTGTAACATCGATTAAATACTCGGCTAAAAAAATTTATATTACTTTTAAAATTACTTTTCTATTTTATTAGCATTTTATGTAACAAACTATGTCGAAAATAAATTTTTTAGCCGAGTACCCACTTAATTTTTCGATATAATAAAAATGCATTCTTGAAACTAGTTTGCGTTTAGAAAACAAAAATTTTCTTTGCCAAAAAGTATTTTCGTGAGGTTTAAAATGACAAATAGACAACTTTTGTCGAGACTATGCAATAAAATTATAAAAAGAGATAAGTAAATTTGCACATTGTAATTTCCGCATTCAAAACCTTATTTCTTTTTAAACATAATTTGGTTGATATGTAACCCACCGTACACTAAATTGACTTTAATTTCTTTTATGCACTTCCTATTTGCATCAAGGTTATTTATTGTTGGGAGCAAGAACGAGTTACATAATTACTTTTAGGGTTCACGAATAAATTTATAATGCAATTAATTTTGGTGGTATTAAATTTTAACAACTTAAAATCGGTTTATTGTGGCACAAATATTCTTTGTTGCAAATAGAATTTTTGGAAATGCCCCCATTTCGCTAAACAAAATTTGCCCTAAAGTAAAACGAGGGTTGTAGGTATTGTAAAATTTAATTTGAAAGTACATCAGCGACCGACATTCCAAAATCTGATTAATGCTAGCTACCATTACCGCGATCAATATTCAAAATTATTATGTAAGATTTGTTTTACTTTTAATTTTATGCATACAAATTTTTTGTTGCATCCTTTCGGCTCATCAACCCTCACTTGAATAAGAAGATTATTGACTGCACCGGATGGCCTTGCTTGAGAACATTGATTTCTTAACGCGAATCTTTTATGATTTATACAACTCAAAACAAAGATTATTTTTAGATATAATAACGAGATTCTCAAAATTATATTAAGAATTTTGCTAATAATACCCTGTCATCTTTATACCAAACCTATTCCCTCGTGCGGTGTTCGTAGTGAATGGTGGTGAATGCGAAAAACTATTACTTGTGGTCGCCAATCAGAAGTTTTCGTTAAATCGATTCAAAATTCTTGGTAACAATTGCATCTTTCCTCAAATCGTATCCCCAAATTTTCGCATAAAATAATAATTATGTAAGTTTTGGTTACTTGCCCTTGAGGATAATATTATAGTTTTAAAAATAATTGACCAGAAATTGATAATATCTCGATCACATCATCTACTTGAGGTTATTGGTTATCACGTTTTGGATCTTACAACAAAAAATTCCTGCAAGTTTAAATTTTTTTGCCAATCACATTACGAATTCAGTAAATTCGTAATTAGGGTTGTTAATTGTAACTTTTATAAATTTTATAAAGTTAAAGTTTCATTGTGTATATCCTTTGCATGGGACATTTTTTACACATGGGTAATTTCCCTAAATGTATTTGTACTTTGCAGTTTTGAACTGTGAAAATATATCATGTACTAAAATAGCTTAGTTTTAAAATATTAAATGTATGAAAATAATAAAAATAAAATAAAGTGGATATAATAAAGTATTAACAAAACATTGGCAAGTGAATGGCCTAGCGGTTAGCGCGTTAGCCTCTCGTGTCAAGATTCACAAGTTTATACATATTAGGATTTTTTACTCATTAAAATATGTCCAGAACAATTATAAATGACGTAAAGGTTCCTTTAGCTCGGTATTGACGGTCCTAACGTTATTTATATCCGTGGTTGGGATTCCACGTTAAGTTGTGGTCCCATGTGTTCGTCACATGTTATCAACATGCAACGGATACAGGCATCGCGCGGTAACAATCGGAAACTATAAACGGTACCAAGCCGGATATATTCTTTCGTATAGTTTAATGTTCAGCAATACAGGGTGTCCCGATATTACCTAAGTTTAGTAAAGAAATGTTCGAACATTTGAAATATTGTTTCTATTTTTACACAAATAACTGACTCGGTTGACTATTGTTCCTAGACTTAGGCCTTTATAACTACCATTCTGGTTTAGCGAATAATAACGAAATTTAACGAGGTTTTAAAATGGATATCTCAGAATTTTTGTTTAGAAGATTGTAGTCTATCATCACCTATACTAGTCATTGTTACCTTGCTTACCTTACACCCAAACAGAAAGATAGTAATTTTTTAATAGATTTTCTCTTCTCCTTGATGTCAAGGTATGATATTTCTTCAAAGCTTTTCTAGAGGAGGCAATAAGGCTTCTCGAAAACCTACGAGAAGTTCTTAACTAAGGAACGTTTAGCATAGAATATTTGTCAAAGCTTTGCCGAAAGGCGTCCCTTATGGAATATGTACATAATTTAGGTATACTGGGTGTTTTAAAAATTCCAGATTGAAGAATTGACCCATCATAATGATTATGTTGTATAATTTATATTAAGGACAATAATTATTCTTATCTATTTCTGTTGTGTTGTCTCACAAAATAAAAGTTTCCAAGTGGTCTGATGACACCAAAACTTTGACATTTTCTATTTAATTATTGTAAGAATCCAAAAATAAAATAAACGATTTTTCAAAAATATGACTTACCTGTAAAAACTAGTCGCCTATAAATTACGTTGATGGATTAAAATAGCTAATTTACTTTATAATTTGTAATTTCTAAGCAGTTGTTTGCACGACATCTCATATTTTTTTACAATAGATATCTTGTATATCATCTTCCTATGTTCGAATTAAACATAATTTTAAAAAAACTCAAAAATAATAAGGTACCCACCTATTTACTTCATATTATTTTAAAAAATGATATAAACTGATTGTTCAATGAAGCATTTAGTTTTTAAATTAAAAAACTAGCGGGAATATGATGACTTACAATAAAATATACAAACAATAAATATACAATTACACTTTTTTCTATATTTTTTTACATCATAATCTTTTTTTTTAATAATTTAGGAAGCGATTGTAATATTCCTTAAATTTTTTTAAAATTATGCTTGCCCAATATTTAGTAATACGCATGTTTTACGCATAATTTAATATTGAAATATTCCTTTTGGGTAAAATAATAATTTTTTTAAATATTTTTTTTGGGTATTCTGTTAACTTTGCCTTCGGGCACATAATTTACATGTGTGCTTTAAAAATGCTCCTCACCTATAATTAAGTATTAAATATTAACAAAATATTCAACCGTTGTTCAAAGCTTTACGATATTTATGATCATTTTTATCAACAGTATTTTATTAAAATTGAACAAGTTTGAGAAGATCAAATTTTTGGCGAATCGAGTTTTTTTTCTTTCCGTATAAATGCATATTTATTCCAACATATTTCATTTTTAGTTGGCTAGTAAATGCAATGAGTGGAACAAATGAGCTTCGAAATTCACGCTCTTGATATCACAAGCCAAACTTTTGACTATTTTTTTATTATGTAACGGGGTTACACGAATTGTGTTTACATTTTCCGATACCAGAAGAGAATTGTTTGCCTTTACTTCACACATAAAACAAAGTTACAACTTGTTTTATCGAATTTCTTATTTTGACAAAACTAATGAGTAAAAAACTTTTCTAACGTCCAGCAGTTTTAAATTGTTGGAAACAGAAATTTTCTTCACATAAATACTTCAAAATTCCTTTTATTTGGTCGTCTCAAAAGTAAATAGGATTAAAATTTAGTTACTAAGTAAGTTTCAAAAATATCCTCTAAGCTGTTCTAAGTTTTTGTTCGAATTTTATATGGCGAGCGAAATTTTTGGCAGCCTCTAAATAAAAGCCCAGTTTCATTGTCAATAGCGAGATCGTTGGCCTGTTTACGTAAATGATTATTTGCAAAAAAAATTTAAAAGAGCAAGGTGGAATATCCTACGGAGGTGGAGGGTGTGTAATATCCCTATTTTTATAAAATTTTAGAAACCCGATTATAAAAATAACAACTAGAATAATAAATAATTTAGACATATTTTATAATGCAAAAAGGACCAAAAAAAGTGTTTGAAAGGATTATTATATTTGCCGTAAAGCTTCTTTTCGGTTATTTTTACATTGACGGCATAAGGACGTTTTCCATCGGAGGGGTGCATTTTTGTAAGCGCAGATACATTTGCGAATCAGAGAAATGACGGATTGCGGAATTATGGCAAATTTTCAGAGATGTCCAAAAATGCGATATTGGCTATTATGGATGGCGAAGAGCGTAAATATGATTTGGGTTAAGTGTGAATAGATATCTAAAGTGACCCATTTATTACGAACTCGTTGTTGCAACACGCGCTTCTGGCCTCCTTTTCATGGTGTTCTAACACAATGATGCACTGTCAAACTCACAAGTTGAGATATTTTTTTCATGTTTAGTACGCACAAAGATTTTGATCGTGTAGGTATGAAATCTGCGATAATGCGTGAGGAGTGTGTGTGTTAACTGTATAGTGTATATTAGTAGTGAGTGAATGGGCCAGTCATTTACTCGAGTAGTTGACATTATGTTGGTGTTGTGCGATGCTAATACGTAACGGATACTATTTGCTAATCAACCAAATTGGTTCTAAATTTTTAAATATTTGTGCCTTAAAATAATGTAAAAATAACTCTAGTACGAAAAGTACCACCACCTGTTGTGTTCATTTAAATTATAAGTTTCTTCAAAAATTGTTCGAGGTAATTAATATTTGTTTTTTACACCTAAATATAAAATGCTATCTAATCGATTGTGTAAGTGCATTTTTAAAAATTAAATTTGTAAATCATAGTAATTATTCCATTATGGACCTAATGCGTCTCGTTAAATTCGATATTGTTAATTTGATGTGCACGCGCATTCGCATCGAAATATGCCACGCCGCGAGCTTGCCATTAACCAAAGATTAACTAATCATTTGGCCTTGCGCTAAAGGCCATGTAAAAATGCGTGCGTATGAACATGGTCGAAAGTGCGTGTGGCTGCGGGTTTACTACTCAATAAGGTCGAGAATCTTTACGCAATTCGAAAAGAATGGAAACATTGCGTTTAGTTTTATCCTTGAACTACTAATAGTCGTTAACCGGAACTTATTTGATACTTCACTTGCTTAAAGAAAGTGCACACATAAAAACTCTAATTTTATTCGTATTATTATAAAAAAATACTGTACGCAACTTCCAGGTGCGTAATTTTGAAACGCTTCAATTTTTGAAACGCCGAATCGAGATAATGCAAGTTTAATTAAAAATAAAAAGCGTTACATACGCACTCTTCAAATCGGTGGGCAGGGAAAGTCGCACGCACCTTGAAAATCTTGCCGAAAATTTCGTAACACGAGACGAATGTTATTAAAATCGAATGAAAGCAAGTTATAACTAAATAAAATCAAAAATTAGGCCAATAGTTAGTTCCTTCTTCTTTTTATTTACGCAGAAAACGAAATGTACTGATGAAGCTGACACTTGTCAGCGGCAATAATCGAAAGCAGGGCTTTCTTTCACCTGTATCTCTACGCATTTTAGGTTAATTAGTTAAAAATAGATATCTTAAAGTTTTTCAACTAAAGTTGCTCAAGTACATATTAAGCTTCAAAGTTTAATCATAGCTTTTATGTAGCTATATTAATTTTTTACAGTCTACAATTTATTATTAATAATAAGTGAAGTTTGTTTGTTATGAACTCAAAAACAAAAACTTAAAATTCGTTAATATATTATTTGGGTAGATTTATTGATTTGTGCGATAAACCGGTTCTTTTGTTTTTATATTTTTGAATATTTAATAGTGTAATAATAGCTAAGTCGAATAATAGAAATCGATGATGCCAAATATCCAGAGGACCATCAACTTTTCAGCTTCCAATTTTAGAAAAAAATTTTGGCTACAAGAGTTTTCTCTCAGAAATGCATGACTTTCGATATTGTAGACATCGGATTAACTGTTGAATATTAAGAGAAGTTATTATTTAAAAAGGGGGAACATCGACAACAGGTGGCGCGACAATAGAAAAACAACTAAATGCATACGAGCAACTTCTGCACATGAATACTGTATTTGTAGGCAAATAAATACTTCTCTGTTTTTCTTTTATAACTTGCAAATAGTTTTAAATGCAATTAAACCGAAATATTATTGTTATAATCTTGAATCCCATAGTTTTGTTAAAATCTGTTTATTATTTTTGTCGTAAATGTTATACCGGGTGCTGAATGAGTTAGCCGAACATAGGAAATTAACACGTAAAAACTTATTTATGCAAATTCCTGCTTCCCTAATTATTTTAGAGAAAAAATGAAAGACACAAAAATAATGCAGAAATATATTCTATGAATGATAACACAATTAGATTTTATCTAGCTTTTATTTAAAAGAACAAAATATGCTTTCGAAATTGTTAAAATTTTCATTTATCGCACTGGCCATGTAATAAATTCAATTTAATTTCTATTTTCAAATGGAAACTTATGGAAACTTACCATGGCCAGTGCGATAAATGAAAATTTTAACAATTTTGAAAGCATTTTTTGACCTTTTAAGTAAAAGTCAAATGAAATCTAAGGCTATTATCATTCGTAGTTTTTATTTCTGCATTATTTTTGTGTCTTTTATTTTTTCTCTAAAATAATTAGGGAAGCAGGAATTTGCAAAAATAAGTTTTTTCATGTTAATTTCCTATGTTCGGCTAACTCATTCAGCACCCGGTATATTTACATGACGGTGGTGTTTTCATGAATATTCATGGTTAAAAGCTCAAAGCATCTTATTTCGTAAATTAATTATAGCTTGTTAATAATTATAACTTCCATGTATTTATATGAATTCTATATAGTAGTGGCACAGCGATTTTCATCCGTACAAGTTGTTTGTTTATATGTTGTTGTCCCCCTCTCAACAAGAATGTTATTAAAAATTAGTTCCTTTAGTATACCACATACAAATGTTTGCATTCTTACGTATAATATTTACTATTTCAAGTAACAATTTTTTCGATTTTTCTTATATTTCTCTGCATTATGTCTTTTCGCCTTTATGCAGTAAACACTGCATTTCGATCAAAATAGAAAAATCTCCTTTGCCATTTAAGTTCTCTCTATTTCTAGTCGAATATTATCCCACATTTGTGAGCCAAACCAACCTCTACTTTTTTTTTACAAAAACCATACGCCGGTATTTCAATAATCTTTCTATATTTAGCTAATCTAATTCTTCTAGTATTCTTTTACATTCTGTTTTTTTAAGTTTCATCTTGATTCTTTCATTATTCACTAGGTAATCCCATGTGTTTTATTTTGTTTACCTACTCTTTGCTTTTAAATAGAAGTTCTATTGTTCTATTCTGCATTTCATATTTTCATCTTTAATTTTAACTTATTGATCTGAAGCCAGTTACTCAATACTTTCATTTTTTAACGTTAGAAATATAACTTATGCCATTACTTCTTTCTCCATATTATCTTTCCACTTCTTAAACAGATATTGGAATTCTGGTTCGCAATTTTGATTTTTCTGATTCCGAATTTATTGGTAAAAGGCTAGAAGATTATTGTGGATTATATAATTGCTCCATAGAGCATAGCTATTCAATTTTTCATTAGTGCCTGAAAATATTCATCTTTTTTTTATTATCTCTACATTTCTTATTGAAATTTTATCTATTATATTCTATTGTATAAATGTCCAAAAATTATACCGGGTGCTGAATGGTTAGCCGAACAGAGGAAATTAACACGTAAAAACTTATTTATGCAAATTCCTGCTTCCCAAATTATTTTAAAGAAAAAATGAAAGACACAAAAATAATGCAGAAATATAAACTACAAATGATAATACTATTAGTTTTCATCTAACTTTTACTTAAAAAGTCAAAAAATGCTTTTGAAATTGTTAAAATTTTAATGTAATAAATTCAATTTATTTTATATTTTCAAAAATAATTACCAAGAAACTTTCACGGCCAGTCTGATAATTGAAACTGTTAACAATTTCAAAATCATTGTTTGACTATTTAACTAAAAGCTAAATGAAATCTGATGCTCTTATCATTTGTAGTTTATATTTATGAATTATTTTTGTGTCTTTCATTTTTTCTCTAAAATAATTAGGGAAGCAGGAATTGGCATAGATAAGTTTTTACAGTTTGCTTTTCTATACTATGGAATTTTGGCATAAGCGAACAACGGTTATGCCTTGTTAGTACAAGGAGAAGGTCGTCCGAAGTACTATATTATTATACAATATAATAGTGTATCATGATATTAATTATTCAGCCAATTTTAAGAGAATAGAGTTTGAAAAATCCAGTGGTGCTTAAATAGACTAGGATGAGAATATCAATAAGCGACTTTCATGGCTTTCAGCTTACGAATAAGACATGCAATGATGTAAATGTATAAATATATTTAATCATTATTTGCAATTACGTTGAAAACGCACATCTTATATTTTTAAATTTCTTTTGAAAATGTGTAGTAATTTTTAAATTATTTTATATTAATTTATTATTAATATTTATTTATTATTACAACAAATAAAAAGTTTAAAAAATTACTCAGTTTAATTAAAATATTATATTATTTGGTATACCAAATAATAAATTTAAATTGCTCGCTTGCTTAAACTTCATAGTCGTCGATTTAACACCACCGCATTTCTCAAACTTTTTTTTTTTAAATAATTGACTACTACTTTGTCAAATTAATATCCTAGAATCTAGATTTATAATATGTAAGTATAAAGGTTAAGAAGATTTCCTACATCTGATTTTCTTGTTAGACGAGAACCAAAAAGCAATCATTGATTATTTATCCATACTTTTATGGTAAAAACGCGTATTGTTATCCAGAATAAATCTTGAATATAAATTTTGTTTTTATTTTTAATTATTTCCTATTAGGAGTAAAATTCACCAAAATCGCTGTGAGTTTGTTTACTTGTTTACTGAAAAAATTATCTAGTTTTTGGAAGCAGTTATTTCGTGTTATTCAGAGCTTGGTTTATGGTAACTTCAGTTTCATTACTGATGAATGGAAAGTAAAGTGTGTTTACTGTACGTTGTTGCATTTAAATACACCTTGCTTGTGCTAGTTTGTACGCTTAATAAAATACGCGAAACGAAAAGATTTATTCTGAAAACAAGGTGTGAATACGAAAAAGGAAAAATCATAAAATTCAAATGTAACACCTAAAAATCCTTAGCTTGCGTAGTATTTTGGAGTTTAGATTATGTGACCGATTGCTTAATAATGTGCAAAATAGTAATTAAAAAAAAAACGTAAGTCTATCTCAATATACAATCTATTTACAGTGACATAAAATAGCATTTAAAAAATATTTTTCTAGAAACCGTCAACGATTTTTTTTAAATTCATAATATAAAAATTAATATTGACTTTAAAATTGGACACGCTATGAATCAAGGGGTACCGGTACACGAGACTCATAATTAATTTTATATACTGCGAATTTGTAAGTCCTACTTCTAAGAGAATCCCACTGAAACATTTCACAATTTAATTTCAATGAGATATTGATGTTTTAAAATTAAGTTTTTGTTTCTTTTTCCTAAGTTGTACTTTTGTTAGCAGATGGTCTCACTTTAATTATTTTTATTTTATAATAAAAGTGTAGGTTTACGAAAATATAATTTTGAGTTCATTATAGCTCATTATCTCTTAAATTTCCATTAAAGACTTTATGAAGAACTACTTCCTACAAGCGTTTTATTAATTTTCAAATATTTTATGGGAGCATCATTAAAATTTTAAAGTAAATTTTTTTTTGAAAAACTTATCAACACACAATTAAAGTATTTAATGTTATTAAAACATAACCGAGAGTGATTACTTTAAATTTTTTAAATTAAGTTTTCATTCAGTAAACAAATATTTTTATCAGTAATTGCAATGATTAAAATAAATTAAGAGCAGTTGGTGTTTCGCAAATTTATAAATTTAAGAGAATACCTATCAATAATAAATTGGTTATCTGGAGGAAAAAAAATTTAAATTTATTAAAATTGTAATCACTAAAACGCTATAATGTGGTTATCTATAAATTATAATTTCGAAACTAAGGCGTCAGAAAGTAAAATAATCAAAAAATGGATTTAAATTTCTTTCCTATTTCAATTGTTTGTAAATTTAAATTTGTTTAAATTCTGCATAAGTATGAATTAATTTTATTTGTTTGATACCTCTAAAGTGATCATATACCGAAACCCCAAAGGTTATACTGTGTGCAATTTCAGAATGGAGCTATAATGGTGGTGACGTTAAGATTAGACCATGAATAAATTTTAAAAGTTAATTAATAAAAACTTGTGAATATAACATTATTAATAATCAATTTTTGAAGGTAAACCTGTAAACAAATGGTTGAGTTCATGTTGTGTTTACGCAATGTTATTAACGTGTAGCAACTGTTTGTATTTTAACGTGGAGATTTTAGTTGCCGAAAATTGAGTTTTTGAATTTTAATAAAAATATGGAAATTTAAATACACCATCTTCAGTTCGTTTATTGTAATATTTATTTATGAACATTTAACGAATTACAAGAAAAATGTTTTCGAACGATAGGGAACCATTATTTTGGTATGTTTTAGCTTTTGAATTATGTATCTTGTTTTTATTGCATTAATTTGTGAATAAATTCAATAGTATACTTTGTTAAGCTTCTATAAAACTGTTTTATAGTTTTATAAATTTCGATGAGTTCACTATAAAGTTTCCGAACCGTTTGTTGCACCAATGCTGAACAACCTCGTGGAATTTTTTATCATTTCACTATGGAATGCTTGCAGTTTGCAATGTATTTTTAAACCATACTACTCAATGTCATAATTAATCAAATGCAATGATTATAATCAGGTAAAGGTCGGTGAAATGAAAATATCACGGGTACCTACCTTATTTCATAACATAATAATAATATCTAAAACTAACTTCATCACTAGTAGTTAACGCTTTTATTGAACGTCTAGTTTATCTATGAGAATGCGTAACTTGAGAAACTTATATAGTAATTTAGATGAACAGGGCAATGTTCCAAAAAATCCTTCAGATTCAAACCATATTCCAACCGTTTGGAAAACCAGTACCATATTATTTCGATCTTTAAAAGGAGAGATTGTAACTGCTAGTATAGTGGCAGTTTAATCTTAGTGTATGTCGAAAGCTCTTCATGGCAAGGGAAGCTAACTTTTGCCAGAGAATAAGAAAATGCTGGCGTTAGTATGAGCCAGGTGAAATTAATAAAACAAGAGAAGAGGAAACAAGCAGCCCCTTTAAAATTTTTAAAATAAATGTAAATTTTTGAACAATTTCATAAACTTGAGCTAGTGTGAATGCAATATCGATTCATTTCAATCGCTGGGGATTATTTTTAGAGGCAAAGGGCAAAGAGGGAGGTCAAACAATTATTTTAAGGTTAATTATACAACTTCGGTAACTTTACAATAGCTATTTCTTTTGCAAAACTAACATCAGACTAGTGTGCCTAGGGTCCACAGATAAATTACCAGAATCTGCTTAAAGCTTTATGGAAACCATGTTGATTATCCTAAAATTGAATATTTGATTAATAACTTTCAGCAACATCGTTAAGAGAATTTTTTTCCAAATTATATATTGAATTTCATAAAATTAATATACCTCGGAGGGGTTATTTATTAGAGTTACTTCTGTACATGCCCATGTTGGGTATTAAGTACCTACAGTGGCTCCAGAAATTATTAATACACTCATATGTTAACCATATTAAACGGACATTTCCATGATCCTTTTTCTCATATAAAAATCGATTTTATAGCAAAATGTTTCAAACATTTTTTGTTGAAAATTTCATTCCCTTTATTTTTATTTCTATACATTTTTCTTTTTTGTCGCGCCGTTTCTGAGTAACAGCGACTTTAAAAACACTCTGTAAAAATTTAAATAAAACTCCCATAAGAGCAATGTAATTTTTATTACATTTTTTACAAAGTGTTTTTAAAGTCGTTGTTACTCAGAAACGGTGCGACAAAATAAAAAAATGTATAGAAACAAAAATAAAGGTAATGAAATTTGCAACAAAAAGTGTTTGAAACATTTTGCTATAAAATCGATTTTTATCTGAGAAAAAGGATTATGGAAATGTCCATTTAACATGGTTAACATAGGAGTGTATTAATAATTTCTGGAGCCACTGTATATCTGTATGTATTTCTGATCACCGTAAGTTCTAAACGTATTGGAAAAATTAATAATTAAGCTAGGATAAATGTTATTTGGAAAAGTTAATGGACACCCTTTTAATGAATTGAATTTAATTATTATGGTATCCATTTAAAAATTCAGTTGATTACTTTATAATTCAAAATAAAGATTGAATATCAGTTCATAACGTAATACGTAGTACTAATAAAAATTCATCATAAGATGATAGATATTATAAACTACTGAATTATTTTTCCAGAAAAACTTAAACATCCTTCCATTTAGTTCTACAATGGAATAACGCGTATATTGGAGGGGTAGAAATATGACGAGCTGAAGAGTCCGCTATTCTTGAAGTTTCATAATATTAGGCAGTGAAATTCTGCTTGTTTGCCCACATTTCCATCAGATCAGCGAATTAAACCAAGTTTAGTAATTAAATAACTATTTCATACAAAAAGAAGTTAAATTCTTTTACTTTAAATATAGTTTGGGCATAGCTGGTAATTTTAGTTTTGATAAACTGTAGGGGTAAGTGTGACCTTTCAGTTCAAGTTTCAACTCCAAACTCGTGTCCGATTAATTGTATCTCAGAGTAACGGCTTTAAAAGAATTTCCTCTAAACTATTACACCACGAAAGCAGCTATCCTCGAAAGAAATAACGAATATTATGTATAAGGAAGTAGGGTGTTAAAGTCACTCCACATTTTTATAACTTTATCCCACAAAAGAGCAAAAGTTTTTCTCCATTGAAAATGATAAAATATGTATATTATATGCAACCCCGTAAAATGAAAACACAAACAAACGAAATTACACAAAACATAAATAAAACTCAGCTGTTTATGTCGTTGGCCTCTCTTTTACCTTCATTCTTATTCTTTTATTGTCATAAAAGTTAAAAATTCATTATTAAGGAGTGACGAACATTCTGCACTTTTGCAGTTTAACTTGCATAAATAATGGAATAGAGTTAAACCAATATTATAAGATACGAAATTTTTTTGGCTGGGTGGAAGTTCAATTTTATATTTTTGGGTTGCTAAAAGCACTTTTACGAGTACCTGGTATATTACTGTAGTGATTTGTAAAACGGAAATGAAAACTAAAATTTCCATTTCATTTCAATTTGTAACGCATAACGTTCACGTATTTGGTTGTTGAATAAACTATGTAGGCACTCGTAGTAAAGACCATCGAAAATAAATTTTCGATTACCTTTGATGGCACACTTAGAAATATATACATAAACTTGATTAATTATGATGGTACAGTTTTGAATTAAAAGTATACCTAATATACCTATTGATATAATTGAAATAATTTTATTATTATCTCGGATTCTTCATTTTTACATTTTCAAAAAAATTACTAGGGGATTTAAATTTCATTTCTTATTTACGAATTAATATTAATTTATGGTATCGGCTATTTTGAGTATAGGAATTTCTAAATAAGGTCTTATTTATGTTTTACCGCATTTTAACAAATGTAACTTAAATAGAGTATGCCTATCAATTTTTATAATTTCCTGTATTTGATGTTTTATGTGAAAAACAAATACGCATTTTTTATATTTAGACATTTAATCAATGATTTACATATAACAAATGTGTAACTTGTAAATGAGTACCGAGTAATCAAGTATTTTTTTACATAATAAAGATAATTATGTACGCAAGTTTAAATTTTTATAATTTTTGAAAACTATAACAATTTTGGTATTCTACAAAGTTGAAAGGATTCGCAAAGCGCTAATCAATATGTTGATAACAATTGTTTCTAATTTGTCGTCGATTTATTTTTTTCCCAAAAATGAAGAACAAGATGACAAATTATCAAAACAAAAATAGTAAATGCTTATTTTTTAAATTTTAAATAAAATTAAATCATAATTAAAAAAGTAAATAAAAAAAAAATCTGGTTAGCTAACATGCACAAGGTATACTGTAGAGAGCCACATTTAGTTCGAAATATATATCTGCATAACTAACAAGACGGATATTGCTAGTGAAGTGGACGATGAGATTTTCAAATCTCATTTTTTTTTTTTATTTTTATTCAAATTTTTAGAAACTTTCTTAATAGTAATAAGTATATTGACAAATTGCAAACGTATCAAAATCTAATATTGACATTGCGACAAAAAGATGGGATCGTTGTCTGTTACGTTGACGACGCGACGCGGTGTTTATCCTCGATAATGAGGACGACCTTCGAAAATAGCTAAAAAATATAAAAAAAAAACAAAATTCTGGAAGATACAAAAATAAAATCATTCAGAAAACAGAAATTTAGTATATATCTCGAGGGTATCGTAATAACTAATACATTATAAAGCTTTTTCTGCAATTGCATGTGTATTGTGTAACGATACTGTTGAAAATAATTCCTATTTCCTGGTCCAAACTAACTTAGGAGTATAATATAGGGATTTTACATTAACCAAACGCCACCACACGGCAGCTTTTGTAACTACTCCATCAAGTATACCTAAGTGTCTTTAACGTGTTTCAACAGTGTTCGAGTTGGTTTTCCTGAGATTTTTTAATTCAGTGCAGTGTTTAATCTAAAAAAAAACAGTCTTTTAGTTTTTTTTAAACCAAAATTCTACCGAGGAATACTCGCTATGGCAGACATATTGAAGGTGTCGCTAGCGAACCATCGGTAGTGTAAAATCCCTATACTAAAATTTTTCTTAAAATGCAATAGTTGACAAAAAACACTTTAATGTTAAAGAAAAATGTTTTACAGAATTTCATTCATTAATATTTATTGTTAATTTACAATGTCGTAAGAAATATAAAAATTTATTTCAAATTAATTTTAACGCGAAGCCATGTTTTTGCATTTCTTTTTTCTGTGTTCTTTAAAATTCATTTATTTTAGTTTAGTCTTTTCTGCAGTTAACACGTATTTTGTAAGAATTGCACAAATAATGTCAATATTTCCAAAAGTGTATTTTTAATTAATAAAATATCTGTAAAACCATGTGCAAATTAAACCAGTGTCTTAATAACACTGCACTGATGTGGTGTTTTTGGACGTCTCTGTCGAGCTTTCGTGGAACACAGTTTGGGAACCACTGCCACAATATCACATGTTTTGGCTTTTATGTATTAATAATATATTTTTAATTATCTAAGTATTTATAGAATTATTTCAGTATGTAGTAGGGCTACACTGTGTCGAGACCATTTTTCCTATAAAATATCTTTGAGACGATGTGGACCAACTACTTTTAGTTCAAAATATTTCCAATGGTATTTATTCATCTATCAGTTTATCTGCAGATCTGGTCTGTTAGGTAAATGGATATCCCAAAGCTCGGGCTGCTTTGTCGTGATTGTGATTGCCTGGAAATAAAAACAAAGCCAACTGCGTTTCAAATTTATGGTTAGCAAGTATAGCAAAAAGTTGCTACTTGACTGCAAAAAAGCTGGATTGGCTCTTTCACTTCAATCTATCACCCATTTCTAAACCCATAAATCAAAGTTCTTCAATACACCCGGAACAATGTTAGCATTTTTCCTTATATTATGAATATTATGTTTCTTAAGATTCTTGTAATAAATGGAAATATGTTAACCAGTGATTTTATAAGTTAACCATATTTTGGAGGTTTCAATGAAACCCAAGATCACCAAAAAATATCAATTTTTATGATTATTTATTGACAGCGGAAGTGCATTTGATATTATATAATTAGAAATAATCGGATATATGAATATGGCCAACTGTTGGCAAAATATGAACTTTAATGATATCACATATTTATCTAAATGCTCATGCATAGTATCTACGGAAATGCATTAAAAATAGTGTATAATTAAGGATGTATAGGAGATACAATCGGAGACAAAAGTAGGATTAATTTGAATATCACGAATATTGGTCTTATGTGTGTAGTAAAATACTTTTTAAATATCATAAACGATAAACAAAGTTATAAAAATGCATGAAGAAAGGTTTTTTTTGTTTAAATCGGTTCATTTTCTGAAATTACAAATATTAAATTTGACATAACAAAATTTTTATTAGTGACTATCCCTGCAATCCAACCTACTATCTAAACAAAAAATGTAATAATTTTTATGAGTAAAAATTGATATTTGTTGTTAAAACTAATAAAAACCGAGATATACATAATATTATTAATACCAACAAGTTTTAAATATGTTTAGGGTTCTTTTAACGTCGAAATCTATTTTATTTTTAGCAAATTGAACGTGACAACTCTATATCGGTTGTTCAATTACTAATTAATTTCTCGAGAACGGGATAGTAAACCGTGATGAAATTTTGCTAAAACCTTCTTCTATTTACAAGCTATAACTATAGAAAATTTGAAAAAATTCTTATATTTTGATCATATATTTTAAACTAATATATTATTCTAGAAAATGTTTTTCATAAAATGATTTTTACATTATATAATTTTTTTAGGATTTCTTAAGATTTAGCTTTAGATTTTTATTTAGACAAGTATTTTACTGTTTAACACCTTGTGATTTTCCCTAAAAGCAGACTCTTAAGCAAAACCATAGATGTGATTTTCTTGAATTTTAACAAAAAGTCAACATCAAATTAAAACTGCAAGAACTTTTGAACGGTGTAGTGAATCGGTTTGAAATTTTTTTTATTACATCGCAAAGTTAATGATGACATGTGTACCAATTTTCATCGATATCTTATATTTTTGAGTTTTATTTTTTGTCTCCTATACATCCTTAAGATAAAGTTTTATATAATATTTTTACTTTATCATACCAAGTATGAAAAAGTATTGTTATTGTGCAGAAAAAAAAATTGAGATTTTGATAACTTTAGGCATATTAATTAGGCATTTCCAGAAGAGGAAAATCATATAGCAATATTTTTATATATAATAGGAATTTTTTAACAAAATTTCGTATTTAGTACATATATATATATATATATATATATTGAGACTTAAAACTGATTAGATTTTGGTTAAAATCGGTACACGGAAACGCAAAAAAAAATAAAATTTTGTAAATTAAAAAAAAATTTTTTTCTTTTTTTTCAAATTTTAAATTTTATATTAAATTCTTTGCTATAATAATATTAAAAAAAAATTTGTTTTTCTTATTTTTAAAATTTTATTTTTTTATTATATTCTGCTCCATAATAATAATAAAAAAGTATTAGTCAATAGTCGTGTAAATATCTTCTTTCTTTATATTTTTGTTATTTAATAGTATGATAAAGTTATGGGCATGGCCACATCCGATTTTTTTATTTAGTAATAATACGAACCATCGCTTTGATGATAGTATATTACATAAGCACGAAAGCTGGAAAGCTTTGAAAAATTGTGAGGTATCTGTAGATATTAACTTTATTAATATCTGTTAACTTTATGAGCTTACCTTTTCACTACAAGAGATATGAGTTAAGTTACCATAAAGATATTGCATTGAGATTTGATTAGCATTATCCAATATTACAAACACATCAAGACAGTTTTAAAACAATTCGCACTAGTTTACAAACTAGAATCTATAAAGGCCTAGTTTTTCAATATCCGGATTTAGGGAAAAACTGTATGTTTACAAAAAAAATCTGTTTAGCCGTTTTCCAACTTTTAAGCACAATATATTCATAAAAAATTTGGGAATTGAAGAGAAATTTTATTTTTGCATTAAAAATATTATGTGATTATATTCAAGTTTCAAGAGGTTCCACATGTATGTGGACTGATGACGACTAATAAGGCTGAAACATATTCTTATACTAGAAATACTTCAAGCGAAACGCCTACAAGCTTGAGCTTCGCAGCGGCATGAATGTGAAGGATCCAATTAAATTTTAATATTTCAGTTAGTTGGATAATTATGTTTATAGTATTAATGTTAAATACGATAGTTCAAATTTCGCGCTAAATTGTAGGAAGTATCATGCAAAAAGTAACTGTAAAACTATACCTACTGATGTTTAAAAGTATTGTTATATCAATTACTTTGTTAATTTATTTTAATTATCACTTGGCACGGGATAAACATTATAAACAACCTTTGCTTTTAGAAGCATTGCGCGTAAATTCTAAGGTTAACTTATACACTTCTTAAGCTCAGAGAATAGAGTTTGAAAAATCCAGTGGTGCTTAAATAGACTAGGATGAGAATATCAATAAGCGACTTTCATGGCTTTCAGTTGACGAATAAGACATGCAATGATGTAAATTAACATTAATATTAATATTGTTGGAATCACCTGCATTGAATTGCTATGCTTTGGAAGATACCATACCTGTCATTACTACTATAATAGAACATCAACAATATTGTGATAGATCAGTTACACATCAACAATATTATAATTTCATGTACTCATGAGTATAGAAACTGAAAAATTTAACTTCTACTTTTAAGTTGTAATTCGGTTGAAAATGGCAAAAAAGATTTTTTGGCATAAATTTGAATGTTTAATGAATTAAACGTTAAATGTCGTTCGCATCCAATTAACGCTACGTAAAATAATAAAAAAATAATGTAAAAAAATGACAGGTCTTCTTTAAAATCTCGTTTTCATCGATGTATTGAAGTAAATTTTTATTTTTTTTTATTAACTAATGCAAGTCAAATTCACCGATGAAAACGAGGTTTTAGAGAAAAAATATAATTTTTTAAAATTATTTTTTATTGTTTTACGTAGCTTGATTAGATGATCTCTAATCGGACGTGACATTGTTAATCTTAAAATTACAATTTTTATAATTTATAGTGAAAATATTCGCTATAAACAATAAATTTTATAAAATAACTGAAGTTGGGGCGAATTGGTCTCTGGACCCACGCACTTGGTAAAAACTTTTCTGAAGGCCGTCCGTACTTGAAAATTACGTATCTAGAAAAACGAGATCGCTGATAAAAATAAATTTATATTAAATTACTTTAAATAGATTGCTGCGACTATTTACGTCGAGTTCACGTACCGAAAATCGAATTTTCAAAATTAATTATACCTATCCTAAATTAAAGAAAAAATTTAGATTTAGAATACTGTGAAAACAGAGTTTAATTGAATGTGAGCTTTAGTGCAAAATTTAATGTTTCTTTTTTACATTTTAAATTTTTCTCAAGCTAGTATTACACCAACAATTTGTGCGTCAATAAATTCATATTTATGAAGATGACTTTGATCTAGTCATAAAATTAAGTTTTTTGTCAGGTAACTCTTGAATTAATTGTCGGAAAACTTCACGTATACTAATTCAACATCCGTTTTACACAGGTCAAGGCACTGATTCGGAATTGCCAAAAATGCGTAGATGCACTGTCGTTTTAGAAGGTCTACCAAGTTTTAAAATTATTTTAATGCTTAAAGTTAGGGTTTTTAAGAATTTTTACTGGTAGTGTGGCATAAAGAAATTGCATACTCTGTGAAGCTCAAGTTCCATCTATGGGTTAAGAAAACGTGTAGGTAAATACATATATAGAATATTTCCACAATATGTTTTTGTGGGCATCGATGCACCTAGGGAATATCTCAAAAACTACGGACCGATAGATAACGAGATTTATGTGAAAATTTTAGGGACCAGGCTTCGCGTTTTTTACTATTGTGAATTTCAAGTCGGTGCCCTTTCTAAACCAATTTAAATTTTTTTGACGAAAACTGCGAAAAATGTATTATTACAATTATTAGTAATTAAATTAATTTTATTACATGAAAACTATCGTGCCTTCAGGCTTGTGAGAGATCAAACCGTCATTATCTCCATAGAGCGTGTGAGATCAGAACCTATGGTTCAGAGTTAACGAAAAAATGGCATTTGTAAATAACATAACCATCTTTCTTTTTTTTGTGTTTGACGTAAATTTATTACACGCTCGATAAACTCGATTTTAAATATTTAAAACATTTTACTAGGTTAATGTTTAATTATTGCCGGGGATCCAACATAATAATATCTACACACATAATAAGGAAAACGATAAAATATAATAAATAATGAAAAAGACGCAGCTAATTTTTTGACTTGCATTGTTTTAAAATAGTTGTGTGGGTGTGGGCCGAAAAATAATTAATTTAGTAGTTTTTAAAAATAAACTCTAAATGGTTAAATTTTTTCAACTCAAGTTTCAAGGTCACACGAGGATTTGACCAAACCGAATCTAGCATAGTTTCAATTTCTATTGTTGTTCAACTCAGAACACCTTAAAATGTTTTGAAGCATCTCAGGAAGAGCTTTTATAAGTTCTTTTATTATTTTTCTTTATTTTAGTTAGCTTGCAATAATGTGTCATCATATTTGCTATAGAACATAAACACCGATGCGTGAGTTAAACTTTTTTTTAATTTATAAATATTAACTCAGAATGTCATAACATTATTTGGATTATAATAAATTCAAGGTTTTTAAATTTATTCTTCTTGATAAATAAATTTAATTAAACAATTATACGTTACGAAACTGTGTGGCATTAAGCCTAGTCAAAATACAATTTATTCAAAAAGTAGTATGAGAACCGAACCGTCCTCCCTATTTGTTCTATACATAATTTTTCAAGTTTTATAACAAAATTATGAAAACGTTGTTATCAATATTTTGGCGGCAAAACTTACATTAGCAATAAGATTTGATATTATCATAAATAAAAATATTTTTCTTAAATTGTTCTTGTGAAGGTATACCCTTGACATTTTGGTAAATACATTCAACATGCATAATGTGTACCGAAATACTCGTTATATAATCGAAAATATTATTGCTACATATTATTCCTTAAAGTGAATAAAACGATCATAGTCGGACGTTAATTTTAATATTCTTCTGTTATTTGTATGAACTCATAAACACAAATGTGCGAATTGAAACTGTTGGAACCTCCCAAAAAGAGCCTCCTAAACAATGTAAACAATGCATAATAGGGAAGTAAATCTGCATTCGTACTCTTCCAGTTATTATGCAAAATAATGTCCATTTTTTAAATATTTAATGTTTCGCGTAGGTAAAAAAAACAGCAAATTTTCAGTTCAAATGTCAAATTTCTGGGGTTTATTATAATTATGTTACATAGTTTGTTATTTTAGTTGGTTGTTTTTTATTTCTTTCTCATGGTTGAATAAAAAGAAGCGCCAATAAATTTGGGAGGATGAGTGTACTCACGACAAGATTTGCAAGTTGCTCGGGTTTTGCAGTGACCGCGAAATACAAGTTCAAGGTAATTCATTTCAGGATATGGCATCAACCGTCAATTTAGTTTTAATTCTAAATTATGTGGTTATTGTTATTTCAGATGTAAGAAAACTAATTGATAAAAAACTTACTTATATAAATATGAGATAATTATAGTTAGATTAGGGCAAAATTTTCAAAAGACTCCGAAGAAACAACAGCTGATGTACATAGATTACAAATTTTTTTTATTCATTCTGCTTGTGTTGTTTTCAAGGTTGAGGCTTATGATCTCTTGCTATAGTTTTATTAAATTATGCGGCGTGGTTCTTTATTATGTTTAACAGCTCATATACTTCATTTATTTAACTGAGGTACTTACATTTTGTTTCCCAAATGTGAGCATGGGTTGATTTTAAGCGCCGAAACTTTTTTCTTGCTGTTTCACACCTTTTAGAATTAAAATGTACAATTTTAATGATGAATGAACTATTCCTAATTAATTGTCCAATGGTGCCATGTTTCAGCAAAAACCTGCGAAATTTATACATACAGTGTATGTTATTTGTGAAAAGTTTGTGCATTTTAGTTTTAAATCACGAATTTATCGATTATAGCAATTAACATAATAGTATAGTACTAACTAAAAAGTATACCTGTAGCAGTGTCTCGATCAAGTACATTTGTACGACATGAAAATTGAGAGTTTTACGATAAAGACCAAATTAAACTATTAATAATTACAGAAAATATTTAAATTAATTGTTTTTATTAGATAATCAAAATTATAGCACTATAAAATGTTCGTACGGCAATAAAAATCCAATAAAAACTATTTGATATACTGCATGGTATATAATTTTTTGAACTTTACTATAATATTTTCTTACATTGTATAGTGATAATTTTAAATGCTCATTTAGTAAACGTTCTATACAAATTACCCCATAAATAATGGATGTAAATTTACATTAAATCGTTCAATTCTTTTACTTAGGTATCAAATAATGACATAATCATGAGAATTATTTCATGGCATGTGATTTTACAGTATTTTCAATGTAAACTTTACTTTTTTTTAAATGTAAATTTACATTTAGCATTTTTACAGTAATAATATATAATTCTATAAATGTTTAGGTCGGACGAGTACTTTGTAATACTGTATACATTTGAAAATCAATCATTGATAATTTCAGGAATTCCAAAAACTATGCATAAAACAAGCTTGAGCTAAAAACTGTTGTATTGTGTAACAATAAGTCGTATTAATGTTGATGCACTTTTTGTTGGAAATTTACATACATCAAGGTAAACTTCAATACTTTGTGGCTCATAGTAGTTTCTAATATTTATTTTGTATTTACGTTTATACATTTAGTGCTGAAGTTTTTTGCCCAGTCATTGCTTCATAAAATGTTATAACTTTTTATGGTAGGTCTATTTTGAATTTAACAACTTCGATAAATAAGTTTATTTTCGTTAAAAATAATGCACAAAAGTTTACTTTTAAATTTAGATTCCCATTTAATGATTCTCAGAATTAAGTATTGATTATGCATAACTTAAAATTTTAAAATTAATATATAGTAAATTAAGTATTAAGTAATATCGTAATATATTTGTATAATAGCAGCCAATAATTCCAATCTACACAGCGATTCTTACTCTATAGTAGATATACCAATATACCATACTATGATAGGTATATCTGAATAATAAACTAAATATATACAGGGGAGAATAAAATTTCATTATTGGAAGAGAAAAACAAAAAACGACCGGATAACTTTAAATTACATTATTTTACATTTTTGAATAATTTTCGTTTGTTTGTGAAAAAAAAATTATTTTAAGATAATAAAATAAACTCATCAGTAATAAGACACGCACAGTGCAAGACTTAGAATTGAAATACACGTGTAGCTTTCTAGTTTGTCAAGGTCATTCAAGTTTAACCTTAACATACAACTTTTTACCAACGGTTTTAATGCTATTTAACGCGGACGATGTCGAATGGTCTTTGAACTACTCTGTATAATACATAGCTTAGAATTGCTTTCGTATTACACGCTGAAACACCTACGGTTTGCATTTTTATTTTGTTTTTCAAAACAACAGGAAGGACTATGTTGTCAATTGATTATTGATTCAACTGTTTCTTTTTTTTATGTTGAATTTGTTTATGAAAAAAAATTGTTTACAATTTTTACAAAAACTGGATCCATTCATACATGATATTTTATGTGGTACATAATTATATACCTACTACCTATCCAGTGTAGTAACAACGCAATTTCCGTAAGGGGTATGCAAAAAAAACTGCTGAGCCCTAAAGCTATAACTTAATAATCAAATACTATAATAGCAATTTCCATTCCCCACATTTCAATAAAATTTAAACTTTTATTCAAAACTGAATGCATAATTTTGGAAAAAAACAAAAAATTCTTATCTCTACATACTTATCAAGAGTTTTTGATAAGTGTGTCTCGCGAGAAGTCGCTAGATTAATAACAAAGTGCATTTTATTTTCGCATTGTATATTATTTTCGGAAAAAGTTTCTGTTTCGTTAAGCTTTAAACGTGTGGTATGTTTAATTGTTGTTTTAGTTTGCGTAAAATATGCGAATATTATCCACTCGGAAAGATAAATTCCATCATAATTAAAACTGTACGCATTCTATTTCCATAAAAAATTGGCGCCAAGTATTACAAAATTGTAAACTTCAATTGTACAAAAAGATTGGTGGAATAGATAAATTGATAAAGGTTTGTTTATGTATAATACTTACCTACAGTATTAAAAAAATTGAAATTTTTATACCTATAAACAAAAATGCAATTATCATCTATTAAATTTAATAAAAAATGGTTTACTATTTATCAACGTTGAATTTATTTCTTTTTGATTTTTAGGTAAAAAGTAGACAAAAAATTTGAAATTATTACGAGGACATTTTGATAACGAAATCTAAATTTTTTTCTATTTTTATACCTAACGAATTTTGTTTAATACATTATTATCTTTATTAGAACTTTAACCTGCCTAATTTACACAGGTATCGAAATAATGCGTAGCTGACGATAAGATTATTGGATAACATTGAAATTTAGCAAAATTGGTGTTTTTTTCGTTTTAGGTAGATATTGAAAATACAGTGTTTGCATAAACATTTTTTATTTATTTTATTATACCGGACTATCAAACGAAATATTTGTTTGGGGTTAAATTACTATTAATAGAACATTTGAATTTGCAGGGGTTCCAACTGCCGTTTGAATTTTTTTAAATCGAATAATATGTTTAATTTTTTGTCATTCTTTAATTTTTCCATCGAGTCTTGCCTCGTGTTTAAAATTTTATTCATTTTTGTAGTGTAACAATCAAATTATACTTACAAGATTTATTTAAAATTTTATGGGACGATGATTTTTGAATAAAACATCAGGTGTTATTTAAAAATTATATTTAGATTGAAGTAGGGTTGAGTAAACTGAGAGAAACTGAGAAATAATACACTAATTTTTGTCATATGGATCGTAATCGCCTAGCTTCAATGAATGCCATCATTTTATTATAATAAACAAGTAAAAAATTTGATTAAACCAATTAATTATAAATACTTACAACAGACTTTGATCTTATTTATTGCATTTATAGGGTGGCCCACTTATGACTAATTCTTCCACAGAGCTGGCAATGGAGCAAAGAAAAAAATTATAAAAACATTCAGTTGGATAATATTGTAAATTTATTATAATTTAAAAATGTTGTAGAGTTTTGGATAATAAATTTTGATTGCTCATTTAATGTTTTTTGCATGTACTAGGTTGTTTTTCTATAGTTTTCCCTTTCGTTTCCCAAAGTTGTTGAAAACTGTAGAATGTTTGCTTTAACTTCAAAACAGTTATGTTTATTATTTTAAATATAAAAGTATTCCCTCAAACATGAAAGCATAATAATATATTAATCTTTTGATTTGTTGAACTAAACATTGAAACATCACTTCGATGTTATTTCACTCAAAATAATCTGCTATACTATATCCAGTTGATCTATGTATTTTATAATATTTTATAATTATGGACAATTAGTAAACTAGCTAAAATTCAAGTTTATTCTTCTAATCTCCGATGGTGCAATTTGAAGTCTGCTTTATAACAAAATATGTGTAGTCGATTTACGAAATTTTATTAATTGAATTTATAATCGATTATGTAATGATAAACTTATTTTTTACGCATTTTTCAAGAACTTTTGAAAGTTAATTTGAAAAGAATTTATTAAGACGTTATTTGATGTTTTATAATTTTTAACAATTGTGCGTTATTACTTAACTTGTAAAGTGTAATACAAGATAAATGTGACATTGAATCTAAATGATTATTCAAATTTAATTACACAATGTGAGTAAATTCGGTTCATGTTAATAATATTAAACCAAGTTCGTTCAGAGAATAGCATTTAACATTAATTTAGATACTTTGCTATCTAAAAAGTCGAACTTTTAAAATAATTATTATTTCTCACTGTAAAATTTCAGTTACAGGCTAAATTGAAAATGCCTCTTCTCTCGATTTATTCATTTAATTGTTAAATCTTCACATTTATGTTATAATTTGAAATAATGTTCTGGATAATATTTATAATAAAGAATTTTAAATTAAATTATTAAATTTCATAATTTCGCATTCGCATTCTTTTCAGATGATTTTCTGAAGAATCCGTTTACAAATTTTTCTAAAATAGGGGCACTGCTTATTGTATTGCTATTTGTTTTCGTATGGCGTCCATATTTACTTGATAAAGTGCAGCAGTTTTTACAATGCAAAAGGTTTCCGGAAACTGAAATATCTTAGCCCCGATTTATTCTGTCAACGAGGGACTGCAAGCAATTTGTTCAAAGGAAAGTAACTACAACATTGATCGTTGATATTTTTATACATCTACAATCCTAACAGGTGAAATTTCCACTTAAAAATTTCTAGAATTTTTTTTACATTTTTACGGATCAAGTTTAAAAACCTTTTTAAAAATTTATTTCGAAATACGAAAACATTTTTAATAGAAAATTTCTTAAAGGTTTAGGGTAAAATTTCAGTTTTTAAGATCGTCTTTGGGTGAAAATATCTGAAAATCAATTTTGTAGTTTGTATCTTTTTAAACAACTTTGTTTTAACCCCATGTTGATAGAATAAATAAGGGCTAAGATATTTTAATTTCTAAAAGCCCTTAAAATTGTGGAAACCTTATCAAACATAATGGCCGCCGCGCAAAAACAAAAAACACTAAATAATGAGATTGGATCATTTGATGTGGATCATTTTTTCTGAACTATTTGAAAATAGTTGCTATGTTAGATCCCAATGTACTTTTGAAAATCACAAATATAACCCATTTGCTATCATTATTATGAAATAGTTGGATTGTATCCGGCTGCATCTTAACGCAACTATGAAAACTGCATTAGTTTTCATGTAAGTTATGAATAGATTTTCATGTCTAAATTAATTGGCAAGCAATTGATGTAATATTATCAATATCGCTAAAACACTCGTGTAATGAAAACTTCTACTCAACCACACGACAATGCGGTTTATTCTCCGTACTGTGTACATAAAATCCATAATGATATTTGGAACATGCAAATGTAATCATTATTTTCAAAGTTAATTTTTAATTTCTCAAAAATTTGTTTGTCTAAAAAATATATTTTTCGATAGCTTTTCTATAAAGTTTTTTTAGATTACCACTAGGATTATCGTGATTATATAAATAATTTAGTATAAAATTATGAGGAAATTGTGATTTTTTTAACGAAAATATTAGTAAAAGGAAGTTATATAAGTTTTGGGTTTTTCGATAAAATTAATTTAATTTTGTTCGATGCTCTACTTTTTAACACAAAAACTTTTCTTGTTTGATAAAACGATTACCTGGTATTTCCATAGACATGGTTTAAAATCCATCCTGATATGTCACCAAACGTGCTAAAAAGAGGATGTGCCTCGGGTAACCTGGACATCTAGTAACGTTCAATTTTACCGAACACTGACTTTTTCTGTTTTTGATGCAGGAACTATATTTTTTTCTATAAAGCCTCATCAATCATAGTTATCTCGAACCTTTTTTATTTTACATTTTCTTTGCAAATGTTCGGTATTGGTAACTTTTTGATTTGCTTCTAAATGAATGCTTTACTAAAATTTGTATTAAAATATTTCTATTTTGTTACAGCTAAAAATATTTTACAACCAAGTGTGGAAATGGACTCACAGCAACAGCAGTTCTGTCTGAAATGGAATAGTTTTGGCATTAATCTAGCAACGTCTTTCAGTAATCTTTTTAAATCTGAAACTTTAGCCGATGTTACACTATTTTGCGATGGTAAGTTTTAAATTGATGTCTAGATGTCTTTTATTCTTATACTTACCGAGTTAATTTTTGCAGGTGTAACGTTTAGGGCACACAAATTAATATTGGCAGCATGCAGTAAACACTTAGCCGATTTATTCGATTCTGCACCTCTACATCAAAATTTACTGGTTATATTGGATGGCACATCGGCTACAAATATGTCTGCACTATTAGAATTTATGTACAAAGGTGAAGTGCATGTTTCTCAAGATGCTCTCTCCAGTTTTCTAAAAGCTGCTGAATGTTTGCAGGTATGTAAATAAGAAATACTATGAGTATAGGTTTAATATTTAATCAAGCTTTTGCATCCTTCAGGAAAAGCTAGAGAAAGCTTTGATGATAATACTTATTGTTATTGGCACATCTTATCAGTTTCTTCCTTTTAATAATTTTAATAATTGCATAATTATTTGTGCAAGACCACGTTTAGCACACGAGCGATCAATTCTCTTTAATATTCGAAAATATTTAAATTTTGTTCTTCAGATAATTTTACCGGAGCGCAATTTTAAAGGGTTTAATAAATTTTGTCATATAAAATTTAGATTCTAAAATTTCATGATTACCATGACCGAATTATTTAGCGGATCTACATGATTCATTAGGTGAGTCGGATGTGGTCGATAGGTCGGATTTATTCATCCGTTATATAAAAAAAAAATATAATTTAAAATCTCATTGCTTACAGCTTATAAAATATTTAAAATGCAATATTACATCTTATTGCGACTTGTAGTACTTTAAGAGCACACAATACTACTTGAGTGTTTCGCTTAGACGTATTTTGAGCAAAATAATTTAAAAATTTTATTTTGCATTACATAGTTTATTACGGTTAAATGCACTTCATAGCACAATCAAGCCGACATGACATTCAGATTTAATAAAAATTGTTTTTATAAGTTAAGAGAAGTTATCAGTAGTGTATTATATTATAAATAAAAATATTGTTCCAATATTCTACTTATCAAAAAATGACCAAATATTGTGTGTAGTCCAAAACTATAAAGAAAACTTTCGTCATTTTATACTTTTCGGTAAAATATAATAAGTTTAAAATTATAATCGTAAAATTGAACCTGCTGTTTTGAAACAGATAAAATTAATGAATGTTTTTACAATTTCTTAAAATACGTAAATATTGTGGTGTGCGATTATAATTTTAATGAATGCACTTATGGTTTATCTTTATATTTAACGTATTTGTTTTGAAGCCGATAAAAATTTGTTTTGCTTATTTTTGTTTAATCATCTTATCGTAGTTTTTTGGAAACCCAAAAATGCAATACCTACCTACCTATCTACCCACATTTTAGATTTCATTTGCACAAATAAAATTTATTGTAAGTACCATTTTCGCAATCGTTATCATCATACTATGGCATCATCGGGCGATGAATTAGAACTCGGAAACCGGTGCATGTTGAGATAAAAAAATTCCTCCTCCCTTGTTGGGGATCCAGAATTTTTACTATCTACACGCTGGGAATAAATCAACCAGCTTTTATTTATTGTAGAGGCCCGCTGATGTTATCTAGCTGAAGATGATGCGGAAGCTAGGGTCATAAGTTCCAAAAAAAAAGGTGACAGATAAACAAAAAAATGATCTCTGCAAGAAGTTTGCTGTCGACAAATCGACAGCCACAACCGGTGAAAGAAAATCGTAGCTACTTGCCTTAGTATTATCCTATTGGAGAAACATAAAAAAGACAAGTAGTTCACACCAAAAGTAAATTAATTTAAAATTAAATATTTTACTTAGATTAAAATTTAACGTTGTGGAAAATTTGCAAGCTAAGATAAAATATTATCGATGGATAAGCTCGTCGATGCAAATTAAAATTTGCCGTATTAAAATTAAATTTATGAAAAGATCGGAAACGAAAACAACTTTATAAGCACCAAAAAAAATCGAACTACCAAAAAGTATCAAAAAACATGCAAATTTTGTCCACTATGAAGGTGTCTCCCTAATACAAGTTTTACAGAAAAAGCAAAACTTACCAAATCTTTTGACAAGACCAACACCGTGAACACACTCACTTCTCGAACTCCATTCCAAAAAGTGCCCTCCTGCGTTCAAAACGCAAACTCAACCAAACCCCAAATCAGACTCTAGGCAGGGACGTACTTAGAAAATAAAACAAATTACTAAAATTTGTTACAATGTTATAGTTCTAAAAAATCTGTAATGCATGTTTTGGTTATTCTAAAATTACCAATATGGTTAATATGGAATGAATGTATATTATGTCAATCGAAAGATAGTTTCTAGTGAAATTCTATAAAAAAACATTATCATATTGTCCTTCTTTTTTCATAAAAAATATAATATAAAATGCTTTTACCATCTATCAGCACTAATAAGTACAAATCATTCTTTTAAGATTTCTGCTCGCCATGGTAACGGATAAAAATTAAAATGATATCAATCAAGCGTTACAGATATCGTAATACATTTCATTTCGAAGAAGTATTCCATGAGGCTACCTCGGTGGTTTGTCACTTGATTACCAGCTGCATTTCTTGCTACAATTTAAATTGCTTTGCTTCCACTATACATATTTTTACTACTAAAGAGAGGTTAAACGTCAAAATTAGGAAATTTGAGAAGAAACAAAAATTCCCAAAGGGTAAAAGAGTTATATTAGGGTTAAATTGGTTTAGTTTTATTAAGATAAGTTTAAGTTGGGTTAGGTTTGGGTTTGGTTAGGTTTAAGTTAGGTCAAGTTAGGTTAGGATAGATTAGGTCTGATTTAAGTTAGGCTAGGTTAGGTTAAAACAATCAACTTGAAATTTATTATTAATAGTCACATTTTAGGGTGTAAAATTACCGGGCGTGATTTTAAATTACCCAGAGGGAAATTACCAGAGAGTCAAATTTCCAAGGAGTCAAATTTCCAGTGAGTAAAATTTCCGGGAGACATATTACCAGAAGTCAATACATGTAGTATCCACCAATGTATGGTGTAGACCAGGGGTCGGCAACCTTTTAGCTGTGGTGTGCCAAGCCACTCTACGAATATGATTCAGGGTGCCGCCTTAATTCTAAATTATATAATGGGGTTCTAGAGGAGAAGAATTTTAGTGCCATTCAGAACCCCATCGCGTGCCAAGCCTGGCACGCGTGCCATAGGTTGCCGACGCCTGGTGTAGACTGTAGAGTGTATTATCTGCAAATAAATGGCATTTGGTTTTAAAATTGTTAATAAGCAATAAAGTATTATATGTTAGTATACTTTTAAACAATTTTAGTTGACTTAAAGTAGGTCTAAGGTCTAGTAGGTCTAAGTTAGTTAATCTAAAGATTTGGAATAGGTATGTGGAATTTATTATTAGTAAACTTTTAACTTTTTGTTTTCCAATACCAATAAATATTTTCAGTTTTCCCATGTGCATCTATGAAATCTATCGCTTCCAAAGATCTAAGAACAATTCATAGCTTGAGAGAAATCATAATATGCATTCAGATATTTTTATGCTTTAAACCCTTAAACTACGGTTAATCAATAAAATTATATTACAAATTCTTAAAACATATTTTTGTATTAATTATCTTTGGCAAATAATCATGTGTAAATTATGAGTTTAGTGCTAGATTTGTAGCTATTCAGTGCCAAACTGTTGTTTTAGGCTGACATTTGGACCTTCGATAAATAATTGGTCATTAGTATTTGAGGAAAATAAGAATATTTGCATTTTAGTATTTTTGTTCTTTAACTTTAATTGTTTTTTTTAATTATAAAGAAAATAAGCAATTTTTAAACAATACATTATTCCTGAGTTTTGACGTCTTTAAGTCGATCACTGGTTCCAGCAAGACAACTACCGCTTACACTGGAAGCAGAGGAAATTTATTAAATGTGATGTTGTAGAATCCAGTAATTTTCAGATACGCAGATATCCTTTGGCCAACTAGATAGCCTGCTCTGAATCTTTGCTAGTTCTATTTATGGAAAACAGTAAAAAATAATTGATATGCCGTCGTTTATATTTTAGTTATCGCTTACTGAAAAGTGTGACATCATTTTGGCGAACCGTATAAAGATGTTTCTTTCGGTTAAAAATGAAAGAAGAACTTTTCTGAACCTAATTTAGTTTCTTTCGTGCAAGTATACAGTAGCGGTCATAAAAATTGCATCGGGAATTACTATTTCACTGTTTAAAAATTTAAAATTAAATTAAAATTCGATTGGTACGATTTTAATTTTTATGCGTTACAAGGGAAAGTAGGAATCTTAAAAATCAGATGCGCTGTGCTATTTCCCTTGATTCAGCTGTGAGGGTGTCACAGCATAAGAAAAATGAAATGTTTGAATTGAAATAAAATAGTAATAAATACATAAAAAATATTATTATTATAACAGGTATTGAAATTAATTAAAAAAATTAACTGTTACATTTTATTATTATAGGTCAAAGGTTTAAGCATTGAACATGAAAAGTTAGCTGTAGCGCATAGTCAAACAAATATGGATGTAGAATCACCAACTTCTCGAAAGCAATTAAGGGTTTTAAATGACGAAAATGAAAATAACAATGTTCAGCATCAATCTAGCCCGTCCCCAACTTACTCACCTTCTATGTCACCATACGTACATCCGCAACATTATAGACAGTATGATCAACGTATACCAACTACCAACACTTCTTCGTTTGATTCTACTTCAAAGAGAGCACTACGTAGTCCGAACGATTTATTACAAGAAACTGTAAGAGCATCGGTCTTAAGGGACGGGAGTAAAGCTGCAAGACCAGGTTCACCAAATCCTATGGGGTTATCTTATCGTCCTTCTTCTAGTTCGTCTTGTTCTTTACCACAACAGCCGGAACCTGATGGGACACCGGAAACAAGTGCCACTGCTCTAATATGTCCTGAAACTACCAATAATGAACAATGTCGAGATCCTGGTTGTCCTGAAGGTAGATTTTGTATTTTTTCTTCAGTTGACTTAAATTTCTAATTTTTCTTTTAACAGATTTGCGAATGAAAATAGAACCATCGATACAAGAAGAACAATTAAGTACTACGGGTAATGTAACTGGAACTAATGGTCCTTCTGCGGCGAATGGTTCTTTAGGTCCAATGTCTAAATATGTGATAGATACTGACAAAGCTGATCTACTTCAAGGTTCATTATGGACTTCAGTGACGAGTAAATTAGCGTCAAAAACTGGATCAGTCAATACACCTGACGGTGAGTTTTTGCAGTAATAATTTACATATTTTTACATTTTAATATTAATTTATTAGTCACAAATAGGTTTATTTCGCCTAGTATTAGCAGGAGTTGACCTATAAAAATGCTTGCCCATCATGATATGCTAGATAAAGTGTTTATTAGATTATTAAATTTAAATTGCTCCAAGTTCAGCAATATTTTTGCAAGGTATTTCTTTCCGAGTTTTTCAAGTCTTTCAAAAGGATCTTTCTAATTATTAATAAGTAGTTTTTGTCTGTATTATATAGTTCTCTGTTACCTTTATAACTTTGCGATGGTTTATTTTAGGTAGGAAACTATATATTAATACACTGAATATTATATTTATAACATAATTAATTTAAAAGCTACTCGTACAAGTAACAATTTATTTATTCAGATCGGTATAACACGGAATGAGTTTGTAATTTAGTTAAATAATGTGAGTGTTCTTCTGTGTTATACAGTGGCGGCTGCTACAGGCAGAACGATAGATTCGCAGCCACCCTTCAAAAACAGAATACTAATCGTTATAAGATTTTATTAAATCTAACATTGTTTTTTGTAGGATTTTTATTAATATTCACATTTCTAGTCCCCCTCCCCCTATTGTAGCAAACTACGAGTCGCCACTGGCACTATATAGGGCATCAGACTATGTGAAATAAAAAACATAAACTAAAAGACGAGAGAATGTTTATTGTAGCACACGAGGAAAAGAGGATTCGACAATGATTGACAAAATTAATCTAATGTCAATTCGAAAGCCAACTAAACAAAAAATGGTATGTCTCTCTGGCTTAAGATGTCAAAGGCGTCAAATTATTTTGTTACTTATATCAATTGAACTAACATGACGCAAGTTATGTGTAAGATACGGCAAAAATTCTGTTTTGAAATCAAAAAAACAATGCAAATTAACGTGAATAGGTGGATTAGAGAATATAAACCTATTTTTAAAGTCTGAAACTAAAATACATATCTTTCGTTATTTTGATCTTCCAATTTAACTCTCAAATTTAATATTACAGAACTCAGTTTTTAGATATATTATAAACCCATCAATGCATTCTATCTGCTATGTGGCAGTGTTGAGATTTAACAAGTTCGAAACCGACAGATCTGTTTCTGACAAGATTAAAGTAAAAATAGTGATATTTTCGGAAAGTTTCTTTCTATGAAAATTATTTTTTTCCCTGTCTTATATTATTCGATTATCGAATATTTAAAATTTATGGGGAATTGATATTTATCCTGACTTGACGTTTTAAATTATTTTTAAAGTGGTCGGTCTAGTTCGGTTATGATGGTAAAAATTCTGAAATAATATCATTACCACAAGGAGTTCGTGAAAGCATCAGCAAATACGCATGACTTGTATGTTCTATATATTAGGTTACAGAAAACTTATCGACTATTTTTCTCAATTCATCTTTATATCCTGCACATAATGCACAACACGTTAACGCATATTGAAGTGAGGAAAAGCATACATAGTAAAAATTGTGAGCATTATTATATGAATATCAGCTTAAATGATTTACAAAAATTAATAATAATAATATAAAAATGTATAAATGTTGACCCTGCATTGGGATTTTATATTTTCTGTACTTTTCATGAAGTAATGTAAGTCGTCTGTTTTGCTCGAACCTTTTCCTGAACGTCTCTTTAAAATTTAAATTCAGTTAAACTCGTATTGCCTGTTTCATTCTAAATAGTTTTCCAATGTGACCACTTCAATAAAGAATTATATCTCATATCTGATTTCTGACTCAAACGTCGGTTTTGATAAACAGTTATAAGTTTACTTTAAAATTAAAATAAAGTAGATACTTTAAAATGCACGTGTGGCTTGATATCATCTTCAATTCATGGATATTTTCATTTAAGCTTGTTGCTATTTTCTGAATATGTTCCTTCCGTATCAGCGCACTATCTAGACGTTTCTCTAAGAATTTTATGTGATATAATTACTTATCTGCACATTTTCCGAAATTTCATTCTCAGAACGAGTGGTTCTAAAAATAATATCAAAATTTTGAACATCATTTCTATTTGCGAAAACACTTATCTTGAGGAAATGGTTATCTAGCATCTTAATCAAATTAATTTTTGATGCCCCAAAATTGTAATCAATTGATTCGTGTTTTCTTTTTCGTTTTTCGAAACTCTAAAAACGAAAAATGGAAAATACGATGGGGGTTCGAATTAGGGCTACTTTGGCTAGCTAACTTTAACCAAATACATTAAACTAATAATACGTACAACTTCGCGGGTTTTCAAGCATTTTTTGGGTATCAGGCTCTTTCGCGCCACCTACCATACGAGTTGGAACTTGGGCTTTCAAATGAACCATTTTGATGAGGAATTATCTGAGTAGATGGAGTAGCTATCTATATTATGAATTCAATTGTAATCGGCGCGGCATTTCTCGGTAAGGAACAATTTGTTTTCATTAAAATTCCAATTTTCCGTTGTAAATGATGTTTTGAAATGAGCTTTACAATCGCAATTAGTTATAAATTTAGTTATAAACAGTGACAGTGACATAATATTATGTCAAGAGCATGCATTTAAGCAAAGAGTATGTATATACATACTCTTTGATTTAAGTCATATCAGTACCAACTCGGCTTGTAGGTGGCGCCACTTTTGAATATTCCCTCAATAGACCACGTAAGTCCTGACGTCACAAGTCGCGCGCGCATTTCAAAAACCTTTCCATACAAAATCTTTTTGCATACAAATTCCCATAAGGGGATTTGTTATTGCTTTTTTTATACTGGAATTACTGAAATAAGGGTTGTAGTATATATAGTCATGAACAAGAGACATCAAAGAGTTAGTTTTTATAGATTATAGTAATTGTTAGCGTATCAAAACGTTTCAATTCAATAACAAATCCTCTTATGGGAATTTGTATGTGGAAAGGTTTTGTTTGGAAAGGTTTTCAAATGCGCGCGCGACTTGTGACGTCACACTTACGTAGTCTATTTGGCGAAGTTGTACGTATTATTAGTTTAATGTATTTGCTTTAACCATCACGAATGAACTAATTGGTATGGATGAAGTAGTTCCGTTGAACCAGTTAGTGTGACGCCTGAAATATAGACTACATGCGTTACGTATTTGACTATAATATAACTGTAGATGTAGATAATGTGAAGTGTATGTAGTTTTTATTTCATGTGTATAAGACGAAAACTGATTAAAAGGTTAATTTATACTGGCTATTGAACGAACTACTATTCAATAAAGAATACTAGCCAATTTAAAATATAAACAATGTCATAATCGGATAGGCCGAATGTATCACCTCTTTCTTTTACTTTACAATAATTTAATATTTCCGTCAATAGGACGCTAGGTACATGACGTTAGAAACTTTTTCTTTTAACTGTGGAAACGAAACGAAAGCGAATTTTTAATAACCAAATACATTTTCGTAAATACTGTATTTCACCGCCAACTTGGATATAATTTCTATAGTAGAAAATTTCTAAACTTGACTCTTCAAAATTGTCAATATATTTTTGAAAATAAAATAATTAACGTTTTCTCGATTCCTATATACATATTATGCAGTATATGTTATGGTATCTTTATATTAAAACAAAATAAATATTACGAAAGCTCGAAAGGAAGTGAAATATTTTTCAAGCTTAATTGAAGACTGACAAGAAAGATTGAAACGGAAAATGAAATAATTTAAAACGATCGGTTAAGTGCGTTGCAATTACTTTTAGCGTACATTGCAATTGAAAGGACTACCAGAAAAAGGGTATAAGCAGGGTCGGATTGGAATATCTTCTCGGTCCGAGCTTGGTTTTGTATCGATCCATTTTGTAAAAAAAAATATATTGGAAAATATTGATTAAATATTAGTTGCTTTTGATTTATTATAAAACATTTACAAATATTAGGTATTTTAAAATTACTTTTGTAAAATTTTGTATGTAATATTGTGTATTCCTGTATGTACATACGTTTATCGAAAATAAATTAATAAAAATTTTCAAGCTAATATGAAATTCAATAATTTAAAAATTTAATAAGATTTGTGGTTTTAAATTTCATATTAAAACGAACGACTTTATTAGCATTTTTGATAAAACCTTTCGAGTTGTTTTTGATTAGAAAATTCAGACATAAATAAATTTTGAATGGGCGTTACTTCTACCTAGTAATATTATGATAGTTTTGAATGATGTATTTATTAGTGGGGTTTTACTATTTTCATAGAAGCATAACAGATTCGAGTGGGAGTTTCAATAGTAATTGAAAGTGAGTGACGACGGCTACGAATGCACGACTGGTTATTGCGACGAAAATTTGCACGACCGCAGAAGAAAGTATCATTTTATTGGGTATTTTTTACTTTTGTTTCATTATTTAGTGATCTAAAAAACACTTGGCAAGGGCGTACATAAAATTTTTTTTAGGAGGAGCAACTTTGCACTATGTGATTCTAGAATAATTAGATCGAGTTTGACAGTATTTCGAAAGCTTCTTTCGATTTAGAATATTTATTTTATGACTTGTGCTATATTATTATAAATTACTAAATTGTGTTTTTTATTGGTAGGTAAAAAATTGAAGTGTCCTTTTTGCGAACGATTGTATGGGTATGAAACAAATCTTCGGGCCCATATAAGACAGCGCCATCAAGGAATCCGTGTTCCCTGTCCGTTCTGTTCTCGCACTTTTACTCGAAATAATACAGTAAGAAGGCATATAGCGCGTGAACACAAAACCGAGCTGAGTATGAAAGCATTTCAGCAATCTCAGCAAGCAGCAGCAGCAGCTCACAACCATAATCAGTAAGCTAGCACCTGAATGTTGTTGATGCACATGCTGCAGCGTGTGTTTAATATTAGGTAGAGGTACTGTAAATATCAATGCCAAAACTTGCAAAGTTTTAAATTAGATTAGAAAGGAGTAAACTAACACACACGCTGCAGTTTTATGACTTTGTCTGTGTTGTTAATTAAATATGATAGGTGTTTTTATACTTTAAATGAAAAAGATAAACAAAAAGTGTTTTAAACATTACGAGCTGATCTTGTTTTATATTATAATGGTATATATATATAAAAAATATATATGTATGTATTATTAAAAAAAGAGAGCAGCTTATTTGGATCGGAATTGCTGCAATTTTTTATCAATTGTTATGTTCTTTAAATTTGTTTGTTTATTTCTACTTTTTAACTACCTAGTAGGTATAACTGTTAACTGCTTGTCTAAAGAAACAAGAAAAATGTTTTAGAGAAAAACAATTATCGAACAGGAGAATGACGAGATATTTTTTCTTGTACTTACTATTATTATTACTTTTTGTATTACTTATTTTGCAAATAAGGCGTTAGTTTTTAGGTAATTTGTATAGATGTTTTCGTATGCCAGAGTGTTATATACATTTTTACCGTCCTGGTGAAACAGTGTCATTTTTAAATGAAGGAGAAAAAAATATATGATAGAGTGGCATTGTTGACCAGTTTACCTACCTCAAAACTCAACTGGCTGCCTCAGTTATTTATAATTTTAGTATCAACTAGTCATTTAAGTGCAACACATCCACCGCTAGGAATAATAATATAGTATTTAGTTCCAGTAAAAACTCAGGTAATAGAACGCTTTGCGTAGATAATATTATATATATTTGTTGCTATTTAGAAGATTATATTACGTGTAAAAATAATATTCAACCTCAATTTATATTTTCGTATCGATTGGTTTTTTTTTTAAGTTTTATCATTGTGAATGTGGTTAATGTGGATGGTATCGAAAATTTTAACCAATTGCTAATAATATAATAATAACACTTTTAAAGTACAATTGAAACTCAGGTGTTTTTTGAAAGTACAAAAAACAAAATAATAGTATAATATTTAAATTTTATATTCGAAATTATGCGAACGCTATATTATATTTATAATATGTTTGGGTACCAGTGAATAGCATCTACATTTTCTGCATTGTAAAAGAAAAAATGTCGTTTTGGAAGTGGTAATATAAATGAAAAATTTAGAATATTAAGAGATTGGTTGTTGTGGTATCAAATACCACACTTATTATTAAAAATAATAAAAATAACGGAACCCTGATTGTGACAGTGATAAATAGTAACAAATATGAATTACTTTGGTAACTATAAATATGTATAGTATTTATATATATTTTTTAATGCCATATTCATCAATTTAAACCAAATGGATATTACCGTTATTGTGCTTTTACTAGTCATTTCAGTGGTTACTTCATAAAATAAAATCTACCTCAGATACAGTATTTATACACTTTTTTTGAGATTTATTTAATCTCGCTCTACTATACTTATATTAGTTTTCAGAATAATATTTCATATTTATACCGACCTACACGTCTACTTTATGTACAATTTAATTTTTGCTTTTTTAAACTCTCCACCTGAGAGATCTGTGATTTTATTGATTTGTTACATATTTTTGACTTTTAAAATTTTTTTTTTCTAACGAAAAACCTTGCCATGTTTACTCCCCTTTTTATATTACAAAAAAATAAGGCGACGAAATTGTTAAGTTTGAAATATTTTATAGTTTTTAAAGTAAATAGAAAGCGGGTAGGGAGATGAGACGTTAAAGGTATACATTGTTTTGATTTTTTTTTTTCATAAATAATTCCTTCTTAAAGTTTTTGTTTAATTTGGAGGAATCGGGCGTTTGCGTGTACCTGTTTGTTGTTTATTATTTTATATGCACGCAATGCTCGAATTATATTTTTGTAATATTTTTTATCATTCGATTTTAACATCGCCCAGTAACTTATATTTAAAGTTCCTAAACTGAAAAGAAGCGCAGAAAGTTAAATTATCCGCATCTGCTACAACGAGTTGGGGGATGTACAGGTGAATTATATTATATTATCCACTTGACTCGTATTAAATCGAATATCATATATTTGTTGTTTGTTGACAATAATTGTACATAAAGTAGACATTCAAATTACAACAATAACTACCTATTTAATATATACAATTGTGATGTAATCACTCAGTTATTAAGATTTATGTTAGTAACCTCCACATTCTGTCTTGTTAATTATTGTAAATATCTTTATGTATTATAACTTATGAGAGAACGAGAAGATATTTTTTTATACTACAAAATTTCCGTTTAATAAGGAACATTTTTTATACACACAAACACACTATAACTTACCATCACTTAATTATTGCGCTTAATAGAATTTTTTTACCGATACGTAATTTTTGTATTTCAATTATTAATTTCGATGATGCAGTAGACACTAAACATTTTTATGTGTTTCTATTATACTCTGTGATGTATGTTTTCTATAACAAAAAATTTATTATAAGAAGATTCCGTACAAAATTGTATAGTGTCTCGCACACAGGTTAAAACATCAATACAAAAAATTGTTTATTTAAATTCACTTATTTTGTACACAACACTACACTTTTCACGACACGCATCACACTTACGATGTTCTTTGTGTATATACCTACCTACCTACCTATATATTAATAATGTTATAAGTTTTAATATATATGGCATTCAGGGTTCATTAAAATAATCTGCAAATACGTTTTTGTGAGTAACAAAAAAGTAATTTTTAATTCTTAATTTAGTTGTTTAAAAAATTTAAATAATATTGTTTCGTAAAAAAATTTGTTTTGTTCGACTCTAAATTTTATGCTAAAAATTAAATTTTAAGTTTAAAAATATTTTTTAGAATTGTATGCACTCGATAGAGAGATCAACTTGTTATACTTATACTTGACATTTGTTAGTTGGAGTAATGTTTCAACATGACAGACAAAAAAATTCTTTATCTATGTGACCGTTCATCCTTATGAAAACCTAGCATTCGTGCAAAACTGTGTTGTGCAACGCATAATGCGAGATTTACAAGCATAATTAAACATGGAATGTTATTTACATTATTGGAAGTTACGAAATCGTCACCTCAAATTAATATTTAGGTGAATACACCATCTTCCAAATAATTTTCGCATTTTATCCTTATTTCATCAATTTCCAAATTTCAATTTGTTTTTCCAATTTTTATCATCAAACTTTTCATTCACACAATTATACATAATAATAATATGTTAAAATGTGAATTATTATTTGGAATAAAGTGTAAAAGGTATAACTTGCAAAATAATGAAAGGGATTGTCCGAGGATATTTAAAGTTATGGTCTCAAAATGCACTTTCCAATCCTTTTATCACACGAAATAAAATAATATTAAAATTATGTGTCAAAAATTCGAAAAAAAATCTGTGTATAATAAATTAAATGTTACCGACATTTTGAAACATGGTGTACTTTGACCGTTAACTAGAAACATCCCAAATTTATATTATAAAAACTATAATGTAAATGCATCTATGTGTAATGTTTGTTTTTAAATGCATTTTCATGTTTTCATGTTTAAAAATTACTTGTCCTTCTTAAAGTGGCAATGCAATGTTAACGCAGATAGATCCGACAACAAATCCACACATTTATTTTGTTAAAAAATCTCAGGTATAATTCAGGAACTGCACGTTTTTTTAATATATAAGGGCGTTATTATATTTTTACTATTAGCTTGTATAAATGAATTTTTTAGTTTATGAATGTCTTGATGTGTGCTTCTTATTCAGGAAAAAAGTACGGACGTTATTATTATTACTACTTATATTATACCTCGAATTAACTATCAGGAATTTACGTGTTCTTGTCTTTAAGTATCAAAACCAAAGTCAAGAATTAGCAGTACAAATAATGTTAATCTACCTCATTTCAACTAAACTAAATTCCAGGAAATAATTACGAGTATTTAAACGGGTTTCTCATTTATTTTTGTGTCAGTTATATATTTATAGAATTATAATAAATTATAAAGTAATACCTCATTGTCTCATACAAACTCAGGAATTAAATGTACAAAATAAAACCAACAGCTAATAAGCTAATTGAATCTCTTCAGGTAAAATAATATATATTTATGATGAGTAATCATTTAGCTGTGTTAAAAATATTTTATAAGACTTACTGCCATATTTAAAAATTTAACAGCTTATAATGCATCCACCAATTTTTCTTTTCTTTTTTCCAAGCCTTATTAACTTCCTTCGAGAGGACTACTGGTTGGTCCACAATTCTTTTTTCTTTTGTCGCTAGATACATGTTGCATATGTATCTAGCCTAGATATATAGGCCCACATTTTGTTATTATTACAAAGAAAATTGTAATAAATGTCAATTAAATAAAAGTTTATCACGATTATCTCAAAAAAGTATTTTTGTATTGTTACACTTTAATATTAAAATATATTCCATTAGTTCTTTTTTTCATTGCTACTTTCTGGTTACCGTGTCTTCTTCTTCTTACATTTCCGTTCTTTTCTGTAATTTAAAACTTGGCTCTCTGTTACGTTAACGTTCCTCTTCTATACCCATTTTTCTTGCATTATACAGTGTGTTAAAATCACAAAAATGATGACAGTATACGTTAGATTTAACCACTTTCTATATACTTCCTGCGAGTATATATTATATTCATAACCGTATAGTTAAGAAAACGTTTTATTTATTTTGTTGTAAATTATATAATCTTGAAATGCCTGTAAAACTTTTTTTTACTATAGGAAATAGATATTCTTTAAAAAAGAAATTAATGCTCAAATATCCTGTTGGTTGTATTTAAAATTTAATGCTAGGAAATACTTATTACTACTAACATAGAAATATATTTTTTTTTACCATCGTATAAACAGTATAACTAACACTTAGTGTTCCTAGAACGTCTAACATTACATTGTCACCAAAAATTACAACACGATGTAATGTACAGCAAACTCCCGATTGTTAGGAGTATAAATATCAACTACTATTGTTGTATATAAGTAATTTAAATATGAGTAATTTACTATGTATTCATGTTTGTTTTTCCTTATTAATTTTAATAAACAATTTGACGTTTAAATGTTTTATTATTTTTTTCCCTAATTTTTCAATGTACGGTAAGTACGTCGTAGGGTTTTTGAATAAATGTACCGTTCATTCGCCATCCAATAGCAATTATTCAATTGGACTTTTTGCACTAATTCAAGTTTTTCACGCAGGATCTTACACAAGGAAACATTTCTACAAGTTCTAGTAATAATTCTGATGATCTGTATAGGTAAGATACATTTACATTACAGGTATTTTGTCACCCCTCTCCTCTTCTTTGTAAAGAAATGAAAAATAATGTTGTTGTTTAGTAGCAAAATTTTGTATAATTTTATAGTTTTAAAATTCATATTATAAACTTGCACTTTAAAAAATTAGCATTAGCACTTCTTACTGGAGATAAATCTATACCATCTCCAAATATTTATTAAAAACCAAAAACATACGAAGAAATTCTAAATATTCTCGAGTTATTTCTGATTTGTAGCAATGGACAAAAACATTATATTTGTCTACTATAATAAGTTTAATTATGTATCTAAATATATAGTATAATATAAATATTTAAAGAACAATTAAATAACTCGGAAATTAGAAAAATATATAAATGATTTTGAAAAATGATTCCATGGTTTATTTAATATTCACATATTTATATAAAATTTACAGAAAAGCAAAAAAATAAAAATACCTAATAATAATTATTATTAATATTTTCAATTTTCAGAAAACAGCTTTAATTTGCCTTGCATATTGTATAGTATACTAAATAATTTGAATAGATTTCTGATTGCAAATTGAAAAAATAAATAAGTAAAATTTTTGCACTTTTTAACTAAGAAGAGTATGTTAGTTTCAGGATAGGTAGATCCCATTTTGATTAACAAGAAGGGGACTCGTTTTGCGGGTCAGGGATTTTAAAGCCCTTTTGGGGGAGAAAAATACTTCGTAATAACAAACTCTAGACTCTAGGCCCAATGTAGCAGCTTGGTTGCATTAATTAACAGATAACCGCGATGGTCGCGAGGTAAACTGTACGACTATCACCCGGGCGGTCCCAGGTTTCAATTCCTCCAAGAGTAGATTTTTTCGGTTTTGAAATTGTTTTGTTTTGAATTGAAACTTGGACCAACCGGGTGATAGTCGTACAGTTTACCTATACGAATAAACGTAATAAATTTTTTCAAAAACTTTGTTTTTTTCGAGAGGTGAATTGGTAATTGAATTCAAGAGATGAGTGTTTTTTTGTAACATTTCAATGAATCATTTAGATTTGGCGCCCAAACTGAGTAAGAGGAATTCTAAAAGAATACATGTCTTCAATGCTTCCTGCATTGGGAGCAGAGAAACAGAACTAAACAAAAAAAAGAGATATTAACTACTACTTGACAGGTTGGTAATAAAAGTATTTGAAAAACGAGATAAAAATTTAAAAAGTAATTAAAATTTAGTAATTAACGAGGCTTTATTTCACGATTATTTTCGATCTTCAGTCTCCCGTGTAACTAAAAATCACAAAATAAGGAAAAATATTCGAACTAAAGTTTAGAATAATATTAAAAAATGCAAATTATAAATAAAATGTTAAAAAAAGATGGCGAAAAATGACTTATTATGAACACAAAGAACAAAAATGAATAATGAATAAATGAACAAAAATCTAAGCGATGCTAAGTATTACATGAATTTTGAGAATAAATAAATAATACTTTAAACTTGAAATGTTTATATAAAAAGCACAGAAGTTACCGCGGCAGAATTTTTAAAAGAATGAAAACTTTCTGTACTATCAAATTTTTACTTTTCACTATTTGACTAGAGATGTCGCTTATATGCACAAAATATACAGTGACTTTATAGAGACACTGACGACAAGTGATGTCCCATTTTTGATTGGCTATAATGTTTTTGATAATATCTGGCTTACGACAGAATAAAAATAACTTTTTTAAGTTCATTAGTGCATTTTATTAACATAAGAAATGGAATTTCTTTTAATGTAAAGAATATGCCAATCCAGAGCATATATTTTTTGATTGAATTTGCAACATCCTGGGCCGAATAAAGGGATTTTGCAACATCCTGGGCCGATTTAGGGGCTCGTGTCGTCACTGTCCCTATAAAGTCACTGTACAAAATGTAGTCTAAATGGAAATCTTCTAGATACAAAAACATAACAAACTAAATACTATTATTTTGAAATAAATTCCAGTTAATACCTACCTATATTATGGTCTCAATAAAGTTTAGAAGAAGATTAACATAGCTTTTTAAATTAATTTTGTTATCTTTCGAATTACTATAAATATAATATTTTATGTCGATGAGATTAAAATTATTTGGTATAGGTACTAGAGATGAATACTCGTATAATATTATGTAGTATGTCAATGTGTATATTTTTGAAAATATGCTTTGAGTTAACTCATTTTTAAAATTCTTATTTTAACTAATAGTAACAGTAACTAACATTGCACATTCCTAAATGTACAAAAACATTATTTATAAATAAGTATTTGTTAAAGAAAGATATTAATTTAAACTGAAAAGTGAAAGTTTATAAAAACCATTTACAAATTTATAGTTATAAAATAAAATTTAAAAAGATATAGGTAAATAAAAAAAATATAAAAATTTCGAGTCAAACATTAGACCGGTATTTTATAGCATCAAGAGAGTTAGTATATATTTAGCTTCTCGACAAATATATTATTATGTCTTTTAGTTGGGATCTTATCAAAAACAAACACTTCAACTGTATCAACAGTTTTCATTTTATTATGATTTAATATTATTTAATATTAACAGATTTGACGATGTATCCTCAAACTGTTTGTAAACAGTGTAAATAGCACATTACAACTGGATCCTACCAACCAGATACCTATGCACGAGCAAGGGAAATTAAGCTTTCAATAATTTCAAAATTTTATTTTTATTAGAAAAATTTCAATCTTATTCATTTTCAAATTTTTTTTATAATCATTTATACATATTTAATTAATAAAATTAAAATATAATTGTAAAAAATAAGTGTTTAATACAAAATTTAGAAGTTATCAATAATTTTAAATACATATAATTATGAATAATTTAACAATTTAAAAAAATGTAAACGGAAGCTCTGAAATTTAATTTTGAGATGAAAAAAGTTTAGAGAAAGATTATTAAGGAGAAATTATAATTAAAAGATAATCGAATTATATTGGTACTATTAAATTTATTTAATATTAAAATTTTTAACAATAAAATAAAAAATTAGTTTTTGAAAATTTATTTGAAAAATTTAGACTTATGTAAGTAAATCATACAAAACAATAATCACATGTTGTTATACAGAATAACTTACGTATGGGCATATATTATAATAAAATTGAACATTTTAATTGTAATTAATACTTTTATTTATACTTTTTTTTTGGAAATGAATTTTAAAATCGCAACTGATAAAAGACAGTTTGAATACGTATGTAATGTAACAATTTACTAAGATAAACATTAATTACAAAAGTGATATATTGAAGTACCTATTTCGGTTACCAAACTACTATTTATGTTTTGGGGTAAGTTATAATTAAAATTTAAATAGTTGAGAAACATTCTTCAAGTTCATAATATTTTGTTATGCATTGTAAAATGTGTGAATTTTACCAGTGAAAATAAATTACTCGCTTAATTTTGCAATGTAAAAATACACATTTAATGTTACCTGAGAAAATTACCCTAAAAATTGAAGTATTCAGTTGATATATTTTAGGGTAAATTTTAGTCATGTCCATTTGTATACCATTTCGAGTTCAATTTGGTCTTGAATTATTTTTAAGCGGAAGTTTAGTTAATAAGCTTTCCATATATTTTGCAATTCCGTATTTGTTTAGTCACTTGGTGATATTTTAAGAATATATTGCTTAAATATTTAGAAAATATCATATTATATTAATCTATGAATTTACTTTTTAATAAAAAAATTATTCACAAATTTCCTCGTATAACTGATTTAGATTATTTTGGATCCAAAATTAGAAATTTTGAAGTAGTATAATCAAGGTAAAAACGTGGTACAAATGATTTTGACTATTTTGGATGCAAAATTCAAAATTTTTTTTAAAGATTTTTTTTATCGACTTTTTAACAAAGTTAAAGAACATAATATTCAGTTCAGCAAGTGTATATCTTTAGTCGCAAAAAAAGAAATCTTTAAATTGATACATTTTTCATTCTCCTCTGTTATAATGAATGGGAAGCAGGAATTTAAAAGAAATCCAATTTTCTACGCTATTTCCCTACGATCGGGTGTGAAGTCGGTCACCCGGTATAGATAAATTAACCTGAAAATTTAAAACTAACCGGTCATTTTACATCTAAAATAATTTTCACCTGATGGTAATTACCTAAGTATGTAAATTTCTTCTGTGTATTGTCATATTATATTCGATCATGTAATCTAGCTTAGTTAGTTTTTTAATTAGTTTGATACTATGTTTTATTATTTACTAAGGAAAAGATTAATATCAAGAAATTTTATTTCTAAAATTTTACATCTATATACATAGTAGTTGTTTGGGTAAGTGCTTGTTCACAGTGTACATAAGACATAAGAAATACATAAAACGTAAGAAATACAGATACAAACTTAATCGAATATTTACTAATAATTCAAAAAAGCATTCTACGTCTTGTTTTATAAGATTTTAATATTATTAGATACTCCATTAAGCTTTTATTTGTATTTATATTTTTAAATCTTATGTTCGTCTTACTTCTTACGTTTGACGTACATTGTGAACAAGCACTTAAACTTCGATGATATTTTTTTACTATTTATTACATTAGAGTAATACACGTAACACTATAAAACTAGGTGTAACTTTACCCGTAAAAGTTACCCTGTTCATAAGAGTAAATTTACTTTAAACATGGTGCAATTGGTTGCAAAAAAATGGCCACTCTTGGAAGGGGGAAATTTATCTGAAATTTATTTGCAGTGAACTTTGTTCGATTTTAGTATCTAACATATTTTTCTTTTAGAACCATTTAGCCTGATGAAGCATTATCAGGAATTTAAAAATTTTTTTAGAACGACTTTGTATTTTACAGAACCAGGTAATAATTCCACACGTCTGAAAACAATTATTGTTAAAAATGACATCATTTGGTGGCAACTCAATTGCCACTAAATTTACTGGTAAGATTACACATGAATATTTTTACAGTTTATCGATCACTTTTGATGAAAGATTAAAATAGTTATGATCTCCTCTCTTTTCTAGTTTTATTGTTTTCGCTTGGTGTATACAAAAACAGTTTTCGTTGCAATTTAACTTTCTCAGACAAAGAATTTACGAACCCTCAGCTTTTAAACTTAATATGAAAGCTAGCCAGCCTCTATATTTAAAATATTTTAAAGTTTATTTAAAATTTAAGGTTGCACTTAGTATATGTATACAGTTTAAAGTAAGAATTTCTGTCTTGCAAGAAAGTTTTATATTTCATTTTATATTTTTATTAAATCAATTTAATACTTAACAACCTTGACTACATCTTTATTGCTTTTTATTGTGATAAATTTATGATTTATAGTATGATTTGACCTAATTTATTATGGAACTATTAATGATAACAAAATTATAGAATGTTTGGTATATTAATTTTTAATCCTAACTAATCACTTAATAAAAAATTTAAGTAATTTGCTGTATTTCAAAATTATTTTAGTATAAAAAGCATGATTAATGAGTGTAGAAATTCTGTTTGAATTAATAATTAATAAGAATTTTTTATTTTTCAGTAAATTAATTAAGCTTCGGAACACCATCGAGGTTATTATTACGGAAGAGATCAACATAGATCTCAGAGAAGTTCAAAATGAAGCATAATAGCCGATTTTCACATATAGAACTGTAGTAGTTATATGACTATTTCGATATAAAATTTAAGTGCTTATATATAAATAATTTTAAAATAATATGGATGAGTGCTCATAAGAGCAGCATAATATCACTTAAGTACTCACAGTATTCAAGGGATGTACATAGTCGCAACACAGTTAGTCCTATATTAGGTTTTTCTTCAAGGAACTTCAAAACAAAACGTTGGAAGCTTTGATTTATATAATATAAGTACTACAGTGGAATAAGTTTGACAATTATAGACAAGCTACAAAATGTACATTAGCTTCGAGTAAAATATGTTGTTCTTTGAAAACGTAAAAAGATAACTATTAAGTTTAATCAAAGTTAATCTAACTTTAGCCTAGGCACTAAAGTACTTTACTGCCGCTTGCAATCTTTTTGCTTAAAGAAATAATAAATAATAATAAGTTGAATAGTTTGATTCACATAAAGTGAACTGTATTTATATATGTTACGGTCAATGACGTAAATTGGGCATTGACCAGCCATTGACGTCAACGCCCGTTAACGATGGGCATTGATGTGAATATTTTTCTCTGATTGTAATATTTGCGTCTTTGACCGGCCAATGACGTTAATGGCCAAAATGGATTAGGCAATGATGATATTATGGAATAACTACTATAAAGAACAGCAAAATGGCGATTTAAATTGGACAGCCAACTGGCAAGTGATATTTACGTAACTACATATTATGTAGTATTCATTGTATTATAATATAATCATTCATTAACAAAAATAATAAAAATTAAAAGATAATGAAATAAAAATTTTTAAATTAATCATTTTTATTCTGGCACGGGTGTGAGCCCCGGCACTTAGAATTGAAAATTTGTTTGCTGGCGCGACATGCACATTTATTATTTTTACATCCACCCTTGCAATAACAACGCTTGTAACCCTGGACTCCTAAAACACTGGTTTGAGCTGCTGCTTGTCTAAGAGTAATCTCATTTTTCTTTGGTTGTAGTACTAATATTTTCTAACAAAATTAACTTTTCAGTATCCCTTAATAACCAGTATTAATTTATTGCAAAGGCACATTTAATATTATATTACTGCCAGATGAAATGTATAAAATAATAGTTTCATCATTGCTCACCATGTATTGGGCATTGACGTCATTGCCCGGACTATGATGTAAAAACCATACACATGAAATTTTAAATGTCAAGATCGCCCAAAATGCATGGTCAATGACGTCAATGGCCGGCCAATGACGTCAATGCCCAAGCAAGCTAGGCGTTGACGTTATTGTCCGGCCATTAACGATAATGGCCGAATTGTCATCATTTACCGTAACATATATATAGTTTTCAGAAAAACAGTATTTATTAAGATTTTTAATTTTTTAATTACGTTTTTAAATATTTGTTTGGCTACTAAACCTTAAAGTGAATAAATTTCAGTCACATAAATAAAGGTTTAGGATCGGTTATGCATTTTTTGCTATAAATATGATTTATTAACTTTCTTTCGTTGCCGCACAGTATATGGAAGTTTTCTTCCAGCTTGCTTTCTATTTCATTTTGTTAAAATTGTACTATGTAAAACTCAGCCACTAATGATTTGAGAATTAGTGATTCTGGTACTAAATAATCTTGCAAAAATATTTTGTTAGAAATTCTTGCTTCGGTTGGAAAAAGTTTTCGAGGCAAATATATCATTTAATTAATTGTCTTAATGCAAAATAAATAAATATCTAATTAAATATAATTGAAAGTGTAGCCTAGATTTATGTTTAGAAACCTAGTTTTAATGAGAATGGAATCATGTATAAGATTCACCTGATATCTTAGTTTCACAAGTCACAATACAGGTTAATTTGTTTACTTACAACCTGCAGTGTTAACCATGTCGTGATTTCTAAGCAGAAGACAAGATGTAGCACACTAAATCAGATTGATCGACCTATTTCCTCATCACGCAATCACATCTCCTAAGATCTTCACGATTTTATTCTTATTTATTTTAAAATAAAGCGCATGCTGTTGAAAATAATTTATTTGACTTATTACTATTGATAACAGTACAAGATTGCTAAATCGATTTAACTGTGAAATTAGCGAACCAAGAAGACTAAATTAATCTTACCTACTATGTATTTACCTTCTATTAAAAGTTATTGTGGTTTTTGAAATTATACATTAAATTTCGATGTTATTTTGCATCTTGAAGATTTTCTTCGATTCCCTGCGAGCTTTAGATAAACAAAATTAAAGCCTAATGTAAGCGAATACAAATTTAGCACAAAATCTTATAAATAAGACTTAATTTTTTGTTATATCGAGAATAATATTATTTTAAGTAAAGAAATAAATTTTCTTTTAATTTGGATTGGGTTTAAAAATATTTTGAAGCTATTGAAATTTATCCAAGTGTTTATTTTAAAGCGCGTTTATGCTTTGTTATACAGGTTCAGCGCAAAACTTTAAAAATAGTCACAACTAACAATCAAATTTAACCTGCACTTGTCGAAGTTGTATGGTTGTTACAGATACAATGGCATAAGGCGGTATTGTTCAAAATTCAATATATACTTTAACAAGGAATGTGAAGTATTTCACCTATTTTATACGCTTAACACTTCGTAACCTGTCTTACTGCGTAACGTTTCAGGACCTGTCCTAAGGATACTTTTTTATTCAATCTAGATAGTGCAAACCAAAAGTTTACCTGATATTACTCAGAAAATGACAAAAATTGTGTAAGTTTTGGATTTGCAGTATATAATATAGTTCAACTTAGTATCGTTGAATGAACTATTTGTGTCCTTTCTAACATTTATTATTAGTTTCCCACCTACAAAATTTAAGATGAATGAAAAATTAAGAAACCGTGACGGATTTTATCACACCTTTGAAAGGGTCTCGAGTACTAGATTAGTATTTGACAATGAGCGAACAAAGATTACCTGTATGTTGTATGTATGTACGAGAACTAAGCTTTTGCCTCATTGGCGAAAAAAAGAATTTCGCAATTCTTCATGCCAATCTTTATAATATTAGTAGTATCAACTATCTACATAAATTTAAAGCTGTAGTAGGTATAGTGAAAGTGGTTATATCTGACTTCACATCGCATCGTAGAGAGCCCGTTGAGTATCTATCGTATCTCGCGTAGAGAGATAATAAATAACCAGACAGGTACAACAACGATTATGAAAGTATTCATCATTCTAATATTGCATAAAATCTATTGCACGGTTCCACTTATTATCAAATATTTATTCTATTAAAATTTTAAAACTTGTTCGTTTCGATTAATCAAAATATTTTTTTATACTTTGTGTAATTCGATAATTATTATTCGAGGTATACACTAAGAACCTTTGGTCAAACTCATTTGTTTAAAACATCCCGTTTGAAGGTGAAAATATGGGTGTCAATACCATTCATGTTTAAAAAATGACTGATAATGTTATACTGATATCGCTAATAATTTAATTTCTAAAAGCTCCTTGTAAAGTCGTTAATCATCCCCGTTGCTGAAGATATTTGAAATAAGTTTCCTACAAATTACCTGCTATTATTAATCGGTAGATATAAAGAAACCTTGTTGTAATGGATATTAGAACTAAGGACAGTTTTGGTTACAAATAAGTCACACGCTACAATGAGACAAGGATTATTAATCATCCCAAATTATAATGGTGGAAATTTAGTCTTGTGTTAATATTTTAAGGAGTGCTACTTACATGACGCAATTATGTTTATTATTATTTTGATTAAACTACCTATCATAATTTTAATTGTGCGGATTGTTAACACATGCGTGTCTTTAGACTTATCCAACTGATATAAGAATAGATTTGACTATAGAAATGTTCATCTCGAGTAGTTATTGTTTATGCACCGATGGTTGAATGTCAAGTTGTCTTATTGTATTTCTGCACTCAAGTGGTTTTGTCTATTAGACATCTTTAAGTAGCGTTAAATAAGACGCACTCTTTGAACCGTAGCCATCTTCACATTAATCTAGAATAGGTGCAGTAGAAAATTATTGGATCAATGGTGGGCTCAACCAAACCATTATTAAATTTTACCAATTATATTAACTTGTCAGCATTTGTTTTTATTCAATTAGTCATCCAATTATAAAGGTGCCACCTAATAAAATGCCAATGATATTTTACTACGATAGATGACTTCTTCGAGCATATCCAAATAAATATTGAACTAATAAGTGTATTCCCGGTATACCAGCCTAAGCTTTTACTTTCTGCGGCCAATTTACATTTCTTATCAGTAAACATATTATGAAGTTTTTCATCACAACCATAAAGACATCAGTGTTTATTGACGAATTTATTTAAAAAAGATTAGAAAGCACTTACAGTTTCCTTGATGGCATAATCATTCTGAGCTCCACGCAAGAAAATTAGATTTTTTCTTTTACAGAATAAATTATAAACCATTTTAATGAAACAATAGTGAAAAAAAAAGATTTATTTAAAAAAAATTATTAACAGCAACTAAGTTTTTAGTACCTACCCATTATTCACTCTACTAACAATGTTGATCTATCACAAATAATCAGTATTTTTTTAATATAACCTTGTTATGTCAACTATAAGATGTTAATTTTAGACAATTGTTGAGAAGTCAAATAACATTTCTGGTGTAAAACAATTTAGTTCTTCTAAATACAATGTACAGTTGTAAGGTATAGCCCATACCCCCAGATCCCCAAATTTATTCCCTAATATTTGCAACTGAATAGTTCCTTAGGGTATTCCTTAACCCCTGATCTCTTGCATTTGTTGCCCCTTTCTAACATTGGCTAGTTGCGCCGAACTTAAAAACCAAAAGTTTATTGATAACTTTGTTTATTCGAAAATTTTCGAAAATATTGTGAAAATTTAGTGACTAGAACTTATTTCTACAAAATTTTTTTCTTTACGGTGTTTTACTAAATTTAGTAAACATTGTAATCCCACTATACTCTATTTATTGAACACATTCAGCTAATGTAGACAGTGATCAGTGCATGTTTAGCACGTGATTGCATGATGTTGATTGCACCTGCAATTGCGATTGGATGCTCGTAGTGTCAAGACAACTCCATATTATGCTGTCCGTACTTACAGTTTTTCATTGTAAGTAGATGCATATAATTTTCATCTAGCGTTTGAATTACAAAAGACCCTCTCTGCCAAGCTCTTACCCATAAATAACGTTCAACCTGCATGTATTTGTTATTCTCAGCTGCATGTATTAAATAAATAGAGTATAGCGCTAAATATATCTTAAAGTTAGACACACTTTTTGACAAGATACTATCTCAAGGTTTGTCTTAAAACAAAAGTTAACGATAGAACAGTTCCCACGTTGGGTGCCAGTAAAAAGGAATCTTTAATCCTTTCTAGACCCAATCTTTGGGTAATACAAATATGCCTTCTTTCTACGTTGCTAATTTGAGGCGCTAATCGAACTTCTTAAAATTATTACTCTTCGGCAATCTAAAATAATTTCATCCGTAACACAAATTTCCAATAAAATTATAATTTATATACTTTAATTATAAACTTAAAAGTAATTAAAAACTTTTAAATAAATTTTGTATTTAATAAATGGAAACGATAATTGTAAACGCCGCTTATTAATTTAATGCTAGACAAACACACATATTACACTAAATTTTCCAATTCTAATAATTAAATTGTTCGAAAATTAATTACTTCTTATAACTTATAACATCCAAATTATCCAATTTTTATTACTAATTAATAATAATTAACGGCACCAACTTTAATTTTAATTTCAAAATTTAAACTTACAAAAATATTTAATGTCCAAATTTTGGTCAATTTCCAAATAAAATAAAACTAAAATTATTACTCCCAATCTAGGGACAAAAATTAAACATCTCTCAGGACTTTCACATAAAAATACGTCCACTCGCATTGACGAAAAAGCTTGGGAAGGAGTGATCTCACGTCTTTCCATACCAACATTACTTGCTAGCACGAAAAGCAACTCACTAAATTCAAAAATTTTCATATCTTTACAATAAATTATTTACAAATTCAAATTCAAACATGAAAATAATCAGAAACCCATATTTACAAAAATTTAAATCATCAAAATTAAATTCAAACAAAACAATTATTTTACATAACAAATCCAAAATTAATTAACTTCAAAAATTTTACAAAAAACTACAATTTTTGTTTCCCTTAATTTTTTTGCACAATCATGGTTGATGACAAGTGGTTCGCAAAAGAAAACCATCCAAGTTGTGATACCAAATCTAAAATAAAATTCTTCTTCCATCTAATAAACTTCCATAAAATAATAATCTTTGGCGTGGCGTGGGCGGGTGCTCGTTTGCATATCCAAGAATAAAAAATTAAGTACCAAATCCTTCCAATTTTGCCAATTATTGTGTTGGTACTGTTTTCTACCATTTCGACCATTCCTCATTCATCTTCTTCCTTTGACGGCTCACCATTTACGCTGACTTCCGGTTCCATACCCTCAACATTTTTAAATTTTCATTGTTTATTTTAGTGTCATTTTTAACTGTTGCTTCCTCTTTGGTATTATCAGAATTTTTTTATTTTCTTTCTGCTCATTTTCAAAATTGTTTTTTGTTTTATTTATTCTTTCGTATCCTACGCGTATTTTTGTCGTAAAAGTTTTATTTTCTGTGTAGGCCTTATTTCTTTTCTTTGTATTTTTTATATCATTTTCCAATATTTCAATTTTTTTCCATTTTACAAAACCCCTATTTACTTTTTCGCGGAATTCTTTTGTGTCCGTTTATTTATTATTTTCCGTTTTTGTAATTTCTTTTTCTATTGTCTTTGTATTATTTTCAATTTTTTAAATTTTATCTTCTAATGATGTGTTATTTTCCAACAATTCTTGCAACTTAAGCATCATTAGCTCCAAATCTACCATGCAAATCAACATTTTAGATGTCATGTTGCCCCAATGATTGTAAAAATTTGCCAAAAGTGCCCCACGTACTAGCCAATTTTTATTTAATTTACCTTCAATAAACCAAAAAAATCCAAAATTAATATAATCCATAAAATAATTCGAATTAGTTAATTAAACTTTTCAAAATAAATTTTCACATCAAAAATGAAACAATAATTTTGTAAGAGTCGCTTATCGATGCAGGTGTTCGCCTCGTACAAATTTTACTTCGTCTTTTAATTTCAAAAATTTTAATTTTATTAAATTTATTATTAAAACTTTTAATTTCCAATTTTCTCATCAATATAAACTAATTAATTCATAAACTACTAATTATTTCGAACTTGCTAATCTAAATTCTCAAATAAATCCAATATTGTCCAAAATTTGGGACAGTTTTCAAAACAAAAACGATAATAGTGTTATTTCATAAAATCAAAATCAAAAATCTCAAATTTGAGACTTAAAATCGCAACTTTAAGCGTCCGTTTGCTTCTACGGACACGCTTGGAAGGGGCGAGTCTCATGTCTTTCCGTACCAACATAAGTTGCTAGCACGAAAAGACCCACCAAAATTCAAAAATTTACAATTGTTTACAATAAATTATTCACAAACAATTTTCAAAATATAAAAATCATTAAAATGTTATATATACAATAATTCAAATTATTATGTATATTTTATTCCTGTTTTCTAATATGCGATTTAATAATAATACTGTTTCAACTATTATAATATATCTTTTAGTAACTCAAATCTTTACAAAAAGTTCAACTGAAATATTATGGCCCATGGGTATTTAGTATATAAATGGTAAAATTATTTATTATTTATTAATTATTTATTCTTGAGTTAAAAATTGAAATTAGTACTGCAAATAAATCGCATCAACAGCATCTTTGTATGTTTGTGTTATTTTTATTCACCTGCTGATAAACAATTAATCATAAAGGTATTTAATTAGAGTACATTATGGTGGTTTGCGGCTTAGATGCGAGAAACCAATTTAAAACCTGATTACTACTAACCTTAAGGCCACAATAACTTTAGTAATGTTATTTCTGGTTACCGCAATTTGTGGTACGGAAGAGTTGTATGGTATAATGTATGAGATATTACTTTGCGTGGTAACCACATATTATTAGTTAATTTTTTTGTAAATTTTATGTTAAAACGTAAAATGAGAAACTTTCCCCATTCCAATTGTCCATAGATGGTGGTGATCGAATACCTACTTAAATTTCACATAGCGAACCAAAATGTAGCACCTAATTTGGAAGTCAATATAATTATCGCTATTTAAGAGATTTTTTTGAAAGTGATATAGGTAGGTACCTACATTCATTATAACAAGCACCTGAAAAGACTGAACCGTGGAAACACTAAATGGGGATATTACAATCTGCAAACGTTATTAGAATCTTTTCCTAAGTATAACGACAAGTCTTGTCCGTGTTTGATGATGACGGAAAATCGTGATAAGATGTGAATGATTGTTCGCGATAACAACAGTGGCTACTGCAAATTTAACTGATTTATTTAAGATTCTGTTGCAAGTCAACTTTCTGTTATGCATCACGAGATTGCAACATACGATTTGTTATACTAGCGCAACGAGACCATTAATTCGTGACTATTAAAAATTACATTTTAAATTAAAAATACACAAAGATTTAATTATTATTACTTTAGTGCAATGCAAACATTGATAAAAGTTGATAAAACAAAAAAGTAGTTCAATTATTTCACAATAATTAAAAAAAATCGTTTAAAAATAAGTGGCAACAGAAGGTTAATAGATTTTTGCATATAATTTCTTCTAATTAACGTTACTTAATCAAACCACACCACACCCACATATCAAATCATTTATCTTAATAAAATTAGATATTCTACTTATGCCAAAGTTAACCGTCAAATTGGCCTTAGTATCAATAGAGAAACTATGTGGCAAATATTTTAAAGGCACCATGCAAAATAACAAGGTTGTGTTAACCATGACTAGGCATTTGACAGGCATTTCGATTATCATTATGAAAAAAATCAGAATCGTATCGGTAATCTATCAAGTAAATTTTATAATAATATTGCAACATTCTAACAAGAAGTCTTTGCGTGTGGTCCTTCTAACCTAGATTTGGGCATGGATGTCAATTTTTTAACACCACCTGTAACTTCTAAAATTCATTCCGTAAAAAAGTTGTGTCTCTATTTCGGTATTTATACTTTAACCGTCCGTCGATCGTATGCTTTCACTAGACTAAAAAAAAAAGTGTAATTATTTATAGAAATTTAGAATGAACTTCATGGCAAAAAGTTAAAGTTTAACATTTTTTAATGGAACAACTTGTAAAATATAGCAATTTGTAAACCGGAAACATCATAAGCTATAATATTCTGTCAAATTAATAACTTCATGGCAAACGATATCAGGTGAATTGGAAACTAATTCAATTTTATCAGATCACGAAATCAAAATTAAAAGCTGGTATATAGTTTAATAACTAGAAAAGCCATTTTTTTTTAAATAAAGGCTACTCTTATAATAGTCTTGACATTTGTAATAATACAGTTTAATTGTTATTGGTTTTATTATTGCAGCTTTCATTCAAATGCATTACTTACATGTCGTGTTTATTATTTGCATTTCGTATTAAACTCATATTTATGACTTTTTTTTTATAAAAAGAGTTCTTTTGCTGCACTCACTAACTGTTTTTTTGGGCAACCCCTCTCACAACCCAAGGGTTTTTTATTTTTAATTAAAAAAAAATGCGTGACATAAATTATTGACTCCAAACTTCTTAGCGGTATTAGGACATAAACGCAGAAATTAAATATCTATATTTCCAGATCCACCTGACAAAAATTTAAATTTAAATTTAAATGTTTCTGGCTAGACATAACAACTACAATTTCATAACAATTTTTGTAAATTACTTTTTTGTTTTAAAACTTCAAGCTCCATTTATTTTTAAAATTTTTACAAAAAGTGGCAATGATGTGCCGGAATCAATTCTAGCCAATATATCGCAAACACCAAACGTAGACAGGCACGATATAATAAATTGACTTATTAACCTTTGCTAAATTGTTTAATAATCTTTGACTTTTTTACATTAGGTATGCAAGTTTAAGCCATTGCTTTTTAATTGTTTTGTTTGGGTCTACTGATTCGTGTATTACATTAAATCGTAATGCACGATTAACGGTTTAGTATTAGTAAGCTTTTTTTATAAAATTTGCTCAAAAAATTCGTAAATATCCTCCATTCACAATTGCCAAAGTAAAAGTTTCAGTTTTTATGTTTAAAATACCGTAAGGCAGATTTGTCCGTCAAGTAACGCATGAATCCAAAAAAGCCTTAAAATGATACAAAACGAATTTTTTGATTGCTTTCGATGCCAAACTTAATTAATTTTTAATTTAAAGAATAGGCAATTACAATTTTATTAATAAAAATAAAATAAATTAAATAATTTTCCAGTTATTAAAAAAAAACGAAAAAAAAGGTTTATTTGAAGGTGGGTCTGTTAGAAACTTTGCCATGGATGTCATAATGATACCTAGCATACTAGTAATTAATTTTTATAATGATTGTGTTAAGAAAATTGACATAACAAAAAATTTATTAAGAACAAGAATAAATCGTTTGTGTCAAACAAAATTAGTTGTTATAAAATAAGACAAGATGTGACACCAATAAACAACTTAAAAACATCACTAAAAACTAGTAGGTACCTACTACATGAAGTGCCAAACACATTATATAACCTTGAATCTAATCACCTTTTCTGCCATCTTCAAAATATCAGCGTCTAAACCTTTTAAAATTCATTTTGACATCATTTGAAGTAGGTTAAAGGATTCGAATTTTTAATAACATTGCACACAGAGAGAGTTTCTTGGTTCACTATTGGAACATATTAAAATTCCATTACTCAGATGGTTGTTATACCACCTGTGTAGTGGACTGTGGAAAAAATGCCGATATTGCTGGGCGCCAAGTTCAATATTTTCTAACGTAAGAAAAAGGAAAAAATTACTTTAATATTAAAATTTGATAACAATACTATGTTAAGCAGTAAAGTTGAAAGTTTAACTATCTTTTATTGTAAAATTAATTAAAAACACAGTTATTGGCCAGCTTTGTTTTTAACCTTATGCTTTAAGTATTTTATGTCACTTTACTCTTACGCTAAAACTGCAGTGATTCACTGGAGAAATTTCTAATAAAATTAAGCAAAATTCGATTTTTTAGCCTGAAACGATTAGTGGCTAATAATTACTATATACTGTCCAATAACTCTAACGTTTATTTCTTAAAGTTTAATTTAAATAATTTAAGGTTTTCTATAATCTTCAAATTTTCTTTACCTGCAAAAAAATAGATAGTACCTACTTATATTATTTTATTGAGACTGAAAAGCTAACCTTTTTTTCAAGTTTTCCCTTCGTGTAATTTGAAACACGTTACTTCATTGAGAATATACATACATAACGAAAGTTTTAACACAAAATAAGATAAAAGGTAGCGCTCACCGTATATAATTACAGATGTCAGTAAAAAAACATTGATGATGATGAAATTCTCCATTTTCTAATCAAGCCACCATAATAGAAAACCATAATAGAATTGAGTTGTCAGTATTTTAGAATATTCAACGACAGAAAGTACCTTTTGTAAATAAATTTCACAAAGAAATAAAAATACATTTTAAACTTATGAATTTTATCGATTGTGTTGGCGATAAATCAAAAATAGTAAGTGTTATTAGTTGCATGATCTATCTTATTGATAGATACTTCCGTTATTAACCCATCCAAAGCTTTTCTTGATACCGAACAGTGGCGCAGTAGCCTTTGTAAGTGACATGGTAAGCATAAAATGCTACGCGGATGGATATTATAACAAGATAAAGATCCAAAACATACTTTGAAGTATATCAAGAATTATAAATATGACTTATGACAAAATTAGTTTCATTCAGTGGTCCATAGTTAATCCTCGCAGCTAAATTCAATAAATGAAATTGTATCAGGAGCTCGAGAGTCGAATAAAGAATGCAACATATCGTAATATGAAGCAATTATGCGGGAAAACTTGCAAGAGAAATTATAGCCAAATACCGATTAATGAAGCTGATCAACTCTATACCAACAAGGTGCAAATGCAAAAGGTATGCAACAAAAGTATTAAACGTTTTATAATCTTTATTTTTTCTTATCCGATTGCTTTATGCCATTGATTATTTTCATAAAAAGCAATTTGTCCATTATAGAAAATATAAAAGAAAATACGAGTATTGGAGTTTAAAAAGTTATTACAAAAAACTGTTTTAAAATTTAAGTACTTTTCGTTATTACTTATGCTTAATATTTAATTAATTATCAATATGGAGTGGAAAGTCAACTTTTCTGGCTTTCAGCTTTGAAAATTATTAATTTTTTTTATATTTAAAAAAAATGTAAACAAAAATTTCGGCGCTTACAATACTAACGCTATAGCAGGAAACTCCTAAACTCTTCTTCTTATAGGTGGACTGCTTGTATAAGTAACTTTCTCTCAAGGATGAACGAGCAGTAGGTACACAATTACCGTATTTATGGTAGTTTACTGTTTAAGCGTCGGTATTAAAAGCGCCTTATGAAATCCGCCTTTATCCGTGCTTGATTTTCCGTGATATTAGCAGTTTGAAACCACTGCATTCCGTTATAGAATCAAATACTTTGATTTACGATCTGGCAGCTATTAACAAAGAATTAAAAATAATAATTTCGTTACAAATCGTTATCAACGTGATTCGTTCCATTACTAAATTTTTATTACAAATTTTAATATCAATTAAAGTTGCAAGCTTCTGCAGTTTATTAGTTTGGATCAACTATTTATCACTGTCTAAAACCGTTATAAAATAGGTCACTTATACAACAAACGAAACAAACAATACCGATATACTATTAGTGATTAATTAATGCTGCAAAAGACTAATATCTTCTAATATTGTCAAGTGTAAAATATTCATGGTCGTTTGCATCTTTAAAACATATTATTCGGTTTTAGGTACACCCATTCGATTGTTAAAATTATTTTAGTTACCATTTTTGGCAAGTCTTTAGGTAACAATTAACATATCGCTTTTAAATTATGTTTTTACCATGACGAGGTATTCCCTTTGTTCTTTAGATGTTTATTGATAGATGAAGCCTTCGATAATGTGTGTCATATAAATGTCGAATTTGTTAAGACTGCATAGAATGTTTTACTATTGTTTTTTTATAGTATCATCTCTTAAATTATTTAAATGTTATGTTTTCTATTATTAATAATAAATGCTGTACTTACAGCCGATCACGTTTTTCTAGCATTATCAAGTAGTATTATGAATAAACTGTTAATTTATTGATACCTGCTATGTTAGCATCTCAAAACTACAGATTGGTCTGTATTGCATAACATTTACATTTATTATTTTCGGTAATAGTTTTATTTATTCATTGGAAACGTATCCAGCCATTGCCCAACAATGCAACTCCAATTAGAAAACAATTGAAATTGAGTTTGAACTCGGGGGTACAAATTTTACCAACTTCTCAATTAAAGGAGATCATGCTGCAATTTGTCAAGATATTTCAATGTCAGTTGCACAGTAGCTACTTAAATACCAGATTTTTATCTCTTTTTTATTAATGACGATGCAGATAACAATTTAGCGTTTGCCAAATATAACTTATACATTTAATAGCCACGATTTGTCTTATCTCTATATAGTATAATATTATATCACGCGTGCAATCAGTCTTACACCTTTGAATGACTATTATTACTATATGCATACCAACAACCGATCAGTCTAAAAGTTATAACTTCAAAAGTATCAGGTGCAATAAAATTACGAAAATAACGATGACTATGAACTTTCAATTTATATTTTTATTTTCGTTGCTATAAATTTATGATGGTTAAACAATTTAAGAAGGATTTTTTTGAGTTACGGTAGATATTATATTATACTACTTTAAATTTGTCAAATATTTTGTATGCAAATAGTAGTCAAAAGTGTACCCGACTAATTAATCACCAACCTTAAGTAGAGAGAAATTGGACATTCCTTATTTATATTAACGCCAGTTACTACAACGAACATCTGCTTTAATAGATTCTGGTATCAAATTTCATGTGGGCATCCAAAATTTGTATTTGAACTATCGACTAAATACGAGCAACAATTTATCTTAAAATTTTAACAACCTGAAATACTTAAGTAGAAAAGTAATATCGCATGATAATATAGCACAAGTGTATTAAGTGGGTGCTGATTTGTGAGGCCCACACAGTTTGGTCTGTCTGGTTCTAGCAAAAATGTCGTATATGGCTATCTGCAAATTTCTCGACACAGGTTGTTTACGTAAATGTCAACACTTTTCATTTTTGCGATCGGTTATTCAATTTCATATGATATTCAAGATTTGCTTAACATCTCAATTTCAATATGCTTTTATAAAAATTTCACTTTGGAAAAACTATTGTAGTGCAAACATTGTTGATTTCTCTAAATTTGCCATATGGTAAGATTTTCCAGTTTAAGGTTCAGAAACTTTTGCTATCTGATCCTGATGTTTGAAATTGCGGCAACTTTTGAATATTTTGTCTCTTAGCATTGTATAGTTGTAAAATTGTACCAATGCACCTAGAGGGTTAACGACATGATCTTGTTTCTGTGTATAGGTCAGATGTTCGTCTACGATAATCGAGATTGAGTATTGTACCATAAGAGACTAATATCTATCTATTGAATAGGTAATAGAACAACAGTTAGAGCACAGCCACTACCTGCCCATATTAGTTCAATACATCGTTTCGCTCTTAGCTAAAGTGCGATACAAATTGAAGCGTCACGTGATTTTCTTATACTTTGTGTGATTGATTTGCATACTACTTGAAAATGCCCAAGAATCGGAACATTTTTTTCTTGTGTTCCTAAAGTGTTATACCACAACCTATAATTAAACGTAGAATGCTAAAAGATTAAGCATTTAGCTTAAGCAAATAATTGTAAACAAAAAACAAATACTAATTGAAGAACACTTAAAACCAAATCATATATTAAGTTATATTTTACACCCACACAAAAATTTTGATTAATTTTAACAAGAAAGCGTGGCAAAAGTAACGTTGCCTAAATAAAAATATCTCGATGTCGTGACTGCAACAATTACATTAAAAGATTCTAGTCTATAATTAACGTGAACTTTGATGAACTAGAATGACGATCATGCATATTTTGATATAAAAAACATAATATTTGATTTAATTTGTAACGGGGGTTTAACCAAAATTTTGATATTTATTATCTAACCGTGTCATCATTATTTTTAAAAGTACAAATTGGTGAAAATTATTAAACCTAATTGAAGCATTAATTCATTGTTAAGTGTAGGATTAAATAAAATATAAACATATTATTACACATATCATTAAAATAACGTTTTAAAAACAATTTTTGGAAATATATAATTAAAATAGCTTTTGCAAAATTGATTTTTTTAAATTTTAAAATTACGAATAAACCGGTGTTGCCTTAAGGCTTTTGCTAATTATTTTTTATAAATTCAAAATTAAAAAAATATTAGAATATTTAACATTTTGACAAAATAATACCACTTTACCGATTTTACACCTGTGTAACATGCATTTTCTGTAGTTCGTGAATCGTTTTCCTGTTCGCAGTTTGTATCCCAATTAAAAATAATTAATTAATCCTTCATTTAAAGCAAAAAGCCTTAAGGTGTATTTTTCTGATTTCAACTGTACCTAAGTTTGCTTGTTAGTACAACAGTTCACATGTCTTTCAAAATTATCACCAGCGTTAGTTATCACTGTATTACTTTGGCTGATGTTAATATTATATGTAGTTAGTGATATTTTATCGTTTCACCGCAAATGAGGTATATTAATTTTCTTTTTTTGGAAAGTTTAAGTTGTTTTATTGAAAATTATCAGAAGATTGCAAATGTTAAAAGTAACATATTAATATTATAACTTTAAAAACAAGAAGATATACCATGTTTTCTTATCTGTAGATTTTATATGGTATTGTATATAGGCAGTTGGCAGTCTGACGCTTTAATGATGGTCTGAAATGGAAGATGGTTATGTTTAAGTTACCTTACTGATAACTAACTGGAATCTTAACAAGTTCGATAGTGATTTAGCCGACTATATTGCTAAACACTTTTTTACGCATATACTAAAGCATTTTCGTGTTATACCGACTATTAAACAATATGTAAATTTATTACAATTTAAAAGATTAAATGCGTAACAAATAAAGGAGTAAGCTTGCAGTTTTGTAGCAGTAGAATTTCTACACAAAACAAATTATAGCATTATAATTTATATTATTATTAATTTTTGTGTTGACTTGAAAAATAAACCATAATTCATAATATAAATAATACAATATTAAAAATTTGCATATACTAATTCTTTAGAACATAAATTTTATTACTTACCGAATAAAAAATCGAAATAAAAGTTTGATAAATTAAATTTTACATTAATTGTAACTGTATCGCAAGTTGATAATTTATCTTGTTTTTTGATTGTGTGTAGGAGTTCCAAATTATGCAAACTGATTTTGTTTAGTACTAATAATGGATAGTAATTTTCAAACAACATTATAATAACTCATTTACAATATAAGTATTATAAAATAAGATGGTATCTTCATAGTTATATAGCTGGAGTATACACCACTTTCTTAAAAAGCTAATAAGCTCATACATAATGATACTCTTGCAAATATAAATTCCATATTACTTACCTACACAGGTAACCGTGCATATACCTATATAATATGTGCAAAATGTTTGATTTAGAAATTTATTCAAAATTAGAGGTATTTATTGCTATTATTAAAAACGTTTTACATAATTTTAATCTTGTTTTAAATAACCATTTAATTAAATATAATATTTAATCAAATAGCATCATATTTACATATATCTTAATATACATAGTAACATACCATGGTACTATAGCAATATCTCTTCAATAGGTAGATATAAATATCAGAAAAAGCATTGCACAGTTTTAAGTTTCTTTTATCTTTGATACTAAATTAGTTTCTTCGTCCTACTTATAATATTATATTAAAATATATAAATCTTAACTTGTGAGAAATTAAATAATAAAATTATAAATAACAAGTTAAATTAAATAATATAATCAAATTATATTTGATAAACGTCGTCGAAAGCTTAAAAATATAATTTGATTATATTATTTAATTTAACTTGTTATTTATAATTTTATTATTTAATATTATATTAGTAATATTATGTATAATTTTTTATGAAATTATGCAGGGCCGGTTTTAGTGGTCATGGGGCCCCAAGCAGATTTTTTTGGGCCCTCTAACGTGTATTGTAATGGTGGGCTATGATTTTCTAAGGGATTTTTAAATTAATTAAAATGTTTTACATTTATTAAGAGATCTAGGTTTTTAATTTTAATTTAACTTCAATATCTTTAGGCTTCGACTTTTGTTTATTTTTGAGCTTGGAAGACCGGCCCCTAAGCGGCCGCTTGTTCCGCTTTATGGTTAAACCGGCGCTGAAATTATGATATACAATGGCGGCTTTCTATGTATATGCAGTAGATGTGACTATTTTACTCAGCTGTTATTAGACCAATGGAATGAAAAAACAACGAAACATTCAACCAATAGCAATCGAATTGCAGCGACAGTTTATTTTAAAGCAAATATAAGCGACAATTTTTTTTATTAACTTCAATATTTAAATAATAAATATTATTTACTTAATAAACTTGAAAAAAATTGTGCTTTAAGCAGTAACTCAAATTATAATTTTGTAAATCTACAAATTAACCTCTTATTTTATTCGTGAAATAGTCTAAATAAATATCCTCTCGTGCATTTCAAATTAGTAGACAATTTTTTTTCGCTTTTCACTCATGCGTTTGTTGATTTGCAGCAATTTTCCCTCCTATTCGAGTCGGGAAAATTGCAAAAGTAACAAACGCATTCGTGAGCTCAAAAAAATTTGAATGCACTTGGGATATTGTATATGACAATTGCATATCATCTAGATAGATATCTAAAACTGAAAAAAATTATTTTGAAACTGAAAATATGTATACTGTCAAATGTATAGAAATATTTTAATTTTAGGGTGCGGAAAGAAGAATCAAGAAATTAGAATAATGTATGTAGTGGTTGAAACCAGTAAAAACCTATATACGTATTTGGTAAAAAAAAATTATATACAAAAAAAAAATAATAAGAAAGAAAACAGCGAATTACTGAAGTTACAGAAAAAGTGTTATACTTACTGAAATGTAAATGTATGGTAGTCCGAACGAAATCTGCCATATATATTATATACAAAGAAAATACAAGAAGTTTCAATAAATCAATGAAATTTCTACTAATGAACTAAAATTCACTATATTCATAAAAATTTCATAGTAAGTGCAGTGGGGTAAATGTAGAAACGGGACAAGTGCAAAAATATAGTCTATATTTATTATAGCATGAGCGAAATTGTAATAATTTATGTATATGTAGTTATCAGTCGATAGTACTAACACTTCGATATACTAGATGTCCGGTATCCCCTGTTTTTATAAATCAGTACATAAGCTGCAGTTAATGAGCGCATACAAGTTCGAGGTTACCACAAACACTTGGTATTTTTTAAGAAAACTGTATATTGTGTGTTGTTTTTTTGTTTTGGTAAGTAACATGTAATATTGATTGTAGTTTACTTCAAACAAAGATAGTCTTTCGATTCTTGATATTTATTGAGATAAAAACTACAGCGTTCTTGCCCCGCAAATATTCTGGCATGGGGCAAGAATATACACTATTATACAAGTGCAGTAGTCTTGTTTGCGGATTCGTAATAATGATTTACTTTGATTGATTGATAATAATAGATAGCAATCACTAAAATTAATTAATACAATTAAATAGTACTTAAGATATATTTAATTTAAAAAATACATATTAGTGTTTCAGTATAATAAAACAATTTTTGTGTGTTGATTTAATTTATTTATATTACTTTAAAACTAAAAAAGATATTTTATTGCGGTAAAAAGCCATTTACAGCAGACTTTCTAGCAATTCTACTCTTGTTCCGTAGTATATAATCGATTTAAGTTATTAAATTAATTTTTAAAAAAAGTGCGAATATCTCAAAAACTAACGACGTTTTACTAAGGTCATATTTCGATATTCTGATCAGCCATGAACTGGCCTATATGCCCTTCAAGGGATAACGTTGAGTTCTGGGACACCCTGTATATAAGTACAAAAATAGGGTGAAAGAAGCATCTATATTTGAGTTTTTTGAATAACAGGATCTGTTGTTTCGTTCTTCTCTCTTATTGGCATTTAATACCTCAAAGGTGTATTTAAATATTTATTTATTTTTTAAAATAAGTTTATTATTTAAAATATTTAAATATAATTTAAAATATTGATATGGTTAAAAAATGTGAAATATTTGTTCACTGATCAGGTGTGCTTGAAATGCAGGCATCGGTCAGACCGCTACAATCAGAAATAGATTTGTTAAAAATCTATAGAATAAGTAGACGATGAAGTAAGAAACAAATAGAATGGAAAATCGATAACAACAAAAAAAAAAGAAAAAAGATCAAAATGAAATAAATTAAAGAAAAGTTTTTTGGGAAAGCTAACATATTTTTTTACACATTGTGTGCTATTTTAGTATAAAGGGCTGCAATTTATCTAGTTTACAATTGGCTTTTTAATACTCAGCTACGGCACTGGCTCTTTCTTAATCTATTAGTTTATCTAATGTTTGATTTCTTCACTTCAAGTTAACCAATTTAATTTATATTATCTATCGGTTGCTCTTTTATTTATTTTTACGAATAATTACACACTGGTAAACTTATTCCAAGTCCCTGTTGGCCTGTGTAAGAGGGGGGAGTCTGTTATATCGTGCCTGAATATTAAGCTATATTTGTTTCAATAGATTCGTCGCTTTCACAATCAAAAGAAATGTACGAACAAAATAAAAATATTATTTGAAAAAAATATATTGTAATTATGTATTTAATTGGAAAATTACTTATTATACCAATAAAAATAAGTTATGAATCTTCTATAATGGTATAAGTACTTAAGAAGCATTCAATCACTAACTGCGCGTAATCTTGATAATTACATACGTTGATTTATTGTTGTAGATGTTGTAAATATAAAACGTTTACAATTCATGAATCGTATCAAGTTCTGCAAGTGAAATCTCGTAACACTTGCCAAATTGATTTATAAGTGAAATTATTCAAGGTAGATGTCGTATTTATCACGAATGTGAATAATAATATAGAAATCGAAAGTGTAATGGGTAATCAATTCCAACGATTGGAGAAGAATATTAGGTGCTTGATTTACCATTGAAAATTCATATTTAATAGCAGATAGATCCTTTTATGTGCATAATATGACCATATAAGTGTTACTACTACCAAACCAAATATACATAAGAAGTGCAGATAAAGAAATACCAACAATTTCTCTTTCCCACGCTTTTCTGATGAAAATTCAAATCAGATAAGAACAATAGTCTTGTGTAACTGTAAAAACATTTTTTGTGCACCTGCAAAGCATTTTTGGTGGTCAATTCGCTGACCTCAGCCTCACGCGACCATAGAGCACGCAACTTGATTTAGTTGTTCGTGGGTTCTAGATAGATACTCTGCCCCACATGATGTTTGAGATTAATTACTCCCTGTTAAATTAAGAAATTGTCTTGCGTTGGAGTAAAATTGTTAAAATGACCTAGCTCGGAAAATACAAAGGAAAGTTAAATTATTTGCACGCTGTTAAATCTTAAAAAAATCCATTTACTTATGGTATTTCTAAATCAATAGCCATAATTCATTACGGTTGTAGGTAAGTTAAAAAGTAGTTGGAAGTTTTAAAAAATGATACTACAAAATATAACTATTATTAGACAGAGTTATATCAGAGTATAATATTTTATATTATGCAAAATATTTTTAAATAAATTAATTATAGAAATATTCAGCACTCAAATCTCACATAAAATTTTAGTTTGAATTTGCTACCGGTGAATTGATCAATTTCAACCTGGTTAATATAATTCGAAGTTATTTATTATAGTAAATGAAAAAAAATTGTAAATAATTTTTGCGTTCTGAAGACTTAAACACATGATGCGGGTAAAAACGATAACATCAAAAATATTTTTAAATTAAAGGGGTAGACACGCTTCGAAACACTAATCATTGTGAACCAAATGGTGCTGCATCCTTTTTAGATAAGCTGCTGCATTTTCAATAGTAATAATAAAAAATAAAAAATGTATTTAAGCCACACGATCGACGCTGTGCACAAATTGAGCTGAAATTTATTTGTACCCCCATAATAAGCATTTTGTTTACTTTTTATTATATCATACTTTTATCAATTATCATTTTAATGTTCTTTAATTAAACAACTGTAAAAAAAATCTTTTGCTTTTTCCATCTGTCGCAGTGAACCTTTACTTCGGGTTATACCATCGTCACTACCAACACTTTTAAATTTTGAAAATTCGTTAAAAATAATTAATGAAACTAATATTTCATAGACAGAACACACCGATGGTGTGTTTCATTAATTTACTAAAAATACAACCATACACGTATGTTGTTCTCTTTTTCTATTTTACAAACATAATAGGAGTTAAACGACGACAAACGCAACAAGGGTATGTGCAGGCGGTAAAAAAGTAGGAATCTTTGACGTATCATTTAATTAGCTACCCCAGTAATTGGTCGTAGTTATTTATGATAAAACATCACGTGCCTTACGCACGCTTAACCATCTGTGATCCAATTTTCAATCCAACAGCAGTTGTTAAGCCAAAAGCGACGGTCATTCGTGGTTTATTGTTTTCGGTCGCTTTGTTTTACTTTCCATTTTACCTGAATAACTAGAAAAGTATTTTCTTAATTGGCTAACACCTGTTATCAAACTGTTTGGAGCATGTTTTAGGAATTCCAATTTTAGTAAGGTTGTAGGTGTGGTGAAACAGATGATGCCAATTATAAGGAAGCTTATAACTGGTGCTTTCGGTGTCTTTATATACCAGAAACCAGAGTGATCGAAATTTAAACCAGCATTAAATTGTCGTTAAGCTTTTTGGTAATAATAATCAATAAGTAGCCGATAATTGGTTAAATGTAATTTTAAACCTGCGGTGGCTTCAATATAATAAAGACGTTCTTGAATTCCGCATTGAAAATTTTCGATAGTTTCAGAAGGTCAAGTAATGTACCACATATTGAATAACGAGTTTTTTAAATAAATTCCAAAGTTGTATTGTCTTGAGAAAGCGCCACCCACAGTCAAGGATGCTTTTGAAAAATAACAAGAAAAAGTGTACCAGTTCAGGTGCAACGCAATTGAATATATTCTCTGGAGAAAATGGATTTGAAGAAAAAATGCGTTGTTGGTAAAAGCTGCTATTGTGTGGCAGGGTTTTGGGTTACGCACAAGGTTATTCATTGTGCGTTTTGTATTTAAAACATGTGAACTTATTTTGAATGTTTTGTTATCAATGGACGCCATTCACTCTTTAAACACTTGCTGGTCATAGATTCTTTGATAGATCTGTTTTACCGACAATGGAATTTTAGAGCATCGAGATAGTTTAATTGACATTTTGCTATAGTCATTGATAATTAATTAAAAATATTTTTAATAAATTATGTATTTAAATTTTGATCAAGATTAGTTAGATGTGAGTTTTAGGGTTTTTGGAAAAATTCACAATCTATGTCAACGACCAGGAAATTAATCATTCCAACAGGATTATGTTACAGTGTTAACTTGTTTTTACGATTATTTTGAATGAAGTGCACGATATACACCACAATATACACCCGATTACACACGCACTCCTATATTTTATCACGGTAATAAAAAAATTGCACAGTATGTATTTTCTTCATGCAGATTAATCGACCTTAAATCAAGTGAAGAGATTTTCTCGTGTCGAGAGATAAACAGGTCTAAATAGCATAGTTAGTAGTTAATTACAGGAAATATTTGTCAATACCTATAGAAAATAATTTTGTTTTAAGTTTGCTAATAAAATTGTTTGTCTACCTGCTGTTACTTAAAGGACATTTTGAGAGCACCTGTGTTTTGCTACTGCTTTAGGGTAAGAAGGTGGATGCTTTTACTTTTTGCACCCGACTCACGGTTGTAGCCTTGAGCTTTATAAGATGAAAAAGCCGGATACTTTTAAGCCTATGATCTTGTTTTCCTGTCCCACGATCCCGATGTTCGCAATTTTGTCTTCTTTTAAAATACTAATTGGCTTAGTTAGGTTTTGTATTTTGTCGTTATGTAAGATTAAAATTCCAAACTTAATATAATTCTTGAAAATCTTTTCAAATTTTCACGATATACTAGTTTGATTTTAACAATATAACTGTGCACTATGTACCTAATACAAACAATGTGCGTAGCTATTTTGTGTATAAATATGTTAAGTATTCTTTTAAATGTACAAAATATTTAGAATGGATTATTCATAATAATAATAAATTTAATTGCAGTAGAATCAATTTTTATTACCTATAGGTACCTAAATTGATTAAATGCATGATCTATTAAAATTAGTTTGGTAAAACACTTCCGGAATTAACTTGGCATGTGTGCGTGCATCTTCCTATGCAATATGGTATTTTATGAAATTCATTTTAATTATTATCGCATTAAAAAATTTATATGACTGTGGTTGTAAGGTTCAACAATTTTGAAAGGAATAATTTTTAAATTTTAATTATTTAATTATAAATATAAATTATATTATATTATAAAAGGCTATCAAATTTGTACTATATGTATATTTAAAAAACATCCTAGCAGGCTTGTTTTTTTCTAATTTCTACAAAATTCGATATTTGTATTCAGTATTGTTAGGCAAATCATTATGACAAAATACACAGTTGCACAGGTACAATAATTATTGATTACCAAAAATAATGCAAGTTTTCGATCTACCTTTCACGCGTATTACGTGAAATTTATACTTAACATAATCGATCTATAGAGCTTACTTTAATTTATTTAAAAAATTCAAGTTTAGTGGTAGTTTTTGTGATGTTAAGAATCCAATCCATCAAAAATCTAAACCTACTATTGAAAATATCGATGCTGTGAAAATGACAATCCCGAAAAATCAATTTCACGTCATTCTCAAGAATTTTGACTTTTTTATAGCAATGTGTAGAATATAATTTAAACATTTACATTTGAATCCGTAGAAAATACAGAACACAAGAACTTAAACCAACTAACCATTTGATGAGAAGAAATTTTGCTCACTGCATTTTACAGCAACTTAAAACAGACTAATTATTTCATGCGATTTCAATAATTATGCGGTATAACTTCATTGTTTTATCTCTGTGGTTTTGTGAAATTATTGGTTTATATCAATAAACTACAAATATTCAATTACCTTAAAACCAACATTATTCGGGTTATTGGTAAAATAAGTGTTGATTTATCTGGAGAAGTCCCAAACTTCGACGACATAAAGTTTTTATGTTTTAGTTGAATAAAATCGTAAAATGAGTTTATTGTAACTTTAACTGATAAACGTACGATTCTGCTTCAATATCAAATATAATTTATATTATATTAAAATATTCCAAACTCCAATATAAGAAGTTAATTTAAATAATAAAATAGAAATTATATTATTTGAGTTTTCTGCGACAGTTATGGCTTTCGTTATTTCATTATTTGAATTAACTTGTTATATTGAAGTTTTTAATGTTATTAATTCTCACAAGTTAAAATTTATATTATAGTATTTAAATATTAAACTATTCTACCATTTTATTTTGCTAATCTTCAATGATTTATTACAAAAATATATCATTTTTCTATTACCCCTCTATTTTCGAAATTTGCAGCAGAATAAACATTTTTTCTGCGAATGTTTGAAAATGTGCGTTTTGATATTCGTTTGAGTAAGGTAAAACACGTTTTTTATGTGCACGTGCGGAAAGCAATTTTTCACGCACTAGTGTGTTTTACTTTTCAACACACATGCGCATTACCCTAGTATACCTAAACCGCTTATTGCAAACAATATTATTTACAAATCAGTACTCTGTAACAGTTGAACTAATAAATTTTTTTGTTTCTTACTCAAACAATAGCAGAAAAGATATTCTGTGCGAAACACGCATGAAAGTTTCTTTTTTCTGTTTTGATTTCTGAATTCGTATTACTCTGGTTGGTAATATTAGAGAAATTATTATTATAGATGATTAGTACACCGGGTGACCAACTTTACACCAGATCATAGGAAAATTACATGGGAAATTGATTTTTTTGAATTCCTGCTTCCCATCATAACAGATAACAATGGAAAATGTATCAACTTTCTGCGTCTAAAAACACCCAACACTTGATATTCTGTTATTTAATTATTATTGTTAAATACTCAGTAATAAAATGACAAATATACCTTTCAAAAGTTATTTAAATAGTAGCTTTTATTTGGTAGTGAAATGCAAACAAGACTACTGGGTAATTTTGAAAAGCACTAGTTTTTCATTTCACAAAATATCAAGTGTGTTGGGTAGGCATCTTAGACGCGGAAAAAAATTGTTTTAAGTTGATACATTTTCAATTCTTATCTGTTATAATGGGAAACAGGTATTTAAAAAACTTCAATTTTTCATGTTATTTCCCTATATGATAAAGTTTAAGGTAGGTCACCCACTTAGTATACATATATAATAGGTATCTATACCTTTTATTAAGAATATTAAACCTATTCAAAAATATCAAACAATGGAAGACTGTACTTATACATTATAAGTTAAACATTAATATTTATCCTTGGTGCAATCACTCAAGGGAGCATCAAAAGACTATATTGATAAACAAAGATTTTCAAATTTTCAGTTTCTCTTTACGTGGGCTTTCAGATATCACGTTTCTCTGTGACGTTTTCTCTTTTTCAGAAAGTTTACCGTAAATCAAATTGGTAGGAAAAGCAAAATGGGGTTATTAAAAATGGTTTGTGCATTGTTCAACAAACATCGAAGAAAGTTAAGTATACTTATACTTTTTCTATATATTGCAAAAGTTTTTTGAAAAGCGTATAAGGAATCTATGAATATTGATATAAGATACCGAGCAATTTTCTTCAGGCTTCTAGCATTCACTGTAGCAAATAATTTAATGATAATTTTTGCATATAAGGAGCAGGTTATTTAATAAAAATTAAAAATAATTTTAATATAGAGTAACGCTGTGTGGTCTTTTCCCGTTAGTGTAAGTAACAACCATGTGGAAAGTAACGCAACGTTTACACCTGATTTGTTTGTGGTTTACGATTGAAATAAAAATAGAAAATATCTGATATTATCAACTTTTTGTATTAGTCTGAAACACAAAAAGTTATGCTAAAGTGTAAGAAGTGTCAGTTTTCTTCATTGATGGAAGGAAACATAATAAGTAAATTGGAAATGAGATCTTCGGCGCGATAAAGCCAGATAATATGAAATGGAATTTACATTTCTTCATAGCTGGAAACCATATTGAATAAGTCCTTTGAAATGATAAAAGGAAAAAGCAGTTGCTCCTCCATATTCAAGCAGAAATTGTTTCCTTATATATGTGAACGATCGGCAATTATCCGATACGCCTAATTAAAATTCAAACCTTTACCGTTCACTGCGTAGTGCCCTATAGATATTACGTTATCTATTGCTATATATCGGTCACGGTGTGGGATCATCAAAAGAACGATGGCACGTGGTGGTCAACGCGCAGTCGTGTGCCAGGTGACACCTGTATTAAGAGCACCTACAACACACCCCAATGACCATAAAGGTAATTCTTATTTTTCTTCTACATAAGGAACATTTTTGACGTGACATAAAACGAGCGATATGGTTAAATTCCTTTCAACGATTTTATTCTGCATTTATTATATTTGATATTTAAATTGTATTAGAATTTTGTAACGGCTTTTTACGCTCGGTAGATAAAAGGATGGACGGTTTGGTCAATTACTGACCGTCTCATCGTACAATCCACAACTTAAAATTTATGTTTGGATTTCAGCGATAAGCTCTGTGAAATATTAATTGAGTAGAATTGAGTAAAACTAAACAATTTTATTAGAAAACATTTGAACTGCATACATTTCTGTGTATATCGATTTGAAAAAATGAAATAAAAATAAAAATTTGCTTCTGGTTTTCCATCCGATTCGATACTATTCATATAATTTTTTTATAAATTAATTATTTTATTTTCTTTCACCACTTTTTTACATTTACTCGTTTATAATTTTTCTGATTACGACCATTTGACAGAAATTTCATGTTATAAAATATTATTGTTAATCATTAAAGTAAAGGTAGTTTAATTTTATGTACTTTGCGTACGAGATCGGGTGTTGTACGTCAATAGGCAAACTCATACTCTATTAAAATTACAAAACAATCACTAAACATTTTTTAGAACTGAAATGCATAGTCAAATTCTCACAAATTATATAATCCCATAGCATAAACTAAGCATGATTTTGGAAACGTTTTTATCTTGCAATAACATCATCAGACAATAAATAAAAAATATAATAGTAGGTAATATAGGTATTTTAAAAATTCTTTTTAAATAAACCATTTTATCTTGTGTCAAATGAATATAATACATTATGTACACAGTATAGTTTAGTTATAAATTGTAATTTATACAAATATAATTTCATAATTGTGAAAAATATTTTAAAATAAAATATATTATCAACCTGACCTTTGGTTTTAAAAATAAGTATTCCAAAAGTGTTTGCTTAAAGAAATATTCTGAACATTTTCAAGTTATTTTTGATTTTATCGAGATTATCCCGCAATAAATAGTTTAGGAATTGCATGGTTCTCAAAACTTGTTTGTATCTTTTGATAACTTATTATATTAAGGTGTTGCATATCTGATTAAATTTTCAATAGCAGGTTGTTATAATTGCTAAAGATGCGGGTACAGGTGAAAATCTACCCGTATCAAAAATACCAACAATTTAACCGCTTACTAACTATATAAGTGGACAATTATAAGTATGCCATGAAGATCAAAACCTTAAATTAAAATTAGGAGGAGAAACATGAATTTCAGAAGAGAAAATAGATTTAGTTAAACAAATTTTAATTATAGAATTAATCGAATTACTTTAACACCAAAAGAAGACAGGTGCAGGACTTTTGTGCGGAAGTCAATATCGGAAATGAGGTAATGAAATATCCTGACGTTTTGGTTCGGTGATTTTGCAGAGTACTAACATGAACACCTTACAGTAATGCACTAGCGTTGTCCTAGTAACGCACCATTACCTAGTCATGTATACGACAGGTGAGACGCGTGTGCAGATTCTATGTTTATAACACTGTGAAATGACGGTTATTTATACATATATTAGGACCCTAAAAACTATACTTTCGTTTGTTTTTGACAACAATTATCTACATACACATACATAATACAACAAATGAAACTAAAATTTTGTTCGCACTAAGGAGGATATCCATATCCTCTATGGATACAGCTACATAGTATATTATTTAATACGAAATCTATCACAATTCAAACTGTCATATTATAATTATTTTAAAATGGCATAAGGCCCACCTTAAGGGCCTTATTTGTAATCCTGCATATGATTGCACATTCATTAACTCATTGACAAAAAGCGCTAAGTTGATGAATGCATATTCATTTGGAACCTCGCGAAATTCATTTGGAATAGCCAAATACAATATATGGTTTGTATGTTAATAGATATCAATATTAAAGATATGCCCATTTATTTAAATACCGCCTAGTCACTCGCTATTAGTCGTACAATAAGATTAATATTTCTAAATCCAACTAAGTTTAGAATTTAAGAAACCATTATTACCGATTATTACATTATTAAAGATATTGTCGATAAAAAGGTTTTAAATAATTGGAGCCTTGACAATAGGTGAGAGGCTTGTACCTCAGCCAGTATTTGGTACCTATTTTAGATCTCTAAATATCAACTTCTTGATTTTTTAATTTAATAAAATAACCAATTAATTTATTTACAATCGTATCATCTACACATGACAGGTAACACACGATATTTGAGATTTCATCTTCATTACAAAATCGCGTTTTGTAAAAGTTATTTTAATAAAGTTAAATATTATATTATAATATCATCTTTCACACTTTATAGTATATATTCAAATTTATAATGCATATATTATGTGTTTATAAAATATGTATCTCTATAATTTATTTACATTGAGATTACTAAAATTATTTCAATTATAAATAATTATACATCGTAAAATATTAATTATAAATCTAATTTATTTATATTCATGTTAGAATACAAACGTGGAAATATTAAATCGACGTGACAGTGTCAGCATCTAATTTTGCTGAAAATTTCTCATACAAAATATACCTTATGGTTATATATGGAAATAAAAATGTATTTATTGAAACTTTCGACTGGCATATGCAAAATCAGTTTTACCGCACTAGTGCGGAAAAGTAATTTTTGCACACACCCAGTTTCTCATATAAATTATTTATTATAAATAATTCATTTCGATCCCAAGTTCTTTCAATATAAATTATTTAAGTTTCTTGGCGTCTTTTACATCTTAATTTTCTATCAGAAAGTTTTTAACAAAATGTTCTACATTGCATACTATAATATAATTTTAAAGTTGATAAAGCAATATCGTTTAAATTAAAATCCTGCTACTAGATTTTTCAGCTTCTATATTGTCATGTCATATTGAGCATAAATAAACTTATAAGAATCAGAACAGAAAAAATATTAATATTTCTTTAAATTCCAATAAAAAAATATTGGTGTTCAAGCGTTCAACTTGATTACCAAACCCATTAATTTTAAATTTCATTAACATTTTATTAGAACTTTATTAATGAAAACACTAGGAACACTTATAATGACCATAAAAGAAAAACCAGGTAGAATACTAATAATATATTTACAAAAACGTATTGTTTTTATTTTAATTTGATTGATATATGCAAGGAAACAGGTGAACCTGCTTACTAATCGTTCATTCATGCATTGTTTAATACAGGATACCAAGACAGGTGAATTTATTTTAAATGTACATAATGTAGTTATGTGTAATAATAGTGAAATACAATAATAGTTTTATAGGTATTACCAATTTATGCATTATATTCACCAACAGAAATATTTTATTGCGAATTGAGAAATTATATTCTAATTAATTAGAATATAAGCTGTGCGGAACCCAACATCCTGATTTTTTGAAGAAAACCTGTATCTATCTCTACCTCGAAGGTTTCTTCACGAAAATATCCTTAATTAAAATTTAAAAATGTCAAAACAAAATTAATAATTATTGCAATCCTTATAAAACAATTTAACCTTTTAATAATTAATTTCTAATTAAACAGTAAAGCTATAAATATAAAATGATGAAATAGCGACATATCAAATTGATTGGTAGCAATGATTACTTAATTTTTAACCGTGCGATATGTAATTGACAATACCAACACTACAATATAATAAGATTATAAAAAGTTTGTTTTACAAAACATTATTAATAAATTATTATTTAAATGAAAAAAAATAAACAGGAAGGAAGTATTGCTCGAACGATCCTAGGCACAAGCTGCACTTGAAGTCGGAAGTGTCCGCACAAGTGGCGCACCTTGCGTCGTCGCGGTTATTACTTCAACTAATAAGCTGGTATATTGTTCCAACCCGTGTAAATGAAACTTACACAATTCGAAATTTTCTGACAATGAGACCGACCGAATACATTTCTTGGAATTTTAATACTATAAGGAGTTGATATTTTTGAATATTTATGATGGTTTTCGTCTTAAAGAGTGTAGACAATTGGATGTTAAAGCCGAATAGCAATAATTTTTTAAATTGAAGTTTGGTGGTAATAAGGCGGTTTTTATTTTCAGGTTCATAAAAAGTTTTTAAGTGTTTTAACACAAAGAAAAATAACGGTATTAATCAATAAATATTGAGTACTCATGATTTCTTTGGAACCGGAAGAATAATAAAACTTGACCTGTTAAGCTTAAATTTTGCAATTTAATTTTTAAGGTTGTTAAAGTTTTTGTGTTATGTCTTATGTTTTAGTGAACAATATTTTATTACTGTTTCATTATTAATGCGCTTTAAAATTCACGTATGTGTGGCGAGCTTTTCAAGCTCTCTAGAATTTATTCATTACCTCGGCCAGTTTAATATTGTCGTTTTTAAATTCCAGCCGATTTTACCCACATCAAACTTTGCAATGTGGCTTTTAGCATTTGGTGGGAACAGTTCTGTTATGGTATTGATCGGTATTGTATTTTTACCTAGCATTTTATTAAGTCGACTAGGTACAACAATAAAAGCAGCATGTGTAATGCACATTTCTTAATGTTTCTGAACAACGGTGCTCCTCTCGGCAGTTGAAATTGCTCTTACAGGTGTTACCTATTTAAAAATTTCATTAGTTGTCACGTTTAAAGGATTTTCGCAGCATTTTGTGCTATTAAAAGTAATATGACTACAAATTATAGGGCATATAAAGCAAAATGTGTAAATTATATTATATTAACTTGTAAACCATGAGAAATATGCCTTGTTTTATTACTACAAACGCCAGATGAGAGTAAGGTGTTTAAGGTAAACCATGATAATATATTATTCTCCAACAAAACATAATAGTTTTATGCTTTTCAAAAGGCTAAGTCGAAAGAAAAAGAGTTAGTGTTCACACATTTTTCCATTGTAGGTATAACAGCTTGTTGAAAAGCCACCGCCAAAGTCAACATTTTAAGTAGTAAAGTTAATCTACAGGTTTACAATGAAAGTCTAGGTTTGGGTTGTGCCATAATTTACTTTGCAAATTTGCAAGAGTCAAGTTGATCACAAAAATCTGTCGATGCTCTTCTCGATTTAGCAATATTATTAATGGTAGACATAGTACGTACATCATATAATAATTATGGAGATATACTTATACAGATAGTAAAATGTGGAAAATGATGGCTTGAAATTCATTTTTTAAACCTGATGTTGAGATTTAATATAAATGTTTTCATTGTTTTACCATAAAATTTTAATAATGACGAAAAAAGACATTTAAAAAACAATTGCTATCAATATTTTTATGAGTAATTTACGGCTTGACCTAGTAAATTTAATGGTCCATTCCGCTAAACAACGTGGTATAAAAATGCCTGCCCAAATATTTTTTTGGCACAAGAAAAAAAAACGATAAGTAGGACATTTTAGTAATTACACGAACAGATTTTAATTTCAATTTTACACTGTGAATTTTGACAAAGCAGAAAGTCGCTTTTATTAAATTTTAAATTGTTGTTAAAGGAGGACAGTTTTACACCTGCTAAACATCTGTAAATTTATTTGTGCTATACCGAAACATTCCCACGGAAGTGTTAACTTACTTTGTTATGGTTTACAAAATTTCTTAAAAATATTATTTCCATAATTTGGAACCAATTATTTTATTATTTTATAGGGTAAACTATTCAAGATTGAGTACAATACCGAGTAGATAATTTTATAGAGCATGAAAGTTGAAAGGGGTATATTCTTATTTCTTATTATTTATTTATATTATTATTATTATTATTATTCAATTCGCGATTTACCTTACCATTGGTTCTATTACGTACACTTGTGTTGCTGTGAGTTTGATTCTGAACTATTTTATCGTAAAACCGCGGTGAAATGATAATGCACAAAATAGAACACCAAAAAATTGCAAACGTTTGGTTTATAAGCAAAACTTTTTATACCAACTATATGTATTAGATTAACTTAATATATTTCCGCGTGGTGGAGTTCGCTTAATATAAATCGCGAATAAATATTTCCGAATTCATCATTAACAATTTAACTACAACATGGCAGCTTTAAATTGAGCTATTGAAAAAATTCAAGACTTATGCAGACTAAGGCTACCGGACGTCCCGATTTGGTCGGGACAGTCCTTAATTTTACACTGCTATCCCGATTTTTTTTCATATAAGTCAAGACGCCTAAATGTCCCGATTTTCAGAATTTCTAAAAACTGAAAATATTAATTTATTAAAATTTTAAAATTTAAATTACAATATTCAACTAATTAATTTACTAGGTAAATGTAAGCACTTTTGCACTTACAGAACAGTGGAGTGAAACGTCAAAATTTGGGAACATCGGTATTGAAAAAACTACCCGTTTAAAAATGGGTAATTCCTGAAAATTCGACGCTTGTGACAATTTTGGCAATTTATAATTTTTTATTTAAACGCTGATGACCTTGATACATCAAAAATTTTCGTCTGCGGCGCATTTATAATTTTTATCCCCACCCCCCAAAATCCCAAATATCTACTCCTATGTTTCCCAATTTCATGATTTTAAAATATGGTAACCTTAATGCAGACCCTCTAAAATACTTCCTCTGAATGAAATAATGTTTTTGAAAAAAAAACTTTTGTTTTTATTTAATTTTACGAAAACTCTTAAACTACTTTGCCGGGTAATATTCAAACTTGGTGCGCTATTTTATCATTTTTATTTTTAAAAGTAGAATCTTTTTACTTCTTATCATACAATTTGCCGTGTTCTGTAAACATTATAAAACACATTTTATTTTCTTCTATTGTTAAAATTCAAAATTGCATTATTTCCAAATTAAATTTCCAAGTCCAAAGTCGGTTCTAACTTTCTTGGATGAAAATTTAATAGATACTGTGGAATGTAAGTTCGCCCCACGTATTGGGCCCCAATTTAATAGCTGTATTTTGCCACACAATTTTAAATTATTTCAAATAAATTGTTTAATAAATTATAAGAATAATGCAAATATTTTAAATCAATTCTTCAACAAATCATCATAACAATAATCCAAATATCTTAAATAAATTTATCATACAATAAATAATATCCAATTCATAATTAATTTTAAACAAACTTTCAAGTAATTTTTTAACTAAATAAATTTCGAGAGCAAAATGGGCCCGCCAAATGTGCATAACCACCGTTACCCTTGCATCAACATTTCCGTTGCCTTATGGACATAAAAACAATTTTATTTTCTGCTTATCCATATATTATATTTCTTATCAAAATTTTTCAGTTTTACTTATTATTTTCAATTTCAATTACCATCAATCTCAATCTAAAAAAATCCGAAAAAGATGTGTGGAAGGTTAGTTTCTTTCTAACTTCCTTTTCAACATTTGTTTGTCGACTAGCTTAACAAGCAGCAGGGCTGAAGATCTCTTAGAAGTGGGTTCAATTTCTGTTTTTTTATTTGCAAATTTAGTTTCATAAGATATTGTGTATGTCAGTTCCACGAGAGCTCAAGTATGACTTGTATTTAAAACTATCCGAAAGATAGAAAATAGTCATAATTGGTAATTTTTTTTTACTTATAAGTACTTGCCTACTATAAGTATTAGAATGGTATTAGGAAGTAAATACTAAAAAATAATTTTTAATATAAGTATATAAAAAATTGGCTATGTAAACATTGCATAACTTTCCCCATTAAATTTGGGTATAAAAATTATTGTTCAACCTCCTCTTTCTGGGTACCATTCGAGAAGAAAGACCGCGAGAAAGCTACAATTCGCATCAAAAAGTCAAAAATGTGAAGCAGTTCTTTGCTCACATAATTAGAGGGTAAATTTTCGTTCGCCACCGTCTTGCAATGTAGCGTTCGACGTAGAAGAACTCAAGGAAGCGACATATCGCATCTGCGGGGCTCAAAAATCGTGCTACGCGAGGCACGGGGCGTAAAATCCAAAAAAATGTCAAAATTTCATAACCGTCAAAGTTTAATTAATTTCCGAAAATTTTTGGAATCGAGTTGCGACGCGACTCGTATTCTGTCTAACTCGATATACGTGCTTTAGAAAGAGATGCGACACGGTACAATATAATAATTTGGGTATAACAAATGGTGGTCCAAAAGTAATTGACACTTGAACTTTTTTGATTTTCCTTATCATTTCCGCAATTTTCAACAAATGTGCACCATTTTCAGCTGGCCTCTAAGTTTAACTATGATGTACATTTATGCCAAATTTTTTGACATTGGGTTGCGTGGTTTAACCTGGGCAATTGATACTATTTCTTTTCATGATGTCGTAACCACACACATACATACATACATACATACATACAGACGAACATCCAACTAAAATTCATCAAAAATTTATCAGGGCATGATAAGAAATATTTTAATACCAAAATTTCAATTTTTGATTTTTGAGTGGACTACAATACTTTCCCTTATACATACGTATACGTATGGGGAAAGTAATATTTTATATGGTTTGGATTTGAATGGTTTTTAAGTACGAGTCACACTCGAGCTCTCGTGAAACAGACTATACTAACTTGTAATACAATTTCAAAGTACTCCAAATAAACTCTTTAATAATCCATAATAATCGTTATCCATAATAATAATTAATGCATAAAGAGAATCCATAATATTAATTCAAATTATTTCCAAATTCAAATTGAAATTATTTCCAAATTCAAATTAAAATTTTTAAATTAAATTTTAAATAAATTTCCATCTAAAAATACAACGATAATTATAGGTGTGCGTCGCTATCAGACCAGGTTCTCGATATGCACGCACATTTTTCAATGGCTCCAATTCAACCAATTATATTATTTTGATCATCCAATTTTTCAATTTTACTTTTATCATTTATCAACGGATCCAATTTTATTTCAATTTTTTTCAAATTCATCAAAATTTTATCAAAAATATTCCAAATACTGCCCAAACTCACTCAATCAAATCTTTATTTGACAAAATCAAATCAAAATTTCAAATTTGAGACGCAAAATGAACACTATTACGGGATCTTCTAACAAAAGCGTCCGACCACCTTGACGGACCAAATTGGAAGGGACTATCGTTTCATTTCGTACCAACTTTAAAAATTGTTGGCGCGAAAATACGTACAAATTCAAAATTTTACAATATTCACATAAAATTATTCACAAATGATCAAAACCCACAAGTATAAAACAATTCAGAATTACAAAAATAAAATTCAATTTCAAAAATATTATATAAATTCAATTTTTTTGAATTTAAAAAAATAAACAAGGATTTTGTAACACGACAGAGTGTACATACAATAGTATAATACAAAATTGAATTTACAGTAATGGTGAGATTTAATGGACTACCAGGCGGACGCAGGTACAAGATTTCAAAATTTTGGAATTGCTGAAAATAAAGTGCTTTGCACCCATTTACCCCCCCTCCACCTATATTCGCGCCTGCTACCAAAATATCTAATTTTTATAAAATAGAATAAAAAAACACTATACTATAAGACTAAATATTTTTCAAATAATTTTAATAATTTTTTTCGTGAGGAAGACAAATTCAAATGTATGTTTTATATACATAATTCTATTAACATTATTTAGTTGCCTATACATAATATGTAGATGTAGATAATAAAATTTTTTTAAATTTTTAGGAACTTAATTTAAAAACTGTTCATCACCGAAATTTTTAAAAGTAAAAAATATAAACAGTATCTATTGTTTGTTTTCAATTAATATTAATTTCAATTGGCAAAAATCAACCTTATATTAATGCAAAACTTCCTAACAAAGTTGTGCCTTTGGCGTCTCTTCTAATAGACAGACACAAATTGACATAATAATTTCTGAGAACGTCAGTATTGATTGTAATAATATATTGAATTAACCTTTAAGTGATAGGTGCGATTGCATAAGTTATTATATTTAAATGAGGATAACTAATAATAAGTAGGACTATCACAAGGGTGTTTTAATGACTTTGATGCAAAGTGGCGCCAAGCTTTACCGATTCTTAGAGACACCTACTAGTCTTTACATTATTTATAATGTTATGCATAAGAATGATTGCATTTTCCACTGTTCGTATTCATTTTTTTAGAATCAAATTGCCTACACTGTAAATTTAATAGATTTTTACGACTTAATTGTAAGCAAGGCAAGGTAGACTCCGTTGTAATCCTGGTAGGTGTCCAGATAAATTTAAAAGATAAACTAAGACTATAGCCGGTTAGGTAAGCTGTGCGTTTCAACTGGTTTCAAATTTCTCAGTGCAAATTTCAATTTTAATTTCTCGTGTAAATTAACAGGTAAAAGATGTTATAGGGCAATTATAAGGATTGCGACATTATTTTTTATGCGAATTAATATTTAATAATGTTATAGGTAATCGAAACTGCGCCGTTGTCCTGTAATTAATTTCTAATATATAGTTTAAACAAAACAAACAAACGGAGTAGGTTTCTCCTTTGTGTAGTATAGAGTTTTGTAATAGTAATGCCGTAAATAGAAATTCTATATAAAGCATTGTTAACAAATTGAGTGAATTTTTCAAAACTTAACGATACAATTTCTACCAGAACAAAATCAAAGTGCAATAAATTATTTATGTTAGACTTTCTGCACCTATTTATGGATAGATAAATAGACAAAAATTTATCATAAGCTACAAACAACAGGTTACCACAAAACCATAAATATATCATCCTATAGAAAACAAAGACTCTTAAGGTGTTGTTTGACCTCTTTAGTACAGCAATTATTGCAACCATTCGATTTAGGAAGTAACAACTAGGTCATCCTTTTTTTATACAGTACATACTTGTTTCTGTATGTAGTAGGTACTGGATACATTTTTAATTTATACAATTAAAATTATTTTGCGGTAAATTTAAATTAATTATACAATGACATAAAGGAAAATTTAATATTCAAATTAACAATGAACCTTTTTTAATTTCTCTTTTAATACAATCGAAACCTTTTCAATGCAAATAGAAATAGATCGAACTCTATTATGTCATCTGTTGAGCAAGTAGCACGTGGCCATCGATAGAATAGCAAACTAACAATCAATTACTATTAGTAATTAAAACATCCAAAGGTAATGAGCGAATCGTGACGTAGCCTTTTACTATAACTATTCTTAATCCAACATGTGCTTTTATTATAGAAAAAGCTTTTAACATTTTCTACGGGTCGTTGAAAGTCGGTGTCCGTTTCATTTTTTAAACAGGTACATACATAATACGAAAATTATAATTAAATTATTGCTCGCCTACCCATAATAGCGGTAGGAGTAATTATTAAATAATTGCATTAATTAATCCGTATATATACTTTATAGATGTCATTAAACTAATAACCTAAATTAATATCAAAATCGAAAATTTAAGGCTACCGAAAGCGTAAATTTTATTTCATTCTTTTCGTCATTTATACTTTACTTCGATTTTGATAAATTAATCAAATAGAAATATTATAAAAGTTTTTATTGGCAAAACAATTAAGTTTAGAACAATTAACCATTTTTTAAAGCACTTTTTCTATACGGGAAAACACGGTTGATTAATTATCTGTCTGTCGTGCTTTATTTTGGCTTCATGATATAAATAAATTAAGAAATAAGACCGAGAGTTTAAGTATCTTAATTTTCGGTTGACTATAATTAGAAACTTGAGATTAATTGATCTGACGAAAGTAACCAAGTCTTGTGTATTTGATTACAAATAATCGATTAAAAATTCGACTCGAATTAATTTTTTAATACATTTCAATTAATTAATGTTTTATTTTATGATGCTGTAGACCACCTAGATCTATTCACTTGACGAGGACTGCTCCTAACCGAATCCTGCTGCGAAATTTATTGTGTTATACTACTTGCGAGATAGGTTCAAAATTTATTATATTATTTTGTTTAATAATTATCTATTATTATGTTCTAATTTCTGTGTAGCAATTAAGAAATGTTTGCGTTTGTATTAAAATTGCAGTACTTACCGAAATGAATCGCGTAGTTATCTATTGAAAGTGTGTCGGTTTAAGATCACACAGTATTATAATTATTTATGACATGATTAATTGCAGTAATTGATGTAGTGGAATAAAAAAATTATTAATTATCTAGTATTTGTGCATTATTCATGCATCCATGTAATTACCCGTGACATGTAAGTATTATTTATTTGTAAACGTAAATGTAAACACTGTCAAAATTACAATGTGATGAAAGAATTTTTAAATTATCCTCGATACATATACCTAACACTTTATACGCTTTTTAGCGCACATTTATGTGTTGATATCGTCCATTAAATTTATTGAAAAATCGATCTCGATTCGTCTGTTAGATCGACGTATCCATTTCGATAAGCATTAGTCAAGTGTAAAATTCAAACAAGATTTTATCAGAGTACCATAATCAAAGATAATTTAACGAAATAAACAAAACTCTGCATCTTGGTATTATTTAGATGTAGCAATTTTAGATATTTTATTGTTTATAATTATGTATTTATGTGTTCAATTTTAAATTGCCGATCCAACGTAATTTATCAAAATTAAAATTTGTGTTTGTTTAGCGTAAGTCGAATCGTGAGCGAAAAGTAAATAAAAAATAAAATGGAGACATCAATGTTGGGATAAGACACGAACTCGTTCGATTAAACTGACAATGAGTTAATAGACAATTAAATAAAATTAATGTACTAACATTACGTCAATTTATCGAAAGATTTATACATATTTGATTATTACTGTTACTTTTTTCTTTAACTTTCATATTTTATTAATTTATTTTATTGTACTTAAATTGTTAATTATACATTACGAAAATTAAATAATATAAATTATGTTTCTGTCATGATCTTCTAAACCTTAAACACTTTTTGATAAATGAACATAATTTTGGTTTTGCGAATTTTTTGCTGTAATTAATAATCAATTTAAGTTTTACGTAGATCTAGGGTCTTAACTATGGACACTTAATGTTCTTATGTGATTGATATTCTAATAGAAAAGTTATGTTATCATTCTAGCGTAAAAAAATTACTTTAATTTTTAAAGCTTTCTTTTTAGTCGTAAAGGAGATATCAAATGCTTTCAGTTCAGTATATATTATACCTTTGCACAATCTGTTATACCGGGTATATCCGGTCTCAAAGGAGAACATATAGGGAATTAGCATTGTTTGCAATTTGTAAGAATTTTGGCTTTTATTTGTTATTTCTAATAATTTATTATATACAACAAATGGGTATAGTATTGTAATCAAGAATTTAATTTTTATATTTAAATCAGCTGATTCTAACTGAAAAGTACATATTATATTATTATACTAATTTTTTTAAATAAAATTATTATTATTTTTATTATTAATAACCATTTCCTAATAACCATTCAATACAGACGCTTCAAGCAGATTTTATTTAAAGACTAATATTAATATTAATCTAAATTTTACCAATGCATTAAAAGCACTCAGAAAAACATTTAATTTAAGATCAGGTTATTTAGAGACCACTTAAAATATTAATGTTTTTGGGGTGTCTTGAGAAAAAGAGTTAAATTTTAATCTTTACAAAAAGAGATGTACAGTTTCATTTTAAGTAATGCAACAATTTCGATAATATTACGTTTAAGTCTTACACATATTTATTGCATTTTCAGTTCTCAATATTTTGTAATTTTTTTAACTACATCTTAAATTATACTGTACATCAACATTTCAATTGGTAAAATAATAACTAAAAGTAGAAAAATAAAATACAATAATTGCGTGTCAATGCTCACCAGTGTCATGAGCTGTCTGCGTTGCTGACCTCTGACGCCAAACGTAAGTAAGTCACTAACCATCACGTCGTAAGAACGCAAAATCAAAATAAGTTTATAATGTTACATTTTCGATAAAATAGTTATAAATGAAAATATATGCTTTAACTGAGCAGTGGGTTAATAATATATCTATTTCATAGACTGCACTATTAAATACCATAATACCAATATTAGCAATACGACAATTGTTCAATAAACTGTAATAATAATTCTTATTTCCCTTGCGGGAAAACAAAATTTTCTCTACACGCAGGTAGTAACCAGCTTTTTCTTGTGAAGACAACCCCAGATGTTAAAACTAGCTGTATGTGTCGGAAGCGATGGCGTGGCTTCCGTAAAAAAAAACAACTGCAGCTAGTTTGCTGTCTGGAAGCCCACAGCTATCAGTTCGACAGATGAGAAAAAACAAAGATCTTGTAGCTACTTGTCTTAATAATATCGCAAATGAAGAAACATAAAAAGACAAGTTAGGCTACACCATAAGTAGTATATAAAACAATTTCTTGTTTTAAATTACGACATAGCTGGAAAATTAATGCGATAACAATAATAATAAATAATAAAAAGAGAAAAACGTATATTATATTAAAATTGCACTTATATTCACACTATATCTACTATACCAATATTAATTGGAACGTGGTAAAAAATATTGCCAAGTAGTATTGTTTCAATGTTGGTAATCAATACTTTACCAACGTCAACTTGGAAATATTGTGCCATACTGGTAATATTATATTAATATTATTCTATTAACACAATATTGTTCTAGTACCAGCATAATGGCATAAAGCATTCACAGGCTGATTAGGAAGCGGGAGGTGGTACAAATCTGCTGTAATACAAAAAAGGTTAATATGGATTTGTGGATTATGAGGAAAGCTACAAGAAACCACCTACATATTATAACTCTTAGTATAGTTGATCGCCTATATGTACACTACATAGACTATTGCATTTGAAGAAATATTGTCTGTTTGTAAAAGAAATATTCTGCCAACATTGGCTGACACTTGGTAACCAAATAAAATTGAACACCAATATTCCCACCAAATTAGCCTGTCATACACTAGCAAACTTTTAAATAGCCCCTGTCCGACAGACATGGATCCAAAGTGATTATCAATCCAAATAATCTTAAAAATCAGAGGATTTCATCTATAACATATGAATATCATGTTGCTATGGGGTACGATTTAACATCTTGGTAACCAATATTGGCCATTAACAATATACCAATATTGTCCCAACATTCACAAAATGTAGTATTAATACTGATAAATATTATTGGTGCAGTTTGTTGAATAACACTTTTGCCAATATTTTGTGAAACTGATCAGCCAATATTGGTAATCACTAATTATACCAATTATCACACACAAATAAACTAATATATTATAAAAAATATATAAAAAAAAATATTAATCAGTATTGTACAATGTACAAATATTTGCACTATATTACACCACACCGAGAGAAATAAATAGTTAATTCAACTGAAAACACGTTCGCTCAACAGTTTTTCGTGGTTAAATATGGCGAATGCGGTTGCCACATTCTAATAACATTTAAAAAATTTCATTTTTAAAATGTTGAATTAATAAATATACATAAAGTAATGCGAATATTTGATTTGATTGTTTGTTTCTATATTATCTCTTAACATTATACTTTCTACTTTATACTTAACGTATAAATTATAATATATTTTTACGATCGCATACGTATCGTCTACGTAATTAATCTATTTCCTAAAAAGGTAAAAAGTTTTTAATTCGCCAAATGTCGTTTATTCTTAATTTAAATTGGAGGTAGAGAAAAATTTGTTGTTGAATGTTTAACCAGGGTTACAGTATAATAAAATGATTTAAAGCTTCACATGGAATCCAAACCAGGTTTACAGTTCCTTATATCAAACTACACAAAATAATGTATAGGTACATCGAAACTTCGGAAAGAACTCATGATATTAGCTTAAAGCAGTGGTTGGATTGGGGAGCTCAGGCCACTTGTGTAGTTGAAAAAAAATTATTTTTCCCTAAACTCCCTTCCCTCGTTTTGAAAAATTGAAAAGTTATGTTTTGTGGAAAAGTATCTTTTTTTTTGAAGGGGGGCGCCGATAATATTTTTGGTGGAAGGGAGGCGTGACATAAATAAGTTTGGGAACCACTGGCTTAAAGTGTCGCTTTCCCTGCATTCCAAACTGCGTTCAGATACTTTATTTTTGTCTAGTTAGCTTTTGCAATAATATTTAAAAAATAATTATTTTTCTAATTTCAAACACCTACGACCAAATATTAAATTAATTTTTAAAATATTTGCGTGTTAAATGAGCACTTGTTTCGTATAATAACGGTAATAATAATTATTTTTACGTTTAAAGTTTTTATTGTTATTCAACAGTTTGTAAATTATAAATTCTTTAAATTTTTGATGTCCGTCGTAGGCGATGGCCCATAACACATAAAGAAATTGTTGATAATGTGGAAAGGTGCGTTGGAATGTTGCGTTTTTAGAGGTCGTTTACGGACGCCGGCGCCTAAAACCATTAATCAAGCGTTAATCCGCGATAATTAATTCGATATTTATAAAATGTGAAAATATTTTGACTTTATATTGTGGAGAAATCACGGCGTATTGTATATTTGGGTGGTTCAAAGGTCCTCTATACTGTACGACAACTCACTTTCACGATCGTTCTAAAAAATTTCCTTTGTTTTCGAAACTGGAATTCACGTATCAAGATGTCAACATTAAATTATTGAATTACTTCAAATTTATTTTCTACTCTGATGCAATTCAGAAGTAAAACTTTATTATTTTACAGAGAAGCAATGCAAAGTGAGGATTTTAAAAATGTCTCATATCTAAGAAATTTTCAATTACGCTAAGTAAAGGTCTCAGCACGTGTATATTAAAATTCTTAAAAGTTAATAAAACTTAAATAAACTACTAAGTACTATCTAAAAAATAATAATGAGTTTTAATTATTGCACAGTTAGAAGATTTATTAGCGAACCTAAACTATTAATTTAATATATAAAAATATAAATAACACTAAAATTTGTATTACTGAACACTTAATTAATTTGGAATATATTATAAAATATCAATTTTTTGAACATATTTATTACGAGTGATTTAATAGCTTGTCAATTTTCGAAGTAGATGGTAACAGAGCGAAAAATTTTAGGTGTGAATGTGGAATTAATATTTAATATGATGTATTTTAATACACGAACAGGTTATTTTCTTATTAGATAAGTCAATTTGTAAGTGTTCATGTACATTTACAGTCATAATTATGTAAATTTTTGATTGTACACATTTATTACAAAAACATGTTAACTAATTCGTGTCTACAATTTTTTTTTGTTATTTATGGTCTTGTTAAATTAGCAAATTGATTTTCAGCATAGCAATATAATAAAAAAAATAATTAAGTGTAGGTATACTTTTTGTACAGTTACGCATGTCAATCTCAATCAATAAAAATGCAATTAAATTTATTACTATTATTAATTTTGCTATACATGAAGACGTGCTTTTTATTTTAATGACAATAGTGAAAGACTATTTTAATATTCATTAATATTGATTTAATTTTTACGATTTAACAGTCATCGCATTGATCGATACAATTGCATCGTTATTATTTAATTACTTATTAGATTGAATTCCAAAGTTTTACAAATCAAAATGGGACTTTGAAATCGTACAAACAATGCTTTCTTGCAGATGTGCCTCTCACAAAAGAGATCACCTGTATTTAAATATCTTAATGCACACCCACACGACATAATAAACAGGATGAGTGTGATACGTTTTCGTGATCGATCTCGAGTTCTAAATTATACAAAGAGAAACTTGTCGTCTCTCTTCAACTTCCGGAAATTCAAAATCTTTGTAACGTTTCTGATGACGATGAGCGATGTCAACAATAAATTATATATTTCAAGTAAATTATGTAAATGTCTCATACAATTACCTACATACAATTATGTATGTGTAATACTGAACATGTGGGATGATCTAGCGCACTAGCGGTAGATGACAGGTATGAAATAGTTTGCTAAAAGAGCACGTGTGCGCCACTGTCATTTCCGGTTTTGCCCTTTCCAATGGAACAATTTTCTACAACCACATGTTACATCTACCGAATTGTACAAATTTCAATTAAAAATTTACCTGCCTGCGCAGTAATGTGCAACGAAGGAGTCGTCCCATCCATGTATTACGATCCAATTATCAAAATTCAACTGGAGTAGCCTTCCCCTCACGTTATTTGAGCATAGCTATATTTTTTGCCATACTATAGGTCACATAAAGGTTATTTTTCAGGAAATGTAATTCCAAACACCAGACGAAAGAGCTGGATTACATTTCCTCTATTTTTTCATTTCCTCGATCGATAAAAAATTGAGAGTGGCAGTAAAAAACTGCCAAGTTGGAAAGAAGTAGAAATAATAATAATTAATAGCTTTGGGAGATATCGAATGCTTAAAAAATGCTAAATATTGAATATGTCTGCCAAAATTTGAATGTTGAAAATCGTCGACTCGAACGTTAATTATTAATGGTGGTGATAATATGATGGATAGCCTCCTGTCCTCCCTTAAATGCTTCATTAGAACCTACACTAAAATTGATTATTAAAAGTTTGTGCTTTACACTTGAAGCAATATATTATGCAAAATACAATAATTTCTAAAGTTGGCTGAAATAAATTGTTCATCTTAATTATTTTCCGCATAGCTTAATCAAGTATAATTTGCACAAATGCGAATATTATGCAGTCGGCTATTATAAATCAATGTCTTTATAAACAAATAATATAAGTCGATATGTAATTGTGGTACGTAGGTATATCAAAGAGACCTGTACAGTGTCTGGTATAATTCAATAAAATAAATAAATATGTTGAATAAACAACGTACTAACAATAGACACCATCCAAGTATGTAGGAAGAATTTTTTATGTCACATAAAGAGGTCAGCGCCGTCACCTTCAGGAGCGGCTTCTTAGAACCATCAAATCCTACGTCAATCGTGTTCAAGATTTTTTAAATGCATGCCTCACAAATAATCAGTACTTTTAAATTAACCTGACATTTAAATTAGTTACATTTGCACTATACCCAGTGTTTTCGGAATGGCATTTCGCTAACAAATCGGCAGCAAGATAAGCAAAACTTTATGGTTGCGAAGCCAAACAACCAGCCACTTCTTGTGTACAATAGGTACAATAATCTTTGTATCATGGTTAACACAGTAGTTTTTACAACTATTTACAACCTTTGTAACTATTTGGATTTGTTGTTATGATAGCCTACAGTTGTTTATTTGTCATTATATGTATAAAATTGCAGAAAATGTAGTTTGCAATGAGATACTGAAGATAACCACAATTTTTATGTAAAATGAGTTACGAGCAGAATAGAAATGTTACATAAGCAGACAAGAAATTTAGTAGTTCATATTTTATATTGCTATCGTACCGTTGCTTCCTAGGTTTAATAAATATTTATGAATAGGTTTGACAGCTGTAAATGCAATTTACAAAAATTAAAAAATCGTTGGGCCGTTTTTGCATTTCCATTTTAACAACAAAACGTAGGTACTTAATTAGCTAAACTGGTACGTATGGGTATATATCAAAATTTAAATGGTATTTATGATACACATGTCTGTTACGTTACTTTTCAAGAAGAGATTTGTATATTATAATGTTCGTATTAGTGTTCATCATCAATCTTAATCATACCTTAATAACACGGCCGGTAAGTTCCACGGTTACACCTTACATGTTCTCTGTACCATTTATGGCAACAAAATACAATTACTTCCGACATGCTCAATTGTAAAAAGTATAAGGTACAAAGTGGCTGATTTATAAAAGTCTATCATTTTACAAAGGAGAATCTCCATGTATGTTCAAACAACACCTACTCTCTTAGAATACATAATTAGAATTAAAGTCATCAATTTAAAGATTTTCTATTTCATTTATTTTGCCTCCAGTTGACACCGTAATTTTTAAACTTACCTCTGCACAAACGTCTTTTATAAGTAACCTATATATTACCAATAGTATCCACATTAACATACCGTGATTAGCTTAACCCTGATTTGGTGACAGAATCGATTAATTACATTTTTTTAAATAAAAATTAGGTCAGCCTTCCGGTATATGATAATTTCTTCTCGTCTTGGTTATTAAAATCCAATCTTTCAGTTTCAGCCAAAAATGATATACTTAATAACTAATTTTTTTTTTATTACCCTGCAGTTGATCTCTGGTCACAAAACTAAGTACCTACTTCATGTGCCATCGTCCTAAATTGTAATCCTAAAAATCTCTTCTCTGTTCGGTAGCTCACTTATGGCAGGTACGTGATAACACGCCGATTCAAAATTGGATCACACAATAAAGTATGCAAAAAATGTTTATTTTTATTTACCGTTTCAATAAAATTATTATTTTAATTTCTACTTTAAAGCATCAAACATTTACTTCAAGTAAAGTTCAAAACAATTTTTAATTTAGGTGATTGTAATTCAAGATGTTATCTGTGTTTATGCTATGAAGAGTTAACAATATGATTTAGAAATAGTAATTCAATAGAAAACGACAATACGCCTCATTTTATCCATTCATATGCAAAAATACTCTTTAGTTTGACAGGTGATACATGATTGCTAATATTTTGAACTTATAATAATACCATAGTACCTACCTACGATCTCAATTAGTGTTTCAAGTGTAAGAAAATTGATTGGAAAGTGGGTTAATATTAAAGTAATTTATAATACAATAATGGCTACTTAGAAAATTTGTAAAATTATTAGCTTATATAACTAATAAATTTATTTATTTAATTGTTTAACTTCATGATACACTTGCATAGGAACCTAATTGGAAAGTTTGCCATATATAGCCGCTCGTGTAGCCTATCGGCTTTCCTCATTGATTTTATTTTAACTAATCCAATAACCAATCCAAAAAATATTAACTAATGAAAGCCAATAAACCAGTCATATCTGCCACTGTACAAATATAGTCAATATTTCTGCAAGTAATTGCAAATAATTGTTTGGTATGTGGTATATAATGTATCTGGTAACCTAGGTATAGGTAGATTAAAAATCAAGGTTGATATTATTTAGCTAAGAGAAAGATTATCTATAACCGACTATATTGTATAACTTAAGATTTTATGCTAGATCTACGTGATTTTCAGATTCTGAATTCGCGTGATTCGGCGAATGCTACCATTCGTTATACGTCGTGTAAGAAAACTTAAGAAGCTCATTCATGAGTAAACATTCGTATCTATACAGCAATATACAGCAAATGCCTGATCCATCATGTCGATCACGTATTATAATAAGATCTTATATATGTATGGTCCAGTAATCACGTCAACAAAATGGGGTCTAGCTTGAAAATGTCTGTAGCAAAGGATTGAAAACTGATTCCTATGTAATTTTGGTCGTAGAATCCGAATTTGAGGTTTAGTTAATAGTTATAAGTTTATTTAATATGTTAGTTTATCATAAATTTAGATAAGCATAGGCATATTAAAGAAATAGAGAAGACGTTTCTTTGTTTATAGGTTTGTAACCGGATTAAGATAACATTTCATAATATGAAATGTAGTCTATGTGCGCAATATCGATTTTCAATATAACGCCAACATCGAGATATGAACATATCTCAATATTGTTTTAATAATTAATATGATTATAGTTACTAACATGTGAAAATATTTTACAGATTATTATTTTTTAAATGTTAGATAAATTAATAATTAAAAGAATTTCTGATTTTTAGAATAACAATTAATTTATTAATATATTATTTTTCCAGGTTTGCCTGAAATCCGAAATTTGAAACACCTGAATTCACGTGTAGCTAACTAATTCAACTAATTTGCATATTGTTATCTTAAATAACAGTAAGTTTTTTCAGTTAATAACTTATCTAATATTTAAAAAAATAATAATTTGTAAAATATTGCTTTAATATTGTAATACACAATGTTGATGCATTCTTGATTTCCAATATAGCGCCAATATTGTGAAGTGAACATTTCTTAATATTGCTTGAATAAAATACTTAATATATTGGAGTAATATTTATTTTCAGTATACTGCAGTGTCTAGAATGCAAGCAATCGAGCCTAGGCAGTTGTTAATTTCATTAATTCAAAGAATTGTGTCAAAAATCAAAAAAAAAAAAAAAATTCAAAGAAACTTAATATATAAATTTTTAAAAAAATTAATCTTGAAAGAAATAATTGGTTAAAATAAACAATTGAAAGTTGAAGAACTTCAGGTGTTGTAATGTAATTGGGAAAAGTGCGTGTACAGGCGAATGAAATAAAGATAACGAATCGCATTATCATTAACAAGCATTGATTTGAAAAATTGAATGTAAAAAAAATGAAATTGCTAGACAACGGTCTGATGAAGAATAATAACAAATAATAAAATCAGTTGACGACAGAACCTCAGAGAGGAAGGTCGTTACGTGTGGTCCTTAGAAAAATGAGGAAAACCACAAAGTGATAATAAAATCAAATATTTAGACACGAAAAGAATAAATTCAATTTGGAACGAGAACAAGGTGATTTTGTACAAAGTATTCTGGAAATTCTAGAATAAGCTGGTAGCGGTTCCATTTAACGCGAAGAGGAGTATGGAGATTCGCATCCAATTTAATGTGGAACTTGGGGTCAAATAAAGAAGAAGAAAAAGACAGGTTTGCATAATCACCATTATAAGTGTTAAATGTGTTGCTTGGCGGATAAACCGATAGTTAAATATAAAGCGCAATTGAAGAAAAGAAAGATTCAAAATTTGTAATTCAGTTGTTTATTTGATTTTAAATAAAACGTAACATTCACAAAAATTTCTATAAGATTCTTTGAAAAATAAAAGATTGTATAATTTACATTAATTCGATCCACTAGAAGTTGGAAACTGAGGTTTGATAAGCTGTGCATTCATTGTATAATCAAAGTAAGTATGGACTTTTAAAGATCATCAGTCTTTAGCAGTGCAATACATATTATGTATATAATGTAATATTTTACATTATTTCTCTGATGCAGTACACACTATTGTATTGGCGATTTTGATATTCTAATATAATGTACACAGTATCTATGTAATATGAAGTTATTAATATCTAATAATAATATACAATATTAGTTCAATATTAATTTCTAATATTGCACCAATATCATGTTGTAATAATTTTACAATATTGCTATAATATGGATTATGGATTATCTTCCTTCGATATAGTCTACAAAAATGATGTCATATTGATTTTCAATATTGCCCCAATGTATCACATAAATATTGGTATGATATCATGATTATGTAGAAATTAGAGCAATCTTCTTTCTACGATAGCTTTTTAGTAATACAAATTAATAATAAATAATTACTTAAAATCAAATAAAATTAATTATTTTGACATTAGCTCAAATGCAATATAAAAATGTCATCAAAAAATGTATCAAATTGTATAATCGGCAGATGTTTATTAAAGTGTGCAAATGCTCGGTTTTTATCACATTAATAAATATCTTATTATACAGAACGTGGATTAAGTAAGTATACTATGCTTGTTGTGGATAGTACTTTTCTATTGATTTCCGTCACTTGTTTGTGAGTTTGAAAGTTATTTCAAATGCAGGTTTATTATCATTATTTGTATCTTAACCATGACCTTATGTAAATTATCACGTATTCATAAAAACAAATTGTAGTTTGAACAAAACCTTTTAAGATGTATAGAAAAATACAAAATTGTTTTTGTGTCCAGTGCTTTACCTTGATTTTACAACTCAAGTTAAAGTGCAACGACACTTCAGCATCCATGAAAGTTTTTCACCGACAAATAAATATTCTAGAAAATATTTTAATAAATTATATCTGATATTATTATTATTATTATTTTACAAGTTTAAGTACTATGTAAAAATTAGGTGAATAGTTCTTGTGTAAAGTACCAGTACTTGTAAGCCTGTGTGTCAGTATAGTATGGCTATAACATGAAATATAGGTTATATGGTGTGTCTTGAGATGGTGAGTGATTGCCCATTGTGTCACCCACACGCGCGTCAGCTTGACCCGACTCTGCCCCTCCAACAGGTGAACATATCTACATACATAATCAGAGGTAAAAGGTGAGAGACATCTTTACATCCTGTGATCTACACTTTTTATGACAAAAATAGATGCTCATTTCTATATTGTATTCAAAGAGATTGAAATTCAAATTTATTGATACCAGATTAAAATTTTAGAAAGGTATTATGATGCGTGTGCGTGGTTAGTATATACAGGCTCACTTTCATGAATAATCAGTTTTTTTTATATAATTATTATTACGCGAAAAAATATTTTGAAACCAAAATATACTTTCCATTTTAATAAAAGCTCGACAATCGCAATTTTTCATTTTATAAACCAATTAAAGCCGTAAGAATAGCAACAGTTTTACACCGACTCAATCCATGGAAGGTGATATACCATAATTATTGTATAAATTCCAAATTTTAGGTGTATATTTATGCATTGTATAATGCCATGACAAATTTGAAATCCATTAAATTTAATGGTTAACATCGTTAAAAACTGTTTATAGGATAATTTAATTTATATATTATTACATTTATTGTCAATTGAAGTCCCATAAAAAACCTGCTTACACAAAAACTTTAATGTAATAGGTTAACTAAAGACTTGATTTTATTAACATAATATTTTTAAATTAAATTTTCGTTTCACTAAAGCGACAATTTATAAAATTAATTTGTTCTTATTTTTTTTACCTCAAGTATTATTAACTTACCGATGATTATGATGTAACCGCTTGCAATAATTAATTAAATTATTTGTTTTTTACCATCAAAATTTCTTAATTATAAAAATAATGATGTATTTCTAAGTAAGGATAGATTATTGATTTATTAGTTATTGATGTTTAAATAATGATACTCATTAATGCATGTAGCTGTAATGCAATATTAAATAATTAAATAGCAGGTTAACTAAAGATTTTTAAGGTTCCGTTTATGTAATAATATTTTCACTTGTATATTGTACGACAATCTACGATTAATCTTAACATAATTATTGCAAAAATATCATTAAAATTCGCTGTATGAAATTCTTTTCCCTGACATCGTGCTGAGTTGTGTAGGAGAAGATAAAGGTAATCTGATTTGATGGTACGAAAAAATATAAATATACAATACTTATAGTTCGCAATAGTGCAAAGAGTAATTAATAAAATTAAAAATCCCATGAATGTTATTTACTTTTATTGGTTAGCTGCGAAGAAAACTTAAAAGTCAAATACTACTTACATATTATATTATATATTGCACCTTCAACGCTTTACATGTCAGCATGAAAGATTCGTGTTAAGCCGAAATAACATTTGGATGCTTTTTTGAAAATTTCAATGCAGTGGTTGGGTAAACAAAAGTATGATTTGAAAACACTTCTTTGGAGTCTGTTGGTAGAGAAACGAATAATAATCTAGTTTTTCAAAAATCAAAAATGTGAGGAGCAATCTTTTTTCAATTAATATTGCAGATATAGAAATTTTGACCATCAAGCGTGAAAGGAAGACTAGTAAATGTCAACCCCGTTCTTTAAAGAAATTTTGAAAAACATTTGAGATCACCATCAAACGATTGAATTAAAAAAAGTTTACTTGATTGGAGTACAACGTATTATTTACTTAATTGCAGAATTATTAATTTATTTTTAGTGTAGTTTTAATCCATTATTTAATTTTGGAAAGTATAAAATTTATCATTATGAGTAAGGAAGAAGAGGGCTATCACACCATGATCTTCAACTCTATTAAGAGCAACAACATGCTGTGCATGCAATCTGACAGAACCAGCACTGTAAGGAACTTCCAAAAACCTTTCAAGGTTCTCATACCTGATAGGGGAGCGGAAGGAACCAAGCATGAACTGGGAGCTCGATATGATACCATCTGGTACACAGATGGATCCAAAACGGAAATTAGTACTGGAGCAGGGATTAGTGGGCGTAGAACGGGAGATGCGTTTAGCAACCACGCTACTGTGTTTCAGGCAGAAATAACTGCTGTAACAGCCTGTGCAGAGGAAATTATAAAGATGGCTTATGAAAATAAGCGGATCTGTATCATGACCGACAGCCAGGCAGCTATAAAAGCCCTTGAGAGAGTGGAAACACAATCCAGGGCTGTAAGTCACTGCCTCGATGTGCTAGTAACACTTGCACAACAGAACAGCTTAACACGGAGCTGGGTGCCGGGACACTCAGGAATAAAAGGCAACGTAAAATCAGACGTCTTTGCTAAGGCTGCAGCAAAACGACATCTAGTAGGACCAGAACCTACTTGCGGGATAGCATATCTGACCGCAAAAGAGACTATAAAGGAACTACTAAGGAAACAACATCTTGAGTACTGGAGAGACCTTCCGGGACTGAGGCAATTGCGGATGTTCATTGGGGGGCCCTCCAGTAGCAAAAGAATATGTGAAATCCTCAAGCTGAGTAGACCACAGCTGAGGAAGACAGTAGATCTACTTATAGGACACTGCTGTCTGAACAGGAATCTCAATATAATTGGGGTTGTAGAAGATCCCACATGTAGGAAGTGCGGTGAGGAGGAAGAAACTCCACACCACTTGCTGTGTGTGTGTCCAGTTCTAGCCTCACTGAGGCCAAGGCACCTCGGCTGGCCATATCCGACAACTAAGGAAATAACTCAAGCACCCATCAGCTGTATACTTAACTTTATTGAGGAAACAAAGCTGATGGAGTAAAACCTGGAATGCGGGGTACAATAAGCTTCGAGCTTCAGTGCAAGTGGGCATGGAACCACAACCCGTTCAGCAATAATAATAATAAGGAAGAAGTTTCTTAAGACTGTTCTTTATTTACAGTAGACTAATAAAACAGTTTCAGAAACTATAATAAAACCAATAGTTTGAGATAGTTTAAAAAAAGGGTTAGAAAAATGTTGGAATTACATATAAATAAAAAAGCGAGACAAATTCCCCCTAACTCCTAATATGTACAGATCTTAACAAAGGAATTTATTGTTTAATCATCAGTTGCTGTAATTAACACCTAGCATTTTTTGACTTATTTTTATTTTTCACCAATTTTCAATTTGATTGCGACACGAGAACTTCACTAATTCGTCTAATTTTTGGGCAAAATTAGCTGGTTAAATAAACTGGTAAAAAATTTCTTACAAGTTATCGGGAGAGGTTGTTTATTTAACCAATTAATTTTTATTCTAATATTAATTAAACTGGCTAATAATTTATATTCTAGTTTCTGCTGATCGCTTCCACAAACTATGACGCACTCGGGACCTCAACTTCATTTCAACTGGTTCAAACTTCTTTAACTATTGTTCGATTTGCGTGACAATGATGATGTGCCAACTTCAACGCCAGGTACTGCTTCCGATGTACAATTGACTCGCATTTTGTAACCATTTTCTTATTTTTGAATAAAATCGTATTTTTGGAATTCAGGAACTTATCTTTATGCGACCTTTTGTTCTGATAATTGAAATAGAACTGCATTTATTAAATTCTTATTTTGGAATAAGACTATACTTCTTGCTTTGTTTTAATGCATTGAAAATATAAATTTCTTTTGATAATACTCACTTTAAATAAATAAGACTATAGCGACGTATATTTTACGTCTTGAAATGACGAAAAAATAACTTTAATTATTACGTAAATCTAACGTAGTCTATTTCTAAAAATTAACATATTATAATTTCTTCTAGAAAAAGGTGAACTGTCACCAGAGAACCTCTTTGTTCAGTTTCAGTTCAGAATCTGAATCGAAAGAAACTTTTTAGGTTGATTCTGTCTCTTTTGGTTTTATGCACTATACTTATCATTTAACAATTTCACACTAATAAAAATATCATTTTGCGGTCTCATCTAGCCCACACTTAAAACGGCCCACCGAGTGAACTCTCAGGCCCAATCCAAAATTAATTATATGCAGTTCAAAATTGGGACACTTGACTTATCGATCAGTTTTAATTTTTAATCAAAATCCATTCGCGGTTATATTTAAGTGAAAAATTGATTATTCATATCGACTTACCAATAGTAAACGGTATGTCATACCAATACTAAACGGTATAATATGAAGCAATGAAAAATAATAATTAAATTAATATAAAATGTTTTGATGAATAGGTAACAGTTGTTGTATTATTTCATCATACCTTTGTGATGCCATCAAGGATGTTAAAATAAAGTATAATACATCCTAATGTAACTTAAAAATAATGACAAATTACGTAGTGACTAATTGATTAGTGCTTTGCTTTCAAATTATTTTTGTATTTTTACTATAATATCAAGTAATTATCTATGTATTAGCAAATTCAAACGGTAGCCCAAGTATCAGGACGTTGATCTCCGTATAAGACTTGGTCAGGTGTAAACCTCTACACCTCTTCAATCGGATTTGTGTAAATCAACCACCCACTATGGAGTATAACGTGAGTCGATATATCTTCTTGTCTTCTGTAGCAACAGTACACTTGAAGACAACTTACATTGTAAGTTATTAATATAAACATAATTTTGAATAGGCAGGAATCCACCTAATATGTATTTTGCAACTTACAAGATTTTTCGGTAAAAACTAAACAAATATATTTAGAGGTAGGTATTGTAATGTATTCTTGCAGGAATCGTAAACTTCCTCATTGATTCGGTCAAATTTTACATATGCATAAAATTAATCACAATTAAATAGGCATAAGTTATAACTTTTATTACATGCATTGTAGTAGGTACACCCTTGATAATAATATGAAATATGAATGGTTAAATATTAAATATGAGGTGTCGATTTCTAATTAATTTTCAGTAGATAAAAAACCTTTTGTTGCTTCTGATTTATATTCAATAAAAAAATATAATTAATTTATGACAAACACAAACATTATTAATAGATTGAAACAAAATATATTATAATGCTATTAGATTTAATGATATAAAGTTAAAAAGCTCTATAGACACGATGACTTATCTATTTTGGAAGATTATAGTTAAAATTTGTTGGAGTCAAATTGATAATTGAATAGGTGCATTAGCATCTGATGTTTATGCGATAAGAACACTTTTAGTATATTATGAATCGATTATAATAATTTGGTTGTTGATCTGTTCCCTTTTTTGTAGAATTATAAATTACTACATAAACCAATCATTGATCAAATATACAATTTGAATATCCAGTTTTTCAGAATGTTGAACATCAAATGTATACGCTATCAGTTTTATTTGAATTTTAATAAAGAAAATGTTAATTCTAACGTCAATCATTTGCCACCGAATCATATTTTTCCTGAAGCGAAAATTTCGTGTAGGTAGATAAATACCAATAGGAGACGATATACATATGCGCACGGTCATACGTGTGATATGTAAAGTCGACAGTTACACGGTGGTCTGCATGTCAAACAATAAACATTATCATGTTACGTGAATCTTATGACATTATTCACGACTTATTTGCAAGCCACCTTCACGATAAAATAAAATATAGCCATTTATTGCGGGACTAAAAAGAAATTCTGTGCATATCGTGCATGTATATGCATTGTCACGGTGTCTTTAAAATTAAATTAGCGAAATGAGATGCCGAGGATTTCACCACGTAATTTTAAATTCTCTTCAGTATCATTTCATCGATAACATACAATAATTCACGTTTTTTTTTTTATTTCAAAGACACACGTTATTAACGGTACCTATTTTAAACAATTGTTCTTGCGTTATGAAGCAATCTAGAACAAAGTTTTGTATACGCCCTATAGAAAGTTTTCAATTAAGCTATGGAAATTTTTACGATATTCTATTTCTTTTAAATAAATTAAATAAGGTATATTGACATCTATACGAGATAACAATCAATATAATGTATTATGTATGATGAACACCCTATATATATTGTATTGTCAATATTATTTTTTATATGGTATTTAAAAGGAATTTATTTTATTTCACACTTAATTAAAACAACTGCAATTTAATTTAACACCTTTGCAATTATTATTATTTGCGGTGAACTTAACAAAGTTTACTTGATAGTATTCAATTTAATAATTTCTAGAGGTTAAGTAGTTAAATTGATTATTTATTACACTTTTAATGAAGCAGAAATTTTAATTAAAATTATTTAAATATATTGTTGATTTGTTATTGCAAAACTTGGAAAGCTTAAAGCTTTTCATTTTTTATTCCTTGATAGTACTAGATGATACACCTTGATTGTATTATGAAAAACTACAATAGATACAATTTTACTAATTATTTCCAAACATTTTTATGAAACAATCTGTTAATAAATTAGTAATAGATATTAAAAATATTTCATAACTCGGCTCGTGCTCTCGGTATTATCTTGGTTTGATTACGACTTTAATTTAAACTATACCATTTTAGTAGTCTGGAACTGTATTGTCTCAGAGATTAACGATCTAAAAGTTTCTATTATTTTGTTACCTACATGTATTTAAACCTAAAACAATTAAATTACTAATTCGACTTGTCGATTTTATCAGATCTATTATAATACAATACATTCGGTAGTTTGTAAAATAAGCTTTTATAAAGAGGTATTTACAAATAGTGATATGAGCTTAATTCGTATACATATCTAATTGAAATTTGTTCTATTTATAATTATTGTAAATTTATTAATTTAATTGTGAAACTTTCTAATTATTATTATCTGATGCAATCTATAAAACTAAAATTTATTAATAATTTTAATAGAAAGCGGGCAATAATCTATAAGTGGATTGACCTATAACCCCTCGGTTATTGTAATCCACCTACTATGACTCTATGGATTTAAACAACACTTTCAATTTTGCACAAAATTATTGATTACCGAAAGTTTACATTTTTGAGATTTAAATAATCGATATCGAATAGAGCAATTATAGCAAGTGTATTGCTTATTTTATAATAGAAAGTTATCCAATAGCACAATAGCGGTCGGTCGCTTTTTCTAACAAGTTGTCAGTGTTTGTTAAAAAATATCAATAAAAATTTGGCTGAACGATTTCTTATTTAAATGATCAAACTACCTATAAATTAAATCGATATTAAAATTTGCATTTTAAAGGTGACAAAAATATTTTAATGATACAGGTAAAAATTTAAATTACTGTTTCAAGTTAACCTTAGATTGTTTTGATATAGAAAACAAGTTTGTATAAATGTTTTAATTTTTTTTTGGGAAATTTTTGAATAAATTTATATTACCTTTTTATCGCTGCTCTAATTCAACACTGAATTTTCTTTAAAAATTAAGACATTATAAAGTATCTCAGTGATTCTCGTGTGAAGATGCAATAACAGAATATAATAATAAATTGCAGATGTCTCTATATTATTTTACACATATACATAAAATATATATTTTAGAATGTGTCAGTATTGGTTTTATTTCTAGTTTAGATATAACGTATGTATTTATATTATAATGTGCTCTTTTATTTTGGCTTTTATTTTGGCTTTTTTTTTTAAATAATTGTATATATGAATGGGCGATCATATCCTCATATCCGTTTGTGCTTGAAATACCTACATATTTTAAAAATTATTTAAAGAATTTAAATCCCAATTTGTTCAATATTATTGCATTTAATCTGGTACTACCTACATAATGATTTAACTTTCGTTTTATTGTTTCTTTGATGGTATTATTCTTTAAACTTTAAAATAATATTTTCAAACAATCGGAAAAACCCAAAACTGAGAAGTTTGAAATGTAAGTTGTGGGTGCCACTTCTTTTCGTCAGCAATAAAATTAAAGCTACAAAACTTGGTTATATCTTTATAATATTGAAAATTTGATTTATGTACTATAGGTATAATTTAATTTAATAAAAAAATGTTTTAATTAAAACAATTTAATTTATAAGGAAAGAAAAATTATATTTTTACTGGCTGTAAACTCAAAAATTAAACAGATCTGAAAAGGTTTACATTTCTAGAGCAATTTCTGTTTCGCTGGCTGAAAACTATTTCAAGATTTAATTTCCATAATAATTTATTGATAATATTGAAGATATATTATATTATTATGTATTTATAATCTTTCAACTTTTTCGTCCGGCTAACTCAAAAAATTTAATTTTAAAGTAAAGTAATATAAATCGAAAAGTAAATCGACGAGATAACTTTGCCCACATGTAACGGTATCAATTTTATTAATTTTACCAATCAAATCAATAATGAATTTCCAATCTTCTTATTTCAAACTTTATCTTTCCAATCTTCAAATTAATTAAATTATTAATGATTCAAATATTAGAATTTTTATCCAAAAGTTTTTTAACTTGATCCAAAATTATGTTAGATAATTTCAAAATTAAAAATCAAAATTATACACTCAAAATCAAATCGCTTTATTTGTAGAAATATCCAACACAAAATTAAAATCGTCAAAAACTATGAGATAAATTTTGTCTTAAGCGCTTAAGCGGCCATCGTAGCTGGAAAAGACTTAGTTTTCCCACCTAGTTAGTGCAACGTCAACCATGCAGCGGAAAAACTAGAAAATTTAAGATTTATAATATTTAATTTTTTTTCACTGAATGTTTACCAAAATTGAACCTATCCCCAAACGTTAAAAATGTTTAGTAATTTATTTATATTTCACTCTTGAAACTCACGCCTTCATTCAAAGATTTAAGTTTTCCTAAATATTTCTCCATTGATTGTCTAACTGTTACAAAAATTAAATCGTAAAAGTTTTAGATTTTCAATATTTTTATCCGATTTTTAAGAAAAGAATTTACAATTTTCAAATTCTGGCTCACTATGCAGCAGTGACATATGGTGTTATGTACATTTTTAAGTTTTTACCATGTTAAGTCCTAGAATGTTGCGCATACGCGACCACTTGTATTATAAAAATTGATAAGACTTTTGAATTAGGGTTAGCATACATTAAAGTTAGCTTAGACCAGGAGTGGGCAAACGTTTTTCATTATGGACCAAAAAATGTAAGAAATTTCCCGGCGAACCCAGAACAAAAAAACAAACAACAAAATAATTTGAAATCTTACAATTTAAATTATTAATGCTGAAGTTATACAGAAACTTACTTATAAAGAAACTATAATGTTTTGTTAAGTTTGTCTAAAGTTGAGTTGGGTTTAGATTAGATATAAGCTAAATAATCTTTAATTTTGGTTGATTTAGACTAGTTTAGCTTTAAGGTACTTAAAAGCTTATTTGCGATTTACCTTACCGTTAGTGGCGCTCGTGACATTACCAAATGTCAACAACATGACGGCTTTATTACGTACATTTGATATTGTTTTGAGTTTGATTCTGAATTATTTTATTGTAAAACCGCGGCGAAATGATAATTCACAAAATAGTTTGGTTTATAAACAAAACTTTCTATACCAACTATACGTATTAGATTTACTTAGTATTTTCCGGCAGAGTGGAGTTCACTTAATTGAAATCGCGAATATCGCATTGATTGTACTTTTTTTAAATTTTATTCCTTTATCCAATATCTCGCAATAATAGAGGTATAACTATGGTTTTTTTAAATAAGTAAAATTACATATAACTCACTAGTGGATTATGTAACTTTTGAGTAATTCAAAGTTAAATCAATATAATCAAGAACACAACAATGATAGACATGTTTCGACCTTATTAGGTCTCATCAGTATCATATAGTTGCATACTTGAAAATATTGATTTAATTTTTTACCTTATATATAGCATTTTTCGCGCAATGCTATATGTTGGTATCGACCCCCGATTATAAAATCAAAATATAAACACAGGGTGTTCTACGGAGCACTTTCCGAAGGGGTCGAACTGACATGTCATAAGGACAGTACAGGGGGGTGTTGAGGATTGAACCTCACTGAACCAAAATCAAATCAATATTTTCAAGAATGCAACTATATGATACTGATGAGACCTAATAAGGTCGAAACATGTCTATCATTGTTGTGTTCTTGATTATATTGATTTAACTTTGAATTATTACAATTCTCAGTAGCTAGAATAAGCTACGGCCATAATAACCTTAAGGTTATGAGTGAGGTTCAATCCTCAACACCCCCCTGTACTGTCCTTATGACATGTCAGTTCGACCCCTTCGGAAAGTGCTCCGTAGAACACCCTGTGTTTATATTTTGATTTTTTAACTTTTGAGTGGTTTATACTAGTAATAATTTAAATCTTACATTTTAAAACGTCAAATGTCAAAACATTTAATTACATTTTAAACTATTATTACGAGATTATCAGGAATTTTTAAATTATAAAAATAATCCAAACACACATTTTGACTTTTATTTGTCGACATTATTTTCAGAGGTGGAACTACCGGGGTGCGGTGTGTGTACATACACCTTTGGGTTTTCAAACCGGGGGGTCTGGGGGGTATGGAATACCCTCCAGTGCACCAGCAATTATATATAGTTAAAAGATTTTCAGTTCCAGGAATTTAACTTTCTAAAAGGTCTTACAATTACAATGTTCTGAGGAGGATATGGAATACCCTCCAGTGCACCAGCAATTATATTTGTTGAAAAAACAAATTAAAGTTAAAACTCCCCAGCTTTTCACTCTGTTTTATTTATTTATTTTGTTTGTTATTTTACATTTTTCCCCAAAAGTTCTTTGGAATGATAATCTCGTTAATCCCTTTATGCGCACCAGGGATAGACAATTTCGCACACAATTTTGTGCAAAAATCTCAAAATTATGAAGTCATTGCAGTCTAATGCAGCCCTTGAAATCTAAAAATCTAAAGGTCATGGATGAGGGAATAAATATATTATGTATTTTAATAAGAATATTTTATTTTAATATTTTTAAAATTTCAACAAAACAAAACGTAGTCAAATTTGTTGTTTTTTTAAGGTTTATTAGTGGGGGTTGATATCCTGTTGTATCTGCCAACTGCCTTTGCCAGGCAATCTTAGAAAATTAAAAAAAGAAATAGAAGAATTAATCTATGGTATTCTAAAGATTTCCTAAATTTCCCAAGAGATCCTTAGGAAGAAAATAGCATTTTTAAGTTTTACTAAGATTTCTTAGAATTTCTCTAAAATTTGCTTGGATTTCTTTTCAGTTTTGTATATCACGATTTTCTCTTCGGTTTTCCAGTTAGTAAAAAACTAACTGCATCTAGCAGTAAGCATTCAAACCTCTTTTTTCACATATCTCAAATTTTGACTTATACACTTTTTCCTACCCACCACAGAATTTCTCCATCATTTTTCCACTTATTAGTAAAAAACGAGCGGGAAATTTTAAGAAATCCCAAAAAATTTTAGAAAATTTTAGAAAAAGTATCCAAAACACCTTGTGAAGCGGGGAATCACAGAAAATTCTAGGATAATTTAAGAAATTTAGACAATCTGAGAAAATTTAAAAATTAAGAAAAACTCTTCTATATATTTTTTTAAATATTTAATGAAATTAAATTCCTTGTTTGGAAGGAATTCTTTGGAAATCACTGGAATTGCATGGAAATCGTCCTGTATTATTATTGTATATTTTGGACAATGATAGGACTGACGTGCTTATGCACATGCGGTAACGCAATTGGCAATCCAACACGAACCACAAACGCTGTTTAGCCAATCACAAATAATATTTAACCTGGTGCGACGCCGGCGTGTGAAAACTCAGATTGACACATTTTTATTAGTTCCAACTCAAAAGACAGGCGGACTAAAAAGTGTGAAAATTAATTTTGCTGAAATCTCATGTCAATACAGTCTGAAGGCAGAACATGTATTGATTTAATGGAAATTAATACGAAGCAAGTTGTTCTATTTAGCAACCTTGTACTACACACGATTTTAATGGTGCAGGGTATTCTTTTTGAACGCCAGTAAGCTCGAGCATCAGATCATTAAGTTTTGTATAGGTTTTTTCTATTTTTTGCAAAAATAATTAATGACTTTACATAATATAGTACATGTATGCAACTTTATTAATTTCCAACAAATCCAAGTCGGTCATTCGATATAGGTATCCACAATATTTTATTTAGCACAACAACTGTTAATTAAAGTTGCAAAATTTTATCTAAAGAGAAATTGCATTTCAACAAATTTGGTAAACGAGTGGTTATCATGGTTAATAATAATTCTGTGTGTAAATATATAAAAGTAAATTTAATTAGTGGGGATCGGTTGTATTTCATTGTTGGTTGTAGTGGGCGGTTTAAGGAAACAGGTTGATGTTCAAACCATATGTGTCTACACAATTAATACAAAACCAAACAAAAATACTGCATGTTTTATTCATAAAATGAATCATTTACGACCTACGTCAAGCTGATCCTTACTCTAGAATTTTGAGGTTAACAAACGCGTTGCTATTTGATAAATTATTATTATTACTATTATTTATTCTACTATTAAATGATAAAGATCGCCATTGTTGGATATTAACCGAAAATTATGTCACATTTGATGCACGAGGTATATCACTTCATTATTATAAATGTTTCAATCTACAAATACAGTTTTGTTATTTGTTCTCAAAACTAACAGAAATAGAAAATTTTAATTGACTTCATGTATAGATTCTATGTTATATGTAGTATGACAAAGGTCTTAGACAGTGGCATTGCGTGATCCAAAAAACAGTGAGAGCAACATTCTTCTTCTGTGGGAAATGTTGTAACACTAGAACAGGAAAGAGCGACAGAAGTAGACGGAGGGGCTGGAGCACCTCCGGTCCCCGTAGTGCTACGCCACTGGTCCCAGATAATTAAACTTTGAATTTTTTCGTAATGAAAATTTGAAAATTCGTAAGGTCGAGTTTTGGAAGAGATTTATTGTAAAGGAAGTATTACTAGTCGATCGTGATTTTGTAAGTTTTGATGAAAAATTATAATTTAAATGAAAATAAATTAGAAAATAATTTTTAAAGTTATAAATGGGTAGATAGCTGGTACTGGCTGATAACTAGGCATTGTTTATGTTTGGACATACAGTTATTATTAAAGTTAAAGGGTATAGCCGGGTTTATATGGGAAATCTGCCCTTGCGGCCTTTTCGATTCGTACTTGGGGTATCGTTTTGGTATCAAATAAAAATGATTCAGCCAAATTTTCAGCTCTTTATCTTAAACGGTTCTCGAGTTTTTCAAGAAAACCTCTATTTTTGATTTTATTTTTTTTTAAATAGTAAAATTCAAAATTAATGGATGGTGATTTTTTGCCAATTTTTAGGAGTGAAAGACATGAAAAAATACTTTGGTCATGATTATTAAACAAAAAGCCGATTTTTGGCGAAAGAAATAAAATTTAAATCTTATTTTTTAATGCCTTTCTGAAAAGTGTCACTCACCAAATTTTGTCAGAAAATGTCTTTTATACTCCCTTATACTCATGAATTTTGTTAATTTTTTTGAAGTGGTGCAACAATATGACAAAAAGTAAAATTATTTTCTGTAATTTTGCATTTAAATAAACTTATATATTTTTCACATTTCCGGGAGTAAAGTGGTCACTTTACTTCCACTTTTGCGGAAGTAAAGTACTATTTTTTTTTATCTGATATGTTGCATATATATATATAGAGATTCCCACGACAAATTACTAGACGTTTAAGGTAAACGAAGTGGGGCACGAGAGGAAATTTTATTTCTCGGTTTTTTGATTTCTATGTAGTGCCGTTTTCGAATTATTGTAAATTCAAAATCTCAAATTTAGCTATTAACCAATGTAATTTATCATTTGCAGCGAAATTGTGAAAAATAGTATATAGGATGCCGAATGAGTTAGCCGAATATAAGAAATTTATTTATACAAATATCTGCTTTACTAATTATTTTAGAGAAAAAATTTAGAACACAAAAATAATGAAGAAATACAAACTATTAATGAAAATTTAATGCACATACGAATGAGCATTAGATTTCATCTAACTTTTACTTAAATAGTCAAAAAATGGTTTTGAAATTGTTAAAAGCTTTATTTATCAGACTGGCCATGTAAGTTTTCAAGGTAAGTATTTTTGAAAATAGAAATTAAATTGAATTTTTATTAAATGAAAATTTTAACAATTTCAAAACCATTTTTTGACATTTTAAGTAAAATCTAGATAGAACCCAATGCTCTTATCATTCGTAGATTTTACATGTTAATTTCTTAGGTTCGGCTAACTCATTTAACACCTGGTATACACCTCGGGACTAAGGTTCTTTTCATCCCGTTTGCGATTTTTGTACTCGGCTAACACCTCGTGCAAAAATCTTTGCACGCGGGATGAAAAATAGTACCTTAGTCTCATGATGTATAATATACTATTCTATGGTTAAAAAATTTATAAAACTTTTTTTTTACCGAAAATTAATAATTACATTACTTAGAAAACATTTTTAATCGTTTTACTGCAAAGTGATTACATAAAGACCATTAGAAATTATATAATTTTAAAATAGTTTGAAAAAATTTCTAAGTATTGAAAGGACTAACCTTACTCAGAGCAGGATTTTACGATCTATTTTGTATGGAATTATTACATTTAATGTCAACAATTTATGACAATTTTGTTAAACAGTATCGATAATATACTTACTATAATAACTTTTCTGATTGAAATTTTTGTTTCTATTGTTTTAAAACTGAAAAATTATTCCCAATAATACGGAAAAATTATATATAAGTAAGAGTAAAGCATGGAAACAAGATTTTTTTAATGTCTCTTTAATCATTTTTCACATACTATATTATTTTAAGCAGGATATGTTTTAATTTTCTATGGTTTTCTCTGTTTTTTCTCTAGTGATGAGGATATATTTTCAGTAAAAACAAATTTTATACTCTTTTTAACAATAGAAAACATAAAAGTTTGTTTAAATGCAAGATTAAAAAAAAAATTATATTTTAATTTTTGTCATATTGTTGCACCACTTCAAAAAAATCGAAAAATTTATGAGTATAAAGGAGTATAAAAGACATTTTCTAACAAAATTTGGTGAGTGACACTTTTCAGAAAGGCGTTAAAAAATAAGATTTAAATTTTATTTCTTTCGCCAAAAATCGGCTTTTCGTTTAATAATCATGACTAAAGTATTTTTTCATGTCTTTTACTCCTAGGAATTAGCAAAAAAATCACCGTCTATTAATTTTGAATTTTACTATTTAAAAAAAAATAAAATTGAAAAAAGAAAAAGGTTTTTTTGAAAAACTCGAGAACTGTTTAAGATAAAGAGCTGAAAATTTGGCTGAATTATTTTTATTTGATACCAAAACGATCTCCCAAGTACGATTCGAAACAGCCGCAAGGGCAGATTTCCCATATAAACCCGGTTATACCCTTTAACAATATTGTAACATTTTTGAAGAATTGTGTAATTTAGATAAACCCTGGGATTTTTATTAAATACCACAACAATATATTATATGTATTAGTACAGCAGTACAGTAATATAAAATAAATAATAAATGATTGTATCAAAAAATTACTTATAAAGTTACTTTTTCATAGATAGGTACCTACTATGAGTTGAATTTGAAATTCAAATTTACTTAAAACTAGAAAGATATTAGCCGTGTTTCATAAGAAGTTAAATTCGTGTTATTTGTGAATTTCAAGTAGTAAGTTAGTATTAGAACCAAATTTGAAACGTCGTGATGATTCAAGTATCACGTCTTTGAGAGTTGGCAATTTTGCTTATTACTGCATCGATTTATTTGTTGAAAACAAATAGTTTAACATTAATAAAATTTATTGAAGTGACAATGTTAATCAATGAAGCGACAATAACTCATTACAAAATCAATAAGAGCTTAATAGCTTTGATTAAATCTTACTTGGGGATAATTAAATTAGAGTAGCAATTTGTCCTGCATGATTGACTTGTCCTTATTTTGCTTGGATTTCTTTCTATTGTAACGTAATTTTTTGAAATTTTATAACTAAAATTGATTTAATAATTATTTATCTATTCATTTGAAAGTTGCAAATTGCGAATAATACCATAAGGTGGTTGATTATCTATTGTTTTCCACAATAACTTAAAACCGAAGTCATTCCTTGACCTATGTAGACTTATTACATGTAATAAATTGCAAAATTTTCATGTATAATATGTAATTACATAATACAGAAAAATAACACTTTAAAGAAAATGTGCACATAGCTTGGCAAACTGTAATATTAAGTAATTTAATCAATTAAGGTAAGACACTTTTTATTATAACTACGTAAAGATGATGTAAATTTTTTATTGACCGTAAGACTTTATTGTGTCAATAAAGAAATTGACAATTATTTTATAATGGGGATTCAAATGCCAACTAACTAATAATATTACATAAGCGGAATGGAAATCATTTCAAATTAAAAAATTAAGAACGTGTTTATCACATTTTTAATGACTTTAATCTACAAGCTACCAATATTTTACATTATATTTGCTATCTAAAAATATTCCCCAATTAAAGTATTATTATGTTATTCAAATTTAATTTAATTAAATTTAACTTCTGAAAATTCATTTACTTTTATTTTATCGTCCGCTGGAAGACAAGAATTCTAGATAATACTGAAAATAACAGATTCCCCTTCATAACACAAATGAAAATCAAAAAATAGACTTGATTATGTCTGTTTTGATCTCTCCTAATACCGAATACATCAATGGATATCGCTTTTGTTTTATTTTTAAAAAATAAGTCAACGACATTGTCTACATTCAAATTCTTGACAAAGTTCAAGTGACAAAGCAGATTGTTCAATCTGTCATCACTTGTAGTAGAACGAATATATTGTCATGTTAGCCAAATCCGGGTTGGGAAGACCGGTGTGAATGTCAATCGGCATTTAATTAGGAATAAAATTGACCAAATTTGAAGACGAGATTTTAAAATTAATTTTCTATAATGCAGCTGCAATTCAGGTTTAAAAGATATAATAGGTAGATTATTTGGAAAATTAAAAGATATTCAAAAAGTTTAAAATTAGAACATTTGTTCTTGAAAAAGCTGTTTTTTATATATTTTTTTGATTTAAAATTTAAAAAAATAATAATTTGTTTTTCGTAATTCAATGAGTATTTTATTTATGCGAGTAAGAGCAAAAGATGTAAATAAATTAATATTAATTTGAGGTTAAAAAAACTTAGTAGTTTGGGTAAATGGAAAATTGAAATAATTTTGTAAATATTTGAATGATTAAAATAAATTTGTAAATACAATGATGAAATTAAATTTGTATTGTGTAAATTTGTAATTTTGGGTATGAAAGATTTGTTATAGTTTTGTATTATTGAATTTATAATGATCCTAGAAAAAGATAGAATAGAAGAGAAGGAGATATTTTAATAGTTAAAAAAAAATTTAAGAATATATTTTGTGATATTGATAAATTCTGAAATAATTTGTTGTTTTTTGTGGAATTTATAATTATAACAAGATGAATGATTTGTAAATATTTAAATGATTGTTTGTAACTTGTAGATTTATTCCGATGTGTAGTAACGATTTTTGTTGATTTATTGGGTTTGTGACTGGTTTAGGAGTTAATTTGAATAACTCGGAAGAATTTTATAAAGAATGAGATTGTTTTGATGGGATGGCTTTGTGAAAATCTTCAATTTAGCTGGAATTGTGTTAATGACCGGTATTTCAACATATTCAACAGGAAAAGGTAATGTTTTTTTATGTCAAACAAGTTCAAGTCTGACAAAAATTTGTAATATTTAGTAGGTACTTACAATAATTGAAAACAAAAATAATCACTTTTTTCGCCTATCTTACTTTTTATATTTGGTATACATATTTTTAGTTTTTGCTAATTTACAATTTAGAATTTTGTTTGAGACGCTCACTGGCGGCGCGATGGCATTTCAGTAGGTATAAGAAACCGCAACATAACTTTTAGTGCACCGGATTCCCATTTAAGGGGTTTCACCACTTTGGCGTTCGGAAGAATAGGTATACAATGTAATTTTTTTTTCTAAGGCAGCTATTAAGTATATAAATTAATTTTTATTTTACACATTTACATAGTAGTTTTATGAATAATTTGACATAAAAATGAATAAAAAGTATTAAAAATTGATGGAGATATGAGCCATCAAGTAAGACCCTCTTTTGAAAATCCTTAAATTAAAAATTAATTTTTTTCTTATACACAAAGGTAATACCTAAGATGTAGCATAGGGAAAATTTTTTTTTCATTTTTTTGTAGAAATGACAGCTGCTTGAAAAAAAACTACGATTTTTATTGAAATTTTGAGTTTTAAAAATTTATAACCAATGAATGCGGCACCAAATTAAAAAAATCCTATGCTACACCTTAGATAATATTGTTAAGAATATGTGGATCAAATTTTTACAAAATCGGTTAAGTAGATCCTGAGATATTTTGTCCACCAGTTTGAAAAATGTAGTTTTGAGAAAAACTCAAAAGAAAAAACAGTATTGCGTTTGCCTCTTAAATCCAAATATTTTTTTAATTGCTATAAATTGTTGAAATAATTTAAATTTTGAAATAATTAAACGTTTAAAATATTCTTAAAAGTATAAACAATATATCCGGCCAAAAATAAAAAATTCGATTGTTTGAAAACCTCTGGGTGGTGAAACCCCTTAAGAGATTTCCTACGATTTTTCTTAATTTTCCAAGATTTCTTTTAATATTTTGCGATTTCCTTTCACTTGTACACCAGATTTTCCTTGCAAATCCTTCTTCCCCGTATGTTTTATTTTTAGTACAGCCTGTAAGTTTCTCATGTATATACTTATAGTTGATACTTGGCTGAAAAAGAACTGGAATACGACAAAGTTATTTCTTTCTGAACTGTTTTGGGAATATTCTAGGAAAGTTTTCTCAATTTTCTAAGATTTATAGTAATGGTTTTCTTTTTTAGACTAGAAATAAAAATTTTTTCTGGCTAGATTCAGGAGAAACTGCGTTTTCTAAATTTTCGAAAGTGATTAACCGCTCAAAAATCAGAATTTGATTTTAATTCTTGTGTCAAGCGATTTGCCAATGTGAGAGTGGATATTTTTGGTTTTTTATTTTATTTTATGTTAAATGTTCAATATTTGAGTCATCTCATAATTGGAATTTAAATATAATACACAGACTCTTTTGCTTAATAAAGTATTCGTCTTGTTAGTGGTGTTTTTTATTTATTTGACTCAGATTATAGATTTCTGAGTAAATCACGACTCTAGCTCATCGTTGGAGCATAGCTATTGAATGGCAGGAAAACAATAGTTTTTTTGTAAATAATTGGAAATACCTTATGGTAAACGGTTTTGCACTCTGGACGACTTGAACAGTGGCAAAGAGTGCAAAACTGCTTCACTTGCCTTTACTTAACAGAAGTAAAATAAAACTCAACTAAATATAATTATTAAGAAGGAGAAAAAATTAAGAAATTAAGAAATTTAAAAATAAAATTTTAAATTATGAATTTAATATTAACCGTATGTTATATGGTGGCTGTATGAAGTTTGACGTTACTTTTATTTGCACCTAGATTTATACAATTTATTTAAAATAAAATATTTGAAATTTTATAAGAACAAACGATGATGAACTATAAACTGCAATATATTAGTAATAGTAGTAGTACTTAGTAGATATAGCCCAAGTCAACATTACTGGTTTTGAGGCCAATATCATTGTCGATATAGTCAGAATGAGACAATTTTTTCATTCTGACTTAGATTAAATATATTTTTATTTAATTTTATTTCAATTTAAATAATTTATTTTTAAACTACCTACATACAGTTAAGAAAAAATAAGGAAACTTAAGTTTATATAATAGGCATTGCTTTTCATTATGAGATATTGTGACCCTGTTCCACTTAAATCAAAGGAGCATTATTTATTAATATCTCATTAGATTCAAAACTTTTTGTTCCTGGGTAATCGTCAAAATTTAAAATTGAAATCGCAGAATGATTCCGTTTAGTGAACAACACTGTAATATTCATTCCTCACTTGAGGTGATGAGAAGTAAACAACTAACTAATGGAAAGTTCAAGTTTCATGGTACGCTTCGATTCTATCAATTGAATCAATTAACCCAGAAGCCAGCTAAGTCTACCCTTGCAACGTAAAAGAAACTGGATTTTAACACAAATTTACATGTAATTTAAAGCAAGACATTCATTACGTTGCTCTAATACATGTAAATGCTATGAAAATTTCAAGTAAAGTTTGATGTTATTCAAAACGTGCACACCTACATGCTATTATTTTGATGCGGTATATACTTTACATTTTATTAGTGAGTGACAGTAAACCTTTACGAAATTAGTAATCGTCTTTTGGAAACGAGTGTCAACAAATTGCAGTTTCTTGCAAATTGAATTGCTATTCAAAAAGCAGTCAAATTATGTAAAGTATCGCATTTACAAATAATGCATAATGTAAAATGTATACTAACACAGATTTTTTAAAAGTTCACACGAAAAAAAAAATTGAACTAAAATGAAATGCACGAAATTTAAAATAGACTCTCATAAATTAGTATTATTATTTATAATGTAAATGCTGATAATTACCCCACAAAAAAATTAATTAAAAAAAATTTGCTATTCCATTTATAGGTAGAACTATAAAGGTATTGTCTTGGGATGTATGTTCCAGGCTGATTTACAGGAGCTTAAAAAAAGTATATGTTTTTCTGTGCAGTGGTTTAGATCCCACGTTAAGCTCAAGGCTGTAAGGATTCATGAAAAATTAAATAAAACAACAAAACGCGATTCAAAGCAATCGTTAATTCTTTTCCGTTAAGAGGTTTTTTGAACTCTTAATATTAGTTTACTTTTTGTTTAGCAAATTATCACTTATTTAATGCTGAAAGGATGCTGTGTTTATTAAGAACAGTTTTACGACTTGCGGCTTGTACGACCTTTAAACTCTACATTGAATTATAAGGTATTTTATTTATTACACGACCATCTTTTGATGTGGGTCGATTTATTGTTTTAGCTTTGAAAGATCCAAAAATTCGAAAGTAATCAAGTTCATCAGTCTATTTTGAGTCTTATTTCAATAAATTGCTATAATTTGTATTTGCCATTATAGTTTGGCGTCGTAAAATCATAATAATATTATTAGATAATTTATGTATACATTTCGAAAAATAGATAACTTAATTTTCAACTGGTAAGTTATTGCGTATCAATATATTAACACCGAATATTTATAATTCTCGATATAATAAAAATAATTTATAACCAATAATCCATTTACACCTACAAAACTACTTAGAAACTTTTCCAGAGATAAATAATAATATTTTATTTATAAAAAAACTTAAGCTGTCAATAAATAACGATTAAATAAAATTAATAATAGGAGTGGTTAGTTTATGTTTGTAAACATATGGATTATACAAAAACGCTATTATAATTATTATTTTTATTACTTACTGAAAACTTAATAATTTAGAATTACATTTTATGCAGATTTTTATTAAAATATTGGTGCGGATTTGTTGCTACTTACATTTTTGTATTATTTTTGAATGGTTCACTCTAAATTTGAAGTAAGTTTTCTAAAAGTTATTCTCAACTCAATAAATTTATTATCTTTAATTGCACTGTAAAGAAGGAACGCCCAAATAAATAATTTCAAAATCTCTCTGCATATAATAAAATTATTAATATAAGGAGGATCTTCGCAATAAAACAATATATTATTATATCATATTACATATTAAAATATTTACACAATTGACAATTATGTGGGATTGCAACAACATCAGATAACGAATAAAGAATTAATTAAAATTTAGATAGAAAAGAGACTTCGAAGAAAATTATTGAAGAAAAACTAATAGAGATCAGAAGCTTTAAATGCTTCCGATAGACAAGCGGTCAGCCGACTGAAAATTGAATTAAGTATTAGGTATATTTTACAAATTAAAATTTCTAAAATTATTTGCTGTGCTTATTAATCCACTACGATTCCCACGTAAGAGAAAAAGGTCTACCAATATGCCACAAAATTGTCTAATTTTATAAATGAAATTATAAATTGAATTTTTGAGGCTAACATTATACAGCTATGTGTCTTTTTATTTTGTAAGAACAGAAATGTTTAACATGAGAACTGCTTATTGATTTGAAATAAATTCAATCAAAATAACATAAATTATTCGATTTCCTGTGCAAGAACAATCACAATAACTGTAACAATTATTTATAATTGATAGTATTTCGTCGATGGTAATAAAGCTTATCTTTCGGATTGCAAAGTTAGTTTATTTGTATCATGAAATAAAGCAATCATTAGGTTCACATGAATGTATATTATTAGAAAAAAATTGAAAGTACTTAAATCCAATACAAAATGGATTATACTACTATCCTTTCTCATACCAATACAATTTTTCAAATATCTCCGTGAAGATATCAAATATAATTACTATGAACACATAAAGTATAATACAAATTTGAATTCCGGATTTACTTACAACTGATACCACAGCTGATATTAGAAGTATCTCCAAAATAAAATGAACTAATCGTATTTCAAAGCAAATTAGCAGTATTTTGATTTTTTTTGTTAATTTTTGTATTTACGTTGTACCCGGACACGTACAACGCTTTTCTTTGATATCTATAATGAACATCGAATAATACCAAATATATTTTGAATAATAAATATGATTATCAATAATGAGCTAAAAGATACAAATAAATCTTATTATATGGATTTTGCAATCCTATACAATTAAATGTTGTAAAAAAATTAATTATTGAAAGTGCTTACTGTTCATTAAAGCGAAAAATATGCAAATTAAGTGAATAGCTTGCTACACATGTGGCACAGGTGTTTCGAATTTCGGATTCTCATCAGGCAAACCTGGAAAATATTACTAACGCGCACAGTATTCAATTCAATATGATAGAAAAACACAAAATTCAAAATTCAATCATATTTATTGTATTTTCAAGAGCTAATAATTTTAATTAATAATATTTTTTGAATATTCCAATGGGACAATAATAATTTAGCACCAAAACCTAAAGATTTCTCGTCGGAGGTAAAAAATGTATAAACTAAACTTATGGATTGGGTATATAAATAAAAAAGAGAGTAACCTCGTGTTAAATTCAAATTAACGAAATTTATCATTGCCAATTTTTAAACCGTTTCACATTATCTGGTATTGTTAAATCAGATAAACCCATGTTATCTATACTGTTATGTTACTTCGGTTATCCTACCAGCTAAGAATTGTAATCGAAGACTACATGAAATTCGTGGATACTTAAAGACGTGGGTGTAACCTAGTTTAATCGAAGATGTGAAACCGAATCTGCAAAATAGAAAGTGCTACCTCTCATTCATTTAGATTTATTTTTATGTCACTTAAATTGAAGAAATTACACGACTTGCGGAAGTAGATTTTCGTTTCCAAGTTTTCCTAACTGTTACGTTTCTCGTATTGTAAAACATAATTTTTCAGAAGGTTTGCGCATGTCTCCTCTGCTGAGAGACAAAAGCCAAAGTTATGTTACGCTTCAGTTATTTTAAAAATATTGCAAAAGTAAGAAGAACCATTAAAGCGTCCGTCGTTGCTGCAAGTGTTTCTAATTATGTTAATGTTTCTGCAATTTGTATCCTCTAATAACTGTTAATGCATCGAACAAATTGCCATTTAAGGCAATTCTTATTTTATATCCTTTGTAAAATGTTTACCTCATACTAGCATTTATATTTCGTAATTGAGAGCTTTTAATACTTAAGTGTAGTAATTAATTAATAACGCAAATAAATAAATAATTTATTTGTTTGTCATAATGAGATTTAATAGGACAAAAAATCGGAATTAATTTTTTATTATCTATAATTTAATGTTAAATATCTACTAACGACTATCTAAATTTAGTCAAACTTGTTACTAATCTGGTCAAGTGGAAAACGCGAAACGACCGATCGCAATGTTACTGTTCTTGATTTTATGCATTTAATTCATCAAGTATCAATTTACGTCCGTAAACTTTTATACTGCAAATTGTTTTAAATAAATATCCTCGAAAAATGTTGATTATTTTTACAACGGTAATTCTTATATGAATTTTTTAAATTGCTTTTGCGACTTGTCAAAATCACTATTTGGCTTTTAGTAGACATTAATTTATTAAACTGACACAACATTACCATGTTGCAAATTTAAAAACCCATCGTATAAAATGCAAAAAAGTCGCATTCGAGTGCATACATTTCAAACATTCAGAATAAATAAAAAATTGCATTTACATAACAAGATGGAAAGTCTTTGTAATCGAAGTTTAAGTTTCGAATTTTATTTAAAAAACAAAATTTAGCATCGCTTTGCCGCATACGAAATACATATTTTAACATTCCAAACAGAGAAAGAAGTTAAATTTGCACGGCGAATCTTGTAAAATTGTTAAAAATAAATATACTTCGTGACAGTGGGTAACAAAATGTGAACTTGACAACTTGACGGAAAATATCTTTTTAAACTGCTTTCAGCTGTAATTGTTTTTCAATTTCAGGGTATGATATCTTGTCAAAATACGACATTGCAATTATAAGCACTAATTTTAAATTATTTTATCCTTACAACTTTATTATTAATTTACATTTATGCAATCTGTTTTCTCAAGAAATTTCCAATTATAATGCTATATCGAATAAGTTAATAAGAACAAAACTATTTTTATTTTTATTTAAATTTAAAAAAAAATGGCCACCAGTGACAGCACCAAAATAGGTTAATCTTATATCGATCAAATTTTATGTGTATTCTATTACAGCAGAAACGTTCCAGTTTGCATCTGAAAGACTACTAATCGAACAAAGACGTGACTATCATAACCCAAAATCACCAGCAATCGAGCAAAAAACGTGGGAACATAAAGCATGGAGAGTTAACACTTAGAAAACCAAACACGGGTCGAACTATTCTTTCAGTAGGTATTTAAATTTTATACGTCCAAGTTAATATGTGCCGGTGGCGTTTCTAAAAGAATTTTTATAATAGAGAATCAAAAATCATTCAGTATGCTCATCGAGGTGACATTCAAGTCACTTCCGCCTCGATACTTCATAAAGGATCGCAATCTTTAAAGAAACCGGAAGTTAATGTATATAATCAACATGCATGATTAAAGGTTAATTTTTTTCTTCAATCAAATTGCAAGCTTTAAAAATAATATAATCCGTTCCATTGCAACGGTGAGCGTAGATATAAAATTATTTCTCCAAAAACAGTTCCCATTTCAATTATGAAATTATGATTTAATCTCTTAAAACTCACACGGCACAAACAACAACTACTTTTTCTAAAAGTTGCGATTTAAAAATGTTAGACTTTTTTGAATATCTGAATATATTAAATTTTGATCAAGAAAAAGGTAAACTTAATATTATAAAAGTTTGCATAACTCAAGAAGCTATAGAAGTTAAATAAAATGTTAAGATTGAAAGGTGCGATTTTATAAATTTCTTTTCGGCTACAAAAATAAAATGTTAGGTAGGTAGATATATTATTTATGAATGTCTTATTAAATAGTTTTTAATTAATACTTTGTTGTAGATTTGACGTAGATATTCTATTAAGATATTACTTTTTGGTGTAGGAGATCGAGAGAAATAATTGTAACCTCGAGCATTACGGCATTTACAATAATTTTTAACTTGTTTATACAAACAAATTAAATAAGCAAATAAAATCGATTAAATTAGAATGATGTCTCCATAAAACTAATAGTTACAATATGCTTTGAAAAGCGAATTGACTTTATTGAAGTCTTTCGCGGACGCTCAATTAAAATTAAGTGCAAGTCTAGAAATTGCTCACTTCAATAGGTGAGGAGCTCTTTTCAAGTTTGCAATGCACAGAATGCTTTTATATAAATGAAATTAAACTTAATTAAATGAATGAGTTCATTGGCGATGTGGTTGTTTCACAATTTAATCAATTACGTATTATTTATGAAATATAAAAATTTTAAATGTGAAATCCAAGTGAATTCATATAAAACTATAAAACTTGACTTGGATTAATAATAATTATATTCTACCACGCAAGCAAGTACATGATGTGCAAATTTATTTTCTATAGGATGTTTAAATTCAAAGGGGCTTAAAGTCTAGTTATACCTGATAACTTTTGGACGGATCAAGACGACAGGGTTGAAGTTTGAGTGTAGAGCGTTAACTGCTCCCACAGGATTTTATTGATACGACCAAAAATTTTGACATTAAAATGATGCAATAAAGCTGAAGATTAACATAAATTTTACCTTTCGATTTTATAGTTGAGATATTTTACAAAGAAGTCTGTTGTGCTTATTCCGTTGACGGTATGTGTGCTTGTACTTATAGGCGAAGCCCATCGTAGTTGACTTCTAACCGTACAACTACAAACAATAATTAATAAATAGATTTAAAATTGGATTTCGTTAATTATAGCCGAATTTCATTTAAAAATTTCGTTTTTCTAGATCTGTCATTTTTGAGTTCGAGCAGTTGAAAGGATATCTTTCAAATTTCGTGGGTGTATAGATCCGTGTTTTTAAGCTCGGCCGGCCTACAGATATGTTTTTATAAAGAGCGTGAGTCCGGATACTCATTCGTTTCAACGTTATTTTCTTAAATCTATTGTTTATTTAGGGCAAATGATTTTAAAATAAAATAATAAAATTTGCAATTTTAAAATGTGTTTAGCCGTAACAACCTCGGTTGTAACGTTTAAATTGCTAATAAATTATGCAAAAAGATTCTTTTATAACATAAAGACACGCTATGGCTAAAGCTAATCTTGTGGAAACAGCCAATGGAATGATCGTATTACGTTTATATGGGCTCCTTTTTTACCAGAATTATTAAATTTTTTTAATAATAAAATTTCATTAAAAAGCTCTTTAATTTGCGGGGACTAAAACTACTTCTTGAATTTTTAAGGATTTTTAAGTCATTATAAGTCATCTTATCAATTTATCTACTCACCGTTCCTATAGGATAGGGTGTAGGCCAGGTGTGGACAACATATCAATCGGGATCGATCGGTCGATCGCGAAGCAATTTTTAGTCGATCATTGCCACGGGCACTAGTCGTGTTTATAATAAACCGGGGAGGAAACTGTTGAGGAAATTTGATGTACAAGTGAAGGAAATCTGAAAAAATCTAAGGAAATGTTAGGAAATTTTAGGAATTCTAAGGACATCTAGGAAATCTTAGAAATTACATCTGTGGTACTAAGGCAGAGCCCCATATGTTAAGAAATGTAAAAGCGTATGATATATCAAACTTATCAAATTATTTTTACTACTCGTAGAAATTTTTCGATAATCCATATTATATAGGATGGTAGATAACACTTTGACGAATTTTGTCTTATTATTGCTTATTGATACAAAATCTGAATTTCAGTGACCTCGCAAACTTTAAAAAGCGCTTCTTGAAAAATCATGCTTTGACATAATGGGGTTCTGCCTTAATACCACAGACTTGTGATCTTGCTTTTTTAACTTTTTCGAAAGGAAATCATGAGATAATCCAAAAGAAAATTCAAGGAAATTTTAAAAAATCTGAAGAAATTTTAGGAAATCTAGAGAAATCGAAGAAAACATCGTAAATGGAAATCTGGTTTACAAAAATTGGGTCTGTGGTTTTTCATCGACAGAGGTATATTACGCAAGTAGGGAATGCAATACCGGTATACCGAATACCGGTATTTTTTGGCTATTTTGCGATACCAAAAAAGCGGTATTTTTGAATATGTAATACCGGTATTTCGGTATTTAATTAATTTGTAATAAATTGATTAATATTATTTTTATATCAGGAAAAATTATTAAAACATTAAACAATTTGAATATTCTAAGAATTGTATGTTGAGTATAATGTTAGGTATTTGGAATTATCTATTTAACAAAAAATTGGATTATTATGCGCTGATAAAATAGTATATAGGGGAAATAATGACGATTAAGAACAGAATATAAGGAGAGTAGAAAAAGAGTAATAGAAGAAAAACAATTTTAAAGAACACAAAAAATCAGCAGATAATACGTCCGTATGGTTTTCTTTCTGGCATAACGAAAAAGATAATCAGGGCAAATGCAAAAAGTGCTCAAAAATGATTAAAGTTGTTGGTGTACTAGTAGTACTAGTCTACTAGTAGAAAAACAGCAATGCATAAAGAATTTGAGTGACAGTCACGGTCACAAACAGATATAAGAAAGCTTATTAAAAAAGAAATGGGACTATATGCTATATGAAGACGAAGAAGTTTGAGGGAAGTACTTCGAAATAGTGTATGCTTATCATTTAACAATTCCACCCACCAGTGTAGAATCGGAAAGATTAATTTCTGCGGCAGGAAATTTTTGCACTAAGGTAAGCTCCCGACTAAATAATGAAACAATTGATGCTTTGTGTTTTTTTATGATTATATTTTGAAAATTTGAAATAATAAAATATTTTTTTTGTCATGTATCTTTTATCTCCTAGTTGAATTTTTATTTTTTTTAATTCCGGTATTACATGCAAATTAATACCGAATACCGGTATTTCAATTTTGGTCCGGTATTACATTCCCTATACGTAAGTTTGACCCCACAAGCCTTTAATATCTTGCGCTCTTATCCTCGGGTTTTGCAATTGACCTTTTTTTAAATTAGAAAAATTTATAAAAAAAAATGAAACTTATTTTAAATAAAAAGTAAGACGATTAATAATTAGATAATTAAAACTCCTGAAAATAAATTTTTCGATACTAAAATTTCTTTTTCTTTTTCTACTTTTACCTTAATAAATATACTATTCAAGTACTATTACTTTTTATATGTAAAAAGAATATTAAAATTAATTATTATATTATAAGTAGTAGTATGGCGTAAAGCCTACACCGACCGAGGACCGACTGGGAAGCGGGTAACCGCGGTTCAAATCGTGGTCGCGTCGAATACACTGCTGTGATCTAAAAGCCCAAGATAGATCTGTGGGCTGTGGGCAAGGCAACGGAAAACCTCCCCATTAATTAAATTTCCTAGTATGTCATCTTGGCTTTAGCCAAGTTTGATCGCCAACTCCCATTGAAGGCACGGCACCTTAAGAAGAAGAATATATTATAAGTTAAAAGAAGAATAGGTAGATCGTGAAAAAAATTTGAGAAGCATAGTCGATCGTATATAATGAAGTTATCCGCACCCCTGGTATAGACAATACTATATGACCTATATTAGGCGAGCTATATAGCTTTTTTACAAATCGTAAAATTTAGACAGTAAATATGTTATATAAACAAGGAAAGTATTGGCAGGGTGCAAACATCAGCGCAACCACATAACGCCACCGTTAGTTCTAAATTTTCTATTGTAGTAATGCAGTCAAATGCTATTTTCTTATTAAAAACTTTTTTTTTTAATTAAAAAATGTAAATAAACAAAATTAAAGACCATGCAATTTGCAACAAAAATTCTCTATAAAGTTTGGCTGTAAAATCGACTTTTATATGAAAAAAAAACGGCATTAAAATGTTCAATTTAACTTAAAAATTAAACTTAAAAAGTTCCCACTTTTTTGCACAATTTGTCCACAGCGTTCGCTGGCGTCTGTTTTAATACCCCTACTATACACTTCGCACCCTGCCAATAGAAAAGCAACATTTTTCCAACAAAAACACATTCAAAGTGAATCTGGAATTGGGAGTATAATTAAATATATGGGGATATGGAAAAACATTATAAGCATCCTTAGGGCTAAAATTCATCCTGCGTAAAAAAGTTCTGTGATTTTATAGTGAATATGTAAAGAATTGTATGTGGAAGCTTCGTTGAGTGGCCTTACAATTTGCTACCCCCCTCCTCCTCCTCCCAAAAAAGGTCTTATAAATATTACTGAACATAGAAAAATTTATTTGTAATAATTAAATTTAAATATTTTTTTAAAAAATGAAGAAATTGCCGCCCCTAAAAATAAGCCGTTCGGGGAGGCCCCCTCCTAGATACACTAGTGATAATATAGATTTTTCATTTTAATAAAAGATTTCAATACAAAAAAGTTTCATTTCTGAAAATTACAAATTATTAGATTTGGAAAAACAGTTATTCAATTTTATTTACTTAAACAAAACTTAATACAAATCCCTAATAATTGAGATATTTTACAAAATATGGGATACATCAATATAATTAGACGTTGAAATATAGCAATGTATATTATTGCTATGTAAATTTTTGAAATCGAATTATTATTATGTATTGCCCTTTTTCGATCTCGATCTTTAAGTTCTCAACCATAAAATTTTCAACGAAAATTTTCCTTCGCCCCCCTCGAGGACCAACCGAATTCCCAATCTTCGACCCCTCAGACGAAATGTGCCCGTCAGTTCAGCACAAAAAATCCACCCAAGGTGACAGCTGATAACTGACAGCACCAACGATAAGCCAGGCCGAAAACCAAACAATTCCTCTTCCCCTCATGGGGCCTCCAGAATTTTGCTCTACACGCTGGGAAACGATCAACCAGCTTTTTTTTACTGTAGATACCCAAGATGTTAATCTAGCTGTAATTATTGCGGAAAGCGAGGGAAGTAAGTTCTGAAAAAGTTACAAAAAAATCAAAAAAATAATCTCTGCAATAAGTATGCTGCCAAGCGGCAGTTGCAACCGAACACCAAAAAGTCGCAGCTACTCGTCCCAATTATTATCCTTAGGAGAAATATAACTAAGAACGAGCAACTATACGCTAATTGTCGAACCAAAATAATTAAATAAATTTAATTATTAAATTAAATATTAAACGTTGTTAATAATATTTAACGTTGGAAAAATTTGCGAGCGAAGATAAAGCTATCAATAGATAGCAACTCGCAATAAAGTTGGTTCCATAGAAAATAATTTACCATTGCAAATTATTTAAAATAATAATCGGTTATTCGGAAACAATTACGGGATTTTCAGTCAGTTCAAAACCAAGGATCGAACATCGTCAAAATTAGGTGTCTCCCCACGAAGTTTCAAAACAAAAAGGAAAGCAACTTACTCAAATTCAACGAGCACATGAAAACACTTTCACACTTACCGAAGTTTACATCAAAAATCCGTCTTGCGTTCTAAAACGCAAGCTTACCCCCCCCCCCTCAAATCAGATTCTAGGCAGGGACGCACTCAGAAAATAAAACAAATTATTAAAATTTGTTACAGCGTTCCAAAATGAATTATTAAAGCGTCGTTCTCAGCAAATTAACGCTACGTAATTTAGACGTCAATTAATAAAAAAGATGACATTAAAACCTTTCTCCCAGGGAAAGAGGCTTTGTTCAGGAGTCAACAGAAATGGTTGAAGAGAGATACATCGATGAAAATGAGGTTTTAAATAAGAAGTTTAATATTTTTGTATTATTTTTTATTAATTTTAAAAACAAAATATTATTACATTGTCAAAAGTGAAATCTTAATCATGTGGTGAAAATTGTATCAAAATTTTCTAAAATTTCTAAAATTTCAAAAATTATGAAGGAATAGACAAGTATACAAACAAACCTACCTACTAATTATTTGCGATTTACCTACTACTGTTGATGGCGCTGCTAAGTGTGAACAACATGGTGGCTGTATTACGTACACTTGATGTTCTTTTGAGTTTGATTCTGAGTTATTTCATCTTAAAACTGCAACTGCAGTGAAATGAAAATTTACAAAATAGAGCACCAAAAGAATGCAAACGTTTGGTTTATAAATAAAACTTTCTATACCAACTGTACATATTAACTTAATATTTAGATAGATTAATATTTCAGATAATACATTGAAAATTAACTGCACGTCATAGAGTCCTAAATGCATAAACTCGCTCTAGTTCATCGGAGTTCAATTTTAATGTATAAAAATAATCTTTATTAAGATTATTGGTATGATCGATAAGATTAATATTGTATATTTTAATACCGGCAGGTAAATAAATAAATTGTTAATTATAATGTAAACGTAAGCTTAATCCCAACGAGTGCAAATTCACCAAATTCAACTTTCTTGAATTCGAACATGCAAATTTGAAAAAATTTACGATTGACGTTAATGCGAATTCATAATCTATATTTATACTTAAAAAAAATATTATACATTATTTTTCAGCTCTCTGTTCTTATAGATATTAACAGTTTCAAATGTTTTCGAATTTTATTAACTTATTTTGTTATTAATATAAAAATAATTTCAAAGCATAATTACATAAACTAAATTATTTCAATACATACAGGTAGGCACTAACTTAATACAGGTTAATAAAATTTAATGATTTTAATACGAATTATTATTAACTGCTGATTTTATTGTAGTTTATAATTTATGTGCATAAGAACGACAGAAATGATGGTTAATTAAATATTTTTTACTAGTGAAAATGCGGAAGTATGTAAATTTATCTACAGTAAAAAATATTTATAATAATATTTCTTTGATTTATGTTTTACAATTTTTTTCTTTATTGGTATATCCGAACATCTGTAACTTGATATTGCATCCGGGTCCATTGCTGCCTATCGTCGTGTTTAATATTTAAATTCGACCTATTTAGTTTTTGGTATAAAAGGTAGAGCAGGATAGCTTAAAAATTTTGCTGTCTGGGTGTCTCATTCATGGGAACAAGTGGAAAAAGCTCCCGCAGCCGTTTCCGTTGCCGGTAGTAGTTCAAGAGGGTTGTGTGGTTATATTAGGTCGACAGGTCTATCGCTCTATATTTTAACCAGCTGTATTTATCAATAATATTTTTTTTAAATAAACGAATTTCATGTTATATCAATATTACTAATTTATTAAAATAATCACGTACAATTTTCTCAAAAGCTTCTACCGCTTTGCTCCACGATGTATTATGTAAATTGTTTAATTAAATGATTAACATTTCTTTATAAATTAATTTAATCTTTTCTTTTTTTTTTAGAAGAAAAGTTTTATTTTTCTTCTTAAACTGTACGTCACAGCGGTGTATATTTGAACGATTAGGAATAGAACTGCGATTTCCCGCTGCCGCACGATTTACGCACTGTTGAAAATTTACAATTTATACCAACGAAGTACATTTGCAGGAAATTAATTAAAAATTATCTTTTGGAAAAATCAATCATTTGCCCATAAAAATTTGAATACTCATCTTTAATTAACCTTAAAGTGACTTACTTTAATGTACCACTTAAATGAGCTACTGACTTGATAAGCGCAGTTCTATAAATTAAGTATCGACGTGAAAGCAATAAAAATTTTAAGTTGTTATTTAAATGCTGCCGATTACTTAACAGTTTTTGTCACACGGCAATTTAATTCAACATTCCTAGGTCACACGACAGGTGATTTTACATAAAATCTAAGTAATCAATTTATACGTTAATCGTTTCGGCAGTTTCGCATTACCTAATGGAAACATCTGCCTGCAGATGAAAATGCAAATTTATTATGCATTGCTAAATTTTATCAAAAAATTTATCTTAGAAATTGGTAAGATTATTTTTGAAGGTGACCAGTGCGTCCGTTATTTCCGTTTCCCGTGTGATCAGAAAGGGGCTATAGATGTTCCCAGGATCCGGTCACGCCCTGCATGACCCAACATCCCTTTAAAGTTTGTATCTTAAGCAAGAAAATACCTGCATGTTTTGATCCAGATTTTTTAACCTGATTTCGATTGCGTATTAACCCGACCTGTCTGAGTTGAGTGTATTCACGGATTACACCTGTTTCAAATATACTAAGAATTAATATAATTTACCAACCTATTACGACCGTTAAATTTACTTTCTTTCCATTTACTTTAACATCTAGACAAATTAAATTTTAATTGCCACTATACTATGATAAAATGCACTAAATGGAATAATAACTTTGAGGAAAGTAATACTAAACTGTGTACTTGAAATACATCAACAAAAGCATAAGTTATTCGAGCTGTATTTAAATGAGCACATCTCCATCTGATTATAGCAAAAATAGAAATTTATGTAGACTTAGACATATGGATATAAGCGTACATATTTTCTGCTGGCGTGCTGTATATCTTTTTCTAAAATCGCAATTCCATACTGCGTGGATCACCCGCTACAGATTTACAAGTGCATATTATCGTGGAGCTACTATTCTACATTAGCTTCCGGATTTTGATTTCCAAGTAACCATTGTAATCAATATTAATTTATTAATAAATTTAAAATATTATACTTTTAATTGATTTTTAATGCCAGATGCGCTATTTTATACTTTTAATAATTTAACAGTGCGGGTGTACACAGACATACAATACATACGGTGTAGGTGACCTATGTGGGCGATTTTTGGTATTAATTTGAACTTTTAATTTGATACTCGTGGTAAAAAATTGTATTTTTATTAGTGTAAGATCATTTTGCCATATTCACTATTTCAGTCGCTTAGATGCAAAAGCCGACATGTCAAAACTTTTTTAGAAAGGAGATTAATTCTATTCTAGCAATTAATTCTTAAAGGCTTCTGACTACCCCAGATTTTATCAATTGATTTTTATATTTTGATCTATGGGTAAGAAACTATGCTAAAAAAAATCATTGCTTAATTCGGTTAGATAAAGATTTTGTGAGTTTTTCTGCATTATCTAGTTTTATATTTCACTGGACTTGTCGGGTTTTGCATTTAAGCGACTGATTTAATAGCACCTTAACACTAACCTTCAAAACTTAATTTTGAAATACTTCAGTATATTGAAAAAGTTCCCAAAGCATAACACATTTTTGGAATTTTTTTGCTTAATAAAAATATCCCCTGCAAAACATAATAACCTGCAACTGGCATAAATTTATAAACCACTGTTTTAATCTATAATTTAGCTTTTACGTGCACTAAATCTGCAATGTGTTTTCATTATCTAAATTGTTTTGTATGCTAACTAGCAAGGGCGTTTTCAATAAAATAAATATAATGATGCATAAACCTATAATTTATTTCAACATTTAGGTAGAAGTTTACCCTTATTATTTTCATAACAAGGTGAGCGCAATTGAAAGAGATTTAAATTATAGGTTAATTAAAGCGTTGAATTGATATTTTATTTGGCCATTCAACTAACAAGAACATGTTTATAATTGAAATGAAATTTTTAAATATCGGTTTCCCATGTCTGTAATTATTTATACCATTTAAAACGTTTATATTATCTTGTAGGTTTACAAGCAATGAAAAATAGAAAGAAAAAAAGTGTTTTCATGAGAGTTGACTTATTTTGTATGCACCGAACTATACAAGAAAATTTGTAGTTTATTACTTCCGAAAGTTTCCTTTCAACTACAAGCTAGCGTTACAAAATATTTTTACCTTTAAAGAAAAGAAAAAAGAAGTGTAGAAATGAAAAAATCGAAAAACATAATACCGAAATATATGGGTATTTTACCCAACAGATGAATATAGTATGGAGACACCGGAAATCTTTTAGGTTGATTGACGTTTGCAAACCTGAATCTGCATTCAACCTGCTTCTCGCATTTTACGTGTTTATAGGATATTTCCGTTTCTTCGTCTGCAATAGCAGGTATATTGGAAGTTGTTTCGAGATTTAAGAAGTACAATTTATTTTATTTAACTTTTAAAATTAGTAGGTACATAATAATAATTAGAGTTTATTAATAAAAAAAAAATAAAAAAATAATAATAATAAATAATAATAATAATAGTTAAATCGAGATAAAGGCTTAAAAATAAATATTCAAAGGCGGCTTTGATAATGCAGTATAGTCTATTTTCATTATCAACATTATCACTTACTTTTTAAATTTTGAATTTAAAAAAAAATAATTTTTATTTGACAATAAATTACACAACATATTTTGCAATCCTAATAGTAATTTCAGTAAATATAAAGTAATTTAACTAATCTTGTTGTTAAAAATGCTACTTTATCTACCCTTGCGGTTAAAATGTCACTATTACTTTTAGCATCAATTTTCCTTTATTAAAAATCTTTTTTAAGGCAGAACTGAAAACTTTTGTTTTTCTATTTTACAATACGAACTTAAACTGAGCTCATCTAAATCATGCTTTTATTGTAAAATTAAACCTTATAGATACAAAACACAGATGTAAATTTTAAGGGAATAACCACTGCTCTTTAATCAATCACATGTCAAAAATAATGAGTCATTCCATACCTTCCAGACTCTCCCGATCATAACATCATAATTGGTATAAATCAGTTAACAATCATTTAAAAAACTGCCGAAGAAAAATCAACTGACCTACGCTTTATTAATTACCTACATAAATCAGAAATTCGGGCGGGAGTCATATCGCTAGTTTATAGGGGGGCCAAAATATTTATAAACATTAAATTATTTTATAAAAAAAAAAACATAATTTTTTAAACGCAAACAGCGGCAGATCTTATAGAGATGACTTGGATCAGCCAACCAGTAGTTTCGTGACCGCTGACATACATAGTTGATAATTACGTGTGAATTTCTCTTTTCGGGCCCCTCTGGCCATTGGGCCCTAGGCACGTTCCTAATGCGCCTTATGCCAAAATTGGCCCTGCAAATATTCTAGACTGAGGGGTATAGAACATCTTTTAGTTCCGGGGTGGCCAACAGATCGATCGCGAAGCAATTTTTAGTCGATCATAACCGCCGACACTAGTCGTGATTCATAAAACGCCGAGAAGGAAACCGCTGGGGCAATTTGATGTACAAGTGAAGGAAAATCTGAGAAAATCTTAGGTGATCTTAGGAAATCTAAGAAAATCCAAGGATATCTTAGAAATTACAGATAATTTTGATTTTTCAACTTTTTCGAAAAGAAATCATGAGACAATCCTAGAGAAAATACAAGGAAATTTTAGGAAATCTGGAAAAATTTTAGAAAATCCGAGGAAATCTAGAGATATCCAAGAAAATGTCCTAAAAAGTCGATATTATATTATATAATATAATGAAGTTGGCCACCCCTGCTTTAGTTCACCATTTCTTTTTATTCGCAAATTGTTACATTGGCTACTTCTCATGATTAAGACAGTCATCTTTTAAAAATAACCAAAATAGTGAAAAATATGTATGTATTCATGGACCTTATCTATTATTATCTGTCTATCACTAACTCTCGTGAAAGGATTATTTATGTTTCCACTGGTTCTAAAAATTTTGTTCCACAGCATTTGTTCGACTAACCGTTATTCGACTACAATTGTTCGACTTAACATTTACGCGATTGACCATTTGACATGTAATATATTGACATACATTTGTATTTTTTATTTTAAATTACAATACCATACAGTGGCGTATTTAGAGGGGGGCAAGGGGGCAAGTGCCCCCCCTCAAGGATGACTCGGATTGTACCCCTAAGCCCCCTGATAATATGTATTTGTTTATTTATTTACTAGCTGGAAAGCCCGTCCGTAGACGGGTAGCTATAGACGGTGGATCTGTCTTTTAGCGGTATAATATTTAATTTCTTTTGCCGCTAATAGGCGATTCCCGTTTTTCTATAATTTTAAAGTAACGCAAAAAGTTGCTGCTAAACTTGATATGCCGTGGGGCAATTAAAAATTTTTTTTATACTATAAAAATAATTAAGTTTCTCAAATTCTAATTTTCTTTAGCCGAACGTTTTAATTTCCCTCACATTTGCTCAAAAACAAAAAATTTCCCAGTTTTTTCCGACGAAATTTGTATAATTATTCTGTCTTCTGTATAAGTATTCTAGAAGAGTTTTTTGCTTAAAAATTCAAATTTCCCAGTTTTTCCTGGCGAAATTTGTAAAATTATAAATCCCCTATCTTTTCCGAGTATTCTGAAAGAATAGAAATCCTGCGATATGTACTGGAGGGTGTTCCACAACCCCCGGTTTACAATTTTGACTTTATATTTTTATATTATTTTTATAATTAACTTTCAAAGTAACACAGAAAGTTGCTGCTAAACACTGTGAGCCATAAAGTAATTAAATAAATATGCTTTCCAAGTTTTAATTTTTTCTAGCCGAAGGTTAAACTTTCCTCGTTTTTGCTTAAAAATTCAAATTTCCCGGTTTGGATTAATATTGGACAAATATTTGTAGTCCTAATATTAGTTAAATATATATTTTGGCTGGAAAAAAAAATCGAACAACCAGTGTGTTTTATGGTAGTGGTAGCAGGAGCAGCAGAAGCGTGCTGGAATTTTATGTAAAAAGTAGCTTTCTCAGCCAATTAACGTGACACAACATAGCATAGCATAGCTTACACAGAAGTTAAAATACATTGAAAATTATGTGTGTGTTCAAATTGACAAATAACCAATTTGGCAAAACATAACAAAGCATTACCGATTTTAGGTATATTATGAATTTACCTATTATACCAACGAATTAATAGGAAGGCGCTGGTAGAAATTGAAAGTAAACGTCAGAAAGTAATAATAATTTGTATTGTACCATAGTTAGTACAATTATCGCGAATTTATTATTATATAATTAGTTAATTTAATTATGTCAAATAAGTCGATCCCATTTTGTTTTGTCGTGCTATGTTAAGTTATGCTATGCTATGTTGTGGTTAATTGGCTGAGAACGACGCTTTAGAATTAGTCACAACCGACGCGCATGAATGGATTAACGAAATTCTAAAAAAATCTTTAATCTGCCCCCTCCAAAAGCATTTTCTAAATACGCCACTGATACCATACATTGTATAAAATTCTAAATAATATACCTATTACTTGTAATTTATTTGATTTTTCACATTTCTATAGGAAACAAACGAAGACACTATAGAACCAAGTTTAGAATAACCTTATCGAACAAATTGACATTCGATTATATGTTAATTTATAATTAACTAATCTAACTATCTACTAATTCGTTTCCAGCTTCTTTTAATTCCCCTCCACTTCCAATATTCTCTTACTAATTCTAAAATTTCCAGAGTAATTCCTCGAATTCCCCACTAATTCCTCTAATTCCTTACTAATTCCTAAAGATTGTACACCAAAATTCTCTTGTAAAATTCCCCTTGGCGCGGCATTCAGGAATGTTTTTATCCCGCTTTAATCTTGTGAGGCTTTTATGGGTTACATTTTACCTAGTAATGCTTTAATAAAAATATCTCTCGTTATTCCATTCATGCGGGTCAATGGTAGACAGATATTTATTAACAACATTGATTGGTTTAAAACGCTATTATAATAATTCTCCGGTGGGACTATAGTGGTGGGAATATAGTCGAAAAATTAAACTGTTGAAAATTTTGAATTTACCAGCAAGTTTTTAAACATTTTCTCCTGCAAACTTTCAACTTAATCTATGTTATTATATCACATAATATTGTTATGACATTACCGCTTTTAAGAAAATAAAAGCTGTCTTAAAGTATCTAAAATATTTTGGAGAAATAGCCCGAAAAAAAAAACATATTAACATCTTAGTTTTAACTGGCAATATTATCCCCCTTTTTAAAACTTTATAAAATCTGCATTTTATTGCTTAAGGACCTGTACTAGGAACTATAATGATAGTTAATGTAACGGTTTGAGAAACGCATCCTTATCATTAACCGAGGTATTACTGTACGAGATAACTACTTTTAATTTTATTAAGTAATAGTCAAAATAATTAATTATCCACTTAACGAATACTTAAGTTGTATAGTTTATAGTAAACTACATATTATTACGTGCGCACATTTTTTACTATTATTTTAAAATGTAAAATAGATCCCCAAGCTTTGCAATTAATTTGTTTAATTGTTTTTATCTATTTTATAGATGTTATAAGTGTATTTTTGATAGAAATCCAATTATAAAACATGTTTACGAGCAATGATTGCATAGAGATAAACTTTTTCAAGTATACATACATAAAAGTTTATCTTGGACTTGAATAATATAAACAGTTAAGTAAAATTGAAAACATAAAATGTACCTATTTGCAAGTAAATTGCAATGTGTTAATTAATTGAATCTTAACGATGCTTCAAAATAAAGCACGCAAACCACAAGTAACTCCACCAATAAAGGAAACGTGATGAAATCGTAAATGGTTCGCATTTGAAAGTGTAAAAAGCGGGCACCTGCAGGGCTGCCACATTATTAACCACATACACCTGTCTCAAGGTCAAGCGTCCAATCGGAATTTCTAGCAGGTGAATTCCTATAATTTATTCGTAATGCCAAAACAAAGCGTATATTTCGTTTCTTATTATTATTGTTCTGCTCGAGTGCCAAACGCTGTATTTCAGTCATAATTTTACGTTTCAATTAAAAGTATTTATTTGCAAATATTAATCTTGATTTTTTACAACGAAGAGATGATCCAAAACTCTAATTTATGCCGCAACAGGTGTTATCTACCGATATTTAAATATTTTCGTTGCACTACTTTCGATGAATGTAAGCATTTGGGTAAATATCAGTATTGAATTTAAATGAAGTGGATACAGCACTTGCTGCGATACATGTTCATGCTGTGCATATAATTTATTCCATATACATTACTTCAGTTTTACTTACAAAATAATATAACGTCTTTTACTATCCACGCCATAAAATAAAAGTAGATGTATTTTCTGGAATTCAATAATAATTATTCTTATTTATAATGTTCATTAATGTCAAATATAATTTTAATTTAAATAGGCATAATAGAATGCAACGATGAAATGTTCAACAGCTGGCAGAATATTAAGTGGCAAAACAGAATAATATTAAACTTATTACTATGTGTGTAGAAGTTAACTGTTTGATTTAACTATACTATATGAATGGTAAAAAATTTTCAGGTATCCACCCCCAAGAGAATTTTGACTTTCATCTAATATTTAAATACTTTTTTTATATTTAAAAAATTAAATAGATTATCGATTTCTACTACACAACAATTGACTATTAAAGTACATTAATATCTATTAGGCTATTATCCGTAGATTAAGTGAATTAATTTAAATAAATTTTAATTGTGTGTTACTTGCGTCGAAGGTAGGATTCAATTAAGTCATAAAATTCGCAAATAAAAGCTGTTATGTTTGTTAATTTTCACCTTTCTAAATTAACTTTTACTTTAATCGTGATTCGGTAATGTTGGCGCCTTTTTAATGATCAATCTCTTTTATAAAATAAACAAGCGATTTAGTGTGTTACATATTATAAAGTGACAGGTTAAGGAATTTATTTTATTGTAAACTGTTACACCAGCGTATTATTACGTATTCATGACATTAAATTTATATACGACGAGATACGTAAACCATTTGAAGTATTGCAATACATTATACTGCATCTGCTGGATAATATACAGTACCTACTCTGTATATTCAATTATGCACCAAAGACTCATGATACTCTTATATCTTCCACTTTATAACCAATTCTAACGACCTGGATTAGCGAAACTGTAAAACTCCAATCTCTTACCTATTAGTTTGTATATATTTAGAGATAGCAATAGAACTATCATTCTTCTAGATTTTCTCATGTCAACTTAACAAATTAAAACTGAATGCAGATTACATCGCTCACTTTGCATCAGCTTCATATCAATGTTAATAACGTTTAGCTAAAAAACGTGCACTACAAAGATAAACAATACATATACATGTATAAGTATACCTATCTGCATTTTCTATGTCAAATGTAGAAAACGAGTTTTCAATTATTTTCTAAAACTTGAATCAGTATGTGGTCGCGTTGTTGAATAAGATCTGAATGTTTAATTTGAACCTATTCATAAGGATTTTTATGAACATGTTTCAAAACTAGAAAGTCTGTCATCTCAAGATCTCAAAACAAGGTAAAAACTTAAAGGGTGTGTAACCTAGTATTTTGAAGGATTCCCATGTATAGGTACACTTAGATAAAATTGGTGGCCACCGTCCTTTGTAAAGACAGGTAGAGATCGCATTCAGAAATACACATATTGTAACATGAGTCTATTTAACTGATTAAAGGTGCTCCTTCTATATTCTAATGCCATAAGGACACTTTTCGAAGCTTTCGTTTTATTTAGCATGGGAAGGAAATGTACAGGTTCTTCGCAGGAAGTATTTTAAATGCTTTTCCCTTTATTTTTGCCTTGCACTTGAGGGTAGAGTAATGTAATATTTAGGGATACCTGCAATCGTTTTTGCTACCTGGTCTTCCAATCCGATTAATACCATTTAAGAAAAATATCAATTTGTTATTCAACTATTTTATTATATTTTAGGGTGAGAAAAAGGTAAAATACGGAAAATAACATTTTTAAGTTTGTCGTTTGAACCAATTATCACAATAAGATCGGTCCATGGGAGTATATTTCTATCAATTATAATTTCAACTTTGGTGTACTTCCACTAAACAAACCACTCTAGACTCTACTAAATAAATATTTTCAGATATATCTACCCCATTAACAAAAAAAATTGTTTGCTTTCTAAATAGTTTATTAGAATTAAAACAAAAATATCAAAATATACAATTATTATATTCCAAAACCTTAATTTCCCCTTCATTGAAGTTAAAACATACTGGTCTAACTTGATTCCCTGGAACAATAAGGGAAGATTTAAATAAAACCTGTCGTTTATTTTTATAAATAGAGTGGCAATCACATTATTTAATGTAATAATGCCTCTAAATTTATTATGCATATCAAGTTGGGGTAATAAAGGGTGTAGTTAGCTAACCACTAAGCCATCGTGTGCACTGCAATTTAAAGATTATATTACGAGTTATTTAGCTATTCGTAACTTAGGCTTTCGATTTGGTTCTTACAAAATCTGTATTTACAATTAGGTGAAATGGAATTTCGATTTGAAAATAGCGCCTTATGAAATATTAAATTTTCTATAGTTCCGAACAATAACAATTTAGGTTTCTCAATTTTGAAACTTAAATACCAAGTGTTTTGTGTAAGTCAATTGTGAGTATAATCAAGTTCATTAACACCAACGAGTAAATCACCACAATGATTTTGCATTAAAGGTAGGTTTTTCAGCCAAACAATTTAACCTTACTTTCACTTATAATATCATCTTACTTTGTCACAAATATTTTCCTAACATTTAAAGGTTAATAATTTATCGTTTATTAGTTCATTTAATGTAGTGACAGCTTTATTCAATTTATCATTAACTGATTTTATATCTGATGTCTTTCAAAGTATACACTTTCTATACTTTGCCATAAAAATTTACGTAACTTTATTTGATAATTTTTTATAAATTGCCGGTTAATGATAGATTAGATCAAAACTTTTTATAATTTTGATAAATGATTGTTAAGATTTGGCTTAAGTAGAAAAGTGAAAATAAAAGCTTTGTATATTTTAAAATTAGCATAAACAAATTTATGAAATGTTAAAAAATTGTTTAACGTCATGTACGAATTTATCAAAATTTAAAAATTGACTTGCATTAATAAAATTGTTTAAAACCCACAATTCGTAATTATCTCGGAATTTGCAATTTCTCAAGTCGCGTGCTCAAATTCCGTTGTTAATGGAGTCCTTTTAGCAGTCGACGACTTTTTTCAATATAAGCAATTAACAAGTTTTCTTTGTGCTTGTAAATTTAAATACGTTTATTTATTAAATAATAATTGTTACCTTTAGTTAATTACTGAACTATAAATTATAATTAACGGTTAGAGTGTGTACCTACTTTATTAATCAACTTGCATTAACCAAACAAGGTGTTGAAAAAGCATTTCACGTTTCACACTATTTTGCAAATACTCACACCTACACTTCACTTGTATAGAATCGTGAAACAAAATCGTTTTGTAACAATTTGTGATTACAAAATGAATTTACAAATAATACATAATTCCGATCAGAAAATTACTTTAAAATCAAAAAAAGAAAGCAGGTAAAAGAATTTCAAATTGTCAATCATTACACGGATTTAACATCGTCATAAAGTTTTTAGCACCTTGTAATGATGTATTTAAAGTTTTTCGATCAAATTTAAAATTAGCATATGTAATACACAATACTTAAAGGGGGTTAAATTCTGTAAGTCATTCTTGGATCAATTTTTTTGTCGAGGGGGTTGTCAAAATATCAAATATTTTGTCGACATCGATGTCTGCATTAAATAAATGAGTTGCAATTTTTTGCTTAAATTATATTCATCTTTTCTATTCAATAGAATTAGGTGGGTAGGTAGGTTTTTTAATAATTATAACGATTTTCTATTAGTTATCTATACAGCTTGTCAAAACGTTTCGTATATTAAAGTGCACGCAATATATGTCATAGTCTTCATAATGGCTTAAACAAAGAAAACAAGTAGCAAAATCTTTATCATCGAAACTTATACACTCGACGGGATGTCACCAAATGTTAGGTCGTAAAAAGGGTATGGGCAAATTAAGAATTGCAAATGACTTTTCAACAGCACTCGAAAAAGTCATTTATTCTGCTGAGCTTTTGTGCTTGATCGTATGCCTTAACGATTATTTCTTTATAAGCCATGAAGTGGCGTTTGCGAAAGAGTTTTTAAAAAAATTAACACAATGATATTTTTATTTTAGAGAAATTTACATCAAGTGCAGCTGTGATGTTATAAAAAATTACCAAATTGAAAGTATTTCTTATCTTATTTCGTACGAAGTATTGGTATGGGTGACACGGTACGAAATGAATGTTTAAATAACTAAAATATATTATTCTATGTCATCGTAAGTAACAAAAGATTTACGATAAACTAAAATTATTCAACAGAAATGATATTGAAATTGTTTTGCCAAAATTTAAATTAGACCCCTGTTGAGTTGCTTTAAATATTGTATTTCACTATTATGTATATTTTCAATACTCTCTACAATTTCTATAACCGTTATTAGTAAATAGTAAAGTCCATCTACATTCACTTGACGCATATTTCTTGTTACTTTTTAATTAATAGCTTGCAAATGTAACAACAATTAAATTATTTAATATTAATCAAAATTTTGAAAGTTACGAAATATCCGAGCTAATTTTCAAAATGCCTTCCATATGTTAAATAGAAAACCCTAGCATATCCAATACAAAAATCACAATGTTTAATTATTATTTGTGTATTTGTTATTGATGGTACATAAATAACATCATAACAACTGAATTAAGTTTTTTTTTAAATATTACTAAATTTAAATATACAATACAATTTATTTTAATTAAACAACTTTTGATTTATCTCAAATTGTAAATTTCCAAGTTTCAATATATAATAATTTATTTGTTTAAAATATTAGTAGCTATAAGCGGTTTTCAGTTTTATTCTATACTTATATTTGTTTCTTTATTAAGAAAAGGCGTGGTACAACTGTGATTCAAATTTGATTTGATTGGGAAATTTATGATAGATAATATAGGTGTCTTTATTTTAAAACATATTAAATAAAAAAAGGTAGGTTAAACAGTTAATCTTACACAATATCACAAATTTCAGATCATACATTATAATAGTAGAATATGTAAATATGCTGTTTATAACTGGAGTAGGTGAGGTGCCTGAAGAGGATAATGGTGATATTAAGAATTAATAAGAATTAATTAATATTCTTAATTAAGAATATTAAGAATTTGGCGAAGTGTGCGAAGTGAAAGGGCTAATTTTCAAATTTGTTTAATTTCAGTAAAGAAGGTCGACAATTGAAGTCCTAATTTATTATTTAATAAATTTTGAAATTTTTTAGGTGTTCAACATCCTACCAAACATCTGAAATTTCTTAACCCAGCTTCTAGAATTAAACATTTTATTAAAAGAATATTGTTTTTAAAATACAGTGGAGTCCGCTTAATGTGATCACTTCGGGACTTGGGGTTTTTGATAACAATAACCGATTGAAAACAAAAAGAGAAAAAAATTTTTATTGGTTATTTATTAGTAATTAATAAGAAAAATAACAAATTAAAAAAACTCATCTAGAGTTGTTTGTCTCTGCTATGCGAGGAGTAAATTGTTTATAAAAAGTTCGTATTGGTAATGCATTTGAAAATCTGACGATCTCATCTGCATCTTCCAGCGTCTTCTATTTCAATACGTTTTTTTAAAATTTTACACAAAAGTGGTTGTAAAATGTTTAATTGCAATACTGCATTCCGCTGGCTTATTTTTGGTAACTTATCATATTGTTCTAAAATTTTTATTTTTTGAATTAAACTCAAATTACGTGTCTTTTTTAAGTCACTCATTGCGAAATTTTCAAATAGGACTGAATTACATCATATATTAACAGCAAACTAGACAAATCTTCTTGCTAACACCTGATTTAAAAATTGCGTAATGAATATGTGGTACATATTTATACGAGTATGTGGATGGCTTATGCACAATATCAAAAAATGCTTGCAACTGAAAACTAATTCCTTTGGTCGTGGAAGAAAATAATCTTAAGAATAATAAATTTGATAATATAAACCGAATTTTGATTACTATAAGCGATGTTTTTTGTGTGTAATCATATACGTCCGGTCCGTTCCTCGCAAAAGTGATAACAATACCCGAATGATAACATTAACCGTGATTCCAATAAGCGGACTCCACTGTATAAATAAATTTTCTAATAATATGAAAATGGAATAATATTTGCTTTTGATTTTTCACACTCCTGTTCGGATATCTGAAACGCTCTAATATAAGAGCATTTTGATATCATAAAAAGATTTAGATAAATTCGATATTTTTTTATTTCTATGAATGGACGTGTACCTACCGTACATAAATGTTATTAATTTTTGTTATGAAATAAATCATAAAAATGACTAATTAAAGTTTTGATGATCTTACGTTGTTAGCAGTCTTCTTTTAGAGACCATATTCTCGACAGCATCAGCTCGCATAATGAAAATGACGAAGCTTTATTGCACTGACTAGAGATAGTGACGCTTGATGATAGTGACTGCCGATCGTCGGAACTGCACGTCGCAGTATTTATTTTATTCTGGCTTAAATTTTTATATTTTGCTTCGTTTTTTTTTAGTTTTTCCTTCTTGGCTTTCAATTTATTTTTCTTGACTTTATAATGATTCTTCTTTTTTATTTTTGTCAATGTTTTTTATTTGTTGAATTTGGATCATTCACTCAGGGGCCATCCATAAATTACGTCACAGGTGAGGGGGTAGGGGGGTCATCTCTGATTTGTGACAAAAATGTGACAGGGGGTCCGGGGGGGTTTCAAATGTTGTGATGTCACAAAGTCAAATGTTTTAAAATATATTTCGTTGATCCATGGATCGGTTGTAGCAACATAAGTAGCGCTTGCATGCGTTTTTTCATCCTGCCGAAAAAAATTAAATATTAATAAATGAATTTGTTATTTAAGACCTGCAAAATTGATTTAATTTAAGTTAGTTCTTAAAAAAATTTCTATACGAATTATTAAATTTTATAGGGTACAAGTGTGACGTCAATTTGGGTGAGGGGGTTCTATGAAAATGTGACTAAATGTGACATAGGGGGAGGGAGGGGTCTAAAAACCTAAAAAATCGTGTGACGTAATTTATGGACGACCCCCAATGGTTAATCGGTTTCTCAATATCCAAGTGTATAATTTTCTGCACTGAAAGAAAGTACTTATGTACATTTAAAAATTGTTGTTTGTGTAGTTTTATTTATGTACTAAGTACAACAAATAATAAATATAAAATATAATTTATTTATTTATTTATTTATTTATTTATTAAAATTCTATATATACATATAGTTTGGCGTTAATATATAATAAGAGTATAGTTTAATATAATGTAACTAATAGATTTAATAATTGAACATAAGAAAATGTTTTTGACGCTTAGGGTCCTGCTTAAGTTTTTGGATTTGTTTGGAAAATGGTAAGTGTAATTTATGGTATTTATTCAGCAATCTGGGCTCGATAGGATCAATTTCACGAGTAATATCGTGAACGAGATTGAAACCATTGGACATCCAATAAGTCAGTTTAAAATTTATCCAGTTTTCCATTCGAAAATACTTTTAAGGGGTCCCTGCACGTCAGATAATTTTATTTAACTAACCAAGATTAGATCAGCTATATTCTAAATATTTTGAATTTTTTCAAATTCAAAACTTTTAAATTTTCTTATCTTTATCAAGCATTGCACCAAATTATTCTATGTGTGATTGGAGAATTTTTTTGCACAATTATGAGATTATATCAAATATGACTGATTAAAATTTTATTATAAGCTTTTATAATGTTGATGTGATGTGACAATTCATTTAAAACAATAAATTACACAAAGTTAATTATATATTATCATTTTCAACATATTGATGAAAAATTTGATTGTATTGATGAATTTTGTTCATCAGTATGATGAATTTTGTCTATCTGCGCAAAAATAATTCATTTGACCATATTTTCAGTGTAGTGTACTTAGCAATGATGGATAAAACTGTTTATATTAAGGGGGTATTCTAGTCTAGAGGAATGAATTTCGGGCGGTTTTTGAAGCTCTGTACAAACGAAACAAAACATATTTTTACTATCCATTTTTTTATCATTTGTTTATTGATATTTTAAAATTACCTAAGAAATTAACCAAAAAAACAATACTAAAAATTCACAAAGATATGAGATGGCAAAGTGGGAGGTCCAAAAAAGGGGTGTCCTAAGGTGCACGATATCTCAAGTTCTAATGAACCGATTTATTTGAATTTTGGTGTGAATGTTTTTTATAGATGTCGCTATAACATAAACCTTGGAAAAGTGAAAAAACATTTTTTTGCAAAATAGCGGACATTTAAACAAAAAAATTTTTTTGGCATGTTTTATTTAACAATTCCGAATTTTTTAAAAACAGTAAAATTAAAAATTTTGATCTGAGCGTGGTTCAGGCGATAGAGGAATATATAAAGAACATTCACAACAAATTTCAAATAAATAGGTTCATGAGAACTTGAGATATATCGTGCACTCCAGTTTTTTTGGTTCTCCCACTTTGCCAGCTCATAATTTTGTGAATTTAGAGTTTTTTTGGTTAATTTTGTATGTAATCTTAAAATATCAATAAACAAATGATAAAAAATGGATAGTAAAAATATTTTTTGTTTTGTTTGTACAGAGCTTCAAAAACAGCCCAAAAATCCATGCCTCCAGACTAGAATACCCCCTTAAGTTTATATTAAGTATCTTTTCATTTGCATCGTTTGCATCATTTCAAAACTCTCTAATGTCACTATTTCATTTTCGTTTCCTTTTTATATTTTTTTATTTTCAGACTCGATCCAGGTTTGAATAGGATATAAAATTATTGTAAGCGGGGTAATCGCTGAAGAAATCTGGTATATACATGTAAAGGAATATGTATTCGATAAAATCCAAGGAAATCTAAGAAATCTTTTGTTCTAAATTTTAAATCTTTTTTAATTTTCGTTAACAAAAATTTTGTTTTATTATTTTGATTCAGAAAAGAAAACGAAATAAGTAGGTCTTCAATTCCAAGATGGCGTGAGGACTCGGTATCCAGTTTTGAATTGTCTGATTTTTGAAGAAATTTTATAAATCTATTATAAAGTATTAAAAATAAAAGTTGAAAATTAATAATTAATTAATTAATTAATAATAACTAATAATTTGGAAAAAAATATAATTAAAATTAAAAATTATTACAGAGTACAGATGGGTGGAGTAATCTCGTTTAATTAGCATTTCCATTTTAATTTGAAATTTATTGTAAATAAAGTTTGGATTTATACGAAAAGAATTTATTTATATATTATATATTTTTGAAGTACTCTACATCGCATAAATCAACTTTTTTGCATTTTCAACTGTTTCAAATTCAGGAGGAAATCCAGGAAAGTCTTTCAAAAATTTCATAAAGAACATTTAGAGTACAAAAAAAATTAGCCTTGATTAATTCAAAATTCATAGAAAAAAACAATATTGGCAATGATAGATGACAAAATATATTTCAGACTTTCAAGTCACAATAGATGCTTTTTAAGAAACTGTTAATTTCTCTATTTTCTCGTTATTTTTAATTTTAATAAATATATTATTTAAAAAAAAATGCAAAAAACATAAATATATGAGCGCTACTGTATATACTATGAATATATTTTAACGATTAAAAGCATTTTTTAGTTTTATATGTTTAAAAACCAAAGTACCAAAGAAGAGATTATAAAAGGATGAACGATCTTCAGACATAAATATCCGGAAATACTTTAGTACTACTACCTGCTCTTCTGATATCGTGATATTGAAGCATACGGTATGTTTATCTGTAAGTATATTATTTAAATTGCATTAATTTATTTAAAGTAATCCCTGTCGAGACTGACGAATATTGTATGAAAAGCACTTCAGTGTAAATCGACCATCCAAAATGGCACTTATTCATATATTTAGCATAACGACAATGAGGCTATGCTATCAAATATCAGCGAAAGAAGAGATGACCCTTTTGACAATGAGATTGAACCAGTGCAGTGCACTGCGGGTGCAGTACCGTTAAGCCTGTGTTATGTGACAGCTATATTGAGTTCACGTAAAAGTCCACCTATTTTAGAAAGAAATATTCGGTATTATCAATTTTTACATGTGAACGAACACTTTTCTCGCACAAATTATCGAGGGCATCTATACGTATCGAACCGGTAAGAAATAAATCACCTTTAGAAAAAAAAATTTCCCGGAGTAAAAAAAAGTAAAATTTTTCTATTTCCTACACAAAGGCGTGTAGAACAAGTAAATAAATTAATGACGCATCTTTGCTATTAATCTACTAAATGGTGTATGTATTTTACTCCTTCTGTACTTGTAAGCTGGCGTTATCTTTGATAGATGAAGCTATTCATGATACAAAGCACTACCATACCAATAGTAACTACTAAGGTTTAATTCTCAAGTAATGGATATTACAAGCTGTAAGTTCTAGGTAATATTTATGAATTAACAGAAAACAAAATTATCATTGAGCGTCAGAATAAATCACATTTTCACGAGAAACACCTACAAGAAAGAAATAAAAAATTAACCGTAGTTCTTGCAGTGACGACAGGCACAAATAAATTAATTATGCATGTACAGCTTTGACATGTTATAAAATGCGTCTTATGGTGCGTGTACACAACCGTGAATTTATAAATTCGCTACGCAAAGATAACTACTATGTACCAAGGATTAGCAGTTCTTGAAACACTGTTAAAATACTTGTCTAAATCGCATATTTATTACAGATTAATAACATTTTACTAATTTTATTTCGCAAATCCACCTACAGCCCATCACCGATATTTAATACACTTAATAATTTTAACAGTTGTTTTTTTGGCGTTGATCATTAATAATGCTTAGAGTATTATACACAGGTGGATAAAAATAATGTCGAAACAAAAAACCTAAATAGAAACGTATTCGAGAGACTCATGAAAATACTTAAATCGTGCTTTATTTAGCTATACATATTCTGAATAAATTAATGGTAGCATAGTTATTCATTGTAGAGCTGCCGGCCATCACGTTTATGTAGCGGCGCTCATTAAGATGAATACCTAATTCAAATGTACGGTATTCACAAAACGTACTAAAAATTTCCAAGATTTAACAATAATTGCTCAGTTCAATTTTATTACAATTTTATCACAAAAATTCTTCTGCGTGAAATAGGACAAAATTCTAATGTTTCGATTTAATAAAAATCTCAATTTACAGTTGATTCAATTTGTTGTATATTTGTTACTTTTGATTTTTTTAAAAGAAAAGTTATGATTTCGAAATTTTATTCCAAAACTTTAAACAATAAATTACATTAGCAGCAAACAGGTAAAGCAGAGTTGGTTTGGAATTATGCTTTTGTATAATATATTTTAAAGAGAAAAAAAATAAACTGCGTGAGTAAATTAAGGTGCCATTCATTATTTTATTAATTTACAAAGTTATGTGTCACTTGGGGCAATTTTGTTAACACTTTTATAAACCTTTAACCTCGTTAAGAAATAAATAATCATCATCGCAATTACTTTTGCTCTGAAAGTACTTATTTAGTGCACTTTAAAGCCTATACTGCCTATAGATTTTCTGGATAAGGTAGTATCTTCAGGTATCTTTTATTAAGAGTGTTTACGAGTGCTGGTTTTTACTTGATTTTCTGATAGCAATAATTTATAATTTACATCCTCTTTTATATTAAAACTTCATCGTGCAGAAAAATAAATTTAATAAACCTCCAATTTGAAAAAAAATTATAAAGTATACCTAACTGTGTATTTATTTAGACACTTCAGCATGAACGCCAAGCCCGAGGAAATTTATAGGATTATACCATATCGTAATAGCATACATAGTAGTTCTAGAGGAAAACAAATCTTTCAAAACTATGTAATGCAGAATCGTATTATGTAGTGGGTATAATAAAGTTTAATCGATTTCTTCAAAACTCTCACGAATTTCATCTATTGTTTTTATTTATTTACTGTTTAACGTGTTTTATTTTTAAAGGGTTTTACTTGATGGTTTGCCATTGCCTTCAAGGCAAACTCGTCAGGTCAGGTATGCTAATAATGAGAAAATGGTGCGCTGGAAGGGTATTCCATACCCCCAGACCCCAGACCTCCCAGGTTTACATATACATTTAGTTAGCAACTTACAATAATTTCTGGCAAACCTAAGTGAAATCTTTTATATCTCACCACCACTTACTCTTACGTATATAGTCGGTTGTTTTAAAATACTGCTGGTATATTAGTAGCTATAAAATTACATCCGTTTAATGTTAGAATTTTTAACAACAAACTAGATATACCACATTACCTTACAAGCTCATTCACACCTAAGGTGTACTGCACATAATTTGCTGTTAAAACTTTTAAAGTTAGTTGTAAAATTTGGTTGAGGTTCAAATCAGCTGAAACGAGGGTATGAATACTCTCCAGAAAATCTTTGGAACTTTATTCACGTGTCAAAACTTTGAAGCGTTGGCTTTCAAGAACAAATCGTATTGGAAGGCAATGACAAACAGCTAAATGTATCCTGCCTATCATAGCCCTTTAGAAATAATGCAATTCCACTTTTTATGGTTTGAAGAAAACTGAATAAAAGCAAGAGTCACAGATATTTTGCGTAGGTACTATTTAATGCGACAGATTACAATCAGAAAGCGATTTAGTGCATTGGAAAGAAGCACAGTATTATTTGTTCAGAATTTTTTACTTATGGCTGACCTAGGCCCATAGGCGGTCATTGAAGTCTGCATAAGAATATTTATTTTTGACTCTCTTTCTTTCCACGATATATATTCATACTGATCGCTTGCGCGATACTTGGCGATACATAAGTATTAAACCAAGGACCTATTTGAGTGACCTTGCTTTACTTATAAAATATATTCTGGGTCCATAACCTGTTATTGTATATAACAGGTTTGTGCACAAACCTGTATTTTTTTATAAATTTGTTATCTTGTAAACAGTATTTTTATTTTAAATTATAAATTTTGTAAATTTCTAAATTTCCTGCTAACTAGTTGACCTTACGCCAACTATGAAACCAAACCAGACCGTTAACCGACAAGATCGCTGTCTGAACAGTTATACAGAATTTTATGCCTAAAATCTTGAGGAAGATTTTTATTTGAATTTTTATAGTTTGGTGAATAAAAGTGATTTATTTTAGATGAGAAAGTTCATTTTCAAGTTGGAAGTTATTCAATGTAATTTTTGATATAAAACTAATAATTTTTTGATGAGATTGGATTTCTTGTATATAATTTGAGATTGGAAAGATGAAGTTGAAAAATTATAATTAATCTTATATTCAAGGCAATTGCAAAATTAATTTGATACAACAACAGATGGATATAGTTATCTGTTAAAATAATGTAATACTTAAATATAACAAGTTAAAAACATTTAAAAAAGCTTTATTATTTTTGAGCCTTCAGTGAAGAAAATCGCTTTTGCCAGAAAATTTATTTCTTTATGCTTCTGACGGAAGCGAATATCCTTCGCTGAAAGCTCAAAAATAATATTGATATTTATAATTAAGTTGTTATATAAAAGTCATAATTAATTATATCTCAGAAGTAAAAAATTTATAGTTATAAAATTATTAGTTAGTTAAAAATTTGAATTTTCATATAAAAAAAAAATAAATAATAAAAATTATTATTATTAAAGTTGAACAAATTATATTGAAATTTGAATATTTCGATACTTTTTTGATATCGATATTCGATATTGTAATTTCAATATCGCCCAGCACTAAGTACATCAAAACAGTGGCATATTTAGAAAATGTTTTTTGGGGGGGGGGGGGGATTTTTTAGAATCTCGTTAATCCATTCATGCGTGTCAGTTGTAACTAATCCTAATACATAAAATTCCAGCACGCTTCTGCTGCTCCTGCTAGTACTTCTCATTTTTTGGTGGAAAAAACACTCTAGTTGGTCAATTTTTTTACCAGCCAAAAAATATATTAAATTAATATTAGGACTAAAAATATTCGTCCAATATTAATCCAAACCAGGAAAGAATTTTTAAGCAAAACTGAGGAAAACTTAACCTTCGGCTAGAAAAAATTAAAACATGGAAAGCATATTTATTTAATTACCTTACTGCTCACAGTGTTTAGCAGCAACTTTCTGTGTTACTTTGAAAGTTAATTATAAAAATAATATAGAGATATAATGTCAAAATTGTAAACCGGGGGGTCTGGGGGGTGTGGAACACCCTCCAGTACATATCGCAGGATTTCCATTCTTTTAGAATACTGGGAGAAGATAAGGGATTTATAATTTTACAAATTTCGCCAGGAAAAACCGGGAAATTTGAATTTTTAAGCAAAATTGAGGGAAAATTAAACCTTTGGCTAGAGAATATTAAAGTTTTGATAAACATTTATTTAGGTGCCTTACTGTTTAGAGTAAGAGATCTGAACCCACAAGGAAGAAGACCAGTAGGAAGACCTCGCTTACTTAAACCAATAGTTATATTCGATTCTATTTGATCGATTTTAAACACATCTAATTTGCAATGTCGAAAATTACCAAATGAAACCCAAAATTATATTTAATCTTTCAGTATCTAAAACATTATTCAAGTTTGTCAACGTGATCTGTACTGCGAGTAGAACAACTAACTGTGCGTAGATTACAGTATCGTCTACGTACAAGGCCTTGACTGTTTCAGCAAATGATAAAAATTAGATTGTTTCACTCGAAGTAGAATAATTAGCAATCAACTTACTGATAAGTATATGCCTGTCTTACATGTGAAATATTCAAACAAAAACTTGAATCCGGATAATCCTGACTGAACTGTACCATTCTTTTGATTATTGAGATAACAATCCTATGTATTGTTCGTAATATGTAGGTACATATTTAAACATAAATTTATTATTATTTGTTCCAATAATTCAGCTAAAATTTCGTTATTGTCATTTTAAAAATTATCTCATCATTATAAATGTATTAGTAAATAAAAGGCTAACAGGTTTTAAGTGTTTTCGTAAACTTGAGAAGTATTTTAATAGCTCCACAGGTAGTAGGTCTATATATTAATATGTGGGTGTGTTTATTGATCTCGTTTTGTTAAATAATTAACGTGGTTTTGTTAATGACCAATTTAGAAAAATTATCTATTATGTAAATTTGAATAGCGAAATATTGCAGTGTTAATTTTACAAATGTAGGTTAGAATACTCCTTAATATAATAAAATCTATCATAGTGGTCATTTTGTATATTAAAATAAAAAATTCTTATGAACGGCACCTGAATAAAATATTGTAACGTTTATTATTCTTTATATTATTCACTTGACACTATAACATTTACGCTTATTTGGTTTATATCAGCATGATCGATTTTGTGTTGCAAACTAACCTAGATAATGCAAACTCAGGTATTGTCAGGTATTTCAATTTGCTACCACCGTTTTTTAATTGCTTTAATGGCTTTAATTGACGTTTTTTAATCAGATAAGAATTGTTGTCTAAATATGAAGAATTTACACAATTTTGTAACTTTCTATACTTATTCAATTTCTATTAGTTTATCTATTTCTGTTATTAAGCTTTGTTTTGTTATCTTCTATAATTATAAATATTTATAAAACAATTTTTAACAGTTGTAATCGTTAAATTTCAAAAAAGGAATAAAAGCATGTAACACAGAAGAACATAAAAACTGTTCATCATATCCATACTGCACTCATGTTAAACCAATACTTGCATTATAATTAATATGTCTAAAGTAAATTAATAAAAACATATTCGGCCTTAATATAAATTTAAAAGTCAAAATTATACTTCGAAAAGCAAGTATTTTAATTAAAAATACCAGTTCCATCGAAGCAAAATTTATAGTATTCTGCATATCGTCTGAATTATGACATGCATGCAAAGATTGTCCAACCTCCACTATCTTGCACATCTGTAATTTAAAATTTAATAATACAGAATTTTATGACGATAATCCAGCTTTTATGCCAATTTATATCAGTTCGCATTAATGACGACTGTATCTGTTTATTTACGATGATATCTGTTTTATTAGTATTTTGGACTGTAAAATTTAGTACTGCTGACCAATAAATTATTCAGGTAGGTAATATTTTTATCGATATTTTGAAAATATTTCTTATTAATATGCGCCGGCTGATCAATAAACTAGAAAACAAGAAAATTGAAAAAAGTTTGTACCTGGACCGGTATGATGACGATATCGTATATTGACTTCGGCACTATAATTTTTAAAAATATTCAAGCTATAATTTACATTTCTTTGTTGCTAACTGTTCCCTACTGGAAATTTTTACCATATTTAAAACATGTATTGTGTTGAGGTCATTACAACGTGACCCACGACACATTTTCGAAGAAAAAAAATAGCCAAGAAGTGCATACGAAAATTGCAATTTTTCCCACCAATGCCAATGCCGGCCGACCTTTCAGGTTGAAATAAATAAATTTTCGTTTTAGATATATTTAGTTAATGCAAATCGAATCGTTTATAAGAGAGAATATGTGGCATCAAGTAGCGCGAGTAAAAGAATGCTGTGGGAGTTATACCTGTTGAGCACGAGCCATTCTCGCGATAGATGACAGGTTCGGATTTAATCGCGAGTTTAAAACAATGATGCCACCCACACTCGAACTAAACCGAACAGGTTGTTTCCCAAAGTGGATAAGAACCTGCGTGCACCATATGGCGTTTAATTTTACTTCTTTTTGCTCAAAATTTTTAATCTTCCACAGATTTCACGGTTTATTTATTTAAAACCGTTTTCGGTTAGTCGGAAACCTGATTAATGCGATGCCTTGTTCCTTAATAATCGAGCAAAAGAAAGGAAAAGTCACTGCCCGCTTTACAACGTTGTAATTAGGTAGCAACAGGTGAACTGCAAGAGATACGACCTTCTCCAAGTTCGTGTAGGGATGAATTTTGTCCAAAATCTTATATTCGCACGAGATTAAGCGATGGCAAAATACATGTTTCGAGTTTCAAAATTTACATAAACTTGAAAAAATAGTAATGTATTCTACTGTGATTGTACAGTACATTGACACACCTGTTCTTTTAAGGAGTTTCTGTAATTTAATTCAGAACAGGTATGTTTAGTGAGTTTGTATATTATACTCGTTCCTTTCTGTATGCATATTTGCAATGAGAAGGAATATACTTCCAACTGGCAAAGACGATATCTCAGATATTTGTTGTTATGTTGGTACTTTTCCCATGCTAGATTTGCTCTACATAATAGAAATTTCTCATCGCAAATTATACTTGACAATAAATTTACTCAACTATTTAAATAAATCTTGTTAGATTTATAAATTATCTTTTTGTAATTTATTATAGGAAAAATATTAAAATATTATGTAGTTCAGTGTTAACTTTATTAAACTAATTCGCAATAAATCAATTTTGAATTAGCACCAATGTCATTAATATTGCCAAAAATAGGAAAACCACCTTGAAATGTAAAACAACACAATAATATTTTTGCAAGATTTATCTATAGAAGACTTTAATGTCATATTGTAACACTATATGGTTATGCTAAAATCAAGTAGTAACATTAAAGTGATTATTAACCACTTGTAGGTAGATAATCGTTTTCTATATTATAAATCTCGATAATTGCATAGGTAAGTTTAATGATAATTGAAAACCAGTGACGGTGATATAAAAGCTATACGTTGTACGCACTTTCGTACTCTTTGTTCGCTCATCGACTCGGTGCATCCTTTCAGGTATTGCTCATACTTGCACAGAGTGCTCCTAAACATGAGTGCTAAGTTTTTGGAAAGAAGAATTCTATATATTCAATGTTGAGTAATCCAACGATTCAGATATTATCCGTATCCAAACGCCGACTGACTATGAGCACATCTTCCAGCAGCAGTATAGCATTCGCTCTTCAAAAATATTAATATACGATATGGAACACTCTGTATACAAATAACTATTTTATAGATTCCGTGAACGTATGTAAAATTTATTGATCATAAAAAATATTAATAGAGGTTGACCAAAATAGTAGATATTTATTACATTATAAAAGTTTAGTATACATGTCATATAGATAATAGTATTTAAGAAATACTCATAAGTATCAATTTGCAATTAATTTAGCGAACATAAATAAATTCTTTTTACACCAAATCACCAAAAGAGTCCCATGATGCAGCTGTTACTCATTGGTATTAGTGATTTTGCAAGTAGGTTTCTTATTAAATTTGGAGGTTATGATAATTTAACAGGTGAAGAATTGTCAGATGTCAAAAAGCTCAATTTTTTTAAATTAATGTGGTTAAATTTACTGGAAGATTTGAAAAATTTTGTTTTGTGTTAATAATTTCATGAGAGCAAAATAAATCAAGTTTGAACACACCCAAAATAAATGCCATATTTTAAATTAAATTTACAGCACATCCGACTTTTATATAAAATTATACTATGTAAATATTAATAACAAGATTACGGTAATATAGTTTAACTATATTTCTTCTCATAGTGAAAACCTGCTATACGTGCGATTTATGTCCAGTCAATTTTTAGATCAAGAATTCGCTTAGGATACATAGAAATTCATCTCAAAAATAATTTTTTAAACTTTTTTTTATAAATCCAATAAGGGTTCCCGTTTCTAAATTCTCTATTATAGGTACTTATCTTCCTTATTGCACTAGGAAGTCAACTTATTCATATTATATGTAGGTATCTATTAAATGCTAAATAGATATAATATGTATTATATAATGTACGTAAATAGAAACTTGCATTTAACAGTAGTTTCTAAGATGAAAATTTTATTTTTATTGTTTTTCAATAATAATTGTAATTTTATAATTTTTTTTTTTTTGTTAACGTTTCTCTGACAAATTTTTGCGGTCCAGATGCGATTTCTAAACCGTAATATATTATAAATAATTACTCTGCTTTGTGGTTAAAAAATTATTCTAAAAAAAAATATTCTTCTTAATAAAATTTTTTTTCTTTTAATCATTTTTTTCTTATTATTATTATTTTTCTTATTCTTTTTTTATAGATTTAATTCTATATTCTTTTAATTCTTAATAAAATTCTAATTAATTTTTACAATGTATTTTTTATTCTTTAATTTTAATTTGTTAATAATAAATTTATATTTTCATAATTTTTGGAATTTATTTTATTGTTTTGTTCCAACTTTTTCTTATGAAACATAGATATTGTTTTTAAGGAATATTTGTTAAGTTAAGGTTATATAAGTACGTTAAAATAGATATTATGCAGAATAGAATGTGTTTTCTCTTTTTAAAAAAGAAAATGTTCTTACTTAATTTAAATATAAATTAGAATAATCAATGTTGGGCTACAGGAAACAAATAAAACACATTTTTAAACAAGCTTTCGAAAAATGACTTTTTCTTTTTCAAGTTTAATATGAATTGAAAAACAAAAATAATAACAATTACAAAGCAACTATAAATTATATTATTTTAGAATATTGACATTCATCCGACAACTTGATCAGAGTGATAATACGAAAACCCGGTAATGAAAGAAAATAAAGAAGACGAATGTTCATCGTTCTTTAGCAATAACTTTCTTGATTTTAGAGATACAGCGAAAATTGTAGTATACAATTTAAAGAACTAATAAAACTCTTTAAGTTCGTATATTACAAGTTTTGCCGTATCTCAAAAATTAAGAAAGTTATTGCTGAAAAACGATGATTGTCGAGTTCATTTCTACTTGGCACGAGCAATAATAAGTTGTCGTGGATTAAGAAAAACCAATGGTGAAAAGCTTAACCCCAATATTTAATTCTAACCTCGAAATCTCTTCAATTTAGCCAAAAAATGGTTAGCATCTAGTTATTAATTAATGTTTACAGTATTTCTTCGTCAATATATTGAACCGTTTCTTCAACAGGTAGCTTCTAGCTTGTAATCTTTTTTTTGATAAACTGTTATAAAAATGATAATTAATTATTACATATTATAAGTAGTTGGCGTAGAAAGTTTTGCTTATAAACCAAACTTTTGCATTCTTTTGGTGATATATTTCGTGAATTATCATTTCACCGTGATTTTACGATAAAATAATTTAAAATTAAACTCAAAACAACATTAAGTGTACGTAATAGAGCGGCCACGTTGTAAATCGCGAATAGCTAATATATTATTCGGTTAGACCAGGGGTCTCCAAACTACGGCCCGCGGGCTAAATCCGGCCCGAGAGAGCGGGCCTGATAAGGGTTTCAATATTTTCATTAGTCACTGAGGCTAGATCAATTAGTCTGGCTCTTAGGCTAAAAAGTTTGGAGACCCCTGGGTTAGAGGGTCAATAAATATTAAGGAGAAACTTTGAAATTGAATTAAAAGTATAAGTAATAATATAAATATGTAAAATCTTGTATGTGTATAATCTTCGTTTTTATTTTCTAACTATTGCAGTGTAATTTGGATAAATAAAAATAATAACAAATTATTTCTTACCTAACTTTTTAAATCAATTTTAAATAAATCCAAATCTAAAATTAAAACTCAAATGTAAAATTTAATTTTTAAACGTAAAAATGGGAAAGTTATATTCAAAATATAACTGTGATCGCATTGAATCTATTTTCATTTGCATTAAATTTTAATTTCAAATAATACGTATTACACCAATTATAATAATAATTAAATGGTTTTGTTCTTACGAACAGGGACGTGCCTGAGAGGGGGATGGGGGGCGCTTCCACCCCCCTCCCCTCAACATTGGGAAAAGTTGGTAATTTTCATTGAACAGTTGGCAAAACTACTAATCGGTACAAATCGCATAAATTAGACATTCCCTTGAGAAAAACGCGAAAAAGCTAAAAAAAAACTCTTTGGTATACTGCTAAGAACAAAATCGTTGGCAATTTCACGACCGCTCCCCCCCCCCCATAAAAATTGGTTCGGCACGTTCGACTGACAAAAAATCAAAGTCCAAATCATAAATAAATTTAGGAGACAAATTTGCTCTTGATAACTTCTGCGACCATCAACTTGGCAGGGAGAGAACTGATTTCCCCATCTTGTTCTTGTCACCTCAAATAGTTGGCAAGAAATCCATAAAATTCAAAATAATTTTTGATAATTTTTTATTAACGTTTTGATTTGACCATTACCTACTGAAAGTAAATATTCGAAATAGTAGCTGGAATTCTTGGTTAGGAATTAAAGCTGCTTTATTGGTAGATGTTAATAAAGTAAATAATATTAGTTGAACAATTATATTCATTTTATAATTTTGATAGTCACCTGGTTCATGTATAAGGACGCGCATAAAAAATAGAAAATTTCCACGTAATATTGATGCATGTTGTTGAATCTCAATACTAAATGAAACTTACCTAGCCGTCTGATGGCTTAATAGTAGTATATCTAATAAGCAGGGCCGGATTATTAATGTATGCGCCCCTAGGCAAAAGTTTTCAAGCACCCTCCCCCAAATAAATGTTTCTAGAAAATTTCGAGCTTAAATTCGATATTCTTTTTTGAAGAAATTTATTTGCTGACTTTGTCACATTTATTCAAAATGACAGACCAAAATTCAGTTAAAATTCAATAATCAATGGATTTCAATAATCCAAAAATTTTCAGTAACCTATTTGCTTAAGCCTTTAAGTGGTTTTTCAGTTTCATTATTAGTTCAAATAATTTGAGCGCCCCCTTCCTACTCGGCGCCCCTAAGCAGTTGCCTAGTTTGCCTATTGGTTAATCCGGCCCTGCCAATAAGAGGTCCTATATTATGATATCACTTCGCACTGATTATTTTTTAAATGTATTATTTAGCAAACATTTTATGTTACTACTCTTTTTTTATAGTATATGTATTTTCTCTAGATTCCAATCTACAGAACCGTCAGAAAAATGCAAATCTTGAAGGTTTTGTCCGGCTGACTTCAAGTATTCTGAACTCCAATTTTTATCATAAATTTCAATGTATTTGGAAATCTGAAAATTGAACAATTCAATTCAAATCAAAATTCAATTTCATTTTAAACAAATTTGCAAATATAAAATGGGAAAATACCAGTACTATATATGGTGTAAAGCTTACAATCGAAGTGTACCACTCGCTAGAATCTCTTGACAAGCTGCAATTTCTGGCTGGAGCGAAGAGAGCATACCGTGGACCATTTTTGAATGGAGTGAAAGTACTAATAAAAGAGATTAGTTTTAATGTATTTATTTCAGAAATTATTTGTACAATTTTCAGGAACTATAACTAGAAAGCTGTTCTGGGTATATGTACCTACGAATGAAATGAATAATATTATTTTAACGTCGAATTTTTAATGGAATAAAAAAAATTTGAAAATTAATTTTCAATTACACAATAAAGTAAGTACATACATACATACATACTTTTTGATAAACCGGTTGAGAAATTAAATTGGGAAGAACATTTAAGAGTAATCATTGTAATTACTATAACAATAGTTATATGAGTAAAGTGGTATAAGTGATTTTTCGAATAGATTATAAATTGAATTAAAAAGTGATGTGAGCTATTAAATAGCAATTAATCTGTTTTTTATATTAAATCAGCACATCAAGTGTTTCTGGCTTTGAAGTTATGCTGTCTAGCTAACTGTAATTAATTAAATAAAAAAAAATTAACTGACAGTAAATTAATGATCAAACTTTATAAGACAATACATCAGAACGATAGATTACTTTGCCTTTCCCTACCAAACTACTTCAAGATTGTATCGAAGTGCTGTATGTATACCTACTTATTTGAATTTATACAGTATTCATCGATTTTTTTTTAGTGTCTAGGAATATCGAGTATATTAGAATTGTTAATAGCCTGATACAACAATAAATTATATCTTTTGAAATTCTCCTCTATTATAATCAAGTTTCAAGATAATTTGTTACGGTGTGATAATTACGAAACAAATCTGTGCTCGGTGCACACTTCAGTAGCGCAACAATAAAATTGTACAAATCAACTACACGACTTTTTGGTGTTGTTTAATTAACTTAACACAGTTCGTTATAATTTCACAAAAGTCGTGAATAACAGATATTATTTGCTATTACTCACTACAATGCCATAAATTTATTCGATCATTCATGGTCAATTTCAAGAAAAATACTGATTAACTATTTTATCACAACTGACATACATACCTGAATTGAAAATAATTTGAGCATTATCACATAGGTATCTGTCGATTTCTTAACGATAATCTTGTGTTTATTGAAGTGTACTTTAACAGTTATATGGCAAACTTTTTTTGTAGGTAGATAAATGTAAATTTTAAATTTCGATTCAAATAAAATCGTAGAAATGAAAAAAAATTTATTTGATACCGGTATGACAAAGGCGGTTCGCAAAATGTATTTCAATAAAAAATTTTTTTAATTTAACCAGCGATTACGTGGGGTAAATATAAAAAATTCATGTACACATGGTTGGACTTTTCAGTAAATTCCTTGGAAATTAAATTATGCTGTCTGTAGGGCATTTAAATCTTTCAAAAATCTTTTTGGATTCCTTGGAAATCCTTTGGCATAAGGATATTTACTCCTTAAGCGATCGGATTCATTTACTGCTTTTGATAAATTAGTAAGTCAAATAAGTAATAATTGGTTTGTAATCTCATATAATAAGTATACTAAAATTTTTAAATTAAATTCTGCTTGTGTAGTGGTAGGTATTGTAAAAAATCATCTATATTGAAAATACAAAGTAAACAAAACAAATTAAAAAAAATTTGTAAAAATATTGTGACGATATATTTCTGAAAAATTTCAAGATGCCTTCAAATTGTGATTATATTTCGTGAAATAAAGAGTAATACTCTAATACTAATTAACATGTAGGTATTGCAAAATTATATTTAATTTTTTCTATTATGTTTTCTATAGGTAACTCAAGAAATTTTAACATTTTGTTAACATTTACACCAAATAAATTTATTTTTTGGCAGTTATTGAACTCTTATAAATCCGATATAAATTATTAATTTTTTATAGACCTCCATATGTTTAGATACTAAATATTTTTTTGCTTATACATACATACTTTGACGTTCGAATGACGAACGCTAGAAATAAAAAAAAATTTAATTCCGAAGGAAGCATAATAAACAAATATTATAAGACAAAAATTTTAATACTGGTAAGTGTGGGTATATAAGTATTTTTTTATGAGTTGGAAGGTACCTATAATTTGTTTCAAAATATTCCAACACACTATAAATTATATAAAAATCTATTAAATAATAATAACAAAAAAACCAATGTAAGTTCAGCCAATAAAATATTCACTAAGTGGAGGTAATTTTTCAAATAACCACATTAGCGGTCTCAGCAATCTGCACATATAAGGTTTTATTATAGATTATAGAGTAGGCGTTTATTTAAATTCCTGACACTCAAACTGCAATAAATCAAAAGAATTAAAAAAACTCTAGACTTTCAAAATTACCTATACGATAAACCGCGGCAATCAAATTACGATTTTCTGCCTTAAAAATAAGCTAGTTTTCAGAAATAAAAAAGAAATTACAAGAAATTACCTATGGGATAATCCGCGGCAATCAAATTGCGATTTTCTGCCTTAAAAATAAGCTGTCGAGTTTTCAGAAATAAAAGAGAAATTACAAGGATAAGCTGGGATTTGTGTCACTTGTTCAAATGCAAACACCAAACAGGTACTTACACCCATCGATATAGCATATTGCCATTATCCAATTGCATCGTAGGCATTGTTTCAGGCTTGACCTTAAATCTCAGTGACATCATCAATAAATAACAATAAAACAGATGTAAAATTACAATGACTGCAGCACCTACACAGATAAGATGATACATACAGGTTTATCGTGGTCAAAGCCTATCACATGGGCGCGAGCTAAAGATTAACATACAATAGACCCATACCGGAATCGTTTTCAAACTTCCCAAATAATGCCAAGAGAAATCTATCCATTTAGTTTATGCCACAATTAAATTTAATTATTCACTCTTAAACGCTCGTTGCGTTTGTAATAGGCTATAAAATTTTCTCTTACTTTGTTATCATAGCAATTGCATTTGTTTAATTATAGCCATGTATAGCCAATATGATAAATCAAAAATATAAATGTTATTAAAATTAACAATCGCATAGGTATCTGTCTAGCAAGAATTGAAAGATGTAAGGAAGTTATATGAGTCATGAAATTCATTAGGTGTCTATGTATGATTATATTAATGTTTATGTGTATAAATTTGAATACATAAAATCGATTTAGCTTTCAGAACTATATTTTTGTTGTAAACTCGAATATTTTCGTTAAATAATAGTCACAACAACAAAACTACATTAAATTTGTTAATCATTAGCAGATCGAAAGATTTATATATTGGAAGTTACTTAAATTTCGTAATGCTTTTGACAAGATGATTTATTAATTTTCTGGTAAGTTACCTTACGCGATTGATTAAATCGGTTTCAGATTGCAGGTAATTTTATAAGGGGTCAGACTGGCTAGAATGGCGTAATAATTTATTCAATCAGTAGCTTTTTTGTATGTATACATTACAAAAATATAATATTCATAGTCGTCTCTGTATCAAAATTATAGTATGAAAATTTAATTATATTTATTTCTCAAAAATTAATAAACATTTCAAAAAATTTTGAATATAAAAAAGTTCAAAATTTCGATTTTTGAATTTTTATACAGAGAGGTAGTTGAACATATCTAATTGGTATTACAATACATGTATACATAATATGTAATGGACGTTTTTAAGTTTATAGAATTAAATGGACGTAATTAAAATTAATTATATATACTATAATACTTGTAAGTCATTTATATAACTTATGTTATATAGAAATTGACATCATTAATAGTATTAAACTTGTTATTGTAAAGTAATTTTTTTATTGCTTATATATGTAGTATTAGAAAATTGAATTAAAGAATAGTACAAAAAAGGAGATGATAAACATACGTGTATTATTTTATAACCTCGACGACCTCTTGTACGGTGCATAGATTATTAATGATTTTGACACGTATTGTTAGTCAACATTAAACGGAATTTATTAAAGTAAATATTCTGTATTCATACATATTATATATAGGTGCACTTATAATGGTAATTTTTAATATGCAGAAAATTACTATGATTAAAAGAAGAAATTCTCGACGATCGATCGTTAACTATTTTTTTGAATATCGGCGACAATTTATAAATGTTCATGTGGAAAAAGCTATAATTTTATAATAATTGCTGTATTAATTATTATTAACAATAAGTTAAATATACTATAGACAATTATTACTCTATTTATGTTTTTTAGTTAATTAATTATATTATATAATATACAATAGTATGCAATTTTCCAAATATAGATGTCTCTAACGACATATGGCTCGAGCAACCATGACTAAAAGTTTCATCTGTTGATAAATACAAACTTATTATTGGTTGCTGAAATTAAGCACCGCACCTGAATTATGAACAATCATGTGCAATAATGCAAATAGTATCTTAAGATGTCAATGAATTATTAATTGTAGTAATGATTCATCCGCATTTACGTTTCATAGACGTAGGTAAGTTAATTAAAATACGTAGGTAAGGAAAGTTTATAAATAAATTGTTGCAGTCTTCATCGAAAGAAAAATTTAAATAAATTGCTCTTTGAATCAAAACACAACATAAGTATCATTGTTTAGAAAGAACTGGCAGGTTTGTAACCAAATTAAATGAATTTATAATTCAAGTCATCTGAATAAATTGTTTAATGTTATGCAAGTTTTAAGGTTCAGAAAATGCTTATATAGAAACTTAATTAACATGAAAATGGTCGACCTAATATGGCACCAATATGGTACAGTTATTATTGTAATATTTTTTTATAAAACAATAAGTATCCACATTCAAATATAATAGTTGGAGTTTCCATTCTTTCTTATTTTCTTTTCGTACACCAAAATAGCCAACGCAAAAATTTAATTATATTTTCTTCTACGTTCTCGACAGGAAGGACCGTGCACTTGAAACAGGAACCAATAAGTTGAGCTTGCGTCACATCTCGTCTGGTAAAGCTTTCCTCCAGATTTTAATCTTGAAGAAAGAATGCAATGAGGAAGTAGGACAAACTTTCTAATATTAAAATTAAAAAAATTCTATATTGATATTGTTTTATTTAAATAACATAAAAATCTGTACGTCATAAAAAATAAAGGCTAAATAAGGCACTGTACAATGGCATTTTTATCAAATATGAAAAACTTGCGTTTCTCTTGACTAGATTTATGAGCGTCAATTTCTTAGCTAAATCTGACTGACGACAGTTTGCGATAAACTGACAAATTGATTTCTTAAATTTAAGAAATTGACGTCACATGATTTATATTTAACGTATAATATAAACATTATCGTATATTACTATACTCAAAACTTTACAAAAATATATTAATTTTAATAATAATTATTATTTACAAAATTCACAAAATTAAATACAATTTGTACACTTAAATTTTCAGTCTTTCTTAAGGCACCTTATTCAAAATTTAATAACAACTCTAAATAAAAAATAATGGTTTAAGTACTAAACAATAAATAGGAATGTGGGTTTAAAACATTTTATCCGTGTGCATTAAACTTGCAGTTCCGTTACATCCACCTTCTGCATGTTTAGTAAGCAATGACATCCGCGAGAAGGTTTTACTGCAGGTGGGGCATGAATATTTCTTTACATCTGAATGTGTTTGGAGGTGCGCTCGTAAATTGGAACGATCGGCGAAGGCTCTGTTACAATAGGAACATGAGAATGGTTTCTCCCCAGTATGAGTACGAATGTGTCCTTGTAACAACCAAGGTCTTGAAAATGCTTTTCCACATAAAGTGCACTTGCAAGGTAACGTATGCGTTCTGATGTGCATTTTTAAGGCTCCCAACGACACGTACACTTTTTCGCAGTATTTACAACTGAAAGATTTTCTCGGTCCATCGCCGGCTGCACAGTGGAATTGACGATGTTTCGAAAGGCCCGAAAACGTGGAATAACTTTTTCCACAATCTGGGCATTGATGTCGTATTCCTTGTCGGCGCTTTTCTTCGACGATCGCCGAAGGTGGTGGCGGCGATGTCGTAGAAGACGAGCTGGGGCTTAAAGACGATTGATCGATCGACGAATACATCGTTGGTCTTAATGCCAGAGGTTGTAATGGTTGGTTATGCGAGTGAGAATGAGGTGGCGAACACGATCTACTGTCACTGTACGGAGATGTTGGACCCATCATGCCGACATGTTCGTGATTATAATGGTACTGATGCATAAATGGATGATATGCTGTGGGATATAAGGGCGCCACGCTTCTGTGCCACGTTTGTGGTGCATATTCTGGACTTATTAACGGACGATATGGCATACATGGTTCAGTCTTTATAGGTTGATACATATGAAGTGGTGGCGAAGGCGAAGACATAGGTGGTGAATCTGGCGGCGAAGTTTCTGGAGACGAACGAGGCGACATTGATGGAGAAGGCGAGGGTGAAATAGAAGAAGATGTCAAACGACCAGTTCGACTTAAATCTTCAGGTTTTGTACTCAGATTTTCTGGTTCATCTGAAATAAACAAAAAATAATTAGTAATGAAATTTTCTTGAAATATTTAATTTTAAAATAAAATTATAAATATAAATACGCAGGTTTTATGTTATAAAAAAAAGTTTATTTTATCCTGCAATCTTACAGTTTTTAAAAGATTTAAATATTAAAAAATTTATAAGAGCAGTGGGAGATACAAAGTCGTTACAAAGTGTACATATTATTATTTAAACTCTGTAACGACTTTTTTTATCAATCTGATAAAATGATTTATTCCCATAGTTATTTAAATAGCATAAAAGTCGTTATCGGCAAATGTTAATTATTTGAGTTATGTAGATATTATGCACTTTTCGAAATAAACCTGCAGTTGAATATGATAAATTTAAGAAATGTGTAAGTCAAAATGAGTTTCCCCACACGAATGAACCGATTTTGGTAAAGGAAATGCAAAGATAAACAAAAATTCTTGAGCACTTTTAATTGAGTATTGATAATTACCTGAAAAATCTTCGATAAAATGTACAGGCCTCTTCTTGAGAGGACAGTTGCTGTAGTTTTTTGCCATAATGTTGATTGGCATAATTTCCAATGAAAGCACAAAGTAATAATCCAAGTTCACAAATGCACTTAAAAGAACTATCAGTTTATAAAAACATTCACTTAACGAATTGTCACAAATAATATTTTACAAAGATCGAAAAACGAACTATATATAAAAGGTAACAATAATTCCACGAGGAAGGTTAACACAAGTCTGATCAAATCCTGTAGTTTACCTGCTTAATATTCGCTTCCCCTCTCCCAAAGACACCAGCTGTCTAGCAAGTCTGCACGTGCCACTGCACCAATCACGTTGGGTGTTAAATTTTCCGACCAATGAATTTACTTCCTCAAAACTGGAAGGGGAAGCAGGTGCTCTACGGAATCAAGTCCACAAAGTACGAAAAATGTGTTGGGCGCTATGGGTCAAGTTTTGGATGTATGCGTTTTCTAAAGAATGGAGATCATTACCGAATTTTCGATCTCGACGTAATTTACTTCCGACATTTTAATCCTCTATTGTTTACCTATGCATTATAATATTATGTTTTGCAGCTATCAAATTGCATTTAAAAATTTTCCAATAATTTTTCTTCAATAATAATTCTTCTTGGAATTTTTTAAATTTATGTTATCTCGTAGTTTTGCAGATGGGTATGAGTAATTTGCATATTTACTTCTCAGATAACTCAGTTAATGCTATCGGACGAACAAGTTGTTTATTGTATTTGTATTGCCAACTTAAATATTAAATTATAGATAATATCGAAAATTGCAGGTTTTTCAGATTTCTATTGAAAAAAAACAAGAAAATAAAATTTTTGCTTTTAAGTAAAACCCTATTTTAATTACTATACATAATGAAATTGCCCTAATTTATTTTTTGAAATATAAAACCAATATCCACACTGATTCATTTGTTTATGTTTATCTAATATCAATTATTCAAGGTTTCGATAATTTGCTCATTACTTAAAATGAATAATATTATTTAAAAAAATTTTTTTCTAAAGAATATACCTATACAAGAACATACTTAACCTTTGCAATTCCAGATATATGTTAATTACAATATTATTGTCGAAATAATTCTCTTAATTGTTGTGCAAACATATATTTTCACCTATCAGTAGTTATTATTATTATTACTATTATTGTAACGTTTACTTCAACTTGGTGGATATATTGCATGGCCTAACAAATAACCCAGGCATCCTTTTCATTATCTTTACGTGTAATCATTCAGGGACGCATTTCTGCACATGTCGCATATACCACCGGCCATAGTTGTCTAGGAAAACAGGGTAACGTCGCTTTTGAACCAGGGGTGCTTGTAACGGTCTGTAAATGCAGCTGTCGAACGCGTGCCTGTACTTTACCATGTAGAACCGCAACGCCCATATGTACTACTTACTTCTAACTCACTTTACGAAATTAAACACCTTGGCCACATTATAATCAATTTTTAATATCGAATTATATTTCTGTGTAAAATCGAAATTAAAGCCATTTTTCTGCATAATTTTCAAAACATGAGACCAGAGAGAAAATGCATTACAAATAGTATCATATTTTAAGGAATAGTACGTCCAGGTGCATCCTATATCAAATATTTGATAACTGTGTTTTTAAAATTATTTTATCAATACGAATAGAGTTCTATTTACAATTTATTTTCAACCTGACTATGATTTATATTTATATTGCAAAGGAAAAACTGCAAAGCTAATGATGCAATTAAAAAATTTTAATATGAAAACTGAAAAATATTAAATGGATTGTTTTATATTATAAACCTGTTGCAATTACAACTTACTGATTTCTCATATTGTCAGGAAAGTGTATCGGCATGACACATTTCTAATATAACATTGTACATTTAAAATTTTATATTACTTATAATCTGAACACGTAAAACAATGGTTTATCTGTTTTATTTAATGGAATTGGCGTTTTCAATTTTAAACTATAACAAACGAACCGTAACAATTTATTGCTTTTAGATCGAACCAGTATATGTCTTAACCCTAAGCTATATTAAATTGTATCGACAGAATTATTACAACAATGTAAAAGTGCAGTTATTCTCTTGAAGTTGCAAATATTTTTAAAATTATAAGCTTGACGAAAACACTTTTTAAATATAACACTTTTTTCTATACTTTGCTTTTACAAATAAATCCACACTGTCCTGTATTTTTAGAAAATCCCTCCCCCATAGTTTTAGAAATAAATACTTGAACAATAATACTACCTATATTTAGGTGATCAAGCGAAGAAAATAAAAGGATTAAAATATTTTCAGGATATTTTTAATTTATTACCTATACTGTTTCCGCAATCTCCAATTAAAATTTAATGGAGTAATAAACTCATCCTTTAACAAAACCACAGCAGCGGATTGGTGTGGTCACTGCTTGAGTTACAGAGCGGAAATTTCAGGTTCAAATCTCGAATTTCATAGAATTTCTTAGCTCGGCCTTCTGGTACACATCCACACGCTGTGGATTTAAAAATTGCTGCTATGTAATGTTAACCATCCTTAGAGTTCCTTTTAAACAAAATTGTTATAAAAATAGCTTTTACTATTTTTTATTTCAATATTTTTAAGATTCTTGCTTCTGAAAATTAAAACTACAAAAATTATAATATTTCCTTATGAAAAGATAAATATTAAGAAAATTCCATCATTTGGCTTTATTCTGTATTTAGCTCAACAAAAGTTACGTGGTGATTTAGATACCCAGTTTAAACTAAAAGTTTATTTTGTATGAAATCGGAGTTAACAATAAATTTTTATCTTGCATAAGAGTTGTTCTGGCACCCGATGTACAACTTTCAGGTGGAGATGGAAAAAAATATTGTAAAAATTTTCAGAAACTAAAATTCGTAATTTTTCTATTTTCCTTTCAAATAGCCAAAGCACAAATACTTTAACTTTAAATATAAACCAAATTTAATTTTTCTTTTTTTTTTTATTTTAATTACAAAAATCATTAAATTTATGAATTTGTTCACCAATACCATGAATTTTTACATTTTCGCTTTGAATTTGAACATTGAATAGAATGAATAAATTAATTTTGCTAGATGAAAATGTTAATAATTATTCTGCATTCAACAGGGATTTTGCATTATTACCTATATGTGTATTAACTATTTTTCCTTCTTTCATGGAAATGGAAATTGCTTAATTGTTTGAATGATATGCTGTAATGTAATAATAGGAGTTTGGTTATTAAACTTAATTATTGTTGTTTTATTATCACTGTAAGACCACAATATTCATTTTTGCATCACTTGTCATCCATTTTCGGCAGTGCAGCTTTCTTTTGTCGGCCTCAACATAGAATATAAATCATGGGATCTCTAACCTGATGGTCTGGAGACGGTAAATATAATACAAAACAAAATGAAGTAGGTAAAGGCTGTAAACAGCGATAGATTTTGCACTTATTCTGAAGAAGTTTCTGGATAATAATAAAAATATTTCAAATTTTGTTATTTTATTAATATAATTTTTTAGAGATTAAAAAATTAAGTATTATATTTAGCGATGGCAAAACGGCAACGGTAAAATTTCCGAAATCCAATATATTTAATAGTTTTTTCTTTAATTATTGTTAAGAATGCATAATTAAAACTAACATGATTTTGAAAAGCAAGATGCTTTGTGCAAAAAATTGTTATCAAATAAACTATTACTACTGGACATTAAAAACTAAAATATAACAAAATAAAATATTTTATATATTTAATATAAAAAACATATTTATAAAATTTAATAATAACAATAAATAAATTTTCTAACCAAAGAGATAACTTCCCTGAAATCTTAAAAGTAAAATTGATTTATACGTTCATTTATTACGTGAAGCGATTTTGGCGATTTTTCGACTCCCCTTCCCCTCTGGTGAAAATGTCGTGAGATTTGGGTCGAGCCCCCCCCCCTCTAAAGTCACGTGAGATTGTTTGTTTTATTTAATTTAACCTAGTGCTTTTTTCAGTTTCTTGCGATAAGCAAATATTACGTGCTATTTGCCGAAACCCCCGCTCTCCCTCACGTGATATTGGGTGGATTGGGACGTCCCCTTAGTTTAATGAACTTGTTATATTGAAGTTTTAATTTTATTAATTTTTACAAATGAAAAAATTATATATTTAAATATTATACCTATAAAAAAAAATTTTTTTTTTAAATATAAAAAATTTAATTTTGAACTTTTTGGTTTAAAAATTTAACAAATACCCAAAAGAATACTTGGTTCGAGTTTAATATTCCAGATACAAAATACAATGTAATAAACCAAGAAAATAGATGCTGAAAATAGATTCTGAAATTATTTCAAAATATTATTTAAAAAGTGTTTGCCCCCCCCCTCTAAAAAGTATCCCATGGATCCTGGGATATCATGAATACTATTTCTTCGACAAAATCATAACTGTTTAAATTCTTTATTACATAAAATTTTAATTTACCAAAAGTAATATTTTTCGGTTTTTTTATTCTTCAAAAATGTAAGAGTCTCAGAGGTTCAGAGACTGAAAAGAAATAGCAATTTATTAATATGTTATTAAGTTTTCTGCTCAGTAACTCAAGTATTAATCGCACCAAGCCTAATAATAATAATAAAACCAAGCATAAGCCGTATTTCAGTAAAAAAAATCAAAAACTGTTTGTTTTATTTTTCAAAAAAAGTATGTACTATTGTACAAACTAAAAATACCTTCAAAAATATTAATTCGCCGTTTAACAACAGATTTCAGCATCTGCTGACTAAAAGGTGTGCTCTTAAAAATAAATTGGCACCCTAACGTTACACGATATCCTGTATATACAAAGGTAGACCGTAATAAGGTAATTACAATTAAAGATTTCGCCGTTGACATTTTTCAATGAAAATAATTTTTTAAAAACATATTCCACACTCTCCCATGCATTTATAATCAATAATAACATGGTTTTACCATTTAAAATATACGAGTAAAATTATGGGTGTGCGTTATCGCGTTTATGAATATCCTACAATCTTTTATTAACAAAAGAACATTGATTCTCACATTCAGTATGTTCCAATAAAGGTATAATTTTTTTTACCTTTTCATATTGTACGTTTGAATAATTAAAATTATTGTATTTCACATTCAAATATTATCTCGATGGTATAAATAAAGAAACGCCGATTTGAAGTTATGAATGTACAATATAATTATCTGTTATATGGGAATTCCAAAAATGTTCTAAAATTTTAACTTGTAAAAGTATGTTGGCAAGTATTAAAAAAATTTATTTTATCATTTGTCAATATCCGTATAAGTATAATCCGACAACCAACTCACATCTGCGAACTTACAAAAGCAGTGCAGTTATTTTTAATGTTTGATCACAATGTACCCTTTGTAAAACTGAATAAACAGAGGGATCGATTAGACATAATTCATAAAAAAAAGTATATATGCAAGGTGTGACTGAGACACTGATGTTTCTATACCTGATTCAGATTACAAGTGATAATAACATATATTATGTAAATTCAAATATTAAATTTGATTCCAATATGTAGCATATTTTAAATAATTTTCCTGATTATTCTCTCGACAAAGAGGAGGATTTTACTCCGGTAAGTGGAAGAATCGTTTAACAAAATTTTAACTTGAGCTTCCTTTAAATGAACGTTAATTTTAGAAGATAATAGTACAATTTAAAAAGCTGTATAAATAACGATTGCAAATTATAACCTTCAAGTAAGCTAAGCGAAAAATGAATCTATAATCGAAGGTACTAATCATCATTATCCTGCAATAATGTACAGGTCATTTAAGAGAGGACACACGTGTATATAAAAATAATTCTTTTCTATTAAGGGAGTGGTAAAATAAAAGAAAATGCGTCATAAACCGGATGTCGTCAAGTCTGTTCCGGTTCGCGATCATCTCAATGGTCCATTACGTATATAAAGTATAAGCAGGTTAGAGGTTGGTAATTTCAAAAGGGAGTGCAGATTGTAGAAGTTCTCAGCCCCCTCTAAAAGCTAAGAAATACCCATTATTATTTTAATTTTTATTCAAGCCGTCGATTTCGCATGGCAATTATTATTGTACGAACAAGTCTTTATGTATAAACCAGATTTAACTAACGTTTTTATACCTTGCTCTCATAATTATTACAAAAGAATCCAGACCACCTGTATATTTATTGCAATGCGTATTTTATTTTACAAGTGAAAGAGTTAAGAGATTTATTTAAGACGCAAAATATTTGTTTGCCTATTTACCTTATACTTATCTGTGTTACATACGAATGTTAAATATCCAAAAAAAAATCACTAGAAATATTTATTACAAATTTTTCCAGTAACTCCAAAGACAAGTTCCAAGACAAGATTGACAAAAACGAAGCGTTGGGCCAATCAACTTAAATTTTTCAAAATTTACAATATAACCCCACGATAACCTGAACGTTTAAATCCCAAATTTTTAAGTGGTGTACCAAATCTAAAAGTATTAAGGTAATTTATTTAAAATTATGTAGCGCTTTATAAGATTGTGTGACTAATATATCTGTAAAACAAGTATAAACAAGTAAACACCAATTAAACCTTGGGTATCATCAAGTGAAATAAAAAACTGCTACTAAATCGGGGTGGCAGAGACGGTAACTCGTCCAGGTGTGTAGTAACTTGCCGACCTGGTTTTTAACAACCAGGTGCTCTATTTTTATAAAAATAAACCACTACCTTTACACCCTTTACTTGTTTTTTGTATAATTTAAAAATCAGTGTTACCGACGACCTTTTACCGGTCAAATTGAAAGTTATTTAGATCGGAAAGCTTTCACAACATAGCTTATCTTGATGTGCAAACTAGGATTTATGTTATCGCTTTCGTTGCAGAACATTACATCAATAAAGGCCTTATGAAATTTAAATTTCAGTGGAGAAATTGAACCATCAAATATTTTCATGTTCAAGTTGTCTCATCCGTCACCACTTTATGGTAACCCAAAGCTTTCTACGAATCTGAATGATTTAATATGTTCATCATATCATAATAGTTACGTGTTTCTTGCTGAAGATTTAAAACCGATGGAGAAAATTTAAATCACTGCCGATAACTTTCTATAGAAAAATTTTAAAGACTTAATGAGAACTGGTTAGGTATATATTTCTTTTAATCATATGCATTATTTACACCTAGATCGCGCTTTACAGTAATAATCAGTTTAATCGAATTACCGCAGATGTTCCTTCCTAAATACATCTGTCGGTAAGAACGATTATTTCTTGCGTAATCCAAGTAGTAAACGATTACTGTTTTAAATTAAGGTGACTCATTTTAATAAAGAGGAAATTAATGTATTGACAATAGCGTTAAATTATTATTGTATATTTTGCAAAGTAGGTGTATTTACGACGACGAGGCTATTGCTTTCGTATGTAGATTAGACGGGTATTGAACGAATTTCTATGAAACGATTTAATCATGGATTAGGAAGCATAAAAGCTTAATCAATACAATTTTCTTCGATTGAAATCGCGAGGTCGACGAAAATGATAATAATTTCGTTACTTTAAAGAGAGTTCAGATGCACTTAATTCTTTACTAACAAGGGCTCACTTCATCCAGTTAGTTTTTGAGATATAAATTTTTGAAAATAAAGTAGCAGTTTAGTTTTCCATTTTTCGTAAAAAGTATAATGAATAAAAATATAATATAATAAATTAATGATATACCTACTATGTAACTACTTTTGAAAATGCAAAAAAAACTAATAACATGTTTTGAAATAAATTAAAAAAGAAAAAGAAAATGTTAAATCATAGTTAATTAATTAAAAAATAAGTAAGTTGCATAAAAAAATAAATAGTCATTATGAGAATAGAAACCATCACAGTAAAAAAAATGTGGGAATTTAGCTAAAAATAATGTTAATTTGCCACAAAACTCATGGCAAATAGGGTCCACTTCATAATAAAGGCAAATCATCAACGACCTTAGCAGGCAATGCGTCTCTTTAAAACTATGATAAATATTTCACTAGTGCCGATTGTTAATTTACCTGACTGAAGTGAGTAAAAATGCACTAATTACTTGATAAAAGTACTTTGCTGTAGTGGTAAATCTCTTTAGTTTTTAGTAAAATTAATAAAAACCTTGACTGTTTTACTTTAAATGCAAGATAAATTGTTAAAGGTAATTGTTTAGTTTACCAATAATTTGAAGGTAAATTACCAAAAGCACTAGTAGGTACATTTACCTTCAATTTTAGTTAAAATGTTTTAATTAAAGTAGGTAATATTCTTCTGGGAAATAAATAAAATCATCAATTTTTTTTATTGTTTTATTATTAAATTTAAATGCTACAAAAATATACACATAATCATAATATAATCACATAATCAGAATATCACACAATATTGTAAGAAAGCAACTCTACATTTTTTGAAATAAAATCCGAAACAAAAATATTTATAAACATTTAGAAAATAACATTCGGCATTTAGAAGTGCTTTTTTATTATTTTATTTTTATTCATAAAATATAGACTGCATTCAAATTATTAATATTCAAATGTGAATATTGATTTAAAATTAACAGAGCACCTTACCTTTTGGAAGACTATTAATTTTTCGGTAACAGAACCCCGTAATTTCTTTGGATGCTTTTTTTCTTCCTTTTTTATTCGGAAAATCAAGCGCATTACAGCAATAACATTTCTTCGTTTTCTTCCAAACTGAAAAACAAATATTATTTCAGATCCATTAATTAGATTTTATAATAAAAATACTTAACTAAATTTTCATTTCCTAAAATTCCAACATCGCATTGGTTTGGTAACAAGTTAGTACTTCCATAAAAATGTCCAAGTTCTCTGCACTGCCACTGATGTTAAATTAGCTAAAATCTTACTTACAATACCTAAAAAACATTGAATAATTTAAAATATTGTAATAAACTACTTAAGTATTTACTTTTTGATTTACCATTCCAGGTATGTTCAAATATGTAACTACATTGGACTTAATGACGTTTTCATCATACTGTTACATATTATGTAAAATAAAACTAGTAATTTCTTTCTTCCATACGTAAAACATAATATTATCAAATGCAGTGTAAAGAGCAAAACATACACAAAAATAACTTACTTAGGTAACTGAGCACTAAGCACCGACATCTTTTTTCGCTACAACTTAGAAATAAAGTGTTCTGTACGAGACGCATTGCGAGACAAACCGAATGTAAGGCGACAAAACGATACTTTACTGCCTACAAATCAGTGGTAAATTATCAAATTCGTAAGTCAATTTATCACAAACAATGCATAACAGTTAATGTTTTGCAAACTAAACAAAAATATTTATAACTTACATGAAGTGAATTTAATTATTTGAATTGGTAATTTTACTAACAATAAATGTTTGTTATAAAATGACACATTATATTGGGAAAATACCTTAGTTTATGTTGGAAATTAACAAAGATTAACGTTAATAAATGCAACTTTGACAAAACAGCAAAGAAATAAAAGTTTACCAACCTTGGTAGAGAAATTCATCAATTCATATTTTAACAATATGCAAAATTTTCAAATTAAGTGAAATTAACTAAAACTTTTGACAAATATTACTATGATAAAAATACCAACGAAATAATGAAAGTTTATTTTATTGCTTTTTTACTGTGCAGACTTACGAATTAAGTCGCAACTTGTAAGAATTTAAAATAATTCATAACTGAAAAACTGAGGACCATTTGATTAAACCTCGGAATACGGCATAATCTTTTTGGTTCTTAAAATAACCAAAAAAGTTGGGATATTAATATTGTCGATAAGATATTTCGCTGTCTCATAATATTTTGTTACCACTTTAGTATGATTTGGTACTATAACTAATAGCTGTGGTTTTTCTGTCATTTTCTAATATTTTTTAATATTCAAATTTAACTTTGTTTGTTAAGTTTCTTGAATATCTCTCCTTTATTTCCATTTTCAAAATTTTTATTAATTTTTAATTGTTTCTTCTTGAATGTTTTCTATATAGATTACACCTCCAAGGTCTATTTTTAACTGAGTTGGGCCTTAGGCTTTAGAAAATTTTGGGGCCCCTTATATTCGAGTGTAACTAATAGCAAATACTAATAGCATCGAAGACCCAATTTTTGGGTTATTTTATCAGAATTTGATTTTTATTTTACGATTTTATGCTCTCTTTTTTTGGGCCCACTAGTCATTGGGCCCTAGGCACGTGCCTAATACGCCTAATGGTAAAATAGACCCTGTACACCTACACAGTAAAAAAAAAAGCTAAAAATAATGTTAATTTGCCACAAAACTCGTGGCAAATAGGGTCCACTTCATAATAATGGCAAATCATCAACGACCTTAGTAGGCAATGCGTCTCTTTAAAACTATGATAAATATTTCACTAGTGCCGATTGTTAATTTACCTGACTGAAGTGAATAAAAATGCACTAATCTCTTGTTAAATTTACCTTGAAAGATTGATAAATATTCCCAAGGTTGCACAACAGTTAATGTTTTGCAAACCAAGCAAAAGTATTTATAACTGACATGAAGTGAATTTAATTATTTGAATTGGTAATTTTACCAACAATAAATGTTTGTTGAAAAATGACACATCAGATTGGGAAAATACCTTAGATTATGTTGGAAATTAACAAAAATTAACGTTAATAAACGCAACTTTAACAAAACAGCAAAGAAATAGAAGTTTATCAACCGTGGTAGAGAAATTCATCAACTCAGATTTTAACAATATGCAAAATTTTCAAATTAAGTGAAATTAACTAGAACTTTTGACAAATATTACCATGATAAAAATACCAATGAAATAATGAAAGTTTATTTTATATCTTTTTTTACTGTGTAGCTGGTTTCGAATTAAAATAATTTAAAATTTGATTACTATCTCTTCAAAAAATTACGCTGGATGCTCATTTTGACATTAAAAATTTAAATACTAAATTTCTTGAATTTAAATACTTGAATTTAAATATAATTTAAAAATAATTCTTGTAAATAATGTAAAATTTGAATTTGGTGCGTCTTTTCGAAAAAACAATCTTTAAGTTGGCAGAAAAGAGACCGATATTCGCTCCTTCCAAGTTGGTCCGTCGAGGTGATTGGACGCTTTTGCGGGAAGGTCCCGTAAAAGTATTAAATTGCATTTCAGAGTTGAAATTCTTGATTGATTTTATAAATAAAGTTTTAATTTGAGTGAGTAATGTTACTGGTTTTATTTTTATTTTGAAGTTGTCCGAGATTTGAACGGGATTCTAGAGTAAATTTGGAAGGATTTCAAAAATTAAAATAGAGTTGGATACGTTAATTAATAAATGATAAGTGAAATTACCTAATTAGATGATGAGATATAAATGATTATTGAATGATTAAATTAAAATTGAAAAGCATCGTAAAATGTATGTGCACGTCGAGCATCTGGTTTGATAGCACACTTGTAGTTATCTTTTAAAAGTTTAATTTAAAATTTTAATTTAGAGTAATTATGGATTATTATGAAAATTTGGAAAGAGTATTTGGAAATAATTTAAATTATATAAATTTGATTACAAATAATTGAGCCCACTTCTGAAAAGTTTCAGTTCTTCTCTTGTTAAGTTGGGCGGAAAATGAAATATTGAAAAGGAAGTTATAAATAAATTAACTTAACGTTTCACTACAATAATATTAATATGACTAAACGTTACTTAACTTAATATTAAATCATAAACATGCCTGCTTTTATCTTACTTGCAGAAATACTTATAAATTATTATAATAATTGTAACGCAGTCATAAACGAACAAAAGCACGTATTTTCCTTCGAATATTTAAAAAATACCAGCCCTCTGTGACCAAATTTAAATAGCAATGTATTAAAATATAGTGTAAAATGTGTGAAATTTTCACAATTACTGCATGCATATATAAACATTCCCCAATCCGGATTAAGCAACCGTGGGGTCTAAATGCTATAACCTTTCTCATTTGGAAAAGGCCTACGTCCAGGAGTGGATAAATAACGGGCTGATGAAGATCAAGAAGAAGATATATAAATTAATGTAACATATTGCGACCGATGGCTGATGTAAAAAATCTTTGTTATATCACAAGACGTAAAAGTATAGTATCAAAGTCATTCTTGAGACCACTTTAAGTAAATTTATGCGTATAAATGTGTTTGTATAAGTAGAGTGAAGAAAGGTAGATCGTCACAGCAATAGATTACGGATTGCGGATTTAACAAATTTAAATTCTGATTGATGAATGGGAATTTATGTAAAATGTTTAACCAATTAGAACTAATCCCCAAAAGTAATACTCAATCAGTTGCTGTAAGAATCGAATTTTATACTTACAATCGGTTGATGAAAATGGCATTGACTCTAACGTTCTATTTTGTATCAGTTAAAATCTTGGAAGTGATATTAAATTTATTATCTTTTAGAAGTTGTGGTTACAAAGCAGTAAGATTTGAGTCAAGACTGCTGGCTTTGAAGTTGTTTTGTTAACGATAAGGTCAATCGGTTGTATCAGTGGCGATCTACCATTGAAATTAGACATTGCTTCCACAATACCCATCCAAAGCGTGACGTAAAGCTACTACAAAAGCAATTCTTTTCGCTCGGAAACATACATGCATATTGCAAGTCAATCGCATGAAATACAAGGCTTTACTATGCTAGCAGTTTGGAGATCACTGCGAGCTGCTATGTACCTGATGATAAAAATATTTTTGGAGTAATCTCGAAAACGGTAGGACATTAAAGCCTCGTAGTTTATGTGATTGGTTTGCTACAGCAAGTATTTTTCCAAGCAGAACTACTTCTGCAGTAGCATGTGTAGTGTGGAAGGAGTATCTATCTTTAATGATAGATCACATGACCAAACATCCACTTTTTTAACTTAATTTTTTTAATTTATCAAACACGGTCGTATCGATATGTTAAAATTTTAATATTATATGTTTTTCTTTAAATTAACTTAATAAGTTTAAATTGTTATCTATCGCATTGAACTGTACGCAAAATATACACTGACAGTTTAAAAATGTTAACAACAAATCAGATAAACCATCAAGACCTAAGCTATTTAAGGTATGGAATATCCTCCAGTGCTTCTTTTATTCTTTAATCTGTAGAGATTTAGACTTACTTACTTACTTACAGACTTACTCTGAGCTCAAGTGAACTTAAATTCAACAAATTTTAGAAATTACAACAGCGAACCAAATATATCAAGTCTTTTGTTACATGTTCATATAAGGACCAGCCTTATATGAACATGTGATACAAATGTAAATCTGAGGAGATCTGCAGGTATTTTGTATCCCCAGATCCTCTGGTCTTAACATCGTGATTGGTATCACTCAATTCCTTTAAGTAAAAATTACTCAGAGACTTACTCTGAGCTCAAGTGAACTTAAATTCAACAAATTTTAGAAATTACAACAGCGAACCAAATATATCAAGTCTTTTGTTACATGTTCATATAAGGACCAGCCTTATATGAACATGTGATACAAATGTAAATCTGAGGAGATCTGCAGGTATTTTGTATCCCCAGATCCTCTGGTCTTAACATCGTGATTGGTATCACTTAATTCCTTTAAGTAAAAATTAAGATTGAAGGTTGTTAAATTATGTTTAAAATTGGAAATGTGGAGAAAAATTTGAAAATCAGTTGCTGCGTAAAGCCGAACCATCGCGTCAATCGATAAAAACAATAAACTCTGTTATATCAGGAGCCTAAAGCTTCAGCTTTACTAGTTTAATGTAGATTTGCTACTGGGTTGTATGGTTTTGCAGGTGAAATATTTGTGTTAATCTTAGAACTTTAGTAGTATGTATGTCTACATAATTATTTAAATATATAAATCTTAACTTGTGAGAATAAATAATATTAAAAACTTCAATGTAACAAGTTAAATGAAATAATAAAATAAAAGCGATAACCATCGCTAAAAGCTCAAATATATAATTTCTATTATATTATTTAATTTATCTTGTTACACTGAAAATAATAGCTGGTGTCGAAAGTGCTATAAACAATGGCAGAGCTGATATGGCTACACGGACGGGCTTGAAATTATAGGACATTTTCCTAATATTTATTAAAAATTACTATAGAAAATAGCTTTATATATTATTTCAAATGACTACTTAAAAATACTTAAAACTCCTGTCTGTCATTTCATTTAATGCAATCTGCAATAATAGCCATAGTTATTTAAACAGCAATCAAAAATACTTATAATTGCTATTTTGTTTTGTATTATTTTTATCCAATATAGCTGTCTTTAGAATAAAGTATGCCTATGTGTGCTGTCTGTCTTACAAATTCTGATATTTTTCATAGAAAATTTTATATTTTGTGTATACCTTTTTTTGTTAGTCTTTTAAGCAGATATAGTTATTTAAGTAGCAAGAATTGCTATACTTTAATGCTTGATAAGCACTTACTCAGTACTTAATCAGTACAAATTGTGTTATTAGTGACAATGGCTGAAAAATTGAAATTTGAAACACATTTTCAAAGAATAAAATCTTCTAAATTTAATAGAAATATTCAAAGGTAAAATTTTAATTTAATGTAAATCTTTAAAAACCGATTTTTTCTATACTTTATTAATTATTTTAGCAAAATAAGAGTTCCATATGCGAAACGTATGTTGTGTCGACACTATTATGTATAATGAAGATGCGAGAACTGTATTCATTTTATATTCTAATGGAACCTGTTCTGTGAATGAAAACTGTTCTGTGGGAAGTATGGATTTTCAGCTAACTATGGACGATATCATCACATCAATTTTAGTTGAATATTATTTGTTTGTTTATTTATTTAAGTTGTTAAGTTATTAAAAATTGCCATTTTCTTTAACAATATTTGTACAATATTTTTATGAAATATAGTATATCATGTTGCACTGTTTCTTATTTTACATAGGACATATTGCTAATTTAAATTAGGTAAATATGCTATACTCGTATAGCAAACTTTCATACTCATTGATCAGATATTCAGCTATACCTGAATAGCATTTTTAGCTGTTCAACTAGCAAATACTGCTATTTATCAGTAAAATAAAATAACATATCATGCTAATAGGTAAGCAAAACATGACAGAAAAACTAGCCATCGACACTTTTTGAGTTTGCTATTTACGATAGCACTTGTAGTCATAAAAATCCACTGTCCCGATTTCCGCTATTTAGATTGCGACAAATACTTAAGAAAATATAGCACTTACTGCTATCTTTTTCTTTCAGTGTACGAGTATATTAATTTTTAATTACAAATTTAAAAATTATTAACTAAAAAATAAAATCCTTTTATAATGAATTAAAATCTTTAATCTTAACGAAGTCAAACTCCAATAGGCAACGAAACATTTTTATAAAAATAAGTATTCTTTTAATATGGCTAATCTATGTTGTTGAAAATTGCAGGTTTCCCGAACAGGTCTGGGATTCTTGTCATGCACCTCATATCTTCATAGTAACTTATTATGAAGACAAACGGGTTATCCAGTGAATTTACTTAAGTATATAACTTACTATTAAAGCAATAATGCATAATCTTCGTTGGACCAATTAATTTTGGTAATTTAAGTTTTCCAAAAAGGTTGACTTGCTCTCTGAATTTGTACTTTTGAATAAATCGTGTAGATAAGTTTAGAACTTTTGTTCAACATTCATAATAAAATATCAAGTAAATTTCTTCTTCAAAAAATCTTGGTATTGTGTGTTTCGAATTGGTTTAATATCTATCTTCAACTGGGTTAGTATCAAAGATTAGGTAATTTTGAAAACTTCAGCAACTGGATTTTCCTAATTTTCATATTGTCATTTTTATACTTTGTAGATTATCTTTTAACATAAATGAAGAAGATAGTTTTTTTTATTTAAGAAGTCTTCTAAATTAAAATGTGTGCCCCAGGTATCCACGCCCTAGAATCGTCTGTGATATACCTAGGTGTATACTGTAATATAATATTATGTAGATATAATCAAGATGCATTGTATAAAGTTGGAAACTAAAAGCTTAATTATGTAATTAAAATATTTAGATTTTGGTTATATGAATGAAATTCGTATTTGTATTTTTATTAAATGACGCCTTCAGTTTTAAATTTCTGCAATACATTCATAATAATAATAATTAAGTATTGCTAAAAATGTAATTCTTTTGTACTTGTAAATAGGTAATTAGCACAAAAGCATAGGCGGATTGTTTATAAGTTTGGAAAGTTACTTACATTATTATGTAGATCCATTTTCGGACAGATAATAATAGATTTATCGAATTTTTAGCAATGTAACTATGTTGTGCAAATATAATGGGCCTCAGTCGTTTTTTCAAAAACAAATAGTACATAACATTGCTGAAATTCTAACAAACTGCATTGTGCGAGTGTGTAATATACTATAATTTGTTAAGATTTTATCAGTTCATAGAATAGCAGATAGAACTTTGCTGTAGATTTGTAGATAGTGCGCAGTCCAATCAGTTTCTATTCTTTCTGAAACATAAACTGTTGTTATCTGTATTTAGAGATATTGGAATTTGATAAGAAAAAAGTTGTCAGGTAGCAGAACAATTTTACACGATAATCTGAAACAATGAAGTATTTTCAAACATGTCATGTAACACCTTGCGACTGCATCGAAGGTGTCCAATGCACGTCAAGTTTCTTTATGGGACATGTTTCTTGTCATGTCTTAATTGTGATGTCTTTAGTAGTCATAATTGTCGGTAATCTAATACCTAAACAGTTGTCTTGTTACGAACCAAACAAGTTTAACATGAGTATATATTGTGTAATATTGAGAGAACCCGATATTTTAATTTTTAACAGTTTCGGCCGTTGATAAAATTTGCAGAGATCAAACTGAAAGTGAAACTCGAAGATAGAACTATAATTGCATCGGCATATTTTAACATAAGACAGCTGAAGCTTTTCTTCAAATACAGATTCTCTTACGCGCATTGTGCGTGATTTTGCAGGTAAGATGGTTTTGCACCTGCATTTCTTAACAAATATGAAGCAACTTCTTTGCAAATTTTGTAAACACAGGTGTATTTACAATTATTTTTCTTCTGAAGTCATGCAAGCAATTTCGAACGAAATTAAAGTGGCAATAGAAGGAAGCACAACAGTAAATATGTTTAAATTACGAGTGTAAGTCGATAATTTATTAATAATGCATTGACACCTCAGTTCTTGTCTCCTGGTCAGTGAATCGGAACTATGCGTGGGTACATTTTTATAATGGCACCTGTTTTGTATGATATAATGGAATACTTATGTAGGCTCCACTTCTGACTACTCGTTAAACTTTCTTACACTTTAAGTGAAAATAATAAATATCGGAGATAATGCAGAATACCTTTCTAATTACGAACGTTATAATCTTTATTGCGTTAAAGTTATTGTAGAGTAAAATACCAACTATTTTGTATCTTAAGTTATTCAAATTTGAAGTCGATTCTATTATATTTTAAATTGCAAGACATGGATGAAAGCCCAAACATAGTTTCTGAAATATCGGCATAGCGAAGAATACTATAACTATCTTATCCGGTGCTTAATTTGCCCAAATGACGGTCATCTCGGCGGGGAATGTGCATCTTTTTGAAAATCCTTTCTTTGTACACAACTTACAAAGTGAACTAAATTCTAGTTTGTTTATCATCCCTTAAAATTATTTACCTTTGCATCCCGGCGTAAGATATTGATGAAGGTGGTATGTGTACGGTTAACTGTTTTCTGTTCCCACACCTACATAACGAAGTAAAATATCGAACTAAAAGAAAATTCTAACAATTTATAGTTTCCATAAGGATATCTCATAATAAAATTGCAATCTATAATAATAATGTGTATAAAAATTCAATTACATTTACAGTAAGAACGTTGAAATTACATACACTTTGTATGATTTAGTAATTCGAATTAAATAAATCAATTATTTTATAAAATCAAAGTAAAAAAATTAAAAGTAAGTAATAATATATTACTTTTAAATTAAAAAATTCTTCAGCATTGTAATGGTTAGGTGGTTTGCAATACAAATGCATAAAGAAAGGTTAAAACAAATCTTAATATAAAATTAATATCGCAGTACTTACGAATTTAAAAAATTAAATTACAAGGCCAAAATCTTAATAGCGACAGGATTCCGGAACTGTAATTATATCTAATAAATCGATATGTAACTTTAAGTTCAAAGGTGTGAAGACTTAAATATTTTACCTTAATTGCTTTTGTTAATATCATTTATTGTACATAAGCACGCAAATGAAGAAGAAAAACTTAACTGGTTTGAGTTTTGCCATTATGAGTTTGACTAATTCTGTTCAGGACCATTCATAATCTATAATTAATACTCGCCGATATTAATTAATGTTTTTTATCAAAGAAAACATTTATATTTTGATCACAGCCGCTTATGAATGATGCTAAATAATTCAAATCTCGTCCTAATAGACTGCAGTAAACTATCGAGTTTTATTGTTAGTTAACATACGAAATCAATTACAGGTATAAATAAGCGGCGCCATTCAAGGTTCTAAAGTTGTATCGACTTCTAAGTAAAACAATTAGACAAAACAATAAATAATTCTTTTTTAATTTTATGCCATTTTAATTTGATTAAATTTACGAGCAAAATCGGTGCAACCTACGGAATTATTTAATAAACCATATTAATGCCGCTCTTTTAAACCTGTTAATAAATGTTTACATATTAAAGAGGTTCGTTTATATTAAGACCGCTAAGACGAGTAGTCGAATCTTCTTTCAAATTAAAGTGGGTCGAATTGAAGAGCATAATAAGCAGGGATGAATCTTGGTTGTTCGTCCGGCCAGCTGGGTGCTACGTGCTACTGCCGGAAATGACCCGTGATTTACTTAATACTTTTTTGTTTCTATCGTGGAATATTGAATTTTTTGTCTCTTGTTTTATTTGAACATTTACCGAATGCTAGCTGGTGCTGGGTGCATTTACCGTTCATTAAGATTAGGAAGTCTCATTAACATCTCTTCTAAACTTATTTATGAGAGGGAGAAATTAAATATTTAAACAAATCAACTAAATGCAATACCACATGCAATACTGAGCACTTCGTTTGGTATTCAAGGAAGTATACGTTTTAATGTTTCATAACAAACTTGAATTAAAAGCAAACTAATGGATCTATAATTCAAGTCAGATACAATGATGATTTAAAATTTAAGTTTATTGAATGTTCTTGAAAACTTACATAATATACTTATCTTTCAATTGGCTAATTATTTGCTTCCAGAATAGATACGAATTTTCTAACGTTTTCCAGTGTCTGCTGGTTGTTGTCGTTATCCAGCAGAAGTACATGGACCAAACTTTTTCTCTTCCTCCATGCAATTGATCATTTTCAACTTTTAGTTTTCCTGTATATTGCTTTTGAAATTTTCTATTTTTTTTAGATTCCTGAATTTTCTCTATTTGATGAACCTGCATAGTTTCCACCTAGTAGTATTTAATTTTGGTATTTCTATTCCCATTTTTTATTTATTTAGTGACTTAATACTATTGAGAGTGGGTCAAAATGTAGTATTCATTGCAGTATTCAAATATTTATTTGCTTCAATTTCTATTTTGTTGATGTGTTTAGTTTTGTAAACCGGCACTTAGGCTATAAAAATTGTTAACAATTTTTATTATTTATTTTTAACAAAATATTTAATATTTTGTTTGATTAATTATTAAGTATTAGCATTAGTATTAGTATTATTATTATTAGCTTTATATTCTAAAAACTTTCGTTATCCTATGTGTAGGATTACATATTATCTGTTTAGAGGAGAGGATTAGGCTCATAGAACATAATATTTCAAGATATTTTTTTCCACCACTGACTATCCTGAAACCTTGACATCTCGTCTCTTATACTCCAGTCCAGTCACCTGGATTACACGTAATACCTTGGGTGTTCTCGTCTTCCTATTGTTTTATCTTTCTTAGCAGTTATATTTTTTTCTAATTGGGGAGGGAGGGTATTTGTAAAAAATATTCTCAATATTAAAAAATATATAGGTATTTAAGGATGACATTGCTTTAAAACGCCATAATATGTTGACATGAAGACCAATGCTTCTCATTATAACCGCCCTTGCGTTTTCTTTAAAATTCTCGATAATTTGCTTAATGTGTCCCAGCCAACTAATTGTTTGTGACTTTATTAACTTTATTTAAAAAAAATGTATTTCCTGTTTATATCTTTTTTATATTTTCTATTGCCTACTCCGGTTTCTATTTACATGAACTTACATCAGGTACTGTAGAAACTAGAGCTTTCTATTTCCTCTATGTTCTTACTTATTCTTAGATAATTTCGAGTATATTATGTTTCGTTCTTTGCTGTTCTTTATATTTCTTTAAAAAGCAACAGAGAAGCTGATGGATTTTGTATTTGCCTGTAAGCGAAGACAACCTGTACTCTTCTTCAATATAATAGAGCGTCAGATACAATAAAACTGTATTATCTGTATATTCTCGTATATGATAATGAAGAAAGTTGGCGTTTGGATTTTCCGAAAGCGCAGTTTAAGGACTGGGGGTCCTAAAACTTTATCTTTCTTGGGGAAGTTCTACACACACTGATGACTGAGTGAAATAAGTTCATTTATTTCTGTGTGAAAGGCCCTAAGTGATGGAATAAATAGCTGTGTATTAACGGTATACGATATCGGGGTCTTCCTTGTGAAATTTAAATAACTCTACCAATAAAAAATAAATAAATAAATAAATGAATGAATGAATGAATGAATAAATTAATAAATAAATAAATCTTTATTATCTGTTATTAAAATGATGTAAATAGCAATCAAACAGGGGTTCGTACATCGTACAATGCAATTGATTTAATTGCCTAATTAAAATTTTAACACAAAATCTTGAAAATGACGATGGAACCCTGGACTCGAATGAAAGCGGTTAAATGAAATTATTCACTGAAATAATTTTTGCTTCTCATAAACCAGATAAACGGTAATGGCGGCGTACTGGAGACTGAAATTGATAAAATTCCAAAATGATTGTTGTAAAGTATATAAGTATAGTTTGGCTCGGTTACAGTCTATAGGGGGCCAGGATGGGGGGGCGGAGGAATGGGCAAAGGAGAAGGTGGAAAGAAGGTGATGAGAGAGGCGTGGAGAACGAAAAATTTTGTTTGGCCCTGTTGTAGTTTTGTAGGGGTGGCCGGAGAGGGGGGGTAGGAAGGTGATGAGAGAGGCGTGGAGTGTCGGACAATCCGAGTGTTTCCAGTCGTACTTATTTGCAGGCGTAGGCGTAGTTAAAGATTGATTTTTTGATCCTGTGAGAATGGGCAGACTTACGATTGCATATTTCAAAAATTTATATAAAATTTAAAAAAGAAAACGAATCGTTTGTTTGGCCTTTTTCGAAAAAACCGTCCGTTCACTGTTAAAACCGACACTTTTGGTTTATTGCAAGAAAGGTCAGGATTTGAAACGAAAATTTTGTCGGACGTTCCGAGTGTTTCGATTTGTACTTACTTTTTTGCACTGCGGCATCGTTAAGTTTGGTTCTGTAACAGTTTTGTAAAGGAGGCCCGGGGGGGCCGGAAGAATGGGCGAAGGGGAAAGGGGGAATAAGGTGATGAGAAAGGCGTGGAGTAACGGAAGGTTTTGTTGGGCCCTGTTGTAGTTTTGTAGGAGTGGCCCGAGAGGGGGGGTGCAATGGAGGAAGGGGAGGGGGAAAGAAGGTGATGGGAGAGGCGTGGAGTAACGGAAGATTTTGTTTACCCTTGTTGTAGTCTGGTAAGGGTGGCCGGAGAAGGGGAGTGCAATGGAGAAACGGGATGGGGGCGGAAGAAGGTGATGAGAGTTGGGTGGAGTTGTAGGGGTGGCCAGAAAGGGGGGCGAATGAGGAAAAAAGGTGATGAGAGAGACGTGGAGTAACGGAAGATTTTGTTTAGCCTTGTTGTAGTCTGGTAGGGGTGGCCGGAGAGGGGGAGTGTAATGGAAAAACGGGTGGGGAGGGGGAAAGAAGGTGATGAGAGAGGCGTGGAGTAACGGAAAATTTTGTTTGGCTCTGTTGTAGTTTTGTAGGGGTGGCCGGAGAGGGGGGGTGCAATGGAGGAAGGGGAGGGGAGAAAGAAGGTGATGGGAGAGGCGTGGAGTAACGGAAGATTTTGTTTACCCTTGTTGGTTTGGAGGGGTCATGGCCCTCATGGTAACCCCTTATCACTGCTCTTGGAGAAAGTCAGACTCTACCTTACCGATCGAAGATGATAAAGTAATAAATTTTTTTACATACCATAAAAATCCGAATCGAGATTGATCTTGTGTCTTAAAATCATGCTCTAATTTACGTTAACTGTAATTAGGTATAACTACTTACTTAGATGTTGAAATTAATTGAATATTATTATTAAAACATATTATGTTTTCCTTTTCTTTTTCTGTCTTGGTTCACCGGTTAGCATGCCAAGTCAGAAACAAGGCATCTCAGGAGTGAGCACACTCAAATTAAATTTTAAATCAACTTTCCAATTCCAAACTTCCAAAATAAGTTATCGGGTTTTTCAACACAATTTTAAGTTGTTAAATTTAATTCAATTTTCCAAAATAACATATTCCATAAATTTTATTCCAATTTATTACCAAATTGAAATACCAATTGTTAAATAACTTTTCCATAACCAAATTAATTATTTATAATAATAATGTGAATCTCTTCCATAAAGTTTTAAATAAAATTTCAATTCAAATTGCAATTATAATTGCAGGTGCGCGCTATCAGGTCAGGTGCCGTACTATACATTCAAATTTTCCAATGCAAATTCTTAATTTTCTTATCATCCAATCATAAATTTTAATTTTTTAGTTATTAACGGATCTAATTCCAATTTAACTTTTTTCAATTCCAAATTCCATCAGAAAATCTCAAACTATCGTCCAAATTTTGGACAATTCCAAATAAAATCAAAAACAAAATCACTCAATCAATTTAAACTTTATAAGACAAAAATAAATCAAAATCTCAAACTTGAGACGCTTAATTATTACTCTTATGGGACCTTCCTACAAAGCGTCCGCTCGCTGCCACGGACTGGCTTGGAAGGACTGACCATCGCTTCTTTCGGTACCAACACCAATATCAGAATTTCAGAACAAAGAGAGCCACCATAATATTCAAGATTTTCACATTCTTTACAATAAATTATATCTACAAAGCAAAATTATATACAAAATTTAAAAACCCATATTTACAAACAATTCAGAATCATTAAAACCAAATTTAAAACTTAAAAACATCTTAATTAAATATGAATATCAATAGTGAGCTAAAAGATACAATTAAATCTTATTATATGGATTTCGCAATCATATGCAATTAAATGTTGTAAAAAATTATTAATGCTTGAAAGTGCTTACTGTTCATTAATCCGAAAAATATGCAAATTAAGTAAATTAGTTTGCGACACGTATGGCATAGGTGTTTCGAATTTCGGATTCTTATCAGGCAAACCTGGAAAAAATTACTAACGCGCACAGTATTCAATTCAATATGTTAGAAAAAAAGAAAAATTCAAAATTATTTGACATTTCTTAATTGTATAGGATTGCGAAATCCATATAATAAGATTTATTTGTATCTTTTAGCTCATTATTGATATTAATATTTAATTGTATTTTCAAGAGCTAATAATTTTAATTAATAAAAACATCCTATACATCACAAGTCAAAAATTTCAGGCATTTAAAAAAATTTTTTCTAAATGAAGATTTTGTAACTCGACAGTACTCGTATATTCCGATTTATAATTAAATTATAATGATGTTGATGTTGAAATGTTACCCACTAGCAAAGATGTCAAATTGTCGAAGTGTATCGATAGTTTTCAAGTTTCCCAGCCATATGTGTATCAAACTTAAGGTAATTATTGCATTGTAATGACTAATGATTCTGTAATGATTTAAATTTTGTAATAAAAAATTGTTACAAATTTTCTTCAAACTCGGTAGAGGAAATAATATATGGTTATGTGATGAGTTTAAGCAAAATAAAGCGATGTTTAATATTGTTAGCGCTCTCACGACCTCAATAGTTGATTTATAAATTTTTGAATAACCAAATTTGATGATAAATGAAATTGTTTAAATTGTCTATTGCTTTCAATTTTCTTAAAGCATCATTCTCAGTCAATTAACGCTACGTAATTTAAACGTCAACTAATGAAAAAGATGACATTTCTTATGTAAAACTTCGATTTTATCGATTTATTTGACGTAAATTGCTTAATATAATTTTTTTAAATTCACTTTTGTTTATCGAGAAGGAGAACTTATAAAAATGTTGCATATCAGTTTACAAATTATAGTAATTATAACTGCTAAGCTTTACTTTAAGATAGTAAAGACGATATTTATACAAGAATAGTATATTCTGTAACGAGTTAGGAATTGGCATATTCTGCACGAGGGGAAAGTTTGTCACCCGAGCCGTTAGGCGAGGGTGACGGTCCACGAGTGCAGAATAACCATTCCAAACGAGTTCCAGACTATACATGCTATACGACTAATGACAGTGCTAATACTTATAACAGTGCTAATTCTTGTAATACACGAACTCCAATTTGACAGTTGGCGTTATAAAACCGGTAGAACAACTTGTTAATAGATGTCACTACCAGGTTTTAATATTTCTTAGATGTGAGAATATAGTTATTCTGTAACGGGTGTTACAGAATGAAATATTCTGTAACAGGTGCGAAGAATGTGTCTTTTCTGAACTGAAAATTGAGCCAGAATGTTTGTATTCTGTATTAGTCGTATAGAATAATTTATTCAGCTATACAATTTCATCATCTTAAGAAGAACTTAATTATTTCGTCTCAAATCGACTAAATTATGATTATGATATAACTCTGGTAAGTCAATGAATCCTCATATCAACACTTGATCAATTTTTACAATTTTGTTTTTAGATGAAAGAATGAAAATGACGTTCACCTACTGGCGGAAAACATTTCACCTCAAAACTGATGTGAAAACCCTTTAATTTAATTACATAAATCAATTTAAATTTTTTTTATTTGCTTCTAATATGTAATAATTATATTAAAAAAATCATGTTAGTATATTGTGGTTTAATCTAGATCGTTTTTACTCTAATCTGGAATAAATTGTTTAGTATTTTTGTTAAATATATTTAGTATTAATAATTAACGCAATGAATAGGAAGACAGCTATAGACGGCTTAAGCAACCTCTACAGCCATTTACTAGTCTAGTTCCCACTGCACACATTGGAGTTAAGTTTTTCCTAATTGACGGAAACTCAGTATAGGTTGTTCCTTAACTCACGATCTTTTGGATCTTAGGTCGTATCAAATGACAATGTGTTTGTTCCCTGTTTCCATGTAATTTATTTTGTTTAGATTAAATAAATTTCTGACGAAGACGATAAACGTCGTCGAAAGCTTAAAGATATAATTTGATTATATTATTTAATTTAACTTGTTATTTATAATTTTATTGTTTAATTTCTCACAAGTTAAGATTTATATATTTAATAATTAAATGAACATCTAACTTAAAAGAAGACTCAAATATTGCAATTATTATTTAATCCCAAAAAGTATTTAACAAATCTTATTTAATCGTAGTTTATTATTAATTTCATTTTAATTTATTTGTTAGTTCAAAAATTAATTGAACCAATTTGTTTTAATACTTTTGATACTTTGAAAATCAGTCTAAACTCTACTGGATGATAGGATATGGTCTGATCCTGACCTCTCAATGATGGTGAAAAGCTTATCGACAATCCAATCACCATATCAGAATGCCGTAAAGGACTAGAGGTAAATATTATAAAATTCTTCTCTTTTGAAAACTCTTGACTATTTTTAAAGATTGAATCATATTTTTATTAAAATAAAAAAAAATATGTTCAAACATATTTTTGATGTCTCCAGTATGCAGTTCAATTTATTTATCTCTCTGATGAACCACTTTCCACGTTTTTTCCAGGCTCGATTGACATCATATTATAGCTTCAATGTAATGCATAAAAAATAATGATATGGAGGTAGCTTCCTGTGAGGACCGGAAATAACACAATGACAGAAAACAAATCAAATAACGAATTATTTGACTTTAAGTTAAGTAATGCTAATGGTAAGAATGTTACTTGTAAATGGCAAACTTTATCTAACCTTGCAATAATTTCAAAATTTATATGAAATATTTCAGAGCTAATAACTTACGAGTTAATTTGTTAAAGCTTTCGCTTCCAAAATTTTCCTGTTTATCAGTCCTTAAAAGGAAACAATAAAATTTTTAAAGTTTTTATGTAACAGCAATATTTTATAGATACATTCTAATAATGTTGTTAATAAACAAGTACTTAACCGTGATTACAATTCAATTTGTTAATTAAATTACACTAATTAATTGTGACTAATTAAGATAATAAATTAAAGTTAATATTTATATTCAAATCGGTATTATAAATAAAATTAGAAAATTATGTTGACGTTGGAATGGATGTTTATAAAATATATTAACTTTGTAGATGTTTATATGATTTAATCAAAACGAATTAAATATTACATAATAATGAGAGTTAATAAATCCGTTGAGTGTAGGTAAATAACACGAATAAATTATAATAAACATATTTACAAGCACATTTTATATTCAAGTTTAGGTAATAAAAGTGACTATTTTGAACATGTGGATAAATTTAAGAACTCAATTTAAATATTAATTAAATACCATAAATCCAATTAAATTTGTCATGTTGTGTTCAACAACTTCTGTTTTTATAAATTTTAATCTTTATGAGTATGAGCGTCAAATAGGATTAAATAAATTAAAGTAATCCTACCTGAACCTGTACCTACCTCCATTTTTTGCATTTATCAACAACTATATTTTAACTACTTGTTCCTGCGGTGTGTTACTGTGCATTTTTTATATTTTAATACGCATTTTGATACATACCTATATTACTTTTAAAAAAAAGTGAACCCTTTTAGATGATACGGTACATAACGCTTTTGATTCCAGAATGGGTACAAGCCCTTTTCTCAGCTGGATATCGTTTATATTATTTACTGTTTAAGAGCACACAGCTTACAAACCTGCATAATTATTTTTTTTTGCTTGCATATCATAATTATTACAACCAAATCTTACCGTGGGATTTTAATCTCTCACTGTGAAATTAATAAATCTAAATATTTTAAGTATAAAGTATTTAAATTTGCAATGCAAATAACAATAAAAAAATACATAACCCGTTTATAGATATCAACATTTTATTTATTAGATAATTTAAAACTAGATCGACGATTGTAAAAATTAAAATAAGCGCAAAGTATTAACTTTACACCCAATAATTATTATCTGCTTATTATAAGTCTATTTCTAAGGTAATAATTAAATGCATTGCTTGTACTTAAAACTAATAATTTATACGTTTACTCGAATACGTTCACTTAATATTATTCTTTTTTTTTTCTTCTATTTTTTGAAGAGTTGAACAATCTTTCATGTCACCTGCATAACACGATTAATATGATTTTTAAAAATAAAGCCGAACAGGACATATAAAAAATGTTTTAATAGTAACCACTTGCTTATTTTTTCATTTTAACCCATTCATCCAAGAAAACTATTAAACAACCTTAAGTATTCTACGGAAGAGCCTTTGAAAGCTCATCCTGCCACTGAATCAAGCAGGGCATGCACGCTCACGAACTTCAACTTTTCAATGCTCGATCTGAGGTCCTTTTGATGTATTACGTGATTGCATCTATGAATACTTGTTGAACCCAGAAAAATGTTGTCTAGATTTTAAATAATAAAGCACATACCAGAGCGATTAAGATTCAAATTTGTATAATGTGAAATACAAAAAGCGTGAGACTGAACAGCGATCATTTTATAATTTAAAAAATTCCAAACAATCCTTTGGCGCAATTTTCCCAAAACGTTTGATTTAAAGCCAAAATACATTTATTATTATTATTTCTGTAAATATCGAATTACACATCCGCACGTGCGTGGGGAAAGGTATATAGTGGATTTTCATAAAAATTTATATTTTTTTAATTCCATATCTATCTAGGCTATTTTACATTTGTTCTATTGTTTTCTGTTAAGAATTAAGTGTATTTCTATTTTGTAACGGTGGAATGCCCACATAGCCTGCTTTAATATTATTATGAATCACTTAGAAAATACTAGACTATAAATATTCTATTAAATTATAAAAACCGATAATCAACAACAAATTGCAACATAATTTTTAACTCAGTATATTAATACTATAAAGATTAAAACAGGAATTGTAACACAATTTATTGATGGAAATAATTTGAAAAGAAAGAACAGGAACTTTAATCTTAAATAATCGTCCTCAGATTCTTTTAAACAAAACGCACTAACATAAAATATTCAGTCTAGTTCAATCGAAAATAATCAATCCGATTTTGACAATAGGTGGGAAGGACAAATTAATTATATTATTATCGAATAGCTCTAAGGTTAAATTCTTTCGAATTGAAAAGTTTAAGGTCATTTCCGGAAAATCGAACTACAATTTGTAACTTGCATAGCTTCTGTTGGCGATATTTTTTGACAAGCTATGACCTCTGAAGCATATTTAAATTATAAAATCAAATTATATTGCATTCGATAAATCGAAATGCGAACTTATTTCAATTTATTTTCGAAACTAAAAGCAAAATTATTTTGAAGAAGAATGAAAATCATCTCCTCATGCAAATGCATCGTAATAACTGAATTTAAATAATCTATTATAATTTTTCTCGTTGTTGTTAAAATAACTATATTACAGTAATTATGTTAAATTTCAGGATAGTTTATGTGTAGATGAAAATGGCGGAATTCCAGATCCGACTTTTCATTTATTTTATAGATCGCCAAAAAAAAAGGTTAGAAATTTTAAACAATATGGCCTTAGTATTTTTGAATATAATATTGATTCAGTAATTGATTATGTGATTTTTGATAAGTTCAGTTCAATTGTTAAAAAGTAGTGGTGGTGTAAATCCGACCTCAAGTGATTTTAATATTTTTACATAATCCAACACAAATTTTTTTTATTTTGATTATTCCTGAATTTTGTATAACTACTTTTGTGATTTTTAAAAAGAAATGAGACCAAATTAAAAACAAAAAAACGAGAAAAGCATCCTTATCAACTTTAATGTGCTGTAACTGCAATGGATTAGCATCATCAAAATGATTACAACAAACCAAAAGTATTCCATCAAGCTACTATACTAATGAATTAGATGGAAAATAAATCAAATTAATTTTGATTGATTTTTGTTATAAGTAAACAGTTATACCAAATTTTGGATATTTGAGTGCACTACACTCAACTACTTTGGTTGAAAATTAAACCAAAACTGAGGTTCGTATTTGATGTTTTCAAACAATGTTTTGACGCTGTTTAGGAACATCAAAGACGAACTTGAGTTTTGTTTCAAGTTTTTACATGATGTGGTGCAACAGGGTCTACGTTTTTATTTTTATTACAATTTATGTTTAAATAAAGTTTAAGCTTTACGTTGTAAATTGATTAATTACTTTTCAATGCATTTCAAAAAAATTTTAAATCTATGTTTTATAAAAACTTTCATTGATGCATATCTTGCATTTTACCGTTTGATGCACTTCTGTGACTCTCTCTCTTTCTCTCTCTCTCTCTTTCTCTGCAAGCGACGTCTCTCCCTGCCTGGAAAATTTAATATATTATAAATTATGAATCAATATGTTTAATATGTTCAATATGAATAAATCCAAAATAATCCAAAACCTTTTTAGTGAAAAAGTTGAATTTGACTGATTAATTTTATAAAACAGGTTGACCAACTCCAAATACAAAATACTCCTATAAATTAACAAGAGTTTAGTTTTCTGGATTGGTAGATAAAATATTAAAAATCCTTAAATAATTAAAGTGTTTTACATTTTGTGAAAGCAATATAGCAATACTAGAGTCCCGTCATCACCGACAGGAAAAGTTAGTAATATAAGAATTTCCTTTCAACGTTTAAAGAAAATTAAATATGTTTTATTTGGAGTAAATGTACCGTTATGGCTCATCTGTAAATTTGAAACTTTCCGCCCTACTAACTCGCAACTAAACTACAAATAAGTAAGTAACCATCACAAGGAAACTAGAAATATAATTTCTATTTTATTATTTGAATTAATTTGTTATATTGAAGTTTTTAATACTATTAATTCTCACAAGTTAAGATTTATATAATATGTAAAAATAAAATTTATTTTTGTTGGATAGCATTTTGTAATGGGTTAAAAAACCAAATGGTATGTAAAAATATTTTAAAAAACAATTCTAAATTATAAAAAATTAATAAAATCAAAGTATGACATAATCGATATTACCCATACGTAGGCATATAATATCGATCACTAGTATGGGTAATTTTGACGATTTTTTTCGGTTTATATTAATAATAAATATTAATTTAATTTCAATACATGCACTATCGATTGATTCTGATGGTAGATCCACACGATGCGTAATTAGACGAATTTTCCCCATTTGTGAGAGCTATGTTTATTTTTTAAATTTTATCTTTCACGTTTTAGTTTCTTTTGCTTGATTTTGAATGCCTTTTACGCCTAAACCATACAAAATAAATATAAATCCCACAAATGGGTGAAAATTAAAACTTATTTCATAAGAAGTGCGAAAGGAATAAGTATTAATTTATAATAGAATTTTAAAAATTGTTTTTCGAAAATCACAGTGATCGATATTGCCTGCTGATCAATATTAGAACACTTTCCCCTATTGTTAAAATGACGAAATATTCAGTTTTTATAAAACGCTTCAGGTTCAACTTGTTCTCAACGTGACTTTTAAAGGTAAACTTTTCAAACAGTTTAAATTTTTACAGGCTGAGGGAAGGGCGTCTCATGATTATTCGTTAATTGATAGAGAGTTGAATTATACCCTGCAGCTCGAATTTCTAGAGCAGTAGACCACTAAAGAAAAAATATTAATGATAAATATTTTGTGATGTGCATCAGTCGAATAATTTGTAATACACAGTTGAATAAATCGCGTGTAATATTCAAGTTAAAAATTTACGTAATCAGATTTGTTTAAAAATTTATTAAGAATTTTATTCAAATCCAAAAGTAATTCAAATTGAATTAGTTTAAATTTTCTTTTATAATCTTATTAATTAGAGAAGAAATTGAAAAATGGAGAAAAACATGGTAATAATACCTTATACATATTGCGGAAGAAAATAAAACAATGCAGATATGCAAACCGGTAACATCATTGAATGATCATCGTAACTCTCATCTAAGTGAAACAACAAATTCGTTTTTTACCCAAGTGTTTCGACAAATTTTAATCATCATCAAAGTGATTCTACAAATCACTGGTTTCAAAATCCCCTGGTTTATTTCGGAGAAGTACAAGATATAATATTGATATGTATATGATGATAAGATATTTAATATAAACAAAAAATGTATACATTGACCGTTTGCATAATGTTTTATGGTGAAAATTGTATTAAAACTAGGAACTATCCTCAGATACGTACATCACGTAACAGATTGCTTAATAATTTTATCAAACTGTTTAAAATAATTTAAATGGGCAGCCACGCCTGCCTGTAGCTTCTAGATTTCTAGAGCTTCCATCGCGATTTTCATTAACTGAGATATCCACACTTTCTGATACTTTAAAGACCTCTTTATAGAAATAGGTACAACAAATAATAATTTCAGTCAAATCGAGCTGCCTTAAATTAGATTAAATTTTAATGTGATCGAAACACATGATTTATTCACCTGGTCAAGTTCAAAAGCAGTGCAGTTTTCTATAAGCAGATGTATCATCACATGCCAACTATAACCCTGTGGGAGGGCAAAATTTCATAACCTAATTGAACCAATACAGTATTAGGTATTTCCAATAACACATCTGCCACATAAAACATTTACAGGGTTGTGTGGCTACAGCAGCAATGATTTGAGAAGCAACACCTTGAAAAATAATTTTGTTTTTATATTTAGCATTAACCTTTGTGCTCGAATCCGAATCTAATGTTTCGACTGTTTTAAATAACACAACTTTGTACTACTTTTTTATATACAAATAAGGAACACCTAAATGCGTCAAGTAACTTTAACTGTTGATGAAATCGGGGTACACTTGTAATTATTGTTGTGGTGTGGTAGCGGCAACATAAAGAATGATCTTTAGCAACTGCAGTTATATATTTAATTTGAATGTACATATGGATATGTATTTGTAACCTTTAAACGTTTTACCGTAGTTATATGTGTCAGATTCGTTGAAGGCACATCAGCTGTCATGTAATTCATCATTTTGCCGCCTACCGAATGAATAATTTAAAAGTTTCGCATTATAATAATATAATAACCTACCTACCACACCAAATACTCTAGTACGTGTTCTAAAAACTTGATATTATTGTTATATTATTTGAATTTTGTATACTCTTACCTCTTCAATTTACAATTTAATTTTTGTTTAGTTTTACAGTTTTACATTGTTCTACATACAGACACTTAAAACTAAAAAAAACAAAAAAAAACAATAAATTAATATTATGAAATACGTGAAAATATTAACGTGATTGTGGTTCTAAGTGGCCTAAATTAACGTCTCCTAATAAAGTACACATTTAATTTAAAGTAACATTAATTAATGTTATACAGAAAAAAACATAAATTAATGTGTTTAGCGAATATTGTTCTACTCCTACATAAAAGTATGTACACAAACATGTAATACTATTAATATCTATTTACAACATAAGCATTATGTTAAAATCATGTTAACTAGGAACACAATAAACTGTTTAATTCGAGCAATAAATTTGGATAATAAAACAATAGCGAATAATATTATTATAAAGCTTTAACCATTCAGTTTGAAATTGCGGTGCCCCAGATTAAGCAGATATTGTATGACTTGTTAAACCAATTCATTAGATTTTTCATGTACGCACAATAATTATCTTAGATCACGCAAAACGCATGTCGTAACGAGATATTATAAAAGGTTATAAAAATCGGATCCATAGAAATGCGGTTTTATAGAAATCGTTTTTCATTTGTGCGCAATTACAGCATTCAAATCCAAACACGCCCTTTCAATAAGCAAGCGACCATCAGTAGTAAATTGCGCAATACAGAAGATATAAGAATAAAAACATATTACGCAAATTATAATATTGTCAGTTTTCCAAATTACGAATTTGCCGTGATACCAAACCATATCTCAGAGGATAGAGCGAATGTCCATATTGACTTTAATTCTTTACAATAAAAGCAAATATAAGTTAGGTGCAGTTAATCTAAAATTTATATAAAATGTAAATATTTTGAAAATTATTTTTATCGTTAGATTTTAAATATACGCAAACTTGAATTATTTAAATACCCAAGATTATCGCAAAATAGCGAGTTAACATGTTAAATCCTGCAAAATTTGAATTGTCTGTTGAGTAGGTAAGTATGTTTCAAATTAAGTTGTTTTTCTTGGGAAAAAAATTATGAAAACTATAGTACCTAAGTAAATCACATTCTATTTTTAGTAAAAGGGAGCCATATTAACGGTTCATTTTACTTCCTGATGACAAGACTAAACAATACCAGAAGTTCTCGAAAAGATCCCCTATAAGCAGGTGATCGAGCTTAATGTTGGTTGATTTCATAGACGCAGTCTTCCTCGGTAGTGTAACTGCAAAAAAAATCCCAGCAGTTATATTTTTAAATTCTCAATTTACAATAATTTTCTTTTAAATGAGTATTTAACATTAGAATGACTTTTTACTGTTTGATATGTTTCCTTCATTCTTTTGTAGTTTTTCTTGTACTAAATAGTTTGCTTATCATCTGCTTCCTCCAAAACTGTACAAAGCTTATGAATCCATGCACTACAAGAAATTTGTTTATCAATCGTAATTCCCAATATTGGAGTCATTGAATTTTCATACATAATTTTTACCAAAGTAAAATATTTAGAATAAATGCGGAAATTCAATCTTTATCGCTGCCAATACAAACAGATAATAATTTTAAATAATATATTATACATTCTGAAACATCTTACACGTCATTATGTTAAAAGCTATTTAAACTTTTAAAAACTACGCAAAACTTTCAGTTGTTGCGTGATTCACCCCGATTATGGAAATTCTTCCTCTGGAAGTTAAAGCATAATACCATTAGGAAATATTGAAAGTGCTGAACATGTTTCAAAGCAATCATACCGTTTGTTCTTTTTCATCAATATAATTTATTATTTGAAGCTAATCCTAAAAATTGCATTGTACAATTTGAAGGTTCTTCATAACGGATTCGATTTAAGCATTACCTGTTTTAAAATTTTTGAAAGGCATGTGCCATACCAGACGGGACAGATGTGATCAAGTCGTACCTTTTCCTTATTTAGGTCTTTGCCCTTTTACAAATTTATAATATATGAACCAGGTAGACATGGTACGTACTGTGTACCTACCATATAATAATATCAATAAAATTTTATAAACTAAATCAAAGAATAAACCTGGAAAAATGCTTAAACTTCGTATCATTTCAAAATTTAACAGTTTTTTAAGCTCAATCAATATAATAAATTGTTCCTTATTTCTTAACTTTCTTTAAAGTGCATTTGATCACCATTAAATATTTATAAAGGATATCTAAAGTGTTGATAAATACGGTCGCTGATAAGAACTATAAGACCCTCGATAGAATATTGTAATCAAATTAAGTAAACAACTTGACGAACGCATCTTTGGAACTATTCTTAACTTGGCCAGTTTCGTACTTTTTCCTTATCTACTAACATATCAGAAGATGTGTCACGTCAGACCTTAAAATCCACAAGAGATAAGCGGTTATATTTCGGACAATTTTTGAATAATATGCGGTAGGTAAATGAAAAAAAAAATTTCAATTTCTCAAAAACAATGAAAAATTCCCTCACACATTGCACAATCAAATCGTGTATTATATTTCAATGAAACTTCATAGGTAAGCGGGTGTCATTCGTCAAAAGCTGCATTTCAACTATCAACTATATCATAGGTCATTGAAAGCAAAGCTCAGCGGTCGTGCGCCAAAGCCCACCTGCCTTTTCTTTCATAAAGCACCATCCCTTACAACCCCACATGTGTGAGGTTATGGATTGCTGCAAATTTCGCCTTTAAGTTCATGTGCAACAAGAAGCGTCTGCAAGTGCGTCGGCACGCGTCCCAGGATGACCGTTACAGAATGCATTCAGTTCTCTTAGTACAATTGCACATCTGCACGTGCCTCTCTATGTAAAATATTTAACTTTCAATGTGTTTCCAAATCCGTAATTGATTTATGAAGCAAGTTATTTTGCCAAATTCTTTAATCAGCTGTTTTCTGTTTTGTTTACTTCCATTTTCTATTGCTCCATTGCTCGTAACCACAAAACATGGCCGAATGAACCAAACTATAATTTTTAAGCACCTATTAACCTTAACTATTTTCTTTGTAATGGTTTTTATAACCATTTACTTTGATTTTTATTCAGTTTTTCTAGTGGAGTTGCATCGTGGGTGGGTAGGTTAAGACATAAATCGCTATACCAGTTGGTATCTTGGAAACTATAATGTATGTACAAATCCTTTGTAAAAAATTACTCTGAAATACAATATTTATTTCAATTTATTTCATAATATAATAGCGTTTTAATATACAAAAACTGCCCAAAACACATAGTTTTATAGTACTTATACAATAATTTATTATTATATAATATATTATTTAATTATTAATAATTTTTTTTTGTTATTATAATTATTCCAGATTTGTCTGATGAGAATCCGAAATTCGAAACCCATGATATCACCGTGTAGCAAACTATAATCGCTCAATTAAGAATTAAATAACTTTGCTCTAATGTAAGATATGAAATTAAAAATAATTTTATTATAACATATAAAAATATTCTTTTTCAAAGATCACCAATTTCATATCACTAAGAAAACATTAAAATTTAAAAATTGTTAGCAAGCTTGCAGCATTTTTTATTACTCAATAATAAATTATTATTAAAATAACTTTTATTTTTAATTAACAATAACTAATAATTTTTATTATTTAAATTTGTATTTCAAGAATATTTTTGTTCTACTTTAATTCTACCTTAACAGAACCCCCCCCCCCTCTCCCTCTCATTTTGAGCCAATACAATTTTTTTTTCAATATTGTCTTTTATTTTTTATATTATTTTTCATATATTTTAATAAATATTTGTTCAATAACTGTCTATCTTCCGCTAATAACAATATCAAAGTTGTATTAATTAATGCGACGTTCTGAATTTATGCTTTGTAGAAAAGTTTCCAACTCTTACAAAATTGAAATTCATCTATAATTTTTCTTATTATATTTTTGTAAATTCTATTTGTTAGCTTGGCTAGACAAATCCATACCGTAGTAGCAAGGGTATAATTTTTTTACGAAATGTAATAACAAACGAGTAAAATTTTGCACAGATAGAAGCGTGAAAAAATATAGTAACTGGTTATGGGCCCAAGTTAACCATATTTAAAAAATTGTAATATTGATTTTCAAACTGTTCAATGCAATAAATCAGTTTTTCATGTCCTTCGAAAACTTGTATACTATTTTATGAAAACTAGAAATCAAACTTTTTTTGACAAAAGATTCACAAATGTTGGACAAAACCCTACGAATAAAGAAATTGCACGCCAAGTTAAGTGCATTTCAGCTTAAATAAAACATATGATTTTTTCTCAGCCACTGTTCAAGTGGTGTATTGAACGGCGAGAGTCTTCAAATCTGAAGAAAACCCCGCATCGACAAGACTTAGAGCAAAAAAAATTAGGCTAGTTGCGCCTAACTATAAAAGAGACCCAATAATGTCTCTTGTGCCTGAAGTCTCAAGCAACCTTAATCCACCACTGCGTATTTGAAGTGGTACAGATAAACTATTACAGAATTTAAAAGATAGATAGGTACCAAAATTTATCAAATTTGTCAAATCTGATTACTCTATAGGGATTTTACACTACCGATGGTGGCGCTAGCGATACCTTCAATATGTCTGCCATAGCAAGTATACCTCAGTAGAATTTTGGTTTAAAAAAGACTGAAAGACTGGTTTTTTGTTAGATAAACACTGCACTGAATTAAAAAATATCAGGAAAACTAACTCGAACACTGTTGAAACACGTTAAAGACACTTAGGTATACTTGATGGAGTAGTTACAAAAGCTGCGTGTGGTGGCGTTTGGTTAATGTAAAATCCCTATACTTTAAACATTCTAGGAATATAATAAATACGTACATTACTTGACGCCACATGTTTCTTGTCTAAAATTGGTACTGAAACAGCTTTCTTTGGTTTAGTTTGGAGAAGAAACAGAAAAGAAGAATACAAATAGTATAATTCGAAAAATTTTTCCCAAAATGTAGATGTAGGTGCAAATTCTTGACTTTCTAGTGAAGATTATTCATTTGTTTGTCATACACATCTACATTCAAAGTCACAGAAACCTGGAATTTTGCAAAGCAGATTACTCTTTCAATCTGTCCCTTTCTTAAGAAGATAGGCTCCGGAATAAGAAAATCGGGATTAACGGTCTACACATATTTTCCAATGAGAAACGATAGCATATTATTTATAATAATAGAGTCTTTGTTACTCCAAAAAGGCTGAAATCTACCAAATACTAGAATTTATTACTACTAACCAACATAATATCTGAATTAGCAATAAATAAGTTTGTAAATTATGGTGGTGACATATAGTACAGTATAATTAGATGTGAACCCGGAAATCCAAAAAATAAGAGGTTGGATTGTCACAAAATGTTTATTATCAGTTGCTCTATTCGAAACAGAGTTTAGTACAGATTTTTGGCATAGTTTGTGACGCGCATGAATAGGTTAACGAGATTCCATTTGAAGTAAGTAAGTAAGTAAGTAAGTAAGTAAGAAAATTATCAAAACTGTCCTCCCCCCCATATCTCGTAATCTATAGAGTTTACCAAAAAATGTATAGAACCATTTTTGTAGAAAATTTCACGGCCTTTAATTTTGTATACGATGGTATTTTTGGTATCTTCCATCATTTTCGAGATATTTGACAAAAACTGTAAAAACGTATGGTTTTGACTCCTTACTCCCCTCGCCCCACCCAAACCCGTCGCTCTAGAACGGGAGACTTTTTAGTACTTATAGAGGAACGAGTAATGAACATTTTGTGGCAATTAAACCGTTTATTTTTTGGATTTCCCGGTTTGGGTGTTTTTTAGTCTAATTATACTGTACTAGTAATAAATAATAAGTTTATTTGTAAATGTAAGTTTTCTAATCGTACACTACCAGTACTTGTATATTGAATAATTTATGTTTTACGTCATTTCATCGTGACACTTTTGATGCGGAGCATTTTCAAATAACAAAAATATAATATTGTTAAAAACATTTTTTTGTAATTCCTTTTAACTTGTAATTAATCCTTTTAATTTCCTTAATTGCAAATCCGTTTTGTACCTGGTAATTTATATTTAGAAGGCTACCACAATTTAGCTAATATTTATTAGCTAACCTACCTAATATTCGGGGAATCTCATTTTATAATAAATATCTAAATTAGATTATCTTAGAATATCTAAGTTTGGTTTAGATTGAAAAAACCATGCAATAATTTTAATTTTAGTATATTTTGAAAGTAAACGACATAAAGCGCTTATTACTTAATATAGAACTGTTAGAGAGAATTTTAGAGGTAGCATTATAATGTAGTCAGGTGACAAAATATAAAGTAAATGTTTATAAATCACTATTGTCGTAAACTTGTGTCGCATATATGCAGTTAAAACTTAAAACATCGGAATTCGCGTTACAAAAAAATGTGTCAAACGAAATAATTTACGAGTCGGCTGTTTGCAGAAGTTGTGCATCGAATCGCCGAATGAATGAATGAAGGTCTTTAGGGTGAATGATCCATTCTGGAATGGAACAGATAGGACATGAACCCTTAAGCACCTGGAACATAAGACGAAATTATTTTAAAATCTCGGAGTTCCAAAGTTACCGCGTTCTTGGTTTCTATTCTTCAAAATCGTTCTTTGTTGATTTTGAATAGTGCAGGTTGTGCGCTTTGTACTCAACCTGAGCATATTGGTTTTAGATTTTGTTTTGTTGCTTTACGAAGACATGTGTCTTGTGCCTTTTACTAAATAAAAATCAAGAATTTTATTAACGGACAAACATCAAATCTAACTTAACTGAAGCTATAAAAAAACTGACAATATTCAGCTTACATTGTAACGCATTTATCGTTGAGCAAAAGCTAAGAGATTATAAAACGTAATAGCTACATTGTTGAATGTTCAAAATAAAACATTATAGAACTTTGTGTTTATTTTTAAAGAAGCAACTGGGTAAAAAAATTAATAAATCGTAAAAGTTATTTTTAATTTTTCACGTTATTCTAGTTCTGGAATTTTATAGTCCTGACATCCAGACTGCAAAGTAGGTACATCCCCAATATCCCATTCCAGCCCGTTTCAGCAGCTGTACCAGGACAGGTGACGTACTCAGAACCTGCACTTTCTAACAATGTGTACAATAGACACATATGCAGAGGTGGGTCGCTAAATCAGGCATGTGCCCAAACTGATTTTATGTGTAACGAACTTTTCTAAATGCACATCTGGAACAGTTTCATTTTATATAAGGAAACAAAAAACAATGGGATTTCTTTGGGAAACAGTTAATGATATACAAAGAATTCGGTTGACGTTTGTGTGACACCACGATACTCGAGGGCAATTTCTTTCAATGAATTTTCGGGAGCAACTAGTTTGAGAAACAATATGTAATATAGGATGAACGGAACCACCCTCTTCCTTCGCATATCCTTGACACACGTGTACTCTTAAGACGCGTGTCTACACGTGTGTAAAACGCCTACTAAAAACGTCTATCACGAGACATCTGCCAGAAAATTCCCCTAAGCTGGCTGGTGCAATTACGTTTGCGACGTTAATCAAAATCTATATGTGAGTTTAATCATAAATCAGATATAGTTCCGACAATGTTGACAGGAGATACATAAAACACTTGGTATATTATTAATGGTACTTTTCGTCATAAAATTGCGTTGCTGTTACAAAATTTTTAAGTGACGCGGGGATGCTTTCTAAGCTTCCAAACTTTTTTAAAAATAAAATATAAAATAAAAAATTTTGGAAAAAGAATAAAGAAAATTAATTAATAACGATTAATAACGTTCTATGGATTATCTCCCCCAATTTTATATTACGTTAAAAAATTGGATATTTCAGGGTACCGCGCTTACTGATGAGCATACTTTTCACTTGAGCAATGCAACGCATATAGATACCATGTGTCCCAGCTTAAGTTAATTTATTTTTTAAATCAATTATTTAATATTACAAAGCGGCAAATGGACGTTTTCTCATCACATTCAATCTTTCAGGTGTATTTTAAATAATATTAACTGCTTGAAAAGCACTCGAGGCATTACAAAATTATTTTATTACCTAAATCAATCACTCCTTATATTCTGAAGAAGATGATGCCTATTACACGGTCTCGATACCTCAAGCACGAATATGATTATTAATCAGACTTATTCATCTATCTTATTAAGGTAACGAATTAAGGTGTGCACATAAAAAATTACTTCTTTAAGCATAAAAATACTTATTTGGCAAATAAAATTTTAAAAACGCAAATCGCGAATTATGTATTTTATTTTTAATATTTCACGATATCTATAGGTTTTCAGCTTCATGCTTTTGTGCATTAACTAGAGGAATGGCCGAGAACAATAACATTTAATACCCCGCGGCACAAAGTTAAGAAAAACGAAATACCTGCCATTCTCTATGCATACACAAAGTACAATACATGCATTGAATTTAAAGAATGAATTTTACCTACCTGTCGTTTTGATTTGCCAAGTCGAAAATATATTTCACCTCAGTAATCATTGTCAACCATTGAATGAGCGCTCCATTTTTGTACTTAGAAAGAATTCATTATCTGGTAGTTCGATATTTCTTAGATACCACAAAGATAAAGTATCATCGGACCTTAGTAATTTTTTTTATAAAAATCCATTTTCAGATCTTTTCGTAAGGATAAGAGTTTTATTGCGAGTCCTTTATTCTATAAAGACTTCAAAAGCGACGAAAGATAATCCACTATATCAAATTATGACTTCCTTTCAACACGAATTTTTTATTTTTGTGTGTTATATTTAATTCCATTTTATATCTTCCTACTTAACCGTACCATAAAACTTGCAAAATCGTACATCCTACGCGGATATACCTACCTAAAAAATCGTTCTTTTCAAAATCAAATTTAATGCTTTTGCTTCGAATAAAGAATACGATTTTTGTCTGCCACATGTGTAATAGCAAATCAGTGCTAAAATTTCGTTCTTAATTCAACTTCTCCGGTATAACGGCTCGAGCCACCTGCTTAAAATGCTCTTTATTTAAAGATTTCCTCTCAACAGTGCCGTATTTTGAGAAATCTACCCACAGCCACACACATTCAAGTAACAGATTTAAAATTTAAAAAAAAGGCTACACTGACCTTACGTCATTTCCTGTATTATATTGATTGAGCGGTATTTCAAAGTATCAGCAAATAAATTGTAAAAATGTTCGGCTTATCGTATCTCAAAATCAACGGAGACGGATCTGCAAAGTGAAAAAAACACACCTGCGGGTGGCTTACTGGAGTGAGCCACGCGTCAATCGATTAGCTTCTCTCCCACACAGCTGTCACACATGTGCTTCTCTTATTCACATTGCCAATGTTGACATATAGGTAAGTTTCAGGAATTCAACTAAAGAAATATCCAACTCACGTTTATGTGATATGCTCGATAATATTATCAGCAATCATTTTTATTTGAGCAGATATGCTGTCATCTTCGTGATAGGAGAAATTGGAAAAACTGAAAAAAATTATTTTCCTGCCAAGAAGGAAATTTTTAACTTAGAGCAACTGTTACCATTATCAAAGATGTAATTAAGATAAAATAAAACGTGAAAGTTGATATCAAAGTTATAACATTTGGACTAACATGAACTTACAAGAGGTACATTATAAATTTAAATTGTAATAGCTTAGATAAATAAATCAAAAGAGATAATAGAAAATTGCAAAGATAAACATATAGTCAAGAGCACTTTACATTTAACAATAGTCAATACAGATGAAGGAATTTTATCTTATTATTTGTTTATAATAAATTGTATAATAAATATTAAACAATACTAAACTGACCGCTTCGGTTAACTTAGCGCAGGTACTTCAAGTTAACCTGTCGTTGGTACACTTCATTTCTTAACATGATTAGTACACTGTGAGCGCGGCCTCACATGTTATTTTTATATCATTAGTAATTACTCGATCAACTTAGAACGTCCAATTGTACATAGAAATATGTATATTTTTACCCTTAATTAAAAATGTAAACTACATTTTGTATTTACTATACATAATTTTGTGCTATCCTACAACTACGAAATTAATTTATTGGCCATGATGAATTGAAAAAAATAGAAACACATGTACGTACGACGGTGATAAAAATATTGCGCGGTAAGCGCGACGCTCTTTTTATCGGAGTTGTCAACTTTGTAAGACGATAACTTTACGGGAATGACAAATAGCGAAATAGCGATGTAATTTATTTTTGGCAATATTTGTAGACATGTTATTTGAAGGTATTAATAGTATCAGATTACATCAACATCATCTATATATTATACGATTGACATTCGAAATGTTATTTATGTGTATCAACGACGGGTTAAATAGACCCCGCGTTCGAATCCAGATGGAAAAATTTATATGTATGTGTTATGATTCACACGAACTGTCTTCCACTTTATTTTATAATAAAACCATAACTTTAAAAAAAAAGTATAATTATTATGAAATGAAATAAAATCCCATTCGAAACCGTTAATGTCTACTAGGTACCTGTAAGCACACTATCACCACGTAATATCCATAATTTATCGATACTAAATCAGAATGTAAAACTAGTTTAAAATACAATAGATAGGTATGGTATATACTAAACTTTATATTATAAATCACGACATTTAGTTAAATTTTACGATCAAACTTTCAATCCTTACTTCGTCCAAAAAGGGACACTCGTTTCTTTTTTACAATCAGGTTTCATCCGGATACGGGATGCAATCTAACAAAAGAGTAAAACAAATAGTTGAAAGGTCGCCAGTAACAAACGTGTAATCTTTAGTGATGCAGGTAATAATTTCTGATGATAATGAAAGGATAAGAAAACATTATGCAAATATAATGTCCTATGCGGAGTCGAGAACAATACGAAAAACTGTCATAAAGTTCTTTATAATTTTACTACAATTTTATGTTGATAATGTTTTTGCTACTTAGGACAATATTTATGAACATCAAAAGGATTAACTTCCCTTGTTTGCATCGTCACGAAAAAACTATACCGCAAACCTGAAGTAAACATATTTCTTCGGATATGATGTTTCCTCTTCTATAAAAATTTTAACATTGCATTTTACAATTATCTTTGTAGGTTTATGTGTGCACATAAACAGAGAAATTATTTCACAGAGCCTTATATGCAACAATGATTAATAGTAGGTAGCTGCTACCACACGCTCAGCTAGTGACTTCTGAAATAGTGTTTTGTACTAAAATCACTGTAAATTCTACATAACCATAACATTTTAAAGATCTACAACGCCCGTAGCGCTTTCCTACTTATATATAATATATTATATGCTAAACCACTTAAAATGTTAATTTCCCAAATTTTTTTCAAAATTTCTATTTAAAATCTATAAATAATTAATTTAAATGTGTTAATAAATCGCCTACGGCTTTTTTTATTTTTATAGGCATAGAACAGCACCTTAAATAGAGAGAACGATATAATTTTCCACCATAAATCTAATTGCACGAAACACATAGAATATTTAGAAATATATTACCTATATTTTGTAATTTCATTTTATATTATTATTTTCTTCTTGCAGTATAATATAAAGCAGGGCGACACTATGTTTAAAATATTTAATATGTTACAGTAACATAAATCATAAATTAATGTTTTTCTTGGAACTTCTAGAAAGTTGAGTGAAATGGTGCTATACATAACAGGTAAATGACCACTTTAAACCATTCAAAAAGTTTTATCATCTAATTTGTTTTGTTATACATCTCCTTGTGGTCTTCTTAATTTTACAAAAACCATAACAGTTTTTATTTATTGTTCAACACAAAATATTCAAGAAGGAAAAGTTTTTTAATGGATATATTCGAGATCCTGTTTTTAGAAAAATTACAAATATTTTTTGATTTGGCATTTACCTTTGTTTAACAGGAAGTAAAAGGCACGTGTAGAGAGAGTTCTTCAGTGGAGTGCGGAAATAACGCACCCAAGCGTTCCATCCCTATAGGCTTTAAGCTGAAGCGTGCATCCTTAATAGAGAGCTTTTAGCGTATATACACAATTTATTATGTCGTATTAAATTACATTATAACGGTTTATAAGTTGACCGATGCAGTAACGAGATCAAACTATTACAATATTAAGAGTTAAATATTTATTTATCTCACGATTAAAACATTGAAATCGCATTCGAATAAAACACTATTGAGTGTTTAAAAGTTCCTGCTCCATAAAAATTAATCAAGTAAACAGTAACCAATATGCAAATTTATAAACATTTTGAAATAAGGAGTAACTGTTTTGTGTTTTACTATTTAATTAACATGTTTAATAAATAATAGTTAAGTGACACGATAATAGCAGTATAGAAACGATACATTGACACAATTGATAAAATTGCGATATAGATTTCACCCAATGAAATATATTAATGACGAAATTGTAACGTCATTGAAATAATATAGGTAATCGTGACTTAAATCGTCCGCCTTCACTTGCTCTATCTAAATTATTATGCACACATTTATATGTAAAAAATTATACATTGGATATGCATAATAAAAATTTGATAATGAACTTTACACATCAATAAAAATTATTTTCGGTTAACTGTAATTTATAATTTAGGTGAACGAATAATCTGGTAGCTAATATACCATAATATTTTTGAACAGTCAATACTTTTTTACCACTTCAAATAATTTGTAATATTATTAATTAATTATTGTTAATTAATTAGCTTGCTTGATTTTAAATGTCATGTCAATTTTCATTAACATAAAAATACAATATTAAAGCATTGATTTGATAATTTTATTTGATTTGATATATTAAAAATGTAGTAAAGTGGTATTCAATCTAGTGATTTACCAAAAATAGATACTTCTCTTTCAAAACATATCCAAAAAGTGACGTGAGACATATGTATTATCTATGTTATAAGACATGCATGCATATAGCCGAAAACATGGATTACATGATCTTGAGATCTTACCGATTGTTACCGCATATCTGCGATTATTAACATAAAAATACAATATTAAAGCATTGATTTGATAATTTTATTTGATTTGATAAATTAAAAAAGTAGTAAACTGGTATTCAATCTAGTGATTTACCAAAAATAGATACTTCTCTTGCAAAACATATCCAAAAAATGACGTGAGGCATATGTATTATCTATGTTATAAGACATGTATGTATATAGCCGAAAACATGGATTACCGAAGATCTTACCGATTGTTACCGCATATCTGCGATAACCATCATACTTGATGTATTTTCAAAAGCTTCAAGTGTTTTATTAAGTATTTTATTATTAAAGCTATATCATAAAATTGTATTATAGAACGGTCATAGGCTAGCTTTTAAAATTATAGGCTGCTATTTCGCGGTGGTTAGATCTCCGACCAAGTATTACATATCTGGCTATTTCAATAAGATGCTAACAACCCCTTTGAGATATTAAATGTCGAAATACTACTCAGCTCTGGGCTTATAAGTAGGGCCCGGATTCTAGGCAACAGGAAATGTGATATTTAGTATGTGGCATATAATTTATAATATGTATAATATCTTGTTTATGCATAAATTGTATTCCGCATACCAGATATCGGGTTCCCTATATTGCCTAGAATCCGGACCCTACTTATAAGGTATGTAGAGCTTCTATATTGACATGATTTCGTTTATCTATTTGAAAATAAATGCAAAATTAAAAGATCAGAATTTATTCACAAAATTATATAAAAGGTTTTTCACTTTTTTGGGTAAAAATGTTTCTCGCCAGTAGAATGAACTTTTTAATTCAAAGTTGTGTCACCATCAAAATCTTGTCAATGTGAGACAATAGTTAAATTGTTCATAAGATGTCAAAAATGATAAATGAATCATATCTTACAACAAAAGGCGTTTAATAATTTAAAAAAATATAATGATTGTTTGTTAATGACTTGTAAACTGAAATGCATAATATTAAATATCGAAGTGATAAATTAATTAAAAAAAACTGTTAACAAGATTTCAACTTATTTCTGTGTAATTTAATAAATTAGAGTTTACCGCCAAAATGCAAAATTTTTAATTTTCTAACTATACCTAATCATATAACAAAATTTTTAATTGTTGTAATTTTATGTTCAATTGTTTTAATTATTAAAGAGGAGATAGTGAATCGATAGCATCGCCATTCACAACCTGAGATTTTATCACATAGATAACATGTATAAATAATACAGTCCAATATCAACTACATACAAAAACGATTATTTTATGTTTTTGTTTTTCTTCATTTTATTATCTATCCTGATATAATATATAATATATACCTATATATAATGTAAAATTATTATAATATGACAATTTGACAATAATTTATAAGTAATATTATAACAATTAAAAATATTAAGGGTGCGGTATCTGATAAGTTTAAGGTTGCCGATTTCACCAATTCTAAAAAAGAGTTTACTTACTCAATTTTACAATAAAAAATTTTCGTTCAAAAATCAATTTGAAATTAAATATAATATTTTTTAAGCTATTAAAGAGTGCAAGAAATACTTTATTAAAAATTTTTTTTAACAAATAAGATACAAAATGAATTAATAATTAAATTCATTATAAAATTCCTATACCTATTAAGAAAATTCTACCTGTATTATTTATTTCGAACTTTTACCTTGATTGAATCCAACTTTTAAAAAATCGAATAATTTTTTTAAATAATAATCTAACCTGAAATTGCAGTAGATATTAAATTAACGATTTCAATTATAATTTTACTACAAAATACTGAAATACTCTGATTAAAAACTAAGATATCACTTCAATATTGACATTGACATTCATATGCCACAAATTCTGTAACCTCAATTCTTAAATTCCAGATTCCAAATCGTAGGTTTCCGAGGTTTCCTAAAAAGTACCAAGATTACATTTAAAAATCTTGAAAATGTTACCTTGTAATTTAAAAATTTTGAATAATCATAATTGTGTGGTGAATAGCAGTACCTAAAGATTTGTACCGTAATTGATTTATAAAAAAATTTTCTTGACAGGTAGCACTATTAAATATTTCTATAGTTGGCCATAGTACATCCGGCAATAATTACTCTAAAAAACTTAACATTTTTTAGTTTAATTAAACTAGACTGCTATTATTTACCATTTTGATAGTAGTAGTAATACCTGTTTCAGATTTAAAGTTTAAAATTTCTTTATTATTAACGATATCAAGTGCGGAATTAAACCTGTTTAAATCAGGCACCCCATAGCGAAATAACCGACTATTTTTAAAATGTGAACTTAATTGTCAACATTAATTGATTAAGTAACTTAAATTATTTAATGTTAATTACATTTGATTGCTCGATTTTGATATACCATAGTAGTGTGTTATGTATGGATGGTATGTATCTATAAATTATAAACAATTTGTATATATTATTAGTTCAAATTATGTATTATGCAAATTCTAATAACCTACTGTAAAAGATTGAGAAAGTCGCTCCCACAATAATAAATATCGGTAGCTCAATGTATAACCATTGTAATCAAAGAGCGGAAATATTTAATTGGCATTGCTCGATACTATATATTTTGATAACATATTGTTCTAAAAGCAAAATATTAAGAAGGTTATCCGGTAAGTAGCGTTAGCACGACTTGCAATAATTATTAAATTATAGATTTAATAAGTTAAACTACTTCTTGATGTTAAAAAACTAGGTGTATACTTGAAATACTATTACATCTGTAAGTGCATAATTAAATTCCATTAACTGCTTTGTACAGATTTGGAAAACAATAAAAGAGTAAAGGCCATGCCAAGGTAAGTCCGCAGAACTTTCTCTACTTGCTATATTCTTTTTTAAATTTCTATATCCTGCTCTGAAAAAAATAAACAAAAACTCGATCATCTAAACTAGCAAGTTACATTTTTAAGATTTCATGTCACTTGCGCTCATTCATGGATGATTTCGTTCTGACAATATTTACCTATAAGTCCAAATATTGCGAAATAAACACAAAAATAATAATTATAACAATGACGATTATAAATAATTATTATAATTTATTTAATTCTTAATATAGCAAAATACAAAAGATTTTATTGCCATAAAAAATTACGCTAATTGGAAATTATCAGGATTAGATGGTATTAAAAATTGCTGGATAAGAAAGTTGAATATTTTTAAGTGAATAATTACTAAATGCGTCAAATTATTGAATTTAAATATAATCACACTTGTAAAAATAATTATGAATTAAGTAGAAGTTTACTCAGCTATAATAATTAATTTTTTTTGTTTATTAATCATTGACTAGCAATTTATACATATATATTATTCGATGTAATTTTCTAAAAAATTTGTTTATTCTGCTTAGAAACTTGCATACTAAGATGATTGAAATAATTATTTAATTTCAATATAGTACTTATAAATAAATATAGTAAATCAGTACGACTTCGCAATGTAATGAAAGATTAAATCTTTTTATATATACCTAACTTCGCTTGACGTAAATAATTTAATTTTTAATTATTATATTGAATTTAAAAACCTATTGTTTTAATATACATAATTATTATTCAACTACTATTGAAATGGCATTATATCGGGTGCTGAATGATTCAGCCGTACAGGAAATTAACATGTAAAAACTTATTTATTGCCTTTACTTGCCTTCTTGCACAATTCTTTGCCTTTACGCATAAGTTTTCAAGGACTGTGGAGTGTGGAGCATACATCTCACTGCTGCTAAGTTGTTTAAATATTATTTAAAAAAGCGTTTGTATCTACAATCAGTACATCAACTTTTGTAGGTTTTTTTAGCCTCTGTTTACAAAATATTAAGCTAGAGTTCGTGCATACATGATAAGCGATGGTACTCCGCTAATTGGAAATTATCAGGATTAGATGGTATTAAAAATTGCTAAATAAAAAAGTTGCATTTCCGCTTAATATACGGTGGTTCGAAGTATCCATAGAATCTCCCATATAGCCAACCAGTTCAGTAGTCGCGAATATGAGTTGTAAAGATTTTTAAAATTCATCATGTTAATTGTTTTTAAAAAGATAAAACATATGATATAACTAGCTTACTAAAATAAAATTATTTTAGTTATTTTAAAATCTCAATTTAGTCTTTCGGTGTATTTATAAGATTTGTTTGACGACAAATAACAAATATGAATAATTCAAGTTTTAATTATAAAACTATTTTGACGACTTGTAGCTTTGAAAGTATATGCAAAACTAAAAGAATTCGTAACATTTGCAAAAAACTGAATGATTTAGTGTACTTTAAGAGGTTGGAGATATCTTTGAGGTATGGCCTATGACGATTGACGGATCCATTTCTATTTGACACGAACTCTAGTATTCATTTTGGGCTTGTATACAAAAATTTATCGAGACTTCCTGGGTGTACACCTATGTTGAAAGAAAATTCGATGTGCTTTTATTTAGATTTGTTTATTGAAGAAACCGACATTCTTAGTTAACATTACTTATCAAATAAAATGTAGACGGTTTCAAAAATTATGCGATAGTAGATAAAATGATACAATTGTATAATATAAGTATAAAATGTTTCATTATCGTAGCTACATGATTGTAAAACTCGGCTAACGCCTTGTTTTGCAAGTATAACGCACGTTTGAAAATAACTTACTTTCTACACTTATCACATAAACTACTATTATGTTTACTAAAAATATGCAAAGTGTGTTTGATTTATAAGTAATTATGATGGATTTTGCTTTCCTTGGAAATGGCAGTATTCTTCACACACTGAATAACTCAGTGTATTATTATTATTAGTGTGAAAAGCTCTAAAGGATGGAATAACTAGCTAGATAGTAGCAGTAAGCGATGGCGCAGCCCAATTTTTGTAAGTAAGATAAATCTTCCCAAAAGGAAATAAATTATTTATTATCGCAATATAAAAAATGTTAATATAATCACTAGCACATCACTCGATGGAATTGTAATCAAACAGGTTATCACTAAGTACAATCGAAATTGCTGATAGTGAGTGACAAGAACATAAAGCAAAACACTGCGTAAAATAAATAACCCAATTAGGATTAAAGAACAAAAATTACTTTCCAAGTGGTCTTCAATAAGTTCACAACTTAATACCTTACACAGAAGGTCTTTAATTTTTTAGGTCAAACAGTAAAAATTATTAAGCATATAAAAGCAACAGTCTTCAAATGGACGATGGAACCCTAAATTTAAAGAAAAGCCGTACCTAGAGTATCTTCCTCAGAACTGTTGCTGCCTCTCGGAAGACGGTAATGGCATTCTGCAGCTGAGATTGAAATTATGCAATGTAAAATCTTCTTATACAAAGTTGTAAGATACTTAAGAGTCGAATTAACAACCTAAAATTTTTGACCAAAGTTCAATATCGCCGAACAAAATAATTATTTTATTATAATTTGAAAGAAATGATCTTGTGTCTTATAACAGTGCACTAATTCGCGATAAATACAATTAGGAAATTATAATGATGTCTCAAAATTAATCAAATCTTACTAGTATTAAAATATGAAATAAATAGAAATTGAAAAATTTTTTTCAAAATGCCAAAATTTCTAAGAGACATTTCAATAATCTTGAAAATTGCTTCTGTTTCATTTAGGATAATTAATTGTATTTTGTATTGTCTGCAATAATTTTAATTATTAACAGAAAAATTGTTGCGTATTGTCAAATAATAATTTAATTATTATAAAATATAAAATAAGTATATGCTATGGAAAATATTTAATTTTATTTACGACTATAATAGCTATTTATGCAACAAGAGGTAAAAGTAATACTTTTATAACTAGATATGAAAAAACGCGTCGTCCACTTTTACTTGGTGTTTTATACAAGATTTTTTCTAATTCTGTTACAAAATGGTTTTTCTTAAAACTTAATATTTTGAACTATATTGAGCAAAAATACCTGGTATTTTTTATTTTCATTAAAAATTTTCACGAAAAAATCTTACATTGTGATATTATTTTTATTTTATCATTTAAAAATAATTTTTTTTTAATTAATATAAAAAAAGCTCTTGGCAGGGCCAGTCAGACTGAAAAGTCTTTCTAGAAGTGAAATAAACAAAATTTTCGTATAGATTTATTTTTAGAATTATAATTTAAAATTACAGAAAATTCGAATTATGTAAAACTTTCAAATATGAACTCAAACGAACAGTTTTTGTACAAGTGGTTATTGTTACTTGAAATCCTGAAAATTTTAAAAATATTTTTACAAAAATATCGTGAAACCCATAGTTTTAATCGAAAAATAACATCAATAAAAATCTAAAAACGATGACGATCGCAAAATTAATATTTTTTTATTTCTCTTTAACTATTATTTACTCCTGTCAATATTGATTTTTTTTGTAAATTAAAAATTATGTTAAAATTAGCATACTTAAATCTAAGAGGTTCTGAAAAAATTATGTAATTTGGAAAACTTTTTGTAAATTATGAATGTGTAATATTTTTAAAATTTGGTTTATAAGTTGATGAATTGACTTGCGCAGTGGATTAGAACCACTCACGATCGGTTGATTGACGTATAAGGTGGCATAAAATTAAAATTAATTTAGTGGAAAATTGATATTAAAAGAGAGTAATTATGTTGTCTACGTTCAGTCTATTCTGAATCCACGCAAAATTGTAGGTTTCCATTTGTTTTTTATTATTTTAATAAATCACAGATACAGGCAAGAATCAGGATCGGAATGTTTTTATAAAAAATTTTTTAAAAAATGAATAATTTTTTTGTTGTTTTTCTAGAAATTCGAATAATGTGCTGTGTTAAGTTCAAGCATAACTACACTGCACAGCACTAAAGAGCCATCGTAAAATGTAGAAAGCTCGTTCACGTACCCAGTACTTAAAAATGCACCTGATCCTGATTCCAACAGCATAAAATACCAATAAAAAATTGTATTATTTATTTGACGAGCAAGGTTGAAAATAAAATTTTTAAACTGGCGAAGATGAACAAATTTTGAAGATAAATAAATTTATAAGCAATGGTTTTTATATATTTGAAATATTAAAATTTATTAAACTAATTTACTTTATCCATAATATCACAGTTACACCGTGACAGGAGATTTATGAGTTGGAGTTTACGATTAGTTCAGTTATTTACTTTAACACTGTTGAATAATCGGAAAGTTGAAATTTTTGTTATCTTCTATAATGTGCGCTACATTTTTAGTAGCTTGCAATCGATTCTAGTTTGATTACATCACCGTTATTCAACAATAAATAATAATAAACTGCTCATTAGATTTGGACATTGGTCAACGTTGAACTTTCGAAGTCGTGGGTGATATTTTACATTTTTAGCACAGCAATTAACATGTCGAATCCGGTATTTTTAATTAAGTCATGGTCATCTTAGATATCTTCTATGTTCAACAAAATAAGGTTATATTTGACTAAGTGTAACAACTTAAAATGCCATTATGACTTAATGGTATCCTACTGAAAAGTTTTGAATCCAATACGTGTTCTTATTATTATAGTAGTGCAAATCAGTACAACCTGCTGCTTTACAGCTTGGCACTCGGTGCAGTGCAAATCATAAATCATTTATTATTAAAGCCTTTCAAAATTTTATAGACGGCTATCTTTATAGCTAGATAAAATTATTAGTTATAAATCAGAGCGATTTTTTTTGCAAACGCAATAATGTAATTGTAGTCGGTTCGATTTCTTATATATTATTATTATTATTATTTAAAAATTATTATATTAAATAATAAAATTTAAAATAATCAATGTTTAACACATCATTTAGTTGTTATCTCTCGGAACTAATCCGATTGGTAAATTGACAATTATTAATACATAATAAATCATGCAAACACTAATTGATTGGTGTTCTCTTGTCACATAAATTATCTTAGACAGATTCTATCTACATTCTATTTACATTTTTAATTTTTACACTCTACTTTATTGTACTTGCTTGCTAATTATATACCCATGCATTAAATAAATATTAAATCGATAAAGAATTGAAATCATTTTTTTAACTGCTTATGTAATTATTAATAATTTTAAAACTAGTAGTGAGAATTACGTTGTGTAATATAATAAATGTACGTAAATTGCATTCAAGGTAATTGTTGGTGTGCAACAATTAAAATTTTTATTTAATCCCAAATAAAAACATGCTAGTTTCTGTAAGCGTCAAACAAAGTATAATATTGGCGCAGTCTGCACTAACTATTTTCTATAGCAATAAAATTTAAATCGAGTATTGTCAATCTTTCCGTTAATTTTTCTTCAACTTGCTACGACCGCACAAACAAATACAATTATTTTAAAATGTGTAAAGTAACTGTTGTTAACATTTATGAATTAATTATATAATATTGTACCACCTTAACTAATAAAGTTACGTTCTAATTTCTTGACAGCTTTTTCATTTTCCCATAATTATTTCCTAGGTTCAGTCTTTAAATTAACAATAATTCTCTATCAATTAGTTTTATAAATATCAAGGCAGTAGATTATTGTTTAATTTAGTTATTATTATTTGTTGTGCAATTTGGTGTGTCTGTGTGTCTGCTAAAAATTGTACCTGCCGTAATTACATTTCAAATGTAGCAGCAAGGTCAAAAAATCATGTAAATTCGTGTGTGTAAATATTAGACACTAAAATTAGCTGATCATGATTAGAAATTGTACCTCGTAATTCTCTTTCAACGTTTAGTGACTTTGCTTTACACTTTTGTTTATCCCAACATAACCACCTAAAGCGTAGGTTTAAGTGTCTATGGCCTCATCTCAAGTGCAATAATAAAGTCATAGTAACTATGGAAAACGACTCCAAGTAATTATATTGCTTTTACAATTTACGATTCCAATATTTCTGCAAGCAAAAGTTACTAGTGCTAAAAGTTAAATTTTAACATTGTTCCATTATTTTCTCACCTTACCTATAGACGATTTTCAATTAAATAAAAAAAAATTATTTATTGTTCTAGTTATATCACGACAACACCGGTTGTTTATTTAAATATAGTTTCCACTCAAAATATTTCGTAAATAAAAATAAGTTTACAATTTTTTATTTGACCCCTCACCTTGATGCCTTACCCATACGTCAAACTAAATCTGTCAAAAGGTCGGAAATAAATTTTAAAATAAAAAAAAATTAATAATTTAAAAATCAATGCCAAAAAATAAAAACAATTAATTTTGTATTATCTTAAATTGTTTTAAGGCTTTTAAAACAGTATATTATAATATTACTTTTATTGCTGGAGACGAACGGCAGCAAAAGTAAAACAAAAACGCAAATGCTAAGTCTTAATCGCGGCATTCTGCGGGGTCAAGCTATAATAGAGTTATACAGGGTCGTTAAAATAATAATTGTCAGTAGCACACTTTTTTGTAATATTTATTATAAATTGCTATAATTAAACAGATTTATGCGATAATAGGAAATAATTTTTTTAAGGAACCTACCCATGTTGTAAATCATACATACTTTTGCGTTAATTATTAAAATGTTAAGCTACTTAATAAAAATTTAAATTTTCAAGTATACGTCTAACTTCGTGATCGATTACATAAAAACTTTAATGTTGATCTAAGATATTTAGTTAATGTTAAATATACCTATAAGCGCAAGTTAATTAAGTGTAACCAAAAACTATAAAATGATATATGGTTTAAAATACTATTTATTGTTTTGAGGCGGGAATTTAAATAATTTTGTTGCTAAATAACTAACTTAATTGTTAAATTGTTTTACGTTTTAAGATATTTGGTAATATCGGTTAATTACTTCAAAATGATCACTGATATTACTTATTACAGTAATTAGGGATTATAAAATAGCAATAACTAAAATAACTAATTATTAGCCCAAGTTTTAGATCAATTAGATCCGTTACATAACACTAATTGTAATTTTACATTTATCAAAATCTTACTCGTGATACTGCAATCATATTTTACGATCGATTAACCATTTATAGAAGTAACTTCAATTTCTAAATTTACTTTATGTATTTGCAAATTAATTATATTATCTCATACTTCATCTTTGATATTTTTAATCTCGGTTAGATAACAACAGTGGTATGACTATACAAGGTATAAGTGCAGTTAAACACTGCTTGGGGTATCGAAATGCTATTTCTCAAAAATAAATCGTTACGCCACTGGGTGAGAGATATTGAAATTTGTGAATAATAAAAAGCGTGAGTTCGGTTAGAAAACAGTTTTTCCGAGTACGCATCCTTATATGGATTACTTTAAGAGAGATTTAAGAGGTTAAATGTATATCCATAATTAATTTTAAGTTTATTACGATAGTTTTAATATAATGAACCATAAAGAACCATAAAAGGAAACGTAAATTTTATATCGAAATCGTGAAACGCCGGCATCTATCAAATATCTACGAGCTTTTTCCTCGTTAAATTAATTTTTTTCAATTTATTGAAAAGTCCCAAGCTGCAATCTTCTTTATACTTGAAAATATGAAAATAGAATAAGTAGTGGGATAATCGAGATTTTCCGTTCTTTAGCTCCCTCGGGGCAAATACCTGTTGCTCTATTGCCGCGAGCGTCAACTCCGAGCATAGCTTCAGTAATAAGACCAGCTCGTAATAGTTCTTTTAAAAATTAAAGAATTTTTTTAAATAAAAACTGTGTCGTAAGTTACACGATACCCTTACGCTAGATATTTTACACAATTCCGATTGAACTGATAAATTATTTAAATTAGTTACCTAACAATCAATGATTTTATAAAAGTTCGAATTGCCTAATATAAATAATTGATTTTGGAACAAATCATCGGAGAGACGTTATTTAAGAGTTTTATAGAAATGTATACAGAGTCGTAGACCTGAGGGCAAGGTGCGGTTCGCGTTTGAAAAATGTGGCAGCTTAGCGATACTGCTCTGGTGCTACGCCCCCACGGTAACCTGTCCGCGCGTTTAGCATATTCACCAGAATAAATAAATGTAGACTGCAAAATAACAACAAGGACTACATGTACAGTTTTATGGCGCCTTTCTATCTATACAAATGATTCTAGGCTTATGTATTTTAAAGTGGATTAACTAACTTGTCCAGCCGTAGGGTGCACTACTGCCTAAAAATTGCACCACTAACGATTGATTGTATACAATTTTTAAAAACCTCTAATCCATTGCCTCTGCTAACTAAAATAAAATTTTAGTTGCATGTTTCTCTGTCATAATTTAGAAATCATTTTACGTTTAGTTGTTCTTACATTATTTAATGTTTATAGTTATCAGACCTACCTACCTACCCATAATAAATTTTTTTGTATGATTTTTTTACTGATAATATAGGTTTATGGGTGTTTTGATTTATTCATTGTTGCATATTTTAAAATACAAAATGCTTTTACTAAATAAAATAATGAGCTCCTGTACAAGTTTACGAGCAATATGTTTTCTTCAGTTTTTCTATATTATTGTAAGTCTCTTCTGCTCTAAATTTTCAAAAATAATTAATTTAATTAAATTGTATATTTCAATTGTATACAATTATTATAGAGTTACCAGATAGTACTACGATATGATACATACTATTTTGTTTCTCGGATACTATACAAGCGCCGCAGATGAGTATTTTAGAAAAAAAAATTTTATTACCTACTTTGCACCCTTGTTATGTAATAAACTATTAATTAAAGTAACCTTCTATTGTAAAGTTAGTATATCATAATATAGTTTAGTATTATAATATAAAACCTAATACAATATAATATCCTATAATATAATACTATACTGATATAAGTGTTTAACAAATAACTTATAATAAAATGGAAAATAACATAAATTTTATATACCAATTATAATATAATAATATTTTATCAAAATTGTATTTGGTTTTGGTAAAGACTATCATGTTCGGTTAAATTGAAATATTGAAGAAAGTTTACCGAATGCATTTCATTTGGTTATTACATAAGAATTTCCTAAAACTTTCGCTTTTCTTCATGGATGTTCATATATTGGTTTAAAATTATTTTAGATTTTACTTCTGATTGTATAACGATTGTTTAAATCAAATTTGAATGAAAGCAAAAGGTGTGTCAGAACAATAACTAGGTTAGCTTCCTAGCCTAGCATTAAAGTCACCACTAGTATTTAGATGTTTTTACACATTATACGGTAGCGATTGCGTGTTATATTTATATGATAAAAAAATGAAAATGGTACAAAACTATAAAATTAATTGCTCTGGTGGCATTAACTTATTAAATCTTAAATTTTAATTGCATAAAACTATATATTACGATAGTCTTAATGTCACCGGTTCATATCCACCCTTTGGAGTTTATCATTTAATCTTAACAATTTTCCACAGACCATTAACTTCAGCAGTGCTTGCAAATAATAAGCCGGTGTGACAGTGAGGGTGTGTCTGATGGATGCAGCCAGCAAACGATATCTTAAGTGCTTCTAAGGTGGCCACTTCCTGGTGACCCGCGGAATCCTAGGGTCACTGCTACATCATAGACACCGTGTTCATTCATGCACTCATTGTTGATACACGACATACAATAATTGCGCACATCTTAATTTCAAATAAATCTGTTAACTGTTATAGCAGCTTGACTTTCTACAGCGAGGTACAAAATTTGTATTATAAATAATCATTCGTGCTGATAATTTCCAATTTATCCTATGTATCTAGCATATTCCTCAATCCTTCAATATATAAAACATTATTTTTATAATGGGCATGAAGACAAAATTATCCATTTACTTTCAATAATTTATCGAAATAAATTACATTTTGTGCAAAAGAGACTTGAAAAAACCTTTAAGTATACCTATCTAAATACATGGTGCTTGATTATATTTAAAGATTAAATATCTACCAGTTCATATAATGTTATGGTATCCACATGGATAATTGTAAATGTTTCATTCTGGACACCAGCTCGTACAAGCATTATAAAGTCGCTTTATCATTTGATTTATTTACTGTCGTTGTAATCTCGCTTTAATGAAACTACTCGTTACGCTTGTGTTATCATTTAATTACCTAACAGCTTGACTTACTACTCAATTACATGAAAGTGCTTGATTAACCTAAAAAGTCAAACATAAAAAATCTCGATTATTTTTCTTCCTTTCTTCTCTTTCTTCGCCGAATAGGAACGGCAGATTTAATAATAAATTGACCGTGTAGTAGGTAGGCAATAATTGCTTTATATTTTGTAAGTTATTTCAAACGGTCGGTGTGAGATACCGGTGAGTGCATTAGTTTAATTCGATCAGAATATTTATTACCACACTTGAACTTGGAAAGAAAACTCCAAGATAACTACGTTTCCTTTAACGATTATGAGTTTCGCAGTGGGATTTGTACTTGTTTTGACAGAATTAAAATTAGATGTAAGTATATTCCTAACATTTTTCTTATCTCCAACATGTACAACTTAGAATTAGTTAAAGTTACTTGTAGAGTAACATCAAGTGAAAATGTTATGTTAATTTATTAGTTACAATTTCAATTCATCTTGTGAACATTAACTTACTTAACTATGGTTACCGAGTACGGCACTGCATTTTTTATAAGTTGCCAATTCCGTAACCAGTATCTTGTCATTGTTTATCTTGGTTCAATTTAACTTTGCAAAACTATCTGCACCAATGTAAAAATTTAACTAAACCAGTAAAGTAGGTGTTCTATTATTTCGAGCTATTGTTTATGTTCTCTTGAGAGCAAAATGCAACTTGTAGCAAATTTAAAAAATTATCAAGCATTACACTTACATTATTTCCTATTATAAATGTTGAAGGTGTGTCAATTGAACTATTAGCGGTATCGATTTGTGTTGATTTGTTAGCTGGAAATGGAACCAATTCGTGAAAAAGTGGTAACTTATATTTTAAAGATTGCGCGTTAAGCTGTTCCAAGAGATCGGCTAAATTAGATACCCAAGTTGTTAATTGATTATATATACCGGTACGTGATTAGTATCTTCCTTCTTTTCAATATGTTGCTATAATTTACAAAATATATTTCCATAGTTTGCGGCTATTTACCACATTTAAAACAGGTGTGTATAATGCGAGATCATCGAGATGGTAGTATATATTATATTATTGCTTTCTTGTGGGTGTATTCAACTTCTGTTTTATCTTAATCCACAGGTACCACAGATATCGTCTACATTTCAATAATCCCGTGAAATCGTTGAAATGACTTTCAGTTTTTGTGATATTCCTCTATTTACCGAACCGCCTTCCAATTGCTTAGCTTCTAAATCATTTTTGGGGCACTCACTCATTTTTAAAATGCCCCTACAGTTATTTTTTAATTCCCTCTCAGATATGCACAATTTAATTCTTCAATATTTTAATATCAAATTTTAAATATTTAATTTTATTATTTTTTTATCAGCATACATGAAATAATTGCAATCAGTTTATAAATTAATATAAAAAAAATACACATTTAATTTAAGATGTTTTCTTTTTAGAAAAGAAAATTTTCAGGATAAAAGATGAAATTTTGGATTATAGATTATATAACATTAAAAACTTTAATACTATAACAAGTTAAATCAAATAATATAATAGATATTATAGTATACAATAGAAATAATAAATAAATAAATATAAATAAATAAAGAAATAAATAAATACACATCGGAATACCTTACCTAATGGTAATGTCTCTCGTGTGTGAAACTCTTCAAATTATGTACAAATAATAAATAAATAAATAAATAAATATAAATAACAATAAATTTGACGTTCAAATACAATTCTCAAGGTCATCTGCGCTTCCAAAAAAAATTTCATTATTTTTTTCGTCTTCGGCGTATCAAATTACGTAGAAAATACAAAAAAATATTTTGTTTTATATTGAACTTTCCGTTCCGGACGGGCTGAGACATAGTATGAAATGTTGCATATCGTCGTGTTAGTTAGAATCCCTGGTGGTGGGATTACGTGCACATCGCATTGAAGCGAACGCTTCGATGCTAACGCTTCAATTCTACTGCTAGCTTCACTTTGGTTAATTTTCGTTAGAATTCTAATATTTTGTATTACATTCATTTATTTTACGATCGCCTGTCAAATTATTTTCGCATTGAAGCTATATGTCAAAGTATAAATTCACGCCTGAATTCTACAGCTAACTTCATTCCAGTTAGTTTACGTTCGCATTTCAATAGTTTGGTATTACGTACACATATTTTGCGATTGTTTCGCAACGAAGCATTCGCATTGAAACTATAAGCTAAACACTGCCGCATTGAAGCGTTTGTTTGATAATCTTACTATTGGATGTAAAGTTTTAAGATTTGTTTAATATATGGTCGACTGTTGATGAGCAATGATATTAAAATAAGCAACATAATATAATATATTAACACAAATCCGTGAAATAATAATTATATAATAAATAAATAATAATTTTCTACTATGTAAGATTAAAATTCAAAATAATAAAATTATTGAAATAAATAAAATACATAAACATTAAAAACTTCAATATAACAAGTTAAATGAAATAATATGATAGAAATTATATTATTATAAATTAATAAATTTCTGACGAAAGCGATAACCGTTGCAAAGCTCAAATAAAATGTCTACTATATTATTTCATTTAACTTATTATATTGAAGTTTTTAATGTTTTTATATATTTAAATGAAATACATTTTCGCTTAATTAAATTTTTTTTTAAAGCAACTTAACGTTTCTAAAAAGATGAAGATGCGCTTTGCTCGAAATAGGCTGAGTTTCTAAAAAACATAGTATATTAATTATGCGAAAAAATATTCTATTTCTTTTAATAATTTTATTTTGCAAATATTTTATTAGATATTATAAATAAACTTTAAAATAATTTTATATTTTACAAATAAATTTTATAAATTAAATGACAAAATTGAGACAACACGAGTAGTATGTAAATATTTTATTTTTATAATTATTTATAATCTCGGATTAGTCTTTTCAATATATTATAATATTAAGTTATCTATTTTGCATAATATGTGGTTTTAAATTTAAAAATTTTTAAAACTTAGTGGCGGCTTGTGGCTGTTATATTCGAGAACCCTAATGATATAATACAGTGAACCTCACCTCAAAAATACTAAATTTGGTTAAATTCTTTAAAATTTTTAAATTTTGTTTTTTTTTTGAAGTTTTTATTTATTATTTTATTTATTTATTTACTGTAAATACAAAATTTAATAGTTATATCTATATATCATACATATACCTATATATATGCAGAAAAATCATATTCTCAAGAGTTCAAAATTTCAGAAGGGGCTAAGCCTCCCTTGGGTGCTTTGACGAGCAGCCACTGGGTAGCTGTCATAAATTAAATATATTATAGGTTATTCGATTTATATTTATTACAATCTTTTTAAAATACATTAAATATTGTAGTATCATGTAAATAAGGGTAGAATTGTAATAACAGATAAGAGAATTTTGAATTTATATTGAAAATAACGCTAAAACGAGATTCTTTTTAATTTGAAATTATAATTGTAGCATTCTTCCGACTTTTGCCGACAAAGATCCGAACAAATAATTTTGTTGAACATTAAGAATTTCTAGTATATTCGCCTTTAAAACTTTTCGAATTAAAGCGATAATATTTGTAAATCAGCAAGGTATCACTCACATGGTCCTACAACAACTGTTCTTTAACTAAATTGAGAAATTACCCAATTTTTGACATTTGCACATAATTCGCTTTTAAAAACGAACATAAACCGTTTTAAAACAAATAGTGATTAAAAATAAAAGAAATTTTTTGATAGCTTAAAACATCAGTTTGTAATTTTTTACATTTATGAGATTTTCTAGGTCGATAGAGCTCTTTTTTTTAAATATTTTAGCGCCAAAATGTCATTTTCGACATTTTATGGACTTACTAGGGTTTCTAACTAACACGACGATTACACAGGGCAACAAAACAAAAACTTTTTTCTGCGGTCTTGGGTTTTGCAGTGAATTTGAATACACTAATGTAATAATGTACTCGTCACATAGTTATTTTGTTCAAATTAAATCTAGTTCTCATGTTAAAGTTAATTAAAGTTAATTTTAAGCAAAATCAGCATATTTCGATAATTTTTCTTTTACAAAACTATTAATATATATTTATTGCTATAATTACTACATAATAAAGTGACATTTGAAGAATATACTGTGAAATTTTTATTAATTTTTATGAAGAAATGAGCCATTAATAGAGAATCTCCGCGGACATCTCAAAAAAAATTTTTCATTTTATTTTCAATATAAAAAGGTTGTCTTTATCTCAAAAACTAAAGTCAATTCGACAAATCTAAAATTTTTTTTGAATTCAGATCACTATAATTACCTACAATTGACTCATAAACCGCACACCTTAAAATCACTGTTCCTACTATGTAGTCTTTGAATATTTTAGTTTCATTTCATTTTCAGTATAAAAGGGTTGTCATTATCTCAAAACCTGGAGTCAATTCGACAAATCTGAATTTTTTTTTAATTCAGGTGACAATAATTACCCAAAATTGACTTATAAACCCCACACCCCAAAATCACTGTTCCCACTATGTAGTCTTTGAATATATTGAATATTTTTGTTTCATTTTATTTTCAATATAAAAGAGTTGTCTTTATCTCAAAAACTGGAGCCAATTCGACAAATCTGAATTTTTGTTGAATTCAGGAGACCATAATTACCCAAAAATTGACTCATAAACCCTAGACCGCAGAATGCTAAATAAAATAAAATAAAAAAATAATAAAAATAAAAAAAATTATGCTACATGAGAAATAAATTGATTCATGCACAAATTTTGTTCATAAAAAATGCTCAACTTCACTGTAAATTACCTGTCCTTAATAGGTTAATAATGTGAAATAGTATATTAAAATTTATATTACTTCAAACATTATTTTTGAATATTCCTAGAATGAAAATGAAACAGCCTTATTAATTCTTGTTTATTTTTACATTAAACTGTCATTTTATATTAAACTTCTTTAGGCTAGCATAAAAAAGTATAACTTGAGGCACGTACTAAAAGAGTTGAAGAGTACACGGGAAGAATGATCAGTCACAAGTTTTATATTTCGCACAAATCGCATTTAAAGATTTAGTTACCCATAAATGGCTATGTAAATTTTAATATTTAAAAATCGTTTTGACGCTGGATTAAAATAATTTTTATATTATGTGTTTACTAGGAGATACCTACCATTACCATCTATCAGATGACATTAATAGTTTATTTTTCAGCAAAATTGAATCCTGATCGTTATTCCCGTGTACTCTTCAGTTGTTTTGCTGCTTAGCAATGCTCGTATTTTTATATTACGTCGGCCAGGAATTATACTGTTCTATATCCTATTTAATTGTATAGGACATAAAATAGTATAATACCTATAAATAAAGTCTAATATCCTATACAACTAAATTGGATATAGAACAGTATAATTCCTGGCCGACGATTAGTAACAACAACGTCAACTTGCAGTTTAAGTAATACTATTAAAATTGTATAGAGGGTGCAATTGTATACCGGGTGCTACAGTCACTAGATAGATATAGTACCGCAAACCTATAGGCCAATGAGTTAGAGAGAGAACGTTAATTAGGGCCCCAATATGGCGTCATTCGGAAATGTCAAACAACATTTGTTGTAATTTTTACAATTTTTAAGGTTAAATCAGTGGCGGCTCGCCAGAATTCCCTAAAATTATTAAAATTAAAAATAAAAATAAACAAAAATATGCAGGAAAATACATACATAAGACAAAATGTATTGTTTTAACTTGACATTGTTGAAAAATTATAACCCCAGTTACAATTTTGCAACTTTTTTTAAATTTCCCGCATAAATTAGGGCCCCAATATGGCCGAACTTTGCGGTACTGTATCTATCTAGTAACTGTACCGGGTGCTGAATGACTTAGCCGAACCTAGGAAATTAACATGTAAAAACTTATTTATGCAAATTCCTGCTTCCCTAATTATTTTAGAAGAAAAATGAACTGCACAAAAATAATGCAGAAATATAAACTACGAATGATAAATTTCATTTAGCTTTTACTTAAAAAGTCAAAAAAGCTTTTCAAATTGTTTAAAGTTTCATTTATCAGACTGGCCATGTAAGTTTCCATGGAAATTATTTTTGAAAATATAAGTTAAATTGAATTTATTACATGCCAGTATGACAAATGAAAATTTTAACAATTTCGAAATCATTTTTTGACCTTTTAGGTAAATGAAGCTAGATGAAATCTAATGGTCTTATTAATTATTCGTAGTTTATATTTCTGAATTATGTTTGTGTCTTTAGTTTTTTCTCTAAAAATAATTAGAGAAGCAGGCGAATTTGCATAAATAAGTTTTTACATGTTAATTTCCAGCACCCGGTATTGCTGTTTAATACGGTTGGAGAAAAAATATTTTTTTAAGTTTTTGTATTATGATAATTATGTACGTCTGATGTTTTACGTACATTGTGAACAAGCACTATTTTTGAATAAAATTGGATACTTTTGGATGAGATTAAATTACAATTGATTTGGATTTTAATTAACCCGCGAGTGGTCGCTATATGAGATTTTCTCTCACCAAAATTTTATTTTATAATATTTTTAATATTTTAATCAAAATTTGGTACCTGCGACCGTTCCTAATTGTTTTTCAGAACCTCGTCTCTCTAATAACGGAAGTTAGATTCACCGGCACCCGTTAGTTTATCAACAAATTCGTTTGTAAACAACTCAAGCCTATTCGGTGAGACATTCTCTCATTGAGCGACCAACCGTGTCACAAAATTTTATATGTTTTGTGCAGGGACGTTTTTAGGTTTTAAGGTGCCTTAAGTGAAAAGTCAATGGAATGGGGGGGACTCCCCCGGTGTGTATCGATTACCTATTTTATTTAATTTTATTTTAATTAAAAAAAAACTGTTGTATTTTAAATTATAGGATTTTTTAAATTTTGTGGCGACCAATTTTTAAATTCGCACCAATCATCTTCGGATTGAATTTTTAATTGGTACCTACTTAATTCTTTTTATAGTTTGTTTTAAATTTTTTTTTAATTTTTAAAATTAAATTTTAAGAGTTTTCAATAAATGTTTTTTGCCTATAGTGATGATTTTTTATATTACCTGAACATCCCCACACATAAAATAAAGCATAATAGCAAGGGTTTAATAAAAATCATAAATAAAATGAATAATATACGTTAAAAATGAATGGTGAGAGAAACTCTCACGTGCGTCCAATGGCGTGAAAGTCAGCCTAGCGACCACTCCCGGGTTAAGAAGAAAAAATATGTAAATGGAAACTAAATTTTAAAAAAATTAGCCGAGCAGAGAAGATTTAACTACTGCAGTGTTTACCATTTTTGACAATTTAGGAACATCAGTAGTACAATAATATAATATTATTTGCTTTATAAGTTTTAAAAAAAATATATATTATTATCCTAATTTTTCTCTTTTTTTATAATGACAATTTAATGATATAAAAAATTGAACCTGCAATTGAGAAAGAACAATAAAAACATTCTCAAAATTTGTAACCCCCCCCCCCTCTTTCGCATTGCAATGTCTTAGCTGGAACCTACGTTGGTTTATTCAATATAAACAATATTATTATTAATTTTATAATTGCTGCATAATCTTTAAGTTTACATGGAACCTATTTATTACTCGTCTAGTTAACATTATAGGTAATTGATACAATATTGACAAGATAATAACAATTATCAATATCAATTATGAGTTAATTAAAAAATAAATAATGCCTTAGAGGTACGTACTCGTCAAGTGCTTTATTACCATAAATGAACTATGCTTTATGAGTCTGTAACCGTTCATAAATGGTTTAACATTTATTAGCATGAATATATAACTATTCAATTTTTTTATAATGTAAGTTCTTGTAAAGTAATTATTATACTTGAAATAAAAAATATAATTTAAATTATTACGCTACTTTTTAATTATATCCGTTAATTTGTGTGCAAATTTAAATACCCGATGCACATTTTACCATGTTAGGTAGTATTGATGAGCTTATTAGTAATTTAGAACTACATATAGTAAGTAAGTTCATCCTAAAAGAGGCAAAGATATAGACTAATTAAATTTATTATTTGCTCTATAATAAAAACATCGTGATTACTTGGCATGCATATTTCTCTACAAGGAATGTTTGCATTGAGTCGTTGGTTAAGTTCATGATCGAGAAATATATGTATGTATGGGCAATTGAGTTATATATATTATGTCTATTTTTACATTTTTATCAAAAAATTTAAATACGAAATTACCGCTGATGGCCGGATAGATGCAAAGCTTCTCTGTAATGCATAAAGTGATAACTCGATGTCACAAATGCACTCGAAGAATTTAAAAAAGTGTTGGTTTCAAGTTAATTAATTATCTACACTTGTTAAGTTCTTGTAAAAACTTGTTCACCACTATTAATTTAATGATGTGTCAACGCTTAAAAAAATTTAGTGTACTGTTATAAGGATAGTAATCTAGTAAATCCTTCAAATCTTTGTATGTTTTTTATATTAGAATCTAAATTAGCATAATTGACTTCCAAACGGAATGTTGTACCTGTCGTTGTTTGCAAACTATGAAAAATGATCAAATGTGTATTTTAAAAATCTACCGTTAACAGTCTTGTATTACAAACTAATTTATTAACTAATATAATTATTTTTTGTATTACTAAGCGTGTCTTATCATCAATTAGAGTGGAAAACTCTGTATCGACTGGCGCATTCATAAATTTATTTGGGAGGAATCAATTCTGTAGTAGGTACGTAAGGCTCTCCGTTTTGCTGCAAGAAAATAGCAATTTATATAGAAATTTATGAAGGCGTTGTAAGGCGCCTCAGTTAAAAACCCTGAAGATATCAGACCTGTTAACCTTGTTACAGATGTGTGTATGTTAATTGTTAAATTGTTAGTCTTTGATGCCAATTTTAATATCTATTGTCAAATCAATACATTCATTAAATAACAACAACCAATAAATGCGCAATCAATTAAATTTTAATTTAATTGTAACAGTAAATCATTTCAAAAAATTTCATTGCCGTGTTATTCCTTTGGCACTTTTTGAGAAACTTCGAGTGCGTCTGCTCGAGGTAACGTTTGATGACACTTATCTTGGAGAATTTCTATCCAACATTGCGATTGTGCCCACGGTTTTTACTTAATCTCCCGCAAAGACAGTGTCACCTATTAAACTGAATTAATAGAGCAAAACATTTGTCACCATATTCCGGGCAATTGAATTATGCACTTAAAAAAGTGCATATGGAATTTATTCATATGGATGATAAATAATTGTATGTATTATAATATTATATGCATGCAACAGTTTAACAAAGGTTACCTACCTGATTTATTTTAAAACATTTCCATTTCAAAATTTATTAATTTCTTAGATCTTTGGCATTAACGGTACATATTAGACTCGAGTACTTTTTTACTTTTCCTTCAGATTTATACAAGTTAAGATTCATTCATTATCGCCGCCTTTGTAATAGTCTTAATAAACTACTCCGCACTCGGACAAGTTGCAAAGGTACTAGACATGTAATGCTTGTATAAATAATGTTCTCAAGCCTGGTGGTCTCTTGTTCATATAAGTATTAATTATTAAAATCTAGACTACGATTGATTCTTATGGGATACCAAATCACATTAGTACGAAACAGATGGCTATATCGTATTTGTAAACAACTCAAATTCCATATTCAAGTAATCGAATATTTATTTGCATTACCTATTTGTGCTAACAAGTCTTATTCTCTCTATTTGTACTACCATACCGTTTTGCCATAAACAATTAATAGAATTAGACCATACGATCCGTGGAAAGCCACAGATGTTTTAAAATTTGCTTATGTAAAACTTATCATTCAAATAGATTGAAAACAATTTGTAACCCCCCAAATTAGCTAAATGACGCCAGATGCAAGATATATTTCATCACAAATGAATTTTTCATTAGAAAGCAAATGAGACTCATCCCTCTATTTTGGTTCTACTATTACTAAACAAAATTGAAAATTCATTTGCACACATGACACACCATCACCTGATACTTTCTCACCATTTTTAAAATACAGGTTAGTTGAGAAAGCACGCAGCTTCCAGTTGATGGAACAATGGAACAAGAACTATATTTCATTTTCTATTGCGTGATGTGCAGAATAGTTTTAATAGTTTTCGAATGCTTCAATGAAATATCCAAAGGACCCGGAATGTTTACGTAACTTAAACATTAATAACAAAACTAATGCACGTACATAAATTGCGCATTGTGTTAAGACTCCCCTATGTATGTATTTACCATCATAAGCATATTTTATTGCACGTGTTTCGTTAAATCTAAGTCACGTGTTTAATCTCAATCAACGAATTGTATTTGCAGCATCTCTCATTGTCAAATCACGCGTAGGAAATCACCCCCGTAACCGCAGGGTGTTTCTTGTTTGTACTTGTCAAAATTCAAAACATGCTCCGGCTTATTCGCCAAACTCTACCGAATTAAACCTTGCGCAAAGTGCAATTCAAAAGACGAACAAAGGAGATAGCCGCAAAGCACACAATCGCCAATCCATCAAGTGACTTTGTTCAATCATTCAGGATAGGCATGCAATGTGATCTTTAGTTTAATTTAATTTTACCCGTGGGAAAGTTTCATGTCCTGTGGGAGAGCACGGTCCATCTCCAACAGCTGAATCATTTCTCTTATTATTATAGTTAGGTAAGAACACATTAATGCATCCTACACTAAAATCCTTTTTTTATGAGAATTATAATTAAATTACTGCATCCATGAATGATTTTTCTAATGTAAAACAAATTATACCAAATGAAAGTAAGAAGAATCTGATAAATTTCACGGTAAAAAGAGGATGTGACTAGTAGAACTGGATAAACGATTAAAATTAACATCGTCATTGTTTATAACATTGTTTTTGAATAATCCACGAGGAGCAAAATTAAAATATTCGGTAAGCCTATATTGTTATTATGAACCTACTAATTTTCTCATGGGGCACTTAAAACGAATATTTTATATCAGCTAATTGATAATGTTAAGTACAGTGTGAAAGGCGACCATAAATGACATCAAGAGGGTGGTTGTTAAAAATGAAGGGTAAACAATAATGCAACAGTATACATGGTGGTAATATGCGATTCATCAGGGGGTGGAATTTTAGGGGGTGGTTCGTGAGAACTTCACTAAACTATAGCTTCGGTGTCAACTAGTGTACGATTTGCAAGTGCAATCGCCCTTCAATTATACAACAGGGTGGCTATAATAGATTTGAGAGAACTAGGAAGCAGGAAGATATTGTGTTAAATTTATAATGAACAGATTTATGTCAAATGCTAAAAGTGTGAGAAATAGAGGGTCACTAAAATTAATTGTAAGAAAAATTTCTAAAAATTGTTAGGGTTGCAAATGTTTTATTCACGGAAACAATAGTCATATTATATAATAGTAATACATACTATATATCACCAAATCTATTGTTACAAACCTAATCAATTAAAATAATAAATATGATTTCAATAAACTGCAGGATTTGGTCCATTATTTTGTTTTCAAACAATTACGTCAACGTCATCTAATTTACATTTTTTGTATTAAGGAAAATTTTTGAAAACAGGCTATACTCTGAGTACTTTGAATATGCTCAGTACTCAGTCCAGAGTACTTTCTTCAATTACACTTGTACTTGTACTTTAGGTATTAAGTTCCAGCAAAAAGTACCCGAGTACTTTCACTGTACTTGGGTACTTTCACTGCTGTATTTGAGTACATGTCGCCGTATTCGAGTACTTTAGGTATTTAGATCCACAAAAAAGTACTCGGGTACTTTCACTACAATCGAGTACTTTCGCTGTACTTGGGTACTATAACTGCTGTATTTGAGTACCTACATGTCGTCATACTCGAGTATATTTCGATATTTTGTTTTCAATAAATTTCTTCAATCTGTTTTAAACTTTTTTTAAGAAGGCTAGTTTTTCAAGAGGTATTAGCTCAATTGAAGCTTTAAATATACAAGTACTTCCAGGCTTCCATAGTTTAAGAAACGTAATTATTTAATTTATTGAAAAAGCCAAGTATTTGTAAGATATATAATACATCATGCTTGCCATCGTCACCTTCAGTAAAGCGTTTGTTTTCATTAGCGACAATGGTAAACAATTCACGACACCATGCTCTCACAGACGACACATTTTGTAAAAATTGTAACTCTTAAAGCGAATAAAAAAAGGAGAAAAACTGCCTGGATTACTAAACAAAAATTGTTTTCATAGACACAAACTGTTTGTTATTATTAATTTATCTTAAAATGAATGTTGTTCTTTAGTGATTTTCTATTGTCGCGCCACCTGTTGACAACGTTTAGAAATTAGAAATGTTCTCGGTATCTGTACCTACTCGAATACATTTTGTGAGAAGTACTTGTACTTTAACTCGGGTACCTTTTTACTGTTCTCTGGTATTAATTGCATAAGTAAATAGTGATTAAGGACCGATTTCATAAACAAATTTAATCTAGGATAAACATTTAATTGGTAAATTTAAACAAAATAGTGTAAATTTTTTAAACATTTAATAATCATATGATAATTTTTTTAATAAAAGTTTAATAACACAGACACACAAAGCAAAATTTTCTGACCTGGGTGGGAGTCAGACCATGCTTACTACATATTTTTGGGGTCGCTGAAACAAAATCCGAAGTGCGTTTAACCCCATCACATCAGGTTTTTGACATAACCTCAAAAAACCCTGTAATCCAAGACAGTTTGCTCATTATACTAATATATTAAACCCATTAACCATTAATTGAAAGGGATTAATGGAGTCCCTAGATTCCATAACCGGTTAACTCCATAACCTTAATTTATTCCATAACCCCTTAACCTCAAATTCCAATACACCTTAACCCTCATAGCACAATCTATCATATCCCAGCATTTCTACAAGACTCATCTCACATAAGATCAGTCATTTTCGAGTGGAAAGCCAGTGTATTGAAATCTTTTGTTGCGTTCCAATAAAATAAAAGATTTTCTACACTACGAGAATATTTCCACTGTTGTCTATTTTCTCGCATAGACGACCTATCTCCATATTAAGAGCAGTGCCTCACCTGTGTCTGTATCCAGGAAATCTATACGCGGTGACAGCGGGCAACGGAGCAATTCCGTGTCATGGCAGGCACAGGTGGAAAACGTTTTACAAGACCTGATACCCAGAATTAGCAGCTCGTCAGGGTGAAAAAGCGGGCTCGAAGGCGTTATCATTATGCAACCGCTGCTCTTCATTGTTTAGTGACTTGGCTAATGTAGAGTTCAACACTATAAGAAGAAAATCAAAGTCTTCTCCCAATCGCACAACTGTAATGTAGAGCATTATTTGTTTGAAAATGGATAAGCTGTGGATAAACAACTGGGCATCACCTTCAATTGTTGCAGAAAGATGCTGAATCGTTTAAAGAATATGTCAATTAGGTACTATATTCCAAAGATTTGGAAACGTCCTCTCTGTGAAGAAGAAGGGTTTTAACTTTAAAAAAGCAAAATTGTTTACATCGGTGTTGGCTAAGTTGGCTAACTAACAATCCTAATGTTATTCATCATAAATGCTGTGCCATGATAGATTGAGGTATGAGGGTTTTGTTGTTATTTGAATTTGAGGTTAAGATATGAGGGGTTAACAGGTTATGGAATGAAGGTTAAGGAATGAGGGGTTAAGGACTTAGGGTTACGGTATTATGGAGTTAATGGGTTTAATATACTATAGGTATAACGGCAAGGCCGACGTAATCATGTCTGGCACCCTAGGCAAAAGGTTATATTCGCCGTCACTCCTCAGAGCCGAATGTGAGACCCGGAGCAAACAGTTTTTGAAGGCTCCTTGGCCTTGTAGGTTTTAATATGCGCCGCAGGCAAAAATTATTGATTTTTCAAGGTCAACCGTCTAGATCATATGTAAAATTTTTGAAAATATAATAAATTATTATACATAGTTTATTATAGTTTTCTATAATACACAGGTATACATACAATAACATTTTAAAAACATTTTTTTCTTACTTTAAGTTGCACAAATTCAGCAATTAAACACTAGTCTGCATATAATATTCAAAAACAATATGCCGATATAATTTTTTTCCCTTTTGCCGCCCCTAAGAAGTTGCTGCCCTAGGCGGTCGCCTGACTCACCTAATAGGTCTGCCGGCCCTATTGGGAGTTATTTCAAAAAATGGACTTAGAATTCGGTTTAATCGACTCCAAATGTAAATAGTAAACATGGCTTGACTCCCATTCCAGAAAAAAAATTTTGTGTGGCTGTGTTCTTAATCTATCGATTTTTATTTATTAAATATTTAATGTTGAATTAAAATTAACCTAAAACTCTGATATAATCTTAAATATAAAATGTCAGGAAGCTGCTGCTTCCATTTTTTATTTTTTTTTTATTGCAACCATTAAAGTAGAGATCCACTGGATTTTCAGCTAGTATAAGATAAAGTATAACAATCTACATTATGTTATATTTTACTGTTATAGTATTTTGTAGTTCTAATAGCCTAATTTTTTTAATAACTCGATCGATTAATAATAAATTGCAGTTTGTAATGGTCCTTTAATTTATTTAGGTCTTCTGGTTTCTGATCTTCAAATTTTTATAGTTTAAAATTAATTTAGCCGATTTGCCACATTAATAATAATTGTTGTTAAACTTGCTGGTTTGGATAAATAAGTACCTACATGTCACCCAATTATTTATTCGTGCAAGTGCCACAATAGGGGTGCAAAACATAATGAATGGCCAAAAAGAGGGTGGTAATAGCGCATTTACAACTACCCTGGGAACCATTTTCTAAATTTACAAATAATAGCAAACAGTGAAGTTTCATTATTTACAGTAACTTGTCACTTTGTATTCATTCTTCCCAAGAGACCAACATTTGAAAACGATAATAATAATTTCACTTAATAAAATGGTAAAAATTAAAAAATGTTTTGTGGAATAATTCAAATTAGAAGATCATGTTAGTGCTATATTAGGCCATACTTAAGTGGATTCCGATGGTAATCTTAAAATCGTGCCAATTAGAAAACTATACACCACATAAATAACCTTCCTGTAAATTATAATGGGTATACCCACATTTATTCTAAAATGGGAATAACTTACGAAAGCACGAGATCTTCCAATTTGTTGCAATCAAGATTACAACAACCTGAACAAATCCTGTATTGATAAGGAATCTTTTTGTTTCGACTCAATTGTACTTCTTGGTAGGTAGGCTACGAATGTTCTATCTCTATAATGTTTTTAAAATAATGTACTAATGACTACATTTCTGAGAAAGAAGTACTAGAAATTTTATTTCTTGCGAACCAACTACAGTGTGCTTGCATGATTTCAATTCTTGATACTAATTAGAGTAATGGTGATCGTAAACATATCGAGGTGAGCTCCATAGCACCTGTATGCGCTTTCACGATACTCCGGATCTAGTCACGTCTAAGCAAAGACTTACTAACAGGATGGACGTCCAAATTAACACCCAAGGTTCTTGACATTTACTTGCAATACTTCAATATTTGCTATTTGTCTGGCTAGCTTTGTTTATGGATAATAACGCCTTCTCGGTCACGATTGTAGCAAAAGTTTATCGAGTATATCGTATTATGAACCTCGGCAGAATTTTTCAGATAACTACAAGTTGGGACAATTAAACGATAAAGCCACTTTATTATACTAAAATTATAAGTGAGCGTTGTAGTAATAATGATAAACAATTTTAACTCCCTCTGATTGTCAAGCTGCGTTACGTTGGTGATTTTATTGATTGGATATGGAAATGCCACATAGCAAACTCAAAAAACAATTTATCAAAAATCATTTAATCATGCTTAGGGTTTTCTATAAAAAAAATTAATATATTCTGTACTCTAAAATAAATAAAAATAGTCCAAGTCTGCTTCATAAATTTTTGTTAAATGTTGTTAGTGATACCAACTTCATCTATTTCTTTCTTAATAAAGAATAATTTAGTTACCTATGTACATCTATTGTTTTATAATATAATATCTGATATGCGTTGAGTAGAATAAGATTTGCTTGTGTATGAGCTTAGCCAATTCTTTATCCAGTTAAAGGCATGTTCAACGTTTTTTCTTCTTCCAACAATAAGATACGATATTGTTTCAGGAGGGTACAAAGGATCAAGAGAAACCTTGGCTTCTGATGCGCGACACCAAATTCCTGTATTGCTTTCTCTTCCAATGAGTTTAAGCATATTATCTTCTTCGCCTTGCATATTGATGAAAGCATTTTTTGGTATTCCGATGCAGATACATCTATTCATGTGTTCTGGATCTTGACTGTCTGTATTTCTTTTAAAAACATTCAATTCGTCATTATCACTTCGTCCAGGAATTATTTCCATATTTTCATTGTAGTTACTCGTGTAAAAAGGATTATTTTGTAAGAATGTCGGTAAGGAATCTTTGTCTGTAGCAACTCTTTTTGAATCAGGTTCATCATCAATTTCTAATAGACGTTTTACTTGTGGACCCGCTGTTGCCCATTTATCTGGAATTGTCAAAAAACATCATAAACATGTCGATTTTAGAATATTTTGCTATATTGTTACCTGCAACAACATTATGATATTGTATTGGTTCTGAGATATTAAATTCAGCTTTGGTTTTGCTTGTTTCAGAAATCTTTTGATGTTGCAACTCTCTTCTGAAGAACGGTTGCTGTGAGGGTGCATTCATGTTTTAAACTTTTTTAAGAACTTTATTAAAATTACAAAGATACCTTAACCTCCAATTTACAATACATTATAGTGTTAGTACTTGCGAGTTACCAACTTCAATAACAAAATTGGAAACCAGAAAATTATTTAAGTCTGTAATACTTGTTGGTTGTCCTTGTTTTAGGGGATATGTAGGGAAATGAGAAGGTTTCCAAAGAATTTACAAAAACTCAACAATTTTATTAAACCGTCATTATAGTATAATACACATAAATTGCATAGCATTATTAATCTTACAGTATTGTCATTATTCATACATTATTAATGCAGTGGGAGTCTTTTAGGTTTCTAGCAAAATGGCTTAATCACAATTTACGATTAAATTACATTCAATTATTGTATCACTTTGTCAATATAACATTATGTACTCTAACTAATAATTTCTTACATAATTACTATGTGTTGCTCTAAAACTATATTTGTAAACGTTGAACTGCCAGCTAAGGAAATTGTTCCATATTCATTATCCAAGAGTCCAATTCGTCGGAACTAACATTCACTTCAACGGAATCTAAAATTTTTTTCGTTTGGGCATAATTACGTTCACCAAGATAAGAAGTCGAATACAAATTAATCGATGTTTGAAATATATTACCAATGGCCAATTTTGCGGTTCTTATTTGTTCTTCATGGCCCATGACTTTAAATATCAGAGTTTTAGATGTTTTATTAATTTCAATAAACGCTCCGGATGTTTGAATAATTGATTCCAAATCTTCAAATTTTACATCAGAAGAAATACCAGATTCATCTTGTATAGGTATTTCGAAAGTAATATGTTTTAATTTTTTGTTTATGGTGCCGTTTAGTTCTTTTTCGACCTGTCTATAACCATATAGCATGTGTTTTATCTTATCACTAACATCGGAGCCGTTTTCTACTGATTGAATCTGAACTTCTGCACCAGATGCTGATTTATGGTGATCAATATATTTTTCAACATCGTCAGTTTTTCGAACTTGAATAAATGTGTCTGGTATTGTTACCTCCTTTTGGAAAAATTTTTTATTCGCAAAGTTTCCCAGGATATTTTCTTTGATAATTATCATTTTGGTATTTATCGATCCAATATTTAATCGCTTACCGTCATTAAAACTGTTCTCGTCTGATACATCTGTTTCTCTGTAAATTTTTTTGAAAACGGATTGAAAATCTTCTTTTGGTGAAGGGTTTGTTTGGAGTGTACTTGGTGAAGGTGTTTCTTGTAAAGGTGCCCTCATATTTGTAATTTTTATAAAACTGATATGTAAACGAGTTAAAATTAAATTATTATAACCTAAACTTTTCTAGTAACCTAACAGATTTACGAAAATTATTGTTATACCAACTTTAAAAATGTTATCATAATCACTAGTGAGGATATTATACTAATATTTTAGAAAACATATACAAGATCTTTTAACAGTAAGTACATATAAGGAAAATCAAGCATAGCTTGGTATAGAAATTGACTAGTTAACAGTGTTAACGATAACACTGATTTTCGACAATCTTTATGAAGATCATCCTTTTGGGAACTAGTTTTGCAAATAATTTTGCAGTTATTAATAAATGATTTTTAAGCATCGCCTATGTACACTCCATTTTGCCCGCCATTTAGTGATTGTTTGCTTTTATATTTCTTGTTGCTTTCCTCTGTTATTCTTTTTGCGGTTTTATCCACCACCATGAGCTTCATTAATGGAATTCCAACCAATACAAGTACCGCGTAGCTTTGAGTTGTTGCTAGGTCAACTGGCCCCGACAACAATAATTGATCCCATCGACTTTTGGCCTCACAGCAATTGGTCTCCATGGAAATTCATCTTTGGGACTATTGATTTCACAACTTACAAAGTAGATCTTTGTGTCCCCTATGCAACTATTAATTGATGTTTTATTAATAATGAAACATGTGTTGACGGATTTTCACGTTTTAATGTACCACAGCCCCACTTTGATCATTTCTGAATGGATCTCTGTATGTGCTTTTGTGTTTTTGTGACACGATAGCGTTTAAACTAAGCAAAGGAGTCATTACAAACATTGAAATTAAGTTAAGAATTTTTCAATATTCCGGGTGCTGAATGAGTTAGCCGAACATAGGAAATTAACATGTAAAAACTTATTTATGCAAATTCCTGCTTCCCTAATTATTTTAGAGAAAAAATGAAAGACACAAAAGTAATGCATAAATATAAACTGCAAATGATAAGACAATTAGATTTTATCTAGCTTTTATTTAAAAGATCAAAAAATGCTTTCGAAATTGTTAAAATTTGCATTTATCTCACTGGCCATGTAATAAATTCAATTTATATTACACTGAATCATTATTTGTTTTTTATACCTTGACAACGAAATATATTAAGTATGCTATAATAACCTAGGGCGTATAAATCATAATGCCCGCTTATTATGCCCTCTCAATTGCAATTCCACCGCAAACTAGAAAATTTAGCAAAATCAAATTCAAAATTTATAAATTTTTTTAAATTTTCTCAAATTAAAATGCAGTGTAATATAAAACGTTGTATGCACCACTGGCATTACTCGATGTTTATGCTCTCGAGCAACTTAAAAACTCTCGGGCCTAACGGCCCTTGACCTTTTAAATTGGTTACCCTCGACATAAACATCGTCATAATGCCCTTGATACATAAATAACTATTATTTTACATGTTAATTTCCTATGTTTGGCCTAGTCATTCAGCACTCTGTATATAAATAAATAAATATATACAAAAATAAAGAAAATTAAAGTCAAAAATATACTTTAGAAACTTGCTTTCCAAGACTTCAGCCGTGAGACCAACAGTCGCGGAGATCAATTATTGCCGGGACCAGTTGTTCTAGAGCCAACTCAAAGATCAATTGTCCTTTCTAAAATGGCTACCGATAACTTTTTCCTTTGTGTCCAACTAGGTTTGGCTTTAATTTTTTTCTACTGCTTGTTTTCTGTTGTGGATGTAATCCTTAACCATCAAATAAAGTTCTTCCGTTTTCTCTGTGTCTCTTTTGATATCATCAAAAGCAATCAATATGCATAATTTTTAAATTCTGCTTTTATGGTTTCCCTCATTTATTTCTCATTTATGGATCTCATATTGATTTTTGTTCGCTCTCAGGTAGGAGCCTAAATAAAAGCAGTCGCTCAAACAGCTTTCTAGATTATCTATCAAACAGATGAGACAGTAAGAACTTAAACTATCTAGTTTTTTTGCTTTTTCTAAGAAGCACAAATCTGGATTTCTGTCAGGAATACGCCCTTATTAAGGAAAGAGTCATTTTATTAAGTACAACACCAACATTCAACGTTTTTTCATGATAATTTTATTAATCTCCGTAGAAATGCTGTTCTGTTCGGGGCTTTGCCTGCCAACATTACCGTCAGTAATTTTTCATCTCTGAAAATTAGTCTTCTTCTTCGCTTATTGTTGTTATTTAAAATTTAACTTTGACATAAGATGTAAGCAAATATCAGAATTTTAGTTTAATATTTCTGTTAACTGCCCGATATTTCAGTGAGCAGCTCTTCTAGATATTCCTAACGTCAAAATTTTTCGGAAGTTTCTGATTAATTTTAATGTAACAGCGTTTGTTTGTTTAGCAGTGCTTGAACTAGCTTCGCTTTGTTGGGGTTTGTTTACAATATCCTCAATTAATATTTGTTTTTCTGTTGCAGTGTCTGCTTCTGATCCGATATTCCTCAACTTCGTATTTAAAACATTACGGATACACTTGCCGCCTTCATCGTTGCTTCTAACGTAGTCAGAAGCCCAACACTGATAAAACTGTCGGGCTATGCAAAAGTTGTACATGTTGATCCTGAATTTCGGTATCTCTATTACAAGCTATACACTTGTTTTATTTTATTTAATATGTCTGAATATTGCTGTAATTGTTTTGCTTATTGTTTTAATTGTCTCTACAGTACTTTGAATTTTGCCTTTCCTGGGAAACAACAAAGTTCTCCATGCATAGAGTAAACTTAGTTTATTATTTATTGTGTGAAAAGCTCTAAGAGATGGAACAACCAGCTAAATGGTAGCAGTGAGCAATGGCGAAGCCTCTTTCCTATAAGTAACATAACCCTCTCGAAAGAAAATAAATGAATCTATGACAATTTTATTTATTATCTGAATATGAAAGATGATATTATAATCACTGGCACAAGCTTTATTATCTGTTATCAAAATGATGAAAATTTTATACAAAAGGTCTCTAATCCTATGGATCAAACAGTGAAAATTTAGCTTCAAGTTGACAATTTTCAAAAAAAATGATAGATTCTAATGAAATGGCTGCAAGAAATTATCTACTGAATTGTTGTTGCTTCGCGATATAACGATAACGACGCTTCGCGACGTACTGAAGTTGAAATTATAGAATTTAAAAATGGATTTTCACGTACAAATTGTGAAATACTTCTTTGTTTACAGAATAATTGTTGAAAGACAGACTCGATTTTACCAATTTGAGTTGACGGTCTTACCCAAGGTTAAAACCAAGAAATTTAATCTATGTCTTGAAATCGTGCACTAATTCGCGTTAATCGTAATTGGGTATGCTTAGATGTTAGAATAATTCGAATCTTACTATTGTAACATACCTATTTGTGTTCGAACTCGGTAATTAAATTGTAAAGGAATAAGATAAGTTTGTAGGAACGATGTTGAGCGTCACACTCCAGCAAGATGTCAAAATTGTTACATCAGTTTTTCGATTTTTGCCATTCTTCAACAGTTTGAAAGATTGTTCGTACATAAACCCTCTTATAAACTCTTCCTGGACAAGTAAAAACTTTTTTCCCTTTTTTATTGGCATACCGGAGAGACCTAATAGCTTGGCCCAAATTTCTAAAGTACTAGCGCTCGTAGATCTTTTATAGTACTTTTCTTCGTTTTCGAATAATACCTCAAAGTATTAACGTAGGTACTAGAGTAGTAAAAAATAAACTTCATTCAATGTAGTAATTACCTGCTACGTTTGAAGAGTAAAAGTAATTTTTGTGGATTGTGTGGAAAAGTTCTACTTTTGCTCCTAATAAAAATATTATCTTCTGTAAAATTAATAGTAGTTTAAATCGTAGTTTTGAATAACACTACAGTTAATTTTGGTCTAACCTTAGATCGGTAAATCACTTATCGAAATATGGGAGTTGCAATCATGATGTGTTTCAGTGAATGGTAATCGAACGCCAAACAAGCAGTAGCCAACGGCTACCTGAAATCGAAGCGCGTGACTACACGAATCTGGCTACTTATACCTATATGGTATTTTGTTTAAATTTTATTACAAAATTTTAAGTGAAAACACTATAATAGTACTTCATTATCGTATAAGTAATGCAATAAGGATAATGAGAAAGTACAGAACTTTACTTGGAAACCAGTTTTCCACAACGTAACACGGGCGATTCAACTGACTATCAGAACTTTTCACTCTGTATCTAATAAATATACACGTCGTTGAATCTGTAATTGTTAAATACTTTCGCTACAGGTTTAGTTAAACCATAAATACAGTTAATTCTAAAAATAATGTAAATGCAAATTTGCACATTGTGATTATGTTTATTACAATGCTTTATTTCTACATATTTACTGTTATAACATACACCTAGTAGTAGTGCTCTTATTACTGAGCCATCTAACTTCTTGCTGGTAGCTTTAATGTAGGTGGTTTTAAAGCATGTTAATAAAATAACCACTCCTATATGTATTAGATTTGTATTGTAAAAAAACTATCAATTCTGAAGATGATAAGCACATATTACTTATTATATCAATAATTATTTTTTCGAGTGTCTCAAAATTAATTGAAGCTATAGGATAAATCAGAAGCGCTTTAGCTTCTTGCAAGCCTAAAGCTAAATATGTTATGGGGGGCTCCATCTATTGTATTATTTTGTAAAAATATAATTCAATGTACTATATTATTTACAATAGTAATAAAAATAAAGGTAAGATTATTATTAAATATTTAAATATTAATATATTTAATATTTTTTAAATATTGTGATAAAATCGCATTTAAAAATAATAACAGAATGTTAATCTTCGTTATCTTGAAACTTGACAAAATAAACCAATGAAAAGTGGTCACGATTTACAGCAACTTTATAGTTGCAAATGCTTTACCGTTAAATTATCTTGATATCAAACTGTGATAAACAAGATTATTTTTTATTGATACCAGCAAAACAAGAATTATTCATAGTTGCAAACTGAAAGTTTATGACTTCAAGTTTTCGTATTTGTTTTGATATATTTTTCTAATTTTCTGTCATTTGGAAAATTTAAGATAATGGCATTTAATTACTTTGGATGTTCGTTTGATAAAAAAACTTTAGGGATCATAATTTATCTATTTAAAACTTGTATAATAATTGACATCAAGAAAAAGTTAATAGCAAAGATGAAAAAATTATTTGAAAATGCCTTTAGTGTTGTATAATATGTTCACAATTGTTTATTAATAATAAAACCCATAGGTTTTTGTAAGATATTGAAATTAAATATTAATTCATCTATGTAGGAGGGCTGTGAAGTAATAAAGGCAGCTGCACCCCAGTAAGTGGCGCTCAGCCACCGGCCATCACCTAACCCGTGCCTCTATTATGTTATAAATTTATGACCAAATAACAAGAAGGTGCAATATTATGTTGTAGTTTCTAATATTCAACACGCTTCTACCATATAATTATTTACACATTCCTGAAAGTTGTCTGATTATAATCTCAAACTGGAGAGAGAAAAAAAATGGACAACTTTTATTAACATAATTAAATGATCTGTTATGACAATTTTTTGTAGCTTATTAATTTGCATAATTACATATAATAATTAAATTAATAGGTTTCATTTTTTTGCGAACATAAAATCACTTCCAATGATCAAGCAATTTTGTAACATCATTTGTAAGCGACAACCGATGACTACCGGCGATTTGCATTTTTTTTAGGAAAAAAAACTTTTATTTATAATATTATAAATATTTCTTTTTTATTTAAATTAACGGAACCTTAAATCTCAACTTGGAAAATTGGTTTGATTTCGTGTCGAAAAGTGGTTTGCCCAGTAGCACTTAACAGCCCTTATCTTGATTACTTGCAATGGAATAAATGCCTACAATTCTTCCGCGGCAGGAAATCCATTTGTTTAGCGACTACTAATAAAAGCATTAGCACCCGTATCCTTGTTGAAGTATAATTTATTCTAGAATATAGGTTTCAGGTTCAATTGGATGCAAATCGGGAATTAAATATCTGTCGGGTTAACAAAAGCACTTAAATTGTTAGTTCTCCACTCAATACACAAATTATGACATAATAGAGATCATTTTGTCTCATTTTTTATGTTATTTTCGCCTTCAAAAAGCAATAATCTATATGTTATTTTTAAAAACTTTTTAATTCAATTAAATAATTAAATTAACTCATTAAGTACCAACGTCCTCATTTGAGGACAGTAATTTATTGTAGGCCTTAACAAAATATATAAGATTTATTCATTTAACAAAAGTTTATGTCTAATTTCGAAAAATATGCTTGGTACTTAATGGGTTAATAATTTTAATTCAGATCTACATTATTCGTCTTTGCATTATAAAAATTTTCCATTAAATAGTCAGAGAAATTTGATTTTTTATCTGTTTTGTTATTCCAGTAAGAGAAATGTTCTATTATACCATTGGATATAAAGAACCTCTTATTGGCATTTGTTTTTAATATTCCGCCGCTATATTATGTGTCATTTATATTCTGAAGCTTTCCTATACACAATACTGGACGATGGTTTTAATTTTCAAATCTTTCAATTTAATTTTAATCTTTCCAATTTTCAAATCTCAATACAAATCAATTTAATCTTATTAAAAATCCGCAAATTTATCTAGATCTATTTTAAATAACTCCCTAATGAACAAAATTATTCTTAAAAATTCATTTTGTTGCCAAAAAGGCCCAGTTTCTTTCCATAGTTGGTGTAACGTCAACTATTTAGCGGAAAAACAAAAAATTTTTAAATTTACAAAATTTTTAATTAATTAAATCTTAAATAAATATTAAATTTACAAAAAATTAAGATTTTACCAATAGGATTTCATAAATAGATATTGTAACCGCTGGCTGTGCCATTCATATTTACTATGTAGTTTAAATCCAAATTACCAATTCGGGAATTTTTGTTAAATGCGTAATGTTTTAATATTTAAAGGAGCTTTACTCTTCAATTCATTATTTTTAACGCTAAACTTAGAATGAGAATTTGAATTAGTTTCTTTATTACTTTCCAAGTATTGTGTAATCCAATAAATCATCAAAAATTGAAATTTTGGTATTAAAATGTTCCTTGTGATGCCTTGATAAGATTTTGATGAATTTTAGTTGGATGTTCGTCAGTGTGTGGTTGGAGTAAGAAATGAAATAATATCAATCGCACAGGTGGAACCGTGCAATCAAATGTCTTGAAATTTTGCACAAACGTGCATCATAATTAAACTTACAGGCCAGCTGAAAATGATAAAAACAAAGTAAAAAAGTTCAAGTGTCAATTATTACTTTTGGACCACCGTTCTGTAGCATTTTATTCAATTTGCTTGAAATAAAAGAAAAATAATATTTTGAGCGTTGAGCGATGTCTAAAATTTACATTAATATTGAGGCAACAACTCTACTACATTGAGAATACCCGGACCGACCACGAAAGTCAAGCAATTGACTTGAATGAGTTGACCACTTGAGAGCACAGCGAGCCGTTGCCCAATTTTTTGTTCTGATCCATATGGTATCGGCAAGAAGCTTTCAGATAACTTTTTTCAAATGTAATAATTGATTTATGATATTATTTTGTTTTCGTATTTTTCTCAGTAGCGAACCCAGAAAATTACCATAGGGGAGGGACAACAAAATTAAAATAAATTAAATATGAAAAATAAAATGTAGTAATAATAACAAAAATAAATTTATATTGTTTTTCATAAATTTAAAAATGTTGATGTAAAAATTAATGGTTTTTAGAGCTCTAATAGAGGCGAACGTCCTCTCCTGAATTTACCACTGATTTGTATGAATTATTATTGATTTTGTTAAAAAAGTACCAGAAGTATGGCGTGAAGTCTATACCGACCGACTAGGAAGCGGGTAACCGAAGTTCAAATCCTGCTCGGGTCGTATACTATGATGCTGTGATTGAAAGCCCAAGATAGATTTGTAGGATATGGGAAGGTGACGAGAAACACATCATTAATTAAAAATTTCCTAGTAGAAGAAGATTTCCTACTTGAAGAAGAAGAAAAAAGTAAACTCTTAAAAATTAATTGTGAACCCAAATTAAATGGTAACAATTATACGCTGTTTAAGCAGAATCACCATTAATTTTATTATTAAGTTTTCGATTATCTTTATTTTCTAGTATGTGTCGTGTGCGTTAGCAATTTCTATCGATTCTTCATTGGCAATCTCATTTTCATTATTGTTAATTGAATTATCAAACACTTTTTTATGTTTTCTTGTCGTTCTTCGATTCATTCTATAATAAATATACTTTTTGATTCCATTCAATTTTTTATCGATATCGAGCTTATCCGTGTTTAAATTTAATTTATATATCAATTATCAGCGTCTACAAAAAAACACCCGCGTCGGATTATTACCATTATTGGTCAGCAAATAATGACAACCATCTAGTGACAGTCCGCATCATTCAACTTAAATGGTTTTTCACCGGTGTGATTTTTTGGAAGCGTTAATATGGTAGCTAAAATTGCGGAATAAATCTTGTCTTACTATGCGATAAGCAAGATTTTTCAGGCCGGATAAATTTCAGATTTCGAACGACTTACGACTTACTTGAAACAAATGACATATTAGAAGCGATCACAAAGCAGAGGCGTTTCTGAAGCTGACAAAATTTAAATTTGAATAAAAAATTCAAGAGTTCATTTGAAAAAGGCTTTGGCTGGGTTTATGAAGGAAGTATCTATCTTAAAAGAGATTATATTATTTTTCTGATTTATTAAATAAATTACATATTATAACAAGTTATAGTTTTTCCCTTTTTCTGTACCTACTGAATTACCAATTATTATTGTGATAGTATGGGAGATTTAATTCCTTATCTTAAGTTTTTTATAAAAAGCAATACAAAAATTTGGGAAAAATTGAAAAATTCGTTTAATTACTTACCTGATATTTTTAACGTCTAAAATAGTATAACATCATTTGTAGGTGACAACGGACCACCCTGTTTGTGAAGGGCTCATCATTAATTTTATCTAAAAATCTGTCAAAATTTGTAGTTTCACGAGTAGCTCCGTTGCAGTTTCAAGTTTTTGCTACCTATTAAGAATAAAATGGTTTTCTAGTTAATAGCATATTTAATACAATTTGATATTTTCTAAATTGTAAAGGTATATTAAGATAGCTATCCTAAGCGATTCAATTATGAAATGTTAATTTTTAATATCATTAAATTTAGCCAAATAAGTATTCTTTTGCAAAATTCATAAAACTATTCCGAAAGAGGTAATAGCAAAGAGTATAAGCAGAACTTCTTATGGAGATTACTGAGTGTAGTACGTACATACTACTTGGTATGCAAATTGAAGATAACCATTTTTGCCATTTTATGAAATAATAGTAGGAAGTAAACTAATTTTGATTCGATTTTTATGCCGTAATTACTATTAACAGCAAATTATTTATAACAGCGGGTGTAGCAGTAAAAACAGGTTGTGTAGGTGGCGTAATGTAGTAGCTCTGCACGTGGTCCTTTCAATTTATTTTTATTATAGGTGATTACAATTATTTGTATTATTTACTAATAAGTCTTAAAAATATATAATATCTATCCATACATCAAATCGTATCACAACGTAAATTAAAGTTTATTGAAAATGAGTATCAAAAGTTATTATCAGTTCAAGGTTTTGCCCAGCACAATGGTTTTAATTCCGAGTGCCATTTCAATATCCCAGATGCGATAAAAATTAACCATACTTGTTAGAATTCTTTTTATGACGATACAACTACACACCTGTCACAATTTTAAAGATGTTATAAACCCACATAGCCTGCATAACAGAGGCTATTGTCATTACTACTTAGCTGGAGATGAAGTATCATCTTTATGAGTACCATAACATGAACACCTACTGCACGTATATCGTATTTAAATATAAAAAATATATTTTATTTTATATTCAGAACAATATAAGAATTAAAGAATTAATTTATACTGCCAAGCATTAATCATATTAATCGTCTTTCTATTTCAGCATGCTACATGCCGATGCCGATGCCGGTAGCATCTCAAAACACTCCAAGTCGTAGGAAGAATACTTTATTTATTTACTATGTCGATCATACATCTATAAAATTATATTTGCTGAAGGAAATGCCGTCCATCATGCATGAAGGGTAACTTTATTTATAAATAATTCAATATATTATTAAATGGACCATATACATCTTATCGCACTCGATTCCGGCATGATAAAGAAAGTGTTCGAATATACTTCAGAATGCAATAAATGATAAATTAAATATAATAATAATAATAATAGTAGTTTTATTACCTCCAATCAAAAAAATTTTTTTGGAGGTGTGTAAAACATAAGATTTTAAAAACGATTTTGTCTTGTGCGAGGTTTTTTTAAAGACCTTGAAAAGCTTTATCCAGAATAGGTGAAATTAACTTTCTATCTTTCAACAGTCAAAAATTACAAGCTGTCAAAGTTGAAACTTCAAAAGTGAATAACTCATGAAGTACTGGAGGGATCTCAACCAAATTTTGTATGTAGGAACATTGCCTCAACAGAACTTGACAGCATATGGAACCATTTGATATAAATGAGGAAAACAAGATTTTTTTTTGCGAAGTCTTGAAAAAAGTCCTTGTCCCTCGATTTGCTTCGGCATTTCTGCGTCGATGGCAATCAAACTTTTTGGACGTATGTCTGGTGGTCTCTAGTGGTGTAAATAAGGTTTTGGCAGAGAAATCTTTACCAGGGTTACCACAATAAAAAAGAAGAAAATGTCATCGCATCTCAGGAAATGTTTAACCGATCGAGATAAAATTTAGTGTGCTGATAGAGCTTTTAATATACAAGTATTGGTGAAATCTTATTGAAATGAAACTGAAATCTTAATTTATCTATTTTTTGTAAGAATTCGTTAAAAATAAAACAATACATTCGAAAATTTTAATAATATCATATAACTGTGACATTCATTTGACAGTCAATGACTAATCTAAAATCATTTATATTATTTACCTGTAAAAGTAGTGAAATCTGTTATAGTTATCGGTAATTTATTAATTACTTATTTATTAAATATTTATAGGTAATTGAATATGTCATTGTATCTCTGGATAAAATTTAGTATGCTGATGATTGGAGATATTGAGGCAGAAATGACAATATTTTTTTAAATATTATTTTAATAAGCAATATTAAAACTAGTAGCACTGGTATATTTAGAATTGTTGTTGAAATTGGTAGATATTATAATAAAACGGTGGGAATAATAATCAATATAATATTACATAAAAAATAACAAGCATCTTTTCGCTTTTTCTATAATGTTATGATTTTAAATTCTATTATATCGATTTAATTTAATGATAATCTTCATGCGATCTGCGCTGCGATAAAGTTAAGCGTGTATATTTAAAACAATTACCAAACGCGCGCCTGCGTTTTCCACTGAATTTTATCTAAAGTAGATCAAATTGAAGCAGTAATTTAATAATTCAAATAAATTACACTCGAATATAAAAAATGCAACTAAGATGTGAACACATTAATCATAATTATGGTAATTTAGCACGTTGTTTAAGAGCGGCATGAAATTATGCATGGTTACTCCACTAAATATTAAAATTACTTGATACACCAATTTAAAATGAAAGCCCTTGGGCAACGGATTTATTTAATAATATTTAATGCAATGTTAAGTGAAAAACAGAATAGAATATTACATTAAAGATTAAACTATACCATTAATTATTTAAGAATCAATTTGCAAAGGTAATTTGAACAATACTACAATGCAAGCAATGGTGTGGTATAATAAATTTACGTTTGTCGAAAGGTCTTTTTTTTTATTTAAAATAAATAATTGTTCGCATACACTTGTGCGATAAAAAATAATATATACTGAGCGTTTATAGAATAATTTATAAACGTATTACTATATTAGTTAAACGCGTTATTAATAAACTTAAATCACATTAAAGTTGTTACTAATAGTTATCCACTCTAGGATAGCATAAAGTTCTTTGTGCTTTGGAATTTCCGCTATATGATAAATGACTTGTAGTGACCCATTTATTTAATACCTGTCATCGCGCTTACATACATTAAATTATTTTAAAAAACTCGCGTTATTTACGAATTCTATCATTTACATCAGGTAAAATATATAAAATTTTCTAAAAATACTCCAGCAGTTTTCCAAAATTTAAGAAAATCCAAAATGTTGAGAAGAAAAGTTATGCTTCCAAGAAAATCCCTAAACAAAATAATATAAATAATCTGAAAATGACCTTATCTGATTGCGCTGTGCATTTCCACTAGAGATGATAAAAATATATAAATTAGTTCAGTAGAATGTAAATTACTTTTCACCGCTGATCTTACACGAAGGTATTTATAACCTGAAATATAAAACTAATATTGTACTTCTAATGATGTGCAAAATAAAAATAATAACGTTGGAGAAATTACTATGAAGAAATGCCAGGTGATATGATGGTTTCGACACTAATGGCACTCCAATTTTCACTGAATAATCTTTTGATAGCTGCTTTTTCCATTAGATACTAGATTAATGAATACCAAAGTTTCTAACAACTTAAAGAGTGAAAAGTTACAATTCAAAATTAAGTAGGTAAATACTAATTATGGTTTTAATGATATGATGATGATATCAAAGAAATGATTAAAAAGCTTTTGAACTTTTTTTTCTACTAATACTAGATAGGTAGTGATAGTTGCATTATCATTCCAAAAAACTTGAGTAAACTGCAAATGAAAAACTACGAAGTTAAAAAAAGGATGAGTATTCAAGGGATATTAGGTATACCAATTCAAATTTAAATTTATAGCATTAACAAACAGAGACAAGCTACAAAAAGTACATTAGCTCCGAATAAAATATGTTATTTTTATGGATTTATGGAAAAGAATTTATTCTAATTTTAAGTTTTGAAAAGTATCTACCAATTGCAAATTTTTGTAAAATATTAAAATATATAATACCAAAACAAGTACTTGAATATAGTCTTAGAGAAAGAAGAAGCGTTGGTAGTCCGAGGAAACGTTGGTGAAGCCGGAACAGGCAAATGTGCCTAAACCTGGAAAGGCAGAAGAAGAAGTAAAATATTATAAAAAAAAGAATTCTTAATTGGAACAAATCATTAATTTGTTTTTTATAAAAATAAAAAACAAATAGTGAGGAATAAATCAAAAAATAGCAATTATATCAAGATTAGATTTAGTACTATTAAAATCAACAGCAAAATTCGTAAAACTTCTAATAATTAAAGAACTTTATTGCCGCACCAATCTTTGCCCCACACTGCTGCCAAATTAATGGTAAAATTAATGGTAATTTTAAATAATCGAAGAAATAAATATAGAAGTTCAACTGCTATCATAAAAAATAGATCTTTATAGTGACATCCCTCCCTCATGGACACTATTGCAATACTGGATCTGAGAACAATAGTACATTATTATAGAATTTTAGCTTTTATGTGAAAACTGAAATTTTGATCTACAAAATAAAACGGTATTTTAAATTTTTGTATATTAAACAATTGTTTAATATTAAAAGTTAATATTAAAAACAAATTAAAATAAAAATTAAAAACAGTGAAAAAAATCACTAAGTCGCATTTTTGAAAATCTTGAAAAATTGATTTTAAGGTTTTGTAAATTCCTAAATATTACTTTCCATTCTAAGTTTTAGAATTCTTTGCATGGATGGAAAAATATGAAATTAAAGAATAAAATACTTAAGTAAAAAATAATTTTATAAAAAACAATGTCAAAATGCGGAAAAAGAATTTTGCGACTTACCTACTTTTTGCACTGAATCTCATTAAATGCAATATTAATTTAATATAAAACAATCATTATTTATTTATAAAATATAAAATTAATCAAGTAAGTAATCTTTATTAGAATAAAATTTCAAAAATAGTACTTACATACTTTTTTTGCTAAGATTCTTTAATTACTTTTTTCCACTACTATAGTCATATAGGCTATCATTATAGCTTAAGGATGTATAGGAGACAAAAAATAAAACTCAAAAATATAAGATATTGATGAAAATTGGTACACATGTCATCATTGCCTTTGCAATGTAATAAAAAAAATTTCAAATCGATTCACTACACAGTTCAATAGTTCTTGCAGTTTCAATTTGATATTGACTTTTCGTTAAAATTCAAGAAAATCACATCTATGGTTTTGCTTAAGAGTCTGCTTTTAGGGAAAATCACAAGGTGTTAAACAGTAAAATACTTGTCTAAATAAAAATCTAAAGCTAAATCTTAAGAAATCCTAAAAAAATTATATAATGTAAAAATCATTTTATGAAAAACATTTTATTGAATAATATATTAGCTTAAAATATATGATCAAAATATAAGAATTTTTTCAAATTTTCTGTAGTTGTAGCTTGTAAATAAAAGAAGGTTTTAGCAAAATTTCATCACGGTTTACTACCCCGTTCTCGAGAAATTAATTAGTAATTGAACAACCGATATAGAGTTGTCACGTTCAATTTGCTAAAAATAAAATAGATTTCGACGTTAAAAGAACCCTAAACATATTTAAAACTTGTTGGTATTAATAATATTATGTATATCTCGGTTTTTATTAGTTTTAACTACAAATATCAATTTTTACTCATAAAAATTATTACATTTTTCATTTAGATAGTAGGTTGGATTGCAGGGATAGTCACTAATAAAAATTTTGTTATGTCAAATTTAATATTTGTAATTTCAGAAAATGAACCGATTTAAACGAAAAAAACCTTTCTTCATGCATTTCTATAACTTTGTTTATCGTTTATGATATTTAAAAAGTATTTTACTACACACATAAGACCAATATTCGTGATATTCAAATTAATCCTACTTTTGTCTCCGATTGTATCTCCTATACATCCTTAATCAAGTCGCACGTGAAGTGACGCATTTAAAACAAGTGGTAAATAATTTTTTCATTATATACTACTAGTAAATAATGAACATATTGATATTTTTCTATCGTTTAGCAACTATTTATAAGACAAATTTTGTTCGAAAACGATTTTGTATAACCAAGAGATGCTATTTAATTACATTTAAACTATTCAAAACGTTTTTATAATAGATTAATTTCATTTTAAACATTTTCAAAAAACTCGAATTAATTATGACAGAAGCGTTAAGCGCCATCTCTTGTTAATTTGAGAAACCACGATTTAAAACATGTTAATATCATTAAACGTGCAAAATTACAAGTTTATTGAATAATTTCAGTATTTTAAGACGATGAAATGCAAAACAATACTTTTGAATAACATCGATGACTTCTATCCATTATTTTAAACAGAAAAAACTCAGTGAATGACTTTCAAAAACTAAATTTGTCAACAACTGTCAAAACAACAAAACAAAATAAAACTGTCATTTGAAATAAATATTTTAAATTTAAGATTTTTTTTATTAATAAGAATTTTAGAAAAATGGCAATAAATCTAGTAGTGGAAAAAATCATATATAAACCACGGTTGTGACTTATTGGTATACGTTAATGATGAAGTGCGACAATTAATTGTAGAATATACTAATTCGCTTTAGGTTAATAATTTATTATTAATCGGGAACATTTTGAGTGCTTAACAAAACCTGTATAATTATTTAAAATTAGGTATTAGAAATATTTGATTTATCGAAAAGCTATACTATCAGTTTTTTTAAACCTGTATAATAATGTAGAATAAGTACTTGTAGCAATATTTAAATAATAATGCGTAATATTTCCTCAGAACGACAAAACTTGTGAAATTATTTACTTACAAAAATCGCAAGATATATAAATATCTGTCTTGTAACTAAAACAAAGTCTTTTGCCAAGGTATGAGTGACTGACAAAACGGATAAATTTTGTGTATATACGATATTTTGATTAAATCCGTATAATTGGCGAATATACAGTAATTTTTTTTATATGAAAAGTATAGTTCAATTTGAAATAAAAAATTAACGAAAATTTCAGGGAAGAAATATACAATTATCGCATAAAAAATTTTTTTTTAAATTTTTTAAAAAGATTGACTCATTATTTGCAAATAAAAATTGTAATGGTATATAATTCGTAATATTTGCCAATACCGAGACAGATGGATATGATTATCTTTGAATTTAACATTTCAATTTTTAAATAAAATTGAAACTTAGTCGGGCAAATTTCTTAAATATTGTACTATCTGGGATTTAAATTTTGAAAACTATGGAGGCTGTAAAATATAGTTCAATTGTTGGACACAACGTGGGGCCAGATTGACAAATTTGTGCAAAATCACAGAACCTACTTTACTCTGATATAATTAAAACCGTTTTTATGAAGAATAAAACATGGAGGTGAAAAATACAGATATGGTCCGATCATGAAAATGTTACGAGAAATTGACAAAAGAAGTAAATAAAGAATTAAATAATTTGAATACAGACTATCAGGAAATAAATCAGCAATTAAAGAAATTAAATACAAACAAACAAACAAGAAACAATAAAAAACATTAGACACAATGAATCAGGCTATAAATAAAAAAAATACGGGAAAACAAACGTCATATTAATTAATTATTCAAGTTAGCGAATTTAATGAGCAATTAATTGGGTAATAAATTAGGTAATTAACCGCAGGAGGACTTTGTGAAAATTGAGTAGGTTTAATAACAAAATAAATTTTGATCATTTAAATGTGGATTTCTATAATTATGTAATCGTAATTAAATTCAAAAAGTGGATGAAGAACTGAGAGAAAAGTCAACCACCTACAAAGCTTTGGAACAATAGAGATTTTCCTATGGAAGTATATCAGATGGATATGGGAGAATTTCCACAATATCTATCATCAGAATCTATCTTATGCAAATGAATCGGTGTATCATAACAATTAATCTGATTATTATTTGGGTAAATTTTGTGTTTGTTTAATTTAAATTTTGTAAATACTCATTTAAAACAAAAATTTCCACGATAAATTTTATAGCTTGAATTCAAACTGTGGTGGAAATTTTTAGGAAGATGAGAATTAAGAAATTTTTATTTTAAAATTTTGTAAAATTTGTATTTCTGAGCGGACGGAATGATTTGTAGGTTTGTAATTTTTTTTTGAATTTGTATAATTTTAAAATTAAAAGTAGTTTGATTGGAATCTGATATTGAATAATGCTGATTTTCGGGAAGATATTGATTACTATATTAAGTGATTCAAAAGATAAATAAAGGGAATTTAAAATTTGAAAAATACAGTTTTTATACATAAAAATACAGTAAATAATTTATTTTGTTAAATAAATATTGTTAAATAAAAATTTTTATGAGCAGAAAGCGTTGATTCGCGATCAACGAAGAACTTATAGATATAACTATACAATATATTCAATAATTATTAGAATAGTGAAAGGTCTTAAATATTAATGGAAGAAACTGATATCAGATAAACTAAAAACCGTTATATTTGATAACATAACATAATCCACAAATAAAAATTATAATAACAAATTATCGTAAGTATTTGCCCAATATAAAAAAATTTAAATATTGAATAAAGAAGATTTTTTTGGTTCTATCTGAAAGATTAAAAAAAATATCTTTCGGTATTGCAATGTAGCTTAAGCCTGGAAGATATTTCTAATCAAATGCATTTTTTTAAAACAGATGATCATATTAATGTAAACGTCTAAATGTATTCTATATAATTATGTAGTTATGGTTGGTAGTGAAAAGGGTTACGAAGGACATTAACTACCACTAAAACATAAAGTTTACAGTAATAAGAAGTAGTCGAAATATAATTAACAAATTTAAGTACCACTATGATTTTAACAAATTGTGAAGGCTTCTTTAAAATCTTACTTTATTATATACAATATAATAACATGGTTAAAGTAGCGGTTAATACTAAATAGAAGCGTGCACCATTGTTTATTACAGCTTAACTCATAAGTTAACACTGTTGCACAACTTTATAATAGCTTCTTTAGCCTGGAGCTATTCGTTTTCGCACCTTCAAAAATACAGGTTTGTTCAAAATTAAAAAAGAAATTTACGACAAAAATACTAAATTGCTAAGCGGTGTGGTATACTAAAAATTGTTATTAAGTAGCAAACCGAAACCAAAATTATAAATATTAATTAAGCTGATAGATTAAAACAAACCCAAAATAAAGTTAATAATTAAATGTTAAAATTATCCACCAGCTAATATCATAACTAACCCCGTTCTTAAAGATTGTGTAAGATAAAACCACTAATTAAATTTGATATGAAAAATCATCCACGAGTTTTCGGTATCTATTCTACAGAATAAGTTTTACACCTGCCTTAAAAAATATGTGCGTATCATTCAATAATTAAAGAAAGCAAAGTCATGGTGGCTCTTGTTTGATTTTGTATTAGTGATAGTGGTGTAGATGTATTTGTAGGTGGGAGGTTAATTAATCTTATTTTGTTCACTAATACGCTTCATAAATGAGCAATTTTATAAATTATATAATAAAATTCCTGCGCAGCTCCCGATTTTTAAAAATTTTAAAAATTATTTGTTTGGGAAAAATCTAGTTTGAAATTGGAATACTTAGAATACTTCGCCATAACTAAATCAATTATAATTTCAGTCCCACCCATAGAGACTCCATTAATTCTCATTTATATGATAGAAATATTGATTAATAAGTCTTCGTTAAAATGCGTTATTATTTAACACTTTCTTTCTTGAACCAATTAACATTTAAAATGAAACTTGGCTATGCAGATTGAAATAATGTGTAACTGAGAATGCATGTAAATAAATTAAAACACTGCAATTGTGGTAACAGTTCAGGTTTAGATGAAGATATTGTATGTTTAAACAATAAAAATAAACAACATTTGTTGCATACACATATCTGGTAATTTCAACATCATTTATTGTAACTTGTTAACATGTCTAGACAATGAAAAAAAGATGGAGAATTGTGAACTTCTCTATAATGCACTTGTCCGTTTACGTGGGTTTAAGAACTAATGCGATATTTAACATTGATGACCATAGAACATCAATATCTATAGTGTTCTTATAAATTATAGTATTTAACTCAAGTTTTTTTATTAGTTATTTTTGAAGACATAAAAATTATTCTCATTTTATTGCATTTGAATTTCAAGTACAAAGTAACATAACTGCATATTAAATTGTCCATTTGTTGCGCTGGACGTTAAAAATCTCTATAGAAATGTAAATAAAACCTTTATTACAAGTACTTGATAAATTACGTTGTCAGTTTAGTATCGTCTCTAATGCATTTAAGAGTTTAACAAAACAATGTGCAACAAGTAAATTTAATTCAGAAAAATTAATATCCCAGTGTATTGCATAGCAAAATATAATCACCTAGAAGTTGTAAAATTTGTCTTTGTAATGTCCGAACAATGCTTAATGCATTTCTAGTTGCCATTATCATTAGGCGTACTTGTAAGAAATCTACATTTGCGGTAACTATTTTATTGAGTAGACCGTTTCAACTAGGCTTGTTTATGAAGCCTTCTCAAAGAGGCATATTATGTTACTTTTTACTAAATATTATGTATGATTTGTCTTGGAAAACATGTAACTGGTTCATTAGCTATTCGTCATTCGTCAAAAAATATTTCTTCAAGATAATTAATTATTAGAAGCATATTATATTGTCATGATACTGATTTTTTTTATGTAAAGTTTAATTTTAAATGAACTAGTAGACTTTATAAACATGACTTGCTGATATCACCACCCCACACTGAGAGAAAGAAATTGCTTAAACAAACGATAAACGATTCAACCAACAAATTTTTTGCATTGCGGGTGGCGAATGCAAAACGTGCATTAAACTAATGCACATTAAACTAACATGAGAAGCATTTCCTTGAACATTCTCGTTGTGTTAATTGAATCAAAATTTACTACACTAAAGCTATCGGTTTCTTTAATAGGACGTAGTAAAAGGTTGAATCAACATTCCGCACTTTTCAAACTAACCAAGTAGGTAGGTATATTGTATCAACCATTTCTGTGAATTAAATTAAACAATTTATTCTATTGTTTGAATCATTTTAGGTTTTTGATGTTACTTATTGTAGTATATGGGGAATTATGGGTTGGTGGGGTTGGTCATGTGCCAGGTGACGCTGAGCAAGAAAAATGGTTGTCGTTGTAAAAAATATTATGTGTAATTGTTAGAAAAATATAATTACATTAATATAAAGCGTAGCATTATTTCTCGAGTAAACATTACACTAACTTATGATGGTATTAAATCAAGCACTCTAAATTGAATGCGTATATCCAATGTTGAACCATCACAATAGGTGTATTACTGTATTAACAGTAGTGCATTTTATGAATAAATAAATTTAAACAAATAATCCTCAAAGGTATTAACTTTTAAACAATTATTCATAACTGTAGCATCCATTTTTCTAGCACTTTGCAAACGCATATTTCATGAACACATCAAGGTTATTATGCATCAAAGATCAAACTGAAATATATGACAATAAACTTGCGCAGTGGCTCGCATATTTTTCAAGCTTCTATTCAACAATTTTATTGTGTTCAGTTTAGCTGATTAACATTTCGGTTGCATTGAAATGACATACTAAAATGCTACAACAAGACAAAATAATAGTTTCGTTCAAGAATTTCATTGGTTTTCTTCCAATCTAACTATTTTATTAATTCAACGATAATATCGTATAGAAGCTTATTTGAACCCATTATAAACATTAAATCAACTAATATTTATTTAACAAAACTAATGCATTGAAACAACATTTTTGAATTTATTGTAACAACTAAAAATTGTTTCATTCAACGAAATTTCGTTTAATTCAATAAGAAAAGATTCAACATTTCAGATTCGTTCAATTTACCATCTCTTTTCTCTCAGTGTAGGCCAAGTTAGTAAAATGTCAATCTCCAAATATCAAGACTTTGTGAAACAAATTCAAATTTAAAATTTACCAAATAAAATGGTTTTTTTGAAGATATTATATTATAATAATTACCTAACCATCTAAATAAAATAATTTATCCAAGCAAATTTCACATCTGTTTTTTCATTATATAGCCGAACGAAGGGTGAAAAGTATTTATCATTTTTCGTTATGAAACTTCCTACCACATATTTTGTTATACAAAATTCTTTTAAAGCTTTCAACATTCATTATTTTACTATTAATTTGCAATTTAAATGTTTTGCTATTTTCAACCAAATAGACAAAACCATACCCCTTGTAACTACAAAAAACTTGAAGGACCAACTATCAACTCTTTATCAAAAAGAAGCTGTCGAATAGTTCGTTAACAGATCGACCACAAGCTACAGGTGAAAATTGTGACCCATTGTTTCAAATACCTGCAAGATTGAAGAGGTTGATTTAATAAAAAGAAATCCGTTAACCATTTAACACGTGCCAATTTAATCCATTTTTAAAATCTCTTAAGATATAATTTACCAAATGCATTTCAGTGTGTTTCGTACCGCAAATTTATTGTGAAACATGTAACTGCAATTTTCGATAAGATCAGGGTTACGGTCGGGTCACACCAAAGAACGAAATTTTTATTATATATTAAGTGTGGTTTAATTATACTTTTTTTAATGATATTGATTGCTTTCCGCATTTATCTCAATAATGAATTAATGACTATCTCTTACATCTCGGCCCATTCTGAGATTATTTGATAGATTATTTCGTTGAATATTAAAATTTTATGTAGATACTTGCCGCCTTTTAATATAATTTAGTATAAAATGTACTTACTCTACTATGAAACAAATAATATTTAATTCTATAATATATAATTATAGTAAGATTTACGTAATATATAGGACAGTATGTACATATACCATTATTATATAATGCATCACAATATAGCGAGAAAATTAAATATAAATTACTCTTTAAATTTAATATAGTATTTAAAATGGCCATTGGAAGACAGCTTTCGCACAGTTCATACTTGAAATTGAAAATATATGATCGCCTATATGCTATATTTTACTTCCTCAATTGACGTTGTTATAAATTCATCCAGATATCAGTTAATCTGAGCGCAAAAATTTGTGCGCCTTGAAATATTTATGCTTAACGCCCCCAGGAATGTTAAAGGGTCAACGCTATCACATGACTTTTAAACTTGGGAAAATACCTGATTACAAATTTTATATGCAAATTAAAATATACCGCAATAAAATCTTAATTACTTTGGTTTCGGCAAAATCATATTTTCGAATACCTAATATTAAGTAACTTAGCGATATTGGGATCAAAAGTAATATTATTCTATGCTGATTTGTTGAGAAGGCTGCAAGCCTAATCACTTCACATCCTAAGTGCAGTTATAAATTTAAATATGGACATACGTTTTGTTTCTTAGAACAAAATTTCATAACAAACGAGCCGTTTATTTATGGCGCTTTACTGATAAAATGGTAGTGATTGAATTATAAGTGAAACCTAGTATGGCGTCGAATTAAATTAAAAATCACCAAAACAAGTGAATAAAATTCAACCACGCCTGTGGCGCCGCCAAACCCAATACAGGTGGGAACTAAACGTCTAGTCAACTTCTTGAACTAACCACTGGCTAACTTTTATGTCTCAAGCGTATTTTTCAGTATTTCGTACTCTTAATTTAAAAAAATTCTAAATTGGAAACTGTTAAGCTCGCTCGTTTCAATATTTTATTCCGAAGTAGGTTACTTGGTTTATGTTCTAATATTTAAATGTTATTGTTATTGTTCTCGGTAACTCCTAATCGTTTCAATTCAGATACGAAGTCCTATAAGTCTTGTACCCATTGTTTAAGTAAGTTACAACAAAGTGTGAACAATATTTTAAGAGAGATTTCACGTGTGTCCATATGTAAACCACCCATGTATTTACATATAATGGATAACAATGTGTAATGAATCATTTCATTTGCAGAAAGGTTATCGTGCAATGTTGGATGCTGATGGAATTTTATGTAGGTAAATTATTCTACTCTAAAGCGTTGGCGTCGTCGCCAAATTGTGTTTTCGTTAATTTATCATATATTTTATATTAATACGTTTATGTTTCCGCATATCATGTATAATAAAAAATTTCTATTGTGACTTGGTGGTTTGCATTGAAAAAATAACCATGAGACATAATTGTTATTTATGTGCTCGCACTGAAATTTATTATAATTATTTTGAAAATTATATTAAAACTGTCCCAACAATTTCTCTTTTTGCTTTACACATTAAGGTGGTAAAATTTTCCAAAATGGAAGATAACAATACTATTATTTTTTTGCTATTTTTGACATAGAAGAGTCAAAATCAAAGCAATTTTGATGAAACATTACTATGTTAATAGTATGGTAATTTATCCAGCACGGTCCTGCGAAAGTGCGTACAAACCTTAATTTAGGCAAACATTGTCGCATTTACTGGCGCAATTGACGATATAAAAGGTCCCGATTTGCATTTTATTCATTCTATTCCAAGAACCATAAATTTGTCCTACATCGATTTAGTATGAAACTTGGTAATTTATCAAATCGCTTGAACGGATTTATGCTGGGAGATAAACTGCAAAGATTTTCCACACTATAACTGAATCAGCGTTCACACCAAACCAGTGTTGCTTTGATTCTGAATTTATGAAAACAAATTTAAATATGAACATTCAAAGTTTCACAACAAAATATTTGTTTACATATTATAATTTTTTATGAATCGCAGCATTTATAAATATTGCATACAGCTTATTCTTTTTAATTGTTACAATAGATTACCTATACATATACAGAATTAAAATCAATTGATCACTAACAATAACACACCCACTTTCATAACCACAAGTGCTGCAATTTAATCAATTCGTTTTTAAATACAATAATTACGCTTGATTGATTCGTGAATAATTTAATAAAAATTCTACGTAAGTACAAGTACCGTAAATTAAAGTTGTAAGATAGCGAATTAAGTTTCATTTTAGCAGGTGGTATTTACATAATCATTACAATAAGCGCCACATATCCTTGAGCCACGCTAAATTTTATTGTATTTTATATCAAGTTACGTAACTGCATATAATGTAACAAATTACATATCGAGATAATGCATTAATAATCAATTTATTGATAATTCATTGCAATTTCAGAAATTTCGTTGGCATAGCTTTTGGCACTAAAATCTTAAGTACAATAAGTTCGAGAAACCCACACAACCTGCAATTATAAGGGAATTTTTTTCTTAAATTCTCTGCAACTATTTAAATTAAATAATAAAATGTGTAAAACCATAATAAATATTAAATTTATTTCAAAAATCGGTATAAAAATAGGAACTATTATATTATTGTGCTAATATAAGATTAAAAATTATAGGAAGCTTGAATTCCAACTTGAGGAATTGGCTTCATTCCATGTCCAAAAGTTGTTTGTCCAGTAGCACTTACACCACCGTTTTCACCAGTGACAATTGGAATAGAACCTCCAACAGTTCCTCGAGCAGGTGATCCGTTTGTTTGAGTACCACTGATAAACGCACTGGCACCATTTTTATGAGAATAATTAATACCAGCACTGTTGGTTTCAGGTCCAATGGGTCTCAAATTTTTGTCCAAATATCTGTCATGTTGAGCAAAAATATTAGCATTGTGGTCACCCATTTGGTGTCCAAGTTGTCCTCTCAAAGAACCTTGACCGCCTATACCCGGTTGTACTGCCAAACTACCACCAATGCCGCTTCCTGCTGGATTATATGCGTTCACTCCTCCACTGTATGTAATTGGACTGGAAAATCCGCGTGCATTGGAGCTTTGACTGAGAGATCCCCATGCTGGTCCGGCTTGATATCCAGCTTGTTGCGATCTGCCTCCACCAGGAAAACTTTGTACTCCTCCGAAAAATTGAGGAGCTGCTTCAATATTATAGCAAGAAACAACTACGATAGCTACCACTAATAAATTTATATAAGTCATTTTTAGTGTTGAATGCTTTCGCTTTGTATAGCTATTTGTAATCGCTATCAAACTGTGAAAATACTTTCTCGGTGTTCGCTTATATAGTATGCCACCTATGATGCCTTGATTCATGGTGATAACACTAAGAAATTTTAGTTATTCCCCGAGTCCAAGTAATTTATCCAACAGAAATTACAACGTTTGTACTTACGTAGATATATAACTGAAACAATAAATTAATAATTTAAACTTTTTATCTAATCTGTACAAAAATAATAACAAATTTTATTACAATAAAATGTGATATAAGTAATTCACAGTGTTGAACCTTGACTTTAATAAATTATATTTATAAAATTTTAATTTCTTATTCAAACTTTTCGTTTTTTTATTATCAATCTGCAAACATAAATACCTACAGATAATTCAAAACTAAATAATTAATTAATGTTTGTTTTTAATGAATTAAGGGGTATTCTACTCTAGAAGCCCGAATATCGGGCCTTTTTTTGAAGGTCGATAAAGCAAAAACACTTAATATTTTAACTACACATTTTTTTACAGTTTATTTATACTTTAAAAATTTACAATAAAATTTTCAAAGAAAAAAATATATATTTCACAAAGTTACACGCTGTTGAAAAAGTGGGGGGAAAGAATTGTGTTTGTCACAAAATCTCAAGTTCTATTTGACCGATTTTCTTGAAATTTGGCATTAATTTTCTTTATATATCCCTTTATGGTAGGAACCAGCAAAAAATGAAAATTTTCAATTTTTACTATTTTTTAAAAATTCGGAAAGGTTAAAAAATAACTGAAAAATATAAAATTCTTTTTTGAGTAGCCTTCATTTTGCGAGAAAAGTATTGTTTTGCCATTTTTATTGATTCCTACCATAATGACATTTGTACTGATAAAGAATCTACCTTGTTTTTATTTTTGAGGTAACCAGAAGGGTCGGAATCATGACAAGATAGGCAAGCTGTTTTTTATTTTCTCCTTTACTTCAACAACGTGTAACTTTGTAAAATATATATTCTTTTCTCTGAAAATTTTTTTGGAAACTCTTAAAATATAAATAAATAAACTGTAAAAAAAATGTGTAGTTAAAATATTATACACTTTGTAAAATATTAATAGTATAGGTAAGCAAATCTGAAATTATCAACCGACCATTTTCCAACAGAAAAAAGTTACAATTTAGTATTTAGTGGACGTGCGTGAACTTGGCTCTCCTTTTTTCAAAATTTTAGTTTTTTTTTGTTTTGGATTGTTTTTCGTTTGTTTTCAATTGTTTTGATATTTTTTTTGATTTTACAAAAAAAATGAAGAAAATCTAAAAAAATTTGTTTTACTGCCAGCTCCCCCTTTTTTGAAATTAAAATTTTTTCTTGTTGTTTTCGATTGTTTTTGATTTGTTGTCAATTGTTTTGTAAAAATAAATTTTTTAAATCAAATGATAACCGCGAAAATCGCGAAATTAGATTTTGCACCAGCTCCCCTTTTTTCGAAATTAAATTTTTTTTTATTGTTGTCGATTGTTCTTTATTTGTTGTCAATTATTTCGTAAAAATAAATTTTTTAGATCAAATGATTTTGACTGCGAAAATCCTGAAATAAGAAATAAGATAAGGGGAGCCAAGTTCACGCACGTTTTAGTGGTCTAATTTCTGAAAAGTTATTATATACTCAAAGGATAAATAATTAAGAAGGAGTTAATTATTTTTATTTTTCATTGATGAGTAATCCTCAATGAAAGCTTTAGATGCGAATATCTGGAATCTATACACATTTTAACCTTGTTAAAAGCAAATAAGGAAAACTGTACATCTGATTAATAATGATTCGATAAGCATTTTGTTTATTACATTCGTCTTTATAGCCCGATGAGAGGTTTTTATATTGATGGTTTCTTTTAGTTTCTATCTACAAAATAGAAAATTGTAAAAAAATTGTAAAAAATTATGTGTTAATTACGGGAATTGCAACAATAAATTTATCTAGTGCGATGATGGCCTCACGTTGGGCGCCAATAAATTATGCGTTGTAACCTGCTGTATTTTCTATTTCGACATTCTTTACTTGCTTTTTATTTCTAGTGACTCCGGAATTGCAAAAAATAATAATAAAATATAATAATACCTATTAAAGTGCTATTTTTCGTCCAGTTATAATTAAATTTTTCCAAAAATCAAATTTTAATTTTAAATAAATTTTCTATACTCAAAGGGTTTAAATAAATTAATAAGGGTGCGCAACTATCAAATTCACAACTCGCTGTCTTCAATTTAACCCTACAGTGCATGGTGATGCATATATGAATCAACCGCATTTTAGGCTTATATAAATTTGTTTTGACAACATTTTATATTGCAAATGCACGCTGTATCTAATATGAACCTGTAGCCACCTAATTAAAACATGAAAACACAAAATTAATGCAATTACCACCAATTTATGACCATACCCATGTGCGATGTACAAATTTATAAATTCCAGCTATTTTGTGCTATTTTGAAAAGTAATAACGCCTGCTGTGTATTAAAGGTATGTATATTTTTTACTTCCTTGCTTTTAACGGCAATCAAAACTGTTTTAAAAATTTTTATAAAAGTTAAATATTACTATTAATTCATGCCCTACAGCATAGGGAAAAAATTTTTATCGCCCAATGTTTTTAATAAAAAACTATGAAAATTTGAAAAAAAAAATTTTTTTTATTTTTCCCGTTATCTAAATATTATTTCTTCCTAGTTTTTAAATATTATTTTTCAAAATAAAAAATCATGCATTGTAGGGTTAACTTCAACTTCATAATTTTTACAAAATAATTATTTATACTTTCCAATATTTTTAATCTTTTCAATATCTCTTCAATCTAAAATTTTTTTATATTCCAAAACTTACCCAAAGTAACCAAATTTTGTCCAAAATGGGACAAAATTAATATCAAAACCATAAAAAAAATTACTGCTCACTCAAAATCAACCGGTTTAATTGTAAAATTATAAAACTTTAAACAAATTTTAATTAAATGTATTAAACAAAACTACTTCTCTACCGCTCATGGCGGCCATTATCGGCAAAAAGCCTGGTTTTCACCACCCATTGCTGCCACAATAATTCTTTGGCGGGAAAACCAGCAAGTACAAAAATATTTACAAACTTTAAAAAGAAATAAAATTTTAAAAAGTTTCAAAATTACATACAAAAATTATAATGGTGGATTTCAGAACATGAGAATATGTTACTGTCAATGACGTCAATTGGGCATTAACGTCAATTGACGGACAATGACGTCAATGCCCATTTACGCTGGCCATTAACGTCATTGACCGGCCATTGACGTCAACGCCCGTTAACGGTGGGCAATGATATAAATATTTTCATATGATGGTAATATTTACGTCTTTGCCCGGACACTGACGTTAATGGCTAAAATGATATTATAAAATAAATTCTATAAGGAACAGCAAAATGGTGATGCACTTCAACCCGGAACAATTATTTGACGTGTACACGTTTCTCCGTGTAAATAATAGCAACTCGGCCCTTTTCAAGGCCTCATAAGTTTACAGGGAGTTTTATTTAATTTAGTCCAACACAAACTCATTTTAGGGTGGATCCGTGATTCGTTGTGGTTGCGTCAGCCAAAACGGCCCAGAGGAAAAATTTATTTAATTTAATTGATTCATTTTGCGGTGGATCCGTGATTTAAGCTCTACGCTCCGGGCTGTTTTGTCTGGCGCCTGCTCGCTAAAACATCCCTCAATCAACAAAAACAAAACAAAATTGTCATTTGAAATAAATATTTTAAATTAGAAAATTTTTATATTAACATGAATTGAAAAAAAAATGCACCTCGGAATATAATCTTGGCGCTAGGGCTATAATGCCTGTCTTCACAACCTTGGCCTATAATATACTATTTTATTTGCTTGTAAAATGCTCGTTTACTGCTACGTAGAGCAATTACGGTACATAATATATAAGGAGTTGGCAAAAAATCCCAAGAAGTTGGCAAAACCGTGATTTCTCATAAATCACAGAATCATTGGGATTCCTACACACAGAGAAATATTTAAGCAAATGTGTGTTAAAATCAAGTATTTGCGTGCTTCGATTCCAGCCTAGTAAGCTGCATACTTAAAGTCAAGCATTGCTTACTTATTTAACGGTTATAAATAAATTCAACCCATCAGTGTGTTAATTTTTAAGAATTTTCATACTTAAATGTTAGCAATCAACGTGCTTGAATTTGACATTCAACTGGGTTGACTTTTAAGCATTTACATACTTAATACAAGCATTTAACGTGGTTGAATTTGACTTACAACTGGGTTGATTTTTAAACAAATACATACTTAAACACAAGTATTTATCAGGGTTGAATTTTACATATAAGTGAGTTGATTTTTAAGTATTTACATACTTAATACTTACTTACCTGCAAATCTGAAAAATGTCGGTTTATAAAATAGCCAAAGAGACATTATGCTTGTAAACCTCATGTGTTTTAATTAATATTATAATATTAACTAAAACACATTTTACAAACAATGCTTCTTTGGCTATTTTATAAACTGACATTTTTTAGATTTGGTTGCTAAGAGGTATTTGTCCTCTACACAGGTACAGAAGTTGAAATTTATAGATACATAAGTAAACAAAAGTTTAAAATTTAGCAAAAGTAATACACTTTCCTATCAATTATTATCATTTTCGTTAGGAAGTACTTACCTTCGCGAAGTATCGAAGTACTACCCTTCATAATAGTATTATGAATATTGTTACTATTTTTTGTGTTTCCTGTAAAAAATATTTAGCTAGTAAAAATAAAAAAAAATATCAAGTTTAAATTTCAAAGAATTTATTTATAATAATTGTCATAATGTAATAAAATAAAACTTAAGTTAGCCTTATAATCCTAATTAATATACAAAAACATATTTTTATAAATTTATAAACTAAAAAATAAATACATAAAATATTTAGAAACAAAATCAGAAAATATCATGCAAACAAATTTACGATATTAATCGAAGAAATACAAAATTAATACTAAAAAATAATAAAAAATAACTTCAAAAGAACAAAACCATTTAATTTTAAATGATTATTTATTCACAACTTACCTAAAAATTTTTCTATAATGTTTTGTCCAAATCCCCAGTAAGAGAAGGTTTCTGACTACTTCAAAATTATTGTTTTAGGTACTTATCAGAATTAAAAATTGTTAATATTCTGTTGATCAGTTGGTCATCTTCATCCATTTTCAAAAATATTTGCACTTTGTTTATAGATCACACAACCACTTTACACTTCGTTGAAACCAACATGAACTTTTCATAACTACCAAAATTATGGGAATGAAGATTATCTAGGACTGGGGTCTGCATTATTTTACAAATTTTGCAGTTTTCGCTAATCTTTTAAAACAAGTGTCAGCTCTGCTACCTGTGCTTATTTTTTGTTAGCGAATTATTTGCGTGGTTTTTAAGTATGCAATAGTAGAATTTAAGTAATCTTATTCAAACTTTAAGTATGTGTGCATACTTAAATATGTTTTTAAGAATTTTCTTACTTAAATTTAAGTATTATCATATTGAATTGCATTTTAAGTATTTATATGCTTAAATTGGAAACATTACATTGCTTAATTATTATTCCAACTACGTACGTGCTTAACTTTTAACTACGAAATGGTAAAAATCAAGCATTTTAAAAATACTATTTCTTAACCCCCATATAGTTAACCTTTTACTATGCAAAATATTTTTGTGTGTACCATAGTCAATATCAATTGGTCGATAATAATAGGCAAACCGAGTATTGCTCCCAAATGAATAATTTTGTTTGCCGATCCTGATGGTGACAATAATAAGATAATAATTTTGGTTTAAAATCTAAAACTGTAAATCACTTATATGCCTTCTTATTGTAATAAGGTTTATTATTGTCATTGTATACATATTAGCTAGACGTTTATAGTTTTAGTAATAATTATTTAACTAAGTAAAAACAAATTTTGTAATTTGCATTGGATAAATTGTTAGTGTTATCACAATAATTCAAGACATTATCTGGTTCCTGGGTAATATTATACTTACTATATAAACGGACGCTAAAAAATTATTTTCAGTTTTATTAGTGCTTACAAATAGCTATATACAGCAAAACCATTAAATACCTATTTTGATATGACTTATATAAACTTTTTGATGATAACTATCGTGACGGTTTCTTTCTGCAATATTGAAGCAGCACCTCAATTTTTCGCTGACGTACATCCTATTCTTGGAGGAGGTAGATCGCAACAAGCTGGATATCGAGCAGGACCAGCATGGGGCTCCCTCGGTCAAAGTTTTAACTCAAGCGGATTTGCCAGTCCATTTGCGTACAGTGGAGGAATTAATGCATATAATCGAGCAGGAACTGGTGTTGGTGGTAGTTGGACAGTACAATCCGGTATTCGCCCTGAAGGTTTCGTGAGAGGACAATTTGGACAACAGATACGTAACCACAATGTTAATATTTTTGCTCAACACAGGATACATTTAAACGAAAATTTTAAACGTATTCAAAGCAACAGTGCTGGTATTAACTATTCTCATAAGAACGGTGCCAATGCGTATATTCGGGGTGTTAAAACATACCGAACACCTCCCCGTGGAACTATTGGAGGTTCTATTCCATTTTTTGTTCGTAAAAATGGTCGTGTAAGTCTTAATGCAGAAACAACTTTTGGACATAGAATGAAACCAATTCCTCAACTTGGAATTCATGCTGTGTACAGATTTTAATCTTGTATTTTTTGTACCTAATACTATAATAATATATAATAGTTCCTATTTTTATTACATCTATGTATGTACTATATAATTATTTGTTTAAATAACTCTAACTCAAATTTTAATTAACATTGTTTAAATTTAATAATTTACATAATTTAATAAAATTATAATTTGAAAAAAAAGGTTTTTCTTTAATTTTTTGTGGTACCAATAAATATTCACTAATCCAGATCCATAAAGTTTGTTTCTAATTTTTTTTCTCTCCTGATACATTTAAAAAACAAATAATAATAATAATAGTAATAGTAAAACAAATATTAGAAAGACTATTTAGAAAAGCACAAGTGTGAAAGTTGTATTGTCGTACTATCGTTGAAGCCGAATTAGAAAATCAGTTTTGGTTTTATCTCAGCGGATTTTGAGTATTATACATTTTTAAATTCACGACAAAATTTGTATGATTTTTAGTAATCATACTCTATGACATGTAAAAGCTCGTTCAACCGGCATGGTCGGGATCGTAAAAAAAAAGAAATATGCTTGTACGAGTAGGTACTGCACTCGATATGGTTGCGCATGAATGGGTGAACAAGATTCTTTCCGAGAACAGTCTCGATGACGCGCATGAATGGGTGAAAAAATGAAATAAACAGTAAAAATGTTTTAAAATTGAACAATTTTCAGAAAAAAAATCATTTTTTTGGCAAAAAAACTAGTTTTTCGGCGTCCCCTGTCCTTTTCGTGCCATACTCGGATAAACAGCCCCGGTGCTGTTCTCGGGCAAAATCAAAGATTTTGCCTTCCCTCCCGGGGCTGTTACATACGAGTATTATAAACTTACCCAAGTAACATTTTGAAGAGTTAACACCGAGCTAACACTACGGTATTAATTGCATAAAAGTGTAAATTCCGTGTTAAACAACTATTTATCTAGGTGTTATACACGTGGCTCTGTATAGTTTGCCGAGTGTTGAAACACCATAGAAACACCAGAGGAAACACGGTGGTAACACCGAGCTGACACTGGTGTTTTGAAGAGTTAACACCGTGTTAACACCGGGCTAACACTACGGTTTTAATTGCATTAAAGTGTAAATTCCGTGTTAAACACCTAGTTATCTAGGTGTTATACACGTGGTTCAGTGTAGTTTGCCGAGTGTTGAAACACTATAGAAACACCAGAGGAAACACGGTAGTAACACCGAGCTGACACTGGTGTTTTGAAGAGTTAACACCGTGTTAACACCGGGCTAACACTACGGTGTTAATTGCATAAAAGTGTAAATTCCGTGTTAAACACCTAATTATCTAGGTGTTATACACGTGGCTCAGTATAGTTTACCGAGTGTTGAAACACCACAGCAACACCAGAGGAAACACGGTGGTAACACCGAGTTGACACTGGTGTATTACTGGTGTTTTAAGTATGTTACTGTGGTGTTAAAACACTTGGCAAACTATATTGAACCACGTGTTAAACACTAAGCCGGCACGTGTTATACACCAAAAAAACACCAGAGAGACACCATGGTAAACCTGAACAGACACTGGTGTATTACTGGTGTTACTGTGGTGTTTTAGCACTCGGCAAACACCATAGAGCCACATGTTTAACAATTGTAAAATAGATGCTAAACCCGGATTTAATTTGTTTAATTGTGTTTAATTGTGTTTAAAAAGTGTTGTAATTTCATGAAGTGTAAATCCGGTATTAAGCACCTAGTTGACACGTGTTAAAACACCAAAACAACACCAGGGAGACACTTAGTAGACACTGGTGTATTACCAGTGTTACTGTGGTGCTTAAACACTCATATTTCATCACACATTTAATTTTTCACTTTATTTGTATTTCAACATATTATAGAGGCCCAATTATAGTTTTAATTAATTTATTACTTGTATGCATTTCTTATGTTGAATTACACATTATACACTAATTATAATTTATATGATTTATTTATTAAAATAAATATTTATTAAAAAAAAATAAAAAAAAAAAAATAAGTTAAGCTTTTATTGCAATGATTTTTCGTGGTCATCATCTTCATCGTCTTCTTGATTCCTGTAAAAACATATTCTATATTATTTTATATTGATGTTTATATTTGGTACATGAAGTACCAAACGATAATCAATTTACCTTGATTTATTTAATCTTTTTTTGGTTTGTTTCAAAAATTCTTTGTAGAATATCTTCAATTCATTCAAAGTATTCGTCCAAAATGCTCTCCATGTTTCTCGATAGTTTCAACGATACAAAACAATCTGATGTTTTACAATTATTAACAGTTCTCAAACAAATTACTTTTTTACATAAAGTAAAAAAATCAATATTTTAGTGTTGGTTATTTTGCTACGGTTCGATTTTGAAAATTGGACAATTTCAAATTTATTAGCAGTTTTCTGCAATAAATTATATTTGTTTCGAATTTTACTTAAAATTTTGGTTTGTGTGCATTGTAATTTATTTAAATTGACTATCTTTATATAGAACGCACATTTTGTATTTTATTATCAGTTCCGTATTAGCTTTTTTTGAGGGTCGAGGTTACTTAATTAGTTTTGTTTGACAGTATTTTGCAATCCGCTTTTTTGAGGTCATCAGCAATAAAGGACTAAATAAATAAGAATTTAAGCAGACTTATTATGGCTGATTTAATAAAACTTTTTAACTTCTTACTTCTTAACTTCTTACAGCCCTGTGGTTGGCTAGAAGGCTATTGGCGCCATTTTAGTTACCAATAACACAAAAATATATAATTTACTATATAATTTATGAACGATTCTAAATAAATTAAGTAACCAATCAGAACACAGCAATTTAAAATAACAAATCACCACGGTGTTATTTTAGTAATGAAAACACCATTGTATCACCAGAGTGGTACTTTGGTAGTAAAGACACCGTTGTATCGCCAGGGTGTCAATAGAGTAGTAAAAACACTAACTAAAATTGTAATTTTATATTTCAACGGTGTTACTTGAGTGTTAAAAGCACCATTAAATCACCACGGTGTTATTTTAGTAATGAAAACACCATTGTATCACTACAGTGGTACTTTGGTAGTAAAGACACCAGTTTAACATTAAGGTGTTAAAATATACGGTGTTTTCTTGGTGTTTTAGGTACCATGGTGTAAAAATTGTTACTTGGGTAGCAGCCTGTGATATTAAAATACCGAATGAACATCACAATTTTTAGAACAATATTATTTTAGTTTGTGAAAAAAACGCAAAAACTTATACAGTAATACCGACGTTTTGTTTTATAATAATTATAACATAAAAATACCCAAAATTTTACTAAAATGTGAAAACATGAATCTAAATTAATACCGAATTTAAAAAAACTTAACAACTGATTTTAAATTGCAAGTTTTTTATCTCAAATTATGTTCCTTGATAACACTTTTGATGGACCATGAGTTGGTTATACTGTGTGTAAAAATAATAGTCACTTTATAAAATATTTTAGGAGAAAATGAGGTTTTTGTTAAATATGGCCCCAAGGGACTGACGAAACATAACAATTTTATCAAAAAATGAAATATTTTATTACTTATTCAATTTTATTTATTTATTTATATATTAATAAATACAGGCAAGCCTAATATACAATATTTATAAACCTCATACAAAAACAAACATACCCGCACAATGCAAAAAATTTTAATCAACCGACCCTTAGCAGCTTCTCTCTTCTGCAAAATTTCTGCTCTTGTTAATTTATTGCTTTTTTTTTGGCTTCATATTGTCTTATAACAATCAATATTATATTGCAATAGAAGAATAAAATTGGTACTTTTACTATCAAGGGACTGACGACAAGGGACTGATGATTTTCGTGAAAATTTAACTATAACTTTTGAATAAAACGAGATATTGTTTATCTAATATTTCATACAATTTACGTTACACAAAAAACATTGAAATAAACGATGATCTAAAACAACTAGCAATAAATTACATCAGAACTACTCACCACAGGACTGAGATGTTGACCGTCACAGCACGTGTTCTTGACAGAATCATGTCAATACCAATGAATTCAAAAAGGACTACTCTCAAATACAGACGTTTAGTGTTAACTTCAAGTGATTGGTTTATGTTAAACAAACCCTTAGGTTTTCAACCGTTTCAATTACCACGAATTTTAAACTTTTATATGTGACAAGGGACTGATGCCCAATGTTGAGTAGGCTACTTTAACTAGCAAGATATTGTAATTTATTTATTTACATTTAAATTCTATGGATTCTTTACATTTCATATAATAGAGTATCCTAAAATATATTAAAACTAAAAATAATTGTTTTAACCTAATAATTTGAAAAATAAGATAATCCTAATGTGGAAATATGTAATACTTACACGACAAGGGACTGACATTTTATACAAGTAAGGGCGATTTTTCCCATTATTTCAATTTAATTCACAATAATTTCTATTATGGCCTTATAGTATACTTGTTTTTGTGTATTATTTATCAGTAAGAACTATTAAATATACTTGATAGTTGTCAAAATTACATATGAACACATCAAGTTACCCGAGTTTTCTAGAAGTACCCATATAATATTAATATTAAAGTTGAACGTTAAGTTAGTGGCATAACTTTCTTTTCATTATACTATTTAAATTTCCCGACCAGCTTAAACAAGAGAAGAGCTAAAACCTCTCAGGAGTGCGGGTACAAATATCTCTATATTTTTCCACGTTACGACACCACGCCAAAGGATTTGCAAATTTTTAATAAAATAATTTTTAATCTAATCCAAATTAAATCCTCAAACTTTAATATAAATTTTAACATAAATAAATTTTACGAAGTTTTCCAATTTTTTAATTATTTATTTAAAAAGTCAATTATATTATTGTAACGTCCAATTATACAATCTTAATTTATTTATTAATTAACCTATCCAATTCTATTTTAATTTTCCAAATCCAAATTTTATCAAAAATCAGTCCAATATCGCGTCTACAAATGTCACACAATTTCCATATAAAAAATACCAATAAATTTACTCACTCAAATTAAAACTTTATTCAAAAAATCAATCAAACCTTAAGGCGCAATTTAATACTTTTACAGGATCTTCCCGCAAAAGCGTCCTATCATCTCGACGGACCAACGCGAAAGAGGCGAGTATGGCTCTCTCTTCTGCAAACTTAAACAGTATTGGCTCGAAGAGGCACACCAATTCAAAATTTTACATCTTCTACAAAAAATCATTTACAAAGCAAATCTTATTAAACATTAAAACCCATATATACAGATGAATTCAGAACTTACAAAAACAAAATTCAAATTTCAACAAATGATCTCCCAAATTATCAAAATTTCAACAAATGAACTACCAAATTATCAAAATTTATAAAATGAAGATTTTGTAGCACAGCAATAGGTATATATTGGCGGCGTGTAGTTTGGTAAATTTTAAATAATTAATACGGTGCTTATCCCTGTCAGACTAACGCACACGAACATTATGTCCTGCTTCAAAATTTTAATTGTTAAATAAATTTAACAGTTGATTGGAACGTAAAAATGTGCATTACAATCACACCAGGTACGTTGACGTCCATCTGAGTTTTACGATGCCTTCAAATTTCACATTGCAAATTTAATATTTTAAATTTGGATTTGCGAATGCGTTTAAATTTATCGTTCAATTTTCAATTCTTTGTTATTATATTTCCACCTTTTTAAAATACTATTCCAATTTTCCACAAATAATCGTCCAACTTGTGGAGACAAACTTCCAAATTTAAAATTCAATAAAAACAACTCAAATAATTTATTCACAAACTTTTCAATAAACAAATCCAAATTATAAACAGAATATTAACCTTTTTCGGCACCAACTTTATTCACATCTGTCCCCACCACTGGCTCACATCAACAGCAAAAATGATTGTTTTGATGATGAGGGAGGAGTGTGCCGGCGAGGTGTCTGCCAGCCGGATGGATTTTTTTGGATTTCACACCAAGTGTGTCCAAGCTATTCTTTTTACATGAGTGAAGGAGCAGATTATATACAGATAATATTTCTAAAACAATTGGCAGCGAATTCCCGCGGACCAGTTCATGGCGAATTTATTACTATTTCGAGAGACAAGGACTTTTTCAAGTTTCCGCAAAAAAATAATTTTTTTTTATGTTGCATTCCTGATTTTTATCGAAGGGACTTTTGCAGATCATTACGTTTCTAAAGACGGTGATCTCGAAAACGTAAAAAAAATTTTTCGATTACCATATTTTCAATTTTTTTTGTTGCAAAATTGCAATACATTTTTTTCATTACTTTTCCTGTAATCTAGAGCATATTTTGAACATATTTTATGTGTTTCAGAATTTTGTCCGGTTTTTAGCGTTAAATACCCCTATGTGCAGCGTCGAGTCGGCGAACGTCGAGTCGGCCAACGTGAAGTTGGCCAGCGTCGAGTCGGTCTACGGCGATTCGGCCAAAAGCGTCGACCGCGGTGAAATGACAGAGGCGAATCGGTCGCGGCAATTTGTCCTATCCCCCCATTAATGAACCCACTGGCACCCTTTTTATGGGAATACACTGAAAAGAAAAGGTAGGTACATAAACAATTTATCAGTTTCGCGCCGATGAACAAAATTCATCATATCAATAAAAACTTCATTGAATTGATAAAAATACCATTGTATTGATGAATTTTATTCGTCAGTATAATGTGAAAAAATAATGAATTTTTTTTATCAATGTGGTAAACCATCCTTTTCAGTATAATTAATACCTGCAGTGTTGGTTTCAGGTTCAATTGGTCTTAAATTCTTGTCCAAATATCTGTCGTGTGGCCACGCTGTTTCGATTTGATACTCAGCTTGTTGAGATCTACCTCCATCAGGAAAAGTCTGTGTTCCTCCAAAAAATTGAGGCACTGCTTCAATGTTGAAATAGCTACCACTAGTAAATTTATATAAGTCATTATTAAAGTGCTGTTGCAGTAATCAAACTGTGAGAATAATTTCTCTGCATTCGTTTAAGTAGTAGCATTTATGATGTTTTGGTGCATTGTGAAGATACTAAGAAAGTTTAGTTAATCCCCGAGTCCAAATAATTTATGTAATTAAAAGTACAACATTTTTACTTAGTTAAGCTATATAACTAAAACTATAAATAATTTAAACATTAATTTGTCTAATCTGTACAAAAATGAAACAACTTTTATTACAATAAAGCGTGCTAGTATAAGTAATTTACAGCATTGAATTTTAATGTTATCTTGAGATATTATTTTTTTATAGTATGTACCTATTATTAATATAAAGTTTCATCCCAAAATTATTACAGAGAGATATAAATTAAATATTTTAATTTTCTATCTGGATACCCGGTTTCGCACGGAATAAAACGTGTTATAGGATACTATAGACCGGATCCAAAAAAGAAGATAAATTTATCGAAGTACCAAACGAACATGTATGGTTTGAATATGGCTTCGATAATCGAATATTGTTAGGCTTATGGTTTAGTCGTAATGAGGTATTGGAAAGAAGCTGACAAGTATGTGTATCCTCGTAGAAAGTTTCTTTATTTAAAACCAATAAAGAAATCGACTTTTTTTAAATGCGTTTTTATATTTTTAATTCCCCAAATGGAGAAATGAAATTCAATGGATTGGCATCAGATGAATATTTGTGCCATTGTATCGCCAACATGAACCCCGGAACGTTCTTACAAAGAAAATGTTGATATTATTTTATAAGCTTTATGTGACAGTGTTGAGTCCTGCTGAAGCGCTCTTCCTCTCGGGTGAGAAAGCGAAGCATTCTCTAGTCACTTAAAAATTCGACTGGTAATGAAAAATCGACTGATAATGGTTCTTGCTACTGGTCGCTTATGTCACTTCAACATGTCGAATAATTTGTATTTTTACAAAATAATAAGATAAATTTTTCCTGTTTAGTATCAACAGTGTGAATCGCTTACTTACATTTTACTGTAATAAAATTTGTTACCTAATTTATTGTCTTTGTACAGATTAGATAAACGTATAAATTTCCTTATAGTATTAATTATATAGCTTAAGTAAGAACAAATATTGCAATTTTCATTAAAGAATTATTTTGGCTCGGGGAATAACTAAAATTTCTTTGTGTTATCAGTATCACAATAAATCAAGACAATATCTGGTTCGTGAATACTATATAATAAACGGACACCTAGAAAATATTTAAACAGTTCGTTTAGTAGTTATTAATAGCTAAACACATCAAAAACATTAAGCATTTTAATATGACTTGTATTAATTTATTAGTGGTAGCTATCGTAGCGGCTTCCTCTTGCAACATTGAGGCAGCTCCTCAATTTTTCGGTCGAGTACAACCCTTTCCTGGTGGAGGTAGATTGCAACAAGCTGGATATCGAGCCGGACCAGCATGGGGGTCCCTCAGTCAAAGTTTTAACTCACGTGGATTTTCCAGTCCAATTACGTACAGTGGAGGAGTTAACGCATATAATCCAGCAGGAACTGGTGTTGGTGGAAGTTTGGCAGTTCAACCAGGTATCGGCGGACAAGGTTCTGTGAAAGGACAATTTGGACATCAAATGGGCTACCACAATGCTAACATTTTTGTTCAGCACGACAGAAATTTGGATAAAAATTTGAGACCTATTGGACCTGAAACCAACAGAGCTGGTATTAATTATTCTCATAACAACGGTGCCAGTGCGTTTATTAGTGGGGCTCAAACAAACGGATCACCTGCCCGAGGAACTATTGGAGGTTCTATTCCAATTGTCACTGGTAAAAACGGCGGTATAAGTGCTAATGGACAAACAACGTTTGGACATGGAATGAAGCCAATTCCTCAAGTTGGGATTCAAGGTTCCTACAATTTTTAAGCTTGTATTAATTTGACTTATAATAAGGTAGAATAGTTTAGTTTGTAGTATAGCATGAAAATTGATAATTTTTTTTTTAATTTCTGCTTTTTATAAAAACTCATAAGAATAAATAAGGTAGCAATGCAAAGATTTTTTTTGCGTTTAAAGGATACCCAAGTAGTTGTAATGTACATATTAAACATTAAACAAATCAATCTTTTCAAATGGCACAACCACATCCACATTAGGCATCTTCAACCCAAACGAAAGATGACGCCGATCGAAACTCCTTCAATCCTTGATAGGACTTAAACTTCAATCATTATAAGGTACCAACCAGTACCATTTCAGATAACTAGAGTACGAATTTCTAGCAAATTTTCTATACATAAATATTGATAGAAGAAGTGTAATTGTTATAAATGTCCATGAATTTGATAAAAATAAGGCATTTGGTGCTAATTTTTTTATGCTTATATGCATATTTTGATACTTTTATGCTTAGATTTATTTTTAAGCATTTTTAGTGCTTATTTTAGCACATTTTCAATAAATTTTAAAAAAATTGCAGTAGATACATAAATACCTACATTTATTTTAGACCGGGAGCTAATGACGATTTTACCTAACCCATTTTATAAGTCACAAAATTTTTTGAGGTAAATATAGGGTGCTTCTTGACTAGGAAATTGAAATTGGCATACGTTTACCGGTTTACCCCTAAGGATAAGAGCAATAAATAGGTTTGAAATTTAAATTACAGTGGGCATTCGTCGACTAAACTAAATTATTAAATAAAAGGAGCTCTAACTAAAACTCACTTTTATAAAAGCACATTATAGCTAAATTAGCTCATCTATTAAGTAGCTGGAAACAATAAATCTTCTTTTAACAGAAGCTATAGATGTATTGAAAAATACCATTTTTAAATGGTATTTTTTTGGCAAACAAAGGTGAAGTATTGGCATAAAATATTCGATTTAATATTTATGAAGAAATCATATTTTTATGCATATAATGGCACCTTTTTGTGCTATTTTAAGCGCTATTTTCACGATCTTTTTATGCTTAAAAGTCCGTACTCTACAGATAAATAACGCTAGCAGATCCTCTTGGCCCTTGCATAGAACCAGATATGCTGATAATGAATCGTACACTCCACGGACGTATCCATCCCCCCATCAACTCGTTCACATGAATAACCACCTACAAGTGCGATGCCAGAAAACCAAATACAGAAACCGTTTATCCAAATATAATATCAACCATCAGGTGTTCGAATGTGCAAGAAGCACAATAACCAAACGCCTTACGACAACAGGGTTTCCAAAAATCATAACATCTAATGTTGATGATGTTGGTCGCTTCATAAAGTCGCAAGAAGCATGCGGCCAAACAAAAGTGCTAAAATAATAAAACCCTATAAAATAAAGTAAAAGAAATAAAAATCTTACCAGAGCATTAAACACAACACCGAAACTTTAAATTTACTTAAATAATGTACTAGTTGAACCTGAATTAATAAAATAATCTTTCAATAAAAATAAAAATTTTGTAAATTTAATTTTCTGTTTTGCAGCTGCCTTGTTTATATTTTTTGATTTTCTGTGAAATGGATTAGTTTTAAAAAAATTTTACTGGACAAAAGTTGTAGTCCGTTATTCTATTCGGAATTTTTGTAAAATGTTTCGTTTAAAGGATACAGGGTTTAGGAAAAAAAACAAAAAAAATCTCTAAGTTTTCATCGTTTTTATTTTACTTTAATTCATATAACTCAAAATCCGTTGATTTTAGACAATAAAAGGTTTGAATCTAGTTTGTAGATTACTTCACGCTCTTTAAAAAAGCATTAAATCATTTTTACTAAAAAATCAATATTTTCAGGGCTATGGCCATGCGAAGGTGGAAATTTAAAAAGTGCTTGAAAGATGCCTAACTCTCGGGGGTTTGAATTTAGGTAAAAAGTTTGTTAAATATATTAGAAAAGCATCCTCTATCACTACCTAAGTTATGTAAAGTGTATCCGAGCATACCCTTATTTTTTATCCTATTTTAGTTTTCTTACCGTTTTTTGTCTCTTCGTTGGCTTTTCTGTAATTTGATCCTGAACTGCTTTTCCATTCTGTGCAAGGTCTTCATTACAGATAATTTATCATCTATTTTAGGTCAACCATATTGTCTACTTCAGCTTTGCGTTTTTCTTCTGTGCAGATTTTGGTTGGTATCTTTTACTTTTTTTTTAATCCTTTGTATCACTCAGTTCTTTTGTCAAAGATTCTTCTCTTCTCTTTTTTATAAATTCTTTTAACGAGTAATACTTTAGATCTACTGTTTATTCAGATCTTATGTTTGCTATTTCTAAGATCAACTCATCGAAATGAGACAGCACAGTTTTTCTTTTTTTTTTAGTAATTTCAGGTCTTGATCTGCGCGGTAGAATTTTTGTTTGCCTAACTTTGATTTATCCGCAATTTATTGATGCAAGAGGAATATATAAAATACTAGGTCTTCAACAGCACGGTAGAGCTATATGACTTTTCAATATTGATAAACTCATTTTTCTATATACTTTCCACCTATTATTCGCTTTATTCCCTCGGATAGGCGCGGTATGCGATCCCTACTAATATATTATTAAATAATATTGGCTACTAATTTGTATCATAACATTTAAAATTTAATTAATTGAAATAATAAATATATACACTGTTAAATAAGTATAAAGAAACAGGAACTATTAATAATATTAATTATATTAAAATTAAAAATTGTACGAAGCTTGAATTCCAACTTGATGTATTGGTTTCATTCCATGACCAAATGTTGTTTGTCCAGTAGCACTTACGCCACCGTTTTTACCAGTGACAATTGGAATAGAACCCCCGACAGTTCCTCGGGCAGGTGATCCGTTTGTTTGAGCACCACTAATAAACGCACTGGCGCCATTTTTATGAGAATAATTAATACCAGCACTGTTGGTTTCAGGTCCAATAGGTCTTAAATTCTTGTCCAAATATCTGTCGTGTTGAGCAAAAATATTAGCATTGTGGTCACCCATTTGGTGTCCAAGTTGTCCTCTCAAAGAACCTTGGCCACCTATGCCCGGTTGTACAGCAAAACTACCACCAACACCGCTTCCTGCTGGATTATATGCATTAACTCCGCCACTATAGGTGATTGGACTGGAAAATCCATGTGAGTTCGAACTTTGACTGAGGGAGCCCCATGCGGGTCCCGCTTGATATCCAGCTTGTTGCGATCTGCCTCCACCAGGAAAAGTTTGTACTCCTCCGAAAAATTGTGGCGCAGCTTCAATGTTGCAGGAAGAAACCGCCATGATAGTTACCACTAATAAATTTATATTCGTCATTTTTGAATATTTATTGTTTTCGCTGTGAATTGCTATTATTAATCACTAACTAAACTGTGAAAATAATTTCTGAGTGTTCGTTTATATACATACTAGTAACTACCACTAATGAAGTCTTAGTGCATTCCCGAATCCAAATTAATTTGTTCAATAAAAAGTACAACATTTGTACTTAGCCATGTAAGTAAAACAGTGAAAATATTAATAATTTAAACGTTTATCTAATCTGTACAAAAATAATAACAAATTTTATTACAATGAAACGTGGTATAAGTAATTCACAGCATTCAACCTTGATGTTGTATTGAGATATTTCTTAAAACGTCAAAAACCACTTCAAGTAATTTTTTTGTTGTGTACCAAAGTGAAGAATACAAAATGTTATAATATTTCCTCTCGAAATTTTGTTAGAAAAAATAAATTGAATATTTTTTAAATATGAATTGAATGAATTGAATATATTTGAATATATTTTCAACGCTTTTTACAAAATCACAGCCAAAGCAAACCAAATTTATAATTTTAATTTTTTATGCTACTTCCAGCAATTAATATCTCAAAAACCAAAAGTCTGATGAAAAAATGTTTTGGACAAAATTTGTATGATAGCGAGTGGGAAAGAATATGGCATAATTATTTTTTTCATTTATTGATATTTTCAAAGTCATTTAAAAGTCAACTTTGTTTTTTTAAATGGCATCTTATATTTTTTTAGCAGATTCATATTTTGTATAAGAAAATAAACAACTTTTGTTTGAAAATTTTTTTTATCCGACATTAGGCTTTTCGAGTAAGATGCGTTGAAACAAAATAAAAACATAATTAACATTGTTAACCAAAATTTAATATTTACAAGTTTTAGAAAGCTTTTTATTGGTATAAACAGTGGAAAACATGTTTGTAAACGAGTGTTCAAAGCAAGTGTTCAAAATGTTCCCCATTTACAGCTTAAACAATGATACAGCCTTCGTTGAAACTCGCTTCTAATTTTTTCAAAAGTTTTTTTCGTAATATATTTTCAAGCCAACTGTGATTCGAAATTTTAACTTTTCAATATTAGCTGGTATTGATAAAAATATATAAAAATAAAAACCCTCTGAAAATCACAAAACTAACAATATAGTTGAAGAAACTAATGTCAATTTTTTTTTTTTTTTTTTTAATTTATTTAAGTGCTTTAATTACATGATCATAGCACTGATAGGTGAAAAATTTTAATAGATTACATTAGTTGTTACATAAAAAACGTTATAGAAATTATTTACTTATAAGAAAACAATTTTTGAAAATTTAAATTTGTATGATAATGCCGGTTTGGTACAGGAAGCCGTATAGGTTTTCGATATTTTCTTGGTGGTCAGCTAAGATTTCTTTGCTTGATTTGTCGAGGTGAAAATTTTTTCTTGCTTCTTCATGATTTTTGCATTCTGTTAGGATGTGATTTACTGATAGGTCTTCGTTGCACCAGGGGCATCTTGGTTGGGGAGTTTTTTTGATGATATGTTCATGCGTGAGTTTTGTATGGCCTATTCGCAATCTGGCCAAAGCTACCTCAAATCTGCGATTTGGTTGATGCGCTGTTGGCCAGATACAATATACATCCTTTATATCTCGCAGTTTGTTTCCTTGTTTGCGCTGCCACTGGTTTTCAATTTTTTGGTATTGTATTACTTTATGGAATTTTTCTATATCTTTATGGTTGATTAAGTTGTTATTGGTTCCTGTATTGTGTGCTTCTTTTGCTGAGTGATCTGCTAAAGTATTTCCTGGAATATCACAGTGGCCTGGGACCCACATGAAGGTAATTTTTATATTATAGTCATCACTTGCCTTTCTGGCTTCATTAAATATAGTTTGAATAATGGGAATGGCAGCATTATTGGCGTGCTCTAGAGATGTTAAGGTTGAACGTGAATCGGTAGCTATTACTGCATTCGTTGGTTTATTTTTGTTTATGATTTTTACTGCTTCGAGAATCGCTATTGCTTCTGCAGTGTAGTTCGAGTTGATGGTGTTTAATTTAAATTTATGTATTCTATTAGGTGTTATTACTGCCGCAGCGCATGAGTTTTTGGTGTTCGATCCGTCAGTAAAATAAAATTCGCTTTGGTTATATTTATTTTTTAATTCCAGAAAGTGTTTGATGTATATTACGTTAGAGGTTTCTTCTTTTCTTAATTTGCAGAGGGTTTTGTCAAATGATAGCTCAAAATTGTTCCACGGAGCTTTAGTAAAGTTGGAGGTTTTTATTGTTTTTGTTAGGTCGATGTTGTTGTCAGTAGCAATTTTTTGGGTCAATAGAGATATAGTTTTAGGAAATTTTGGATATTTGTGGTAGAGGTTTGTGTATAGTGGATAAAGGGTTAGCTTATGTGCAGGATTTTCCAGGTCGGTGCTTACTTTAGAGGCGTATTTTAGCAGTATTTCTTGTCTTCTCTTGTTTAGTGGCAGCACTCCAGCTTCGCATAGTATGCTATCTACCGGACTCGTTCTGTATGCTCCGCTTGCTAATCGGGTCCCCAAATTGAGAATCGGATTTAAAGTTTTTATTAAGTTGGGCTTAGCAGTACCATATACAAAACTTCCGTAATCCAGAATGGGTCTTACTATTGTATTGAATAAATTTGATATAGATTTTCTGTCAGCTCCATTTTGTATGTTGTTGATTACTTTCAAAAGGTTTGTTGCTTTGATGCATTTCGTTTTAAGGTTTTGTATATGTGATTTCCATGTTAGATTTTCATCAATGTTAATCCCAAAAATTTAGAAGTTTCCGCTCTTTGGATGGTGACATTATTTAGTTTTAGCGTTAGATTTATTTGTGTGCTTTTTTTCTTTCTGAAGATAACCAGTTTTGTTTTATGGGCAGAGAATTTGAATCCATTTTGTTTGCTCCAGTTTTGTAGAGAATTTAGACAATTTTGTAGAGTGGTTTTTGCAAATTTTTTATTACTTGTTTTTAGGTAAATAGCAAGATCGTCGACAAATAAGGATTTCTTTATTGGTCTAGGTATGTGTGTGCCTATATCGTTAATTGCAATATTAAATAGCAGGCAGCTAAGCACAGATCCTTGTGGTATACCATTAATTTGATTGAATTTTTTAGATGTTATATTATTTGTGCGGACTCGAAAAGTTCTATTTTTTAGAAATGATACAACAAACTTCGGTAGGTTTCCTCGTAGTCCCCAGTCATATAGTGTTCGTAATACTTTATATTGCCATACCGTATCAAATGCTTTCTCTATATCGAAGAATAGTGCGTATGTGTTTTCGTTACAAATTAAAGAGTTTTTGATTTCTGTGTCCATACATACCAGATGATCTAGCGTGGATCTGCGCTTTCTAAATCCGCATTGTTCTGAATCAAGCAAACAGTTGGATTTAATGTACCATTCTAATCTACGGAGTACGATTCTCTCTAATATTTTTCCAATGTGGCTGGTCATCGATATTGGTCTATAGGATGTTGGTTGAAGTTTTTCTTTTGACTGTTTTAAGATGGGTATTATAATTGATTCTTTCCATTCTTCAGGGTAGATTTGTTGGTTCCAGATATTATTAAATATTGCGAGGAGATAGTTTTTACCACTTGCTGGGAGATTCTGTAGCATTTCCACGTGAATGTCATCAAAGCCTGGAGATGAGCATCGGCTTGTGTTGATGGCATTTTCCATCTCTCTCTCTGTGATTTGACAGTTGTATGGTTCTCGGTTCTCAGAATTAAAATGTATTTTTATTGTTTCGCTTTTGTATTTATGATCTAGGAAATCTTTTTGATGCTGTTGGTCGCTTGAAACTTTTTCGAAAAATTTTCCCATTGCATTGGCAATGTCTTCTGGGTCTGTTAATATTAATGTATCTATTTGAAGGGCTGGTATGTTAAGGGGTGAAGAAGTTCCTTTGATTTTTCTTATGTTTTTCCAAAGTTGGGCTGTTGGGGTTGAAGTTTTTATTGTAGATAGAAATTGATACCATGACACTTTTTTTTGTGTTTTGATGGCTAGTCTTGCTTTCGCTCTTGCTTTTTTATAGTTTATTAAGTTTTCTATTGTCTTGTTTTTTCGATATGTTTTGAGAGCTAGCTTTCTTGCGCGTAGTAACAGGTTTATATTTTCTGTCCACCATGGAACTCTGCGTTTCTTGTTAGTACATGGTGTAGATTGTGGGATAGAATTTTTGCAAGCTTCATTTAATATGTTGTACAGGTTTGGGATATTTATAGGGTTATCGTCATTATGTTTAAGTATCTGTTCTACAGTCTCTGAATATTGTTCCCAATTTGCTTTATTGATTTTCCATCTAGCTGTATCATTTATAAAGGTAGCGTTTGATTCGTGGAAATCTACTATAATTGGATAGTGATCACTGTTACATAGGTCGTCATGCACCCTCCAATTCAATTTGATGGCCAGACTTTGACTACATATCGTTAGGTCTATTGCTGATAAGGTATGTGAGCCAATTGCCAGATGTGTATAAGAGTTGTCGTTTAGTAGAATGCTTTCCGTGGTGTTTTGTAGAAATTTTTCAATTGCTTTACCTCGTTGATTGAATGTGTCGTTGCCCCATATTGGACTATGAGCGTTAAAATTGCCAAATATTATATACGGTTTGCTGAGTTGGTCTGTTATATCAGCAATTTCTTGATGTTTCAGTAGTTGATGTGGCGGCACATATATGTTGCATAGGGTAGTAATCTGGTTTTCAATTACTGCTTGGCAAGCCACTGCTTGGATGTGTGTGTTTAATGATATTTTTTGTATAAAGCAGTTGCTTTTAACATATATTGCTACTCCTCCAGATGCTTTTAGACCTTCAGTATGATCGTATCTTACTTGTTCGTATTGTTTTATGTTGAAGTGTTTTGATTGTAGTAGATGCGTTTCTTGTAATGCTATTGATTTTGGATTAAATTTGGATATTAGTTGATGTAGTTCATAATGATTGTTTATTAGTCCATTACAGTTCCATTGTAGGAATGCTACGGTATTAATTGATTTGTTGGTATGATTTATTTTAGCTTTGATCCGAATCTTCGGATAGCAAATTTTCTAGTGCGTTTGTTATTTTTGTAAATTGAATTTTTGTAGAACGATGAGTTAATATTGGATATAGTTCGTGAAGCATATGGACAATTTGGTTTGGATCGGTTGAGTATAGAGTTGAGATACTCTTGATATCTTTATTGCCCTTTGCTTTGTCTAGAAACTCTCTAAGCTTTTCATAAGTTAAAGGATAAATTTTATTTTCAATTTCGAGGTGTTTTTTAATTGTTTCAAATTGTTCATCTTTATTTTGGCTACAGGTTGATGAATCGCTATCCACTGCGGATTTTACTGGTTTTGGATTTTTCATTTTCTTTTTCGGTGGTTTTGTAATGATTATATTTTTATCTAGATTGGGATTTGGCATTTGTGTTATAGGTATTTCAATAGTTTGTTTTTCAATAGTTGGTGAAGGTGTAAGGTTTTCGCGAGGGCGTTTTGCGACAATTGTTTCGTTTTGCTGAGCGTCTTGGTTTATTGTTTGGTTGATGGAATTTATTTGATTCAGGTTTATCATTTGTGATTGATTTCTTATCTCAGGATTTTGTGGAGTAACTTCCGTTTCACCGATTAAATTATTTTCAATTGTTGTATTGTTAAATTGGCAATTTTGTGCTAAATGTCCTGGTTTTTTGCATTTTGTGCATGTTTGTGTGTCACTTGCTATGAATATTCGATACTCAGTGTTGTCAAATTTGATAATGATAGATGTTGGAATTTGATTATCTTCGCAATCCTGAACGTAGACTTGACGTCTGAAACTTAGTATGTGAGAATACTCAGAATCTTGTAAACCTGCTCTTAGAAAATTTATCGGTGATAAGGGTTTTATATTGTTGGTTTGTAGTGCTTCTATAATAGTACTATGTGGTATGGATGGGCACACATTGGAGAGAACCAATCGTTTTGCTGGAGTTATCAAACGTCGAATCTGCACCTGGATGTTTTCCACTACTATGGTTGGGTATTTTGCTATAAGTTCGTTTACCATTTCTTTATTAGTGAGGTAGATGCAAATTCGACCGTTTGACAGGCGAGAAGCAAATAAAATATTTTTCGGATTTATTATTTCTCCAATTGCTTTTACATATGAGCGTAGTTGTGTTTCACTAGGAGCATTTAAAATTATTGCCTGTTCTTTTGATGGAAAATTTGTTGTTGTAGGTTGTAAGGATAATTTTATTTTGTCAGCGAAGGTGACATTTTGTGTATTGTTTGTATCTGTTGGGTTTTTCTTATTCAGTATTGCTTGCATTTTGTTTGTTGTTATTGTAGATAATTAGTAGTGTTGTTGGCAACCGCTAGATGTCACTTGGACACCAGCGATATACCAGCCTCTTTTGAAAAGAAATAAATAGCCACCTGCACCAGGGGTAGTTACCTGGGGGAGGTGGATTCTATATAGGGTAGCTAGGTGTTAGGCTTTAGGATAGTTAATTTGGAAAAAATAGGAAATTGCGTATAAATACCTTAAATTTACAAATTTGTACGGAGCACAATCAACGCGTGTGTACACATTTGGTTCATATCACCTTTTTTTCAATGTCAATTTATTTGTTTTATGTGACAGTGTTTTGTTTTGATTGTCATAAAATTATAAGTTGAATAATAACAAAAGCAATAACAGCCTTCTAACTTTAAAAAAGTTAAATTTCGGTTATAATCAGCTGCAATTTATTAAAATGTTTATATTTTGCTTCAATGCATTTTACTCGAAAAGTCTACGTCAAATAAAACAATTTTTTGAACAAAAGTTGTTTATTTATTCATGCAAAATATGAATCTGCTAAAAATAATATAAGATGCCATTTAAAAAAAATATAAGGTGCCATTTAAAAAATAAAGTTGATCTTCAAATGACCTTGAAAAGGTCAATAAATTAAAAAAACAATCATGCCATATTCTTTCCCCTTTGCTATCATATAACTTTTGTCCGAAATATTTTTTTATCTGATCTTTGGTTTTTGAGATATTAATTGCTGGAAGTTTTAAAATGAACACCCGGTGACCCGGTATACTGGAACGAGCAGTGGAGTAGCTATCATAGGGCAAACCGGGGCAGTGCCCCGGGGCCCCCGAGCTCAGGGGCTCCCCGGGATCTTCGGTCAATTCTAACTATTTTCTTGAGAAAATTGAATAATGTTGATTTAATTTTTTTCAATTATCTAAGAAATAGTATCAGACAAGATCGACTCAAGCATTTAGCATTGGTTACAATCGAAAACGCAGCTGCTTCAAAATTGGATTTAAGTGGAGTATTAGATAAATTCGCTAATATTAAAGCACGTAAAAGACTGTGAGTTTGAACATATATGTTCAACAAAATATACAAAATGTATAACTTTTATGTAAAGCGTAATTAATTACTTTTTTTAAAAATGTATTTGAGAAATAATTAAAATAATTTTTATAAGGTTGTATTTGTACAATGGTTAGGGGCAGTGGCGCAGTCAAGGGGGGGCTAGGGGGTTATAGCCCCATCCCCAGACACAATAATTATAGTCGAAAATAAGATGACGCCCCTTTTTCCGAAAAGCTTTCGCTTCGCTCGCATCCTTTAGCCTCCCCCCTCCCATAACAAAATTCTGGCTGAGTCACTGGTTAGGGGCCTAGTGTATTCTCTGCCCTGGGGCCTTTTTCCATCTAGCTCCGCCACTGGGAACGAGGAGCTAGCTGTTATTGAAAATTTCAGTCATTTTTCTTATTTTTATTTGAAATGTTTAGAGAGTACAAATATATTATGTATATTAGATAAATAATAATTAATGTATGTACGACTATTTAATTGATAAACATAATCGCATTATACCTAACGTGAACCTTGTGATTCGCTTTCATTCTTGGCATCTTGGCGAAGAAGATACCTTCAGCGCGTCCCGACTTTGATATTTTTTAAAGAACAAATTATTTAAAATATTTCCAATTAAAAAAATTCATCGGATTGGCGTCAGGTGAATATTGGAGCCATTGTAGCGCTGAAAGAACCCTGGAACATTCTCACAAAGAAATGATTGATTTTCATTAACTTTATGAGACGGTGTTAAATCCTGCTGAAATGTCCATGGACTAGCTCTTATTTACCTTCACGCCCTGGTCACTTAAAACGAACGGAGAGTGACCATGAGTGGCCACAACAGCCCAAACCATGACAGAGGCTGATGCTGGCATTCTGACCATAACTCTTTGTTTCAAATTATCGCACAACTTCCCTTTTAGCCAAACACGATTTGTTTTGTTTGTTTGCATATTCCTACGGCGGTGAAAATAGTTTCATTCGAAAAAACGATATTTGGCAAATCCTCACTCGCGTGCAAGTTTTTCAGTGCTTGTGCTTTTTCAAACCTTTTTTTACACTGGAATTAAATTTTGTACTTTGTGCTTTTTGGAGAGTTTCAGTTGAAGTTCTTGACCTACACGTTTAGTTTTCCGCTAACTTTCTTGAACTTGATTTAAAATTTTGCTCAATTTCGGCATTCATCTTCTAAACCTATCGAGCTATACCCTTTTCAGGAAATTTTCAAATATGAATGATATATAAACATTAAACATATTATTTCTTATTAAAAACTGTTTTATTTAATTTATAAATAAATAAGTAGATACATCGATATAAAAAAATAGGAACTGTTATATATTATTGTATTGCTGTTACTGCTAATATAAATTTAAAAATTGTACGAAGCTTGAATACCAACTTGAGGTATTGGTTTCATTCCATGACCAAATGTTGTTTGTCCAGTAGCACTTACGCCACCGTTTTTACCAGTGACAATTGGAATAGAACCCCCGACAGTTCCTCGGGCAGGTGATCCGTTTGTTTGAGCACCACTAATAAACGCACTGGCGCCATTTTTATGAGAATAATTAATACCAGCACTGTTGGTTTCAGGTCCAATAGGTCTCAAATTCTTGTCCAAATATCTGTCGTGTTGAGCAAAAATATTAGCATTGTGGTCACCCATTTGATGTCCAAGTTGTCCTCGTAAAGAACCTTGACCGCCTATTCCGGGCTGTACTGCCAAACTACCACCAAAACCGCTTCCTGCTGGATTATATGCGTTAACTCCTCCACTGTACGTAATTGGACTGGAAACTCCACGTGCATTGGAACTTTGACTGAGGGATCCCCATGCCGGTCCGGCTTGATATCCAGCTTGTTGCGATCTTCCTCCACCAGGAAAATTTTGTACTCCTCCAAAAAATTGTGGCGCAGCTTCAATGTTGCAGGAAGAAACCACTACGAGAGCTACCACTAATAGATTTATGTAGGTCATTTTTGAATATTAATGTTTTTGCTGTGTGTGGCTATTGTAATCATTAACTCAACTGTGAAAATACTTTCTCGGTGTTCGATTATATAGTACCACCTATGATGTTCTGATGCATAATAATTGATAATACTAAGAAATTTTAGTTAATCCCCGAGTCCAAGTAATTTATTCAGTGGAAATTACATTTGTACCTACTTTTAACTGAAATGAACTCAAATGATTTAAACGTTTATCTAATCTGTACAAAAATAATAACAAATTAATTTTATTATAGCTAAAATGAATTATGGTATAAGTAATTCACAGTGTTGAATATTGATGTCTGTAATTATATTTACAAGGAATTTAATTTGTTATCAAAACTTAACACTATATAATTTATATACCGGGTGCTGAATGAGTTAGCCAAACATAGGAAATTAACATGTAAAAACTTATTTATGCAAATTCCTGCTTAGCTAATTATTTTAGAGAAAAAATTAAAGACACAAAAATAATGCAGAAATATAAACTTCGAATGATAAGGGCATTAGATTTCATTTAACTTTTACTTAAAAAGACAAAAAATGCTTTTGAAATTGTTAAAAGATTCATTTATCAGATTGGCCATGTAAGTTTCCATGGTAATTATTTTTGAAAATAGAAATTAAATTGAATTTATTACATGGCTAGTGCGATAAATGAAAATTTTAACAATTTCGAAAGCAATTTTTGTCTTTTTAATTAAAAGTTAAATAAAATCTAATGCTTTTATCATTTGTAGTTTATATTTCTGCATTATTTTTGCGTTTTTCATTTTTTCTCTAAAATAATTAGGGAAGCAGGAATTTGCATAAATAAGATTTTACATGTTAATTTCCTGTGTTCGGCTAACTCATTTAGCACCCGGTATATATATTATAATTTATTATATCGTCAACACAATGCAAAACTAGCGAATCTGCAAATTTTCCCTATCCAAACCTCTTCAATACAATGTCGATTTTCCACCTAAAATAATTTTTTTTTTACTTTTATAGTTACTTGTACCTGTTAAGAAACTCATTATGCATCATGTTTGAGGGTAATTTTGATTTCTGTGGTTCCATTAATATTTTACAATGAAATATATAATCTAAACCCAGAGCAGGCCTTATTTCAGTTTCGCTAGTTTTGCATTGTGTTGACGATATTGTAAGGTAGTTAATAAGACTTTGGCATCTCATTTATAATGAGTTTAATGAGATTTTAAAATATAGGTATATTTAAAAACACGAAAAAATTGAATTTGGATGAATTTTAAATTTATAAGATAATAATATTATGTAATAATTAAATAGTTATTTTTGTCCACTATATGGTCAAAGGGTTCCATAATCCCATATGTATATTCCACCGGTGTACTAGGCGGACGTATGTAAACTCCACCGCTGGTCAGTAATTAATCCATCCTTCCAAAATGGTCTGCGTCGGGCATCTGTAAATTCCACCACTAACGGTAATTAGGAATTAGACATGTAATATATTATTCAATTGTGCATGGGTCTTGTTATCCACATAACTTAAAATACTAAAATCACAGCTTACTCCTGAAGTTCTTACATGTAAACCGTACCCGGCAGATTTAACCGTGGTGTTTGTGTAATATGCTATATAATAACTCCGTTAATTTAAAGACATTTTACTCTTATATTTATTATAATGTTCTATCGGAATTTATTTTTATATATTTTTTAATAAATCTATTAGTTTATCGATTTAATATTGTAAATGATATAACCACTTTTTAAAAATAATTTTTACCTTTGTATTAAATATTGCTATCTATAGATATAAACATTTTTGAAATTATATTAGATCATATATCTGATGTTTTAACATTATGTAAAGATTTCATGATGATCGGTTATCAAATAAAAGAACTAGAAATCATTTTCTAACTTCCAGAAGTTATGTTCTCTCATTATGCTCTGTTATTAAGTACTTCTACTATCTATCACTATTCACTAAAGTTGGAAAAAGCTTTAGTAGGTAAAACGGCACTCAAATTAAGCAAATATCTGTTTTTCCAAAGTGCTAAGCTCGACAGTTTCTGAATTTAAGTGATACTTCAACTAGATTATGCAACAGAAATTCAAACGTCTACTAGCCAGTTAATAAAGTGTCCGCTAGGCCTGTAATCACGCTGGGCAAGAAAAGTTTATCTCTTCATCTTAATCAAACAATATACTATTTGTCAGAATCTCGAAAAAGAAGTAATTTCGGACAAACTATCAATCAAACGTGACTTATTGTCACTTAACTTATTGTTATTGTTATATATTGTAAATATTAATATTAACATTTTAGCACTATTCTGATAAAGGACTTAAAATATGATATAGTCACCCAAAAATATTATTTGCGCACTTTTGTTAAGAAATACATATTTTATTATACCAGGTGGCCGACCACACACCCGAACATAGGAAATTAGTTTTTCTTTAATTTCTGCTTCGCATTATAGTAAATTATAATAAAAAGTATTACAATCGAAAGATTTTTTTGCATCCAAAGATATGCAACATTTACAATTTCTTTTTCTAATTATTCCTAAAATTGTAAAAATGAAATTTATAATAATTTTTTTTAAAAAATGTTGCTTTACTTTTTTTAAAACAATTACCATCTACTTTGACAAATTCAAATAAATTGTCATTCCAACCTTTTCTTCAAATCAGTCGAAACTGTTTATATTCACTGAAACGAAACAGTTTTCTATGTTAATTCCTCATGATTGAGTGTGCGTTCACCAAGTATATAACTAGTTATTTTTTTGCAATAGAAAGAAACTTCTTTTTGTTGTATTAAATATATACAGTCGATAAATTCAGATAAATAATATTCTTTTCAAATTTCTTTTTTTTTCCTAAAACTGGAAATCCTAGTTTAGATGTAAAATTGATTTATAAACAAACAATTAATAATAAAACAGATTACAGAAAATTAATTGTGAAAAAAGTTTTTTCATGGTAAATTTTTTACTTATGTACTTACGTCCGCCGACCCTAGAATTCCAATACCAAAATTCCTGAAAAGATGAAATGCAGACAAGTTTGAAAATTATAAAGACAAAATTTCTGACAATGACAAAATCCCGATTATGTTAAATCAGATACGTTAGCGGTTATCTATGTTTAGTTTTTAAATAATTTATTGTGAAGGGTTAAGATAATTCCAAACATACCTATGTAGCTAAAGAATAACATATTTTTAAAAAGTATAAATTATTCTTGATTATCTTGATCCTATTCTTCTTTATTCAATATGTCATACTATTTATTGCTAGTATATGATACCGGTTACCTCCTATATCAAACAATATTGGCAAGTATCATATTATTAAAAATTTAATTTATTATATTAGTTGATAAATACATTGATATATAACAAAACAGGAATATATTATTATGAGCTAATATAAATTTAAAAAATGTAGGACGCTTGAATTCCAACTTGAGAATCTGGCTTCATACCATGTGCAAAAGTAGTCTGTCCAGTAACACTTACGCCACCGTTTTTACCGGTGATAATTGGAATAGAACCTCCAACAGTTCCCCGAGCAGGTGATCCGTTTGTTTGAGTACCACTAATGAACGCACTGGCACCGTTTTTATGAGAATAATTAATACCAGCACTATTGGTTTCAGATCCAATAGGTCTTAAATTCTTGTCCAAATATCTGTCGTGCTGAGCAAAAATATTAGCATTGTGGTCACCCATTTGGTGTCCAAGTTGTCCTCTCAAAGAACCTTGTCCGCCGATACCCGGTTGCACTGCCAAACTACCACCAATGCCGCTTCCTGCTGGAGAATATGCGTTAACTCCTCCACTGTACGTAATTGGACTGGAAACTCCGCGTGCATTGGAACTTTGACTAAGAGAACCCCATGCTGGTCCGGCTTGATATCCAGCTTGTTGCGATCTGCCTCCACCAGGAAAAGTTTGTACTCCTCCGAAAAATTGAGGAGCTGCTTCAATGTAGCAAGAAGAAACCGCCACGATAGCTACCACTAATAGATTTATATAAGTCATTTTTGAATATTTAATATTTTTGTTCTGAATAGCTATTATTAATCACTAACTAAACTGTGAAAATAATTTCTGTGTGTTCGTTTATATAGTACCTCTTATGATGTCTTGGTGCATTGTGATAACACTAAGAAATTTTAGTTAATCCCCGAGTCCAAATAATTTATTCAATAAAAAGTAGAACATTTGTACTTAGCCATATAATTGAAAATATTAATCATTTAAACGCTTATCTAATCTGTACAAAAATAATAACAAATTTTATTACAATAAAACGTGGTATATGTAAGTAATTCACAGAGTTCAACCTTGATATTATCTTTAAGATTTTTGAAATGGAAAAGGGAGTGTCAGGTTTTTCTTAAAATCAAACTTCCTAATTTAAGAAGATAATTCCATCTACCAGGTTTAACTATTTGAAAATAAAATTATTGCGTAAATCACTACATGTTTCTGAAGTTTCAAACCAAAATTTGAAATCAAAAATTATATATTGTCGTGTTACCAAATCAATTTTTGAAGATTTTTGATGGTTGATGAATTTTGATTTATGTTAAATGATTTTTTTTTTTATAATTAGAAATAATTTATTATCGTTGACCTTTTTTTTTTAATTTGAATTTTTGTTTTAAAAGATTTTTAAATTTTTGTAGATATTGGATTTTAATTATTTTTATGTTAAATTTTGCTAATGTAAATAATTTATTGTAAATTTTTGAATTTTAGTGGGTCTTTTTGGTGTTAACAATTTAAAAGTTGGCACCAAAAGACGAGTAATAAACCCTTCCATTGTGGTCCGTCGGACGGAACGGACGTAGTTTTGCCGGTTTTTCTTGGAAAATTAAAAATTTGCGACCCTAATTTGAAATCAATTTGATTTTTTTGCGATTGTTTTCGAGAATAAAGTTTTGAAATTTGCGTGAGTGATTATTTTTGATTGTTGATTTGCTTGGAAGTCGTCTAAAATTTGGATGAGATTGGATGTTTAGAAATTTGGATTAATTAAAATTGGATTCGTTAATTAGAGATTGGAAAGATTGGATGTTTTGAAATACAATAATAGTTGATTTTTGGAAAGTTAATAAGTTGTTTAAATTGAAAGGGAAAAGTAAAATTTGTTTGAACGGCGAACATCTGCATCGATAACCCGCACTGGTAATCAACGCTCCATTTATTTAAAACTTGAAAAGGGTATAGCCGGGTTTATATGGGAAATCTGCCTTTGCGGTCTTTTCGACTCGTACTTGGGGGATCGTTTTGGTATCAATTAAAAATAATTCAGCCAAATTTTCAGCTCTTTATCTTAAACGGCTCTCGAGTTTTTCAAGAAAACCTCTTTTTTTGATTTTATTTTTTTTTAAATAGTAAAATTTAAAATTATTGGATGGTGATTTTTTTGCTAATTTTTAGGAGTAAAAGACATGAAAAAATACTTTGGTCATGATTATTAAACGAAAAGCCAATTTTTGGCGAAAGAAATAAAATTTAAATCTTTTTTTCTAACGCCTTTCTGAAAAGTGTCACTTACCAAATTTTGTCAGAAAATGTCTTTTATACTCCCTTATACTGATGAATTTTTTTGATTTTTTTGAAGTGGTGCAACAATATGACAAAAATTAAATAGTAATTATTTTCTATAATTTTGCATTTAAACAAACTTATATATTTTTCACATTTCCGGGAGTAAAGTGGTCACTTTACTCCCACTTTTGCGGAAGTAAAGTATTATTTTTTTTTTCTGAAATTTTGCATATAACTATACATAGATTCCTACGACAAATTACTAGACGTTTAAGGTAAACGAGGTGGGGCACGAGGGGAAATTTTTTTTCTCGGTTTTTTAATATCTAGTGCCGTTTTCGAACTATTGTAAATTCAAAATCTCAAATTTAGCTATTAACCAATGTAATTTATCAAATGCAGCAAAATTGTAAAAAATAGTATATAGGGTGCTGAATGAGTTAGCCGAATATAAGAAATTTATTTATACAAATATCTGCTTTATTAATTATTTTAGAGAAAAAATTTAAAACACAAAAATAATTAAGAAATACAAACTATTAATGAGATTTAATGCTCATACGAATGAGCATTAGATTTCATCAAACTTTTACTTAAAAAGTCAAAAATTGCTTTTGAAATTGTTAAAAGTTTCATTTATCAGACTGGCCATGTAAGTTTCTAAGGTAAGTATTTTTGAAAATAGAAATTAAATTGAATTTTTTATTACATGGCTAGTACGATAAATGAAAATTTTAACAATTTCAAAACCATTTGTTGAGTTTTTAAGAAAAATCTAGATAGAACCCAATGTTCTTATCATTTGTAGATATTACATGTTAATTTCCTATGTTTGGCTAACTCAATCAGCACCCGGTATACACCTCGGGACTAAGGTTCTTTTCATCCCGTTTGCGATTTTGTACTCAGCTAACACCTCGTGCAAAAACCATTGCACGCGGGATGAAAAGTAGTACCTTAGTCCCATGATGTATAATATGTATACTATTCTATGGTTAAAAAATGTATAAAAAATTTTTTTTACCAAAATTAATAATTACATAACTTAGAAAACATTTTTAATCGTTTTACTGCAAAGTGATTGCATAAAGACCATTAGAAATTATATAATTTTAAAATAGTTAGAAAAATTTTTGAAAAAGTATTGAAAAGACTAACTTTACTCAGAGCAGGATTTACGATCTATTTTGTATGGAATTATTACATTTAATGTCAACAATTTATGACAATTTTGTTAAACAGTATTGATAATATACTGTAATGATATTTCTGATCAGCAGCCGGTGTTTTTGGTTGAGGCTTGTTTACTTGGTAGTTTGGATTCTGTTGGAGTCACTAATCGATTTGCACCGCGATTAAGAGACTTGTTTTTATGCTCGGCAGGTCGGTCTTTATTGTTAAATGCCAATAACAAACAATGACTCGGAATTGTTACACAATACACTACTTTTAACACAAATATTATTGTTTTTCTGTAAAGAAATAAAGGTGTTGTGAAACCAGTGACAAATCTTGCGAACGTGAAGCTATAATTGAAAAGTGTTTAGAAGAAATATGGTGCATACTGTATAATTTGAGACTTACGAGGGAATTTGTTGTTATAAGGTTGGAAGGGTCGTTCGTTGAGAAGAGGACGTTGTGCGTCCACGAGAATGTGTGCGTTTTCCAAGTGTGATATCATTTTTTGCGTTAATTTGTCAGCCGATTAACTGATTAAGTCAGGGAGCATATCCTGATGGTTGATAGTGTGATTGCACAAACAAAAATATTGTTTGCTTTTTGTTTCAAGCTGAAATAAAGCAGAAAATTAAAATTTGGTATTTTGATGATAAGAAAATTTAATAACGCCGACCGCCATATGCATTTATACTACGATTATAATTTTAACAAAATTTACTTACCTCAAATGGAATTTGGATTGAATTTATATGAAATAGAAGAATACACGTGTGTAATTAAGGCGATTATCGAAGAAATTTCACAAGAAAACAAAACTATCCGATCAACTCCGGTAACCAAAGTTTCAGTAGCAGAAACACCTGTTGTATCCAGTGTGATACGGGAGCATTTGACCAACAACAAAGAGGAAAGCAGTGGACCTCAAACGTTAATCAAGCTAAGAAATTATTGTTTATTTGAACTATTTTATTTCTCGGAATTCTTATAATTTTCATATTTTTAATACTAACATTATTACACTAACAGTGGAATTTGGTAAATGAATTTAGAAGTCATATTTGGTATAAAAGTAAATGCAATTCATTTATCAAGTGTCGCTACACAATACACAAAGAGTCAAGAAACAATATTATTAAGTTTCAAGTTATTGGTATTAAATAAACCCTATTTTGCGATATTAAAAAAACAAAAAAGGATTTTTGTTTTCTTGAATCACATGATTCGTGGGTTTCAAATTGAATTCGCTCCTGAGAGTCAAGTAATTCCGAAATTATCTGAGCTAGCTGGAGAAAAAGGTAAGAGTGTGTAGAGTTTATAAAATTTACACCACATCTTTTTGGCGCAACAACGTGGGGCTCTCTCGAAACCACGATTTCAATAATAAACAGGGTAGTTTAGACTAAAATAAATTAAATAAATCAAAATGGCAGAAAACGGATCAGAGGATGGTAAAATACAGGTAGAGGAAAGTCAAATAGAGGAAAGTCAGGTGGAAGAAAGACAGGTAGAGGAGGGTCAAGTTAGCGAACAGGTGATACAAGTATGGGAATCGCCGATAACACCGCCAATGCACAGTAGTACAAAAAAGGGTTCGATAGATCAGGGGGGAATAAGCATAGAATTATTAAGGCAAATTATGAATAAATTAGATCGAAATACCGAAATATTAAGAAGGGAAATGAAAGAAAGTCAAAACGAAATGAGAGAAAGTATAAGTGGGGATGTGAATAAATTAGATAATAAATTAGATCAAACTACCGAAAGTATAAGAAGGGAAATGAAAGAAAGTCAAAAAAAAATGAAAGAAATTCTAGAAAAAAAATTAGATCAAAATGTAGAAATAGTAAGAGGGGATATGAATAGGGGTTTTCAGGAATTTCAGGAGAAATTTAATAATTGGGAAGAAAGACTAAATATAACAAATTCAAGGGTAAAATCGGTAGAAGAAAAAGTTATTGAAACGTTAAAAGAAAATGTAATTTTAAGGGAAGAAATAAACGTAGATTTACAAAAACATAAAACGTACATTTCTATAGAAGTGGGAGATAAATTGAGGAATGCAGAAACCAAATCGATTAGGACAGTAAATGAAATGATAACGGGAATAGAAGATAAAGTTTTTCAATCTGTTATAAATAAAACGCTGGAAGAGGGAACTGAAATTGCAAATGTGGTAAGAGATATAAAAAAATTAGAAAATGATGTTGCTCATAATGGTGAAAAATTACGAACTTATGAACAAGAAGTAAAAATGCAAAGGGGAAATATTAATGTAATTGAGGGGAATTTAAATAAAAAATTGGAAGACACCATAAGGGATATTGAACGGGGCAAAATTCATAATCTAACATTCACAACGGGAATGGGAAATAGTACAATGAATAAATCATTGCAAGAAATTTCTAATTATATTAATAAAAATCCAAAATTAAAATTTTACGGACAACCACAATCAGGGATTAACCCAAAACACTTCATAAAATATGCTAAGCCTATGGTCGATCAAGTATTTGATGCGGAACAATTAAAAGTGATTCTTGGTTCGATGATGAAGGGAACAGCCGAGGAATGGTTCGGGATTCATCAAAATAATTTCAATACTTTTGATGAATTCTCAAATATGTTTTTGGATAGATATTGGGGGGATGAAGTGCAAGAACTGGTAAAAAATGAATTAAAATCGGGAAAATACAATGGGTTAGGCAGTAGGAATGATTATGCGGAAAGGCTAATTAATGCTGTACTTAATTTAGATCCTCCTTATAGTGAAAAGGAAATAATAAAATGTTTAGCTAGCCATTTTGATTTATCTATTAGAAATAGGATAGTAGTCGAGAAGGTCGAAACTATAAGCGAGTTTGGGGCATTGCTAAGGAGATTCGATCACGGGTATACGCCTAATTACGAGCATAAAAATTTTAATAGAGTGTTCGATAACAGAGTTGTGCATTATCCCGAGAGAGTAAATCAATTCATGCCAAGCCGCGGTGACAGTAATTATCCTAGGGATAATAATAATTTAAGAAATAATTATAGCAACAATGATAATTACCAAAACGGATCAAGTTCACGATTTAATAATAATTATAATCAACAAAATTCATTTCAAAATAGACCCATAAATAACAATCAAAATTATAATAGTAATTACAGGAATGCTCAAAATAGTAATGATAACAATCAAAATGGCTATTCGAATAGAAATTACCAAAATAATAATAATCAATATCAAAACAGGAGATATAGCAATTACGATAGTCGACCGCAATTTCAAAGGTCTACAAACCCAAATATGAATAGAAATAATAACGACAATAATAATGTAAGAGAGGCTCAGGTGAACGCTATAACAACAACACAAGCACCGGTAGTTAATTCGAATGTAGCTACTGCAAATCAAAATTTTTAATTCCGGACAACTCAGTAAATTTTCTAGTAAACACGTATGAACATCCTAGAGAGTTTATACTAGAAAACGATCAATTTTCGGAAATTGAAGAAATGTGCAAGCTGCCATTTATTAATGTTCTTGTAAATAACGTAAATTTTAAATGTTTGGTAGATACGGGCGCTGAGTTGTCCATTTTAAATCAAGATTTAATTGAATCTAATATAAAAAATTTTGAAAAGAAAATAATTAGTACGAAAAAGGTGAATCTGATTAGTGCCAATAGAAAGAGGTTTGCGGAGGTAAATAAAAGTGCTATCGTAAAAATCAAAATAGGTAAATACGAAATTGAGGATGACGTCTTAATTATGAAAAATTTAAGTGTAGGGTGTATAATAGGAATAGATCTGATTAATAAATTTGGGATGATAATTGATGCGGTAAATAGGCTAATCACAATCGGAGAACAGTCAATCGAGTGGATAGAGAATATAAACGGGGATAATAATAAGAAATTAGTAAAATTAAATATTTTGAACAGACAGGTTAGTAATGTTAGAAAGGAAAGGATATTGGAAGATGATGAGGAGATGAATGGGGATAAAGTTGTTAATTATGTTAGTGGGAATGATTGCGAGATGAATTATGTTCAAGATTGGGAAGGGGTTGATTTTTGTGAAGAGGAATATTATGGAGATGATAAAGAAGTTAGTAAGTTAGTAGGGGATGTTAATGTTCGAAATGATAGACTGTTGAATTGTGAAAAAGAATATTTACAAATCATTGATTATCTATTGAAATCAAATGAAAATTTAATTAATAATAAACCTAGTGTAGCCAAAGATTATGAGCATAAATTAAACGTGAATGAGGAAAAGTCGTTCAAATGTAAGACGTATCCGATTCCTTTTGCCTATAGAGAGAGAGTACGAGAAGAAATAAATAAGATGTTACAGGATGGGATCATTCGAAAGGCATCTACTCCTTATATTAATCCTTTGGTAGTAGTCAAAAAGAAGGATGGAAGCTTAAGATTAGTATTAGATGCACGAAACATCAACATGATAACTCAATCACAACATGAATCTCCAGAGGGGATAGAGTCATTATTAGCTAGATTGGGGGGTACTAATTATTTTACCAAGTTAGATTTAAAAAATTCCTTTTGGCTTATAAAATTACAGCTAGAATCACAAAAATATACGGGATTTTCAGTAGACGGGTCTACTTATGTGTTTAGGGTAGTTCCTTTTGGGTTATCTACTAGTTGTGCTGCTCTAGTTCGTGCTATGCAAGGAATTCTAGACAAGTATTGCGAATTCAGCGGTCATTATGTTGATGACGTAGTAGTATTCAGTAAAGATGAAGATGAACACCGAGAACATTTAGACATTATTCTGAGGGAGCTAAATCAGTCGGGTTTAAAATTAAATTTGGAAAAGTGTGAATTCTTTAAAAGCGAAATAAATTATTTGGGATATGTGATTACCAAAAACGAAGTCAAAGTTGACGATAAAAGATTAAAGGAAATTCATGATTATCCTAGGCCCTGTAACATTCGAACGTTACGAGGATTTTTGGGTTTTGTAAATTATTATAGGAAGTTCATACCTAATTATTCTGAATTAGCAGCACCCTTGTCTGGTTTGCTTAGCAAAAATATAAAATGGAACTGGGACAAAAATTTACAACTTAATTTCGATAAGATCAAGAATGAATTGTTAGAGAATATGAAATTAATTCACCCTAATTTTGCACAAAAATTTATTTTAAGAACTGACGCTTCTGATATTTCTATAGCAGGGGCATTATTTCAAATTCAAAATGAAGTTGAAGTACCAATTTGTTTTATCTCAAGAACGTTGAGACAAGCTGAGAGGAATTACACAGCTACCGAAAGGGAAATGCTAGCAATAGTACACTCTTTACAAAAATTAAAATTCTATCTAGTGGGTAATAAATTTGAAATTCAAACAGACCACTCTGCTTTAACTTTCTTGATGAGAACAAAATTTACAAACAATAGGATATACCGTTGGGCATTAATCATACAAGAATTTGAGTTTGAAATAGTACACATTAAAGGAAAAGATAATGTAATAGCAGACGCACTAAGTAGAAAAGATGTACCCAAAAATATAACTAAAAATATTTTAATTGCTATGAATCAATTGTCCTCTAATGAAAGACCTTTTTCGAATGCAGAAATTTTGGAAGCACAGTCAGATTCATGTTTTGATATTTTAAGGGAAAGATTAAGTAGAAATGATGAAAATGTTATTAAATCATTTTGTATCAAAAGGGGATATTTAATAAAATTATTAAACGGTTTAGAGCTCTACTTAATTAACGAACAATTGACTATTAAAATTAGTAAACAATTACACCTAAAATACGGTCATGTAGGTATCAGAAAAACTTGGTTAATCTTTAGAGAAAATTTTTATTGTAAACGTGATCTGTCATTGATAAAACGAACTATTAATAAATGTCATTTGTGCATTATGGGCAAATATAAAAATTATCATAACAAGAATTACGTAAGTAGCATAATTTCATCTGAGCCTGGTGAGAAAATTGCCATCGATTACATTGGTAATTTAATTCCAAGTGATGATGGATATAAAAATATTTTGATAGTAGTAGACGTGTTTTCAAAATTTGTAAAATTATATCCAACGAAAGCGTGTAATACTGATATTTCTATTCTTAAACTTGATCAATTTTGTAATGAAATAATTAAACCTAAGACTATAGTTGCTGATAATGCCACTTATTTCAATAATGAAAAATTTAAATCTCATTGGTCTAATCTTGGCATAAAATTGGTGTTTGTTTCGATAAGAAATCCTCGGGCCAACTTGAGTGAACGTTTTGTTAGGGAGTCAGTAAAATTTTTGAGATTAAGGGTATATCAGAATCAAACAGATTGGTACAGGCATCTTACGGAAGTAGAAAAGTTTATCAACCATGCTCCAAATACTGTGACGGAGGAATCACCTGTCTTCTTAATGTTTAATGAACCACCTGACCGACCATGGTTACTAGAAAAAAATAAAGATTATCAGGAAACGTTAGTTAAAGCGAAAAACAAAATTAATAAACGAATAAGAAATTATTTACAAAAAGAAAATGATAAAATTACCAAACATTGTAAATTTTCGATTGGTGATTTAGTAGTAGTAAGGAGTCTGCGGGTAGGAAATCGAGCAAAGAACCAATGTTTAAAGTTGCAATTGCCATTTGAAGGTCCTTACGTCATAGATTCTGTAAACGAAAACACGTATTTGTTAAAATATCCAGATTCAAATAAATTAAGAGGAAAATATAACCTGGATAATATTTATGCTTATGACATTGAAAATAATTATTCATCTTCAGGATCAGAACTTGATATGTAATGAAAAATATTTGTAAATAAAATTAAGAAGTTTTTATTTCAGTTAATTAAAAAAAAAAAAAATAATAATTATTATTTTATTTTGAATTGAGTTATAGTTTAATTTTTTGGGAAAATTTTATAAAATTGTGATAGCTTTAGACTTGATTAAGAAATGAAGACTATGATTTGTTTCTTACCTTCCTTTATAGCTGAATATTGCTCAAGCCGATATTTGCTTGCGACAATCTAGTTGTCTTATCAAATGATCAACTTGGAGCAAGGGGATATTAGATGTAATGATATTTCTGATCAGCAGCCGGTGTTTTTGGTTGAGGCTTGTTTACTTGGTAGTTTGGATTCTGTTGGAGTCACTAATCGATTTGCACCGCGATTAAGAGACTTGTTTTTATGCTCGGCAGGTCGGTCTTTATTGTTAAATGCCAATAACAAACAATGACTCGGAATTGTTACACAATACACTACTTTTAACACAAATATTATTGTTTTTCTGTAAAGAAATAAAGGTGTTGTGAAACCAGTGACAAATCTTGCGAACGTGAAGCTATAATTGAAAAGTGTTTAGAAGAAATATGGTGCATACTGTATAATTTGAGACTTACGAGGGAATTTGTTGTTATAAGGTTGGAAGGGTCGTTCGTTGAGAAGAGGACGTTGTGCGTCCACGAGAATGTGTGCGTTTTCCAAGTGTGATATCATTTTTTGCGTTAATTTGTCAGCCGATTAACTGATTAAGTCAGGGAGCATATCCTGATGGTTGATAGTGTGATTGCACAAACAAAAATATTGTTTGCTTTTTGTTTCAAGCTGAAATAAAGCAGAAAATTAAAATTTGGTATTTTGATGATAAGAAAATTTAATAACGCCGACCGCCATATGCATTTATACTACGATTATAATTTTAACAAAATTTACTTACCTCAAATGGAATTTGGATTGAATTTATATGAAATAGAAGAATACACGTGTGTAATTAAGGCGATTATCGAAGAAATTTCACAAGAAAACAAAACTATCCGATCAACTCCGGTAACCAAAGTTTCAGTAGCAGAAACACCTGTTGTATCCAGTGTGATACGGGAGCATTTGACCAACAACAAAGAGGAAAGCAGTGGACCTCAAACGTTAATCAAGCTAAGAAATTATTGTTTATTTGAACTATTTTATTTCTCGGAATTCTTATAATTTTCATATTTTTAATACTAACATTATTACACTAACAGTGGAATTTGGTAAATGAATTTAGAAGTCATATTTGGTATAAAAGTAAATGCAATTCATTTATCAAGTGTCGCTACACAATACACAAAGAGTCAAGAAACAATATTATTAAGTTTCAAGTTATTGGTATTAAATAAACCCTATTTTGCGATATTAAAAAAACAAAAAAGGATTTTTGTTTTCTTGAATCACATGATTCGTGGGTTTCAAATTGAATTCGCTCCTGAGAGTCAAGTAATTCCGAAATTATCTGAGCTAGCTGGAGAAAAAGGTAAGAGTGTGTAGAGTTTATAAAATTTACATTACAATACTTAATATAATAACTTTTCTGATTGAAATTTTTGTTTCTATTGTTTTAAAACTGAAAAATTATTCCCAAATAATACGGAAAAATTATATATTATATAATTATATGTTTTTTTTCTCTGGTGAAGATATATTTTCAGTAAAAAAAATTTTTATACTTTTTTTAACCATAGAAAACATAAAAGTTCTTTAAATGCAAGATTACAGAAAAAAATTACATTTTAATTTTTGTCATATTGTTGCACCACTTCAAAAAAATCGAAAAAATTCACGAGTATAAGGGAGTATAAAAGACATTTTCTGACAAAATTTGGTGAGTGACACTTTTCAGAAAGGCGTTAAAAAATAAGATTTAAATTTTATTTCTTTCGCCAAAAATCGGCTTTTCGTTTAATAATCACGATCAAAGTATTTTTTCATGTATTTTACTCCTAAGAATTAGCCAAAAAATCACCATCCATTAATTTTGAATTTTACTATTTAAAAAAAAATAAAATCAAAAAAAGAGGTTTTCTTGAAAAACTCGAGAACCGTTTAAGATAAAAAGCTGAAAATTTGGCTGAATTATTTTTATTTGATACCAAAACGATCCCTTAAGTACGATTCGAAATAACCGCAAGGGCAGATTTCCCATATAAACCCGGCTATACCCTTTATTTTAAAGTTAAATTTATTAAATTTAATTGCATTGGAAATTGTTTTTGTGGATCATTTTTGGTATGTTTTGACGACCAGACCAGACATATTTTTTGTCGCATACAACGTGGGGCTCGATAAACAAAATTGTTGCCGCAAAATTTTTTTCAATTATTATTCAATTTGTTATAAGACAAGGAAATTCATTAAAATGGCGGAAATAATAAAATATTTACAAGAGCGAAGGATAAAAGATCAAGAGCAAAGGTTGAAGGATCAAGTGCAGAGAGAAATTGATAAGAAAGACTTAATAGAGGAAATGAGGAAACTAAACGATAAGGTTAGGATGGAGATGCGGAGCAAGTGCGATGAATTGAAAGAGGAATTAAGTCAAACAAATAAAAAAGTATAAAAAATTATGGGGATGTACTTGCTAAATAAACACTTATATAATAAACAAAAATGAAAAATAAACACTTACTAAAGCAATAACAGTCTCACTTATAACAAGAATTGAATATAGTAAATAAAAAAATAGAAATCCAAAAGGTAGAAATTATGGAAGAAATGAGAGATACGTCAGTTCAGCTACTGAGCAATGTCATGATTAAGCTCAACAAAATGACATTTTTGGAAAAAAATGAATAAATGAAAAATGTTGTGGGATGCATAAAAACAACACAAGAAGGGCAAAAGAAAGACATTTTTGAAATAAAAAGCAACGTCAATGATCAAAATTCTCACATAAAAATATTACAAGAACAAATTAATGATTAGGGAAATTTCGAGTAATGATAACAGTTTGGACATGGAAAATTTAAATAAAAACATTTTGGTAAATAATAAAAATTTGGACAATGATACTATTACTATGAGAATTATGGAAAATGATGAAAATTGACCTGAAGTAGAGGTAGAGATAAATGGGGAGCCGGCAAGAGCAGAAGATGAGAAGCAAATAAATAAATAATGATGGACAAAATAATTATGGAAAATAAAATCAAGAGTGAATTGACAAATCCAGTATCAACGCGAATATTGAAGAATTTGCATGGATTTGGCATTTCGGTGGTTATTTTTGGATTTGCGAACGAGCACCCGCACACAGCAAAAATAACTTTATAGAAGTCTATTAGATGGAAATTATTTTATTATTTCAGATTTGGTACCACAACCTGGATGGTCTTCTTTGGCGAACTACTTGTCGTCAATCGTCGTTGCGCCAAGAAAACCAAGGAAGCAAAAGATGTCGTGTTACCAAATCATTTTTGAGAATTTTTATAATTGTGAATTTTGATTTGTTATATGGATCAATTTTTTTTTAAATATTTTTGGATCGAGTTTTTATTTGATGTTTCTGAATGCTGTAAATATGAGATTTTAATTGTTTATTTTTGATTTTGAATTTGTAAATAATTAAAACTAAAACAAAAACTAATAATAAAAAAAAATTTTAATATGTTTGTTTTAGATGAGGATTGGAGATATAATTGTGTCCGCAAACTGGTAAATGAAAAGCCATGGCATTTGATAGTTTCTGTTGTTTTGTAGATAGTATAAGACAAGGTTCCCACTTGTATGGAAAACCTGGAATACTTGGAAAAGTTAGGAAATTTAAAACTTGTCAGGGAAAGTCATGGAAAGTCAAGGAATTTAAAATTTTTAAGGCTAACGTCTGGGAAAAAACATATTTTGCCAAGAAAATATTTTCAAATAATATATTTTTAAATTTGACATAATTTTTTTTCATTTTTACATTTTTATTCTTAAACAAATTTTTAATTATTCACAAAAATCACAATAAATTATTTACAACGCCAAAACTAAACATAAAATAATCAAAATCTCTTATTTACAACAAATTCAAAATTGACAAAATTAAATTTAAACTGAAAAAATTATTTTCGCCAAATCAAAAATTAAAACTTTCAATAAATCTTGAAATTTTTAAAAATGAAATTTAAATTTTTAAAATTTAAATTTAAACACTTTCTTCTAACTTTGTTGAATTTAACAAAATTTAAAAAAAACTTATTTGAGTTTATGTTATCCTTGTATATCATATCCAGATGGACTAGATTATTTATTTCATGGCAGTTCTTATCATGATGTTAAGTGGAACGGGGTACTACATTTTGCCTTCTTTATATACAGGTACTTAATTTATGGTGGCATCAGCAAACTTCTATCAATCAACTTAAAATATTCAAAGCTATCATTATCTCTTCGAATTAAACAAAAATACAAAAGTAAGTTTTCACCACAACCTGTTTTCAATTTCTACATTTCGGACTATTTTCAAAGAAGTTTAAGGAAATTTTAAAAGAATAAATATCATTTCTTATTAAAAATTTGATTTATTTAATTTATTAATAAATAGATAAATGCATCGATATAAAAAAATAGGAACTCTTATATTTTTATTATTAGTACTAGAGCTAATATAAATTTAAAAATTGTAGGAAGCTTGAATTCCAACTTGAGGAATTGGCTTCATTCCATGTCCAAAAGTTGTTTGTCCAGTAGCACTTACACCACCGTTTTCACTAGTGACAATTGGAATAGAACCTCCAATAGTTCCTCGAGCAGGTGATCCGTTTGTTTGAGTACCACTAATGAACGCACTGGCACCGTTTTTATGAGAATAATTAATACCAGCACTGTTGGTTTCAGGTCCAATAGGTCTTAAATTCTTGTCCAAATATCTGTCGTGCTGAGCAAAAATATTAGCATTGTGGTCACCCATTTGGTGTCCAAGTTGTCCTCTCAAAGAACCTTGTCCGCCGATACCCGGTTGCACTGCCAAACTACCACCAATGCCGCTTCCTGCTGGAGAATATGCGTTAACTCCTCCACTGTACGTAATTGGACTGGAAACTCCGCGTGCATTGGAACTTTGACTAAGAGAACCCCATGCTGGTCCGGCTTGATATCCAGCTTGTTGCGATCTGCCTCCACCAGGAAAATTTTGTACTCCACCGAAAAACTGAGGAGCCGCTTCAATATTATACAAAGAAACGGCTACGACAGCTACCACTAATAAATTGATATAAGTCATTTTTACTGTTGAATGTTTTCGCTGTGTGTAGCTGCTATTTGTAATCACTATCAAACTGTGAAAATACTTTCTCAGTAGCAGTTTATATACTACTTATATTATGTTAGTAGGCACCTTTAAATTGTAGTTAATCCCCGAGTTCAGATAATTTAATGTTAAATGGGAATTACAAAATCTGCACTTCATTGACTCATTGACTTCATTGAATATTAAAATCATTAAGAATTTAAACTTTTATCTAATCGCTACAAAAAGTAATAACAAAGTTTTAATACTAAAAAATATGGTAATTTACATGCACTGTTTAACCTTGATATTGATAGGTGTAATTTATTTATTTGAAGTTGAGATTTTTGCAAAACATAACTCACAACTTTTTAACTTAACTTTTTATTTAAAAATAATTTGTAATCGCAAGTTTTTTTAAAAACTATTAATTTGAAAGTTTAATAAAAAATTTAAAACTTATAAAAAGATATATGAATAATAACATTACGGAAAATAACAACCCAAGTAGTTATTATAAGCATCCATTAAAACACAATAAATGATTAGAAATTACAATAAGCTAAAAAATAATTATATTTAATTTATTATAATATTTTATTAGTCAATTTTTTTATGTTCATACAGGTTTTTAACATCAACTCTGAACTACCTGAATTTTGTAAATCCCCGAAATCTAGATAGGTAAAGCAAGGATAAGGGAAATTCTCTCCGGATTTACGTTTTTAAAACTTTTTGTATAATTAAAACCTCTTAACTTATTTTAAATTTTTAAGTTTTAACTTTTCTAATTTAAAACGACTTAACTTTTTTAAAAAGTTACAAAACTAGTTGCGATTTACATTAAGCAAACGCCACCACGCGGAAAAATATTAAGTTAATCTAACACGTATAGTTGATATAGAAAGTTTTATTTATAAACCAAACGTTTGCATTCTTTCGGTGTTCTATTTTGTGAATTATCATTTAACAATAAAATAATTCAGAATCAAACTCAAAACAACATCAAGTGCATTTAATAGAGCCGCCATGTTGTTGACATTTAGTAGCGTTAGTGGACGTCCATTAATTACGTGAGGCGATTTTTTATCTAATATATTATAATATAATATATGATCAAAGGTTTTTATTAAATAATTCGTTAATTTTAAACTTTTGACTAAAAATATGACTAAAAATGGTCAATTTTTGGCTGGATATATTGTTTATAATTTTAAGAATATTATAAACGTTTAACCATTTCAAAATTCAAATTATTTCTACAATTTATAACAATTAAAAAAATATTTGGTTTTAAGAGGCAAACGAAATACTGTTTTTTTGAATACTACATTTTGAAACTGGTGGACAAAATATCTCAAGATCTACTTAACCGATTTTGTTAAAATTTGAACCACATATTCTTAATAATATTATCTATGTAAGGTGTAGCATAGGATTTTTTTTCATCAGTTATAAATTTTTAAAATTCAAAATTTCGATATAAATCGGAGCTTTTTTTCAAACAGCAGTCATTTCTACAAAAAAAATAAAAGGAAAATTTCCGTATGCTACATATACTACATACATTACCTTTTTGTATAAGAAAAAAATTAATTTTTAATTTTTCGACGATGTCTGTCAGAGAAAATACTTCCACCATCAGCAAGGATTTTTAAAAGAGGGTCTTACTTGATGGCTCATATCTCCATCAATTTTAAATATTATTTATTCGTTTTTATGTCAAATTATTCATAAAACTACTATCTAAAAATGTAAAATAAAAATTATTTTATATACTTAATAGCTGCGTTAGAAAAAAACTTACTTTTTATACCTATTTTTCAGAACGCCATGGTGGTGAAACCCCTTAAAGGTTTTTTGTGTCTTCTGAAAATTTACAAAATGACATCTATGCCGTTCTGTCTTATCAGCGTCGATATATTCAAACATTTGAATAAACTCAAAATTAAGAAATTTAAAATATAAATTGTATACCTCTGCGTCTTCCTCACATAGTATCACTAAAATTAAAACAATTTTTTTAAATTAATTCTAAGGATTCCAGAAAGAACCAGGAACATTTTTGGATGTTCCCCCGCATGTTTCGGTTCCGAATATTAATCATGCAAGCCAAAAGTTATAGTTCAAGTACAAATAAATACCAAAGTCGTTTCCGCTCCCGCTTTCCCTATTCGCGTTGGTCTGTGGGATCTTTAAAGCTTGAATTACATTTCTCTGTTATGTGATATTTTGACTGCATATTTTAGCATTTTTATTCCACATTTCACAATTTTTTTGCTGACTATTTTGTTATTTCTAACCGCATAGACTTCTTAGTTCAAAAAAAAATAAAAATAAATTAGAGCGGCCTCCGGCTTATAATATTTAGTGCTTTCAAAAATTTAAAGTTTTCTAATAAATAAGTAATTACCTAATGGTATTTTAAAAAATAATTTAATTATACTACCTATATAATTCAACTGAAAAATAATTTTTTATCCAATTATAATTTTTTGTTTATTTTATTTTCATTATTATATTATTTTTCTTATCCCTTAAAGATTAATCAAAGTTGAAAATTAAAATTCACATTAATATTTAAATAATATTCTATCTTAGTAAAAAAAATTTGATGTAAGGATCCCAGCATCTTCAAAAGTAAATTTAAAAAGCCTCACCATAGTTCAACTACTTATTGTATTAGGGTAGTACTGTGTACTGCAGTACTTATTAGTTATTATTACATTTACAAGGTAGTTAGTTAACTAATTAATAAAAAATCTTTCAAAATGTCCAAATGATATTTGGACAGAAATTTAGTCCTATTAGACCTGAAACCAGCAGTGTTGATATTAATTTTATTCTCATAAAAATGGTGCAAATGCTTTAATTAGTGACTATCAAACAAACGGATTTCCAGCTCGAGAAAGAGTTTGATGTTTAATTCCAATCATCGGCAATGAAAATGGTAGTATGTGCTACTGGACAAAGAACTTTTGGACATGGAATTAAACCAATTCCTAAAGTTGGAATTCAAGGTTTAACTAGGTACATATATTTATGTAACTATTTTTATTATTTATTTGTGACTATTAGATAAAAAAACTTTTATCCAATATCTTGCAATAATAGAGGTATAACTATGGTTTTTTAAATAAGTAAAATAACATAACTCACAAGTGACTTATGTATCTTATGAGTGGGGTTAATATTATAACTCACTCAGATTTTTAATAATTATGCCTAATTATTTAATACACATACTTTATACTAGTTTTCATAATTTAAATCTGACATTCTAATACGTCAAATATCAAAACAATTAATTACATTTTAAACTATTATTACGAGATATTGGATAAAATCTTGTATGCCACGCGTGTGTTAATAACAAATAAGTCACTAAGAAAATAGCCCTCTCAGCCTAACGGCCTCGCGGGCTAAACTTTCTCGCGTGACTTATTTGTCATATAACACACTTGTACCATAAATAGTTATTATTAATAAGATTTAATAAAAAAATAAAAGTTTTGTTTAATATAAATTTGTTTAATGCAGCTATTAAAAAAATATTACAAATTTAACAAAATAGTACCTACAACAAATTGACTATAATTCTTTTCTTTCATAATAAAATGTAATGAAAATGCAAAAAGGCACAACTAAACTTAACATTATTTAAAGTAGTATGGCAAATTATCAACAGTGGTATTTACAAACTTGGCACTTAATTTATCTCACGTCATTTATTATCTGATGTCATGTTCATTATAAAAATAATTTCGCCAATAGATTATGTTATACGTGACTATAGTCTTCTAAAAGAGCTTCCCCATAATGAGTAACAATGTAATCGTGATAGTACATCATAATACACAGTGGTTGTCCCATTATAATAGACGCCCAAACTACTACATTACCCATACGGGGTCCAAAATGTCTTTCCATGTAAGAAGAGATCATCGATAAAGGTATTTGCGCCATCATTCCTATAAATGCCCATATCTTAAATGTCTTCAAAGGTATACTAACCTGAAGAACAAACAATGTTAAAAGAGTTACGTTATTAACAATCAAATCAGAAAATACCATATATTCATGGAAAAATGCGCTTATGAAAAACACAATAATAATTGCAGTACTCCTTCCGTATCCCATTTCCACAACAGGTATATAAATATGGCGAACAGCCCACCGATGCACTGGCATATTCCACGTTCTCCAAAATATATCTATGTTGTTAGCATTCCACCAATCACAATAAAAATTGCGATCGGCAAAATGCAAAAGTTCACCCATCAAATTCATAAATGAATGAAAAGTTATATAAAAGAAACAAAGCCAAACTAGATGATTAGGGATCTACAAACATTGAAGTAAGAGTAAAATATTTATAGATTTCTTAAGAAGACTTACTGCTAATTTAAGTAACCTCTCGGAAGCTTTTGCAATATCCATATTACTGAAAGGCATAAGAGAATTTTTTATTGAAGGCACCATGTATTGTTGGAGAACAGCAAAAATTATTTGTATTCCAAGTACAACTTCGATAATTCGTTTAATTAAAAATCGTTTTCTGATTCTGGATGTTCTTGGGAAATTTAGTTCATAACACAGAGTTGGGCATAAAATAAAATAAAACAAATCCTTCAAATTTAAATTATCTGGATACTGAACCAAGTGTGACTCATGTTCATTGTCCTCGGTTTGATTACCGTTAGTGTCTCCTGAAAATAAAGCTGCTTATTTTAATCAGAACAAATTGTAATAATTTATGCTTACCTCGTTGTAAGTTTGAGTGTGAAAATGATTGTCTTCTCAAGTTACTTTTCGATTTCGAATTTTTATGTTGTGTTCTACACCACATGTTAACTTGTACATAGGACCACAGTTTTAAAAACAGTATGCTGTACAACATGCTTACTGAAGATGCACCAACTACAAGAAAAAATTTTAATTATAAATTGACCTGACCATATAAAAATGTGAGGGATTACGCTGCAGAATTAAATGGCAACATCAGATCTGATCTTCGTAGGATGATTAAGGTAATTTAATCCTAGCAACTGCATTGGACTAAAGCCAAACTAAGTGGAGGTAACCAGGTACGGTGATCAGGTATCTACAAAGGAAGGAAGATGTTATAGAATAGGTAGCAGGAGACTTCAATCATTAAACTAATTGTAGCGGGTAAGTCCAACCAGAGATAGACTGTTTCCTCCTCAGCAAAACATATGATAAGAGTGTAAAATTATTTTTCAAAATCAAGGCTCTAAAAAGATGGGGAATCTCTATGCCTACGCACTTGGTAAACCATGGATCCAGGTAGCGGAAATCTCGTTAATTCATTCATGAACAGGATTAATAAAAAATATTTGGTATTTCATTAAAAAAAAATTATTAAATTAAAAAAAACTTAATTTATCAGAGACTCTCTAGTAAAATTTAAATACCCTCGCCTTTTCATACCAGCAATGTTAGTGCATTTCTCATGCAGTGCTCATTTCAACCCCCCTCCCCTTCCCCTTGCAAACTATATTTAAAGATATTTTGTTTTTCACAAATTTATTTTCTTTATGTTAATTTGTCCTTAACACCCATATACGCCCATGTTTAATCTATTATTTATAATAAAACAGGCTTTCTTCATCTTCTTTGTTTTATTAATTTTACCTGACGCCCAACAAAATCAGCATTTTTTCTTTGGCCTCCTCTGCCCACTGCTGGATACTTGGTCTCTTTCTCTTAAAGCAAAGTTTTGGCATTTAAACCCTACAACCAGTAGCTGTACTGAAGCTCATAGCTCTTTAGGTTGAATTCAGGAATATACTTGATTTTTTAACATTGTTGATGCTTGTCTAGCCATCTTTAGCCAAGCTTAAAGTTAGCCACCCTTTACATAAAAGACCTTGTACACTTTTACATATGCATTTGTTTCAGGTGCCTTTACTGGTATTTCCTGGTTTCGAAAACCTCAAAAATTGTTTTTTCAAGTGACAGGTAGGTACACTCTACAAATAATAGATAATTATAATAAACATTGATTTTTACTTAAAAAATAGAATGTTAGTTTTAATTGAGTTAAAGAATCAAGTCTGAAATAAAGTTAAAAATGTCACTAAAATCATAAGATGGTCAGGTTTTGGTCATGTGGGAAAGAGGGAAAAACCATTCAAACTGAGAAATTGGACAGGACAAGACAAAATCCGAAATAATCGCTGTACAAAATGTATAATGTCATCAAAATCATAAACCCCCATAAAAAAGCTAGGTAGATGGACAACATAGAACACAAGAAATGGTTTTAATTTGGAGAGGTTTAGGTATATATCCAACGATAGATACACCTAATATATCCTGATGATCAGGTGAAATAATTACTTACTTAAACTAAATCCATCTTTAACGTGTATGGCAACAATCGGTATCAAAACTAAAACTACTAAATTTACAACATGAGCTATCGCCCCCGGACCACTTGGAATAATATCCTGCAAAATAGTAAAAAAATTATCAAGCAAAATAGGTACAAATAAAACTTACCGCTGCCAGTCCTTTCTCGGTTAATAAACATAACACAACTGGGATTAGTGAATCTAAAATTTAGATTTACGTTAAAAATTTGTTCACTTAATAAGGATTTAAACTCACAAATCAACAGTATCAAAGAAGGATGTTCTGCGCCACTATCGTCTTGGCCAGTGATAACATAAATCCACTGCACAGGATCAACTCGAATACCATACCTTAAAATATTTAGTTATAGAGATGCAGACTTAAAATATTTACCTTATTTACTTTATAAAATTTTCTAATAGTAAACGAATGCCTCCCATCGATAGGAGTAAAAAGCCCCAATTTACAAATCCAGTAAAGTTGTCGAAGCCTGATGTCCATGAAAATAAAGAATCTCTTGGTTTGTGACATCTAAAAATAATAAATTACAAGTGTAGATACCACTTATTGTATTATAAAAAAATGTAATTGTGTATGAATTACTACCATTAAACGGTGTAGAATTAAATCAATAATTTGAAAATATAAAGGAAATAATTTAACTTTTTAATAAAAATATCATAATTCATAAATCTTAGGTCAAAAAGTTGACGACCTTATATCATGAAAACTACATTTTAATGATCGACATTTTTTTGGTTTTGGTAACAAAGTACAACCGGTTTTCAAAATTTCATTTCTTCGTCAGTAAATATGAATAAAAATTTAAATAATAACTTACGGTTTATCTGGTTGATTTCTTCTGACTTTTAATTCTTCTGCTGTAATTTCTTCTGCCCTAGTGACACTTTGAGTTCGTCGCAGCCGTACACCATCGTGATCGCCAGACATTTTATAAACAACTAAAATAAAATTTATCGGTTATCAACTGATAACGGCATATCGACGTAACGAAACACTCGGAAACACTGCGAATTTTAATTTAATATTAATTCTATTTCAAATTTATTGGTTGTGAATCTATCACATAGTTCAAGGTAAACATAAAACTAAAACCTGTTCACACTGCTACCATAGGAAAGTATCGAACAGAGATAGAGCATTTTCTTGTAACAATTTTTCTGTAACCTACCTAACGATATTTATGAGTAATAAAAAAAGATTATTTGCGAGTTTAAAGAAATGTTAGTAGTATAATAGAAAATAAACAATTAAAGCCAATTATGTAATTTAATTTTAATCATTGTATTTATCGACGCAAGTTGGTGTAAACGGATATGGCATTGATAATAAAAGAACATTTACATAATAATAATGACAAAGTCTACTTATAGAATTTAAATACTGTAGACCCTCAGGCTCTTTCAGAGAACACGCGATGCCCAAGCCCAAACTTTCTATGGATATGGGGAAAAGCTTTTGAAAATACCTCCCAAAAGGTTCCATGTCAAAAAGCCAAAACAAAAACGCTTGAAGTCAATAAAGCACCGAAAACAAGAACATCAAAAAGTCAAAAACACCGAAAAACAAAATCACTGATAACAAAACAGAATTTTTTTATTTATAGGGTAAATATTGAGAAACAGATCTTTCTTTTTAGCAAAAAATGTTTATAAAAAAATGTTTCCTAACTTACAACCTACATACTGATCTCTCTTTTTTAGTAGAATTTATCATCAAGAACGGATTATAACTTATAACCTAATTAATCCGCACACAAATCTATATTTTTAAGCTGATTATTAAAAACAGCTGATATGTGACCATTCACATGAACATAATTTTAGAAAAAAATTAAGATATATAATATGATTTCATATTGATTTAAAAAATTAGGTATTCACACGATTACTACCAAATAAATTTTTATTATAATCATGGTGTAGAGGACGGTTACGGTCTGATGCTTAAGTGCGTCGGCACTAAGCAGAGAATCCTGGTTCGAGCCCGAGTAGAGCAAGAACTTTATTCTGGCTGTCCTCCCTCGGCGGGCAATGGCAAACCACCGAGGTAATTTGCCTTGAAAACCCTTCATAAAATGAAGTGGTTAGCCAAAGCCCACTCTGGGTTGTAGAGCTACTGTATGCATGTAGAATATTATGAGGTTTAAAACAAATAATATCTTTTTTTTTTAGGTTTTCATGTAGTACCGATTTTAACCAAAATTTAATCAGTTTTATATTTAAGTAGGTAATTTTGTTAGAAAATTCATATTACAATGATATTACTTGTTTTGGTAGAGCGCTAAAATTTAAAAATGATGATTTTCAGCTTCTAGGACCGCAAAGTATATCTAAATTCGCCAAAATCTCAACTTTTTTTTCTACACGATTACTATAGATATCTACAGAATCTATAGTTATTGATTGATGAACAACGAACACGAGAACTCACAAGAGTGTTTAAAGTTTTCACTAAAAAACCGATTATTGATTTTTGGCTTTTTTTACCTTAGACAGAACCAGCAGTTTAACAAGGTATTCGAACAACGGCATACGGAAAATCAATTACTATCTTAGTAATGGTTAAAATTTGCATTTTTCACGAAGAAGAAATGATGAAATTTTAGTCTAGCTTCACATTTCTGCAAGTGTACGAGTGTTAAAATTATCTTGGTATATCTATATCAATTTTCAAGTACGAATGATTTCAAAAGTTCCTTCAATTGGTTAAATAAAATTAATTTTTTTTTTCGTTTGCGGCTTATAACTTTTGTCCTCCACAATTGCCGATGTCCTAAACTTCGTATTTAGGTCCAATAGGTCAATACGAACATTTTGATATATAATTCGTTTAGTTATACGTCGTGATTGGGTTAGTGAACGCTTTTGATGATCATCTGCTTTACTATAGTCATAATGAAACGCGACACCACATTTCACGACAGGCGGATGGATTTTGTCGATTAAATATTGCATTGACGCTAATATTGAATATAAACTCTCTTATTGATAATTTAACGAGCTTCAATTTTTATACGAACTATTTTTTCGTAAAGTTAATATTTTTGAAGATATTATTAAAAACCCATAAATTGTAATAATAATAATAATCTTTATTAACTAGCTTTTTTAAGCTATTAATTACAATTTAATCGAATGCACAAATTATTAAAACAAAAACAACTAATTAAAATATACTAAGCAAATATTTATAAAAAGTCACTTAAAATCCTAGATAGAGGACACTTCCGCGGACCTCGGAGGAATGGCGACTTTTTTTGGTTAAAAAGGGACCTAAGGCGAAACTTTTTGCCAAGTTTCAAAGCTTTATGATTTATTTCAAGGCAAAACTTCCCATTGACTGGACTAAATAGTGATTCCCAAAAATTCTAACATAATTTGGTACCTAATATACTAATCGCCCAGCATCACAGCGCTATTATAGAGGCGCGTCACGAGGTTACCATCATTGTGTAAGTTGATTATGGGTAAATTTTTTTCTTTAAAAATTTTAATTATGCAATTTGAAAACTGTCTGCATAATATGAGCATGGTATTTTTTTTATTAAAAAAAATAATATAGGTATACATTTTTTGTAAAATTGGAAACCCTTCAGATGATAATTTTATACCAGAGCTAAAGTAATGACTCTTATATGCAGTGAACCTTATGAAAATTCAAAAAAGTACAGTTTCAGTATACCAGCTTTATGTCCGCCTTTCTTTGCGAAACCAAATGGGTAATAAGCAGAAGAACCTTGTGAGATACAAATCTGACTGGTAGCACCTAATCTTGGCTCACCTAAGTCAAAATCCTAAAAACCTAAAAGAACTTTAGAGCCGCCCATCGCCGGCGCTAAAGTAGAAGCATGTTTTTTGTATACCTAATAAAACTTGAATCAACTTTGTGTTTAAATGAATAGAAATAATGAAATATTAAAAAACTTAATTAAATAGGTTTGTTTAACGAAGTATAATATATTTATTATTTTTTAAGTACTTTTAACCTTTTTACACGAAACATGTCATCTTAACAAATATTGAAAAAGAACTTTAATTTATCGAAGAAGTACTTAAAAACTAAGAAATCAAAAACCTTGCCAGTGCAAGCGGCCTATCCTATAAATCTTTTGGTAGCTTTTTCCAAAAAAGTAAGTATAAAATATAATTATTAGAATCCAGATTTTAACATTCTCGAAATGTTCCAAATATTTTTGCATTAAAATGTCCAATCGATATCTATGATGTCGAAATAAAAGATGCTCTAAGTATTAAAATCTAGCCCCTGTTTGTACGTGATAATGTGTAAGTAAAATCCAAACAATTTTTAAAATCTATAAAATTATATTTTCTAAAAATTTATTCAACAAAATTTACATAGAGTAAACATAAATAATTCTACTAATATAAATTATGAAGAGATTTTTTTTACAATAATGATGAAAAATAAATAAATCTGTTGACGAAACCACTAATAAATTATATCACAAAACAAAATTTAACGGGTATGCAATTTACATTAGGTAAATAATTGGATTTTAAAGATTTCATAATCTTTGCTAATTAAAGTAACACCTTGAGATGGCTTATCAGTCAATTATTCCGTTAATTTGTGTAATACACATTTTGGTGCATGAATGTTAGATGAGCTCAACTTAAAAATTTTAAAGATAAAATTAAGGCACGTGTCTTAGCCACAATATAATTGAAACTTGACTATTTTCCTTAACTTACAAAATTATATACACCTTTTAGTTTCTATCATTTGATAATCATTTTTATTTACATACCAAAACACTCACTTGTAATATTTTTAATAAAAACATTATGACACTCTGCACATTAATTTTCTAAAATTCGGGAGATATTTACAGTAAATTCTTGATTGCACTATCAATAACGTTTAAATAAATAAATAAGAGTGAAAATTAATTTTTAAATTCAGTTATACAGTTTGGTTTTATAAAACAATCTTACGTATTTAAATTTCTATTGCCAATCACTGTGGAAGTAAGGTAACTTAAGTAAATATGGATAAATCAGTCTAATAACTAGGGCACCAATACAACATAATCGCTTTGATGTTTTAAAAAATACTTAGTTTTAAGTGACCAGAGCGTTCTACATTCTAAGAACCGTTTGTTAATAAAACTTTAATTTTGAAAAAAGACCATACAAGCAATTTTTTGATACATTTACTAGATTGTACTTAAATCAGTACAACATTCACCAAAAAAGGAATGTTTGATAGAAATATTTACAACTTGTTACTTAATATAGACGGTTTTTAAGCACATTTTCTTCTTTCGACATTATCAAAAACAAAATTCAATAAATATTATATAACAATTAATTTATATAGAAAATGTTTTTCATGTTAATTTAGAAAGGCACCTTAAAAGTAAGATTTTCTTGTAGTAAATAATACTTTCACAATGTTTATAAAAATCAATTTTACTAATAGATAAATAAAATATTAAAAATTTGCATTAAAACCTTGTATATCGTCAAAACTTTGTTTTGCTTTTTGAGAAATATCGTCCATGGATTTTTTTGCTGTGTTTGTCATTTCGTCTATCGATTTTTTCGTTTGCAGTAAAAGGTCGTCTCTACTTTTCGCTACATCTATTACTTCTTGATTTATATTAGCAATCACCCATTCCATGGCTTCTCGTCCTTTGCTGGCATTTGCAGAAATTTTATTTTTCAAAATATCTTCCATATACCCACTAAATGGTACACCATCTACTTTTACCACTGCTTCATGTTTTAATATTGTCTTATTTTTGTCTTCTGGATGAGGAACGTAACTTAATTTTTCATCTACGGCTACATGGTTACAAAATGTAATATTTACAGTTCTGAGTATCATTTGTCGTAGTGACGGATGGACTTGCGATTTTTCACTAGCATAACATACATTTGCAGATCCTATTATCTGTAAAAAAATACAAAAATTATTAGGCAAACTTCATAAAATTATTTAATAAATTTTTTTCAAGTTATGTTGACTATCTGTAGTGTACTTTGTATTGAATAAAAGACATAATTATTTATTTGCGTGAGTAAACCTGATAATAAATGATATAATATAATTCCTCGTCTGCATTGTTATTAAAATCTCAAGGACACATTGTGATGAATCACCTGGTCAAGGATAATGTACGATAACAAATTTTCAATTTTGTGAATCTATGAATAAAATTAATTTATACCTAATTTAGCTTGAAATGAAAAAATGTACCTACTTACTTGAAAAAATCAATTATTAAATTTTAGATAATGCTTGGATGATTTTTTACTGAAAGGAATCTTAAGCAGCATCGTTTTCGATCAAATGAAGTAAGAAAAAACTACATTTTCTGATAATTTGGACATACCTTTGGACTACACAATGTAGTTGATGTAGGGGTGAGGGAGTTGAACTGCAGACCTAACGGTCATAAGTTCGAATCTCAGCTACCCGAATTATTTGTGCCGTGGTTCAGATTCCACGTTAAGCTGTAGTTCCATTATGTACATGTACGTATAGTCAATCAAAAAAGTAAAAGCTGCTTGTAATTCGTTAGTGTGAGTTTATCTCTAAATACAAAATATTTTGGATTGGAAATCTGATTTTTATATTTTTTACTTTGAACTATTCCATTGTTATTGATTAGTAAATTAAGGGTTTCAGAGAGCACATTGAAATGTAAGTCAATAATTATTAGAAACTTCGGACTACCAAAATTATGTTAGAAAACTCAAGATCTATAATGTTTAAAATCGCAGCAGTCCGTTAAGTTTTTTGTATGATGGTTTTCATAAAAAATTACTGAATAAAATGGAAATATATTTTTTCTTTCTATCAGTGGTGACGCTATTAGATGGCCGACAGAGACCAGCAAAGAAAATATTGGAGTGAACCAAAACAAAATTTTTAAAAAGAGAATATTGCCAACTTATTTTTAATTTGATTGAAAAATTTATTGTAGAAAGTCTTTATAAATAAATAATCAATTATCTATTCTGTGGCTTCTATTAATAGAGGTTAGGATTATTCCTACGCAAACCTCCCATTTACAAGCTTTTAGTTAAGAATTAATATATTAAAATTTTAAGATCTTTTAGGAATTTTTCGAAACCTTGTATTGAAAAGCAAATAATATAAAGCACATAATATGTAAGCAATAACACAATAAGCATAATTAACCTGATTCTTATTTACAGTACCTATGGAAAAATCAACTAGAAAGAAATTAAATAAATCCTGATATTATTTGTACAACTTCTAAAAATCTATAACCCTCGGAATTCTTGACGGAGGAGACAGATATATTATATAGAGATTTATTTCAACAAAATTTGAATATTTACAATCATTTACATTTCACAGGAATGCAAAACAAAACAAAAAGAACAATAAAAACAGCCATAAATTATTTAAAAATGTAATGGTATAAAACAACTGGGAACTCCAAATACCTGGGAGTACAAATAAACAACTCTAATTAAAAAAAAATGAAAACATCTATCAAAGTTATGAACCCTGAATTGAATTAAATAAAAAAAAAATAAACATATGTATTACATTAAAAACATTTAAAAAGATAACAGATTTTTTATTTTAAATATGAAAACAAAAATTAAGAATTTAATACTTCTCCCACTAATTTTAGAATTATTTTAGGAATTTAGAATAACTTGGAATTTTAGAAATATCTAGGATTTTACAAGTGGGAGGCCTGCTTGTGAGATTGGGTCTAGTACAATAAAAATCAATCAAATCTGAATTAAATAAATAAAATTTAAAATTGATATTTTTTCCAGAGATTTCGATGATCTAAGCCAGCGTTTCTCAAACTATTTGTAACTCGGAGCCCCTATAAAGTGGAATCTAAGATGACAGAGCCCCTTACTACAGTATCTAGTTGGAAAGGAAATAATGTTAAAATGATAACAAAAACTAGTACAAATAATTATGGACGCCGGCAGCAGGGTGCAAGGGAGTGCACTTGCACCCCCCTGCCATGAAAAATAACATACATTTTTTATTAAATGATTAAGTCACTCTTTGAACAAAAACTTAAAAACTTGGGTTTTTTTTAAATATTGATATGGTATTTCTTATATTTTTGAGTTTCACTTTTCTCTATACGACAATTATAAATTATATTTTATTAGTTAATATTTTAATATTTAATGTAGTGTGTAGATGTAGATACACCTCCCTGCAAATAATCTTGCCGGCGCCCATGAAATAATTCAATTTATGCATGCGTGGGAAGGTGTGCGCATGAAGTGTGCCTGTGGCGGCGGAGCCCCTCCGAAACTTTCGCGGAGCCCTGGAGCTCCGAGGAGCACACTTTGAGAAATGCTGATCTAAGCTAATCTATTGCAAATGTACTAATATGCAACATTGATTTGGAACTCGGATTTCTTTTGGTTATGTACATCAATAATGAACTACGTTTTTATTTGATTTTGTATATTTTTTGTTTACTTTACACTCTTCATTTATTAAAGAAAAAATGTTTAGTTTAATCACCTTTGATCGGAAACAATGGCTTCAAACGTAAACAAAAATCTGATGTTACCAGTATTCAATCCTATGAACCTCCACTGCTATTGTTAATAATTATCAATAATATGTATGACGTATCAATAAAAGATCTAATGTAATAATTACTGTATTTTAAAAATTTGTATTACTTTTACTTAGTTTCCTAATTTTACTTTTTATTTTGTGCAATAGGTATACATTTTCATTTTAGTTTTGCTTTTTCGTAAGCACATAATTATTGTGTTATAGTGTGTTAATTAGTGCACCTAATAATTTAGAATTCAATTTCAAGTTAATAATAAATTGAGATTGTTATATTGTGGCTTATCACTATAATATAACAATAAGCTCTTCAAATATTGCAATTAAGAAAATGAATTGGATTGTCAAATTAATCTTGTTTATATTACAGTATATAATAAATTTTTTAATAATTTATTAACTTTTTTTTAATGTTAGTTTGCCCCTTTGGAAAAGTATGACTAGAGTTTGTTTAGATGTGATACTACAGAATCTACAAGTTGGGGAATAAAATTGCACGCAAATATTTTTTAGTTTAAATAGGAAGCTAAGAGTTATTGTTATAGTGATTCGATTTATAAATACTATAAGCTTTTGGAAACTAAAAACTTAAATTCTCGATTATATTATAAGTATATTCTTTAAATTCAAAATAAATTCACAGCAAGACTGTTAAATCCGACCACTGACTGGCAATAAAAAATTGAATCGATGAACTTTGTAGTATTACAATTTTGCAATAAAAATTAAATTATGCAAGCCGTACATATGTATATCACAAAAGTTTCCAAAAGAGTTAAATTTAGGTAAAATTTATTTGAAGTAAAAACTTATTTTGCAGTTGGACCTTTGTCAGCACTATTCTGCGTTGCCAATTTTTATTTAATATTCTATTTCAATAGTATGAATGTCAAGGTTATATAATTTTGTTTTAACAATTTGATCACTCAACTGCCTGCAATGACAAAGTTTTGACTTAGTCCTGTTTAGTAATCTTAAAACACTTTTTGACTGAAGTTTAAAGTCTTTGACAACCAAAACATGTGATTAGAATGTGCATCTGACAATTGTGAACAAACCATTAAAGACAATCATTATGACATAATGTAAAAAAGTTCCGCTCAAATTTTCACTAAATTAATATAAGGAAGTATTTGGAAATTAAACGAAATAATATTCATTAGGATAAAATATTTAAAAAATTTATTAGAGCTTGCACGGAAACATGCATCTAATTTAGTTTTTACTGCTTTACAATGAAATAGAGGAAAAAAATTCATTTGTGATCGAATATTAGGGTATTTAAAAATATAAAAACTTACAGATTGAACCCAAGAAGGAAAACCCCATTTTGAACTAACCAGTCGATGGGAATGTAAAACACCATCGACAACTTCCCGATCTATAACATCCATTCCTACAACTGCAGGATTATGAGGATTGGGATATTTTTTCCATATAGCAGTCACCACTTGCTCCCACGGATGCCTACAAATTAATTTACAATTTATTTCATTTTCGTCAAGCTAAAAGCAAAATTGCACAATCTGCAAGTAAGACACTTACGGAAAAGTGTGTTCAATAGTAAATATTTTCACCATTATTTATAATTATACGACTACGAAGTAGAAAATCACCAAAAATTAAGGAACTTATAAAGGGTCTACTTTTGAACTAGAAACTTCTAATTCACCTACTCGCACTTAACCCAAAAAATGTGAAGTGTGTGAATCGGTAATGAATTTTGATAATGGAATGCGTGACGTCAGATATAGCGCCATCTGTTCGAACTAACACAAACTATACTTTTACTTACCTGACCGTTGGGGACAGCACAATCGCAGGTACAGGTTGATTGAAGAACACCACGAAAACAACCACCAGTTGAACAGTTGCAAATAGCACCGCGAAGTTCACGTAATCAAAATAATATGAAGTGTCACAAGTGTTGAAAATTTGGTGTGTGCGGTGTTTTCAACTGAACTATGTTTCGGATAAATTAAATATCGTTTTAGGTAAATGAAGCTAATTTTAATTTATAACTTTTTTATATTTTTTCTATTCTTACACGTTGTAAAATAAAAAAGTAACTGTTAATTGCAATCCGTTAAAGTTGATCAATGCCACTTAATTCATAATTTCCGTTTTCAAGTGGTGCCTTATGTTAAAAACGGTTCTCTCTCGAAATTAGCGAAACTTCATTCTTGAGATTTTTTTTAATTTTGAAGCGCACCCATCTCGCAATCACAAGAAATTCATGTACAAAAATTATCTAGGGTTGATATGCGTTATCTACTTATTGAAATCGATACGAGCTTGATGAAATAAAAAAATAATATTTTGGTGTTAACATAAAGGTCAACAACTTAAATATTGCTTCTACCATGAAATTAAATCATTGGAACCACCAGCAGCCAATCATGTAAGATCCATGCTGAAATCATGAACGTAGGCAAAAATTAGATTATTTTTGTTGTTTAAACAAATTGGGCCCATTTATTCTCATTTAAAAGTGACATACATGGGTAATACACAGAAATTCGTGTTTAACAACTACGAGTATTATTTCCATGCACCAGTACATCTAACTATTAACAGTCAGAAGGAGTTACCAGTGAAGACGTGATATTTTCAAAAATGTAGCGACAACTCTGATTTTTAAATAAATGACATGATTCTATATCTACATCCAGAGTTTCTAAAGGAGAAGTTGAATTTTGAGCTTACCCCATTTACGATAATATAAAGCACTTATTGAAATTAAATTAGAGATCTACTTCACTTAGGTTCACTTAAAGGTTATTATTTAAACCTATCTTCTGGCTATGGTCAACTGTAAAGTGTAAACCAATATCTACTGGCTAATTTGCATGAGCGATTTGGTGTGGTTGACAATGAATTCACCGATTTAAATTTTAAATTCAAAAATGTTACTTGGTCCAATTTTCGTTGGAATTAGGAATACTGTATTTTCAACAGATTTCATCTCAACTATGTATTATTTATCAATAAATTATTTTAAACATTAGATTTAGAGTTACGCCCACATTACCAAAATATTGTTAAACTTACTGACTATGCATACGAATAGGACATACTGGAATCTAAACCCAAGGAATTCACCAAAGTATCTGTATAAAATAAAGCAGCTACTTTGGAATAACCTCGAAAATAACTGAAGCAATTGAATAAGATCTGCCTTCTGTAAGTACTTTTTGTGGATGATACTATCTTGGCAGTTTGAGGTTCAACTGCACATCAACTAGAGGTTGGAATGAATTCAGTCATCAAGGTGGTTAACGATTCTAAGATCTTCTTCAGGATGGCTATCTATCTTGTATCGTCCTGGCTATTTATGACAAGATGTCGTGCTAAGGAATTTAATTAATGGGATGGTTTCCCGTTACCTTCCCCCTATCTTGTGTTTTTAGTTCACAGCAGTGTATTCGACGCGACCAGAATTTAAACAGCGGTTACCCGCTTTTCAGTCGGCCGGTATAAGCTTTATGCCATTCTGCCGGTTAAGATGTTAACGAATCAAAATCCTCTACTCAAACTTTTTTCAACAATCGCGTCTTGCAAGAAGCAGTTTATCCAAGTAAATAATGTCTTGGTATTATTACAGATTATATCCCTATCCTATTAGGGCCGGTATTTCAGTTGTGGTTTAAACTACGATCCGAGTTTAAACTCCGTTTATATTGATATCTGACCAATCAGGTAGCCATAATCGTAGGTTAAACCTTGAACGTAGTTTAACTAGCAACTGAAATACTGGACCTTAGACAATCCCAAACAACTGTGAAGTTTTAATGCTGAAACTTTTCTGCAGTTAAGAGAAGAAGCAAAATGTTATCAGTGAATAAAAAAAGCTGAAGAAGATAGGTTATGGATCTATTATGTCGTGACTCATACACTCAAGTTCAGTTATCGAGAGTGTTAATTCTTAATATTGCTGATGGAATAAGTTCCATGATCATGTCGTACCAAGAAGGATGAAAATATATTGCTTCATCTTGGTGATTTACATTACTTTTCTGATTTGGTGTCAGAAGATGAAGAAACTAATAAGAATTCTGAAATGTAACAACTTGAATATATTTTTATGTGTGGTAGTGGAACGTAAACAATGACGGGATTAAACGCAAATGAAATGGGTTTCTTAAGAAATGTTGCAAGTTACAACCTTTTAGATAGGTAAAGAAACACAGAAATTAGAGTAAAACTAAATAATATAAAACTTAAATGATAGAATAATCGGATAATGATAAAATTGAATCTCTAAACCAATATAAGCACTGCATACTTGAAAAATAGTTGAACTGATCACTAATAGCAGCAACAGACTATTTAAGCCTAATGATTGAAGAGGAATAACTTGAAACGATATTCGTATTCATATTGACACAAATCAGCTAAGACAATCAAGAAGTGATGATGATCAAATTTTTGTTATTCCCCTAATGTTGCAGTTTTAGTATCCATAATCTATATACTCGTAAGCGATTAATGTACTACGAGTAGAACTTGAATATATTCTGCTATTGAAACTTACATGTTTATCGTCTTGTTCAGAAGACAATTATCTCTGAAATTTTTAATTTCCAGTTATAGCCCGCAATTGGTCGGTGTACGCTTTACGCTGCACTGCTTGGCTTTGCTTGCTTCTGGCATGAGAGAAACATTTAAGCCATATATAATGTTCCGTAGGGCCAGCAGGTATCCCCTACTAGGCCACAGCAGCACGCTGTCTTCAGTAAACCGACTTCTCTACAAGACTATTATACGTCTAATCATGACATACGCTTCGACAGTCTGGGGCTATGCAGCCCAGTCCCACATGGCGCAGCTCCAGACAATCCAAAACATAGCCATTCGTCCAGCATTGAAGGTCCTCCCGTTCATTACAACTGCACGGTTGCAGGAAGACTCCAACATGGAGTCTAACGAAAACCTGGAGTCCGCCGAAAACTCACTAATCCGAAAGATTGGAATCTACAATCTCGAGGAAAGGAGCAAATTTTGAGCTGTTCATCCGAACAGTTTTGTTATATTTTGTTATTGTTTTTGTTTGTTGTATGTATGTTTTACTTTTGTATCCACCATTTTTATTTAATTATTTTGTATTAAATAAAAATATGAACGACGAGGCGTAACAAGAAAAGGTATCAGCGGTTGGCGCGCACCGATCCTCCCTCGATTACCAAATAGGTTTAACGTACGAGGAGAAATTTCCCTCAGTCTAACGACATTGTCTGGGTCTAATCAACCTCAACAAAAGAGGAGGTATGGATCCTGGACCCGGTACTCCGTAATGCCATGATGACTATGACTGGCAGGTATAGCTCGTGCCAAGTAGAAATAGAACCGAAAATCAACGTTTTTCTGCAATAACTTTCTTAATTTTCGAGATACAGCAAAAATTGTAATATACAAATTTAAAGAACTAATAAAATTCTTTAAGTTCGTATATTACAAGTTTTGCTGTATTTCAAAAATCAAGAAAGTTATTGCTGAGAAGCGATGATTGTCGGTTCTATTTCTACTTGGTACCACGATCTTGGTACGAGCTCTAGACAATTGAAGGGCAAAAAATCGATTTAGCCATGATATTAGCGATTTATACCTTATTATTTACTTGTTTCTATAGTTTTTATCAAGACCCTCTAATAAGGTTTAAACATGAAATATGACGAGGAGTATCTCCATTTTTAAAAGTCTCCCAAGATTTCTGGGGATTTTACGATATTTTCCTACATTATATCGGGTATATTCCTCCACATCTCACTCATATTTCCCAACATCTATACCATACCTATGTCGGATGTATAGGTATCTCTCCTATGATTGTGACTTACCTCTTCGGAATACGATAACTTGAGGTAAAGAAGAATTATTACATAATGTAATCATTTTTAATTATATGCAAGTTTACGAAATTAATTTTATATTTCTATAAATACGTCTTTAACGTAGGTCATCATTTTTCCTGACATATTAATAAATTAATTACAACATTTTGAAAATCATGAATTATTAATAATATAGTTCTAAATAGTTGCTTAGGTATTTTAATATTTTATATATTTTGTTTGTAAAAGGGTGGAATTTTACAAAAATATCACACAAATACCTTACTCTATATTTAGGTTAAGGTGCAGGGTTTCTTTAACAAAAGAAGAAAAGTTGTATTATTGATTTAAATGCAGTGAAAGCTAATAAGTTGAAATTTCACATCAAGTTCGCTTCTATAATTAAGTTATACATAATTATTTAATTTTTATATTAATTTCTGATAATGTTAAATTTATTCTTATTTTTTATTCGATTAATAGGCATCCATATGAAATCCAAATCAATAAATTCGATAGGTTACCCAAAGAAACACCACATATATCATATAAGACATTATAGTTGCGTTAATATAAATCTCGTGGATTTCTACATGGCCACTCAAGTCATTTTTACTTTTTTGTTATTTCTAAAACTTTGGAATAATAGAAAAATTATGCGAAACATCCTGGTAATTTGTAGTAAATGGGTACATATGTACAGGGGAATATGTACAATATATTTATTTTCTTCTAAAGTTTAATGATTTAATTACTAACAAGGGGAAGGTCAGATACACAAGATTTCGTTTTCTTTTATACTTATAGTGCGTACAAACTACATCTAGAGTCGAGAACATTAATTTAGCTAATTTCTAGAAAATCGGGTTTGAAAAATTCCCGTGTCCTTATATGGATTGCAATGGGAACCTTAAACAAACAGTTGTTTGGATGAGTTGATGACACATAAAACTAGTAAAAATGTAGGTAATAAAGCAATGTTTTACAAACTATTTATTTTATTTTTCATAATTTTTAAAATAATAAATATAGGAGTACCTACAACTACATGCGAGTATTATTATATTGAAGTTTTTTAAGTAGCATACCCTATTAGATTGTAATAGTAGGTATCTACCCAATTAGTTATAATTTTATATATTAGCATTTTGTTGTTGTAGCTTGTTAAAAGAATCTTCTAATTAACTAATATATAATTTTTACACTATTTCTAACATCAGAGTATTCGCAGCTCGACAACGGTAATAATGTTCTTTGTAGCATTGAAAATAGGCCAATAAACGATGATAAAATATTAAAAACCTTATTTTATGGCCCAAACTTCAATAATAATTTTATATTTGTGTTTAATCAAAGGTATTAAATTAATAATGTAGCCATTCAAATAGTTTTAAAAAAGCGAAAATATACTGACTGTCAATTTCAAAGCAACAACACCATCCTTGCTAGTTTTATACACTGTCGACACTGCTGTCGATATAAATCTTTTGGAGTTTTCCAAATTTTCTTGAAATTAATTGAACATCACACGCTGCTAGTGTTGGCACTCTTGTCATGCTTTTTCTATGGAGGGGGGAAGTTATGAAATATAACGTCATTGTGCAAAACAAGAAATTACAAATCTCTCGCAAGACAAGACATAACCTTACAAGATTCAAGCAAGACAAGACAAGATCTTGCGAGATTTCTTGTCTCAGCCAATACTACGCGCTACTAAATTTTTTAGTAAAATTTTTTACTACTAAATTACTAAATTAATGTTGTAAATATAATTTAATACGAAGTAACATTTCTGGTAAGGGGTTGTCCTTTAATCACGTGAGGTGCTAACAGGGGGGGGAGGGGGTTAGAATAACATCACGATTGATCACAATGGGGGGGGAGAGGATGCTGTGACAATCACGTGTATATTTTCTTGCTACCACGTGAAATCCCGAGAGAGCAAATTTATGCCTAAAAAGCAACATAACAACAATATTTAGCTCTCAGCTGGCTTCCGGCACTGGACCTTGTGACGCCAATCGTCGTTCCGCTGCCCGCGGCCTTCTGTCTCTACTTATAGAAATTTTTCAAAAAAAAATACACGTGATGTTGGGAAGAAGGGGTAGGGGTAGCCTAAAACCTCACGACGTATCACCAAGGGGGAGGGGGGGTAAAAAAATGGCATAAAAAAACTCACGTGATTAAAGGACGGCCCCTAAGATCATAGCACACCGATCATTAACACATTTTTTGATTTTGTTCTGACAGATCTTTTTTGTAATATTTTTATAATATTTCTTTTTGTTCAGTAGTAACCAATCTGAAAATGTTAGTTTCCGAATTTAAAATAATATGCTTTTTTTTAATTCTTCTGCTTGACAGAAAAGCATTTATCTACCATCTCCATAATATGTCTTTTGTTTGTATCCAATGTATTCAATATGATTGGCTAATGGTGCATATAGCAACGGAAAGATAGCTACAGTTTATTAGCTGTAAAATCGCCCGCACCCGGAGAAAAGTGGCATTACGAACAATCAGCGTCTATTGTACTATCTACAGGTCTTTGGCCGAGGAACAGAAAGCAACTTACCTAGAAGCCAACAAGCAATAGAAATATCTAGATTTCTTCAGAAATTCGCAATATTGGTGGAATGAGTCGGAAAGTCGGAAACCGACACCATTATTCTGAAGATCGACAACTGGCTGGGAAGACCTATTAGGGAGATGAACTTCCGATTGACACAAGCCTATCCGGCTATTTCTACTTGATAGGCAAGGCAGAGAGGGAAAACTGATACCGCAGAACATACCATCTCGGTTTGAAATCATGACCTCATCAAAGGAAAAATCATTGCCAGGAAATAATAAAGAATTTCAATGGATTACAAACACATCAATATTTAAACCATTCACGAATGGTTTTGCAAATTTTTTGATCTTACAAATTTAAAAAAAACGGCTAATCTTGCCGGATGCATTAGTCCACGGATCTAGCTCGAGCTTTAGATCACACCGTGTGGCCAGAGCGACCAGGCATTGAACCGCGCTTTATGATTTATGTCACACTGCTAGTCACAATCACACATTAGAATCTTGGTGAATCTTGGCCTCTCTAATGATGTGTAAACTCAACTTGATGAAACGAATAAAATAAAAGTTATACACATTTAATCATTTTCATTTATTTTCTTACACTTTCACAAACCTTTCCAAGGCTTAATTTTTTGTTGGAAAGCTATGAACTTCCATATTACAGCCCACATCCATAATGTCCATAAAGAAATGCCGTATATATTACATTGTTTGTGAACCCCCAAAATCAAAGGATTGAAAATTCGGCAATCGTATAAGTTAAAGTTGAATAAAGATTTTATTCCACTAATAGCATTCTCTTGTTATTTGGTATATGTAAATTAAGATTAACATTTCGTTTAACATTTTTGTATACTACTTGAACTTTAATATTATAACTTATAAGATATCAAATTGCGTTTAACTTAACAATTAAATGGTAAAAATCAGAATATTTGTCTAAATTGAAAGAATTAATTGGTGACTGTAACGTTTGAATGAGCATGATGTGAGATGTTCAATATTTTACTCTTAAATTCTTATTGTTTGTAAATGTTATCTTTGAATTTCCCCAATATATTATTATCATTAAGTACCCGTTCGCCCATACAATTTAAATTTAATTTTCACAATAATGCTCAATGCCTTTATATGTTAAATTAACGCTCATTTGAATAACGGGTGTGATGTATTGGGCATTGGTAATTTGTCAACAACAAATATTATAGTTTGACATTATAAGAACCACTGTGCCAACCATGTATGTCTTAGGTGATATTTCAACCAGGAAAAGAATTTATGTTATGTAATTTTAAATGCTAGCAATTAATGAAAGAAAATTGTATTTTTATCGTCTGAATTTTTAAGTATATAGTATATTGCATTCGAACAGATGAACTTGAAGATTAAGTAATCTTCTTTTAAATAGATTTAAATTTTTCGAATATCATACGCACATGATCATACTTGATCATGATATGCTACTGTTTCTTGCAAGAAAAATTTGTATTTTTAGAAAGTAATAACAGAAAAGCCGAATTATCGTGAAAGTATGCATTTTTTGAACCATTAAACGCATTTATTTAGTAGTACATCCATAATGGTATTATTATTTGAATAAAATGTATTGCCGATTGCACCAATTGAAGATACAAGTCAAATTAGGGAATTATATAAAAGTGAAATTAAAACAGAAAATTTCAAACATAATAGCAAAAACGTGTGATTAAATGAGAAAGAAAACAAAGACCTAAATTACATTTTTACCTTTAAAAATAACAAGCAAAAAATAACATAATTTTATTCCAACTAAAATCATTAACACCGGAAGAAATTAGAAATTTAAAATTTTATTTCTACATAAAATTATGTACCTATAACAACACTTGTTATACTCAAAATGAAAATCTTATTCGGTATTTTAATTTGTGGACTTGATCCAAATTTTATCCCTAATTATCGACAAAGTTCATTGACTTATATATACCAAACACAACGCTATACTTGCAATTGTATTATCTTTTATTGAAAGTTTCTAAGTAAATTTGCTTCTTACTTGTTAATATTTAATTTAACTTCAGACAACTTGACATAGTTTATAGTGAGTATACCGTTCCACATAGGTAATATATTACAACTTCTGTTATTTGCCTGGCATTGAATACATTTTAAATTTTGGTTTTATTCTATTAACTAATTTTTACAATAATTGTGTTTCTTTAATTTAGTTGTTGACATGTTTTGATCGTTCTTGGCCAAAACTAAAATACCAAATTGCATTAATGTCCGAAAATACACAAATTTAATAAATACTGAAAATTATGATGGTAAAAGTGGTAGTTCGGAGTTTAAAAAAATATCATTGTTGTTTTTCCTTCATGAATCTAGTCTCAGGTTGTTTGCTGGATATCTAAAGATTAAAACAAAGCAATCCATTTTCGAGATTCGCAAGAGATTTTCTTAATATTTAATCTTGTACAGAAAGATAGCAAATAATTTGAGATTTTTCTTGGAAAAAGTAACAAAGTAGAAAAAAAGCTAATTTATAGTATTCAAATTTTCCTGAATTTCCTCAGATTTTTCCAACGATTCCCCCTCAAAAATGTTCTTCTCTATCTTATCGTAGCCAACGGCAGTAATGAAGTCTTAACTACCTCGTTATGCAATACACTATTTTAGATGAGCCCAAATATTACATTATTTATAAAGATTAAAGCAATAACCAGGAACTTCAAACCTAGGAATTGGGTTGTAAAGGACGAGAACAATGATATGGTAACAAATTTTAGTGACGTTCTTGAAACTTGGCGCCAGTACTGTGAGAAACTCTACTCCGATAGAGGATATGACGACGCGGATGATATCACAGATTACATCTGTGAACCAGAAATATTGTTGACTGAAGTGCGGCATGCTATCTCTAGGTTGGCTCTGAATAAGTATCCTGGTCTAGACCTGATTGATGCTGAAATTATCAAAATTCTGCCCGATAACGGTATCAAGATGATACACAAGATATGCAATTGTATTTGGAAGACAACTATATGGCCTAAAGATTGGACCACCTCAATAACCATTCCTCTTCACAAAAAGGGCTCTACCAGTGATTGTGACAACTTTCGCCTTCTTGCTGTTGTTACACACGCAAGTAAAATAATGCTATACATCATTTTGTCTAGACTTCAACCGTATATCTCCGACCAAATAGCACCTGAACAGGCGGGTTTTGTCAAAGGAAGAGGTACTCGCGATCAGATCCTCAACACCAGACAATTAATCGAAAAGACTAGAGAATACTATATCCCAATGTACCTATGCTTTGTTGACTATCAAAAAGCTTTCGATAACGTTAGTTGGCACTTGCTATGGCCCATAATGATCAATATGGGTGTACCCCATCATATTGTCGCGGTGATAAAGAACCTATACTATGACTACATCTCGGTTGTGCGACTGGAGGAATCCTGTTCTCGGGACTATAGAATTCAGAAAGGGGTCAGGCAGGGTTGTGTTTTGTCCCCTCAGCTTTTTAACCTGTATACCGAGTATATAATGAGAATAGTACTGGATGGATGGGGGGGGGGGGGTATTGCGATTGGGGGAGTAAAGATTTCCAATCTGCGCTATGCTGATGATACGATGATTATTGCCAACAGTGAGCAGGAGCTCCTGACCATCATGCAAAGACTGGAAATCATCAGCCAAGAACACGGTCTATATATAAACCAAAGCAAGACTAAGATAATGATTGTCGACAGAGCCAACCAAAACCAACAACAAATACGCCAAATAGGCAACTACGAGGTTGTCGACAAGTTTGTCTACCTTGGTGCTGTCATTACCAACTCTGGAGGATGCGAAGACGAGATTCTCATAAGAATCCAGCTTGGAAGGTATCTCTGTGTTAAGATACGCATGCGAGACTTGGACTGTTCGTGCTGCAGACCGGCAACGTATCGATGCCTTCGAGATGTGGTGTTGGCGGAAAATGCTTGGAGTCTCTTGGACTGAACACAGAACCAACGTGTCCGTACTAGCAGAGGTAAAAATTAGACAGCGGTTGTCCACAATTCTCTATGGCACCATACTTAGATTCTTTGGCCACATTACTCGAAGCGACAAATTAGAAAAACTGATGGTGCAGGGAAAGCCTGATGGCAAAAGGAGGCGTGGTAGATCTCCTAAACGTTGAAATGCTCCTGGACACATATGTTGAGCATGCCGTTCGATCTACTTACGATAGAGAAGGATGGCGCGAGACGATACGGCAGGCTGCGGCTCGTTTGGACACTTGACGTAGTCACTACGCGTCTGTTAAGACGGATAGACTGGAGGAGGAGGAGGAAATATTACATCATGCTGAGCATCAAACAATTTTTCAATTTTATCATAAATTTCGATAAAATTCAAAGAACAAAATACACTACTTTATAGTATGTACGAGTATGTAAACAAACTAACTACCCTACGTGTCTAGCTATGAGAATTCAGCTCTAGGCTCGCAGTGATAGTGTTAGTTCCCTGTAATCGATTATGTGAAGGGGTGAGCAGAGACAGAACTTCAGAAGACAGTTGCATGTTGGACTCAAATATTCTTACAATTCAATAGAAAGAAATTAATCCATAAAAATGCCTAGTCGAGCTTTTGAAGCTGGAGAAAATGGCATCACTTTGCTAAAATTAATACCTGTGGTGCATTCTAACTAACCTATAAAGAGCATTCGACGAAACCCTGAGATACGGAATAATTTTTGTAGTTCATAAAATCACTAAAAAATAAGCCTTTGTAAATGTATTCCATGCTGTTTGAGTTACGTCTCGTTAATCTATCATGCGCATCAGTTATCATTTACACGTTCCGTGTAAATATTACTCCCCATTTACTACTTACAAATTGAATCTTTAAAATTTATTGAGGTCTTAAAACATAGAGCGCAACAAGAGGGCATCGGGCGGTGAAAATGATACTGTGAAAATGATGACTGGATTTTTCAAATTCAAACATTCCATCTAGTGCTATCTACCAAACTTGATTAATAAAAGGGCATTGCAAAAATATTTCAACATGGTAGCAAAGTTCAAGGTTACAATATCAACATAATTAGCATAGAAAGTGTTGCATTAGGTTTTACTCAAAACGACGATAGTACGCCTGATCAACCAGAAAATAATGCAGCAATTACTAAGCAATAGTAGCAAGCATTAAAGGAACCAACAAAAAAATTGTGTAATAAGATATTTTGGCAGCAACATAGAACCAAATAGCTAAAGTTGAAATCCTAGAAGCAGATAGGTCTAAAATCGAGGCGTTTTTCGATGGAGAAGGATTTTGTTGAAATATTTGTAGTAATAGAAATTTCGAAATTTTTGCTAATATTTTCATTAATTTAAAAAATTTACTTATTTTATCCCGGATTTTTCCAGAATATTATGGTGGAAGTCTGAACTAAATGCCATTGGATTAACTATAAACCATTTCATTACTTTGACAGATCCAAATCTGCAAATCCTTTGATTTTTTGGATAAACCTAGGGTTTTTGTGTTATATGATGATTGCGCAAAGGATTTATCCACAATAGGTATAGCAAGATTTTAAATAAAGTGAAAGTAATTTATGCCAATAATCACAATATACTAATCATTTTAATCATCAGTATATAATGCATTTTTAGGATGAACTCTTATTTTCTTATAAGTAGGTAATATAAGATTAACATTGTTTTAATCAAATCGCATTCGTTCAATCCTTATCGTATTCTATATTAGAGAAGAACCATATTCAAACATTTTTCCACAATATTGAGTGTCAAGGCAACCGAGGTCTACGACCTTCGCAAACGTATTTTTCGATATGTGACTGTAATCATAAATTACTACACTGTTAACCGAATAATCTTCTCACTTATGTAATACCAATTATTCGCTAAAAATTAGATCCCATAATAACTTAACCATGGTGATTAACGTGAAGGCTCATGTGCTTATACTTCAATTACCAAATTATATAAATTTGATTTATGGAAAAAGAGGATGTAAAACTTTGGGGCTTGTTTCGTGATTTCTGTCGCCCGCCTCTAACAAATTTTTCGACCGCTCCTTAAGGAATTTTTTTAATTATTTAAATCGGTAGGTGTTCCTTTGCGTTAGTATGTCGATGTTGTCTTTATTTTCTGTTTCTATTAACTTGACTATTTTTGTGTTTGTATAAAAATTACAAAATGGCAACAAACAAGTTGAAACAAATTAAAATTATAATGAGTGAATATTTTCGAATTGGTTTTATTCAAATCCAAATCGGATAAAACTTAATAATTTTATTTGACTTATTTTTTTTTTCCTGTAAAATAAAAGTTTTCTTATAAATTAGCTGAGTTAGGAAAAATATAGCATTGGATTCTTTAAAATTTCTTACACGTGTGGTACAAAATTAATTGAAGTTAAATGGTTTTTTACTAGTACGGAAATTGTTATTGTATATAGTGGTTACCATCAAAATACCGTTCAACCTATATAAAATGGCATCTACTTATTGTTAAATCGTTTAACTAAGCGACTTTGAATGTAATTATCAATGAAGTTTTGGAGGAGCGTTTTAATGACTGATTGTATACATACATACAATTTTGGCCGCCAAATTCTTTTCTCCATAGGCCATACATGGAATGAATTGACCGTATGAATAGTATTGATAGCACAGTGGGGAAATTTTGGATGCAATTTTATAGGCTACAATAGAAAAGCTTTAGAATGACGACAAACAAATACCTACCTTTCTTTTAAAAAAGTTGTAATTAATAATGTCACCACGTATGTTCATTTAAAAGTGGAATATTTAATTTGTGATTATTTTTATAAATAAACTAAATATTATATTAGTCCAAATTTTGATTTATTTATTTAGTAAAACAATTTGAACTACAATATTTAGTTTATTTATAAAAATATTTATGAATAATTTTTACAACATCACGGCTAAACAAACAGAATATATTTAATTTGTATTTAAAACTTTTCATAACTAAAATATAAGAATTTCGAAGTTAAGAAGATATTTGAAGATCAACTACTAATTTGTAATTAGTTATATTTTATCTTTTATATTTTCTTATTCAATTTTCTTTTTCAATAAGTGTTAGTCACTTGTACTTTATTAATTTGAACAAAATATTAAAAGTTGTTAAAGTAAAACAAGTTTGTTGACTTATATCAATAAAAATCTTGTTTTCGAATACTGACAACCGTTAAATAAGCAACACTTAAATCCTTTGCTAGAAATTACTAGTAAAAAAAGTTATAATTAAACAATCGGCAAGCAAAACTGTAAAGCAACTACTGTTAGACTTTTTAAATTTTGCAAATGCTATTGTTCGAATCTGTAGGTATAAATATGTTTCTCAATTTTTTTCTTACCAATTAATCAACAAATTCAATTTGTAAAAAATACTTAGACAAATTTGATTTGTTTTATATTAGTATAGTGGACTATAATTGAAAGAAAATTGGTAAAACTTGAAGCCTTGAGAGTTGACAGAAATATTTAATTATGACCACGAAGGGCGATTATTCTTGAAAATCTCCTTTATTATATTAAATGCATTTATCATCATGTTTATTAATTATTACTTTTTTTTCAGGCTCATGGATTAATCTTCCAAGATGGTTATCGTAACTCGGGTATGTTAATATTTTATTAATCTAGTAATTTATTCTAATATTAATTGGGAGTTGAATTAACTGGGAAAAAGGTTTAACCCAAATAATTTTTTAGCAGTGTGCCAAACTCAGCTTAGCTGATTATGTCACTCTAAAAGATGGTTTTTGAAACCTGTTCTTCCTTTAATAAATCCAGGTGAATAAATACTTTAAATGGTTAGGTCAATGAATCAAAATTTTCGCATAATTTTTGTTTCTTATTGCCAAGTTCAGACGCTTGCATAATATTGTAAAATTTCCGTTAACAATAAATTGGTGATAAATTATAATTTACATAATATTATAAATATTAATATGTTGTACAAACCTATAAAAAATTGTATATAGGGAAATGCGGGTAATACATACCAATAATTTATGCAATGATTTTTCTAAGTACTATAATATTCTTTTCGAGAAATATTTACAGTAAAATTATTATTGTATACAAATTTAGAAATATGCATAATTGTCAGTAAGTAAACATATAATTAAGCAATTCCGAATACATAGTAAATTGTAGGGTTAACCCAATGGGGCGTGAATAACACTATAATCATTGCTACTACTACGTTTACCATAATCTATGCATTTAATGTGATTGGAACTGGAAGTATACAAATAAAACCATTTTATTTCTTATGTTTTAATTTACATGTTATACGAACGCTTTTTCAGTTATGCGAATTCTGTAAATATTATTTTGCATATCGGTGCTAAAATATTTATGTGGGTCATTAAGTTTTTTAATAAAATTTTAATATAACCCAAAGATCAAACGGATATTATAAAACTATCAAATGTAAAATAATGTAGAAAAGTATTTCGTTTATTCCTTTTTCAAATTACCAACTTTACAGTTGACAACCCTGTTTTCAAACGTTCGAAACTTGGTTTGTCATATAGGTCTAAATTTCATAAAGCCAACTTATTTATACTTAGTATATCAAAGGCAACAACTTGTATTTACATATCAAGTATTAGGATATTCGGTTGACCGTTCTAGAGATCAACAGTTTAACTGCACAGATAACTTTAACTCAGGTCCAAAGATAAATTTCAAAAAGTCTAATGCGTCGTTGGAAGGAAAGTAGGTACAAGAATTTATTATAAAATATTAATTAATCATTTACTCCGTCATTTACCTACTGAATGGTTCGATATATTGAGATAAACATTGCATAAATCACATTAGCATTATCAATTAATGAAGATCAAACCTTCTACATTTTTCTAATTTTAATACGACAAAAATCTTTTTTTTATAGATATAATAATAAATTTCACGTTATCTTGTGCGTCACCATGTAGTAATTATTACAAAGTATGTTCCACACTTACAAGGACGGAATCGTTATCATAGTACTAAGGTTAATAAATTCTAAATGCTTTTGCCAATATACAATATAATTTTCATCAAAAATGAACCTTTGCATGGGCGTTTATAGGATTTGTCTAGTGGAAGAAGGGGGGAAAATTTAAAAATTATTCTATCAATAGTTTTTTTATTGTAACTATAATAAATTAGTATGCATAGGTACAACATATCAACGATCGAAACAAAATTAAATATGATAATCAGAAAGTTTTATGATGTGATCTGATGACTAAAATGTGCACCGAAACGCCCATCAGTATTCTCCATTCAATAAGTGATTAAATTTTTTTTTTCGAACGCCTATAAAATTCTTCTACGAACAGTTATTTTATACTGGAGTTAGGATAATCTTTCATTTTAATTCTTAAATCGGTGTGTACAAACAGTCTATTAACTATTATCATTTTTCATACTATATACATTCAAATTGACTTGATTAGTTTCTTTTGAATACTTTCTTCAAATTTTAATTTTTAAAATAAATTTCAATAGCTTTTCCATTTTTTTGATACAATGCCAATGGTTATGATAGGATACTATATAATCCTTTGCTGGTATAGAGATATTTAATATATCAATACCTATAATAATAAATTATATACTTCTATTTCTCAAGATAAATGTTGGCTTTTTAGTGAGCATAGCAAAGGTTTCTTTCTTGTTTACAGTTTACTATTGAGAAATAGAACAAAAACTGAACTCTGCAATTAATAATTATTGTTTATAACTTTTAATCCATAGATATGATACCGCAAAATGGGGTTAATTTGACAAAAAAAAGTCGAAAAACGTTAATATTCAGTCCTGAATATTAATATAATATAAATAGGTCAGAAGGCCTGACGGACGCCCCGATCTCCTGGTGTATGAATAGTGTAGAAAGTGGAACTCGATTTCCTAACTGTATGGCCTTTCAGTCTTCCATAACATCTAAAAAATTTTAGCTTGATAACTTAAAATGAATCAAGACAGACAGATAGCCCAGATTGGCGATCTAAAATAAAATTATGAAAAAAACGGACTTGCTTAAAAAGGAAAAAACTAATAACTTATTATGCTGAATAGCATAGTTGGGAACATACCAAGAGAGAAAGACGCGGCTTTCGTGTATATTCTTCTATGCCTGTCAGTGTTAGGTGTCACTTCGAATGCATCAGTTTTTTTCGGCGCAAGATCGGGGTCGGTTCAACCATTTTCAGCAAAATCACTGTTTATAACAATAATTTGAACTGAGCGTATTTGGCAGTATTCCTTAGACTACTAATGGATAAGATTATAGTGGCATTATCAGCAATAAAAAAAATATCTGGAGGCAAACCCCAATCACTCTTGGCAGTGTCTTAAAAAAGACTGTAAAATTTAGAAAATACTGTCATCTATATCTCAAAAACGGTACGACAAAATAGAAAAATGTTTTATAAACAAAAATGTAGGGAATAAAATTTAAAAAGGAAATCTTTATTTATTTTTCTATTTCATTGTAACGTTTCTGAGATACAGAAAAAAGCGATTTTTATGTGTCATAAAAAGTCTTCAAAAGGTACAATTTACATTGTGCACATAGGAGTGTATGAATATGACTGGAAATGACTGTATGTATGTATGTTGACATAAACAAACTTATAGAAATACAAATCCCTAATAGAATCGTATTTCACATATTATAACGTGATTGTATAAGTTTTACATAAACTATAGGGTGAAGTAGTAGCTCCCACGATTAGTACAGTATTTGAATTATATAAAATAAAAACCGAATTGAGGTTTAGAATACAGTAGAATCCCTCTATAACGAGAACTCAAGGGACCAGTCTATTTACTCGTTATAACAGATTTACGCTATAAACAGTCAATATAGTACTATGTATAAAAAAGGCAAAGGACCAAACGTTTACTCGTTATAGCCGATTTTTCGTTATAACCAGAACTCGTTATAGAGGGGTTTTACTGTATATGAAATCTAGTCTGTGGATTTTTTTTCTGTTTAGAGGTCTTTTTTATTGTTTAACTTTTAGGTTGGGGGTTTTTTAAATTTGTTATTTTATTTTTAGAAATTAATAGCATATTATGTGCGATTCTTCAAAGAATAGGTTAATTTTATCGGTGGTGCTATTTATTGATCTCTAGACGTGTATGGACAAAACCACTATAATATACTACTAGCAACCTGTAAGTTGATATACCGTTTTAGAGCTATTTTGTATCGCAAAAGTTGCTTCTTTGTGGGCAACTTATGAGCATAAAATTAGTATTTCAGCAATAATCTAATTATATTTTAATGCTATCTTAATCAGATGGTAATAAAATAATTTAATAATGGCCATTATAAAAGTGAATGGAAATACCATTCACAATTGTTTTAAATTTTTGAATAGCCTTCAGAGAGTCAATGCAAAGAAATTTAATACCCAACTAATAGTCTGAAATTTCTTTTTATCAAATCGAAGACATTGTTTAAATTACAACTACTTAGTACATTATCTGCGAGATTATGTATGTATAACAATCTTTAAATTAAATAAACTTTCTTCAATTGAATTACTTATCTTGACATTTTTATTATTCTGATAATAATTCGTGTCGGGTAAACTGGACAATTATTGGTTATTGGACAGTTAAACAAAACCTTGTAGAAAATCATCTATAACTTACACAATTTTTATGAATGAAAAGGGAAAGGATATTTCTCTTAGTCCTATTATAATACATAATATTAAATTTTATTTTAAAAAATAATAAAAAGAAATATTCATAAAAGTACAGTTATCGGCCAGTGTTGTTTTTGACTTCATACCATTATACCACAAGTATAACACAACCTCCAATAAAATTTAGTAAAACTTGAATATTTTAGGTTGAAACGATTAGTGGCCAATAACTGTACCGTTTATTCTACCCCGCTTGAAAACAATAACTAATTTTATATCATGTCATCTGTCATGCAGATGGTTTATTTTCGAAATATTTTTGGTTCGGTCTGAATACTTTTTCGTGGAAATATCAATTTTTCTGCTTAAATCGATTTAACGTTGTTTTTTGACAATTATTCTAAAATGAATTTGAATTTAAGTTTGATCATTATAAATAATGTTTTAAATTTTGGACCTTGGTGCTAATCTTCTTTCAGCTTCTTATCTAACAGTTGCTACTTTATCTTTATTAAATTTCTTTGCATGGGCTCTGACATATTTCCTATCGGTAATTCTGGTAGCCGTTGAGGATTCATTAGACTAACCTTGAGTTGTTTAGTGGACACTTAATTGTCGATGGTCTGCACTATCTATCACTAATTGAATCGAATTTTATCTATAGTTTAATTTTACCGATGTAGATACCTATTTAAGACATTGAATGCATAGGAAATGGCCATCAACCGAAAATTCTTTCCTGTCTCAATAATTTGATCCCCTTCGAACCGTATGTATAGAACCAAATAGAACTTAAAGGCATTTTCTCTGATGCCATATTAAAAATGAATTTAATTTTTGAAATTGCTTTTCAATTGATGAAACACGATAATTTTTAAGAATTATATAGTAATTATATTAATGTCATAACATATTAAAATAAATTGTACGATTTCTTTATTTCTATTGTATTTACTGCATGTTTCCAAATTTTTAAAATAATAAAGAAAATTATTGTGTTTGATGGCAATGTCGCCATTTGTGTGACAAGTTCAAAGTTGTCACTGAAAACACTATGAAACTGCGACATTGAAACTATCTTCAACTGTTAAAAGCCGAATTTGAGTGGAAATTACTATTTATTTTGGAAGTTACGATGTTCTTTTATTTATGTTACCACATAATTTGTGTAGTTAATTTTGCTAATTGACTATGTAAACATCTAACTGTACTATGCTGTACCACGTAAAAATTTTCTTAAACTTTGATATTGTAGAACTAGCCTCGGTATTGTTCCGCCGAAGCGGTCAATGAGCACACATACCTGCCAGTTTATCGGACGCAGGAAGCAAGTCGCCACGGTTAGTGGCTTGGGTACAATCGGATCGTCAGTAAATTTTCTATAATCTCGCTCAGTTTTTCAAACACAACACCATCTCACTTTTGCCTGTTGTTTAGAACCGGATATCCGTATTTGGGTGACCACACGTAATAAATTTCATATAGTACTTACCTATTGGGAAATTGGGGAGCCATAATACGATCATTCATAATATCTCTTAGTTGATTGTATACTAGCCCATAAAAACTTGGACGTTTCGTCAGCCATAAGCAAGGTTGAATCGAATTTCGATTGAAATTCCATCTTATTAATTTATCAGACGACTTTATCTCTCAACTTCACGGTTGTATTGTTCAAATTTTGCAAATAGTTGAACCTGCAGCAATTCCATTATGCGGTACAAAGAAACAACTTTATTGGATGCTTTAAATTTCAAGGTTGATTAGCGTCTGAATTTCTTTTATTTAACATTATTTTTTACCTAATCTTCTTGTTAGCTTAAGTAGTTCGTTTTTAAATCAATAGATATGTTTAATATTGATTATCATTTTCAATTCTTCCTCGTCTGCAGGTTTAGAAATGGTGAAAGATCGAGATAAGAATTTTAAGAATATAAACAATAATCAATTACTGCTATGTCTATATTATTCAAAAATGATATATAATTTGAGTGTGTATAGGAATGTAACTTATACATATTTATCAGTTTCCCTGAGGTTAATAACTTAACACTGCACTTGTTCTGCTTCATTATGGTTTTATCCATGGACAAATGTACGAATACGAATATGGCAATTTTCTAACATTTCAAATTCATATTTCACTTACAATGAAATATTCCATAATATTATGTAAACTATAACGTGTGAGCTAATAAGTTGTTTTCACACATTTCACTAAATATTACAAAATAGATAAGATAAAAGATTCATTAATGAAATTCAATTTAGTCTACTTTTTTATGAATGCTAACAAACTTTTAAAAAAAATTGTTATTGTGCAAATTGGAAGCAATGTTCCGCTACATCGGGCAAAGATGAATTGGTTTGACCATAAAGTAAACCAGGCAATCTTTAAGTTTCAAAGCAAAATAAAAACTTCATTGTATTTTATTTCTCTTATAGGGTGATTACATCTGGATTGAACCAGTTTCGGGTGGCGAATTTGATGTGGCAATTGGAGCCAGAGTAATTACTGCAGAAGGCCGAAGAATTGCAGTACGAGATGACGACGCCAACGAACACTGGCTCTCTCCAGAGCGTCGGATTAAGGCAATGCATACCACATCCATCCAGGGTGTGGAAGACATGATAGGATTAGGCGATTTACACGAAGCTGGTATTCTTAGAAATCTTCTCATCAGATACAATGATAATCTTATATACGTAAGTAAATTATTTCTTCGCCCAGCAATATATACTTATTAGTGAGAATATCTTTTTAGACTTACACTGGATCAATTTTGGTGGCCGTTAATCCTTATCAAATTCTTCCAATTTATACTGCCGAACAAATTAAATTATACAAAGAACGGAAAATTGGTGAACTTCCTCCTCACATTTTTGCAATTGGTGACAACTCGTACGGCAATATGCGTCGGTATGCTCAAGATCAATGTATAGTAATATCCGGTGAGTCGGGTGCCGGAAAAACCGAAAGTACGAAATTAATTTTACAATACTTGGCTGCCATAAGTGGAAAACATTCGTGGATCGAACAACAAATTTTAGAAGCAAATCCTATTTTAGAAGCGTTTGGTAATGCGAAAACGGTCAGAAATGATAACAGCTCTCGATTTGGAAAATATATAGATATACATTTTAACAAGGATGGCGTTATAGAGGGAGCTAAAATTGAACAATATTTGCTAGAAAAAAGTAGAATTGTTAATCAAAATCCAGACGAGCGCAATTATCATGTATTTTATTGTGTTCTTGCTGGCCTAAGTAAAGAGGATAAGAAAAAGCTGGAACTCACCGATGCAAGCCAGTATCGATATTTGACGGGCGTAAGTAGATTTTTAAATTTGTTTAAACCTAATTAACGAATTCTTGTTTTTTCTAGGGAGGATGTATAACATGCGAAGGGAGAGACGATGCAGCCGAGTTTGCAGATATACGAAGTGCAATGAAAGTATTACTATTTTCCGACTTAGAAATATGGGACATTTTGAAACTTTTAGCCGCATTATTACATACCGGAAACATAAAATATAAAGCTACAGTTGTAGAAAATTTAGATGCAACAGAAATACCTGATACCACTAACGTAAGTCGAGTAGCTAATTTATTAGCAGTGCCTTTACAACCGTTAATAGATGCTTTAACTAGAAAAACTTTATTTGCTCATGGTGAAACGGTCGTTTCTACTTTATCGAGAGAACAAAGTATTGACGTGAGAGACGCTTTTGTGAAAGGAATATACGGAAGGATGTTTATTTTAATAGTAAAAAAAATCAACAATGCAATTTACAGACCTAAAGAAAAACAACGAACTGCTATAGGCGTATTAGATATTTTTGGATTTGAAAATTTTAACCACAACAGTTTTGAGCAATTTTGTATCAATTATGCAAACGAAAATCTCCAACAATTTTTTGTCCGGCATATATTTAAACTAGAACAAGAAGAATACAATATCGAAGGTATCAATTGGCAACATATCGAATTTGTTGACAACCAAGATGCTTTGGACATGATAGCAATTAAACAGCTTAATATTATGGCTTTAATCGATGAAGAGAGCAAATTTCCCAAAGGAACGGATCAAACATTGTTGGCAAAATTACATAAAACACACGGAAACAACAAAAACTATTTAAAACCTAAATCCGATATTAATACAAGTTTTGGTTTAAATCATTTTGCTGGCGTAGTTTTCTACGACACCAGATGCTTCTTAGAAAAAAACAGAGATACTTTTAGTGCGGACTTGTTGCAATTAATTGCGATCTCAAATAATCGTTTCTTGCAACAAATTTTTGCCAACGATATTGGAATGGGTTCGGAAACGCGGAAGAGAGCGCCAACTTTATCGACGCAATTTAAAAAGAGTTTAGATTCGTTAATGAAAACTTTATCTAATAGTCAACCATTCTTTATACGTTGCATAAAACCCAACGAATTAAAAAAACCCAATATGTTTGATCGCGAATTGTGCTGCAGGCAACTGAGATATTCTGGAATGATGGAAACCATTAGGATCCGACGTGCTGGTTATCCAATAAGACATCATTTTAACGAATTTGTAGAGAGGTATCGCTTTTTAATATCGGGAATTCCCCCTGCGCATCGCGCCGATTGTCGAGCGGCAACATCCAAAATTTGTGCGACGGTGCTCGGAAAATCGGATTATCAGTTGGGCCATACGAAAGTATTTCTCAAAGATGCACATGATTTATTTTTAGAACAAGAACGAGACCGGGTTTTGACGAAAAAAATATTAATTTTACAAAAATCGATTCGCGGTTGGGTGTATCGCCGCAGATTTTTACGACTGAAAGCCGCTACTATGATAGTTCAGAAATATTGGAAAGGATACATTCAGCGTCAAAGATACAAGAAAATGCGAGTTGGTTACATGCGATTACAAGCGTTGATTCGTGCTCGCGTATTGTCTCACCGATTTAGGCACTTGAGAGGTCACATCGTCGGACTTCAAGCACACGCTCGTGGTTATTTGGTACGAAGAGAATATGGACATAAAATGTGGGCGATTATTAAAATACAATCGCACGTACGTCGTATGATTGCTCAAAGGAGATTTAGAAAAATTAAATTGGAACGTCGAAGTCACGTGGAAGCCTTAAAATTACGCAAAAAAGAAGAGAGGGAACTAAAGGATGCGGGAAATAAACGAGCAAAGGAAATTGCCGAACAAAATTATAGGTAAGTTGGGAAAATAACCTATATTTTATCGCTAACGTTTTGTTTGAAACAGAGAGAGAATGTACGAATTGGAGCGTAAAGAAATGGAATTGGAAATAGAAGATAGGAGAAGAGTGGAGGTTAAAAAGAATCTCATTAACGATGCAGCAAGGAAAGCGGACGAACCCGTGGATGATTCCAAATTAGTCGAAGCCATGTTTGATTTTCTTCCCGATAGTTCTAGTGAAGCACCCACGCCCGGACGTGAAACGTCCGTTTTTAATGATCTTCCATCGCAACCTGCTGAATCTGAAATCATAAGTCCCATGCAAAACATTTCTGAAGACGAAGAAGATTTATCCGAATATAAATTTCAAAAGTTTGCCGCTACATACTTTCAAGGAAATGTTGGTCACCAGTACTCTAGGAAGCCTCTCAAACATTCTCTATTGCCATTACACACCCAAGGAGATCAATTGGTGAGTATTCTTATTGTGATCATTTTTTGCTTCCAGAGAAATAACTGAATTTTTTCAGGCTGCTCAAGCTTTATGGATCACCATCTTACGCTTTACCGGCGATTTACCAGAACCTCGGTATCACTCCATGGATAGAGACACCACATCGGTGATGTCTAAAGTTACTGCAACATTGGGACGCAATTTTATACGTAGTAAAGAATTTCAAGAAGCACAACTCATGGGAATGGAACCAGAATCTTACCTAAAACAAAAACCCAGATCAATTCGTAATAAATTAGTTTCATTAACATTAAAAAGAAAAAATAAGTTAGGTGATGATGTGCGCAGAAAATTACAGGACGAAGAATATACTGCCGATAGTTATCAGTCTTGGTTGGAGTCTCGTCCTACATCAAATCTAGAAAAATTACACTTCATCATTGGGCATGGAATTTTGCGTGCCGAATTGCGCGATGAAATTTATTGCCAAATCTGTAAGCAACTGTCAAATAATCCTTCCAAATCGTCTCACGCTCGCGGATGGATTTTGTTATCGCTTTGTGTTGGATGTTTTGCACCGTCCGAAAAATTTGTTAACTACTTACGCGCGTTTATCAGAGAAGGTCCGCCTGGCTATGCACCATATTGTGAAGATCGTCTAAAGCGAACATTTAACAATGGAACCAGGAATCAGCCGCCTAGTTGGTTGGAACTTCAAGCTACGAAATCTAAAAAGCCGATTATGTTGCCGATCACGTTTATGGACGGAAATACAAAGACTTTGCTTGCAGATTCTGCTACAACCGCGCGTGAATTATGCAATCAGTTATCCGATAAGATTGGTTTACGTGATCAATTTGGTTTTTCTCTTTACATAGCTTTATTTGATAAGGTTTCGTCGTTGGGAAGTGGAGGAGACCATGTCATGGATGCTATCTCGCAGTGCGAACAGTATGCTAAAGAACAAGGGGCTCAAGAGCGCAATGCTCCTTGGAGGCTATTTTTCCGTAAGGAAATATTTGCACCTTGGCATGAACCAACGGAAGATCAAGTGGCCACAAATCTAATTTATCAGCAGGTGGTCAGGGGTGTTAAGTTTGGAGAATACAGATGTGATAAGGAAGAAGATCTTGCCATGATTGCAGCGCAACAGTATTTTATTGAATTTGGATCTGACATGAATGTGGAAAGACTGTTAACACTACTTCCAAATTATATTCCGGATTACTGTTTAACCGGAATCGAAAAAGCTATTGATAGGTGGGGTTCTTTGGTTGTGCAAGCATATAAAAAAAGTTATTATTTAAAAGAGAAAGTTCAAGTATTAAGGGTTAAGGAGGACATAGTTAGTTATGCAAAATTCAAATGGCCATTATTGTTTTCGAGGTTCTATGAGGCTTACAGAAATTCAGGTCCAAATTTGCCTAAAAATGATGTCATTATTGCGGTAAATTGGACGGGCGTTTATGTCGTTGACGATCAAGAGCAAGTTTTATTAGAATTATCTTTTCCCGAGGTGACAACCGTATCCAGTCAAAAAACAAATAAAGTCTTCACGCAAACGTTTAGTCTTAATACAGTTCGAGGAGAAGAATTTACATTCCAAAGTCCAAATGCTGAGGATATCAGAGATTTGGTGGTTTACTTTTTGGAGGGATTAAAGAAACGTTCCAAGTTTGTTATTGCTTTACAAGATTATAAAGCGCCCGGAGAAGGTTCCAGTTTTTTGACATTCCTCAAGGGCGATTTAATAGTGTTAGAAGAAGACAGTACAGGCGAGACGGTTTTGAATTCTGGATGGTGTGTTGGAAGATGCGAAAGAACTACAGAGAAAGGAGATTTTCCAGCAGAGACTGTTTATGTTCTTCCTTGTATGTCGAAACCTCCTGCAGACACTTTGCAATTATTTGCAGTTGATGGTACGTAATTTCTGTTTAATTTTCAGACAAAACCTTGACGATTTTTTATTGTAGGTGCCGAACATGGTCGTAAATTAAGTCAGCATTCAATGAATGGTACTGATTCTCGCGATAGACCTCACACATTGGCGGAGTACGCAATGGATCACTTTAGACCACCACTTAAACGTACAATGTCGAAAACCTTAACTTTAACCTCGGTGCGAAGAAGTGTTGATGATTTATGGAGACATTCGCGCGACCCTTTAAAGCAACCTTTACTAAAAAAATTGTTAACAAAAGAAGAGCTTGCAGATGAAGCTTGTTTTTCATTTAGTGCAATATTAAAATATATGGGGGATTTACCTAGCAAACGACCGAGATTGGGAAACGAATACACCGACCACATTTTTGATGGACCATTAAAACACGAAATTTTAAGGGACGAAATTTATTGTCAAGTTATGAAACAATTAACAGATAACAGGAATCGATTGTCCGAAGAAAGAGGTTGGGAACTCATGTGGTTAGCCACCGGATTGTTTACCTGCTCGCAAAGTTTATTGAAAGAACTTACTCTGTTTTTGCGTACTCGAAGGCATCCAATTTCACAAGATTCATTACAAAGGCTTCAGAAAACTTTGAGGAATGGTCAGAGAAAGTATCCACCACATCAAGTTGAAGTTGAAGCGATTCAACATAAAACGACACAGATTTTCCACAAAGTGTATTTCCCAGATGATACGGACGAAGCGTTTGAAGTTGATTCTAGTACAAGAGCTAAAGATTTTTGTCAAAATATTAGTCAAAGGTTGAGTTTGCGTTCGAGTGAAGGTTTCAGTCTGTTTGTTAAAATTGCAGATAAGGTAAAAATTGTTGTCGTTACATTTATTTCAAATAACCGATTACATTTTTAGGTCATCTCGGTTCCGGAAGGAGATTTCTTCTTTGATTTTGTTCGTCATTTGACAGACTGGATTAGAAAAGCACGGCCAACTCGGGATGGAGTTACTCCGCAATTTTCGTATCAAGTGTTTTTCATGAAGAAGTTGTGGACAAATACGGTGCCGGGAAAAGATAGAAATGCGGATTTCATCTTCCATTTTCATCAAGAACTTCCAAAATTAATTAGAGGTTATCATAAGTGTTCTAAAGAAGAAGCTGCTAAATTGGCGGCCATAATTTACCGAGTTAGGTTTGGTGAAAGCAAACAAGAGTTACAAGCGATTCCGTAAGTTAAACTTTTTATAGTGAAACGTTTTATTCAAATTTGATTTTTAGGCAAATGTTAAGAGAGTTAATACCTTCCGATTTGGTGAAATTGCAAAATGCCAACGATTGGAAACGTCAAATTGTTGCTGCATATAATCAAGACGGTGGTATGAGTCCAGAAGATGCTAAGATAACGTTTTTGAAGGTCGTGTATCGTTGGCCAACATTTGGCTCAGCTTTCTTTGAAGTTAAACAAACTACAGATCCAAATTATCCTGAAATGTTGCTCATCGCGATTAATAAGCACGGAGTCAGCCTTATTCATCCCCATACTAAGGTACATTTTTAAATCATTATTTTCACAAATTGCGTAACAGTTATAGAAGGAACGAGGGGAAAATTACGGTGAAAGATTAGAAAGCAATTTTTCAACGGGATCTGCATTTGTACATTAAAATAATTCTGTGTTGATTTCTCAATAATTGATCATTCAATTCAATTCTCTGTTGATGTTTGAATAAATTTAATCATAAAACCTTCCGATATTCAAAAGTGATTACAAAACAGAATGCAAATCAATTATTTTTTTATTGGCTGATTATTTAAAATGACACTTCTAATTAGGTACTAAAAAACGTATTTTAATAGTCACACTACAGCAATAAAAAACATTGTACAAATTTTAATTAACACTTACACGCAAATAAATTGTAATCTATTTATAAACATTTGAGTGCTAGGTTAGTAAGGAATTCATTAAAATCAAGTAATTTGAAATATTTTAATAATAACAGGATGCAACATAATCAAATCAATTAATTTTTTTATTGCAAGCGTGAGAAAGTACACTCATTGTGTTATTTTTTTGTAAATATTTAATTAAAATGCAGAAACTGTTTTTGAATATTGGATTTTCGTTACAGGAGATACTGGTTACTCATCCGTTCACAAGAATATCCAATTGGTCTTCAGGCAACACTTATTTTCATATGACTATTGGTAATTTAGTGAGAGGTTCGAAATTGTTATGTGAAACTTCATTAGGATACAAAATGGATGACTTGTTAACGTCATACATTTCTCTTATGCTCACAAATATGAATAAACAAAGAAGTTTAAGAATTAAATAGTAGTCGTGGTAAATTTCTGAATATTTGCTCGATTTATTCCAGTTTGCTTAGCATATTGTATTATTTTTATAAATTTGTAAAATATAAGATTTACATGGGACCCTGCAAGGTTGCCTGGTTTAATAATGTTTAATCAAAACATATTTTTTATTGATCTGTATAGAAATAAGACTCCGTCCATTTTTAAAAGGAAGAACACATTTTATAATAATTATACATACACTTATACATAGCATAGGTTAAATACTTAAGAATTTTATATAATTTATTCAAAATAAGATTAAAAATTTTATTTACACTTATAATTTATTTATGCACTGGAATATCCAATTCTACAACACGTTTTCTTATATTATCTGACATTCAATTTCATTTTTTTTTTTTTATAATAAATTTTGTGTATACATTTTTAAACAATATTTTTGTTATTATACAAATATTGTACATAAATATTAAATAAATGACTAAGATGTACTTTTGTTTTTTAAATAAGCAAATTTAAAACACCAAAATTTTAAATCGGACAAAGACAATTAGGATTTCTTCGCATTTGTCATCCAATCACTTGGCCTTTGAAGCATCAATGTCAAAGAGCAGTCAGGCGCTCATGTAGGTATATTTTATTAATTAATAATTGTTATTGTAATATCTAAAACTCTTATATGTATGGGTAATTCCACTTCAAGCGGGACAGAATTTTTTTTAAATTTGACCTCGATGTCTCCAATTTTGCTATAATTTTTTTAATATACTGACCACATAAAAAAAATTTTCTTCAACATTCATTGTTTGGAAGTTACAAAGGGTTGAAGTTTTGCGAAATAAACCAAATATTGAAAATATGTTTCACACTTAAGGTTTCACATAAATAAATCGTATCTCCGGTACTATTTATCCTACAGGCTTCATTAAAGAATCATTTTGAAGCTATTTAATAAAGCTTTTGCTGCATATTTATTAAATTTAAAGATAACGAAAACTTCTAGTTTTTATAAGCAATTTTGTTATTTAGAAGTGATTTTCGGTATATACTTTTCTTTTTGAAAAAAATATGAGTTATATAGTTCTCTGTAACACTCAGGACTATAAAATTTCACGATGGAGATTTGATAGATACTATATCAAAACAGCGAATGATTTTGAAGAGACTGCGCGCTCGAGCGGAGCCTGTACACACATATCGACACTCCCAACGAAGAAGGACGTAACTCATTTTTACCTATTTTGCAGGAGAGCAATTTTAAAGTTTTGAAATGTACATACATGCATAGGAAATACAACTTTTCTTCGCTGATTATTTCTGGAATTATTGGTTGTAAGGTAACGTTTTTTTTACCAAATCAAAGGTTTTTTTCTCAGAATTACAGCAGTAGTCATAACTCAAATTACTAGTAACTCGAGTTACGTCCTTCTTCGTTGGGGGTGTCGATATAACATTAAAAATATTAAACACAATTATAGCAAATCAATTTATTTTATATTAGTAACAAATAAAACACGACATATTCAAAAATAATTAATTGTTATTATGTAAATATGAACACAGCTGAAATACTAATGTTGAATATAATCATTTTTACGCTATATAGTATATCAAAAATGCATTCGTTTTCTTTGATAATACTCATGCGTATGCATCTGAATGCATTGCGACAGGTGATTCTTGCAGGTGCAAATAAATTACACTCATTAAATTAAAGCTGTGAAGATACAAATTATTTTTTACAATACAATTTTGTATTTTCATTTATTCGGTGTTTATTGTGATAAGCAGTAGCTGGTTACTATATTCTTAATTATAAAATTAGTTGTGTTTGTCTATAGTACAAAAAAGTTATGTTGAATAAAAAAATTTTATTATCTCCAAGCGAAGGAAAAAATTTTAAGCCAAGTAAGTTTTTATTCAAAATTAAAAATTTATAGTAATTTTATATATTTTTATTAGATAATGAATCTCTTATGGTGTCGTGGGTAAATAGAGTACTCGAGGAAATGGATGATGGTGAAAATGATTGCTCAGCCTTTGAAGATTTTTTGGATGATGAAGAAATTTTGATGAATCGGGAAGAGTTTGAAATTAACTGGATAGCTATGAATAGAACACGACCAAATAAAAAAATTACCAGACACGTCAAAGAAAAAATTATGAAACACCAATTGGAATTACATATATATATAAGCAGGCAGTGTTTAATTTGCAAAAGCGAATAAATACAAAAGAAAATATTATTTTACAATTAAAGAATTTAATATATAAGTAATTTAAATAAAAATTACTGAATTATTTCTAGTGTTCTTTATTAAAAAAAAAATCTTAACAAGTTCTTAACATCATACAATTTATTTTACCCTATTTACCCAAGAATTATGGCTATTATCTAGACCTAACCACTTTACATATATTTTATTTTTCTGTCTTTTTGGAATCTTTTCCACTAAGTAAATATCATGATGTTTAACTTTTTGTAATTCTTGTTCATAAAATCCACCTTTAATTTCTTCATTCTTAATATCAGTAAGGTCCAGTATTTCAGTTGCTAGTTAAACTACGTTCAAGGATTAACCTACGTTTATGGCTACCTTATTGGTCAGATATCAATATAAACGGAGTTTAAACTCAGATCGTAGTTTAAACCACAACTGAAATACCGGCCCTAAGAAGATAAGTTCTTAGTAAAGTCACTTTAATTTTAGAAATTTTAAATATTTCGTTGGACCAGGATGGGGTGTATCCTTTCGAAAACGCATGTTGATATTTGCTTATTCTAAAACACTATCTCCGATTTTAAATTTGGGTTTTGTTGGATCCACAACTTTTGGATGATTGTAAACCGTCTTTAAAAGCAGTGGAACATGTTTTTTAAGTAACATTCATGGATTTTAATCCGGTTGTTGAATGTTTAGTTGAATTATATACATCCACCAGTTTTTGTAATATATCGATCCATCGATAGTTTCCGCGATAACTAAACTCCTTCCACATTAAATTTTTAAGAGTTCGATTAACTCTTTCTACTATCGAAGCTTTTTTAATGGAGTATGTACTATAGTGATTTATCTCATATTTCTTCATCAATTCTTGAAACTCCTTATTGTAAAATTCTTTCCGCAAATCTGTTTGCAAATTTTTAGGAATACTTTCTTTAAGAATCGCATTCATAGCAGCGGTTACCTCGCGTCCACTCTTGTTCTTTAAAGGTTTTGGGAACACATTAATGACGACCAACCTAAAATCCAGAATCTGGTGTATCTGAGAGAAAATCTGAAGAAATCCAAGAAAATCTCAAGAAATTTGTCATTTTCTTGACTTTTGTGTAAATAATTATTAAATTAAATTGTTTTCCCTGACTGAAAATTTAATTTGGCACTAAAAATCTTAAATTCCCTGACTTTTCCAGACGAGTGGGACTAAGAACCCTGTCTCAGGAAATCTAGAAAAGCCGTAAGAAATCTCAGAAAATTGAAAAAATAAAAAAAGCTTATTCTTAAAATTTTCTAATTTCTTGAGACTTCCTAGGATTTCCTTTACTTATACATAAGAGAGAATTCAGAAAAAATTGATGGACGAAGTCAAAGAGGCTTAAGGAAAGTAAATACATATTTTTACTTTATCATACAAAATATGAAAAAGTATTGTTATTATCGTGCAGAAAAAAAAATTGAGATTTTGATGAATTTAGGCATATTGGGGTTCCAGAAGAGGAAAATCATCATTTCCAAAAAACGTCTGTATGTGTGGGTGGAAGGGTGTGTGTATGTGGTCAAATTCTGTGTGCGCTCTACCTCAAAAAGTAATAGGAATTTTTTAACAAAATTTTGTATTTAGTACATATATATACTTAGAACTGATTAGATTTTGGTTAAAATCGGTACACGGAAAAGCAAAAAAAAAATATTTTGTAAACTAAAAAATAATTTTTTTATTTTTTTTCAAATTTTATTTTTTTATTAAATTTTTCTCTATAATGATATTAAAAAAGTCTTAATCAATAATCGTGTAAATATCTTATTTTAGTAAATATTCTTTTTCTAAAAAATCTAAATCTAAAAAAAAAATTTTGTTCTTATTTTTTAAATTTTATTTTTTTATTATGTTCTGCTCCATAATAATAATAAAAAAGTTTTAATCAATAATCGTGTAAATATCCTATTTCTTCATATTTTTGATATTTAAAAAAATTTTAAAAAAAAGTAAGATAAAGTTATGGGCATGGCCACATCCGATTTTTTTTATCTGCCTTTGCATTTAGAATACTAATTTTCTTATTTACTTTTAAATTTTTTAATAATTAATTTTAAAATTAAATAATAAACAAATGAACATACCCTGTCATTGTCTTACCCACGGAAAAAATTGCACAATAATTATAAAATATTTTTCGCTCAGCTCGAAGTTATAATTGAATACGTTTAATAATGAATTGCTCCCCGGGACGTTTAAATAGCTCGTGTTATCTTCCCTAACCATCTAAAGGTTTGCGTATTGAGTCTTATGTAAACACGAATCGCTTTGCATATGCCACCATTGCCTTAAGAGATGGCGTTGTGTAAGTATGTACACTTATCGAAGCTACGTAACTAGCATCTATTCCTGGCCTTGATAACGTGCAATCAGAACTTCTACAAACAAATACATAGGAAATTCCTTGTTCAAAATCTTGTTGTCTATTTTATCATTTATACATTATTATGTTTAAATCCATCGCTTCTGAGTTAATTATAAAAAAGCTAGAAAAATTAGTTTCAATGTGGTCAAGCAACCCTTCAGACAAAATTTGAAATATAATAAAATTAATTTGGGTAAACCGACAATAATTAAGAAAACCCACAAAATAAATAAATAAATAAACTAACAAGTAAATAAATAATAAATTCTACACCTGGGTTGGAAATTTAGCTAATTTATTAATTTTAAACTAGATTTTCGTGAAAACCCTCATAATTTTACTCAAGCAAGTAAAATTTATTGCTAAAAGTTGTATGACTTCAATCGTGACAACGTAAGAATAATTGTCCTTACTTTTGGTAAATAAATTAAAATTCATACTTGGAAACAAAAGCCGCTTACGTATTTTCTTAACAATTTTAAAATAACCTTGTATTTTGTTCTTACGTCCAAATATAATAATTACAATACAATTAATTTTATTTGTTTACTTGGAATACTTTTGGAATAAATAAGTCTGACGAAGACTACTGCGGTTTTTCAGTATCGGCATGAAGAAATCGCAGTAAACATTTGTCGATTTAATAATTAAGAACAAAATTTCTTTAATAAAAATATAGCAATTTTTTGAAATCTTTCCCACGCTTACTAATTACTTTTGTCATTTATGTTTAAGTACTTATTTTAACTTGGGAATGGGGTCCTCATTAATAAACAGTAGACTCATAATTATTAAAAATAATCCTATTGTGTTTCCAAGTATTCCCACAACAAAGTATGTGAACAAGTACTGTGTATCAGTACAGATTTAATGCTAATTTTTCTATTTCGTGAGAAAAATATTTTATTGCATGTTCAAATCCTGCAACTTCCTTGAGTTTTCTTATTTGCCTTCACATTTTATGAATAATGAACTTTTTTCAGGTTACGTAAAAATACAAGAGTAAACAAATTGGAATAATTAAATATTTGTATTCCTATAAAATACATAATGTACAGATATGTCATGTTTATATTTTATGTACTATCTACCTACATAATTACTAATATATACAATTTTGTTTTTCGTTGCAACTTTCAAGTATAGCAAATGAGAATATAAAAAAAATTATCTATACATTAAAAACACAATGAACAACAACCACTTGAGAAAAATGTTATTAAAAATAAATTTGAAACTAATCCTACTCACACAACTAATAATTACACTGTCGGTTCTACTTTCCAGCTTTGTTAAGAAAACTTTGGTCTTTGTTATTATAAAAAGCGTAAAAGTAATATATTCATAAAAACAAAAATATGCATTTAAATTTCTTTATAATGCACACTTTGTATTAATAAATATAATTTGGTAAAACTAAAATTCCTGTACAAAAATTATCATGAGAATAATACGCCGGCATATAATAAAACATTGAGAGCCTTATAAAACCAGACAAATTCGAATATTCTGAGATACAGCAGTGTCTGGTTATAACGTACCTAATTTTAGTGAATTTATAAATCAGTTTTTTCAGGTAAGTATATAATAACCAGGCACGACTGCACTTTCATTCGAATTGGAAAAATTCTACGAAACAGTTTGAGCATAATATAAAATAAAAAACAAAAAATTTAGTAAACAAACAAATTATAAACTTTTTACAGGAGTTTCTCGAGTTATTCAAATTCGCATGTAAAGGTCTCGCAATATTCTAATTTTATTTTAAGGTCCTCTATTCATTAACTGTATAAAATTTTGTATTGAGTAAATTATGCTTGACAATAAAAATACTGCGTTGTCTTAGAAATAAAATATTCCTTGTTTTACTTTTGCCAAATATAATTTACTCAAAAATAAATCTACAAAAGGTTTGAATTTTAAGTGAAAACTAAACTTGCCTCAATACTTTTAAAAGGAAACGCTAATATAAATTTGAAATTAGCCGTCATCAGTACCATCAGTATACATATGAAAAATTTTGAATTGTGCAATATTGCGCTTAGGAACCTAGGTTTTTGCTGAAAAAATTACATTGCTACTCGACAAACGTCTACAAAAGTTAGCATTTTTATTAGTGGATTATGAAGGGTGCTTATTAATCAAATAAAATTTCATGCAGTTAATGAACTTTCGTTGTAGGCAGGAATGCCGACGAATATGGAAAAAATAAAACTGTAGAGTAAAAATGTTTAAATTCATAAATTGCACACCACAAACGAAGGCCGGGCAAAATTAATTGTGCACCAACAACGTTATGATCTAAAAAAATTATCTAGTGTGTACATTTAAATTAAATTTGGCAAGATCAACATTCAAAGACAAAATTTGCCCAACCCTAGTATGAAAAGACTAAATAATCATATAAAATGACACACATTTAAAAGCTACTAAAATCACATACAGCAAATAAACACAACTTTAAAATTCTTAGATGTCCAACAAATTATATTATTTAATTATAATAAATTATTCATAATTAATACAAAAAAGATCTTATAATTCGATTACTATACCCGACATTGGATGAAGATAAATGAGCAAAGAGATTACATCACAAAATCATTCCTATCTTAAAAGTTATTGCTAAAGTGCATCAATTAAGAAATGCCAACAAGCATTTAATAATGTGCGAAATTATTAAAATATAATTGCAATGTTCTTGTTATTTTTTAAACAATAATAATATAATGAGATGATTAACACCTGATTGGTTATAAAAAAATTAATTGATAATAAAACAATTTTTCAATTATAAATTAATCTTGAGAGAAAGAATAAATAAATTAAAATAAAAGATTAATTTCGAAAAAGTAATTAAAAAATGATTTGACAAACAAAAAACTCCAGAAAACCAAAGGATTTGTTGAAAAATAACAAAAACATTGCTTTATGATACATTTTCAATTTTAATAAATTTTTTTCGTATTTATAAATCACAATCCACTACGTACATGACTATTTAAAACTTAATGCATACCGGCTTGTTGAGTCCACACGGATGCATCAGGTTGTGACATGGTTGGGGCACCTATGGCCGATACACGACCGCGATGCATAACTTCGTCGGCAGGAGGGCAGTGTGGTCTAGGACCAGGTTCCGGTGTGTAAGTAAAAGTTAAACCGGTAGCATAAATAATACCATCATTTCGAACCAAAGAAACTGGCACTTGAGTGGGTTGTCGAACCCATAACCACTCTCCTCGAAACTGTGAAATATCGGGAACAACGCACAACATTGATTCCTGACACCTGTACATTGTCTCTGCTTCCACATCTCCAAACCAAACTTGCAAAGAAGGTGAAAAATTATCACCTGTTAATTCGAGCATAGCTACATCTCCACCGCCGTTTAAATGTAAACTGTGAACTAGTGGAACTGGAGTGACAGGGTTTCTTACAGGTCCCATACCCTCGTAAAACTGGTACTCGGCTTTATCAGTCGAAATAATAGTCCAACAAGCACCATCGTTAATCATCTCTTTGTTTGGTTCTTTGGGACAAGGTGTAGCTTGGAACTGAATTATACGTTCTTGAGATAAGCACAAATACATTCTTTCAGTGTCTTTCATATAAAATGCGCACTTGTGAAGTTGAGATACTGGATCGTCGGCTTCCAGTAAGGCTTGTTGTTTATCCACCTTAAAGAATAAAAATTGGAAATTTATTATAAATTCTTCACATTATAAGTAATTAAATAACAAAATAAATTAAACTAGCTAACTAAATTAAGTTGTACATATTTTATATAAATTGGCATGCAATAAAACAACCTAGCAAGTCGAGTTATTACACGGGTATCTTCAAATTCACGTTAGAAATTTGTAATGATCTTGAATTAATTAAGTTTCTCATAAAACTATTGCTCGTTTTAGTTTTCTTAATTAGGGTATTTTAAAATAATAAATTTTTATCGTTACAAGTTTTTATCTAAATCACCTCTTTACATCCTATGTTTAAACTAATGATGATTTTCCTTTCACTTTATTACAAAACCCAAAAAATCTAAATTATAAGTTGACTGTAAATATCTTCCTTAAAACTTGAGGTAGAAACTGAATAAAAAAAGTGAACATAGAAAAAGAGTAAATTCCCACGAAATCAGTTAAGCAGCAAAATTATAAATCCTACTTCTAAACAATTCTGTTTACTAGACGAAAATAAATAATCGATCGCGTGCCATTCCTAAAAAGTTTATAATAATAATTGGACTCGAAATTAAAATTTAGTATTTATACATCTCGTTCATGGTTTAATTTAAAATTTTTATGATGTTTGTAAACTTTAAATAATATTGTACGCTTTAATTGTGCCATATAAACATATTGGATCGATTGATAGTGAGTTAATTAAACAATACCTACTTATTATTTTATAATATTGTTTATAATAAATAAATAATTGTTTTAAAACTTCAATTTATATTATTATTTTCGACAAAGGTGTTATAAAACCAGAAAAAGAAATCAATATTGGTTTTAGGAACATAAAATTTTTAAAACTAAATTAAGAATTATTTTTAAATTAACAGTATTATATTTTGATTATATAAATTAGAAAAACAAACCTTTTCAAGGGTTCTACGAGCTTTTGTTATTAGGTGGATGGTCCAATGTTTTTATACACACAATATTTCGTGCAAATTGACACCTTATTTTAAATGAAAACATTTATTTTTAAGTTAAAGGTCATTATGAAAATAAAATGATAATTAAAAGGTTATCTTTTCAGGACACTAACTTGTAAAAAAAATATTATTACCTAAATTATTTGTTTTTTCAAAACAATTTTTATTGTAGTACCTAATATTTTATTATATGTAGGATTTCTTTCTTTGTTATTGCCAATTAGGTAAAATGTCTTTATCTACTCCTGTATACGTAATATGGAAATTAACGTTTGGTCAACGTCTACTGTAAGTAAGCTATAAAATACTACCTAGTTGTTACAATCTTTAGTTTCCTTTCTTATGGAGCAATATACCTACGCATAATATATAATAGTCGATAATAGCAGTGGATATTATTAACAACACGCCAGTATGACATCACTGGACCCAGTCTAGTTCACTGCAATAGTGCAAGTTTCATTAAGTATCTTTGATAAATACGTATCTGGACACCTGCATTGTTACTCTAGTGAAATGATATTGTATGACGTACGTATTTTTAATTCAACATCTATTTGTTTTGTTTTTCAGAGGTAAATTATTATTAGCTTTTTATCTCTTGCAGTACCTACGTAACTAAATAAAATTTAACCATTATTTTTGCGGCATTCTACTGCAGAGGAGTAAAATTTCAGACATTTTTAGACCGAATAAAAGAAAAACTATTTTTACAATACTTTTTACTTTCTCATTTACGTAGTAAAGGAAAGTATTGTAATCAAGTAAAAAATATTTTTTGAACTAGCATTTTTGCCATAGTCTATAAGTCCGTACAAATCATTTGAGACAAATTTTGCAATGATGTCCGGATGTGATTTTTACGTCTATGATTTTTTCAAAACACGTGAACCGATTTTATTCAAATTTCATATACTGGTTTGTAACAGAAATTTCGAGAGCGGATTAGATTTTGGTTGAAATCCATACGTTATTTTTTTATTTATTAAATTTTTATTATTTTTTTTAAATTTAAATTTTAATTATTATTATTATTAATTTAGTAATAAATGGGAAAGTTATGTGTTGTAACATCAGATTTTTTACTATATTATAGTACATGCATATACTAAAGGTACACACCAAATTAGGAGTTAATCGGTCAAATAGAGCATCGATGAAATCGATCTATTACTGCTCCTCGACTACATAGTGGCATTTATACGAAGTGAAAATGGAATTAAGGTTTAGAATATTATGGAAATCTAATTAATGAAATTATTTTATTTATTTTTCAAAAGCCAATCGGGGTTGCATTATAACGTAAAATTAGTATGTCTAATTAAAATCTGGTAAGATGGCATAAAAGTGACAAAGCACCCATTATTTAAGTACGAAAAAAATTTTGAAAAAACACAAATCTTTTTGTTGAGAGCTAATATATTAATTTCGGAGTTTTTTTCCTATTGGTCATTAAAAAAGCTACCCTCTAATAATTTATGCACATTGATATTATGTAGTAATTAAAACCATATTCAATTAGTTCTGAATACATTAAATCAGTGAACAGTTACAAAATTTATCATGCGTTCCCTAATATATGAAAATTACATGCTAATTGCTTCATTAGTTATGAACAGAAATAAACAATCTCTCCAAGAATTATGTTAAATACAAAATTCTCCCACGGTACGTAGTAATTTATTTTAATATTTATTTTCCAAAATATTTAAATGCACAATAGAAGACCTAACCTACAGTGGTAATCATTTAACTTGAATTTAGTACGTCATCTCGTAATAGTATGAACTATGATGCTATAAATTAAATTGATAGAGAAACTCATACATCCATAATTTGGTGTCCACACGAATTTTTAAAATAAAGAATTCTTGAGAATTCCTGGGAATTCTTCGAGTGATGGTACACAAAAATTCCTAATCAAATATTAAAATAATATTCTATAATAACTGAAGGGCGAGTCACAAGGCAAATTTTTCCTTCCGAAAAAGTTGAAAAACAAAAAACCTCTTAAGATTTTTTTAAAGATTTCTTGAGATTTTCTCGGATTTCCTACATTGCCTCAGATGTCCCTTCACTTGTACACTAGATTTTCCGAGTAATTCCCCTCTCGATAAAAAATAATCAACCTTTTTAAGAAAACTCTGATTCAAAGATTAATAATGCAGTTGGTTAGTCAGTATTTAACAAATTTTTCAACCAATGGTAAGTCAGGGATATGTACTGTCATGACGTCACATGAGAGATTTCTCCTTTGTGAAGACATGACAGTATATTTTCCTGCCAAATTAATTTGAATTTTATACTCGTATTGTGTTTTATATTAATAATTTTAAGACTCGGGAAGCCCTGAATCACTACTCTCATCTGGCTGGCCTCAAGGCCCAACATTGGGCAGCAGTTATATATCTAGTCGTGTGGCGTGCAGGACATGAACTCGCAGCTTTACGTGAAATCCGAACCACGGAGGCATCAGTACAGGTTTTTCCAAGCTAAGATTCGAATCCCCGCTTTGAAATGGTCGCATTCCTGTACACTACCTTCTCTCTAGCGGGTAAAAATGATGATTTATATTTTAATAATCTTTTAAACCACATCAGCCGTTATAAAACTCCCGTAAGGTTTGTTTTTCTGATACTATACAATCATAGTAACCCATTACTAAAAAAACTATGTAAATCAACATCAACTCCGATTTAAAAAAACTAGTTCTAGACATTAAATTAAGAGAAATCTCGAGTTCAATTTTCTTCTTTAATTCCTACAAATAATACTAGCGGGGGGGGGGGGGGTCAATGTAAGAAACTACAAAAATTTAGATGCATAATAGCTCTTAAAGGATTTGAAATTGTATTTATCAATTATTGACGACATACATAGGTACTCTAAATTTATATGTATCACTTTCTGAGCAACGGAGCAGACTTCCTGTCCTTTAGATTTCTTTAGGGCGTAAAATCGCACATTCCTTAATAAGTAGTACCTCGTTTACATTAATTATTTCAGAATTCAGAACTTTAAAGCATGCATATCCTGATATTGCAATAAGTATAAAAAAATAATTTGATTCAAATAAAATCAATAAAGTTATCACTATTAGGGATTTTGATAATCAACTCAACTGATAGCATCTACTGATATCTGATAAAATAAGCAAAATATACAATTCCAGCAATATACTTGAACTTGACAAATTTAATGAGTTTACCATAAATAGAAACTGTTATCGATAACTGATCTGTTAAGTGCTTCATAATTACAATCCGGTACAATAATTTAGATAGATTTATTAAGAAACAATTATTAAAAATGATTGTTACCTTTCTAATAATTAACCTGGGCAGTGCCATTCCCGTATTCGAGCACACCAATTTTACAGTAGCACCATAATGAATATATCCATCTCGCACTTGAAACTCCTCACTTTCGGATTCGTTATCGTCAAGTAAGTGAATTGTAAATGCACCCCATTGTGTCGAACTGGCATGAAAATGATCGTTCTCCACATGCAAATACCTAGTCGAAACAGTTTGTGATCTTAGTCTATTAAACAGTGCCACCTTAGTTCCACTAGCGATACACAGATCTGCATTTTTTAAAGATTGCTTCTTTTTAGACGGTTTAGAGATTACTTTAATACGTTTACTATGGAAGACACCTATATCGTGTCCAGATCCATAAAACATTTTAACCGATAACATAAAATGTTTACGTTTATCAGAGTCTGAAATATACAAAGTTTTAGCAGCACAATACTGTTTGCCATTATTTAAGTCGAGTTGCTGCATATCCTGATCAGAATTCCCGATACCAATAAAAGCACACAATTGTGCAGCTTGTTCCGATTCGCCTTCTCGTAACATTTGTTCCTGTCTCAATCTCCAGCCTTCTCCAATTAAGTAAATGCACGGGGGAGGGCAAAAAAATCTCTTTTCATTTCCGTACGATTTTTGAGCGACTTTGGCGTGTAGAATTACGACGACCATATCTGACCTTTCCCTTAAATAACGTTCCATGGCTTCGCGGGTCAACTTTCTACCTTCGCCGCGGTATCCTCCGGGCACAACGGCCCCTGAAAATCTTGGATACATAGCGCCGTGCTGGGGCGGAGGCGTCGGGGGTGATTGTGCGTGAGCAATACCTGGAAGTCCGTACGGATGAGGCATTTTGTAAATTTTCGAGTACAATCCTGCTTAACCTAATACGGTGCTGATTGTTTACAATCCCACATGTCACAACACAGGATAATTTAATAAATGCAAAAGTGCATAGTTTGTTTGGTTAGAATTATTAAAGCCACCGGTAGTGAATAATCACAAGTTATAAACACTGCGGCACAATAACAACTGATAATACACGCCACAGCTACCAGAATACGTCGTGAGAAACAGCGAGAAGGTGAGAATAAAATGCCATTTGATCCCCCTCCTTTAACGCCGCTACCTCATTCCATTCATAAACACCTGTTCGCAGCCGATTTTTCCGACAGTCACACCAACGTAAAACTCACGCGAATTGTCAATTTGGACACCAAACATCGCTTTTTAAATTTCAATTGCAATTTGTTTGAACGTCAGTAGCCGTTCAAATAAAAATCATCGAACGAATAATTAATTGATTAATATAGAGATAAATTTAATTAAGGCATTTATTATTACATTGGTAGCGCAATTATTGTGATGAACTGTACTTGGGTACTCCCCGTTCCGCACCGCAATGCCGATGAAGGATGTTGGGGTTACAGCTAGGGCGTGGGAAAAACATCGTGTGGGAAAGAGTGGGTGGCCTCGGCGATTCTCAAACATTTGATACTGGCGTTGTAATTTAGACGCTGACGAGATTATGTTAACATGTATTTTCCTCCGATTTGACGATTCTCGCGTCTCAGCGTGGGAATCTTTCTGACACTGCGCGTCTTCGACACTTCAAATTTGCGGTTATTGCCGCCGACTTCTCGACAGCGTGGGAACTTTCGTGCTCTTGTTTACTTTATATAATTTCAAGACGTGCAACTGATTTATGACGAATTATGGGGGTAACAGGCCTATGGCGCCTCATCGAACCTTCGGGTCGGCCTGTGCCTTTAGAAACGTTAGAAAATAAGGTTTTAGCGATCGGTATGGTTTTCTAACCTATAATTTTTACAAATGTTTTCCTTAATCTTAAAATAATTATAGACGTATCTATTTGGCTCCATCAAGCGATTAAAGGTTTTCAAGATAATCAAGGAGCACCATTGCCTAACGCCCATCTATTAGGTGTTTATCATCGCGTTTGTAAACTTTTATATTTTAAAATTAGACCCGTTTTTGTCTTCGATGGAGGTGTGCCCGTATTGAAGAAGGAAACTATAGTAAGTATGCTAATAACATTTATGCAAATTTCACTTGCAATAAAACTTCAATTAATTAACCTTAATCTTTAAATCGTTTATAGCCCATTCATTGTAGAATGGGCTTTGAAAAGTTACAATCGGGCTGAATTTTAGTTTGCTCGTTAGAAGTAATATAATGGAACATTCTACAAACTTCAAATGAATTTTTTATTAATATCTCTGTTTCCATTAGCACACTCGCTTCAATAGTTATTATCAAAAGAAAACAAAGCTTTGAATATAATATAAAATATAATATGGTAACTTACGTATGTACATAATATTATTTACTTTTTTATACAATCAATTGTTTCCAAACAACTGAAACTAGAAAGTTCTGGTTCTAGCAATTTTGATATAATATGCTAATACTTAAACAAAGACAGTCACTTATGTGTGTTGACTGCTAAGCCGAGATCCCCGGTTTGATCCCGGATGGAGTAAAAACTTTATTCTAACTGTCTTCTGCCTGCCAAGAGAACCCTTTTAAGAAAACAGAAGTGGTTACGATTCCTTTATGTACTATATTATACTAACATCAAATACTTTTTGTTTTAGTCAAAAAGAAACCTACAAAAATCAAAAAAGTTAAACGAAGCTGATAGAATACAAAAGCAACTTTTAAACACTCTTTTAAAGCATTCGGCAGTAAATCAGGTTCTTTCTGAAACGGCTAAATCTGCTTTACGCAATGGTACTGCTAATCCGACTAAACAAGTAGAGGATATTTATAAACTTCCTCCCACCGTAGAAGAACTCGATACATCGTTTAGCGATGACGAATCATCTGGTCATACCAAACAGTGGGATTTGCACACCATTGACGAGAAAAGTCCACACTTTAAATCACTACCAGTTGACATCCGGCATGAAATACTTACAGAACTTAAAGAGACTCGTAAACAAAATTCATGGGGTCGCATTCATGAATTACCCAAGCAAATTGGGGAATTCTCTGGTTTTCAAATGAAGCGCCTTTTGAAGCGTTATTCTGTACAAGCTACGTTAGAAGAAGTTGAAAAAGAAATGGGAGGTTGTTCCATGTCTTTGGCAGAGCTTGAAGAGCTTATGAACGATCAAGGAGTGGTCACAAATAACGATTCTGTTGGTAAACGCATTGCCTCTAATGAACATGTAAAGTATTTGTTAATAAAAGATGTTAGGAAAGCTATCAAAGAAGCCAAGCAACAAGAATTGGAGCTTAAAAATAGAGAAATTGAAGACCAAGCAAAAGAGAATGACAAAAAAGTAGAAGAAGGTGCTATAGAAGTAGAAGGTCAAGTAAAAGAAGATGCTATTGAAATTGAAAGTAAAGTAAAAGAAGATGAAATTCAAAGGACTTCTATTGAAGTTGACTTAGACTATGAACAAGATTTAGAACAAGCAATTCAGTTATCTTTACAAGATGTAGCTTCAACGTCCAAAGCAGATTTAACGCTTAGCCAATGGTCCTTTGACGATGGTGCAGAAAAATCTAGTGAATCCGAAGAAGACTCCTATGATCTTACAACTGCAAGAAATTTCATGACGGAATATAGCGGACTAACAAACACAGAAATTATCAAAATTATTGGCGAAAATGCAATCATTCCTAAAATTAAGAGCACAGCTAAAAAAATTACCAAGAATCCAAAAATTAAAGCAGTTGGTCTTAAAGAAACAATTGTTCCAGTTACCATAACAGATTCTTCTCATACGATGAGCACAGAAGTTGCTATGGACAAAATAGAAACTGTTCCTGTTATAGATAAATCAAAAAATAAATCAACTTCTAATGTTGAGACAGTTGAACTTATGTCTGATTCAAATTCCGACTCTTCAGATGATTTTTTGGAAGTGGAACCTGACAACAAGAAAAAATTGAAAGAGAAAGAAGGATTGCAAATTTTAATTAACCATGAGGATGTTTTGGAAGACGATATATTTAGCGATATCTTTACAAACGAAAGCGAATCCAAAAGTTCTAGATCAATAAACTTACAAAATTTGAAGAAAAGCAGGGATAACATCAAACCCATGCTTGATATGACACCACTAGCAGAAAAAGATCCTACGATTGAAGCTTTACCTCAACTACAAGCAGGAAATGAATGTACCAGTACTACAAAAGCAGCTTCACCTCAACCACAAGCAAATAAAGATAGCAATGAATTGCTTGGTAATTCCGAAGAAATAGTAACCCAACAAGAAACTGAGGTTAAATTAAAACATTCAAACAGTGATTCAATAAATCGTGAAACAGAATCTCGACAAGATGAAGCAAAATATTTAGAAAAGCCGAAAAAAAATAAACCTGTTCTAACTACTGATGATTTGGTAAATATGGAAGATAATTTAAGAAAGGAAACGGATGATTTAATTTCTGGAATGAATTCGAAAGAGAGGATGGCCAATAGTCTGTCAGATCAAATGTATCAGGAAGCACAGGTATACATTTTTAAAATTTATGTTTAATTTTCTAACTTATAATTTATTATTGGCAGGAATTATTGAAACTATTTGGCATTCCATACATTATAGCTCCAATGGAAGCCGAAGCTCAATGCGCATTTTTGGAATATGCTGGTCTTACTAATGGAACCATAACAGATGACAGTGATATATGGTTGTTTGGTGGTAATACGGTGTACAAAAACTTTTTTGATCAACGCAAACATGTGATGGAATACCAATCTGAAAACATTCTACAACATTTTAGTAAGATTTTGTCTACTTTGATTTTCACATAATATTGCAATACTAATTTTTAGAACTAACTCGCGAGCAAATGATTCTTTTAGCCTTATTGGTCGGTAGTGATTATACTACAGGAATTCAAGGGATAGGTCCCGTCACTGCTTTAGAAATTTTAGCAGCCTTTCCATCTCCAAAATCACCTCCAACTGCCAACGACTACCACCGAATGATTTGTGGTTTGGAACAGTTTCGTAAATGGTTGGAAGGTGAAACTAAGGGTCTTGGAAGAGTAGCTTTAAGGAATAAATTGAAGAATGTTCAAGTAATTGACAGCTTTCCAAGCGTGCAGGTTGTGAGAGCTTATCTGAAACCAACTATCGACGAAAGTAAAGAACCATTTTCTTGGGCAAAACCCGACGTGCGTCGTCTTACCGAATTTGCAAGAAAGAAGTTTGGTTGGCCCCATGCCAAAAGCGAAAAGATATTAGACCCAGTTATAAAACGTTTGAATGAAGTTCGTATGCAAAAATCGATTAAAGATTATTTTGCAACAAAGCATAAAATTGATAGTGGAGATGCCGAAAGGAAGATGAGTAAACGAGTTAAAAGTGCTGTGGGTAAATTAGGTAATAGTGATCAAATTGATGAAGAAACAGTTGGTAAAAAAAAGACAAGTAAGAGACGACGGAAGGTTGAAACGACAACCCAGGATATTGATAAAGAAACTGCTGGGTTATCTTCCGATGAAGATGTGCAAGTATTGAAACAAACAAGAATTCAGTCGAAAGAAAAATTACAACAAATTACCCGAAACGTAAAAAACGAGATTGAAAAAAAAGTAGTGAAAAAACCTAGAACAATTGCCGATATTCATAAAAAGGAAGTGATTCCTCAAAAAGAAAAAGATAAAATCAGTGCATTAAGAGTAAAAATGAAGGCTATTGAAACGTTTAGGAAATCAAAGTTAGGACCTGATACTTATGCTAAAAAGAAGAAAATGGCTCCCAAGAAAATCAAGGAAGATGCCGAATTATCTGAAAGCAGTTCTGATTAAAATGTTTAGAAGAGCATGTGATTGTTGTTTGTTACCAGTATTTTAATTATAAGTATTTTTTAATGTTGAAATCAAACTTTTATTCTAATATACTGTTTTTTAAAGTTGAATTTTTTTAGTTTTACAAAATTATTATTTTATTGTTGTTAACTCTTGTGGTGGAATTTTATGATTTTTTTCCACTGCACATGGTCTCATTCACTTTTAAAATTGGTTTACGCCACAATCGAATATTTTTTTTGATTTACCTTTGGTGTTTTTATGGTTCTGCATAAACCAACTTTTAAAGGGGGGCTCAAATACCTTCTTCTAGAAAACAAATAACTAGGGTAGGATCCTCCCCCCTAGAGGAGGGAGATTTTTTTATTGCTATTAAGTATTAATATATTTTTATAATTGCAGTAGAACTCTTCTATAACGAGAACTCAAGGGACCAGCCTACTTACTCGTTATAACAGATTTTCTCTATAAACAGTCAGTATAGCGTGTATATAAAAGGCAAGGGACCAAACGTATACTTGTTATAGCCGATTTTTCGTTATAACTGGGACTCATTATAGCGGGGTTCTACTGTATAATAATAAATATTATTTTTTAACTTTATTTAATGAATTTTTGAATCCACTACTAATGATTTCGATCGTACGATACTCGATACATCAAAGATAGTTACTTTTCTCACAATACATATCTAAGGCTACCGCAGAAGCAACTCATACACATGCATCCAGGTAATAGCCAGACACATGGATCACAATGTCTTAGCGTGTGGCCGGCGATTTCAAGATTACCCAGAAGAGATACTCGGACACACATTGACATTGGGGAAGAAAAGAAATTAATAATTTTAATTCTATCAATAAATAGATTTAATTTTTGGTTCAGATGCCCTATCACTCCTATCAGCTATCACTTATTTTATTTTTTACTACACAGTGCCATCTATCCGTATGGTAGTTAAATAAAGGTTATTATTTCTGTTATTTCACACCAAATTGCAAATGAGAAGCTTATTTTCAAAACGCAATATATATGTCCAAAAATCTTGATTTGAGATAAACGCTAAATATAAGTTTCTCAATAATGTGCTGACAAGTAAACTTTTTTATTTTCAATATGTAGTAGGTACTGCTTTATTGACATTTTACAATATATTTAGATAAATCTTAAGTAAGAATGCATCTATTCTTTGACCGATAAACGCCAGTCGGGCAGTGGGTAACAAAGTATTTTTTAAGTACCTTTGCCACTGCAAGTGCCCACTTTCAGTTTTTTGATGGTAGCTTGAAAATTAGTATTTTATGAAACCAAAACTTGGGGGATTCCCAACCGAAAAATTAACACCTGATTATCACTGTAGTAGGTATGATTCCTTCGTAATACCTTCGGCTTTACCCGATTGAAAAAAAGTTTAAATACTATGAAAATTTTTCATATAAATAATTAGTAACATGTTATTACGAATAGTAAAAATGAAGTGCAATAAAATAGCTAAACAAAGCATAACAATTATTCTTATCAAATTTGCGTAGTTAATGAGCGAGTGGGCGCAATATAGATAAAATTAAAACTATATTAAGAAATTATTTCATTCGGGCTTTAAAAATAATATGGTTTAAAATTTAAATAATAGTTATAAATATTCCAGATTTTTTATATTATGTAAGCTAACCTAATATTATTTTGTAGACTAACTTATTAAACATTAACCTCAAAAACTGAAGTTTGTCACTGTATTTGAATAAATGAAGAAATTAGCATGGAATTTTTAATATAAATTACATTAACTACTGTGAGTTCAACAATTTATCGATATAGGTATAGATAGAGATATTGGTAATTGAAGAATTATGGCATCTTTGCGAAGGGTACATTCAAGGAGAACATTCTTAGTATTAGCTATTGTATTACTTATAGTTATTTTATATGCATTGTTAAGCATTTCAGAAATTGACAGAGAGACTAAATTGTAAGTAATGTTCAAATTATTCAAATAGGTTCTAATGTGTTGCACATTACAGAAAAAATATCGACAATACAATTAAAAATGCTGCAAGTTTTGAAGCATGCAAACAGCCGTATCTACCTGTAGATGCTCCAGAGATAATGAAATTTGTTAAGCACGTTCCGCCAATTGATTGTAGCTCTGCCGGTCAAAATTGGGTTGTGTGCGAGGTAAGATAATACTAAAAAACAACTGATGGTTATCCCTAAGCGAAAGCTTACTTCCATGGATACAATAATTTTTACAACAATATTATTTCCATAGAAATAAATCTTTGGTTAGATAATAACCAGATCAGCTAACAAGTTGAAGTAAAAATCAAATAACCTTATAAAAAAACAATAAGTACTAACCTTTTTGGATTATAATTTGTTCAAAGTGACCAAGTTGATTTTAACATAAAAGTGACAGTTATGTAAGTAATACTGTAATGTTACAAAATACAGAAGTAATTGTCGAGCAAATAACTAGGATTAACTATTGGCCACAGTTAGTGTCTGCGTTGGTTATTATTTTGCTTTATTGTGGATATCATTATAAAGACTTCTTTTTGCAAATTTTTAATCACGATAGATCTAACCAAGAAGGTAAACGTGCGATTTTTCGTCAAATGATTTATGACGTGTGCACCTCAAATCTGTGTAGCATTTGCCTTATAGGATTGCTTTCATGTGGAATATGGATTTTAAGTTTCTTTCAAGATTATTATTTCTTTCACAGAATTGTTTTGGCGTTTTTTTGTGCTTTTGTTATATCCAAATTTCACTTTTTGAAATATGGAACATATTAACTTACGTGTAACGGTTGTACCTTGTTAGATTTTTTAAAATAAAAAAATTGTTAAATTATGTTTTGTAAATTATAATTATTAGGTACTAAATTAGATATTTCTGTAAATAGAATGTATTTTTTATGGCTCCTTTGTAATTGCCAGACTCTTTTCTTTCGATTGTGAATCCTACAAATTCTCTCAAACTCAAAATAAAACTATTTATTCTATCTCAAATAAAAACTAAAGTTGTAATAATTTTTATAGGATTCTACGTGCACCTTGCAAAAGTCAATAATAAAGAAATATGGAAAAATCACTTGCACCTTTACAGATTTAATAAGGCAGGACGATTTTTATGTATACGAAGGCGACTCAACCCTATCGGACACATCTTACACTTTAGAGAAAAGTGATGTCGTTAGTAATCTAACATTTTACAAATATTTGAATAATCATTTGTTGTCAATTTTAGGTAAAAGTATCTTGTAAATCTGTAAAGGGTAAATTGTGGAAGGCCACTTTAACAGGCATAAGAATAGATAAAAAAATTTGGAACCGAACTGGTTGGAATAATTTACCTCAAGACGCAACAAAGTTAAATGTGCTTATGTTTGGATTCGATTCTTTATCTAGAAATACATTTATACGTAAATTACCAAAAAGTTACAAGTACTTGACCGAAATTCTAAAAGGAAACGTTTTGCAAGGGTATTATGGTAAATAAGATTGCATTTGTTGTTACCCAGATTTGAAATTGTAGATATAACATAGTGGGTGATGGAACTCCTCAAGCATTAATACCGATTCTCACTGGAAAGACTGAATTAGAACTTCCAGATACACGTAAAAGAATTTCTAAAACAAATTATGTAAACGTTTATCCTTTTATTTGGAATGACTTTAGTGAGAATGGATATGTTACAGGATTTCTCGAAGATGTGCCTAATTTAGGTACCTTTACTTACCGGTTAAGGGGATTCAATGTACGTTAATTATATTATGTTAAAAATTGTGGTTTTTAAAAGTACGTTTTAGACACAACCTACCGATCACTACATGAGGCCGTATTACATATCTGCAAGTAAAGAATGGAATCGAGGGCCTAAATTATGTGCCGGTGATATTCCTCGACATAAAGTGATGATGAATCACGTGAAACACGTAAATACTTGTTGTATAAAATTAATAAATATTCACATTATCATTTTAGTTCTTTTCTGTGTACCAATACAGACCAAAATTTATTTTTGGTTTTCACGGTGAATTAAGCCACGATTCATATAATTTAGTCGGAACTGCAGATGATGATTTTGTTGACTTTCTAAGGGATTTGCGAGAATCGGGAGCTCTGAACAATACACTTTTAATTGTTATGGCAGATCATGGTCACAGGTAATTTAAATTTTCAACTCGAAAATCGATAAATGATTTGTTTTATAGATTTGCAGAAATTAGAAGTACGATTCAAGGGAAGCAAGAAGAGAGATTACCATTTTTTTCGTTCACTTTTCCACAAGGCTTTAAAGATAAGTATGCAGATGCTTATAAAAACTTTGTGAGCAATTTGAACAAATTAACAACTCCATTTGACATTCATGCAACACTGCAGAGCATCTTACATTTGAATGACGTAGGCCCTGCAAATTTGCAACAAAGATCGTTGTCGTTGTTTACTAAGGTAAGCATTTTTTGAACCTCCATCCTCATTGTGAATTTGTGAATAAAGTAAGTAGGTATCAATGTTTATACATTATTTGTGCTTTTATTCTCGTTGTACTTCAAGAATTGTCAAGATATTATTTGCAAAAGCTTTGGGGCTTTTTAATAAAATTAGTGTTACTCGTTTGTGCTGAAACTGCTGCTATCCTTATTCTTCAGGCTTCGGAAGTAACAAAAATTCGAGAAATCTTTGGGGGGGATGTGGGTTCAGCGAATATATTCATCGGGGCCTCATTATTTCTAGCTACTCTACTGATGTATTTTATGATAAAATAAATTCAATCAAACTTCTAATCAGTTCAGTTGTTATTAAATTGTGCTGAGCTCTCTGAACTTTTTTAAAATTCTAGCATAAACAAATAGAATAGATGTACATCGAAGCACAAACGATTGATAAAAATTTTATTAAAGCTTTTTGCTATGGGGGCAGTATGTCTTCAAGAATGGAAGTACAAAAATTTTGCGATTGGATGGAGGGGCTGATAACAAAAAATAACATTTTTGTTCAAATTATTTAACTTGAAATTGTTTGTTTGTACAAAGATACCGCCAGAGAGAAGTTGTTCTCTAGCTTATATTGAACCGCACTGGTGTGCTTGTTTGGAATGGGAAGATGTACCATTATCATCAAGTATAGTGAAACAGTTGGGCAATAAGCTAATTAAAACTCTCAATGATTATACAGAATCTCATCGTAACTTATGTGCAGTATTATCAATTTCCAAAATTATGTGGGTCACCAAAATGAGGCCAAATGAAAATCTTATCAAATTTAATAAGAATGCCGATATTGATGGTTTTGTAGCAGATTTATCGTCAAAAATGGCCATCAAAAGCGATATTTATCAAATTCAAGCTGTATTGACGCCAGGTGACTCTCTATTCGAAGCCAGTGTAACGCACTTTTTCGATTCTGATCGCTTGGAATTAAAACTTAGCGATGTTAGTAGAATTAACATGTATGGGAGACAAGCGAGATGTATAGAGAATGAATTTCCCAATCTAAGAAAGTATTGTTATTGTCAGAACTGATTTATTGTGAAACATTGGTATGAATGAGAAAAGTTTTGATTTATTTTGAATTTGAGAATTTTGTTGTGGTTTAATTAACCAACGATATACAGGGTGATCCATTAGAAATTAAAAGAGGAAAACTTTAATCTCATCTTCCTAATGATAATTATTATAATATTATGAATGTGTAAATTTTTTATGTGGTTGTGTAAATCTCATTAGTATTAGAAAAAATTATTTACTTTGCAAATTTAGCATTTTTAGAGAATCAAATATAATTTTGCCATCAAAAATTCAATAGGTATTAGATTTCATAACTCAACTAATTTGTTTTTAAATATTCTTAAACATTTTTTTATTAAGAATTTGAAAAAATAACGCAGAAAACAAATTTTTCTAAAAACGTCAAAACGTACTTTTACCTTAGTGTCAGTGTCAAGAGGCGCTAAAGTACTGCTTTAGTACGACACTTCATAGGTCAATTGGCGAAACCCTCAAAACTTTGAAAATTGAGTTATGTGTATTTCTAGGTTCCAAATGTTGTAACGCTCATTTTCTGTCATTGGCGTAACCAGAAATGTGAATTGAATTTATAAAATATGAAAATTTGAAGTGACACTTCATAAGCCAATAGGCGTAACCATCATTTTAAATTTTTTTCATGAAGTAGTAAAAACTAAATAAATTATTCAATTTTGCATTGGTTTTGCATATTTTATGCATTCAATTCACATTTCTTGTTACGCCAATGACAGAAAATGAAGATACAACATATACATATTGGAACCCAGAAATATGCATAACTCAATTTTAAGAATATTGAGGGTTACGCCTCTTGCCTTCTATGAAGCGTCAGAATTTTATTGTCTACTGAAATAATGTAAAGTGATGGTTACGCCAATTGACCTATGAAGTGTCGATAAATATTATTTTGAATATTAACTCTTCAAATTTTTATTTAAAAAATGTCCATTTTTAGTACTACTCTGTTCAGTAAAGGATCCCAAAATTATTACACTAAAAAATGCGGTATCAAGTTACTTTTTTATGACCCTCCATTTTAATGATCTTGAACAAAAGAAAATTGGTGCTAAGATGGCCAGAGACGTAATCTCCTAGTATTACATTCGAGGCAAATTGTATTGTTCCCCATCTACTAAAATAGACTTTTATGTTATAAATGAATATACTGCTTCCAGTCAATATGTTAAAAATGTTGAAAAATATTTAAATTTTATAAATGTTTAAATATAATTCTTCATAGGTGTTCCAACAGACGGAAATACTCATAGCAGTGTAGTGTATATTAGGAGTAGGAAGCTGTGTTAGGTGGAAACAAGTGGTAAAAATCTTAGCTAATTTAACTTAACTTCAAAAAAAGTTTAAATTAATTTTTTAATCTTATAAAATTTAACGTGAAATGTTTAGGCATAAAAACAAATACCATTAACCCATGCAGCTCTCTAATCTATCACATTGTTGGTTTCAGTTAATTGGTTATTGACACAGCCAAATTGTATGAAAATTTGCATTTGAATTTTTTTTTTATATAAAATTAACTGTGATTCTGATTAATCTTTGTATCAACCTGGTGTTAAATTTAAGTTTGTGCCAATAATTAATTGTTGAAATAACTCAAAATAATCATAGCGAGTTATTCTAGGTGTTGTAGTCGTTTTATATTTTTGTAATATCTTTGTATGGAATACTCTTAACCACGAGAGCTTGAGATTGGTGTGCTAATAACTCGAAAATGGTAAAAGATACAAAAAATATTAAAGAAGCTAAATGTGGTTTATCTTTCACCTTTTTTAAGTTATTAGATAAAAACTGAATTGTGTCATAGTTTAGCTCTTGTGTTGTTAATTATATTTTTAAATGCACTAAAGGGTTGTAGATTAGAAATTATGTATTCTAAGTTATATTGAACAAAAATAGGTGACAGTATAAAGTTGAGGTGGGTAGTGCACAAGGGGTAACTGGAAACCCCATTTAATGTTTTCAATTAATTCCATATCTACTGCAAACAATTTTATCTAATTATGATAGAAAAGTATCACTTTATAATGACTTTTTACATTAGACAACGTTGCACATTGTGTAACCAGTTTCTAGTTGCACAGTGTATTTCATTATGTAATGAAATTACATTATACCACCAGTTCTTCTTCTTTAGCCATTTTTCATGCAAACTTTCTTTTATGAGAAAGGCTTAAGCATTTAGACCCCACTGTTGCTTAAACCGGATTAGGGAATGCCTGTAACTCTGTTTTTAATAGTTGATGATGGCAATCATTAACCCAGGGGGACCACCAGCTTTACGTGCCTTCTGAAGCAGGGACTTTCTCATTCAAATCGATTACCTTGGAGTCGGCAATTGTTTGACTAACTTACTAAGCTAAAGACTATCTCTTAATGAATCAGTGTATAAAGGAAATTGTTAATATGATACTCAAGATTACTTTACAATTTTAAAAGATACCTACTGCAAATACTTTCTTACTGCCTACTTCTACATTTAGTACTACACATGCAATAGTGCATGTGTCTTCCTTTCACCTTAATCCTTGTTTGCTTTAATTTTGTTGTGTTGCCTATTTCCATAAAATTATTAATTTTATCTGATATTTTGTTCATAATTAGATAAAATCTTATATTTAATAGGTTATATAATTTATTTTTTGTTTAACTTATGAGTTTGTATGAACTCAGTCGCTACGCTTCGTCTTGTTGAACAAAATATTAAATTATAATAACTGGTTAAAAAAATAGCCAATATTAAAGGAACTCATTCATTTTCAATTTGTGTTTGGAATAAATTTAACTTTGAGTAAAACAGCTATAAGAATTCACCTTATCAATAATCAATAATATTTTATAAAATACTGCCTCATCTAATGACCAAAATTTTAAATTTGGAATTTACAAGAAACATAGGTGATTATTTTTAATAATTAAATTACTACGTGGGTATACTACTAAAACTTAGTTACCAATTTTTATTTTTATTATACATTTTATATACGGGGGTAAATTATAATATTTTGTACACCAAAGAGTTGTATTAAAATTAAAAAATATTTTAATATTAAAACTAATTATACTTATAAATAATATGTAAATAATGAAATAAAACATCAACTGAACATTTGAATTTCTTTCGTATATAACTATTTTTGACATGTAAAAATGTAAGTAAATAGACAAGGTAAATACAAGGTACAGCATAAATTTTTATTGATGTGAAACCAATTTAAGACTCAAATTTCGACATTACTCTTACGACATGTGTGATCTTCACTTAAGTTTGGCCTCAAAAGCTTTGGATTGAATTATGAAAGAAGTATCTATCTAAAATGATATAGGTATCATTCCAATGAAGCCGTCTACATTTTTTGATTTAAAATATATTTGAATTTAAGTAAAAGAAGTTGTATTTGAAGTATAGCGGATCTTTTTATTCATGTTAAAGAGCATTCAATACTATTATTTTTTTTAAATATCCCTTAAATGGGTTTAACGCACGGATTTATGAATATTCATTCATAATCCACGGATTATGACGACGGATATAACCACGGATTCATAAATCCTTGGTTTAACCCCAATTTTGGGTGACTTGGGCACATAAGTTGGCTTCTATCTCGTCAATGACGTGAATACCGTTGTTCTCAAGATTGGCAATATTGTTGCTGGCTAGAGATTTCGTAACTTCAAAAGAAGCGTCAAATCATAGATAACAGAGAGTCAAATGCCGCGATCTTAGTTGCCAATTCACGTTGGCCCTTCGTGAAATTATGATTTCTCTCCGTTGTTGAATCGTGTAGTGATTATAACAGATCACAAAATCACAATAACAATTGAATAAATTCAAAATATTTTTAAAAATGATCGCAGTCGGCTGTCAAAGTTCTATCAGCTACCGAGGCCGTATTCGTTCTGGCACTTGAATTTTGAAATTAAAAAAATTAAAGTTTTTTTTTGCTTTTCTAACTGTATAAAAAATAGATTTTTATTCTATTGCATAAACGGAATCCTGTTTTTGGGATTTTTACTAATTATTTCATGAAATATGTTTAAATAGGTAATTTAAAAATAAATAATATGAAATAAATTTTGCGCCAAAAGCGCTAGCTTCTTTTGTTTGCTGGTTATATAATCCGCCGCTTTGTGGTCATTAAATTCCAAGGTCATTAAAAGTTAATTAATTGGGCCCACTTTTATTGAATCACCGCGTACATAATATCGAACGAAATAAAATGATTGCTTTTGATAACAGAGTGTCTTAATTTTTTATATCTCACATTATGGCAAGGAATACACCATCATTAAGACTTCGCCAAAATATAAGAAAAGATCACAAAAAGGAATCGAACAAGAAAAACACGAATGCTCAATCAAAGTAAATTTGAATGTAAATTTTTTAGGTTAGATTACATTTTTAATTTTTTTAGAAAAACTGAACAAAATGCAGGCAATTCTGGTGGATTAATTTATCCTGCTGGCGATATGGCTTTTAAAGCTATATTGTCGGCAAGATTTTGTGCTGCTATTTGGTCTCACGTAACCGACTGCGATGAAACTTTTAACTATTGGGAACCAACCCATTACCTAGGTACACCTTTATAAAACTATAAAATAATTACCCCTGATATATAACATTCTTAATTACATTTTTGCCATTATCGTTTAGACAAATTTCTCAAAAGCTTGCTTATTTTACTTTTTAGTTTTTGGTAAAGGTTTACAAACATGGGAGTATAGCCCAGAATATGCACTGAGATCTTACACCTACTTAATGCTGCATGCAACTCCGGCTTACCTTTATTACAAACTATTGCAACCGAATCCACTACTAATATTTTATTCGATACGATGTTTATTAGGATTACTATGTTCCTTTTCCGAAGTATTTTTTTATAAGTAAGTTTTTACTTCATTATTTGGAGTGACTTTTAATTTAATTCATTATTAGATCAGTATGCCGTGAATTTGGTGTACACGTAGGACGTCTATGTTTGATTTTTCAATTATTTGCCCCAGGAATGTTCATATCGAGTGCTGCATATTTACCATCAAGTTGGGCTATGTATGGTATTACGGCTGCATGTGCAGCATGGTGGCAGCAAAAGTTTGCTTTGGCTATTTTTTTTGTCGCCTTGGCATCTTTGCTGGGTAAGTATTTAATTTGACTCTATACGTTAGTTGTTTATCTCCAATAGGCGTACGAAGCGCTATTTCGCAGGTCAATTACTGCTTTCAGAGTATTTAAAGCTACTTGTATTATTTAGGGCAATGCCACTTGAGCTACGCAACAATATATAACCATATAAAAATATTCAACTGTTACTTGGGCCATCAATAACTATTTTTTGAAGGTTGGCCTTTTGCTGCTTTATTGGGTTTACCGATTGTGTTTGACATGGTATACCGGAAACAGTTGTACAAAGAGTTCCTACAATGGTCTATAATATCGGCAGTTGTGATTTTGGGACCAATGATGGCAATAGATTCGAGTTACTATGGAACTTTAGTGCTAGCACCTTGGAATATTATCAAATATAACGTTCTGGGAGGAGCCGGTCCCGAGTTATATGGAACCGAACCTTTTTCATTTTACCTCATGAATGGATTTCTCAATTTTAATATTATATGGGTAAAACTATTTGATGTTATTTAGTTAATATGTATACTTAAGCGATTACCATTTTTAACAGATTTTAGCGCTCTCATCTCCGATTGCATTACTATTGTGTTATATTTTTGTACCTGCGAAAAATAAGAGTACCTTATCGTTACCCCATGTGATATCGCTTTCACCACTATTTATATGGCTAGCCGTGTTTATGCTGCAACCACATAAAGAAGAAAGGTTTGTGCAGTTTCAATTTATTTTGATTTGATAAAAAATTCTGTTTACAGGTTCCTGTATCCCGTTTATCCATTAATATGTCTTTCGGGAGCAGTAACTTTGGATATCTTGCAGAAGCTTTGTTTTCGTGTCATGTGTATATTAAAATCTTATTCCATCAATTTATTTAAGCATTCCATCGGTACTCACTATCTAGAATCAACTTTGTTGCTCGTGATTAGTCTAGTTGTTATCTCTAGTTTATTAAGCATTTCCAGAACGTTTGCTCTGTACAGAAACTATCACGCACCTTTAGATTTAATGATGGAACTAAATCGTTTTCCTACCGAAGGTAGGCTTAAGCCCGATGCTAAAGTAAATGTTTGTTTTGGAAAAGATTGGCATCGATTCCCCAGTTCCTTTTTTCTACCTAATACAAATTGGAATGTGCGATTTGTGCAATCGGAATTTAAGGGAATTTTACCAGCCTCATATTCTGAACTTGAAAACGGCACTGCAATAATACACAAACATTTTAATGATAAAAATCAAGAGGAACCTAGTTTGTATTTCGACGTTAATCGCTGTCACTTTTTATTAGATTTAGATTTAGATAAAGAGACTGCCCTGGAACCTATTTATGCTAGAAATAAGGATAAGTGGACTGTTATAAAAAGTTTGCCTTTTTTGAATGCTGAAAAATCAAGTACATTTTTTAGAGCTTTTTACATTCCATTTTTAAGTCATTTACATGTGCAATATGCAAATTTCACTCTTTTGCAGATTAATAAAATAGGCAAAATAAAGTGATGTATCTGACTGTTTATAACCTTTGTTGTTTGATTATTTAAATAAATTGTGTATCCAATCACCATATGAGCCCATCAACAGCAGGATAGTCACGTACGTGGATAGTCAGACCTAGTTTGGATGAGCCAACATCAGATGTCATCAGTCTACCTTTTATTTTTATTCCTCATTAGTTCACACTAATCCATATGTAATGTACATTTTTTTATACTAATATTGAAGTGTAGGTAAGTCTAACAAATAGAAAAAAATTCTAAATAATCAGGATTGGTTAATATTCAGCCAATCAGAAGCGATGACAGGCTAGTGGCAGAACAACATAGTAATCAATTCAGTAATTTATTATTATTTACTGCAATAAGCATATGTTCTGTGATTTCAACCAAAGATCTCTCAGAGTTGGTCAATTTATTTGATGAGATTATAAAAAACAATATTTCTCTCGTAATAGCACACAAATTATATGATCAAGAAACGGAAACGCAACTACAAAAAGTGATCTTGCACTTCACTTGCACACACTATTAAAAACAGTACAGAACAGGAACAAATTTGCTATAGTTGTTGCCAATCTACAGTACTTAATGGAGACGTTACCTTAAGAAGCTACATTTAATTTTAAATAAATAAATTTAAGAGAAAACTTACGCTGTGGATTCTCTTCTTTGCCCCAAATAAAGATTAATAAGAGTTTTCGGTTATTTTCCCACAAGATTTCCGTAATAATGACTAACGAATGCCAATTACTTGAAGTAAACACATACTTTTATCTTAAAAAGTTTTTTATTTTAAAAACAAACACATGACGTATGCAACATCCTGTACAATGCTAAACAATTTTCTCAAAGCTGCTTCTCTAAAAATTATCCATCATAATTATTAGAATAAATATTTATATTAAATTACAAAGTGTTAATTGATGGCAATCACACTTTATAAGTCCAATTAACGACTTTCTAAATTAGAAAATAATTAATTTTTGATTGTGCCATCTTGTATGCTTAATAAGAACTTGTTGATTACAGGCGCAAAAATGTTGCGCATCGAGCGACCGTGGTGACCGCCATTGTGAGTGATTGACTTATAATAAAAACATTATAAAATTACTTTTGGACTAGAAATAAATTGTATAGTGAAGTGTTGTTAAATTAACCGTGAATTTGTGCACTCGTGAGTGGACTGACAGATAAATTGATAGTTTGACAAACAAGTGAAGAGACTGGTCAATGTCAGCAGGCGTGTCAGAACAGGTAGAGTCAACACATCTTTGATTTTATTATTTTTCTTGTTTAAATTTTATTGTGGTATTTATACTTAAATTGTGCTGTAAGTTTCTCACTTTGTCGTTTTGTTTCATGTTTGGTCAACTTAAAGCGGATGAAAGGACAGGGAAATCAAGGTTTGTGTTGACATTCTTTATCAAAAGTCTTATCTATTTCAAAATTTATTGTTGTCTCATATTTATGTAAACATTTATTTTATACATTTTAGTGTCCAATGGCACTAAAGAACAGTTAGGTGCTGGAGAAGGTGCAACCGGTTCGGAAGATTTTGAATCATGGAGATCACAACAACAGAACTCTGCAGCCCCAACTGCTTACGGAGCATCAGTTCCAATTTCCAGTGCTACGGATATTTACAACATGAGTACTGCAGGTTTGTTTTTTTTAACCCTCCTTATTTTTTTTGTTTATATTAATGCTGAATAATTTGTTATTGTTTCTAATACTTAGAATTTGATACACTGGATTGAATCACAATAGTTGTTGTTGATAAAATTCTATAATATCAAATAAATTAGTCATTACTATTGCAATGATTTCATGTTTATCGAATGACTATAATTGTATGCAAATTATAGTGTCATTCAACCTTCCCTCTCAAAAACTTTATACGCTTTGATAATCTTACCTTGCAATTTGTATTAAAAAGCTAAGCAACTTATTGTTGGGTATAATGAGTTCATCTTCTGGTAGGAATAACCTTTCTTTTCAATTTTTATATTATTACAATTCAACTGAATGCACTTTTTCTTGCCGACATGTAGAATTTAACCACCCTAAAATTGGAATCTTTTAAAAAAGAAAAGATACTGAGACTGCATGTTTTTTTAATTTTGATTATTTTAGGTTATTACGGCAGTGCTGGAACCTATCCCTATCAAGCGTATGGCGTAGGAGATGGAACTTGGTCGAACGGAACAGATGGAATGACATTTCTAAGTGGTTACCCTCACGAATCCTACTCGATGGACGGTAAATATATTTTTTAATATACAAATATGACTTTTTAATTAACTGTTACCTTGACGAATAGGAATGTTTGGTCCTTCGACAACATTTTCCACTCCAACAGCATTCGGCCAACCTTCTTCGTTCAATTATTTTCATAGTAATGGTGATTTCAATACATGGGGTAGTCAATTAGGTCAACGCAAATATGATGATTATTATAGAGATCCTCAAAGCATGTATACGCAAGCAATGCCCGATTCGGCACTTAAAAGTGTCGAACAAGCTATGCAACATTTAGGTAAGTTTAAAAGTACTATCATAGTTCTGTATGACGTGTAAGTTTGTTTTCAAAGATTTTAAAGGTACATCCAATGACGGTAAGGAATCTGTATCGCAACCTAAAAAAGCGACATGGGCAAGCATAGCAAGTCAACCCGCCAAACCTCCTTTAACTTCGCAAAGCCAAGGTTTAAAAAAGAAGGGCCCCGGCATGCCTCCTGGTCCTATAATTCCTGGAAAACATAACATAGATATAGGAACGTGGGATACCAACAAAAATACTCCACCTCAACTTCCCGTTATTACGAATGCAGCTCCAAAATCTTTGGCACCAACAATGCCAGTACGTCCAGGCTGGAATGGACCTCCAACCAATAGACCACCACCTGCAGCTCCGAGACCTGGACCTCCGATGCAATCGTATCAACCTCAAGGTATGATGCCACCACATCTTCCACCGCCGGTCAGTGTTCCAGCAGGACCTCACGTTCAAGGAATGATGCCACCGGGTGGTCCTATGCCAGTTTTAGTTGCACCTGTTGCTCCTTCGCACCCTGTTTTAGATGAGTTACGTGGCAAAAATAATTACAATCCTCCAGAATACGATTTATCAGCACCTAATGCACGATTTTTTGTTATTAAATCATATTCGGAGGACGATATTCATAGAAGTATCAAGTATGAAATTTGGTGCAGCACCGAACATGGTAACAAACGTTTAGATCAAGCTTATCGCGAACGTGACAGCAATGGACCTGTTTATTTGTTCTTTTCTGTGAATGGCTCGGGACATTTTTGTGGAATGGCACAAATGATGTCATCTGTGGACTACAATTCTAATAGTTCGGTATGGTCTCAAGATAAGTGGAAAGGACAGTTTAAGGTGCATTGGGTGTATGTTAAAGATGTTCCTAATGTGCAGTTGCGTCACATTCGTTTGGAAAATAATGAAAATAAACCAGTGACTAATTCGAGGGACACACAAGAGGTGCCACATGCCAAAGGATTGCAGGTATTACGTATCATGCATTCATATCGGCACTCCACCTCTATTTTTGACGACTTTGTGCACTATGAAAAGCGACAAGAAGAGGAAGATTGCCGAAAAACTGACGGACCCCCCAATCATCGCGAAGGCGTTCGAGAGCATAAAGAAAGGGGAGGAGCGGGAGGAGGTGAACAGCGAGTTCGTAATCACGAACGTGAGGGCGGTGATAGAGAAAATCATCGTGCTGCTCATCGTAATGGCGAACACCATAATAATCATAATAAGGTATGTTAGAAACGAATGTTATTATTTTATCAAATATCAACAAAGATAGCATTATTTTAATTTTAATTAATACAATTTCATACATACATGGGTAACATAATTTATTATTTAAGTAGCAAAGGTTCTATAATAACATTTACATAAAGATTAGTTGTTCTGTATCGTAAAGAAAAAGTATTGCAAACTAACTTAAATCTATATGCAATTTATTCTTGACTTGAACATTCACAATGAGTTGCAATTCTTTTGCAGTACGTGACATGAGTCATTATTTATTTGGGGTGTAACATTATACGGATGTTTATTAGTTTATTGTGTTTATCGTTTATTGGTTTATAGCTATAGGTTAGTTATACTCAAGCAGACCTAAAAGAAGAAGAATAAATTAAATAAATAATCAAGTCTTGACAAGTGTGGTATCCTGGTTACCACTGATCTTTTCACCTAGCAACTAAAACTACAGCAATTTTGGTTGCTGCACTTGTGTACACTCGCCCACCGTTATTTGCAAATTTGCTTTCTTTTGCTTACAAAATCTGACGCAATTTAAAAACTTTATATAACATTTATATCAAGATTACACTAATTATACACTAATTTCTTGTGGTAATGAGGAGATATCGGCAGATGCCAACCAAATTTTGGCACGAGACTTTGCGTGATTGCAATGTACTAATACATTGCTACTAATATTATTGGTACTAATAAAACCCTAAAATATTAGAGATAGATACGCAGCTGTTTTCGAGAATTTATATCTCTTAGGTTTAGTAGAGCAATAAACAGTCGTTAGCTTGGTGGTTAGTGCTATGGACTTACGTCAGTGCATTCGATCCCTTCTATGCCCTTCTTCTCTTTGCTTCTTTGTTATTAATTATTTGTTTATATATTTATCATTGTATTATAGTTATCATTTGATGTCATTTGGTATATTATTTGATACTCAAAAATCTACAAAGATTATTCTAATTTTACCTAAGGGGTCGTCCTTTAATCACGTAAGGTTTTTTATGCAATTTTTTTACCCCCCCTCCCCTTTGGTGATACGTCGTGAGGTTTTCGGCTACCCCTACCCCCCCTACCCAACATCACGTGTATTTTTTTTGAAAACTTTTTTTAAGTACAGACGGCAAGACAGAAGGCCGCGGGCAGCGGGGCGACAAGTGGAGTCTCAAGGTCCAGTGTCAGAAGCCAGCTGAGAGCCAAATATTGTTGTTATGTTGCTTTTAGGCATAAATTTGCTCGCTCGGAATTTCACGTGGTCGTAAGAAAATATACACGTGATTGTTACAACATCCCCCCCCCCCCATCGTGATCAATCGTGATGTTATTCTAAACCCCTCCCCCCCTGTTAGAACCTCACGTGATTAAAGGACAACCCCTAAGACGAAATAATGATTAGATTACGGGAAAAATAAAAAAAAATATTTTTGTAAATTTTCATAGTTTTTTATTAAAAATAATGGGCGAAGCAAATTTGCATCCCTGTGCTGTAGGGCATGAATTAATATAGTAATATTTAACTTTTATGAAATTTTTTAAAACAGTTTTGATTGCCGTTAAAAGCAAGGAAGTAAAAAATATACATATCCGTAATACACAGCAGGCGTTATTACTTTTCAAAATAGCACAAAATAGCTGGAATTCATAAATTTGTACATCGTACGTTGGTATGGTCATAAATTGATTGTAATTGCATTAATTTTGTGTTTTCATTAGGTGGCTACAGATTCATATTAGATACAGCGTGCATTTGCGATATAAAATGTTTTCAAAACAAATTTATATAAGCCTAAATGCGGTTGATTCATATATGCATCACCATGCACTGTAGGGTTAAATGTATTTTTTATTTAATTTTTGATATTTTTCCATTGCTCCAGGGATAGAGGGAATAAGTACATTATTGAATTCTTTCACAAAATTCATAAAATAAAAATTAAGCAAAAAAATCAATCGGTTTAAAATATTTAAATTAAAAGCATAATATCTCTTCATCTGTTTGGTGAATTAGAAACAGAAAATGGTTTATTTTAATATGTTCCACTCTGAAAAAGCTATTAAAATATTATGAATTTTACATTATTCTAATATTGGAATAGCCCAACAAAAGACTATAAACTTTAGAAGGGCATAATTATTATTTTTATCAAATTAGAGAAGTAATTTTTAATTTTTTGTTTGTTTACACCTAACAAAATACGTTGACTTTTATCTCTTCCCAGCTTGTTAAATTTTTTGATATTCCCAGTTCTGTGGTATAGAAAAAAGTGTTTTGTAATATTAAATACTTTTGATATTTTGTAATAATAAATACAAAGTTTTAGTTTAGTTAACTAGAAGTTTTATAACATTTAACACATATGATTAAAAATTAAAATAATAAAAAAATAGTTTTATCTACTTTGTATAGTGTAACCAAATGTGTAACTAATTTAGCTTTTCAGTACTTTTATTTACTTATTAAACGTGACCTTCTCTTCTTTATAGACCTACTTATGGATTAAACCAAATACTCTGGAATTATCTGTCGATGCATTCAACTAGTAAGCTATGGTTGTTTCTTTCTACAACTAGTTTTTTCTGGCAAATTTACTCAAGAATAAATACTTTTTCTTCTCTTTTTTTTTTAGGATTATTATCCTGTCTCTAACCAACGTATCATTGATTATAAGCTATCTCGCCATCTTTTTCTGGGACGTCCTACACTCCTTCTTCTTGGGCGGCTATCTCTTGCTTTTTTTACAAATCTGGTTTCGTCCATCCTTATTATATGATCGTTCCATAACTTTTGCCTGTTGGTTATCCAGTCTGAGATGTTTGTGATGTGGCAGCTTTCCCATATGTTTGTATTTGGTATTCTATCTAGTTTGGTTTTTCCGAGAATTCTTCTCAATGTCTTTATCTCTGCTACTTCAGTTTGTCTTTTTGTTGACGCAGTGTCTGGTCTAGTCTCTGCTGCGTAAGTGAGTATCGGCCTTATTACGCTCTTGTATATTCTTACTTTTGCGTCTCTCTGTATATGTTTGTTGTTCCAAATTAGATCGTTCATGCATCCAGATACTTGGTTTGGTTTCATGTTTTGTTCATTTGTTTCTTTTTGTATTTACCCATCACATGTTAATTTTACTGCTAAATAGCTAATCTCCATTACCTGTTCCACAATTTCGTCTTCGATTACCAATTTGCATCTCACAGGGTCCTTTGCGATTGTCATAGATTAAGTTTGTTTTGTTGATATGCTGTAAATACTTATTACTCGAAATTACGATTTTTACTGCATTTCATAGAATATTCCAGTTCTCATTTAAGAAGAATTATTATCTGGATTCTTAAGTTCCAATAAATGTACAATCTTGTACCTTCTCCCTTATACCAGAGTGACTTTTGCTTCATTCCTTGTTGAACTCATTACTGTTTTTGATGTGTTAAATTTAAGAGGGAGATCCATGTAAAACGTCAAAAAAGAAGTCATTTTTAGGATTATTATTATGTATTTAAACCATTATTCAAAGACACAAAAAAAATTTGAATGCTATACTCCAGGGATCACCAATTTTGGCAATCTTGATTGTCAACCAATTTTGTGTAGACATCGGTGGCGATGGTCAGACAGATTTTAAATTTCTTTTGGTGTTTTTTAGTAAGTAAGTTGGCAGCGTATTGTCAGCAAACGAAATACAATATTGTTTATAAAGAGGTGGAAAAACTTAACAAAAGAATGTTTATGAGCTTACAAATACATTTTTTAAATATTTGTGCAAATTGTGGAAAGTTTGGTAGATGTCGATGGTTATAGCAAGATCGCCGGTCATCATTCATCTACCTACCGGATCGCGACAGTCTTATACATTTTTTAAATGAACTCCCCACTAAAAGTAATAATTGGTGATCCCTGCATACTCTTATATTTACAGAGTAATAACAGCAACTTGGAAATTGGTGAGCATGATTGGAAGTCCATTTCTTAACTAAAATATAAATATAAAATTTGTTTACTTTTATTATTATGTAAAATTTTGTCTTTAATAAATCTAAAATATATCGGAAATTTAAAAACTGCATTCCTTATAAGGCAGAATTTCCCAATTTGGGCTCCACAGTCCATAAGGAGTCCGCGAAAAGAACCACGAATCTTAGAATTAACCTAGTAAATTAAATAATGCAAAAATCGAGATCTTATTAAGATTTCTCCTTGGGGCATTCCTAATAATTAGAGACCGGATTATATGCAATAGGGAACCCGATATCTGGTATGTGGCATGCAATTTATGCATAAACACAAGATAATATACATATTTTAAATTTCATCCCACATACTAAATATCGGGTTTTCTATTGCATATAATCCGGTCTCTACTAATAATGAATAAAACACTTTTCTCCAGAATTATTTTGGTTAATGTTAACTAGTTTCGACTTACATGTTCTCAGTAATTTTTTTATAAATGTTGGTTTGTAGTAGGCTTCAATCAAATTAAAATTTTTGTGCAAGGGTTTGCAATCACCAAAATGTTGAAAAACACTGCTTTAAAGTGATTGTTGAGTAGTCACTGGTGTAGAAAATCTTAAAATCGGGGGCTTGCTGTAGTTCATCCAAGGGAGATGAAATATTTTTTAAATATTTGATATCGGACAGAGCAATCAATGGGTCCCTGAGCAAATTTTATGAGTGGACATCGTTCTGTAAGCTTTAAAAATGCGTCATTGGATGTTTTTTGGAATTAAAAATATTATTTAAAAAAAGAATACTTGTTAATCTAAATTTCCTCGAATAGGAAATTGTTTTCTATGCAAGGTTTGTGGGCGCAGTAAAAAAAGTTGTACAAACATTTTTTGGAAGAAAGTGGTTATGAGCCTCTTTATTGCGAATATATTAAAAAGTTAAAACTGTTAAAAGGGCAAACATAGGAGTGTCGAAAGCACCTAGTTAGTAAAGTTCAAAAAATAATCAATAGATGGCGTTATTAAATCTGAAGTCACTCTCTATAAAGTCACTGTAGGAATATATAATTTGCTTTAGGCCAATATAATATACACGATTACAACAGCAGGTCTTAGTACAATAAACGTGTGGTTAAAAGAGCACCAGGGTGCTTCATTGGGTGAAAGAGATCACTGAAAAATGGGTGTATGAGAACCTATGTAAAAGTGAAAGGAATAAAGAGAATCCAAATGGGAAAAGATACTTATTTGTAGAGAAACATATTCTTTTGTTGGTTACGTTAGCTTGACTACTCCAGAAGGGTCGGTTCTGTGGTTGTTCGATTTTTTCCTGAAGCTAATTTGCCACGTGAGAAGAGAAATCGTTTAAAAGAAAAATTAATAATTTTACATCTGGGAGGGGATAATAAATCATACTTATTTGAATTGTCCAGGTTCCAAGATAATTTTAAGTTTTCAATCTTTGGAGAACTCTTTCGGATTGTATTGCTCTCGGTTTAGCAATTGACACTCTTATGCACCAGACCATTGCTTATATGATTGTAATAAGTTTTGGTTAATATAAATTAATTTTAAAATAATACAAAATCAGTTTGTTAAATTCAATGTAATATATTGCTTTGCACTATTAGTAATATTTTGACAAGCATTTATTTTTATAAATACAAAAAAGCTGTGTAAAATATTTTATCGATTTGAATCAATATGCTAGTTTACTCTAAACCACTTCTAGAACTTTTGAATATACTGCTTTAGATCGTGTAACAGCATACACCCAGTATAATAATATAATTCATTTGCACTATGACATAAGGTTTCCTATTAGTCGATTTGTTTGTAAATATCACGAACGACTTGATAAAAAAAGATATGTCCTACGACTACACTGGAGAATTGTAAGATATAATTTGTTTTACAATATGTGCCAAAATATGAACACAGCTATAATTAATAGTAAAAAAATGAATGGCATTTTCGTTAAAAAAAGTTACCGAAGCAACTTTTGGATAAGTTTAGGAAGCCAGTCTTTATGAAAATTGTAATGATGTCGAAAAAGTTATTGAATAGAGATGCTAGTCTTATTAGGTATTTATTCTTCGCGATTTTAAAATTCAGTACCTATTCCCTATTTTATTAAAGAAAGATTATTATGCACCTGCTCATAATAAATTAACAAATGTAAATCTATTAATAGAAAAAATAAATAATTAATCATTTCAAATTATTAGGGCGTTACTAATTTATTATAGTAATATTGTGTGTGCAATCTGCATTATTATAAACGACATTTGTAAAAAAAAGTGATTTTATTGTCTTATATTTTAGAACTAAAATACAAAACAAAATTGTGATCTCTGGATATTTACCAAAGATTTTTGCCATTGATAAGATTTAAGTATAGAAGTGGAATAATACTTTATATTATAAACTTATTAATATTCATTAATCAGTTACGGAATATTTCCTAACCCATCTAAACTAGCAGAACATTTTTTATGCTTGAAAAATTTAAACAATCCATATTTTATATTATATATAGGTATGTTAAGTGTTCACGATTATGTACATCTGAAAATTCGTCCAGTTGTTCAGTCATTACTACTTTCAAATTTATAAATATATTTGTTAACAAATGTTTCTACGAATTTGTTGGAGTGTAGAATGCAAGTTTAATTTTTTCTTCAGTATTTGTTAACAAAAAAGTAATTTTGGTAACAAAGAAATTATAGAATTTTTCTAATTTAAATTTCTATGGTGAAAGAATCAATTCAATTAAAAGCGATTAGGGAATTCCATCTTTTTGTGTGATGAAAAAAATTTTCTTACAATATTCTAGTGTTTGAATGGTGATCTACCTTCGACAACTACCATACGTCTGGATACAAGAAAATGTCGGAAGACTAAGAAATTGTAAAAATGAGATTTTTATTTTAATATTAATTACAAAATACCATCTACAGTAGAATTTTACCTAGGAGAATTACGGGATTTATATTATATGGTGTGGTTAGAACAGAAGTGAATTCCTTTCTTAAATACTGTGATTTTCACTTATTGGAGAAATTGTTCTCCATCTGCATCAAAACAGATTCTGAAGCTTCTGTAAAATAATCATTTTTGCCTTATAATTTTTACCTGTTGACCACAGAACTGTTTATTATACTGATAAAAAGAAGTAGTTCAAAATGAATCAGTTTGATTTCAAACCAATTGATTTAATTCAGTTTCTGTAAATCATTACTAGAGTTAAAATTTTAAAGTTAAACCTGCTTATGCGGGATGATTTAATCATCAATCTTGATGAAGGGAATTGCTGTTATGGGGATCCCACTATAAGTTTAAGAATTTGAAAAAAAAACACTTATAATAATGCTCTTGTTGATATTTGGTAATTAATGAATACATACAATAAAAGATTTTTACTAGTGTATGAAATTTTTGCAGGAACGAGGAGAAAACAATCGAAGTAGAGGAGGTGGACGAAATGGCCGAAACTAATTAGTTTATTGTGTGTAATATGAACACTGTTATGCCTGCTGTTTATTATATAACATCATATACTATTAGCTTGTTATTTCTTCGTCATGTAGATGTTCTTAATTTGTTACATCATAATTTTGTCTGCATGATAGTAGATTAGTGGTATATTTTTTTCTCTCGTTATATCTGTTAGTTATTATGATTGAGGTTACAATTTTTTTGCTTTACTTAGCTTCTTTTGTGGACGCTCGCATTGTATGACTTTTTTTTTTCATTTTTATTTAATTTTTTGTTGTAACATTCTTGATGTGATCATGCCTAAAAAATGGAGCAGAAATCAAGTTTGCTCTATGCGATGTTATAATTGCAAAGTTTTGCTAACTTAAAGGAAACTATTAATTAATGGAATAATTAATTAATTACGGATTAATTCGTGTGTGTGTGGGAATATAATAAAAAACTAAAATTGATCATTTTAAACTTTTTAAACTCTGGTATATGGATCAAAATGTAGTTGTAATTGCATAGCAGCCCACTGTTCGGATCGCGCTAGAGACACAATCGACGATAGTGCAGTGCTCATTTATTTTAAACTGTTTTACACGAGTGAACTTGTAATAAATTTAAAAAATGGATATATATTGTATAGATAAACTTTTATGATATAATTGTTTAAATAAAAGTGTTAATTTTCGTGGACTGATTTTTATCTGCCGAGTGGCCAAGTGATACATGTTAATAAATATATGCGGACTGGCAACGAAAGACATCTCCAAGAAATTCTTTCTAATTACCGTAATTGAACAATGGCGCTGTGAAAGTGACTCATTAGTACAGCTAACTATCGTTAAGAACTATACAAAAATGAACATTCAACAAATTGGCTAAATTTAAGTTGATATTGAACGAACAATTGATGTTTTTTTTGTTTATATGTTACAGTTTTTCCATTTTGTAATATAGGAGATGGGATGTGCAGTCTACTATAAATATTTGTTAAAAGCGATAATATAGTTTTAATTATTGCAACTGAATTAAAATTGTGCGGCCGAACAGTGTTGTGTTCATTTTGATTTAAATGCATTTACCTATTGTATTTTTTACAATTTTAAATTTCATTATTTTTGCAAATGTATAAAATAGTTTTATTGTAAGTATTTTGAAATTCCAATTAATAAGAATTTCTCCTATGTTACAATTTATTATTATGTTAAAACACTTATTAATTTTCTTGTAGTTAGCATGATGATGTGCTTAAAAATTTTATCGTGTTTATTCCTATTCATTATTTTGATAACAACCAAAAACATTAGGTATATTATTGAGTCATCAATTTTTGGTACGTACGTGCATATAATTATATCTGATTTATGTAAAATTGAAAATTTATTTATTATATTAATTCTTAATTTTTGTAATAATTATGTAGACGAGATAAAAATTATTTTGGCTGGGTACTGTAATTAATTATGTTGTAGTTGTTATTATTTGAATTTGGAAGAACATAACATTGTGGTCGTAAAAATAATTTACTCTGTGCCTAATTAGTTAGACTGATATGTTGCACCGTGCGGTGTACATACTACTGATTGTACTTTTGAAATTGACAGATCCGAAAAGTGGGCATCTTGTTGATAGCTCCATTCATTAATTTCAGTTAGAATAAATAAAATTTTAAATGATTTGTTGTTTTATTCTTTATTATAGACGATTGCAATTATTTTTTTAATAAATTTATCTTGTCGGGCGGAATAGGAAGTAACCGGTTAGATTTTTCCATAAAATACTTGTTATCGTGAAAGATATCAATTTTATGAACTGCAGTCAATTCTTGCTATTGCTAGAGAACCTATAGTATTTCTATGTCAGAATATAAATTACGTTTAGTCAGGCTTGCAGTCAAATACAATTTTTTTATTTGAAAACCTGTCAAATATATTTTTATCTCAAAATACCGAAATATATTTCCTAGAAATTATGATTAATATCCATTTCATCCTTTTCATTTCTTATTGTGCCTAACCAATCCTATGTTCTTAAGCTATAGGTGTTATATTATAATTCGTCTACTATAAATAGCTAAAAAGCAGATGCTAATCAAGTTTGGACAGGTTAAATGCTCCATTAAGAAATTGAGGGTTGAAGTTTTTAGTTATTATACTCATATCCGTTCAAGTTTAATATAGAAACATCGCTAGTCAAGTGGTTAGAACTTCAGTTAAAGTCAGGTTTAAGGCTCATGCTGACTTCTTTTTTTGATAAAAGTCTCAGTATCATTTATTATGTATATTTCTTATTAAGTTAAATTCTCAGCCGTTTTTGAGAAATTGAGGGTTGAGTCTGTTTCAAACTTGTTTTACTTCATTTGTTTTTGTCAACTTATTTGTCTCACGATAATTAAAACTACTCACAAGGAGGGGACGCGTCCTGCGGGTCACGGATTTTAAAGCCCTTTTGGGGGAGAAAAGTACTTCATAATAACAAACTCTAGGCCAAGCGGTAGCGCCCACCTCTCGAAAAAAATAAAATTTTTGAAAAAATTTATTACGTTTATTCGTATAGGTAAACTATACGACTATCACTCGGTCGGTCAATTTCAAAACGGAAAAATTTACTTTTGGAGGAATTGAAACCTGGAACCGACCGGGTGATAGTCGTACAGTTTACCTCGCGACCATCGCGGTTATCTGTTAATTAATGCAACCAAGCAGCTACATAATGTATATGAATAAATGTAATAAATTTTTTCAAAAACTTTGTTTTTTTCGAAAGGTGGGTGCTGCCGCTTTGCCTAGAGTTTGTTATTATGAAGTACTTTTCTTCCTCAAAAGGGCTTTAAAATCCGTGACCCGCAGGACGAGTCCCCTCCTTGTTAGTCTTGTCAACACAACTGAATATTTTTTAATAAATTAGTAATGAACACCTGCTTATCACATATTATTTATTTTTACAAAAGCAATAACAAACCGTATAAAAATAATTTAACAGAAATAAATAACGGCATATGTACGTATATAAAATTTGTTATCCTAGATAGGTACCTACTTAATGATTTAATTTCCTCCAACTTGACTTTTTAACAGCAATAAATTGTTTTATAATCTTAGTTAATTATTCTTTTGTTTCGTATGCATAAAATTAATTTTTGTGCCCGTGAGCTCATTCCGATTGTAAAATTATAACAATTGTATATATTTATTAAAATATAATGTAGTTGTGAATACGGAATGGACTCAAAATCAGTTCCAACTTATCCAACACTCGACTATCACCAACATACATGTTTACATGTAATACGTTGTAATTTCTTTTAAAAGTTTATCATAATTATGTTCATCTATAACTGTAAAGCATTTAGCTTGTCTACTGAAGTAATATACTTCGCCTGTATAGATATCAAACCAAAGTGCATGTATATGCAATTCGTGCGTCTCGAGTCGTTTTTTAAGAAAGCCATAACTGGCGATGTTTTGAAGTTGTTGTAATGTATTTATCTGAGATAGTTTATCTTCCAGTCCAAATTTATTTTCCGGATCGATGTACGCCACAAACGTTCTCATTGGTGTTTCGGCTTGAAATAACATCGGTGCTTTATAATCTGTTATTTTTAATTGTTGGTATTTTTCTAAACTTGACAGTGCGTGTGTACACAACCATGCTTTTAGGGGAGATATTCGACGATTTTTCTGTAAAAAGGTTTTCAAGTCAATTTTTTTTAATTAACTAAGCCCGAAATATAGATTACCCTCATTTTTTACCAGTACATGTGAAATGTGATCTTACAGTCACTTAAATTTCTTTCCTTGGGGGGGCCGCTCTTTTCTTGGAGCCCCAAATATGAAGTACAGGTAGTCTATATTTCAGGCGCCCTATATTACCCTAATAATAATAATTTTAATCTGTTATTAAGCAAACTACATCTACACTTGACTTTAGTTTGTATAAATAATTAAACTTGATTAAAATGTGATAACAAACCTGACATGCTAATTCGGTGTCCTGTAATTTAAATAACAGATTCATTGCCTTGCAATCGCTGTGTCCACAAACGACAACATGCCTAATATCGTTTACCACACATCCTAACTCTAAGGCAGCAGGTTCGTTCGCCGTTATTTCGTCTAAAAAATGTTGCGAATGTGGTATAACGTTTCCAGCATTTCTCACTAAAAGTTTTTGTTTGAAATTTAAAAGTTGCGCCATTTCTTAAACTTACCAACAAACATGTCACCAACACACATTTCCGTAAATCTTGTAGGAATCATTCTACTGTCCATACAAGTGAAAAAAACTGCTTTTGGCTAAGAAAAAGATTCATATTATTTTTGATAAAGCAATTCGCGTGCTTTATCTAATAAATACTAAAGCAAACATTGCGCCATCAAAGGCAAAAGTAGGTCAATAACAATAAAAAAAAAAAATTAAAAAAGACTTACTGTAGGATTGTCTCGAACTTGTAAAAATTGTTGTACCATAGTTTGTTTATCCAACTGACGATACCTCATAATTCCTTTTAAAATTCGATCCATTTATAAGAGCGTAAATGAGAATCAACAGGTCGTTTATAATACAAATGTGTAATAATTTTTGTATTTCGTTCATTTCAAGGTTGAAAGTTTATCTACGATAGTAGGAACCGCAATAATTTTTTGAATTAATAAATTTTTGTGATTCGCAACACTAATATGGTGCTCATCAAGATTAATAAACTAAAGAATTTGATTCGTTTATTAAGTGTACTATTAACTTTCGATTGTGTAATTTTAAAATACGTAAGTAGTACTTTCTAAATAAACGAATCGAATTCTAACTGATATCTCTGTAATATGTACTTTTTGAACGATCAGTTTTACTAATTTTAATTTCCGACCTTATCTATTTTTAATTTTAAAGCAGTTTCTCAACAGTTGATTCATTGTTGACACTATTATTCCATGAGGCGAGGTCCAAATTTCACCAAATATCTATTTTCTAATTTAAAAAGTTTTTCATAATTATCTAAAAGTTGTCAAATTTAAAATTTGACAGTTTATTCTTATTTTTGTTTATTTTTAGAATTTTTTATTTGTATTTTAAAAGGGGGTCGTCCAGTGGCGTAACGAGGTTAAAGAATTTGCGCCTCGTTCCATCAATAGATTGTACTAAATTTTGGTCAAAAATTGAAATAGATCTTAAATAATAAATTTTTTTTAAATAAAATTAACATTAGGGGAACCTGTCCAACATTACAATGTCAATTTTTACCTGGAGGAATAAAAAAAAATTAAGTTGTAGAGAATTAAATTATTTTTTACGTTAGTATTTTCCATATTTTTCTAGGACCCTTACATTCCGGACAAATCACAAAAATTTAATTTTTACAGAAAGAAAAGCATTAACCCATTCCTTAAAAAATCATATCTTTACCAATTTTTGACCAAATTTTAATATTCACCAAGTCTTAGGTGTACTTGTTAGCGGATCGTTTATTTAAGCCAATTTTCAGACTTACAATATTTTGTTCTGGTTTTGGCAAAATTTCGTCTAAAATGCCCGGGTTCAATTTTTTATTGAACTGTGGAAATTGGAATGTGGATTTAATTAATAAAAAAAAAGATTGCAAGATTATTGTATATTTTTATAAAATTAAAGTTTTTGTTATTTAACTTATTACTAAGTTCATAATATATATTACAAATTGATATAAAATGCAAAGGTTATATCTCAACATCTTCACGAAGGATTGAAAACGTGTACTTAAAAAATTCCCATTTATAAACAAAATAACTAAATTTCTGTACATCATAATAATTTGATGTTATAAGATTCCTTGACGATAATATTATAGTAATAAAAACAATCTTAAATCAAGTACACTTTAATTAAAAATGAGACCCCTAAGAAATTGAGGACTAGCACAATATAAAAATTATTTTAAGTCTACAAATAATTATTTAAAAAAAATTATCTGTGAGCTATTGGTGGAGCAGAGCTAGAAACCTTTTCCAATTTTTCGAAATGTTTCCTAGCATTTCTAATATTGATTAACGTAACTTCTGAAGGTATTAAGGGATCAGACATACAAACCATGACGTATGTATTGCTTGTAAACATGTCAATGTAAGCTGCAAATGCTGAATTTCTAACTTCCATGCTTTGAAATTGAGCTGCCAATTTTGAACAAGACAATTTAAATTGCTTTATTATATTGGAAACCTTTTCAAATCTGTGTCCATCGCGATGTTGTTTTCGTTGGCAATAAGAGATTACTAAAAATGTAGCACGTTCAAATAAGAGCACCTCGTCTGCATCCACAATATTTGCAAATTGTTGTAAACTATTTTCTAAAGCTTTGACGTTAGGAATTAACATATACACTATACTAGACCAAGCACGATACAAAGTTTCGTCCCAAATTGAAGTTCTAAAACATGTGCATTCGAGAGGCTTCGATAATCGTTTCAGATCGGCTTCACGTTCACGGAAAATTATATCCCTCTGATCTTCGGCTACAAGATCCATTTTGTGAATCAAACAAAATACTTTTGCTTCGGGAGAATTTTGTAATATGGCTTCCAAACATGACTGATAATAATGCATGTCCTTCTCCAATTCTCGACTTTCGACGTCAAAAACATAAATTAGTACCTCCACGTTTCTGAAAATATTATCTCGCTGGGAGGCAAAATAATTTTCCATAAACGCTTCCTGCCCACCACAATCCCAGAGATTCAATACCAAATTACCCAAAAAACGTACGTGCGAATGTTCAACGTCAACTAAAATATGTATTATTTTAATTACCAAATTACTTTATCTAACTTATTCTTACTTGTTGCACCCAGACGTCGAGTATCTCGAGCTATGTAGTTGGCAAAGATTATGGATCTCATGCTGGTCTTTCCAGATCCACTTTTACCCATTAAAAGCACCTAATAAAAGACGTCAGTAAAATATGATAATTATCGATTACTTTTCTCACCTTTTTCTTCATTTTGTGTTTATCTTCGAGTATTTAGGATTTGACAAATACGATTTGTTTTCTTGACATTTAAATGACACCTTTCGTGACGAATCGAAAGTCCCCAGTAAATAGTCAGGGTGACCAACGGTTTAAAAATTGTGCGAGATTTGACGTGTTGGTTTGTGTGCGTCTCACTTGATCAATAAAAGTTAGACAAAATAAGAAACAATAACATGAGACGAAATAATTATTATTAGATTTTATTCATTTTAGCAAATTTAGCACTAGTAATGGTAATGGGGTCTGTATGAGATATGTAATCGGTATTTTAGATGCCGATTTAGTTCGTTATAATCAACAAATGACTTAATTTCTGCGAGAGCGAAAGTTCGAAGTTTCATTTTGTAATATTTTGAGGTATTTTGTTCTTCTGGTGCCTGTTAAGTGAAGGTAAATATTTCATATTACATTGTTAGCATTGAAGTTATAATGAGTGTGTGTAGGTATTGTAAAGAAAGGGCCGCTGACGCATACGGCGCACCCATTCGTACACCTGTAATAAGATAAGGAAATACTCTTCAATATGCACTTTACATAACATAATAATCACTCTCCACAAAAATCGCAAATTTTTTGACATCTAACACTCTATTTACTTTAGCAACATGTCTTCTGACGAAGAGAAACCACCTGCACCTCCTGTTCGGCTAACTTCCAATAGGGGAGCCGACTTAAATAATAGTGCGTTGACGGTAGATCGACCGTTACCTAAGGAGCCGGACGATGTAGAACGAAAAAAGAAAACTCTCAAGTCAAAAATTAAAAGCAACAAATCGACTCTTCACATGTCCGATAAACCCAACATTTCTTATCCAACTAATTTTGAACATACTGTACATGTCGGATTCGATCCTATTTCTGGAGAGTTTACAGTAAGTTTATTTTTATTTATAACTCTTAATAAAGGAAGAAAGTTAGATTAAATGGAATATCTCACTTTGGAGAAAATTTATGACTTTCGGTCATAAATTATAAAGTTGTACACAATAAGAAGAGAGTTTAATTATTCTTGGTTACTTCCTGTCTACAATTTGATGCAATTGCTTTACATGGAACAATGTGAAAAAGTTAAATATTCTTTTTATAAGTGTCAAAGGAAGTGTCTGCTAAAAATACCATTTTATTACTTCTTATGACTTGGCCTCATCTGCATTCTGATGAACCTTCTCTTTTCAATCAAAATATTATGAAATTAGAAGGAGAGTTTTTTTAGGGAAATATATTTTGTTTTAATTTTAAAGGGAAGGAAATTTATTTTTTATATTTATATATACAAGAAGGTTAAATTAAAAAAAGCACTTCCAGAAACTTATAAAAAAGGGGAAATTAATTCCATGGAACTTAATTGGTTAATTTATTTAAAGGTGTAGATCAGCATGCAGATAATTAAAGAGTGCATTTAATGAACTATTTGTATGCCGATCCAAGTTTTTTAATTAGTTGATTACAATACAGTGTTTACTAATATTATGGTAAACATTTCTATAAGAAAAATATTTAAATGTTTTTATTTAAGTGTATTCATAATTTTTAATCAAAACTACTAGACGGCAACGTTGTTCATTAAAACCGAAAAATCTGTACAGTAGTTATGTATTCTGTCTTGTTTCCTTGATTAAGAAAAATTAACCAAAGAATTAAATATGCACCACTCCACCTATTATGAATGCAAAATAATACAAGCAAAGGAAGAAAATCATTTAAATAATGGATCAACCACGACATTACTGTATAAGTTTCTTTCTTTTAATGACTCAATATAGGAATCTGGCTTATAAAAGATACAGATTCTGTTATCTATTAAATTTAATAATAAAAAAATATTAGATTATAAAAATTAAATAAAATATTTATATCTCTAGAAAGCTAGTTGTATAGATGCCTAAAAGTGCGTTCTCACGATTCAAGTTTAATTGATCGATTATAGTTGATCCACAAAAGTCGAATGAAATAACCTTTGTTTTAATATAGTTGAACAACTTTTTAGTTCATCAACAAAGGTTTGCACTTCAGATTTCACTCAACTTTTGTGGATCAACTATAATCAGTCAATTAAACTTGAATTGTGAGAACGCTTCTTAACAACTGCGGTCATCCGAGTTCCACCTTGTTTGTTGTTGCTAAAACAATTGTACTACTACTTTTAATAATTAAAATTTTCATATCTTATATTTTTGTGTGTGGTTGGGACCTTGCATAGGGACCACCCCGATGTCCTAGGGTCCTATTCTGCGGACCCTCATGACCTGATTCACATGCATATATGTCACTTTCAAATACAAGTGGGTCGAAACATATTGATCTATAATATGTGAATCAAGTTGAGTGAGTTTGGGCGCAGGTTCCTTAAGGTGTGGTACTGTGAGATTCTTACTCACTTAAAAAAAACTCTCTCTAGGTGGTGTTTTGCACTAGTTCACGATTGCACACGGAATAGCTCACGCTCACGCATTTCTTCGTGGTGCAATCGGAATTCCGATCCTCAGCGTATTAAAAATTTTATGCTTTACCTCTCTTTTTATTTATGATGCCTATATCCACTTATATATTCAATAAAACAAGTTAATTCAAATATAATTCCTATTTTATTATTTGTATTAACTTCTTATCTGTAATTTTTAATATTATTAATTCTCACCAGTTAAGATTATATATAATATATTTGGTAAAACCATAATATATTTATATATCCACTTAATTAATGTTGGTTAAAAAGTTAGCTAAATCCAAGATGACCTTTTAGGCTAATAATAATTAATTTTTAATAAGGTGGTTTCTTCTAGTTTGTTTTCACCCTAGATCGATGTTGGACTTCTGGAAAATATTATTTCAATTCACAAATCGGCATTTACTTCCTGAAAATTAGTTCTTGAATTTAGAGTTGAATGTTCCTTGCTGTGAAACTTTAATTTTGTAAAATTTTTAAATTTGTTAAAGATTGAAATATGCAAATCAGCAATGCATTGTGTTCTCATAAAATTTATTATCAACAAATGAGTCAAGTTACTTACTTTGCATACTTATAAGCAAAGCAATATTAATTAATTTTGATATTGTGTGTGCAAATTTTAATACATCCAAAGGAAGATATACATGAAGTCTAATAATTCTGAACACCCAAGTGAAAATAAACAAATTAACATGACAAATTTTCATAAAATGAGAAATTTAGGAGCTTGTTTTTGCTTGTTGAGTTCTATTAACTGTAACGTTTTATTTTTACAAGCTGCCACTAAAAGTAAGTAGTGATGCATGTTTTTGTTTAGTTGCTAAATAGAAATAGGTGTTTTTTGAATAGATAGATTTTTCACATCGCTAATATGATTAAAGAACCTAAGCAACAAAAAAGCAATATTTTTCCACTCGATAAAATTACAATTCACTGTTTTCGAACACAAAATTCAATTTTTTTTTAACATTTTGTTCATATTTCGTGTTATTTTAAGGGTATGCCAGAAGCATGGTCTCGTTTATTGATGAATTCCAATATTAGTAAACAAGAGCAAAAGAAAAATCCTCAAGCTGTGTTAGATGTTCTAAATTGGTATGATAATAGTTCTAAAGAACCGCCCAATGCAAAGTACATGACAAAAACTACCGCAACAACACATTCTGGTAACCACATAATACCTATTTTTACTGTAGATTGCATAATTATCGATTTTTTCTGGTAGGTTCTTCGATAAGTCGCGTTTCCAGTTCAAGTCCTAGTAGCACAACTCCTACAGAAGTTGATTGTATTCCTCAATCGTATCATAGTCCTGTGCACGTTATTAATTCAGAAGTAGAAGATGAGCCACCTCCACCTCCAATTGCAAGTCGGCCCGAAAGAACTAAGAGTATTGTAAGTACATTTTTTTTATTCATTCTTTGAAAATTTCATCATTTATTCGTATCTATAGTACACTAAACCAATCGAGGAAATTCAAAACACCAATAATACTAGTATACCCACACCAACCCAAAGTTTAAGTCCAATCCACACTACTCCAACTCACGTTGCAAATGCAAACACACCTCCAGGTGCACCTGTATTAGATAGAAACAAAAATCAAGCAGGGTCCGAAATGTCGAGGGCAGCTTCAGAAAAGAGAAAGAAAAAAATGACTGATGAAGAAATATTAGAAAAACTTAGGAGCATTGTTTCTGTTGGTGATCCTAATAGAAAATACACAAAGATGGAGAAAATCGGACAAGGGTATGTGTGATTGTTTAAAACATTAATTGTTAATTTTTAACCGGTCTCCCAATTTAGGGCTTCTGGTACAGTTTACACCGCCATCGAAACTTCAACGGGTATGGAGGTCGCAATTAAACAAATGAATTTATCTCAACAACCTAAAAAAGAATTAATTATTAATGAAATTCTAGTCATGAGAGAAAATAAACATATGAATGTTGTCAACTATCTAGATAGTTATCTTGTATCCGAGGTAAGTTCCTTAAATTAAAACCAAATTAAAAATAGTAACTTATTGGTATTTTTGTTTGTTTAAGGAGTTGTGGGTAGTTATGGAATATTTACCAGGTGGTTCTTTAACTGATGTGGTAACCGAAACTTGTATGGACGAAGGCCAAATTGCCGCTGTATGCAGAGAAGTTCTGCAAGCACTGGAATTCCTTCACAGTAATCAAGTTATTCATCGAGATATTAAGTCTGACAATATATTACTTGGCCTAGATGGATCTGTAAAATTAAGTAAGTTGAAATTACAATAATTTTACATTATTAAACTTGCACTTTACAGCGGATTTTGGTTTCTGTGCTCAAATAAGTCCCGAACAATCGAAGAGGACTACAATGGTGGGAACACCTTATTGGATGGCACCTGAAGTAGTTACTAGGAAGCAATACGGTCCAAAGGTAACTTCTTCGTTATGAGAACGAATTTTTTTTTATTAAACAATTTTAGGTTGACGTGTGGTCATTAGGAATAATGGCAATAGAAATGATAGAAGGGGAACCGCCATATTTAAACGAAAATCCATTAAGAGCGTTATACCTGATTGCAACAAATGGAAAACCTGATATAAAAGATAAAGAAAAATTATCTCCTGCCTTTCAAGATTTCTTAGACCAATGTTTGGCTGTTGATGTAGAAAAGCGATCGTCTGCAAGAGATTTACTTAAGGTTTGTAAATTATTTTGTATCCTCAGTTGTCGATATTAATTGCTCCTCTTTTTAGCATCAATTTTTAAAATCGGCAAGACCGCTAGCAAGTTTGACGCCATTAATTCTTGCTGCAAAAGATGCTGCTAAAGGACACTAGCGGTAGCTACATTAGCCGAACAGGCTAAATTAACGAGACTATAATGAACCTATGTAATTAGAATCACTTACCACAACTACTATTTTACAATATTAAACTCGAGAATATTTTTTCTTATCATTACTGTGTGGTTCTGGTTATATAGATTACTAATTGTAAAAAATAAAGCATTTAATAGTGTTACATTAGTGACGAATGACGTGTGCCTAACTTCACAATAATAAGCAGCAATGTATCATACTTCTATGTAATAGATTAAAAAAATATGTATTATTGTCCCACAAAATTTTTAAAAAGTTTTCTGGAAAATTAAGTTTGGACTTTTTTATTGTTTTGTCTTTCTTAATTTGATCTCTCAAGTGTGACTTCCACTTTATTTTTTAGTAGAAAAAAGGTGCCAAAAGATTAAGTTGAAATCTTGAAAACGATTTTATCAATTTGTTTTGTTATTTTAGTGTTTTTAATTATTTATATTATGTATGTGCGTGTATTTTATAATTGATTAATTTTCCAGTTTGCTGTAAAATTTTGTCCAATTGTCAAAAATATTTTTACTTGAATTAATGGTTTTTATGTTGCGTCATTTTTAAGTTGTTATAATTATTGTAAAAAGAAGTATTATGCTAAATACAGTTCAACTTGTTGAAGAAAAATGTATAGAGTATGCTTGTGCGAATGAATGAAAAAATTAGTTCATAGTATTTTTGCACTAGTATTTATGAATGAATAAAGTGATTTCATAATAAAGTGATTGCGCTAGAATGTTATAGTACTTTGTGCATTGTTGCCAATTAGGTTTTAAATAATGTACAAAGTGTGGTATCTAATAAATCTTTTATATTTAAAATGCGTCTTAAAATTTTTAGGCTCAGGACTTAATATCGAAGCATTTAATAGGTATTTCGGAGATGTTGCCAGCATCTTATAAAGAAGACACAGTCAAAAAAGACAACTGCACCATAGCAGCAATCCAACACTCGAATTGCTAGCCCGCTACCGCACTCTGACAAAACAAGAAAAGTGAAATTAAAAATAATTCAATATTCGTTGTAAAAAAATATGAATAAAGCTTTGATTTACTAGAAAGCGTTGCCGTCATTAATGGTGGCTGACGTGACAATATATTTGGTGAAAATGATAATGAAAAAATTTTAATGTTTTGTGGCGCATCAGAATAAAAGAAATCGAGACGAACAGTAATTTTTCACCAAAAATAATGTTTGTGACGCCAGGCACTCCATCGTTCCTTCAACTTCAACTTTGAGCTTCTGATTCTACCGAAATATTATAAATTTCCAGACACATTTGCATATTGTCGATTCCAACAGCATTGCACTGTTATCAAACTTCCCACAAAACAAATCTCTCGCTCTATATGCAAACTACTAACAACATTGGAAATTGCTTAAAATTAAATTGTGAAAAAATTTATTGTACTGCATTAGAAATTTTTTTGAAAGTTATTAATCCTGCAGATCTTATTTGGCTTCCGTTTCGCTTTTGACCTTGTTGAACATGTTTACAAACCTTTAAACTGTTTTATAACGACTGGGTACTTATATAGTAAAATTGCAAGGATTTTTATATACAACCAAAGATATTTGTTTTCAATAATAGTAATATAATGTTGAATACTACAAATTTATGATTTTTTAGTTCATAGAGATTTTCAACTTCATAAAATTTATAAATTAATTTCATATTATATTAAGTATAGGTAAATACCATGATACAATAACTAGTTATTGAATCATGGATAAATACTATAAAATATTGCTTATTTATTTGGAAATTAATTTTGTGAAGTAGTAAACTAGATATCTTTTTTCAGCAATAGAAATGACTTATCATTTGTTTAAGAAACCATCTTCTAGTTGCTGCAGTGTCCATCAATTTGTCAGTATAAATCACGGGTCTTAATTAGTATATACCTACCTTTTGCCTTTAAGGTCAGCGGCGTTTAAGGTAATAAACTAGTAATGATGAATGACGCAAAACTTGAGTTTCATATTTATAGATAATTTCTCAAATCATTTAAAATTCTTACCCAAAGTAATTATTTGTGAATTGTGCAAATACTCAGTATGCTTTTTACAATTTATTCTTCAATAAAATTTTACATACAAAATTAGTAACAAATTTATTTTCTCAAACAATTTTGTTGGTAAGCACCGAACAGAACCTAGTTAAATTACGAAAATAAAGCTATTTCGAGTTTTCAAGCCACTACAAACAGAAATCGCATATCATTAATTTAAGAATACAAAAATATTACAATAAAGAAATTTTACAATCTACATGTAAAAATATAATTTTGTATGTGTCTCTTTTTTTAACTATCACCTGCAGCTTTTTCGTTTGGTATAAAGTTCATGGAAGCAGAATTGATGCAAAACCGTTTCTTGGTTGGTGGTGGACCATCATCAAATACGTGACCTAGATGAGCTTTGCACTTCGAGCAGGAGACCTCCGTACGAATTCGCCCTGGTTGGGAGATTAGGAGTAGTAGGTTACCTCCAACTATTGGCATAACAGGAAACGGAAAAGGATGGAATGTCGTGGAATGTGTTAGTAAGGTTAGTGAAAGAACGTAGGTCAAATTTTTGAAGTTTACAGTGAAAAATAATAAGAGATGTAAAATAATGTGTATTATTAACCCAAGGTGATAAAATAAAATAGCAAGAAAAGAAATGATAAGAGGAAGTGACAAGGAGAAGGGATAAGAAAATAAAACAAGTCATTAGAGTCCCAAGTACGAGCAAACACGATACTGATGAAATCCATAAGCCAAACTACACAGTTAACTAATTAATACCAACCGCGTTCAATTGCAAAAATTAATTTTGTATTAAACGTATTAGTTTTTCACTACATATTTTTACAATTTAAGAAATTTTAAATATTTTGTATTAGTTAACTAATTAAAAGCCAAACCATGAAAAATGTTAAAATAGACATGCAAAACTTGTATCCATATAAAATTTTAAAACCACCCTAACAACTGTTGTTAAATGAAATGGAAGAGAAAATAAGGCATCTACCTACACATTAGATGAAACTTGATGTAAACATGTTAGTAAACTTTCTTGTGTTTATTTACAGCAGAAGAATTCTAAAATGTGTTCGATGTTGGAAAAACAACTGGAGTTGAGAACGTCCAGCTGGTGTCAAATGATTTTATAAAAAGAAGTTTTATTAAAATACCCTTTTCTCAAACAAAGAATTAAATTTGAAGTTTCTTTTGTTTAGTACTTTGATACTCGTTTTGAATGAGTTATTTACAAGATTTTCTAACTTTTGGTGAAGTACAAACTTAGAAAGGAAAAAAGTTAAGAAATAAAAATAGGTAAAAACAAAGTATTCAAAAATTACGAATTGCTCAACTATTGTAGAAGTTATTTGGTATTATTGTCTATCGAGTGAACAAATGCAATAATAATTGGTAAGCTGTCACTTGTAGTCAACCTTCTTGCTAAAGTTTAATTCTGGATTCTCCCAAAATGCGTGGCAAGCACCCTGTATGTATGTATAATATGAGGCTCTAACATGGAAACAACAAAAGAAACATTCCTAACATCCTTTCGCCACAAACAAAGCTTTGCTATGTTTCGGTTAAAATTATCTTCAAGTTATGAAAATTACCGCTGCAAAGTTTCAAAACTCTTTACGACTGAAACATTGAAAAGTAATAATTTTATTAGTTTAATTGTGGGACACCGTTACTTCACCTTAAAAACCACAAGGATTAAAAATATTAGTGATTTTTAATTTAACAATTAGGATTGTTAGGAATTGCCATAGGAAAAACTCACACAACTATTTGCATTTTGCATCAAAAACAAATTGATTCTCACAATTTTTGTTTAGTAATGCATAATGGAAATTTGATTTAGTTTAATTGATAAAAACATAAATTTTACACTTTTTTATTGTACGCATGTAACACACACTACTTGTGTAATATGAAAATGTAACAAAAAACTCTTAGATATCAAATCACTGAATTTTAAACCAAACAGGATGTTCAATATTTTTTACTGCAAATGTAAAATTTACTTTTAAAATAAGTTCCTGAATTCCATCAATTTATTCAAAATCAACGCGCAAAGTTAGTTTTTATTTTGATGTAATAAACTACACCAAAGGGAAGTAGCTTAAAGATTATCAAAACTTGACCCGGTTATCTAACATTTATATTTGATGTGGTCGATGGAATTCAAAAATGTTATCAATAAAACTGATTTGTAGGAATAAAAATTATTCATACCTCCACTAGTGTCCGGTGACAGTTTAACTTTTCCTTGATCGAGTACATCGTTAAATGCAGGCCATCCACATCCACTATCGTATTTTGTGTTTGAATTGAACAACGGCTGCTCACATACTATACAAACGTAAGTACCTGGCTCATAAAACTTATTGTAACAACCTGTAAAAAAAATTGAAATTTAATTTATTATTAATGGTACATGATGATAATATTATATTGTTTTATTCCAAGAAAAATAAATTTGTTTTCAAGGAAAACAATATTTGTCAAACAAATATTTTGTTTCACAAAACCACATATTACATATATCAAATTCTGAAAATGTACAAATCTTATCATAATTTATTTTTGCCGTTATTTTGATCTCCTCCAGTGGCGTTACCGAAAAAATTATTTATTATAAACAATATTACCTAAATTTTATTAACATTTTCTTATATTTTTTACTCTCAAGAAGCTCTTCCCTTAAACTTATTTTATGCTATAGTCGATACTTTACTCGATCTCGGACTTGAGTCAGACTTAAGTACGAAATCGACCAATCAAAATAAACAATTTCATACTTAAGTCGTTCTCAAGTTTTGCTGGAGCCAAGCATCGACTATAGGTACGGGCATAAGAGTTGCATTTCTTCCTCAAAGCATTTCCTTCCTCCTTTAATACTAATTTACCTATTATTATTATTGCAAAATACAAAAAATTCTGAAAATGTACAAATCTTATCATAATTTATTTTTGCCGTTATTTTGACCTCCTCCAGTGGCGTTACCGAAATAATTATTTATTATAAACAATATTACCTAAATTTTATTAACATTTTCTTATATTTTTTACTCTCAAGAAGCTCTTCCCTCAGACTTATTTTATGCTATAGTCGATACTTTGCTCGATCTCGGACTTGAGTCAGACTTAAGTACGAAATCGACCAATCAAAATAAACAATTTCATACTTAAGTCGTTCTCAAGTTTTGCTGGAGCCAAGCATCGACTATAGGTACGGGCATAAGAGTTGCATTTCTTCCTCAGAGCATTTCCTTCCTCCTTTAATACTAATTTACCTATTATTATTATTGCAAAATACAAACTATATTAATTTAACATTTATTTAAAGGTTTTCAAATTCTTAGGGTTGCGGTCTCTCTTTTTCTAAAAACCAGCGGTCGATTTTTCAGATCTTGTGCTACCTGAAGTAAAACCAAGGTCTTTTTTATTTTTATTTATTTCTTTATTTATTCTTTCTTTTTATTTTTAATTATTTTTTTAAAATTAAATAAAAAATTGTTGACGTTAGAGTTTCCAGTTGCTGCCAAACCTATTTGCAAAGAAATTTGAAACCTTGTATGGAACCGATATCGATTTTATTCCAATTTACAAAGTAAATTTTTTAATAAAAAATAAAATATTATGTGCTGCGCACAAACATATCCTTACGGTTTAAGAATGTGACTTACTCAAGAAGAGTAAAGAAACACAAACAACTTTTATGTCTCATTAAATTAATAGATAATTAAATTACAAAATAAATTCCGAGAATCTTATCTATTTTCGAGAAATTAGCTAAATAAGTAAAAGTAAATAAAATACCGTGTTTGCCGATATAATATGTGAAATACACGATACACTTATTACCGGTATGCTCACTAGCAGGTTAGCTCTATCCTTCTCTCACTATTTGACGTCAGCTTGGAGCCAGAAATGTCAAATTTGCAATATTTTTTACGTTTTTCAACCACTTCTAGGATTATTATGTTAATGAGGTATAATATAATTGAAATTGATATTGTTTGACCTTTTATTTTTATAAAATAATCTTAAGATTTGTAATTAAAATTTAAGTGTATTATAATAAATATCTCCAACGTGACGTCAATGCGCAGAACAAACGAGTTTTAATTTCTTACTGAGCATACCGGTATAAGTGTATCGTGGTGAAATATAACTATGTAGTATCCATGGCAATAGATATTTTCGATACAAGGTAGGAAAACTAACATTTTTCCATTCAAGGCGAAGTTTTAAACCGAAACCAAGAATGGAAAAGGATAGTTTTCCACGAGTATCGAACAATATTTTTTCTAATTATGTTTCAAAAAGAACCAATAACATATTTTTTATACCTAAATTAAAATGAATTTACTAAATATTTACTCAATTTACAAAAATATACTTTGTGAAAATAGATACTTAAAATTTAAATTTGACAGTTAGTAGCCCATTGGTTGCCAACCAATGGTTGGTTATTTTTACTTTGTGATATTCAAAAGTATATTCAGTCCATGTTCAAAAGTATATGGAAAAGTACTACTTTTCCGCACACTTTTGAATATCTCAAAGTAAGACTTTTTGAAACATGATTAGAAAAAATTAATTTCCTGTTCTTGTTCTTTCATTTTTGCTGATATTTCACACAGGGACGTGCCGAACCGACACTTTTGAAAGGGAAACAGTCCTGAAATTGCCAACTATTTTGCTTTCTGCGAATGAGTTTTTTCGTTTTATTTTTAAGGTAATGCTGCAATTTGTGACAACTAGTAGCTTTGCCAACTGTTCAGTGAATTACCAACTTTTACCAATTACTGAAGATTATTGAGGGAGAAGCTCCCCCAGGACCGTAGCTAGGGGGGGGGGCATTGTGGGGTAATGATTTACCTTAAGTAATACTATCAACTAAGCAGTTGCGATCCGTGAGTAAGTAATTTGGGGAGGCTGGGAGCCCCTGACAAGCCACTACTGAAATTTACGTTCTTTATGTTATAGTTTTTAATTTACACTTCTATTCATAAGATAATGCATTAAAATTATTTTTTAACAAAAAGTCCAGTAATGTTGTTTATTTCCATTGATGAAATTAATTATTTAGAAAGTGGTTACTGTCAGGGAATCTATACTCGGAATTTAACTTTTTTCTATACAAGGTGACCAATCGACCATCTGAACATAGGCAATTAACATAGAAAATTGATTTTTCTTTAATTGCTGCTTCCCATCACAACGGATAAGAATGAAAATGGTATCAATTTAGAGAGATTTTTATTCCGCTTCTAAAGATACCTAACACTTGATATTTTGTTTTTCAATTTTTGATCGCATTTAAAAAGTTAACCCAAAGTCGAACTGAATACCACTTAGGGTATATGGTATATGTAAAGTCCCATAATTATGTAAAGTGGTATTCATTTGTACTTTGGGTTAATTCTTTAAATGTGATTTTTTTCCAAACTATGATTTATGCGTTATGCCGGTTTTCTTTCAAAGCAGCGATATGTTTAACATAGGAGTACATAGGAATTGCAAGTTATGGGAGTTCTGTTCTGTCATTAGGTTTTTGAAAATGTGCTTCTATAACACACTAAACTCCTTTTTTCACTCAACTTCAAACACACACTTAATTAAATATAGAAGAGAAGATACCTGTAAGTATCCCCTGTAAATCACGATTGTAAAGCTTCCTCGTGCCATATACTTAATTAATAAATGTTACTTGACTTGACTTGTCATTTGCCGAGTTACCCAGACTGACGTGGTCAAACCATGCCAGCGTAATTCCAAAGAATTTTATTGCCAACATTCCATCATCAGATGAAGAAGATCAAAATTCAGCTACGCTACACTACCTTATTCGCCGAGTTAGAGCCTTCGTGGCAAGGTGAAGCTTTTTTAGGGATGATTTTAGCGACAAATTACAGATCCGCCCTTCCCACTATGCTATTCTAATGCGCTTTTATACTTATGTAAATTTTCTATTTTTAAATGCCGTTTTCACGAAAACTTATCGATAATTAGCAAAAAATTTTTTAATAAGCTTAAAAAATTGTCCTCTTTCCAATGGTATACAGAAAAAAGTTAAATTCCGAGTACAGATTCCCTGACAGTACCCTAAAAAGTATAATAAAACAATAAAAGCACAAACACCTGGAAGTTGTACTAGCAAAATCCGTAAAGTATTACACTACATAAACTTTGAAAGGGCTAGACTCAATGCTAGTAGTTTTGCTGTATGCAATTTCACAATTGAAGAATTCAGCTGTTTTAAGGAAGGACTTTTTATTATAATATTGATTATAATATTGAAGAAATAATATAAACCTGAATAAATGAATCTTTTGCTCTTATCTGTCTTCCACCCCCCCCCCCCCCGAAAATTAAGTACCTCACTAACTCACACTCACAAGTCAAATTTGACCAGATACAGATCAAGTAAAATTTTTACTTCTGCCCTATCTTAAATACAACTCTAGCTACGACTCTGAAGCTCCCACCCACCAGGCACATCCCTGATTTAAGAATCTTCTTCAGTACCTTCAACTTTTGCAGTCATATTTTTGTTTCTGATTATCTGCGTTTTCTCCACCTAGCTCTATACCATTACCATTATTTGTTTTCCTTTTTCTCTATTTTAAAGAATTCCACCAAAATTAATGAACTGAAGTAATACTGGTTTCTTTGGTTCTGGATTGGACAGCAAAATACTTTTGAAAACAAGACGTAAAAGAGGTCGATATTTGTGGCTTCCCCAAAATATTAGACCTGGTTGTGGCTATGCCAATGGCCTTCGCCCTTCCCCCCGTTTAAAAAAAAAGACACTGAGAAAAAATCTGAAAAATCTAGAAGCCATATTTCAGCGAGGTTCTATTCTGTCTTTGCTTTGTTTTAAAGGAGGAAGGGAGAGGGTGCTCCAGTCTTATTTTCATCCCTTGTAACCCAAAAGGGAGGTTTTACTTTTTTTTTAAATAGAACAGTAGTGTAGCTTCACGAGGACCTGTGCCCCCTATAGACTTTAACACTTTTAATGCACCCTCTCGTACTATAATTATTTAAAAAATAATAATAGATTTAAAAAATTGTTAGATCTACAAAGTTTGAAATTGAAAATTTTAAAACAATGTCGTAACGAAAGACAGTTATAGTTACAAATAATGGCAGCTTTTAACATTTTTACTTAATGGTAGGTGATCTAGCAATTTTGTTACCATATTAAATTCAATCAAGTTAAATTTAAGCATCACCATAAAATTTTACAGTACAGTGAACAGTAAGCATGTACATACGTAATATCTATTTCCTACGAGTAAAATTTACAATATATTTAATTGTGTGTATCAGGTCATGCAGGTAATAAATTAAATCTATTGAATGCAATTTATTATTTCAAGGTCAATGCACATTAAAAATATAACAAGATAAAGGTCACCTAAAAATCTCATTAAATTTGCATAATACCTTTAAGTTAATTAATTTTACAACTCACCACTAAAAGGCCTTTCGGTTGCTGCCTCTTGGGTAACTTGGTATTGTATAGGCGTTAATTTACTTTTTAAATCTTTCTTATCCACGTCCATTTTAAATAATGAAGCTATAACAGATGTAAAATTTCACAATATATAAAATGTAGTGCATTCCAAATTAGGTAAATTAAAAATTTTAAAAAGTACCTGACGTATGTAGGCCAATTTTAGTTGTATTGGAAAAATTAAATATTCTAGCTAAATTAGTGGCACTTGAATATTTTACAACTTGTTTTAACATTAAAATCTAATAAGCTGCGGTTTATTTCGAGATAATACGTCGATAAGACGTTTAAAAATAATTACTGAAATTTCATTTCACATTTTATCAAATCTGACGTTTGTCGGTAGTTCAAATGGCACAATTCAATTGCCAACATAACGTGCCAACTGTTGACTATTCCCCACCATTACTTAGCTGACTCAATTATTTTTTAAATTCAAAAGATTGTCATGTTTTTTTATTATTTCTGTCACACAAACTCGAGCTGTTATTCAAAAAATTTTAGTATTCAACCGAATGATTTATTTCTAATAACATGAATTTGTGCGAATTCAGCGATGCACAAAATGTTGCAAACCTTCATTACCGAAACAATAATTTAGCTCGAACCAAAAATGCAATTAATATGAGACCACCACCATTTTTTACGCCTGACGTTAACACCAAGAGAAGAAATGATGTAATAAAGCAGGTTACTTCTCGGGGTGAAATTAGACAATCACACCAGAAAGGCATCGTCGTAGAATGGCCTCAGCCAAGGAAGTTGTATTCAGAAAAAGAGTTATGTTTTGTGGGATGGCTGATAGCACATACATTATTTTGGTTGCACGTTATTCACATATTACCCAGTGGATCAGGTACAAATTTACTCTATAATAAAAATAATCCTTCAACAGTTCCTCAAACTGATCACACGAGCTGAGTTCTTCAATATACTAAGTACATGTATAGAGTCCCACACGACAGGACTTAAAGTGGAGAGCCTTCAAAGTGAGTAGGTCTCTGAACCCATTAATTTGGTGAAAACATTTTATACGAAGGCCGCCTCAACTCGAAAAGTATAGATCATCATAGCGGCAATCTCGTTAATGTTAATTCATTCATGCGCGTCAGTGGAAGACCGATAATGGAAAAGATCTTGAATTTCTTCTAATATTTTTTTATAATAAACGGTTTTTTAAATTTGCCCACCCCTACTCGAAAAAAATTGTTTCGACGCCCATACGACTTCAAAACTAATGTAATATGAGGTAATGATAAACCGAAGCGACTCTTTTGAGGGGGGTACAGTTCTTGGATCAAGATTTGACGTTAGGAGGGCCAGACTGGAATTTTTTTTCGGCCTGAGCTTGGTTTTGTCTCGAATCACTTATTTAGGTAAAACATAATTTACTTGGAAAATTAAAAGCAAAATTGGGAATGAGATTTAATTGTTGATCAAAGTGGATCGTGCATGTTACGAGTATCCGCCCCAACTCGGGATCATGGTAGAGGGAATTTTATTAATCTATTCATGCGCGTCAGTGGTAGACAAATAATAACGGATAAAATCCGAAGACTTATATATTTTTCACTACTGTGATTATTTTTTAAAAATTACCCCCCTATAATTAGTGATATGGCTGCTCTTGTCTGGGGAATGTGGAATATTATACTCTATACAGTATTGGCTGCTAAGTAACTCACGAATAAAAAAAAAGAGTGCCCTGGAAGGTATTCAATATTACAGTGACTTTATAGAGACAGTGGTCTTTAGTCCGATTTTTGATTGGCTAATAATTTTGTTTATATTAATTTTTGTTACATTATTTTAGTGCATATTATTGACACGAGAATCGAAAAACCTTTGAATTTAGAGAATATGCTTTAGTAGAATTTATATTTCTTGGTTGAATTTGCAACATCCTAGACCGAATAAAGGGATTTTGAAACATCTTGGACCAATTTAAAAACTGTTGTTGCCACTGTCCCTAAGTCACTGTACTTCAATGTAGCTATTGGCAAACCGGGTGGGTCTGGGGGTATGGAATACCCTCCAGTGCACTGTTTGCTCTTTGTTCACGCACCAAAGCCGAAGAGTTACTCGGTAGCCAATGCTGAAGATATTCTATAATTTCTAGACCTCCCAAACACAAGAGTTGTTGGGAAAAAAATAAAGAGCTGAAAACTGATGACGTAGAAAAAATTTTGTTTTTCGATTACCATACCTTCAATTTTTTGGGTTCATTGAAAGTAAAAATTTTGAAATTAATTTATATGATCGGAAATGGTCGCCCCCTCTTTATAAATTAGTGATTTATTTGATTTGTCTTTGATCAGAACAGCTAAAAACTAATGAGTTAACTTGGACTCGAGTTTTACACAACTGAACCTTATATTAATCAAGTTCCAACAGCAGTGTGTTGTAAAGTGGAAAACAGTAGTTCTATTCCTAGTGGCGCCAAATACATTACTGAGATCTCAAAATTTGTATGAAGAAAATCCAATTTATTTTGATAGTTTTGCCAAATGCCTAAATATGGGCCCGTTCCTATTCATGGGACAACGAGAAATTACCTCATTAATATTTTTTAATTAAATAATTTTGTGAATTGTGTCCAACTCTATGAAAGCTATAGTGTTTAGCAATTTTAAGATGTAAATACTATTTAAAATATTCATTCTAAAAATGTTTTTGTTCTTTTAACAAAAACGCAATCATCAGCAAAAGCATTTTGTTGGTCTAACACAAAATTAGTTGCTTCAACTATTATTTCTGTTTCTAACACACCAACATTTTTTGTTAAAACAGCAATCAACTTTGTTGGATCAATTTTAATGACAAACCAATGACAAATCATTTTTCTGAGTGTTTATATTTAACAACAAAAAATATATTATTTTTTAAAGCTTTATTCGGTCTAATTTGGAGCAGCCCATTTTGGGCCTGTGACGAGCCTAATCGCGGTCGGTGTAGACTACGGTTCTAAGGGCAGAGGGGTGTAATTAATACACATAAAAAAACAAAATTTGCAGTTTTTTAGTTTTTGTTTCTTTGTTTTCTCTGAAAGTCAAAAATCAAACTAATTGATTTGACTTTTTAACGTGAAATAATCAGATAAAACGTAGATTACTCGTGGAAAAAGGTTAGTGACCTGCTGATAGACTTCACGCATTCATCGCTTGGCATCTCGTGCTTAAATCTGTCTACTCATTTGCTTCAAACGTGGTGTAAAATATATTATGTTTTGGAAAATAAACTTCTTGGGTAGGCCGACAAAATAAATATATTGTTGTCAACACTCTGTATAAAAAATAGTAAATTTTCTTATCTTGAATCTTTCTCTACTTCCGATCTTTCGTAATAATAAAATCTGAAATGATTGGGTAATTATTTTTGCAGGTTTGAGTTTAGATCAACCACCGTGGAGATATAAACCCCCATTACGAAAGCCCGAAAATCGAGATTATATAATCGAACCAGACTGGGATTCTTACTACTTATAAATAATAAAGATAAATTTCCAAGTAAAATACGTAAACAAAGAACAGTTAGACTTTGTATATTTTACGAAATGTAAACAAAGTGTCAAATTTCCTTAGGTTGTATGAGAAATGCACTTGAAAATAATAAAGATGGAGGATTGAGGTTGTGTTGTTTGTGTATTTGTGGTACTCGGTTCTTTTTCTTTGCAAACGAAACGTTAATTATTAATTGTATAAATAATGTGATGAATAATGAAGGATTTTAAAAGTGTATCAGTTCAGGCCATAGACAGCGACATTGCTTTGCTGTTACCAAACGGTGTCTATGAAATTAAACCAATGGAACCTAAATCCAGATTGAGAAGTATTTCGTTCTTTTGCATTGCATTGGCTGTGTCAGGAATCGTGGGTTTCGGTTATTTTTGTCCAGACAGGGTAAGTACTTATCCAATTTCTTTTGTTTTGTTTTCTTGATCGACATTTGTTTAGGTTTGTGCTTTATCGAATCGTGACATGATAACAGGACCTGCGGTGGCTAATGATGGCATGGGAAAGCCTCTCTTGAATGCCAACAATAAAATTGGTTTGAGTTATGACGAAATGTTTAAAGATGATTTTGCATTTGATATGGATTCTCACGACGTGATGGTTTTTCTTCACATGCAAAAAACAGGTGGGTTCTTTGTTCTTTGAAAATATAATATTTTCATCGATGTGATACCATAAGATTGTATGTCCGGTCCATAATATTATCTTTGTTGAACTTTACACCAACTGCTATTTCAATTAATCATTTTAATGATGTACTATAAAAATTAATGACTGCATTTAAATAGTAAACATATCCCCATAATCATTTTTTAAATAAATATTTAACATTTTTCGCTACTTCTAGATCTACAATTTTTATAAATTTAACAGGGTTAGTCTGCATGTTATCATGCCGATAACATTTCTTGTAATCGTGTATTGCAAATGCTAATTTCTGATTTGCCTAATTATAGGTCTGTGATGTAATCTCTTTGTCTGCTAATAAATTCCTCAAACTTCCAGTTGCATTACTGTATTAATAGAAACAATCACCAACTAGTATTGTTTTTTCAAGACATACAACAATAAGCACTTCGGTTCTATAAATAAAACAAAACGATAAAATAGAAAATCTTAAATGGTATAAATAAGTTCTCAGAATAATGTTTATTACCTAATTAATCTTTTTAGATTACCGTGTTCTTGTGCTAATTTTTTTATATCGTGGTTTTAGAAATATTTCTTTTATCAAATTTTATTTTTAAAAATGAACTCCAGTGACCTGACTGTTTAAAATTTTTCATTTTTTATGTTCATCAAAATTATAATAAAACCATTTTTGGTGGACCGAAAATTATATTCTTCGGCTTTATTAACATTTAGTCATGCTATTAAGTAATTACAAGCATAATTTTACTTTAACGATTAACGATTTTATTAACACAAAGTTTTAATTTTAAACTTTAAGATTGGTTAATAATAATATCAATTTTTAGATTTTTAATTCTGGAAAATTATTACAATTTCTAAAAAATTCTTACAACTTGATATGTAAAAAAGAACTATATTTTTAACTCTTTGTCCTACATATCTCACTTTGGGCTAATCTTCAAGTTTTTGTAATGGGATTTAAAAGCATTATTCAGTGCTATAATTAGAAATCCATGTTTTATTTCCAGAATACCTTCAAATCTTTGTATAAAAAAAAAGGGGACAAAGGGGCAACTACCCCCTGACTCTTTGGCTAAGTTTTAAAAATTTATAAGATTGAAAGTAAAACTAAAGAATTTTTAATAAAATCTTAAAAAAGTTATACTTACCTATATAATTATATTTTTATAGTTATTATTATTATTATTTATTTATTATTTTTATAATAATATTAATTTCTTTTAATATTTTTTTTTATAATAAATAATTTTTAAAATTTGTTTGCCTCTGAAAAGGATACTATGGATGCTCACGGAAAATAGATTTTCATATACCCCTAAGGGGTAGCTCAAATTTCCTCAATGGTTTACCCCTCGATATGTGCAAAAATGTAATAACTGGCAATAAAGAGTCAAAGAGATCAAGTTTGATATCTTATAGCTAGGGCTATTATAGCTCCAAAGTTATATTATACTTATACCTAGATTTACAGATAATTGAGTCTAATTCACTTATCTGTAGACCATTTTTGCGTCCGATGAACAGAAAAGAAGATCTACTAGGCATCCTAATAAGTCTCTGAATAATGAAACGAAAACATTTTTTTGACTAAATTTGGTTTTATTTTTAAATGCCGCCGTTATTTAGCGATTTCACTTTTTAAACGATCCAATAATGATGAATAATATACGCCAGCTATGGTTTTACCTTTTTCAAGATAGTCAATGAATATTATTCCATGCACATTGCACATCCTAAAATACGGAGGCCATACCTTTCCAGCTCATTGTTGAGTTTTCGAACGCTTTGGAGCACTTTCACCTGGAAAAACCAATTGTTTTGACTGTTGCATCGACTCTGGAGTATAATAATGGATCTATGGTTATGAATCGGCGCACAAAGTTTTGCAGATTACGCGTAAAGATGCTAAAATTCTGCTGGGAAGTTGTAACACAAATTCGTGTTTGGTCGACTGTGAGCGAACGCGGCACCCAACACGCGCAGAACTTCTTCATTCCTAAAAGCGCATGTACGATATTGCCCACACGTTCCATTGACATGCCTACAGCCTTAGTTGCCTTAATTTCGCTTTTAGGGATCATTCAACATCATATCATTGATTTTTTTAATGTTTTCTGATGAAGTGATTTCATTCGGGCGTCCAGAACGTTCAGTATTATCAGTGCTTGTACGTCCCCAACGAAAATCAGTTAACCACTTATGAATCATTCCAATCGACGGTGCTGAGTCCGGGTAATATTTATCCAGTTTAGCTTTGGTCTCAGTTATTGTTTTCTTGCATAAATAGAGTTTAATTAGAACTCAAAACTCACTTTTTTCCATCTTAAAAAATACTCGTTGGTTGGTTGTTTCTCAGTGCTGTAACTTGTAAATGCGTAATCGTAAATGGCTGTAATTTTGACAGACATCATTTAAAAGATGAAGCTTTTCAAAAATGGTTCACATTAGTGCATACTAACGCCATTTCTTAGAATTTTCAGGGACTTATTAGACTGCCAGGTACATCGAAAACTGAAAACGACGATTTTTTGCACAAAAATTAATAAAAAAACAGGGGAATCAGACAATTAGGCGTGAGCCGGTTTGGCGTAACCCTATTTTGTGCAAGAATTATTCATAAATTACTATGCCACGGAAGTGACGGGGTAATCGCATTTTTCAAAAGTTTCATACTTATTATAGTACTATCTGAAAGTTATGGGTCAAATTTCAGTATCCTGAAATAATAGGTCAGATATCCAGACAAACTCTAGAAAATTCTGCAAGAATTTTACAATAGGAATATTGTTAATTATCTTTGGAGACTTGCACATAATTTTGAGATGACCGATTAATATTTTAATCTTTAATGTAAATAATAAGGCATCTCATCCAAGAAAATAATAGGTTAATAAGGATCTCAGGTATCAAACAATAATGATTTGTTGTGCTGACTTTTGGAAAGATATAATTCTTTCATTTTCAAGACTAAAATGGAGAAAATAACATATGAGCGCTAAACTGGGGCTAAAATACAAAGCGCTTGCCATCCCCCATCAAATATCTACAATTCATTTTTATTGGAAAATTTGCGTAAATCAGGAAATTGCGACGAATAGCGGGTTCGCGGCCGGCTAAAACAATAATTTTGTTCTTTTTATTTGTTCCTATATTTTTGATACATTTTTTAAATTTTATACAATTATTAAATATCAAAATTCATTATTTTGCTTACCCAATTACACCGAATCGTTAGCGTCGAACTGTCCTAGATTCGAAAATCGGGGTACTATGAAGCGTTATAGTTTAGAATTACACTGAATCGTTAGCGTCGAACTGTCCTAGATTCGAAAATCGGGGTACTATGAAGCGTTATAGTTTAGAAACTAAATAGGCTAGACGCTAGACCAACAATTTTTTTTATACTTTTGCGTATAAAATGTACAGGAGACGGCCAATTTAAGATTTTTGGAACCTTTTATAACAATTATTTTTTATTTTAAAGGTATATTCTTGATAAACCGCAGACCCTTTTTTCAGTACTTATTGACCGGCCTAGATACGAACATTGTGTTTGTTTTGAAAAAATAATAAAGTATGTTAACTTAATATTTAGTCACGCTGAGGGCAAATTGTATAAAGCTCAGATAAGAATAATTCACTTAGGGTTAACTCACTCTTGATGCAATCAGAGATCCAACTTTTATCTGTGCATTTACACAACTGATCCTAATTGGATTTTGGATCAATGGTAACCTAACCTTTGACCCGAGTTTTATACAACTAGGCCCAGTTGTAAACCAAGTACAGAGATACACCTCTAATAAAACTGAAATTCAAAATATATTTGAATGTCTTTTTTTCTTTTAGGTGGAACTTCATTTGGTAAGCATTTAGTCCACGATTTAGATTTGAAAAGACCATGTACGTGTCCAATAGTGCGAAAACGCTGTTATTGCTTTCGGCCTCATTCGAACCAGAGTTGGCTGTTTAGTCGATACACCACTGGGTGGAAATGTGGTTTGCATGCAGATTGGACAGAACTGACCAGTTGTGTGGATGAGAAACTTGACGAGTTGGAGGGACACGTAGCAAAACGTCGTTATTTTTATATAACATTATTGAGAGAACCGGTTGCACGATACTTATCAGAATTTAGACACGTACAACGAGGTGCAACGTGGAAAGGATCTAGACACTTTTGTAATAGTCGTTCAGCTCGACCAGATGAGGTAGCTGCATGCTTTAGTACAGAAACGTGGATAGGTGTAAGTTTGGACGAATTTATGGCATGCGATTCAAATTTAGCGGTAAATCGACAAACGCGCATGTTGTCAGATTTAGAATTGGTTGGCTGCTACGACAAAAGTTATATGCCGGAAGCAGAAAGGAATCGCGTTATGTTGGCAAGCGCTAAAAAGAATTTGGCATCGATGGCTTATTTCGGTTTAACCGAATACCAAAAAATTTCTCAATATATTTTTGAAGAGACGTTTAATTTGCGCTTTGCCATACCTTTCGAGCAAAATAATGTTACAGTTTCAAGCTCAACAATGCCGACGTTATCAAACGAGCAAGCAGCTAAAGTTGCTCATTTAAATGCCTTAGATATCGAGTTGTATGATTTTGCTAAAAAGTTGTTATTTGATAGGTTTTTTAAATTAAAATCAAAGGATAGTAATTTTGAGCAAAGGTTTCAACATTTAGGAGAGCTGCCGTACAAAAATGGTATTACGGAATTTGACTGGGATAGATTAAGCGAAGACACGACCCCTAGTTTTAATAGCCATTGAAGACAAACAAGTACAAAATTTTTTTAGTTGTACATGATGTAAATTTTATCATTAGATGTAAGGTAACAGTGACTAGATGTAATCGTGAAAATTTTATTATGTTAAAAAGCGTTGATCTCATGGGTTCCAACAAAATAGGGCTTTTTGTGGTCCTATCTATGAATTGTATACCGAAAGCATTTTAAAGTTAATTGTATACTTTGAATGCATCACTGATATTTAAAAATGCAGAGTGAGTTGGAGAGTAGTTTGATATTAAAAGTACGGCCTTGGTAAATTTCTTTGTTTTTGCAGACTGGCTAGATTATTATTGTATTAAATCAATAATGCACATAACGGTGCGTTATTGCTAAGACAAGATCCCTGATTTAAGCCCGGACTTTCAACTTGATTTTATGGCAAACCATCGAGGTAATTTGCCAAGAAAACCTTTTTTAAATGAAATGATCATCAAAACCTCAAAAGGAGGAGGGAGGATGTTTGCCTAGACTGCCTTCTTGCTCTTATTAATGTACCTCAAGATTAACTTTGCTTGCAAATTTGTCAAATGTTATAAAGTTAATTTAAAATTTTTCCAAGTGAAATTATAGTCCAGCTAGCTTGCAAAATAAGGAAAGTTGCTCACCGTGTACCAAATAAACTTTCTTCGTTATTTATTTTTAACTCTTATAGAGTTTAATTTTGGCAGCTGAATTTCTATAATATCGCACACATACAAAATCTTGAAAAGCCGTATACGAAAGATTAGGTGCAATAAAAATGTGTTACTGATATTTTATACAAGCGAGTTGTACATAAAGTAGAAATTGTGGAATCTAACTGTTACAACTTGTGATGTCAGTTTCCAATTTAACTATTCCTGCTTTAGATACTTATCTATAATTTTTGAGCTGAAAAGTGACCATGTTTCAGGCTTTAATTGAGAGTAAACGGTTTTTCTTGTAGGATGGAGGATTTATTGATCTTTTAGATATTTTATTATAAAAACCATGTCATTGACGTAACAAACCAAAGACTTATTATGTTAGAAAATTGGAAAATAATTTGATTTTTATTTATTGGGTTGACTGCTTTTCTATTGGGTTGTGTGAATAATTATTATTATTAGAAAAAAAAGTGACGTAGATTGTACTATATTGGTATCTTAGAATTATTTATCGATAATATGCATCGAAAAGTTAAGAATGATTTTAATAATATAGATTGGACAATTTATTTGTTAATAAGTTAACAACTTTTTTTTATTTTTTATATTTTATAGACGACGCACAATGATATTGTACTGTACCTACCTAGATTTAGATTTGTCATTTGGCTAATAAATTGTCTAGTCAAAAAAGTTATTATTTTATTGAAATAAATATAAATATTGTGATTTTAACTTTATACTATACTAGAATATTGACATTTCATTTTACTGCACTTGCTCGTTGGTAATATTTCTTGTGATTACTGTTAAATACTAACCTGCCTAAAATATCACCTGTTATTTTGTAATGATAAAGCGAATAGTCTTATAGTTGTTATTTATTGTAGCATGTTTTAAAAAACCAGAATAATATAAGTATGTTTTACCACACTTCCTTGATATAGTACGAAATAAACAGTGCTTCCTTTTACAAAAGCCTCCGGTTTTCATTTTATATTTATTTCGTACAACTTCGAGATCTGTTATAACGTAATCCTAATAATTGCTTATCATAGTGAAATGCTCAAGAATTGTGCACTTTCGGTATGATAGTTGTGCTCTCGTTACAAATGCCGGCCTTAAAATTATTAAAGGGGATCATAACTCAAAATTAAGTTGGTATATATTATGTCGACAGCTTTTTCTGTTTGAAAAACTTGGCTTTGTTTATAAGAGAAGTTTGCCATTAATTAGAATTAGTAGTTTTTAATCATTTTACATAATTAAACGCCATCATATAGTTTAATTTTTAGAACATTGAATGCATACCAGATTATAATGTAATAATGTTCGAAAAATTGCTTTTTAGCCTCGATATTTACATCTTGATCATTGAATTTCTCTGTGCAATGTGAATTGGATTCTGTTTAACATTAATATAGAGAAAACGTTGATGTTAAAAAGCAAATTTTCATTTTTAAAACTATGTAAAACATAACGTCAGTGAAGTTACAATATCTCCCAACTTCAAAAAATGCAAAAATTGGGTTTTGATATCTAAATACTCTTTAGAATCAGGTGCATGTATTAGAATTACTCCTAACTTACAAAAAAATTTATATCTTTGAATATTTACTAGAAACAATACCTCCTAACTGTTTATACTTTCACACATTTAAACAGTTTTTATTGCGCCCTGTAAAATTAGGTAAATGTTAGATAGAAGGTATTGTCACTTCACTGACGAAAAATAATTTTGCGCCAGCTCGGTACACTATTTTAAATTACCTTAACAAATAATATATTATTATATTTTATAAATTTATATACTGAATCTTGCACATTATTTCTATATAATTGCACCATTTATCACCATTACATTTTTCTCCTCACCTTCAGCTCACAGATATCATACTACAGGGTTTTACAATCAATTATATTCATTTTTCTTTTGATATTACATTACGCTGAGGTTATATTTAAATACTGCCAAACTGTTGTTTGTATTTTTAGTGGCATTAGGAATTTTGTGTTTCGAATTTGTAATCTTATAGGACTGATTATTATTAAATCAAGTGTTAGTTTTTTGTGACTTCATGTTTTAAACATTTGCAAAAGTAAAATGTTTTAATTCTCTTGTAGTAATAAGACTGCTTGTATCGATAAATTGATAGCTCATAACCAGCAATATGATATAACACACATCAACATTATAATTTATTAATGATTTAATTTTAATTGTTGAATATAAATTTTTATCAACTTATAACCATTGAATGTAAAAAAAATGCTAAAGAAAATGGTTACTAACATTTTGAATAAATTGTGTAATATATGTAATCTAGTAAATTTAATATAATTTTACAGAAATGAAAAATTAGTCTTGTATTTTTGTGGGGCTTCCCTCAACGCCAGAAACGAGAGAATAAATTATTAAAAGTCAATAATTACATACTTTTATATATTTATACATATTACATTATGTAAAATTAAAAATAGATAATTTACAGTATGATCACTAACAGGTATACTTGGTTGGTTGGTCGGTAGTTCACTTGTACAAGCTTTTTCATAGTACACGGAATAATTAGGTACTAAATAAGTTATCTAATAACGTACAACAATTCCTTAACTTAAACTTTTTCATAATTTTAATCAGTTATAGTATCTATTCGGTGTAACTTTTATAACATGGGTTTACGATAATATTGAAATAGTCCACCAGAACAGTTTCTATAACTTCAACATGCTTATAAACGTTACACCGCATTTCATTTGATAATTTTTGGAAGATAAAATGAGCTCTAGGTGGATGGAATATTCAGATTTGTAGGAACAAAAATTGGCAACAATTATGAAAACATCACCATAAACTTTTGAATTACCAATGATAAATCTCAAAATTGAAAGGCTCGCTTGCACCTTCTGCTAAGTGTCGTGTATCTTTTACTTTAATGAGCAGATACTTGTAGAGTAATTATCTAGTCCGACTTTAGAAGTTTGACCAACAAAAGCGCGTTTTACAGAAAATAAGACACTTAGCAATGTACAGCTTAATGTGGTTATTGATACAAGTGGATATAAGTTCAATGAGTTTAGTTTATTTTGTATTCTTTGGTAATGTAAGAAATAACTGAAATATCTATTAAAATGCAACTTACGATCAAAGTTCAATACAATAGGTCAACAACATGATGCAGAGAAACATTTTTTAATTATTTAGGAAGAAATTGAACATAAAAATATTTAAAGATTATTTAAATACTCCAAGAAAGTCTTTAAATGTTCTAGTAAAAAATATTTAAACAAAATAATAAAAATCAATTTTATTACAAATATGTCGATGACCTTTTGTTCATATTTACTGCTATTAAGATGATCAATATGCTGCTCGAAATCTATCGTTTACCTAAATAGTCTAAGTTGATTATTTAACTAAATGTCTTGCAAATGGAATTAATTTACTGTTAGTAAGTATAAAAAATATGGATACAATCAAAATAAATAGTTACTTTTTTATCTTAAAATTAAAATAATAAATGCACTTGGATTAGGTATTTACATAACGTAAGTGTTACTTCATAAATAATCATCAATATGTTGTGTTTGATTGCAATATACGTGATACCACAACTTACAGCATTTTCAGATAGTCTTACCTTATTGTGTATATAAATAAATTAGTTGTTTCAGATCAAATTTGTGGTATTACGTACATTTCCATTGAATTATATTTATACACGATAAATAATTATAACAGAGATTGTTCCAACATAATTTTCTCAAAACCTGGTGGAGGTGAGTGATTGAAATTTTCAAATATTATATCCAGTATTGCACCATCGTCAACTGAAATTACATTGTTTTGAGATGTATTATTTAATAATACAATAATAATAAAAATTGAAAATAAAAGTGTTTTTCTTACCATATAGAGCTGGATATACTGTTCCTTTAACATTTACTATTGGAAATTCCATTTCATTTCCGTTAACATAAAACTTAAGCTGAATATGATCGTACGAAACACCAACCACATCGCCTTCTTGTGGAACCTGATGCGTTTCCGAATGACTATTGGGAATTATAGTAGTTGTGCCTAACCTATACAGATCTTGTTTGCTGTGACGAATTACATGATCGCTGCATAAACTCCACGAATGTTCATCCATGCCACCTAAAAATATTTAGTTAAATAATAATATTAACCACCGGTAGAACGGAAAAACGCACCTTGGGTTAAACTCAAATCGGTATGTCTGGTAGCCAATCCTATTGACCACGAACCACCTTGTTGTATTTTGACTTCAAAGTATGATTTTGATTGAACTAAAGGCGCATTTCCCAAGGCAGCTCCCGCACCACAAACCCTTTGACCACCCTTTACAATAACAACTTCATATCCTGTTGAGAAAATAAAATATAACAAGTTTAACCCAATACTTTTACCGTAATACCCATAAAAGCGGTATCCAGTTGAATTGGATTTTCTCTAGGAAGATGTGGGACTGACGAATTAAATCCTATACCATTCAGGCATCCCTTTAAACAACAAAATACCGAAACAGAAGTCATTTTAAAAGTTTTTTGTTAATCATAACCACAAATATTTTAACTGATTGTTGGGTTCAGTTGGGTTGACAGCTGTCAAAATTAATAAACTCGTTGATCAACCCACAGCCGCCAAACCATGAGCGTCCATAGAATTTTTTCGCAATAGGAAAAAATTAAGTAAAATAAAAACTAAATTATTTTTCGTTAAATTAAAATTATAAAAATAATAATAAATTTATATAAATATAGTACAAACCAAATAAATTTGCCGGTGCGTCATTGTTTAAAATGGTATGAATCAAGCTGGAAATGCATTTTTCTTGTTATTTTGATGTAGCTTTTTTTTTCACCATAATTTGAAACAATATAAATGTCACTGTCAAAGTGTTGCAGGTTTTTAATTGTTAAAAACACGAAGTTACCCCTAGATTTGGTAATTTTTATTATATCGACACTCCCAACGAACAACGCAGTAACTCATTTTAACCTGTTTTACAGGAGGATTTTAAAGTTTTGAAAAGTACATACATACATAGAAAATACAACTTTTCTATACTGATTATCTCTGGAATTATTGGTCGTACGGTAACTTTTTTTAACAAAAAAAATTGTTATTTTTATCATTAGGCTGGAAACTGAATTTTTCAGAGTACGAGTCTTTTTACAGGCTGAGGCGGATTAGCCGAGGCCTGTATTTACGAGTACTCGAAAAACAGTTCTTCTCAGGATTACAGCGGTAATCATAACTTGAAATGCTAGTAACTTGAGTTATGGCGTTGTTCGTTGGGAGTGTCGATATGATATAAAATAGAATCCATATGCTACATATAAGTAATATACATACTTTTAAATTTGTAATGTAAATCATTAGAATTAGATCTAACTAAATCTTTACCCAATCTAAGAAATACATGGGAATGTCTACACTCGAGTTGGTCTATTTTGGTTTTTCCACCCTATAGGGGCAACTAATTCCTTCCTGCGATTTGAATAAAAAAAAAAGCAAAGAGTTTTTTAAATTTATTTTTACATGTGACACATAAAATTAAAAAATATTTACAAAAGTCACGTCTATTAGAATATAAAAAAGTTATTAACTGAAAGAAAACACTGGATCATTTCGTAATAATAAAGCAACTAATAAAAAGCATAGTTAAAAAATATAGAAAGATGAAAATTAACACAAAATACAATTACAATTCTCTTATTATACATGACATAATAATAATTATTATTATAAAAAATATCAACAACATTTGAAAGTGCATGCTAAACTTATGCTAAACGAATTTAAAACAGTTTTTCGTTTTAAAAACTTACACAAAATTCTAACGATTTATGTACATTATAAAAAGAGCCAACAAGTGGAAGTAAACTATGTACACATAAAACTCTCATGTTTTAAATTAATCACTTTCAATTTCAGATATAGAAGATGACACATATGCAGGTTTGGATGAAGAATTTGTCAATGGTTTTGTATGAGAAATAATTACAGCTTTGTGTGTATTTCCTGTAACCGTCGTCGAACTACTCAAAGATGAAGTCGATGTAGTCTTAACTTTTCCTAAACCGGTAATAAATTTTCCACCTACAGAAATGGGACCACCATTTCCTAACAGTTCAAAACTTCCTGGCGCGGATTCTACCAAAGTTAAATGATTTCCTGACTAAAAAAAAAAAATGGTTGCATAAAAATTGATGGCAGGAAGATAATAATTAAATTCTTACGAAATTGAATGAATTTTTGTTATTTTGAATTCTATTATTAAGAACTTTTGTCGGTTTGGCAACGATAGATTTCTGTAAAAAGGGTACATGTAAGTAATGTAATGATTTTGAAATATTACTGAGTTTACGGAAGGTACGGTATAAATATTTAAAAGTATTTGTGCAAGTTCGTCGTTACGTGATAACATTATGAACGACAGTTGTGGTTGTGACAAGTAAAACCAAAGAATTCTAAAGTTACAAGAAAGAAATTATGGATATTTCAGAAAATATATTGATGCATGGTGATAGACACTATTTCTAATTATATATTTTGTAATGTTAGGTCGGTAAGTGTCAATTCGTAACGTTGAGTTCTTTACAAAAATTGCGCAAGAAATGGTATTTTACGATAAGCTTATAATTTTCCATTATAATCATATGCATAACAGAGGATTTTATAAACAAAAAACTACCTTCCGCAAACTCATTATTATACAGATAAAAAAAACTTACAGTAAAATTCTTCGGTGGGGCAGTCGGCCTAAGTAACAGTTGTTGAGATTTCGCAGGATTATTGTTTGACGATGACGATTGATTATTCTGCATACTTTGTGTACACTTGGACATATGTTTTGCCCAGTGCCTCTGCTGGCAAGGGTAATCGCAGTAACTAGTATTCCAACAACAATAAAATTGTGCTTCTTTCGAACAATTTGCACACCTAATAAAACAGTGACTTTATTAAATGTACTATTTCGGAGGTAGAAAAATTACCATTGCTTAGCTTTAGCTTCCTCTACACGTTTGACACATTCTGCTTCACAATTAGTCCGTGTTTCTTCAATCACACGATTTCGTTCATCAACAATACTCTTTTGGACATCTTTTAATACCGTACCAATATTTTTCTTAATTTCTAGTAATTCTTCAGAGTGTTTATGTTTCAGTTGCTCTATTTCCAATTTTAAATTTGCAATTTCTGCTTCGGGACTGTTTGTTCGTCCCATATCTTGTAACAACTCGATTAGCATGCCACGCAAATAATCACCCAACTAAAAATTTACAATTAAGTATTTTATAAAATAATAAACTGCATTCTTACCCTGTGAGAAATAGAATTAACTTTGCTAGTCACATTTCCTGCACTGCTAGGTAGACCTTCATCAAAAGTCATACTTAAAGGTCCAGGTGGTCGAGGCTTGAGTTTAGGGGGAGGACGAAACATTAAGTCACTTATAGCTTTGTTTAATGGTTCAGGAACCATAGAACTCAGTGTTTGTAATTCATCCAATATGTTAGGAGAATTATTTGTTATACTAGTTTGTGTGGACGTTAGCGGTGCTAATGAAGGAATATTTGAAACGGCAACATTGACAGAATTTTCGCTTGTGCTGTTGACAATTGCAACACTGTTTACTGCTGCAACACTGTTGACGGTTGCAACACTGTTGACTGTTTTTAATGTTGCCCCGCTTTGTGGAATGTAGTTTTGAGATTCAGCTGATTCGCCTGGTTGTCTCTCTTTACCAGGTTCGCCGCGAGCGGTTGCTTGTAACAATTTTGGAACCATATTAATGATTGAAGCGGTGCTACCAGTGTAAATTATTGAAGAATTAGGCAAGAACGATCCTGCACTTGAAGATTTGACATATAAAATATTATCTGACTTATTAGCTGTACTCGTAATTGCAACAATTTTAGAACCTGGAGTTTTAGAGTAATCTTTTTTTTGAGTCGGCAAAAGAGTCTTGAGCGGTGTTGCTTTGAGATTTTGTACAGAATATACACTTCTAATTTGACCAAGTTGAGCAGGCATAGGAAAAGTTTTTCTTGCTCTTTGTTTTGGATTTTGTTGCAGTTTAGACAATGGTTTAATGAAAATTTCTTTTCTTTTCGGTAGTTTGGTGATCGTGACTTCCTCATTTGCATGAGCTTGACTAAAGTTTGATGCCACTTCGTCAATCACCTTGGACAAATTATCGACAACTTTAAATCCAGCCTTTGTTGTTTCACATTTTTCTTTTTCGGAACTATTTAAGGTAGAAGAAGTGTGAGGTAAACTTTGGTTGCATTCGGTCCCGCTCAAATCGCCATCGGATAATGGTTCATTTTTAATGGTAATGGAATTGCAATCGCTATCTGCACCACTAGATTCGTTTGCTAGTACATTGTCATTTGATGTATCATTTGTAACAATCATTTCTGGTTCACTGCTTGTTATTAATCTGGATTCGAGAATAGATTTCGGCGACGATAAAGAATTCTCTTCATTAATAGTAGAAATTTCAATATTTGAATCTGTTTTGGTCTTTTTTTGTAGGTTGTCGTCGTCTTCAGGAAGTTTATTTGCTTCTTTCTCGGATCTTCTACGTTTCTTAGTTATTGTCACTGAATCTAAAAAGAAAATAAAACATAAAACATTTCCAATTATATATATAAAAAAATAATAAAATCACCTAACAATTGCTTGGTTTCTTTTTTATTACTATTTTCTATTTTATCGACACTTTCAGTATCCTCTCTCACATCAACAATCATCTTTTCAGGTACACTTTTATTATCAACATCATTGATCTTACTATCGGCACTATTAACAGCAGCTTCATCGCCAATATCCATTTTCTCGTTAGTATCATTTATAAGACTGTTATTCTGGTGAGATAAATTCTCTTTTGCAATACTGACAGTGGTAACATTACTTTCTACTAGAGTGACAGTCTCAACTTGATTGCTATTGGTTGAATCAGTTTCTTCAGCCACATTTTTTTCGTTTTTCTCAGGAACATTTTCAATTTTATCCTGCACCGCAGGAGGTTCATTAGAAATATTTTCGGTTGCATTTTCAACCACAAGTGTGGTTTCTAGATTTACAGAATCAACTTCGCCTGCATCAGGAGATTGATTAGGCTCTGTAAGTTTTTTCATAAGTTTCATTATAAGTATATCAGAAATTTTAGATTTATTTGGTGAAACAACAGTTTCTGACTGTTGAGGAGATTTGATGCCACTTTTCAATTTTTCTTCTAATGCCTTCTTAAGCGAAGCAGGCAGATTATTAGTAGGATTAGGACAAAGCAAATCTTTTTCTTTTGCCAAATCTGTGTTACTAATTGTAGATGATAAATTCGATGTAGAATTTGATTTCAAGATGTCATCACTCACACTTTTACAACCATTTTCTACTTCCAGTATAGAACATTTCTTGAGATTATCTAAAGAAATTAAATTGATTTTAGTATTTCAACTTATGATGAAATTACGGAAGTATTACAAAATTCTAATTTATAAATTTTCTTTTTAGTCCACAGATTTTAGACAAAAAAGGGGCTTACTTTGGAATACGTTAATAGCGCTCGACATGGGTTTGCGAGCTTAACTTTTGGGAACGCTTCAAAACGATAAAAACGTGGTAAAAATTGTTTTATTGTAGATATCTTGGTTTATTTTGATTTTATGGCAAGAAAACTTTTATATAAAAAGAAAGATACAAAAATTTTCTATAAGAAAGGTAAGAAGTCTATTATTCATAAAAGCAATTCAGAACATCAAAACATACCTGTAAGACAATTTGCAGCTCTCTTTTTATATATTCCGAGGTAAAATCCTAAAATCTGTGGACTATTTTTAAGGCTGTCAATCTTTCTACAGAAAGGAATTAACTCTTGTGAAAAAACTGGTTAAACTGTTAAAATATACAGTTCATTTTCAGTTTTTTTTACACTGCAGGGCAATCAGCCTCTTTAAGGTTTAAACATTTAGACCCCACAACAGCTGCTTAAACTAGATTAGGGAATACCTGTAATCTGTAAAACTGTTTAAAAATATGTTTTAATAGTTGATGGACGGCTTTACATGCATTTTGAAGCATGGAAAAAGTCACAAGAAAGTTTAGAGTCTCCACAGCGCCATCAGTTGTTCGGTTAACTTACTAAATTAATAATCATCTCTCAAATATAGGGTTATTCCAATTAAAATCAACAGTTTTTCTATAAAAGCGGTATCAGAATAAAACTGTTGATTTTCATTGGTTAGCTGACGTTTTAGGTAAAGTAAGTGTACCAACCTAACATTTGAACGCATAATCAGAGATAAACTAATTATATATTTCAGGTAGTCTCTGCAACCCATTCAAAATCAATGATTAGCCGTAACACAAGTTAAAAAAAATTGTGTGAAACTGGGCATAAGAGGAATAAATATAATCGCAACGTAGTCTTCATTCAACTAATAGTTTATTTGTAGGTTCTGGACTGCGGATCACAACTGAAGTTCTTAGTTGGCCACACATTTCTCAAACCGAATCTACAGTTTTTATATTCAACGTCTGACAGATCACAAACTGCAGGTCGCCCGTGAATTCAACATACACATGTAAGTTTCGGGCCAAAGTTAATCAATTTTAACATCAGTTAATTGATCTGCAGACCGTGTCTGAGTTGGTTGTGCATTTGTGAACTTTAATAACAACATAATAAATATTAGTTATTAAAGTCAGTGAGAACATGTGGATGCTGAAGGACTGTTCAACAACGCTACCTCGTTAGTGTCTCGATACTGATAGGATTCCTCTTAAATATGTGTTTAACATGAGGTTTGATATCTTGATGAACACAATAGCAACTGATGTTGCTTAATGCTATAGATATGCTTTCTCCGAAAACGATTCAAATACTTATAGACAGCAGAGTCATCATAAGATCACCTCGAGCCTGGTGCTGCAATGCATCCAGATACTGAATGTAATATTAACACACAATGTTCCAACTTTCAGTTAGGTAAAAAGGCATAAAGATACTTGTGGCAACGAGAGGGCCAATGAGCTGGGGAGGCTGGGCTCGGGTAACCCACCTTTGTATAACAAAGCAGATGAAACAATGGCGCATGTGCTTTGTAACTGCCAAAAAAAGAATTTATGTTAGGAAACTTCCTGGTCTGACTTGGTATTGCTGACCACTGCCTTTTAAAATACTTGAGTTTGTCTTAAGTTGGAATGGCTCGAGGAATAGAAGGAGAGTAGACTGCATCAAAAATTAGAAGAAGAGTAATAAGCTCAATATGTGGTCGAACCTCAGTTTACCCTGCATATCCAATCCAGAAAAATAAGTTTAATAGTTTTAGAGATGCAGCTTTCCAAAATAATTTTTGGAAATCGTTTTTTTGTTTTTTTAGACTTTAGGTAATGTTAACATGGTGATTGAGATGCACTGAAATTGAGCTATTTGCAATAATTTAATAAATAGCCAAAAGAAGTCAAAATGAATCAAGTTTGAAAGTTTACAACTTTTTAACAAATTTACGTATAATTTTGGTATGACGTACGTTGGCTATAGGATGTACAGGAAACGTCCAATTTAAGATTTTGTAATTCTAAGGATCTATCTCGACAAATTTGCTGCTGTTACAGTTTGAAGCTGTTGTAGAAAATTTAGAGCCTGATTTCTGATACTAAAGTAAAAGGTTTAAGCAAAAAATGTTTTGACGGGTTATTTCCATGTGGGCTCCTTTATTACTTAAATGAGAGATAATATTATGAATCTGAGAATTTGTAATGGCTGTGTTAAGTGCTGAAGAAATACTAGAGCTACTGATAATGTGGCCATAAGAGCTCAATAGTGTTTACAAGTAAATGGAAGACAGTTTGAACATGTGTGAGATTGTAAAATTAACAGACATTTTAATAACTAAATGAATAAATAAATTAATTTAATAAAATTCATGATAAAAGTAAACCAATTTTGTTCCGATAGCGTTCGTTAAGAAGTGAAACCCCGTTTTAGAGCATATTTGCTTTTATGCAAGGAATTATTTTACCAATATTAAAGATAATAAAAATTTAGTATATTAAAATTATCACCGTAGCGGGGTTGTGTATTTCAGCTTTATAAGATGTGGGCAAGTTGGAAATTGGGTCAGTAGTCCAAAAGCCTCTATACGAAATGCTCCTGCATGTAGCTAAGATTGCCAAACTTCCGGTTTTTGACCAGGGTCTCCAGTTTTCTGGAATAATCTCCAGTTGTAAATATGAACCTGATAATTTTTTATGTTTTTCTGTTTGTTGTAGTAATCTCCAGTTTTCAATAACTGTAGAGTAAAAAATGAAGTCATAGGTAGGATTTTAAGGCTTAAGTAGAAAGTAGTAATGTTGTCTAAAGAAAAGGAATGTGAAAGAACAACCCTCCCAAGAGTTACAAAGAAAATCCTGGGCATTTTAGATAGCAAAAGGTAAAATAATGGAGTATTGTCTTATAAGAAAAGATGTAAGACTTTTCTGAAGGGAAGTCTCCGGTTCTGGTAGGTTTTAGTTATGGCAATCCCACATGTAGTAAAATGAAAAGACAATAATCACATTAGAGAGATATTTCAATCACTTCGAAAGAAAAATATTGGCAAATTTCTTTCTTTTAAAATGTTTCAATTTTTTTAATAAAACTAACTTCTCCCCATACTAATTAAGTAGTTTGATTCTCCATCTCCACCTTGTTAAATCGGTAGACTCCTGGTTTAAGAATTACTTAATCGTATTGTTTTTAAACGATCACGTAATATATAAAAATGCTATCTAATCAGATTAAACTGTTGATGTTTGTGAACTTCAATAAAAAATAATAAAAAGTCAAGACACTTAAACAAATCAAATAGAACAAGTTTTTATGATATTTATCTAGTTAAATAAGTTACCAAAGCTCCTAATGTAAGTCTTTCAATAAAAAGTTATGATGTTGATAGATACATAGCAGCAGAAAGCTTAAGATTGCTTCAACGAATTGAAATAAACTCGATAAAAATTTTAATTTAATATTTCATAATTACCTGAAATGTTTGTGGGTTCACCCTGCACTCTTGTAATCTGATCTAATGGCAAAGCATGACTGTCTTCCCCATTGCTTACAAAACTATCACGACTGGAATTACTGACATTTTCGTTGTTCACATTCAAATCTTCATCTTTTTGGCAACTATTATCTCCAATAGAATTCAACTTATCCTTTTCAGTTTCTAACGGATCAGTGTCTATTTTTTCTGTTTGGTTCAATTTAATTGGAATAATACCTCCATTTTTTGTATTTTTAACTGAAAGTCTTCTACTTATTCTTGTTTTACGCTTACATTTGAGATCATAATTGGGTAACATTATCTGAAGTTGCTTAATTTCTTGATCTGGTTCAAAAGGTATTCTATATTCGGCGTAACAAAACTTTCCATATTTTTTTTCTAAATTTTCAATATAAATTTTAACTTCCTGAAAATTTCTGTTGATTAAAAGTTTGCTAAAATTGATTAGCCATCCTACCTTAATACTTTCGTTGATATCATTTCTTTTTTGTTTATTCGAGTTGGGATCCTTTAAAGAATACAAAAAACAGTCTTTATAAGAAACCCAAGCCCGATCGTGTGCACCAAAAAATCTGACATCCACCATTCCTGCAGAATTTGTGCGCATAGCTTTGGCAGGCCAAAACGGAAACCCTTTCAACTTCGCCCAAACTAGCAAATGAGGTTTTGGGCAAACCTCAATAAACCATGTCTTTAATTTAGTATTAGCATTCAAATAACAAGAAGCACAATTTTCAATTTCTGACATTTCTTGTTTACAAATCTTAAATAAAGATTTTGCCACTGATGTTAATTTGGATTGAACTGTAAAGATACCTAACAAATTAGTGAATAAAACATTCAAAGTTTAACATACAAGAATTAAAAATAATGCTGTTATGCACCAACCACTTTGCATCTGCTTCGAAAGCTTGGGTACTTCCATAAACATTAGCTTTAATGTTTTTTTCTAGACAAGTTAAATCCATAGGTTGAACTATGTACATTAAATATTCCGGAAACTCGGTTTCACTTACTGGATGTATAAAAGGTTCACACTAAAAAGAGCAATTAGGAAATAAAATATTTTACTGGATTATAATACAAACCCCAGCAACTTCCATCATTCGTTTTAATGCAAATTTAAGAAGACCACATAGGTGCGCCAGTGACATGCTTTGCATGGCAGGTGATCTACAATTTAAAATTAATTAGTATACTTTTTCTATTTCATAAAGGAAAAAAAGTTTATATCAAAGCTATTTATAGCTGGATAAGAATGCAAATATTCTTATACACCAAAATTATTATTTATGTATAATATTATGTTGGTCTCAATCGCCCAATTATTGAAATTTTATTTAATTTGTTAGAAGGTTCTAAAGTACACTTTGCAATCGATATAAAGGGTGTCCCAATAAGAGACCCAATAAAAAAATGCATACGTCAATTTCTTTTTCTGTGTTGGCATTAGAGATGTTTCAAATTTTCAAAGAAAGAATTCATATAAATAATCTAAAACACGAATGACTCAATATAGCACTACAACTTTACCAATTATAGTAGTTCAGAAAGAGTAAATTTTAATTCAGATTAAATAATTGTACAACTTCCTATAATATAATGAAACTAATCATTGGCAAAATCAGTAAATGATTTGCTTCAGTATCTGGGAGGTTACATAACTATCTAATTTGAATTACAATTGACATTTTCTGAATTATAACCAGAAAAGGTATAGCCAGTGCTCTTAAAAAATCTGAAAATGCAAACATTGATATTTTTTCTGTTCTAAACTCTCGCGGTACAATTATCATGCTTTTCTTCTATAACCTCTAAATACTACTCGACAACATAAGGTCTGTTCCAACAAGCAGTTATCTGCAGTTCTAAGGACTATACGTATGCTCTTTAACTAAATTTTTGAGTAATAAAGATAATTTTCGGTAAAATTTTAACTAAAAAGCATGCGCATAGTCAGAGAATTGGAGATAATTGCTTGTTGGAACAGACCTATAATATATCATTTCTGAACCAATAAAGAAAAAAAATGAATTTATCATTTTCTTCTCTTCAATAGCCACAGATACCACGCACAACCAATGGTTACCAAGCAAATGTTAGAAGAATTAGAAACAAATAAAGAAATTTTGCTTAACATAAAACCAATCATCTCTGTGGCTTAGATCAAGAATAATATTTTTCAAAACATCATCGTACTAAATTGGTAGCCCCAGATTGAACTCCAAGCGTCTTTCATTCTAAAATAGGATATGCAGGTAATTTTTGAAGACAGACTTGAATGCATATATTGTAAGTTTTATGATGAAATGGCTTCTTAAGCTCGGAATTCTTAAGATTGTAAGCTTAATCTTTACGTCAATAAATCGGAGATTAGCAAATAGAAAGAATTAAGGTATAAAATGATACTCGACATAAATTGATTTTTAATAAAAGTAGGTTGTAAATTCATCTATAACATTGTATTGCTTTGAATAAATAAAAACTTCTCCGGCTCGTATCAAAAATTGTTTAGCTGTAAATCAAGATCTGCCTTTTTAGTGGTTGATTAAAATAAAACCCCGAATTATTCTTTTAGGCAATTGTATGGGTAATCTTTGCAAGTAAAAAATCAATTCGATATCTCATTTGGCATAAGAAATAATGAGAAATTCATGAAAATACATATTTTATTTCGCTCCCTAGAATACATCGGGATATATTTCCTGATTTGTATGTTCCTAGGTGTAAGAGTTTTGGCTAGGCGTTTTCGATCAAATTAGCCTCGACATCAGCAATTCTAGAGATAACATATTTTGTAAAGGTAACACAACATGTGGTTATAAAAATTTAATAAATTCATGAAAATATGCTTTGGTATCTTGAATAAATATGATATGCCAGGATTACCAATTACCATGTGTGGGTCTATCTATAGAGAAGCATTCGAACGCCAAGAAATCATTTAAGACACCAGAACATGTAAATTACCCGATTTTGGAATGTTATGAATGTATATTAATGACTCTGAGTATTTCAGTTTGAGAGTTTGAAAAGTCAAAATAATGCCTTGAAGGGTTAAATTGTTCAATATGATTATTATGTCCCTATAACATATTTTTCAAAGTAACCGTTGGATTTTCGAGGCTAATATTTTTTTACACTAATACGTAACAACATACAAAAAATTCAACTCTACGTTCTTGTCAATCTTTACATTTTTACCTGACTATTGACTTTAAGTTTTATAAGAGATCATCTCTAGTAAGATTTAAAAATGACAACTTACCTTTCCTTCAAATCTTCTGCTTTCATTATAGTGTCACATTCTGGACATAAGAAACGAATATTTTGTGTAACATTATGTCTCAGACATCTTAGGTGAAATGACCTGGGACAAGTTTCACAAAAAATTGTAGGTTCTTCGTGATGGCATTGCCAACAGAAAGGGTCCTTTTTCTAAAATACAAAATAATAGATGTAATTTGGAGCAAATATAAAATTGTAGAACAAATCAAGAAATAAAAGTAAAATGTCAACAAATGTGGGCGTCTCGTTATCAACATTATTTACAATAATTATGAATGCCAATTTACTCACTTTTTCATTCATAATGATGGATACACTATTCGATACAACTTTGAGCTTCTTACCATCCTCGAAAACAGCGCCACCTGCACCTGATTCATCTACAGCTTTTCTTTTACTTAATTTGACAATATCTTTCTCTTTTGTTTCTTTGTTTTTGTCATCATCTACAATATTTGAGGAGTCCGGATCTTCCAATTTCATGGCATTTGCCGCTTTTTGTTGCTTATTTAATAGGTCATCGGAATCCAATGATTTTGGTTCAACACTTTTTCTTTTGTATGCAATGTTAGTATCAAGATTTGCTTCTTTAGAAAGTGCAAGTAACAATTTTAATTCTCTGTTTGCGCTGGGAGTTTTGTTTGCACTTTCGCTAGGTGAACTTGATCCAGCGATGTCTTTTCCTTCGTTTACGTTTTCATCGTCACAGTTTACATCCTCTTGTAAATCTTGAACATTTTCAATAACTTCATCTTCGGTGGCTATTTCCAAAGTTTGAATTATGTTATCACTTTGAATAGGATCCACATCGGGATTGTCTATAGTTAAAGTAAAGTCTTCAAAACTTACATCCATTTGTTCTTCTGACATCATGGTTCTATCAACACTAAAATGATACGTTTTATATGCTATGAAGTAAGTAAGAGTGACGATAATTAAAACTTACGCCGGTTGATGAAACTTTATTTATATTAGTTTGCCATACGACAACGAATTGCAGTTTATTTTTAATTAAAAAAAGCCGAAGGTCGGTTACCTTCGCCCTAGCGGTAAATATATGTACAAGTCAACCTCTTTCAAAGATGCCTTGGATTTATTCGATTATTCATACTTGTATAGCGATATTTTTGATTCGTGAACAACAGCATCGAGTGTTAAACACTCGGGTGCCTTCGTTGAAACAATAAACTTCATGTTATTATGTTGGTATTCCTTGAACTTCCGAAAACGTCCGCCAACCCGCACCTTCCGATCGGGCATCGTTTTTGCACCATCTTATGCACTGACAGGTGATCTGCAATATGTGCGATCTAGCACTAAAAAATTAACCTAACTTAATTTGTGGGTAGCCTTGAAATTGCGATAGTGATTTTGGGTATAATACCAAAACGACTAAGTTGTCGTAGTTTATCGAATATCCTTTTTTTTCAATTTAAATAGATATGTGGTGGTAAGAATGTCACTTGTTTTATCTTTTATTAAAGTTCCTTTCTTTTTAGTCTGATACATGCTTCATACAAGGTGTAACTAAATTTATGTTGTTGGTTTTTTGTATTAATTTTAAAATTCACTCAATTACAATTTTTCAAGGTGGTTCGGCTTTGCAATAATTATTTGGGAAACAAATAAAACTTATCGTAATAAGAAATGCATACACGGTGGCTTTATGATGAAATATTCTACTTGTATTAACTATTGATTTTGAATAAGTAGACTAAAATTAAGACATTGACAAGAAGTTTCATTTGTACACTAATATTTCTTGTTTTTTGTTGTCACAAAATATTTCATTTGCATTGTTGGTTGCATATTGTGAGTTAGCATCCACTTATACAGGTGTATTATCTAAGAGCCAATTTCACCGCTTTTAATCACTTTAGTTTTAAGATCAACTTGAAAGTAAAACTGAGTATTTTTGTTGTTAAGACACTTTTAAAACGGTTTACTTAACAAAAAAAATTAACTTTCAAAATTCTTCCAAGTCTCTCCCGTAAAACCACTTTCAAATTAATATTATTGAATTGCAAACGGAGGGATATCGGGCTGATTGGAAATAAAATCAAACAAATAAAACTTGTTATCTTATGCCGACGTTTCCGAAAATTTGTTTTTCCATTTTCAAGACAAGAGAGAATACATAATAAAGCCTTAAAGAATTTTTGGCTCGCTTTAGGGCTTTTATGTATAACCCTTTTTGGGGTAATGTAAACGGGCCAAAAAACTACCTGAAAGTGGTAAACTGGGCCAAAGACAAATATTTCTAAAATTTTAAAAATGGTAAATTGGGCCAAAACCAAATTTCAGTAAAATTTTGAAAATGGTAAGCTAGGCCAAAGGCAGAATCTTTTAAGTAAGCTGAATTTTAAAAAACTCAATGTTATTTTAAGGAATATGGCAGGCTACCCAGTCGTGGTGGGGCCTCCCAGTCGAGGTGGATTGACTTTAGGCATATTTTTAACGAGTTAAGCGCCAGCCAAAACGGCCCGGAGCGCAGCGGAGAATAGCGTAGGGTCAGTTTTGGCTGGCGCAACCACGGCAAATCTCGGATTCGCCGTAACTTGTATGAATTATGTAAGTTTAGTAAGAAAGTAGAAGTGGTAGCAAAATGTCCTAGAACTCTATAAACATAAATCTTCCGCTACTTCTATAGGAAATTAAACTAAATAAGCTAAAAACAAATAAATCTGCGCGAAAATGTAGATTGGGCGTGAGGCTATAGATCGGTCGGTAGGTTAGTTAGTTTCTGATACTATTTTTGAAATAATATCAAAAAAAAATTCACACCGGCATACCCTGCCTGCATCCCTTCTTTTATCTTAAATTTTCCTTTGGCCCAGTTTACCACTTTCAAAATTTTAGTTAAAAGTACCGTTGGCCCAGTTTACAGTCACCCTTCTTTTATATTCTTGATTTGCTGATGAGTCTAATGGGTTAAATAGGATTTTCATATTATATGATATCACGAAAGGAGTGAAATTTTAAATTCAACTCGGTCATTGAATTATTAAATTTCATATTAAAACGTGCGTTTTTCGATATTACTTAGCGACTTGCAATCGGCTAAGAAATTCCACAAAAAGATATCTATTTTGATAGAACAATAAAATAGTTTATAACAATTATTTTTACTATGCATAAAATTAAAAAGGTTGCTAACCATGCAAAAATTACAGTTGAAAACTTATCGAATCTTATGAGAAGGGTACGATAACTCAGTTCCGGAATTTAAAAATTTACTAATAATGAAAATATGGTAGTTTAGGGCGTAAATTACAAATATGAAAATAAAATTTTGTAGATCATTTGCAAATTAATGTTTTTATTATTTTTGGTAAAACCATTCATCCTAAACGACAGTTATAAGAAAATAATAAAAATTTAGGTAAATTGGTAAACTAAGTATTCCACATTTAAAAAAAAACATCCTTATTGTACGACTAATAACTAAAGGTACGGATCTAGAAGGGGAGAAATCTGTGTTTTTAAGTAAAACTCGGAAACTATGTCACTTGAAAAAAGAAACATTCATGTAGAACGCTCGAAGTCGAAAGGCACGAATCTAGAAGGGCAGGATACCTTGTTTCTAATTAAAACTCGAAAATCATTTCAATAGGAATAATCATCTCCGTAGGGCGACCGAAGTCGAAACGTATGGGTTTAGAAGGGCAGGAAATTCTGCTTTTAGGTAAAACTCGAAAACCAGACTAATTAAAAAAAAAACTTTTTGGTATGCGACAGACATTCTAAATCTCTAGAAAGAAAAGAATTTGGAAAGATAGGGGTCTATGTTTTTAAGTAAAATTTGGTTGAAATTATAATAAAATTGTTGTATGAAGTGCACTGTTATAATAAATTATTCTTGACCACAAGTGCGGCCTTTAAGTGAATCGGATTGTGCTTCGATTATGGAGTACCACGGCACTGTCGTTTTATCTCCTTTCCTGTTTGCTGCCGATGTAGGCGTTTTCATACTCTAATGCTCGGTTACACCAACCTTCGTGAAGGCATTTGATCAACGTCAAATGGTTTGACGTTTGTTAACTCATGAAAATCTGTTTCATAATTGGTTGAAACAGATTTTACGTTGATCAAATGCATTGACAACCTTGACGAAGGTTGGTGAAACCGGGCATTAGTCATTCATTTGGCTGTCATGGTGTGAATATTATAATTTCATGCATTGTAATTTTCGCCTGTTTTTACACCGAACCACGGTGGAGGTTGCACAGAACCGCACACTGCCTTGAGCGCAAGAGTGTGAATCTGCACGACGGACTCAGTCGAGCTCCCCGCCTATGTTTTGGCGGAAAGTGGTGAATCAGCGCATAGAAATTTTTGTCACTGTTGGAGATTGAACCCGGTATTCAGACTATTCATTTGTGCTTCTCCGCAGACTAAAACAAAGGTGATAGTGTAACCATAGCTTGTTGATAAGAGAGAACAAGCAGTTTAATTACAAACACAAGAAAGTATCTTGTCTTTACGTATAGGTAATTCTTCAGGGGTTCATTATAAATTACCAACTTAAAATAAATTGACAAATTACTCTTACTCTATAATTATATAGTTAATAGTTCATAGAGACAATTTTTTTTTTGAATTAAACTGTTTGAATAAAATTCACTTATTTTTATTTAAAAATAAAATATAAAAATAAACAAAATGGTTGATTAGAAATATAATACATTTACAATTACAATATCTAACAATTTATTCTGGAGAAATGTTATCTAATGATAGACTATTAAGGAATTGATCAGACAATTGCTCCATATTGAATTGTGTTAAATCAGGCAATCCGCTCAAACTGAGATTGTTCAAATCGTTTGATTGGCTCACGTCAAAATGGTTATTAAAAGATGAAGCAATGTATTCGTTTCGGCATGATGTTTCCAATTCGTTGCGAATATGATATGGATTGTTGTTGACGTTCATTTGAATATTATAATTATGTGAATTATTATGGCAAGTGATCATATTTGTAGGAAATTGTTGCATACTGTACGTTGCCGTTGGTAAATTTGGCGGAGAATTTGAATTCCAATTGGGGGGAAAGTATGGCATGGGAGAAAAGTATGGCTGAATTGGACCTGTAATAAAAAAATAATGTAATGATTCAAAATAAAAATTGATCTTGAGTAAACTTGCTTTTAACTTCTTCTTTTAGTTCGTCTACCAGAATGGGTTTGTATGAAAAGTCATTTTGGGTTTGAACTCCTAAAATTAAATTATTAATGCCTGTACAAGAAAGTTTATAATTTTACCCCTAAATGGGTAGATAGATTTTGTAAAGATTTGATAATCAAAGTCTTTACTTACTCTGCTGTTGAAAATCTGGTTTTGGCAAATATTCTCTAGGTAACGAATCATTTTCAAAATTGTAACGTTTACGTTTAATAACTTCTAATTCTGAAAAACAAAAAAATATTGGGAGTTAGTTCCAAAACTTTAAAAAGCTTACTGTTCGTACCCGAATGTATCGGATAATATTGAAAAAGTAAAGGTTCGCTTGTTTCACCATCAGAAGGTCTTCTCAGTTGAATGTAAACTGTAACTGGTTCTGTTATATCCAATTTTTTGTATTTTGGCACTTTAAAGCTCAATGCCACGTTTTTATGAATATCATATTCGTTAAATATTCCAAAGCTTTCCCAAACTACTTCGCCTCCCACATTTTCATAAAATCGAACTTCAATATCATCTTTAACTATCTAAAAACAATTTTTAAATTCAATGTATAACTTAAGGTAATACTTACTTTTTCGCATAGCAATATAACTTCATTTCTGCCTCCATCCACTGTCATAACACAGTGCGACATTTTAATTATAATTAATTCGTTCATCATTTTCTTATCATAAATTGGATTTGTAATAACGGGACTCAATGGAATTTTCTTTTCTCCATCATTTTCTAAGAACACTTGAATGCATAGTCGAACAGAATTTAACATTATATTTTCATGGTTAAAATAAAATCCAGCTAAAAATAAATTTAATAAAATAATATGTATTATATAGCATAGATCCAATTTATTATGCACATTACTATTATATGGATCAATTCGAATTTGTTTCCTTAATTGAATCGCCGCTTCAACATCCTTCTTTTTAATGCACTGGATGCCTACATTCGAAAAAGTCAGCGACATAGTATCGGGAGGAATATCCATTACACATACTCCCTTCCTGCATCCAAATTTTCCAGCTAATTGAAACGGATGTGGTCTAAATATCGAATGTTAGAAAATTAATGATAGATGAAATCAAATTGGAAGAAAACGTACCTGTGTGGTGGGTCAGTAGTGACGCACGAAACTATAGCAATTGCTTTTCCACGAAAACCAACGACTTCAATTGTGGGATACGTCTTGTTGTCTGGAGTACTGGAAACTCCAAGAATAGATCCTGTGGAACCTTCACACGCGTATCTGAATCTTATCAGTGATGCCGGTTGCTCGGTAATGCGAACATATGGCTTATGTCCTTTTAACGGGGTCATATTTGGCATCAATGTATTTTGAGATGCGTTAATTGGCTTAATTGGATTTTCAATGTTTGCTGAAAATAAATAACTATTTATTAAGTATTTCTATTTAGTCCAGTCAGTATGTACATTTGAAATTGCTTTAATTATAAGAAGCAATTTTTTTTCTCTCCAATCGATAGGGGGGGGGGGGGGGGGTCATTGGTAGTTTAAAACAAAAAACTTGGGAAAATCGCCATGTTGCTTTTTCCGCCATCTTGATTTTAAGGGTTGATTTTTGTTTATTAAATAACTCGATTATTTTCAACTTTACGGTAAAAATGCTAAGAACCAAACTTGTTAGTAATTTAATTTCCCATACTTTTTGTCATAACCTTATTTTCCGTACGATCGATATTTTTGTACCTACAGGCGGCGAAGTAGGAATGAAAGTAAATAATTGCATAGTAGGGTATGAAGGGTAAAAAGAAAATTATAGAAAATAAAATTGTCTATAAGTCTTGTTTCTAGCGTTTTAATTACAGTGACTCGCATAAGTTCTCGGACACTCCTATGCTACCAATGTAAATTAAACATTTTGAAGTCGCTTTTTTCATATAAAAATCGATTTTACAGCAAAACTTTATAGACATTCTTTGTTTCAAATTTCATTGCCTTCCATTTTGTTTATATGAATTTTTTTATTTTGTCGCGCTGTTTTTGACTGACAGCGACTTAAACAAGACTCTGTAAAACACAAAATCTATTGTCATCTATATCTCGGAAATGGTGCGATAAAATAGAAAAATGTATAGGAACAAAAATGTAAAAAATAAAATTTACAAGAAAAAATGCTTATTAATATTTTAATTTTTTTGCACCGTTTCTGAGATATAGATGACAATAGTTTTTGTGTTTTACAGAGTCTTGTTTAAGTCGCTGTCAGTCAAAAACGGCGCAACAAAATAAAAAAATTCATATAAACAGATTGAAATTGGCAATGAAAGGCAATGAAATTTGAAAGAAAAAATGTCTAAAAACTTTTGCTGTAAAATCGATTTTTGTATGAAACAAAGCGGCTTCAAAATGTTCAATTTACATTGGTAGCATATGAGTGTCAGAGAACTTAAGCGAGTCACTGTAGTATATAGTTTTCATAAATTGTATCACTTTAAACTAGATGCTAGATAATTTCATTCTCTATAATTTTCTTTCCTACCCTTCATACGCTACAGTTGAAAATAAAGGAGATAATGCAATTATATACTTTCATTCCCACTTTGTCGCCTGTAGATGCAAAAATATCAATCGTACGGAAAATGAGGTTATAACAAAAAGTATGGGAAATTAAATTTCCAACAAGTTTGATTCTTAGCATTTTTACCGTAAAGTTGAAAATAATCAAGTTTATTAATAAACAAAAATCAACGCTTAAAATCAAGATGGCGGTAAAAGCAACATGGCGATTTTCCCGAGTTTTTTGTTTTAGACTACCAATGACCCCCCCCTATGGATTGGAGAAAAAAAATTGCTGCTTATAATTAATGCAATTTCAGCGATTTATTTTGTACATACTAACTGGAATAATTTATTGCTTCTTCAGATTTTATTACATAATTCAATTATTGAAAACGTGAAATAATTGAACGATAACGGAATTTGGGTTTTTCTTTACCAGAATGTATTTAACCAAGGTACCTGAAGAACAATGAACAACCCCCAAGAAGAATTAAAAATAAGTACAGGTATAAGATTGTCCGGATCAAGTAAAAAAAATAATAAAAGACTTGTTACGAAATATTATGTAATTCGCTTTGGATTAAGTTAACTAAGCTGATTCGCTGAACGAAAACTTACTTTTACTGTTAGAATTATAATTATTTTTGTCCAGTTTAATTACTCCTTTGCTATGATGTTGAGAAACTAAGGATTGCGCTATTACAGATCGACTTTGGGAGGATTCATTTTTCAATTCACTCTCTAACTGCAAAACTAAAATAATCCAATCGTTTAAATTTTTGGTTGTACTGAATTCTTCCTCACAAATGCGATTAATTATTTTGCTATTGTATAAACCGGTTAAAAATTTATCAACCAGAATTACATTTAAATATTTTTCGAATTTACATTTTCTGGAAACTTTTTTAATTCGTACTTGCCAATCGTTTATTGTTTCTTCTGAATTCTGTCGTAACGAATAAAAACGCATTCTTTCTCTTAAAACTGAAATCCTTTGACAAAAATGATGTTCTAATAATTTGCAAAGTTGATTATACGTTTTGTCCCCTAGTAGATCGGGATAGCACAGATTGTGAAGGATTTCATAAGTTTCTCTATCCAGTAGTGTTAACAGAATTGATACTCGTCGTTTTGGGTTCTTAATTTTATTAGCTTCTAAATATTGTTCTAATCGTTCTCGATATAAAAACCAATCTTCTTTATGCCTATTAAATTCTTTGATAGAACCTATGACTTCCATACTTTTATCACTTGTAAGAAATTGAACCTTCACTCACAAACCACCAAACATGAACTGACACTTGGAAATGGTGTTATTGTATGCAAATCTACCTGTTTATAAAAAGTCCCACCTCTTTTCAAATTTTACTTAATTCCTAAATTTATAATTTACCCAGAAGGTACATTATAAGCTTGTTAAGACTGCGATTTTGCCAACAAAGAAAGACATACCTAATATTGTAATGATAATGGAGAGACTGAAATATATTACAAATTCACGACAATTTAATTTAATTCTTCAAGTTTTAGGCTCCTTAGAAACACATTTACAACAATCTACCTATTGCAGTTTAATGAAATTATTTATAATTTTTCTATTAGTCATTGCTATTATTCAATAAACAAAGATTCACTGTTTTGCAAAATAAAAACAATTTATTATTGCTTTATTTAATGAACAGTATACTTTAACTATCAACAACGAACCGGATGGCGTTAAAGTAGTACTTTAGAACCAGTTTTTGTCGCACTCTAGTGAAATTAGCGAATAGTACCATAACCGGGCACACAAATTAAAAATTGTTTTAATGAAATTATGTCAGTTGAGGGTGCAAATTACAAATAATTATAAGATAAAAAGTTTTCAAAAGGTTAGCCCACGAGGTTAGCCCCTTTAATGGCGTATGTACAAAGCTGTTACAAATTTATTGAAATTATTGTTTTTACTAAGTTTAGTAAAAATTAAAAATAAGGCGAAGTAATTTATAAAATTTTTACTAAAATTATAAAATTAAATTAATTTTTAATTTATTAGATAGCTTGCAATTTTTTATTGTTCTGCATTAATAACAATTTCACAAAACAATGCCCGACCCGAAACGTCGGACAATAAAATTGTTTAAAAAGATCTATAACTCAAATATTATTTATCTAATTAATAAAAAAGGTTAACGATAAAAACTATTACTAATATTATTTATCAATATCATAAACTTTATTGATAGCATCGTCATTTATTGCTTGGTTATATGACGTTTCGCCCCCGCCGTTTCGCCTCGGGATGTTTCGCCCCCGTACCGTTTCGCCCCCGACCGTGTCGCCCCGACCTTTTAGCCCCCACCGTTTCGACTCCGCCGTTTTGCCTTGGGATGTTTCGCCCCTGTACCGTTTCGCCCCCACCTTTTAGTCCTCACCGTTTTTAATTAATTCTTACGTAAAATGTGGGGGGGACACAATATTACGTACCTACACAGGGGTGGGGGGGCTAAAAAATTACAAAAATTGTCCTTACGTAAAGTTGAGTTTACGTTATGCGATTTTGTTTCATACTTTGCTTGCGAGTTTACGTACTATTTGTCCTATTTGTCCTATTCATCATATTTTTTTGCTTACTTACTTCGTTTGCGACGAACTCCACTTACTTAAGTAATAGACGGTTCCTCCAGAATTCTCCAGTAAATTCTTTATAGCTCAACCTGGACTTGTTTTGACAGAGACCGATTGTACACTTAACTTCGAAATTTATTTTTACCAGATCAATTTTCGAAAACACCTATCACAAGTTAAAGTTTATTTTAAATCAATCAATATTGGGCAGTTTACATACGGGGAGAAAATGGTCGGGGACGAATCGGCGGGGGCAAAACGGACGGGGGCTAAACAGTCAGGGGCGAAACAGACGGGGGCTAAACTGTCGAAAGCGAATCGTCGGATGCTAAACGGCGGCGGCAAAACGTCCCTATCCTTTATTGCTTAATACTACATAATACTACCAATTCCTACCATAATAATATTCATGGGCGCCTGAAGGGGGGCCGGTAGGGTCCTTTGCCCCCCTTGGGAAATTGAATAGAAGAATAAAAAACAATTTTTACAGACGAAGAAACAACTGGAAGCTGTAAATATATGTAGTTGCCCCCCCCCCCTCTGATATTTATTCCTTCGGGCGCTCATGATAATACTACCTGATACTTCCGAAACTTTCATTTATTTGAGAAGTGAATCACTACAGCAGTATTAAAGTGTATATACCCTGGAGGAATCACTGAGGAAATCTGGTGTACAAGTGAAGGGAAATCTGAGCAAATTCGAAAAAATTTTGGGAAATTTGAGGAAATCTTAAGAAATTGGAAAATCCTTCAAAAATCTTATAAAAAAAATCTAAATAAATTTAATTTTCCTTGTGACTCGCCTTTCGGTGTACACTGAGCAGTGAAAGGTAGTAAATGGTAGAGATTATCAGGTGGGTGGCAGTATTGTGTTTAAGCAGTCAAGTGCAATATTTTGCAGTAAATGACAATATTAGCAATAAATGATAGTAAATTAAGCAATATCGCTCAAGAATAGATACAAGGGAAGATAATGGAGTAACTACTCTCCCATGACCCATAAAAAATCAGCAAAACCTACTATATTTTGTTAAAATTTGAAAATATTATCTAAAATCTTATCACATGTATTTACCCTCCCAAGCCTCAGTTATCCCCTATCAACTATCTATATTCTATAATACTTCCAATACTGTCTACACTGACTCTTATTGCCTAGTGTTACCTAATACTTTCAGTTATTCAGTTACTACTGACTGCCTAAGATTGTCCCTAATACCTGCTTAATATTGACATTTAATGCTGAAATTGCCCAATTCTGTTATGTAGTATGATTTGGCCCTCGGTAATTTGACCTTCGGGAATTTCGCTTCCGGGATTTTCACCCCCGGTAATTTCACCTCTCGGTAATTAAATCTCCTGTTAAATTGGGTCCTGGTAATTTCACCTAACAGTTTAGATTTTAGAGTGGATTCGAGTTTTGCCTTCCTTGAGTTTGTCAAAACAACCCGAAGTGTTCATAGTGGAAGGTGCGGAGGGTACTCCCTAAAAATATTCTCTTAGACCGGTCCTACTCGACAAAGTGTGCTACTAGGAAGGGCGCTAGATCTCTCTCGATGTGCACTCGTCCTTGTGATATTCGCAAAATAAAAAAGGTTAAATAAAATAATAAAATTTTGTAATAGTTAATAAAATACAGTGAAATAGTGAAATAATATGAATCGTAATCAGGTGAAATTACCGGGCTTCCAGTATCGTCAGGACCAGGTAGCAAGTGCAAGTGTCAGGTATTTTATTAAATACTGCCGAATAGCTGTACAGAAAACTGGAACATATTCAAACCCAGCGATTCGCGACTCCTTCGATATTTATGCACAACGCCAACGTACCTAGGTATTCCATTAGAATTAGACCAATTAGACGATATGACCAGTTTGATGAATGACTAATTACTACATTTAAATACCACGATATGAATAATTATTAGTTTTGTGTAGTTGATTAGGAAGATTGAAAAAAATTTCAAGGTAAAAATAAACAATATGTCAAAATTTTATAAAAAAGTCAGCTTGTCGATTTTAAATTTAGCAGGAACCTAGGAAATTAAGGGGGGGTAAGGTTAATTCGGTGAAAATGAGGCATGTTTTTAAGAATTTTTTTTTGGCGAGACAGAGAGTGTTAGTTTATTCAGTCAATTTTTATATTATAATACAACATTTGAACACTATTTTCCTAAATTTTCACTGCAAAGTATTTAAAATTGAGCGAGTGACAGTGAATCCCCGGAGGCGCCTCGAAAAAAGTAGTTTGGCAGTGTACATCATAACTCGCAACAGAATCATCTGAAACAACCAAATCAAAATGCATTTGTTAAAGGAGATGTTTCTCGAGGTAACTCTGGGAGAAAATTTTTTCTCCTCAATTTTTCGTAGCACTAGGAAGCCAAAAAACCGATTTTCACTAAAAAAATCGGAAAATTTGTTATTGTAAAACTAATAATAAATTATTAAAATAAAAAAAGCTCCCAGGGATACCTGGGGAAACATCTCCTTTAACAATTGCATTTTGATTTTTTTGTTTCAGATGATTCTGTTGTGGGTTTATGATGTACACCGAAAACAACTCTTTTTTCGAGGCGCCTCCGGAGATTCAGTGTCACATTTTCAATATTTTGCAATGAAAATTTAGGAAAGTATTGTTCAAATGTTGCATTATTATATGGAAATTGACTGAACAAATTTACACTCTGTATATCGCCACAAAAAATTCTTAAAATCATGCCTTATTTCACCGAATTAACTTTACCCCCCCTCCCCCCCCTCTTAATGATAGTTGAAAATGAGCTGCTATTAGACGTTTCTTAATTTGGAATTTAAACGATAGGCCGACAGTCTGACAAAAACTTGTACAACTAATTCCAAAAAATTCTACTTAGTTATTCCAAATTAATTCAAGTAATTTCATGTTATCGTTTGATGTTAATTCGACGGTAATCTTGTATTTATTTCAGCAGTGCGAAATATGTCAAACTTTGACGTAGCCTATGCCGAACACTTTTTCTTCGATGAGCTATATTTTTAGTTTTGCTTCTCTTCTATTTCCATTTAAATTCCAATAATTTCATTGCTATTCTTCTAATTCCGTTTAAATTTCAATTAATTTCGAAGCTGTCTGCCTCTCTCAGATTCAAACGTAGGCATAGACTCGGCGTCCCAATAAATATATCAAAACCTGTTGGAGTTAATACTAGAAGAATCCTTCGAACTTAGAGGTTTTGTACTTGAGCACTGTTACGAATATTTAAATCGCAACAGCCGGATCTTCTTTTGAGAAAGCACTGCAGACTGCAAATATACATAGATAAGAAGATTAAATTTATAGGTACCAAACAAGAACCAAGGCAAACTGAAGTTTACAAGGAAAGTTTACTACTTTAATTTATTATTATTTACAAGTTTACAAGGATTTCTTATTTTAATAGGCGTAGGTCATGATCGGATATAGATAGAATATACCGGGTGCTGAATGAGTTAGCCGAACATAGGAAATTAACATGTAAAAACTTATTTATGCAAATTCCTGCTACCCTAATTATTTTAGAGAAAAAATGAAAGACACGAAAATAATGCAGAAATAAAAACTACGAATGATAATAGCATTACATTTCATCTAACTTTTACTTACAAGGTCAAAAAATGCTTTCGAAATTGTTAAAATTTTCGTTTATCGCACTGGCCATGCAATAAATTCAATTTAATTTCTACTTTCAAATATCATTACCATGGAAACTTATGGAAACTTATGGAAACTTACCATGGCCAGTGCGATAAATGAAAATTTTAACAATTTTGAAAGCATTTTTTGATCTTGTAAGTAAAAGTTAGATGAAATGTAATGCTATTATTATCATTCGTAGTTTTTATTTCTGCATTAATTTTGTATCTTTCATTTTTTCTCTAAAATAATTAGGAAAGCAGGAATTTGCATAAATATGTTTTTACATGTTAATTTCCTATGTTCGGCTAACTCATTCAGCAGCCGGTATAACAAGGGCAACCTAACCCCCTTATGGCGCATCAAAAACCAACAAAAATGTTGTTAAAATTTTAAAAATATACTTAAATTCTTAACAAAAAAAATATTTATTTACTCATTAAGCCTCATTTACCTCTTCCATAAACTTTTCTTGGATAAAGCACCAAATGTCTAATTTTCGATTAATTGTGGGCCTTAATGGAACGACAGAAACAAGTGCATCCACATCGAATTCCTTTCCTTTATTTTTTACCATCATCCAGTTGTGATGAGCATGACTGTTACGTTGTTCTACGGTTAAATCAGGGGTGGGCAACTGCCGGCCCGCGGGCCACATCCGACCCGCGACAATGTCGAATTCGGCTCCGGTACATAAATGCATAAATAAAGAAAATTCATACCTATCGAATTATTAAGACATTAGAAATGTGTTTGTTAAATTGTTCAATCAATAAACAACTTCTTACGTAGTATATAATTTTTTATAGTTTAGTTGCTGGCCGCATATACATATGGGTATACCTAATATAATCAACCTTGAATTAGAATAACACTGCATTTATTAACAAATATTTTAAAACTGTCCCAAAAACATAATTGTAAATTAGTTGCTGTCAATGTTTCACTACAGCGAAAATGTTAGCTAAAGTAATTTATTGTCAAATTTAATTAAATTTTAAAATTTCGATTATGCATTAATAAATATTTTATTGAACATTTGTTTCCGAACCTTGCGAAGATTTTTACATAATAAAATTTTAATTATGCATGCTAACCAACTTGAGCTGAAAAGAGGCGTATTACATATTACACGACGAAGTTAAATATTAATCTTGTCTTAAAAATTGAAATAAAATTCCAAATACCTTTGAAGTTTAAAATATGTGGTAAAAGGAACTAAACTTTTTTATATAAACTTGAGTAGTTTATATTTTCTTGTAGTATAAAAAATAAATATGTAATAACTACTTTTTGTACAGATATAAAAAAAAACAGGCCGCCATCAATTTGTTAATACATTATAATTATTACATAATGAAAGTGACAACCATTAAAGGGTTTCCGCTCGAACCGAGTGTTGAAATCTCCGAGTCCACTTATTAAATTTTCTCTATAATTTGGACTACTTCTCAACAGAATTTTTAAATATCAGTCAAACTAAACTATAACTTTGAACTAAAATGTTAAAATTCGTAGGTTTTAATTTTGAATAAATAATATTTTTATTAAAATCGAGTGTCGTGCATAGACCGAATCAAAACCACTTTCTACACGTAGATCGCCATACAGGTACAATGCTTGCGCAACACTGTTTTTAATATAACTTTGACCGCAGTATGGTCTCAGGTATCACAACACAAAGTCGCGTGAATTTAAAAATTTCCGCCGTTCTTCCTAATACATCGCGTTAACTTGTCGGCGTTGAAATTCGATTAATTTTCAGTGTTTGTGATGTGATTTTGTAAATAAATAATAATATGTGTTAGTGATAAAATATAATAATGCAAGGAAAAATTTCTCACAGTGGCCTTCTCGCCCGAAGTCCTGAAGGACATGCTGCACATGGCATGCAAATAAAAGGAAACGAAGATGTGTGGGTGGAAATTCAAGCTAATACGTTTAGAAATTGGGTTAACGAACATTTACCTCCAAATTTAAGGGTCGGCGATTTATCTCAGGATTTGTGTTCAGGTGTAACGCTATGTGCTCTTGTGGAAGCCCTTCAAGGGCACCCAATAAAGCCATCATGGAATAAAAGGCCCATGAATCAACATCATTATATTGAAAATGTGACTGCAGCTTTAAATGCTATCGAACAGGATGGAGTTAAACTTGTAAATATTGGTAAGTAAGATTAGAAATTTTAAGTGATGATAAAGGTCACGTTTGCTTTAACAAGCAACACCTTAGGTTTCGTTTAAGTTACATAATGGTATAGGTATGTTTTCTTACAAAAGTTACCCACGCATATTTTATTTTTATGGGGAATAAAAAAAATAATCAACGAAATACAGTGAAATATAAAAATCTGGCTCGGTGTCCGCCTACAAAATTCAAATTATCCTCTAAGCCATCCGAAGGATAACTGTATGGAAGGCTAGGAACTGCGGTCATTAAGTTCGATCTATACCTTGCTTAAAATGTTCTGAAATATATAAATATTTGATTTTCAAAAAATGTAATCTCAGGTTTCCAAAAACTGAAACACAATTTTTTGAACATTTTATTTCACAAAAGATCTCTTAATAAATGATTTTCTATAATCTGGGTACCACCTAATTTTCAATACCCTATATAATATAGAACATGTGTTCTTTTCCAGCAAACAATATAAATTTTTCTCTTTTAATGATGATCAAAATGTTTTCTATTTCATGACCCCATCACCCAATTGTTTTCTTTCTGGTACAGTGATTTGCAGTTTTCACAAAAAAATTTAATTGACAGAGCAATAATGCAGATATCGATAATTCAACATAAAAAGATGATTGGGTATTAATAATATTTTCAATAGAAAAATAAATTGGTCGCAGGTAGATTCTGTATTTTTTGTTGAAATGTATAAATACATCATAACATCATAAGGTTCAGGAATACGAAATTGTGCAATCTGTTTTTCGGATATTACGTTTCTGGAATGTTTGAATGAAACAGTTGAAGATTGGATGTCAAATAAAATATTACCAGTTGATATATAAGAGTTTTATAGAATTTAAATGAAAAAATTCCGAGCGCTGTATTTTCTTATCGCCTTCTCAACAGCAGTGTTGCCGGGCCTGGGCTCATCCAAATTTTCTTTGACCCATCTTTTGGAAGTAACTTCGGAGAGCAAAAATAAAGATTTAACAGTAACAGTGCAAACGAATAACATAGCAACTGGTGATATATACTGATGTGCTTGCCAAAGAAGCAGTTGCCCTCTGGCTATATTAGTTTAAAATAATTGAAATGTTTTAATAAATTAAAATTTTAAATTCTTAAATTTTCTTTCTTTTTTTCTTCTTCTTTACGTGTGCAAGTTTTATTAGAAAAATCTATTTATATTTTCGTACAAATAGGTAGGTACATAAAAATTCAAATTTATACATCTTATTTAAAAAACTTTATATTCAATAATCAATATTAAGACTAAACAATATGATAAAATAAATCAGGAAAGAAAACAGTTTTAAAAGTGCCAGATGCTTGTTCTTGAAAACCTCTAGTTGTTTTATGAAAATTTAATAAATCATTTCAGTTTTAAAAAGTTACACATTTTATAATTTACAATAAAATTGATTCAAAGATAATGATTTTGTTGAAATTCCACCTGAATTCTCGTTTATTTGTCTGTACTTTCCCTTTCCGCATGTTACTATATTATTACTACTTACAGGCCCGGATTAGGTTACCGAGTAAAAATCGGTGGACCGAGTGAGACAACTGAGGTCACCGATGTTATTTTGTTTTAGTGTAAAAGTTTTAATGAATGAAGTATAGGTACTGCAAAAAAAGTCTACCAATGTTTGATTTCTTGCTCGCTAGTATTCAAGATGATATACTTGAGATGATTAGAACAAAAAAATTAGAAATAATTCTTAAAATTTTCTAATTTCCCGAGATTTTCTACGGCATGATCGTACTTAGAACAAACTGGTACATGCATTTGTGAACATGTATCTTAGAACTTATGTAAAATCTCTTGGGGGATCTAATCTGATTTAATAATAATAATAATACAAAAATTAGATACAAATACATTTTAAAATAATTTTATGAATTAAATGACAAAATTGTGACGATACGCTTCACAAAATAACAGAACTATACAATAAATGACAATATAAATATTATATTTAATTTTTATAATTATTTATAACTTCGGAATAATCTCTTTCAAATTTAAATTATTTATTTTATGTAGTATCAAGAGTTCTGTTCTTTTCCCATGTAATGTAAAGATTTTAACATAGGTAATCGATCTGTCTGTCTACATGTTTACCTTCGAGATGCGTCTAGTTTGTAAGTATCAGTCGGATAGGAGAGCGTCGGATTACAGGGCGTCTACTATATTCATAAATAATATTTGTATTATTTTATAAAATAATTATATTTTTGGTTCTCTGTGAAGATACTGTTACTGAAATTGATGAGATTAATAATCTGAAAGAGACAGTGCGAACCCTATAAATTTTAACTAATATTTGTTTGAAATCCATCCTCTTCGTAATTTTAATCAACGTCTTTTTTTGCCAAAATGGCCGACAATCTTTTTCCCCTAGACCCTGACACGACTGGCCTTAATTATGTATCGGCTATCGGCCTGTGGTGGTTTTTATGACCAGTTCGCCACTTAGTTTTCAACCAAAAAAGTAGTAGTAGAAGTAATCCCCGCAACTTAAAATATTTACGATATTTTTCGAAAAATTGATATATAAGAGGATTAAGACTAGTTTTTTAAAAGAGTTTATAGGACTCTCTTAGTTTAAAATAATAATAATAAATTTGAATAGAAACAATTTCTTTATTAAATTGATCTTCATTGACTGATATTGTTGTAGCGCTTTTTTATTTATACGCAGTTTCCTTATTTTTGAAATGTTCTTGCAATTAAAAGTATTGGAAAGTTTGTTTTACAAGAAGATTACCAGTTTTTAACATTTAGATAAAAATCATTTATGTGATTATTGCCTAGAAAGTTAACCATAAAAGCACAGCATAAAACTATAAATAACTCTTCTTTCGCTTTTATTAAGCGACTTCCGAAGAAGGAAATATAATGTAGTGAAAACTGCTGTTGAAAGAGTTAATCAATCGATGATACAAAACATACACAAACACGCAAAATATAATTATATTGCGAATATATAAGGGGGAACATTTAAAATAATAAATTATTTTCCATTTTCGAATCCCTATATTTGGGGTAACGAGACTCTTGATTTAACTTTTTATGAATTCCAAATTTTTGTTATCTCTCGAATATTTTACCAATAATAAATTCCAATTTAAAATTTGAAATAAATTCCGTCAAGTTATTACTTTTCTTACATGTTCAATTATTAATTTATTATTATTTAATTATTAATTATAAATTATTCAATTATTAAAATCGAAACGTCAAATTTACGATAACTTACCCATTTGTACACGTATCAAACTTGATTTTTCATTTTGTTTCATTTCGTATTTGATATGCTTTAAAATATTAGTCTTTTAACTTTGTATTTGTATAAAATTTATACCGCATATATTGTATATATGTATACCATTGTCTCCCCCTTTTTGATTATGTTATATCCGGACGAAATGACCTCTGTAAATTCGGATAAACAGAACTAATGTAATGTATAATGTAATCTTTATTTGTAATGTAAATGTATAGTAATACGACGTAATGGGGTATTACTGTGTAGCTGTAACTGTATTTGTGAGTTGTATTGTATTTCTTTTTGTTTCCTGCTTCTCTCTACTATTTCCTTTATATAATAACTTTTATATTAAGATTAAGATATTAAGCGGATTAAGAGAGGAGGCTTTAATCCAGGACATAACATCCTCCCCTTACTTATAGAATAAGTCGATCGGGTTTCTTCTTTATCCGTGATGAGCGGCGTAAGGTTACTTCGGAAGTAGGGCTTGATTTTTCCGGTAGTGTGAGGCATGGTTCCGATACAATCGCTTTTGTGTTTTCTTGAGCCACTAGTGAATCTCCAATGTCTTCTTGTAAATTTGGATTAAGAACACTGTTTGGTTTCTCGGTATGTTCTGGTTCTGTGATGAAACGTATTCCTGTGTTGTTTGGGCCTTCATATTTGGTTTTCCTTAATTGTTCCATGTGTCGTAGATGTGTTTTCCCGTCTACTTCAACCTCACAATGTAATTTCCCTAGTATTTTTGTAATTTTTCCAAACCTCCATTTTCTTGTTGGGTTATCGTAGAATCTTGCTTTACTCGATCTCCGATGTGAAACAAGGAACTTGCGTTTCTCTCAGGTTGTTGTTCGATCATCTCTTCTGAGAGGTTCCTCTTAACCAAATCAATTCGGGTACGAAATTGTCTCTTAAACATGAGCTCGGCTGGCGTAGAGCCCGTTGTCGAGTTTATTGTTTTCCGATTTTGCATTAGGAACCGACAAAGCTTAACATTTACATCTCCTGGTTCATTCATCATAGCTCGTAATGCTTGTTTAAATGTTTGTACATACCTCTCTGCTTGACCGTTTGTCGCTGGGTGGTATGGCGCTGTACATTTGTGTTGAATACCATTTGATTTTAAAAATTGCTGAAACTCCATTGATTTAAATTGACTTCCATTGTCGCTGACTAAAGTTATTGGTAACCCAAAACGTGCAAACGTTTCCCGTAATTTTTCAATAGTTACTTTAGTATTTGTATTCTGTGTTGGTAGTACTTCTAAATATTTTGTATATGCATCTACAATAATGAGAAAATTTGTGTTACAAAATGGACCGGCGTAATCTATGTGTATTCTTTGCCAAGGATATTTAGGGTATTCCCATGAATGAGCTGGTAGTTCTTGTTTCGGATTATTTCTTATATTGCAACAGTTTTTACAACTATTTGCAGTTGCTTCTATATCACGATCAATTCCTTTCCACCAAACGTAACTTCTTGCCAAGGCTTTCATTTTTACAATTCCTGTATGTGCTGTGTGCAGTTCTGACAATATTCTTTCTTGTAAACACTTTGGGATCATTACTCTAATGCCGTTGAATACACATCCATCTAGAAGACTAAATTTAACAATGTCTTCTGTCGATGAGAGACCCCCAGATTGTAGTGCTTCGTATATTTCTCGACATTCCGAGTCTTTTGAAGTTTCTTTCCGGATTTCTTCTTTTGTGACAGGTAATGTATCCAGTTGTTTCATGTAGAATATCGTGGTTTCGTCCTCAATTTTTGGCTTTATTTGCAAGGGGAATCTTGATAAGAAATCAACGTTAGCATGTTCTTTTGTATTTCTGTATTTAATGTCATACTTGAATCCTGCCATGAAACTTGCGTAATGTAGTAGTCGTGTGGCTGAACATGCTGGTAGATCTTTTGTCGGGTGTAATATTCGGGTGAGGGGTTTGTTGTCTGTAATTAATGTAATTTTCCTTCCGTAACAATATTGGAAAAATTTCTTTAACCCCCAAACTATAGCAGTTGCCTCTTTGTCAATTTGGCTATAGTTCTTTTCAGATTTAGATAGCGATCTGGATGCAAATGCTATTGGTTTCTCATCCCCATTTTCAGTAATGTGTGAGATAACTGCGCCTAGACCTGTTGGTGATGCATCCGTGGCTAATATTAATTGTAGTTTTGGATCATAGGATACGAGGATTCTTGTGCTCGTGATTTCTTCTTTAAGGGACCTGAAAGCTCGTTCACATTCGCTTGTCCATTGAAATTTTGAATTTTTCTGAAGGAGATTATTTAATGGATGTAATTTTGTTGATAGGTTTGGTATAAATTTCTGATAGTAATTTAACATTCCCAGGAATATTCGTAAGGTATTGACATCTTTCGGTTGTGGGCATTTTATAATCGCTTCTACTTTCTCTGGAATGGGCCTGATCCCGGAACTGTCTATGATGTGACCTAAGTATTTAATCGAGTTCTGAGAGAATTGACATTTCTTCATGTTTAAATGTAAATTATATAACCGTAGCTTTTGAAATACCTTTTCTAAATTGTACAATAGTTCCGAGTGCGTGCTTCCTTTTACCATGATATCATCGAAAAAACATGAAACGCCTTGTAGATCTTGAAGTATTTGATCCATAAAACGTTGCCAAATATTTGGAGCATTTTTGACTCCAAACATCAATCTCTTGACTTTATAAGTGCCTTTGTGTGTACTTATAGCTTGTAATAAGGCGCCATTATCGTCAACCGTCATGTGTAGGTATGCCTGACTTATGTCGAGTGTGCAGAAGTAATTTCCTCCACTCATTTCTGCAAAAATATCTTCGACTTTGGGTATCGGGTAATTGTCGTCAACCATGGATTTGTTTATTGTCGTTTTGTAATCGGCACATAATCTAATTTCGCCATTGCTCTTCATAACTGGTACGATCGGACTTCCCCATGATGAGTAGTTCACTTTTTCTATGATGCCAAGGTTTTCCAATCTATCGATTTCATCTCCGATTTTATCCTTTAATGCGTACGGTACTGGTCTTGGTCGTATGAATACCGGTTTGGCATTTGCTTCTAATTTTATGGAACATTCTATGTTGGGTATGCGACCTATATTTGTTGTAAAAATATCATCGTATGTTTGAATTAACCTTTGTAAGTTACTATTTACATCACTTATTTCCATGATAGGTTTTACCTGATATATTTCTGCCCAGTTGATCGTCAATTTACGTAACCAATCTCTTCCGAATATTGTGTCGACGTTATTTGGTAAAACGAAGATATCCCCTCGGGTATCCTGATTTTTGTAAGTTATTTGCATCTCGCACATTCCGATAGGTTTTATGATTTCGCCTGTATAGGTTCTTAGTTTTAATTCCGTAGGTCTTAATTTCTTATTTGGCCATAGATTTTTGAAATTTGTATGTGATATGGTTGAAACGGCTGATCCAGTATCTAGTTCCATCGTACATTTTGAGCCTTCGATGGTCACATCAATTTCCATTTTCCCGGTGTTTAGCGAATGAATTGATAATGAGTTTATTGTAAACATTTCGTAATTTTCTGTTACTTCTTCGTATTCTTGTTCTTCTGTAATTTGGTGTATCCCTTGATTTTTCTTCATACATACTTTGCTTATGTGTCCTTCTCTCCCGCAATGTTGGCATTTGAGGTTCTTTGCGTTGCAGTCTCTTGCTCTATGGTTTTCATTTCCACATTTGAAACATTTTCCCCGTGTTTCTTCAGGAATTCTCGAGTATTTTTGTCCCTTCATTCTGTTATCAGTTGTATTATGCTTATTGGTATTTTTTTCTTTACTGATGTAGTGTATTTGATCCACCCCAGATATCCTCATTTGTTCGCTTTCTCGTTTCGAAGATTCGATTGATAAAGCCATTCTGACGGCAGCTTCAAAGGTAATGTTCTCGCATTGTTGTAATAATCTTTCTCGTATTTCACTATCACGAACTCCCCTAACGAATTGCGATCTAAGGTGCGTATTAATCGTTGATTTCTTGCAATGTTCGCAAGAAAAATTGCAATTTGTAGTTAATTTTTTTAGTTCGGCGTGAAAGCTTGATATACTTTCACCTTCGTGTTGTGTACGTAATGCAAATTTGTGTTGTTCCGCGATTTCATTTGGTTTAGGGCAAAAATGCGCATTTAGAAGAGCCATTAATCCCTGAAATGTTTTTGTTTTTGGTTTATCGGGTGCTGTTAAACTGGTTAGTGTATGGTAAGTCTTCGGTCCTAAGCAGTTAAGCAATATTTGAACGCATTCTTTATCGTTTTCTGGCGTATTATCCGTTAGTCCCCGCAATTCAAGGTAATTTTCTAAACGTTGCAAATATGAGTCGAATGTCTCATTTGCCTCATCATATGGTTGAAGGCTGATACCGCGTAAATCGGATTGATTTTGAGTACTTTGTTTGGATTGTAATAACTGTGTTTGCGCGATGCTGTTTTTTCCTAATTCTTGTAATACGTTGTTTAATTGATACAATATTTGTTCCATTTCTAACTGTTTTGATTTGTAATTCTTCAAAACACCACTATCCTCGTCGCCAATCTGTTATATCCGGACGAAATGACCTCTGTAAATTCGGATAAACAGAACTAATGTAATGTATAATGTAATCTTTATTTGTAATGTAAATGTATAGTAATACGACGTAATGGGGTATTACTGTGTAGCTGTAACTGTATTTGTGAGTTGTATTGTATTTCTTTTTGTTTCCTGCTTCTCTCTACTATTTCCTTTATATAATAACTTTTATATTAAGATTAAGATATTAAGCGGATTAAGAGAGGAGGCTTTAATCCAGGACATAACAGATTAGAATGTCTAGACATTAAACTAGATTGTCCATTTTGACATAATTTTAAAAACAATTTTTATCTTGTAAAAGTTCCGATTGAATAAGGGTTTTACTATATATCAAATCTAGACGGAGGTATATTATAATTATTATAAGTCTATACAAACTAACACATTGAATCGTATCTTATTACTTTATGATTTGTCAATTTTGTTTGTTATCACATCAATTTAATAAAGTAAAGATAGCGGAAAATAGGGATATTACTTTATATTACACTGAATCATTATTTGTTTTTTATACCTTGACAACGAAATATATTAAGTATGCTATAATAACCTAGGGCGTATAAATCATAATGCCCGCTTATTATGCCCTCTCAATCGCAATTCCACCGCAAACTAGAAAATTTAGCAAAATCAAATTCAAAATTTATAAAAATTTTTAAATTTTCTCAAATTCAAATGCAGTGTAATATAAAACGTTGTATGCACCACGGGCATTACTCGATGTTTATGCTCTCGAGCAACTTAAAAACTCTCGGGCCTGGCGGCCCTCGACTTTTTAAATTGGTTGCCCTCGACATAAACATCGTCATAATGCCCTTGATACATAAATAACTATTTTAAAACTTTTGTTTTCCGGTTCTACTGATATTTAATTTTAAATCCTTTGGTGTACGAAAACGGGCGTAAGTACGGCAACAAGCGAACTTATCAATGCACAAAACAATGTTTAGTATAGGTACTTGAAAATGATAAAGGACATTAAAAAAAAAGAAGAAATAATTGCTACCTTTTTCTGTCTGTGAATTTAAAAATCATCCCACGTATAGTATTATTTAATTTATGAAAAATTGTTGCCAATTCGGTAATTTTTTGGCGAAGATTGGGTGTCTATCCTAGAGGCATGAGTATCAGATAACAAAGGTTATGTCAATTAAATCAATCTAATAAAAGCACTGACTAACGATTGAACAGGTTAGCTGCAGTAATTTATTGTATATTTATAGACATTACTTACAATAGTCTTTTTCTTGTTTTTCCTTTATTTGTGTTTGAAATTTTACGTTGTAGTACTAAGCAGTACTAACATAGTTATATGCTAACCCACTTCTGAACAGAACTGTTAGTGGGTACATACTAAAAAGGTGACATCATCAATATTTAAATTTTAAAACGAATTCATCTACTGCCAAAAATGCAATACGGTTTTAAAATACTGTAAATACTATCTTCTTCTTGGTTTTTATTTTATTTAAAATTTCGTTTTTCTGTTTACAATTCTCGAGCATATTAGTCTTTTGACCTTACATATTTATGCAAATTTTGGAATCCCATTGACTTATATTATAAGATTTCGTTTAATAATGCACATAGACCGTATACTCGTACGTATACTATGTATAACTTATTTCATAATGATGTTTGTTATTCATATTAAATGCTGAATAATATTTTGTTACATTAATAAAGTTAATTGTTTTTGGTGCGCCATCATGTATAATGCCTAGGCTTAAGCAATAACGTAGGTAGTACATGGTTTCAAAAACATTACAGTACTTAATGCAAAAATTAAATGTTTCTTGCTTATTTTTTTAAATTAAGCAACGAAAAACCGTTTCTACCAAAATATTTTTATGGTAGTCTATGTACTTTGAAATATCTGGGGCAAACAATTATTATTACAAAATTAATTTACTACGTTTTAATTGCTAATTTTTTCAAATTTTACTAAATACAAAATTCTGGAATGGTATGACCAATTTTATTGCATACCAGTTTCGTACTTTACGTACATCTTCAGAACAATCCGTTAATCTTAATACTATTAAACATTATTGTTATATTAAAAAAGTTTGTCTTTTGTTAAGATTTTGCGCGAAGGCGCAAACTAGTTGAACGGACTAATTAATATTTTAATTATTAATTATAATAATTTATTATTTGCTGACTTATGCAATACAAACGCAGGAACAATACAATAATAGTAGTAGTTAGTGTATTATCACACAGAAATAAAAAAAATAACAATAATTTGCAGTATTGATTATGTCATATTATTATGCATTATACCAATAACATGCATATTATACAGGGTGTCTTGTTATCGATGTACACTCCTTGTTTTTTTCAAATTTTATTAAATTGACTAAATTAATATTATTGTACTTTAAATATTATTAAAATTTAATTTATAAAATTTTCGTTATCTACAAAAGGAATTGGGTTTTTAAAAAAAATTAACTAGTTTAAAGTTGTAGTTGTATGATTTTCAAAAAATAAATTAAAGAAACTTCGAATACTTCATTATTTTATTTTATTTAATCCATAATTTGAAAGGCGATGATTTTAAACAATAAAGGGTCAGAATCTTGTTTGTAAATAATTTTACGCTTTTTAAAAAGGCCATTTCCCCCATACATTTTACATTGTCTTAAAACTTATTGTAAATTTGCATAAATTGATCAATTTCAGGCAATTAATTAATAAAAGAGAAAATATAATTTATATGTGTTAAAACACATTGATGGCATTTAATTATTAATTTGTGTTTGTTTTGGTTACCTATAAAAAAAGAAAGGTTTTCCTATTATTTAGTACTTAAATTATTCCTTTAGATTTATACTTACATTTATAATATTAAACTACATTTAGAGAACTGGTTTTTGTTTTAAATTAATAAAGGAACATTAAATTTACATTAATAATGTTTAAAAATAATCTATCACTTAGTGGTTATTTGTTATTATAACTTCAACACTTCAAATTGAAGTTAAATATTTATTTTGTGTGCTAAACTTCCATTTATACGAGTACACTGTAAAAAATGAAAAATTCAAATCAGACTTATTATCTCTTAATTCTTTCTAAATCAATTATTTTTTATCCATCTTATTTATTTTAATTTACTCTTATGCTATTTCCTATTTTTTTGGAAATACATTTTTTTATGGTTAGCCTAACCTGTGAATAACTAACTAATTCGATCAATGGAAGTTTAAATTTATCGTTAAACCGTTGGTTAGCTTTAACCGTTGAAATATACTTATGTATTATGTGAGGTAAGAAAATATATTATGATAAGTACCATAAGTAAATTGTTATTTAATCTGAAGTTAATTACCAACTTTTTAAATGATTTTATAACTATTTGCCTTGTAAGGTTTTAATTATTAAGTAAAACTAACGAACGATAACCTCATTAGACTACCTGGTAGTTGTAAAGTTTAATTATTCTTATAAGTAATGCGAATGCTTAGTGCAATCGCAATTTCTTATGATATTTAAAATGTATTGTATAGTGTAAGATATACCATATTGCTATGCTATCTCTTCAAATTTAGGGGCTGTAATTCAATATTTACACTGTAAAATCAGTGTCGTAAATAATATTTAAATAATTTAAAATTTAATTTCATCTACTACATTTCAATGCAATCTTTACACTGTATCTTTTAATTGTAACACAAATTTCCAATTTATTTATTTTGATTAGCAGAGAAGAACTCACATTTTGCAAAAAATCTTTTTTCATATTACAATATTGTTTTCTTTTAAAATTTAAATTTTTTTGAATTTTTGAGTTCATAGAAAATTAAAAAATCAAAAACGCAATTTATTAAAAAGTCAATATTTTAAATGACTTTAATTTTTTAATAAAAAAGTACCCCTTAACCTTTTGGAAGAAGATTAAAATTTCACTGCATGCTTTGTAAATTATCAGACTCCAAATAAGGATCTACTTAATGTGCGATTGCTATCTGTTTATTAAAATATATTTTTTAACATTTTGACAACTTCTATTTAGGTTATGAATATTATTCTATTCGTCGCCCGATAAACTTTTTAGATCAACCTTTAATGAAATAAATAGATTTTATTTATTTGATATTTTATATGAAACTGTTTTATTTAAGGTATATTCAACATTACAATGAAGTTGAACATATTTGTAAATTTTACGATCATTTGATATAAATTAATTCTAAAATTTTTGTATTCAATCAACCATTGTTAGCGCTTCCTGTGTTGCTAGTTTAATAATTTAAGCGTCACAAATTTATTCAGTCAGTGAAATAAAAATTAAATTAGTAATTATAAATAACAAATAAAAAAATAATTGATAATTAATTTTTATTGTATCGTACTGTTACCTAGTTATTAACTTCAGAATGTTTATTATTGATTATTAGTAATTTACAATATAGGGTAGTTACAAAGAAAGGACAAGAAATCCTTACGTAAAAAATATTGCTCAAAAGTCATAAAAATTGGAAAATCCTTGAATAAAGTAAAGTTAAAAGAAGTTATTAAAATTAACCATTACTAGGTAGGTATCTAGAGATTATCTTTTCAACATTTTAAAATGCGAAATATTATACCATGAAATTTCAGTTAACTAGGTAATTTTTTATTCCTGAGCGTAGCGAAGGTAGCTCTCAGTTGCAAATATTTAAACAGTTTAGCTAGGTTAATCGATTCCATATACTTTTTTAATATTAAAAAATTTTGTTTTTATTTTTGACAAACCTTCCTATTCCTATGCAATACATACTTCTATTATTTTTTTGGTCGCCTTTATCCCCTCCTGGATCCGGCAATAATTATTATGTTTACCTATTACAAATATTTTGAAAAGAATTTAAATTTTACAAAAAAAAAGGTTTTTGGTAATTGAATATTTTTATCTAAAACATAAAAATAATTAAATAAATAATATTATAAGGATGTAGAAATTATAGCAACATACATAGAACACAGAATAGGCATATAAATATAATAGACATAAACATGACTTCCTTATTCAAGAAAAATTGAATTTTTAAAGATTATGAGAAAATTTGAAGTTAATTTAAAAAAATACATTGTGAGCATTGTCTCGGCATTATCTCGTTAAATTGTGAATTCTTATTCTTAGTACAGTATAATTTTGTTCTAGAATTATTTCATTATGTAACTTACGACTGAGTAACCTACTGAATTTTTTACCTTCTTATTTGATTTAAATCACCGTTATATTTAAATTTCTCACACGAAACATTAAATTAATTAAAATGATTAATTTCAATTTTATTATTTCAGGCAACGTTGATATCGTTAATGGAAACCTTAAACTGATATTGGGCCTAATTTGGTCGCTTATTGTTCGTTATCAAATTGGAAGATCGAAGTTCCCACCGAGAAAATTAATGCTGTCGTGGTTACAAGCTGTATTGCCTGAATGCAAAGTTAACAATTTAACAACCGATTGGAATTCTGGAATACTTCTTTCGGCATTAATTGATTATTGTAAACCTGGATTGTTTCCAAATTGGAAAAAATTGGGTTAGTAGTAAACACGTTTAGATTAACTTCGATGAATAAAATATATTTGTTTTCAGACAAAAATAATGGCATCGAAAATTGTAGGCGGTCAATGAACATTGCGCAAAAGGAATTGGGCATTCCAGCTGTTTTAGAGCCCGAATATTTAGCTTCGCCATGGCTAGACGAATTATCTGGAATGACTTACTTATCGTATTTTATGAAACCCGGATCTCCCGGATTTCATGCTACACTTCGTTGGGTAAATTCAAGACTGGAACGGCCGGTTAATAATTTTACAGTACGTCATGCTACATTGATTTTCCTAAAACAAATTAATAAAATCAATTGTTAAATTTTAGTCTGATTGGAATAATGGAAAAGCAATTTGTGAAATTATAAGATCCCTGGGAGGTGCTGCTCCTGCACCCGATAAGCTTAGAAGTGACCCGGCTTACTGGGAATCCAATTTAGAACAAGCCGTCGATGCAGGAAAACGTTTAGGTAGTAGAATCTTCCATTTGATTTTTAAATTTCACTTGAATATTAATCGTCCATTTAGGTGTTCAACCAGTATTATTACCAAGAGATATGGCCGACTCCCACGTAGAACATCTAGGGGTAATGGCTTACGCTGCTCATTTTCAATGGATTCCAGAACGACCACCTCTTCACGATCTTATTAACGTTAGACTGGACAGTACATCTGGAAGAGTTGGGGAACCTGTAATAAGTTCATCTTTTCTACTTACACAAGTCTTAATTCAATACTTTTAGACACGGTTTCATATAGAACTACTCGATCCGTCTTTATCTTACAATAATCTAAACGCAGATGTCAAGACTCCAGAGAATAAAATTTATTCGGTACGAAAATTAAACCATGGACATGGAAGTTTTATACCTCAAAAAGTAGGCATGCACGAAATCGTTGCATTGTACGACTCGCAAGAAGTTTCGTCTGGACATTATTTCAGAGTATTACCTCCACTTGTTGAGGTTGCACCTCCAGGAATGGCACCTTGCGCTTTGGGATCGATAGTACAAGTTCTGGTAAATGCTACAGGTAGGTGAAGGTAAGTTTTCAAAACATCCATTGTTAACTGGTCTATCATTTAGGTGCACCCAGAAGAGAAGATATTCGTGTAACAGCTTATAGCCCTCATGGCAGGCCATTGGAATGTCCACTCCAGGTTGTAGATAATACTAACACCGCTACTTTCAAACCTGACGAACCTGGAGAATGGAGAATTGAAATCACTTATCAAGGAAAGCAAATACAAGTAAGAATTCGTTTCCTTTATTGGGTAAATAAGAATATGCATAATTGATTTTTCAGGGAGGACCTTTTACTTGTTCTGTTTTTGATCCAAATGGTGTTCAAGTGTCTGGTTTGGAAGGAGCTTTACCTTTAGTGCCACATATAATCGACGTGGATTGCGGAAGTGTCGGTGTACCAGGGGAAGTTTTCGCAGACGTTGTTCACAACAAGAAATCAATTCATTGTCGTATAGAAAGAGCTGATGATGTAGGCTTTATGCATAGAGTCCATTTTACCCCAAAAACTGCCGGAAAACACAGAGTAATAAGCTTGGTATATCTTTATAGCTACTGGTGCTAACGAGAACTTTTTTTAGGTTTACATTTATTTTAACGGATACGATGTTAAAGGGTCGCCATTTATGATGAGAGTTGGTACTCAGAGACGTTCCAAATCATCGAGTAATAGTCCCAATTCAGCATACAAACAAAGCACCAATTCGGCCAGTAGACGAAGCACTCCAAGCCCTATAAGCTATGCAACACATCTTAACACTTCGTATAATGCCAATAAAAGTTCTTTTAATACTAAACAACAAGAAAATATTAATGTTACTCATAATGGATCTTATAAGCAAGCTCAAGATTATCACCACAAAGAAACAGTATCGCAAAATTATTTATCTCCTCCAAATTCGGCAAGTTTTGATCACTTAAGACCAAACAGCCCAGGGCCTATACCTCGTATTAGTAGTCCATCACTTGCACCTCGTGCACAAAGTCCAAGTTATAACCAAACGTACGAGACAAATTATAAGCAAGCCCACCGTTTCAGTTCAAATCAGGCCACAAGTCCAAATTTTAATCAAAGTTCCAACTACACTCGAACCCAAAGCCCAGATTTTATATCAAGTAAAAAATTAAACGAAAGAAGATACGAAACATCCAGTCCTAGCTTTGTGAGTAATAAGAACGAACACGATTCTACCAACAATTACAACAGCAAAATGTCGTCGTTACATGTAACAGACTCACAAAATTCTAAATTTACAAATCGCAGCAGTCCAATTCCTGGATATGCCGTCAGTTCTCAATTAGATAAAAAATTTACCGAAAGTAGAACTTTTAACAGTAACACCAGCTTTGATCGCACAAGTAATGGAATCGATACAACTCCAATAGTGAAGGTATCGGATATAAACGATACATCTGCAGCCAGAAGAGATTCTTGGGACGCTATTGCTAAAACGCGAAACATGCTCTCTCATCGTAGTTTGGAATCCGTTGCTAATTTAAATAACTCTCAGTTGGATAACAAAACGATGCAATCCAAATTCGACGAGAACGAAAGAGGGATAAAAAGAGAACAACAATTTAGCTCTCAGCATTACGTACAAAACTATTCTCAAAATTACACGAATAACACCAAAAATTATAGTTTGGACGACGTCCCGTATGAGAATTTTCAGCCCATCAAACGTGGTGGTGCTTCCTCTATAAAAGTGCAACCGGTTCCAGATGGAGTGTTAGGACAACCAGTTGAATTTGAAAGTATGTGATTTAGAAAAGTGTTTTTTTTTATTAAAATGTTTGATTAGTTGATGGCAGTGGAGCTGGATCAGGAGATTTGGAAATTTTGGTAGAAGGTGGTAAGGTAACCTCAAGTGTAAGAAGTTTGGGTGGACAAAGGTTTAAAGCCGCATTTACTCCACATCAAGCGCTGTCTCATCGTGTCGATATACGATTTAATGGAGAAACTGTTCCTGGTAAGTTCTTTTAATCTTTTTTAGCTTTCAGTAAACCGTCGTCGGTTTTATCTATAGACCAGCCCTGTGCAACCTGCGTCCCGCGAGAAATTTTTATCTATTTCTTACAACAAAGATAGAAACTCTCTTTGATTTTAAATATAATTCTGGATTATTTCGGTACGACTCATTACCTACGGGTTTAGTTTAAAAAGTTGCACAGGCCTGATGTGCAGACATAGACGATATAAGCTTTAAAATTTTATTTGCGGCTATGCTTGCGTTGATGAATTCTTATTTTATTTCGCAACAAAATAAAATAAAAGTATAATTCTTCAAATAATTGTTTAAAAATATCAAAAAATATGACTGAAAGGGTGTCAAGAATTTATTAATTTATTTTTGAATGCTTACTTATTATGGAAAGGTTAAAAAGTTAAACTGACTCTATACGCGGATGATACCGTCATCTACATTCTGCAAAAATTAAATTTTGCCTGGAATTAATAACGAACATTCAAATATAAATTTAGCTCAATTTGCTGTTTTACATTAAAATATTCGCGAACGCCACCATGTGGAAAAGTATTAAGTTAATCTAATACGTATAGTTGGTATAGAAAGTATTTTTTATTATCCAAACGTTTGCATTATTTTGGTGTTTTATTTTGTAAATTATCATTTCACATTTTACGCTAAAGTAATTCAGAATCAAACTCAAAACAACATCAAGTGTACGTAATAAAGCCGCCATGTTCTTCTTTACCTGGACCAATTAGTTTTGTCTGAAGTCTATTGCAAGTAAGGTAATTTATCTATTGACTATAGTTTCTATAATAGTTAATAAAAAAATTAATAACAGACATTTCAGACCAATAAATTGCGGTGACTGTAGACAAAATTAATATTGAGATTAACTCACAACCATTGATATTTTTAAACAATTTATTGAAAAAGTCAATTAAGCTTTTAAATGTTTATTAAAAAATATTTAGTACTATGAGGTTCTACCTACATACCCATAATATATAATTATTATACCTTTTCTTTCGGATTAAAATTTAAGCATTGAAATTTTGAAGGTAAGTAAAAAATTATAAATTAAATAAATTATAATAAACTTGTTTAATAGTGGAAGTGATTTTTGTTATAATAACTCGTAATAGTAAGTTAATATAATACAAAAATTGAGTTGGTGTTATAACTTTGGCTATGTCTGCCTACACAATTAATTTTAATTATTGGTACTTGCAACTACAGTAGTTATGTATACTGCATTAATCAACAATATATAAGATGATGTGACTAACATAAATAATTATTATGTATTATACATGAACGTTATTGTCTTTATACTAAGAAGACATATTGCCATAATTTATAACGTTGAAGTTATACCTCCTTTTCTTGAATATATTTAAATTTATTCAAGAGAATGGAAGCAGAAAAAGTTCATAATGGGGGGGGGGGGGTCGTTCATAAAAAATGAAGATATAAATTATTTTTACTAGATATTATTTGTAATCGTGTAAACTGATCTCCAATCGGGAGAGAAGTAGATGGGGGGCTTTTGGGGTGTTTAGGTGGACACTAGCTTATACACCCGTCTAATTTTGGCTTGTTCAAATGTTTTGCACTTTAAACATGTAACTTGCTTGTAGACAGAGCCGTAACTAGGGGGTGGCGAGTGGGGCCCCCGCCAAGGGCGCAACTGCCAAGGGGGTGCAAAACTGACCATTTTTTTTAATAGGAAATTTTGTTAAGATAAATTCCACGAAATTGTAAAAAATTAAAAATTAATTTTTCCGGGCCGACACCCGGACCATTCCTGCCGACCCATTACGACGGGGGCTGGGGAGGGGGGCGCAACTTTACAGGTTTGCCAAGGGCGCAGCCTTACCTAGTTACGGCCCTGCTTGTAGAACGTCACTGCAACAAAAGTTTTGTGATCGTACAGACAGTGTCGCGCAAACGGGGGTGCAATAGGTGAGCAGAACTTCAAGTACCGCAAATATTTTTGGTTAATTATCCAAATTACCTAGTTTATGTTTTAAATAATCTAAGAATATGATGATTCTATCTGAATAATTAGTATATTCTTTGTGAGGATTCTGAATGGTAATCAAATATTAAGTTAATCTAACACGTATAGTTGGTATAGAAAGTTTTGTTTATAATAATAATTATAAACCAAACGTTTGCATTCTTTTGGTATTTAATTTTGTGAATTATCATTTCACCCCGGTTTTACGATAAAATAACTTAGAATAAAACTCAAAACAACATCAAGTGTACGCAATAGAGCATCCATATTGTAGATATTTGGTAGCGTCACGAACGTCGGTATGGTAAATTACAAATAATTACAATATTAGGACCATATTCAAATAATACATTGCCACTTTCGTGTCTCGATAAGTTTCCCATTGCTCTATACCTTGAGAAACGAAATCATGGCTTCATTTATGCATGGTTATTAGATTCTTACTTTTTGAAAAACATGTTTTAGCCTTAAAACTTACAAAATTATTTTTTTTTACTTTACCGAGTCGCGAAAAAAAGGTTGTCCCGCTAATAAGTATGCTACACATAAATTTAATTTTTCCCGTTTAAGCCGCACGCACCTATATTCAAATTAAGTTTCTAATTCCATTTCGGTTTGGATCCTTAAAAATTTGCTTGTACTGTTTAGTCCTGATGGTTGCGTTCGCTACTGAACAATCTTTTTTTTTTCTCGTGCCCAAAAAGAAAATCATGAACGTTACCTCATGACCGTTACCATTTCAAATTATAAAAGTTTTAGCGGGAAGTTGTGTCATTGGACTGCGAATTGGCCATTTCGTATGTTTCAATTTTAACTATAGCCCAGCTGGAACATCTTTCACCATTATTTTAAATGTTTCAAGATAAGTTAAATAAAAAATTGCTGCGTATTTTTATTCTTCGTCATGAATGTTACCTGATAATGTCAACGTTAATAGATGTGACATTTTTTCAATATTAATTAGCTGAAAACATCAGCAAACCCGAAGACAATTCAACACCACCTCAACTGGTTAGAGAAATAAAACCGGTGATACGCCAATTTTTCTAATAGTTCATCATAATTATTACCCACGTAATAATGAACGTTACAATTACTGAAGTAATCATCATAAACGTTACAATTGCTGAAGTAACGTTTATGACGTAAGGTAACGTTTATGATAGAATAATGAATTTACGGTCGCCTAATAAGTGATTTTTTCAAATGCCAATGACAAATGTGGAAAAACAAAAGAAATACCGAGAAAGACTGAAGACGGTCGCAGAAACAAATGTGGGCATTCTTTAAATAATCTAAAGCAAGAGCAGATATTTCAAAAGTTTTACTCTTGTACTAAATAAGAATGCAACGTTCATGACATTAATGTAATGGAAATGTCCATTTCTATGCCTTATAAATAGGGCCCGGATTCTAGGCAACAGGAAATGTGATATTTAGTATGTGGCATATAATTTATAATATGTATAATATCTTGTTTATGGATAAATTGTATTCCGCATACCAGATATCGGGTTCCCTATTGCCTAGAATCCGGGCCCTACTTTTAATCAACGCAAGAAGAACAGTTATCTGAAGGAAACCTAAAAGCTTGTGGTTGATCAAGTTTCTGAATATATTAATAAGTAATAATAAGTAGTAAAAATTGAAACATTTTTGTACAGTAACGTTCATGATTTTTTTCCGCACTTCATTCCGAAAAATATCTGCTAAACGGCACATTAAATTTAATTAAGACAAATCATCTTGAGAATACGAAGGCAGAATAACAAGAATACCATATTTGAAAAGGTTCGAAACTGGCACTCAAAACCCGAAAAATATTTTTTTTGAAAATGGAAATGAATTTGAATATGACCCAATACATTATATAATTAATATATGAACAATAAAACTTCAATATAACAAGTTAAATGAAGTAATATAATTGAAATTATATTTATATTGAAGTTTTATTGTTTATATTTTCTCACAAGTTAAGATTTATATATTTATAATATAATTATTATATTATTATAATACACAAAACAGTATAATACATTTTTCAATAGGTATATAGTATTTGTATTTGGTAGTATTAAAACAAATAATAATATTTTTTAAAATAAGTTTATTTATTATAACAAAATTTACTGAAAATATATTTTTATTAGAAAAAGATTTTCACTAAAATCCTGAAAATGTATTCACGCTATTTTATGTGCATAATAAAGGATATTTGGCACGATTATTTCTTGAATAAATATATCTTGGAAGATAGGTAATAGTATTATTTTTTGATATTCAAATTATTACAATTATTTATAAAAATAATTAGAATTTTGAAATATTTTTCGAATTTTGGTCAATATAATGAGATGTTTTTTTATTAATCTTATAAAACAATTCCAGAGAATATTGAAGTGTATTTTTCCAGATCCAATAAATTTTTGATATTCAAATAAATCTTCATAAAAAATTCAGTTAAATATTTTAAATTCAATATCAAAAATTGACTCTCTAAAAAAAATTTGATATACATAATATGTATATCAATCCAATCGATAGTTTCTTAAATTAATTTTCAAATATAATATTTCGGAAACTCTTATCAACATTATTTTTTCAATCAATAATTATAATTTTATTCCTATTTTTTTTTCTATAACTTTCCAATTAACATTTAATTACCATTTCGTTCTTAAAATCACTAAATTATTTTTAAAATTATATTATTCACTTTTAAATTGCAAAAATACAAATTTTAAAATCAAAATTTAAAACCTTCACAAATCAGACTTCTGGTCTCTACGCCATCTGGGCAAAGAATCTTATCAGTTTTCCTCTTTCCCGCTAATTCAAAACGCGGCAATTACAAAATATTTTTAAAATTTGTTCTAGTGTATAACATACTTTTAAACGTCAGAATACACTTTAATATGGCCGCAAATATATGTTTAGTATAATTATTATTATAATAATTTAATTTTTTTATTTTTGTAGGCTATAATAATTATTATAAATTAAAAATTAATAATAAGTTAATATATGTAAGTTAATAATAATAATTTATTATAGTCTACAAAAATAAAGAAATTAAATTATTATAATAATAATAATTTTGAAGTATAATCTGACGTTTAAAAGTATGTTATACACTACAACAAATTTTAAAAAATTTCAAGTTTCTAAGTTTTTTGTCTTTGTCTTACCACAATATACGGGTTTATATCCAGATTTATATCTTACTAATTTTGCTTACAGGGTTGTCACGTTTTGCAAAACCTCCTAGTGACGTCACTGGGTTTTTATAATACATTTCGGGCTTAATATTAATGGCACAAAAAAATGAAAACCACCAATCTCGATCTTTCAATACAAATTTTCAGAAAAAATTTTTTTTTTAAATGCATGAGAATTCCTCATTAAGGTGCAGCACCTCATTAGGTATTGCACTTATCGCTGACACCGTCCGTAATTGGTCTGCTGCTACTGCTTCTAGGAAACCATAGCTTAACTGCTAACCGTCAACTGCGATGTGCAGATATGGATGATCTAAATATATGAGTCGGGTATATGCAAAACCGGACAAGTCACATTTTACAAAAATCAATCTGAGATATACGTTTTGTTCTTTGTGGCCTGTTCCACCATTTAAATAAAAGTTTTTGGTAATAAAAACAAAGAATCCTGCTTAAAATAGGGGTTAAAAAATGACTTCTGTATCAAATATAATAGTGAACAATATTCTTGTATGCGTTTATCTCAAAATTACGCTAAGTGACATGTCCGGTTTGCATATACCCCCCTCATATTATAAATCTTAACTTGGGAGAATAAATAAACATTAAAAACTTTATTATAACAAGTTAAATGAAATGAGCTTTCAGCGACATTTATTGCTTTCTGAAAAAATATTTTTTTCTCCAAACGTCAAAAAGTCTGACTTATTTTATCTAAATGTTAAACTTCAAGATAAACCTTTTTGTGAAAGCAGTTATTTGATTTTTTCTGCCGGCGATGAGCGGCACTAAAGTACTTTATTTGCGTCCTTCATCTTCTTGTTTAGAAATATTTATAGATAGCTGATGATAACTTGACTGAGTTTTATTGATCCAATAATGTGTACTTTTCTATTTTTGTTATTTTATTTTTTAAAATTCTCATTTTTTTGTTTAGTGTTTACCTGTACAAGCTAATATCTGTGAAGCATAAATTTTCTTCATTTGTTCAATACTAGGCCTATTCAATACTCTACCTACGCCCCTGATGAATTTATTTTTTATATTCTTAAGAAAGTTTCATAAATAATAATAACTTTATTAGCTGAAAATTTTTATTTCGATGCGTTTCGATTCAGAATTAAATCAAGAATTTATATAATTATCACACTATCAGTAGTAACATCACCTAGTGAAATATGTAGCCTACTACCCCCAGCGCGACACTGCTCTCAAATAAAAAATTGGAATGTAGAGTTTATGACATTTAAATTTTGACGCGAACCAACCTCGTATAGCGGACACTTTCAATAAAGAATGCGTTTCCGTATTAGTCAAGCAAATAAACTACTTTTTCTATGTTTAAATAACAAATAATCAATTTAAAAAGTTTTCTATCCAACTGCGAAGAATATTTTATTTGTCGAAATATAAAAATAATAAAAATATGCAGTATTTGCGCTGCACCCGTATTTAAAATTACCGCAAGCTGTTGGAAGTTTGAAAACATGTTTAATAATTCAAAAAAAAAAACCTTAATGAACGCAAAATGTTCGGTAACCGATGATAAATTTTTGAATAATCGAGGAAGCTGTGAGCGCTAACATTCGATTGTTGCAAATATTATCACGACATTAGAAGTTATAGCGGGCGTAGGACATACCAAAGACCATTTAAATAAGAAGTCTGCGTGGTTGTTGCCGTGGAATGTCGTACGTCCCTGACCCCTCCATGAAACTCCATTCCATTTCCAAGTAGTTCGTTTCGTTGCTTGTGTTGTTCACATATTTTGTTTGTAGTACAAGGCGCTTTCTAGAAAGTCGCTCTTTATTTTATAAAATAAAAGTTGCAGTGAAGTTCGTGCGTTTTGTAACATAAATTTAATAATTAGTTGATTTGCGCTAAACAATTAAATCAACAGGTGTCAGGTACGAACAGGTGCGAGTAGTGTTTTGCTATTTTCCGTGTTGTCAAATTTACCTCCTTAATAATAATTGGTCTTTATCGCAATAGGAAGCCCCTGGCATGTTAATATCATGTCTAATTCGCCTTTATCCGTGTTGGGTGAATCAACGCGCCTAGTGTCGGCCAATACTGCTGCAGTTTTCGAAATCGTCATAAACAATGCGTCCTTATTACCAGAAGACATATCGGTGAACGTTATTTCTCCAAGCAAGAGAGTTGTGCCCGCTAAAATATTACCTGGGACACGCTCTGGAGTGCAAAGTGTGGAATTTGTGCCCACCGAAGTTGGAACTCACATAGTCGAAGTTTCAATCGAAGGTGAAAAATTACCTTCTCCACTCGTTGCTAAAGTTTACGATGCGGGATTGATACAAGTAGCAGACGTCGGCAGTGGAGTTGTCGGACAACCTGTACAATTTAGAGGTAAGTGTATTGTTATGTCGGCTGGTCGGTTTTTAAGTAAAATAATTACAATGAAAATCATTCTGTAACGCTTTGATGCTTTTCATACCTGGATGAATTGCACCGGTCTGTTCATTTTTATAATTTACACTTTGATTTTTTATTCTAGTTCCGTCCGTGTGTTACTCTTGATATTTATTTTATTATTTTTTTTAGTTGATGCAAGTCAGGCCGGCGAAGGTCAATTGGAAATATCGATAAACGAAGGAGAAGTACCTAATCATGTACAAGTGGTGGGAGGAGGACGTTGTCTGGTTTCATTTACCCCAGACATTGCAAAACCTCATTTGATAGACATCAAATTTAATGGAGAGACGGTTCATGGGTGTCCCTTTGTTTGTGCTGTAGCCGACACGAGTCGTGTTACTTTGAGTTTATCACATTTGGAATTGATACCCGTTAACCAACCGAGTTCGTTTCATATGGGGGTTGCTGGCGGTGGTGCTGCAGAATTAGCAGTAGCCGTTCGAGGTCCAGCCGGAGAATTACCTGTTAAAGTGACCGGCGACATACATTCTGGATTTACGGCGGAATTTACGCCTTCACAAGTTGGAGCACATCAGATTAATGTAGACTATAACGGAAGACCGGTGCACGGAACGCCATTTATATCGAAAGCGTTTGATTCGGCTCGCGTTAGTGTGGGACACGTTGCGAGAGGAGTAGTTGGACGACCGGTTACATTCTCTGTAGATGCTAGTGAGGCTGGTGAAGGTAATTTAGAAATTACAATTTCGGCGAGAGGATTGAATATTCCAACTCAAGTGCATCCACAAGGAAATGCTAAATTTGCTGTTAGTTTTGTGCCAGCTGAAGCTTGTGATCACGTTATTAATGTTGCATTTAATAAAAGACCCATTGTTGGCTGTCCACTAATTGTTGGAGTTGGAGGTGGCGGTAACGGACCCAGTGTTACGTTGCCAGGTCCGGGACCTATTCATAAGCCCAGTTCCTTATTAATAAATCATCCCGGACGTTTAGAAGATATCGAAGTTAATGTTGAGGGTGAGAGTTATTATTCATTTCTGGGTTTTGGTGGTGTTGCTTTTTATAATTTTCATTTGATGGTACATTGAAATTGAATGTAATGGATTCCAAATTTGAGAATTTTGTAAATAAAAATTAAAATTTTTGCCAGTCGGCAAATAATTAGGGCTGAAGTCAATTTAATTATTTTTATTTTGACTTCTAAAAAGACATACGAATTTTGCATGGTCTGGCGACCACATATTTGGCTGCCATATTAGAAAAACTAAATTTGTGAATATTTTGCTTTGGGTTCTCTTTAGAACAAAAGTTATTGAAAATATAGTAGACGAAATTGACTATTAAAAGGATTTTGTAAATCAATTTGTAGAAGAGTTATAGCTATCAGCGTATTTGGTATAAATTGGCCTTGATATTTTCTTTATTACAAAATTCTGTTCACTCCAAAATATTTTTCTATTATACATTAGTTCTGTTTCTACAGTAATTTGAAATTGTAAGACATATAACGGTTTCAAACTACTGCAGAAACAAAACTATAAATACCAATCTAAATTCTCTTGCTTATACTTTACAACTGGATCACAGCAGTGTATTGGGCATGACCAGGAATACAACGTTCATTTCCCGCTCCCTAGGCAACCGACCTATGCTTTGCTTGGCATTCTGGAGAACATCAACGTACCAGGGTTTTATCTTACCAAATACATCAGCACCAATAATAGCATCCAATTGCTGATACACACAAAATCTTGGATAAAAATAAATAATATGCATATATGCTGTGCACTCTCATGGGTGTAACTTTGCAACCGATTGATTTACAAACATAAAGTTTAAGATTTTTTTTGTAGACAATTTTTTAGTTTACTTTATTTTCAATCTTCTGAAATTTTAGTATCGAGTGAAGCAAAATCGAAATATTTATAAAAATGTCTTTTCACATGGAGTTTCCTATATGATTACGCAAATTAGTATGTCTAAAGATCCAAATCATGGTAATAAATATAATCTTAGCTTGAATTATTTTCACAATAATGTTTTTAGAACGTCTCGTCGACTAATTTTAATATATTTGCATGAAATTTAAAATAATAATTTTTCAATCTGTGACAACAAATTAATTTAATGTTCATTTGATGTACCATCAAGTATAAAATATTTAAGTGTTTGCAAAACAAACGTACAATGTGGCATTTTGAATTTGTGATATGTGTTTGTGTTATGTATTAGTGTTTATGTAAATAATTTATTGTTGTAATTTTTCATGTACTCTTTTGTACTTTGTTTATATATTTGTTAAATACATGCATGTTTTCTGCTATGGTATTTTGTGTTTTTTCTGTAAAATAAATCGACTATCTTTTTGGCACATGTTTCATTTTTTCAGGTCACCGGAGGGGTTTATATTAGACAGACTTTGATTTTCACTTAACTTACCATTCATTTATTTAAACTATCCTGTCTTGCCTCTTTTTCTGGAAATTGTAATAAATGAAAGTTATAAATTTTTTAATGGTTATTCTAATTAATTGCTTAACAAACTGGAAACATTAAAAAATATTTTATAATAAAAAATATATACATATTAATTTTTGTGAATTAATATTAAAATAATAATTGCTAGATTAGAAAGTTTTATAATATTAACAATAAACTTCAATTAATAATAATTACAAATTAACAGGTATTATTACTAATTTCTATTAGGAACTATGATTTTGCATATGGTACCTTAGAAAGCTAATTATTTACTTGTGTGCTCTTTTCAATGCTCTTTCTTTCATTGCATGCCATATTTTTTGTAGAGGTAGTTAACTTTTTTTCTATTGTACATTTTGAAAATTGGTGATTTGAATTACTTTCTTTTGAATTTTTATTCATTTCGATATCATGTTGTGGTAATGGGATCATAAATTTTTGAAACTATTATTTTCTACTATTTTTTAGTGAGATTAAAAGTGTGCCAATGAATTTTTAGATGTATAACTTTGTAATGTACGATTTGTAATAATTGATAATATCTCAATATTTGCAATAGTTAAAACCAAGTCCATTTGCCAAAAAAAATGAATTTTTTTAAAATTAAAATTGGTCTGTTGGATTTAATTTGTAATTATATTAAATAGTTTTCGCTTGAGGTATTTTTATTGTCTGATTTGAATTTTTCTGTTGACATTCCAATTATTTGTATTCTGATACCCATAATTACTTCCAAGGACTTGGCTATTTGACTAGAATAATCTTTTCAGATTTTGCGAATCTTATTCAGTTTTCAATATATGGCCAAGCAATCAAATGAGGATGGTGCTTCTGCAGTCTTATTTAAATTCACCATTTACTCTTTAGATTTAACGTTTTTGATATAACAATATTTTTTTAATATATTTAACGTAATTCAAATGGAATACAGTCTTTATTACTCGGTCCAATAGTTTTCTGTCCAAATTCCTATAAAATATTCATAATTGCGGATATTTGAATAGGGTTTGTGAAGGTTGATTTACTTTCCAACTACATCAGAATTCCATTTGGGAGTTTATTGATTTACCAAAAAAATGTCTTTCTAATATTTTTTTAAATTCCTTATTTATATGCAATCGAGGTAATGAAACCTCCTGACTGTCGAAGTTTTTCACATATGAAAATCAAATCACTGGCGGATACAACCACTTTTTTAAATTTTTCACAATTCATGAGATGGATTGCTTTTCAATTGAAACAATTATTTTCCTATCCAGCAGTTGAATTTTAATTTTCTCTTGTTCAACAAAATATTTCTTAACAATTTATAAGTACACATAAATTTAACTATTGGTTGTTTACTATTATCATACAAAATTATTTCGTTTATAGCATGCTACAATTGGGACAATATTATGATTATACATTACAAAGTTTATATTTAAATTATACGCATAGGTAAATAATAACGTTGATTGAGAATGTTGCTAATATTAAACAGGAATTAATTCTCTAGAAAGTATTTAGGTTACAATAGTACAAAGGAGTATTAAATTTGTAGAGGTGTTGAGTTATTACTAAATGAAATGCCACATTTTATGTTGAATTAAGTAGAAAATTAGGAACAAGGTTGATTTTTATTATATAATGTTGAAAATAGTTCAAATTTATAATTTAACAGGTTATAGCCCCAGAGTGATGTTTGGGAAATCTCACTGTGAGTCTTGGGAAAAAGTACCTAGGTTCATCTGAAAAAGGTTTACTGTTTTATAATGTTTTTATACTGTTTATAAATATTTTCTAAATTTTTTAAACTTTAAATGTTACAATTTAGCACTGGGTTATTGCGGAAACTGCACCTAAATAGAATTTTAAAATATTCAAGTAATTACTAAAATTCAATTGAATCTTTGTTTTATTTAAATACAAATTATATTTAAATTTTGTTAAAAATTTGTGCAAATACCATGCTAATTGTTTCAAACTAGATTCCATACGTTAGATACAAGGATATTTTGTACGTCACGAGCTTTTGTCAATTAAATGGCTTTAAATTTATTTAATTGCGAACCTAATTGTTTTTTTACCGTTGGAATTCGGAATGTTTTTATTTTTGTATGTTTCCCAAGATAAATACAGTTGATTGTTTGAAAATTAAACAAACACCAATAAATAGAAACGAGAACTATTTTAGACATTTTTAAAAAAAATTGACTTTTAGTAATTTAGTTTACCTGTCTCACCTTATTAACGGTCTCGAAATTTTTTAAGCTTAAAATTGCACACAATTTTTATTAGCACAAATATTATGCTACAGAAAATTGCTACATAGAACCTTCACTTTGTTAAAATGATTTGCAGCTTTTTCTTCATAAAACAAGTGAATTTTGCATTAAAATTTCTCTATCGGCAGCTTCAATTTTGATTATCAATATACTGCTGTGTAAACTACTGCTTATAGCCCAGTAACTGTAGGATTTTGCTTCTCAAAACTTGGTTTCCAATCCTCATTTTGGTTTATTTGTATTGCAATTGTATAAAAATTGTATAATTATGCAAGTTAAATGGGAAATTAAACATTTTCACCAAAAATATTTTTAAAAAACTGACGAAAAGGTACAAATATGAAGCCAAAAAAATTCTACAGTAAAGACTACCTATTTATTTTTTGAAACTAAACCTTTATCAGGATATATTGTTTTTCATATTTGCACGAAATATTCGGCCTGTTCCAACGATCAATATTTTTGTAATTTTTTTAATTAAAATTTTAAATCAACATATTGATCATAACAATAGAAACACAATAAAAATATTATTGTCAAAATATTGACCTTGTGAACAGTCTATTATAATGAAATTAAATATGCACATCGATAATTGATGCACTTTCATCTTTACCTTCGCTGTAGTGAGAATTGAAGGCAACTGAGAGGACTTCAATCAAATCAATTATCTCATTATTTTTAATATTCTTCGCTTGATGGATTACATTTTCCAGTGTAGTATCCAATGCATTTTGACAAAATTTCATATTTAAACTTTTTTTTATATTACTTACTTTTATGTAACAGTAAATCAATATCATAAGATTCAGCTCTTTTTGCACTGATAAATGTCTGAAGAATTCAAATATCTCTTATTGACAAAAGATGTAAGCGTAAGAAATACAATATCATTGAATAATGCTGGAATCTTAAGCCAGATGATATGAATGTTTTTTTGCTTGTATTAGAATAAATTCAGTATTATTCAATACCAAATTAGGTTTTTATATAAATTTGTTTTTTTTACGATTACGTCCATTGTAAATAACCACAATTCGAAATTAGTCAACTTTTGTTGAAATTTTTACAATTCATCTTGCCATTCTTCCTTGATCAAGCAAACAGTCCGCAGATGGAAGTGTAAAGACTCTGCGAAGTGGTTCCATTGATTTTATACTTTTCTTGCTATTATAATTAAATTAAAAATTAATAAGTTAAATAAACAAAATTTAATTTATTTTAAAAGCATATTCTTTTTTTGTTGTTTTTATTCTTAAACATAATACGGAAATATTTACTGGGTCACAAATTAGTGCTATTATTATTTATTTTACAAACAATGGTAAAAAATCATTTTTGTACCTTCCCGTGAGCTTTTTATTTAAGAAATACCAAAATTCAGGTAGAAACTATTTTTGAGAAGTTTGGAGTAGATGTTCAGCTAAAATTGCCATGCTATTTACAAATAATTGAATTTTTTTGAAATAATTTTACTTTTAATAGAGGTAGTTAATTAAAGCCATATTAACTTTAATTCTAATAAATAATTAGTTATTGAAATTAACTAACAATAGCAAGTCCTATTCCTACAATTCATCCAACAAATTATCCCAACACCTACGACATAGACCGTACAATATTAAAAAATTAAATAGGCCCAGGAGGTCAAGCAGTTCCCACTCAAGTACAATCTCTCGGAAATGCACAGTTTCGAGCAGAATTTGTACCCAAAGTTGTGGGCGAACACAGAATATCGGTTAGTGTTAATGGAACACCCACTGCTGGAAGTCCATATGCAGCTAAAGTATACGACGTTCAAGCCATTAAGGTTAAAGAAGCTTCTACTGGAGTTGTTGGAAAGCCAGTAACATTTTTAGGTAGTTTTATTTTGTATGCTTCCAAATTTCGTCAACTAATCTTTAAATTTTCTAAAGTTGAAACTAGTCAAGCTGGTCCCGGAAACTTAGAAGTCACCGTGAACGGTGGAAGAGTTCCGACATCGGCCCAAGCACAAGGACCTCATACTTATGCAATTTCGTTTACTCCACGGGAAGCTGCACCGCATTCGGTAGATTTAAGATTTAATGGTCAAGATGTACCTGGAAGTCCATTTCAGTGTAACGTCGCTCCAGCAGCTAGAATTATTGCACCTGAAGCTCTTGACAAAATATCTATCGGCCGCTCTTGCATATTTTCTGTTGAAAGTCCAAGTGCACCCGTTGTGGAAGTTTTGGGACCTGCAAGACGTTCAGTATCAACACAGGTAAAACTAACGTTTTAGTACGAGGGATAAATATCTAAGATAATAATATAATATAAAACATAAAATTCTCTAATCACTTTTTAGATAACACCGCAGGCGGATAAACCAGGTCAGTTTGATATTGAATTTACTCCATTGGATGTGGGAGATCACAGCGTTGAGGTAAATATATAAACAAAATTAATAGTTATTGAAATTTACTGAACTATCTTTAGGTACGTTTGCCTGGTGGTCATATAGAAGGTAGCCCGTTTTTGGTAAAAGCTTACGACGCTAATAGAGTTAGCGTAACGGATATAACAGACGGCACTGTTGGAAAACCCGTATCTTTCAGTATTAATGCTTCTCAAGCCGGAGCTGGAAATTTAGAAATCATTGTGGCAGTTGCTGGTAGAAATGTGCCTAACTTTGTTCAAAGTGAAGGAAATGCACGGTTTAAGGTCAATTTTAAGCCCACAGAAGCAGCTACTCATACTTTAAGCGTTCGGTAAGTTTATGCTGTTTACTGTTGTTAGTTAATAGATAAAAATTCAATTTTTGTATTCCTTATCAATGGAATTTTGAGTTGTTTCTATAAATTGTTTTCAAAATATTTACCCCTTGTTGAACTTAACCGATATTGTTAAATATGTGTGCAATATGTATTTCAGATTTAACGGACAACCTGTACCAGGATCACCATTTAATTGTAAAGTGAGTCCTGGAAATACTCAAACTAAAATTCCGATTTCTGGAAATGGAGTTGACTTGGCTGCTCTAGGGCACACTGCAGAAATTAAAATCGAGGGTGTTACAGGTACAGAATTACTATATTTGGTTTTATTTTTGACCAAACTAAATTTAACATTTTGTTTATGAAAAGGTGGAGAACCCCAGGTAATCGTAACTGCACCATCTGGAAATACAATAAATACAAAAATATCGTTGTCAGATGATATTTATATCGCCAAATTTATCCCAGAAGTTGTTGGTCGATATTCTGTTGCAATTCTTATAAACGATCAACATGTTATAGGCTCACCGTTTAGTTGCAACGTATATGATGTTAATAAAGTTATAGTTTCTGGTTTACCAGGTTACAGAAACGATTTAAATCGTTCTCTACGCGACTTGAACTTAAACGATAAACAACCTGCCGAAATTGGAAAAGCAGTTACATTTAATGTAGACGCTGCACAAGCAGGAGAAGGTACACTGGAGTTGGTGGTTTCTACTCAACATACAACCGTAAAAGCCGAAGTTGTGGCATGTGCAAGAGGATTATACGACGTCACCTTTGTACCTCACACCAACGAAGATCATTATGTTAATATTACTTTCAACGATATGTCTGTTCCCGGTAGTCCCTTCCATTGCCCAGTTCTTGAACCAATCAAATATGTACAAAGTGGTAGCCTTATTTCTATCGATTTACCAAGCGAACAACATCGCATTGAAATTACGGATCCAAGTAATCACATAGTAAAATATGCAATGAACGGCTGTAAGGCAGAATTTAATGTGAGCCACATCGGAACCTACCAAGTACAAATTTTACGTTTACATGAGATAGTAACTACGAGAACCATTCACGTTTTTAATACATCAAAAATTGATATTGTAAATGTTCCCGATGCGGTTTGTCATAGACCAGCCGTGATTGGCGTCAACATTAGTAAAGCAGGACCAGGAGAGTTAAGTGCTGTGGTTAAGGTAGCTAATAGGGACGTACCTCACAGTGTACGCCAAAATCCAAATAATCCCAATATGTGGGAAATTGTCTTTCACCCAGTTCATGCCGCACCTCATAGAATTTCATTATTCTATAATGGTGTACCTAAACTTGGTGCACTTGAGATTCCAGTTAAAGCTCCAGGAAACGAATCATGGGCTGGAGGTTTAGGATTATTCCAAGCAAGAATGGGAAAAGTTACTTCGTTTCATATTGACACTTTTGGGAAACCAGCGCGCGAATTTGATGTTGTAATAAGTGGCCCCACAGGATCTGCCTTACCTGTCCGATGTTACCAAACCAAAACCGGCAAACTTCAAGCAGAATTTACAGCACGTGATGTGGGAACGCACAAAGTGGAAGTTCTGCAACAGTCGAAACCACTTAGCGGTAGTCCATTCACTTGTTTAGTTTTTGATGCCGATAATGTAAGAATTCAAAACATACCTCAGTCTCAAAGTAATGTAGGAGAAAGCATCACATTTAATGGTATATTTCCTAAATTATTTTAATTCTTGTTTAATTAGTATGTAATTTATAGTTTTAACGAAAAATTGTGGCTCTGCCGAGTTAGAAGTAATAGTTACAAATCCTCTTGGTCAAGCTATAGCAGTTCAACAGACGGAATTGGATAATCATCTTCAACAAATTTTATTTTTACCCAATTTATCTGGATTGTATCAAGTAGCAGTAACTTACGGTGGTGTACCTGTTAAAGGTTCTCCTTTAGCGCTGGGAGTGGGTCCGGTTGGACCTACACCTCCACCAAGAGCCGTAGGCAAAGGTTTGGAGAGTGCTCAAGTTGGAGAACGTACCAGTTTTATTATTACTAGTGCAATTCAACCAAGAGTTCAAATTGAAGCAGCCGAAGGTAGCGTTGATGCACATATGCAGTGCCCACGAATTGGTGAATATATTGTGTCATATACGCCGCGTTGGGTTGGTACCTATGATATCATCATTGGTATAGGTGTTAATGATGTACGTTTTACTTAAAATTTACAATGAATTTTTGTTAATTTGTGTATTTTAGTTGCCAGGATCACCATTTAGAACAATTGTAGTTGATCCTACTGCTGTTCGTTTAATTGGAGGATGGGCTCAGTATTTAGATGACTCCGCTCGCATTAAATTACCTGCAAAATTGGCATTTGATGTAAGTAATGCCGGTCCTGGTAATTTGGAATGTAAAGTTGCCGGACGTAAAATTACACCAGAAAAAAGTGGTAATCGAATTAGGTTTGAAGTAACAACAGAAGGTTTAAACTCTGGTGAACATAATTTTGATATAAAATTTGCAAATATTTCAATACCTGAAATTCCAAAACTTGTAATTAGCACCGGAGATCAAGTAGTTTTAACAGGAAAAGGTCTTTCTCAAGCACAGTGCGGAGAATCGTCGGTGTTTAACATTGATGGATCTAAAGCTGGATCAGGTATGGCTTGGATATTAAGGCTGTAATTTGGGTTTACATGTTTCAATATTATAGGAAATCCCGAAGTAACTTTACATGCATCCGATACAAATTTACCGATTCCTGTAATGATAAGTTTGGCAGGAGAAAAAATTTGGAGAGCTACATATACAATCAACACACCTGGAAATTATTTGCTATCGGTCATATGGGCAGGTCGACCTGTTAGAGGTTGTCCAATGATAGTCGAAGCTAAAGGAGGTGCTGATGCATCCAAGGTGCGTCTTTCTTTTTATTTTCAAATTTATTATTATTTTAAATTTTTGTGTACCTAGGTATTGTGTTCTGGCGAAGGACTTAGACAAGGTGTTGTTGGTAAAGAAATACGTTCTTGGATAGATACCAGACGTGCAGGTCCTGGTGAATTAACTGCACATTGTACTGGTCCACGTAAAGTTGCTTATTGTGAACTGTACGATCATGGAGATGCTACGTTTACGCTTAATGTAAAACCTCAAGAACCAGGACGTCATGCTTTAACTATCAAGTATGCAGGACAACACGTTCCCGGTTCTCCATTTGGTTTGAGAGTTGCAGGTGCACCGGATGCCAGTAAAGTAATTATTTTGTTTTTTTTATTATATTTGGAAAACTGCAATTTTTACCTTTTAGGTAAAAGTTTATGGCCCGGGAATTGAACATGGAGTTTTGGCAACATTTCAGTCCAGATTTATTTGTGATACACGTGGTGCCGGTGCTGGTCAATTAACAGTAAGAGTTCGAGGTCCAAAAGGTGCATTTCGTGTGGAAATGCAAAGAGAAAGTCAAAAGGATAGAACTATTTTATGCAAGGTATGGAATATTAGTTTATTAGTATATAATTATTATTATTAATATTAGTACAGTAGAACCCCTCTATAACAAGTCCGGTTGTAACGGAAAATCGGCTATAACGAGTAAAAGTTTGGTTCTTTGACTTTTGTTTACATGCTAAACTGACTGTTTATTTTATAGCGAAAATCTGCTTATAACGAGTAAGTAGCCTGGTCCCTTTAGCTCTCGCTATAGAAGGGTTCTACTGTATATATAATATTAGAATATTAGTTTTAAAAAATATTAAAATAATTTCTGTTTTTTTTTGTAGTTTGATCCAACAGAACCTGGCGATTACAGGGTTGAAATTAAGTGGGCTGGTGATAACGTACCTGGGTCACCTTTCCATGTTATGATATTTGACACTCAAGAAGAATTGAGACAATATTTAAATTAGATGTAAATTTTTAGTGTTTGTTTAATTATTTATTTTATTTATCGTTATTTTGTTGTTTGTGGTAGAAGGGACTGATAGTCTTTATTAACTTTTAACAAGAAAATATTTTTTTAATAATTCCTTTTTATTACAATTTTTTATATACAATTTATTTAAATTCTAATCGTATAGATTTGTCTTTGCATGCCTTATGTAAAATATTCATTGTAATTTTAAAAGTTTATCACAGAAAAGGTGCAAAGCAATTTTATGTGCTTAGTTTAATAAAAGTTGTTAATGAAGTATTGTTTTTCTACACCTAATTTTTCAAGTAAATTTTTTTGCTTTTCTAGATCAAAAATATTAATTTTTAGTATAGGTATATTTTTTATTTGAACCAAGTAAACTTAAAGAAAAAGAGAATATACATTCTTTCAGAAAAATGTAATATACACTCGGGGCGGGGGGGGGGGGGGTTTAAGGGATTATTAATTTAGCAAAAAAGTTTATTTACCTCTGGGAGAATGTCCAATTTTTGTAATTTTTTAATTCTATAGATACTGAAATCAACAATTGTAATTCAGAAAGAGCTAAATGTACTTCAAGCTTTTTTGAACTTAATTAAAGCTTTTCAACATAAATTGAAGTCGGAAAAGGTCAAGTAAATTTTTTTAACATAAAGACGTTAAAACAAAACGATTATCTAACAACGGAGACATTTATACCGATCGAATTGGATTTAATCATCGTGCAAATTAATACAGGGGGTATGTAAACACGACGGGTCGTCTTTTGAGAGGATCTGGAACAGGTCTGGCAGATCTATCCGCTGCAATACTGCCGTTCTATGGAAGAAGGTCCTATCTGCAAAATACTGATTCTGAGTTACTTAGACTTTTACGTATCTTTCAATGCCGTCGTCCATTTTCATCGTACCAAGTTCAAAATATTTAGTTAAAGAAACCTATTTCAGCTGTAGTTAGGACTTTCTTTTTTGGTAAATAGGTAAAATACATTGCATAGCATAGATAGCATCAAAAATCCCGAAAACGTAAATTTTGCAGATAGGACCTTCTTCCTTAGGACGGCAGAATAGCAAACCGACTAGGATTGGTTATCAATTCTTGATTTCAAAACAGTACTTCACCAATATTGAACAGAACCGAAGTTAAACCTGGAATAATTTATTGACTTATCAAAATGTCAGTTTTTATTAATATAATTTAAATTTTAAAGTTGTATTATATGTATATAAAAAATATATCTTTTTCATGGCGTTTGGAGACCCCTACCTAAAAGGGATCTGGTGCGCCACTCCTCCTATTTATGCCACTGTAAAATCTCATCTAATCAGTGGCGTATTTAGAAAATGTTTTTTGGGGAGCAGATTAAAGATTTTTTAGAATCTCGTTAATCCATTCATGTGCGTCAGTTGTAACTAATCCTAATACATAAAATTCCAGCACGCTTCTGCTGCTCCTGCTACCACTTGTCATTTTTTGGTGGGAAAAACACTCTGGTTGGTCGATTTTTTTTACCAGCCAAAAGATATATTACATTAATATTAGGACTAAAAATATAATTGTCCAATATTAATCCAAACCTGGAAATTTGAATATTTAAGCAAAAATGAGGAAAGTTTAACCTTCGGCTAGAAAAAATTAAAACTTGGAAAGCATATTTATTTAATTACATTACTGCTCACAGTGTTTAGCAGCAACTTTCTGTGTTACTTTGAAAGTTAATTATAAAAATAATATAAAAATATAAAGTCAAAATTGTAAATCGGGGGGTGTGGAACACCCTCCAGTACATATCGCAGAATTTCCATTCATTTTGAATACTCGGAGAAGATAGGGGATTTACAATTTTACAAATTTCGCCAGGAACAACCGGGAAATTTGAATTTTTAAGCAAAAATTAGGGAAAATTATATCTTTGGCTAGAGAATATATTATATTAAAGCTTTGAAAAACATTTATTTAGGTGCCTTACCGTTTAGAGTATAGTAGCAACTTTTACATTACTTTGAAAGTTAACTGTCAAAATTATAGTCAAAAGTGTAAACCGGGTGGTTTGGGGGTGAACACTCTCCAGTACATATAATAAAATTCCCATTCTTCTAGAATACCTATACAGAAGACAGAATAATTATACAAATTTCGTTGGAAAAAACTGGGAAATTTTTTGTTTTTGGGCAAAAGTGAGGGAAATTAAAACCTTCGGCTAAAGAAAATTAGAATTTGAAAAACTTATTTATTTTTATATTATAAAAAAAAAATTTAATTGCCCCACGGCATATCAAGTTTAGCAGCAACTTTTTGCGTTACTTTGAAAATATAGAAAAACGGGAATTATCCAGTAGCGAGAAAATAAATTGAATATTATACCACTAAAAGACAGATCCACCGTCTAGCTACATAAAAATAATTTCAAGTTATTTAAATTTTAAAACTTCGTGATAAACATTATTTTTATCAGGGGGGGGGGGGGCTTTAAGGGTTGTAATGTCAAAACGTCAAATCAAATCTCCCATGAATAACCACACTTCCTAATCTGAACCTAGCCCTCCTAAGCGCAATTATGGTGGCCACCAAACTCGCAATGCCGTATCGTCTAATACTAGGACCCCCACGTTGTGCACAAAATCTACCCCGACATTACATCCCAGACGTGGCACTTCTCTCATATCGAAGAATGAACTTGAGCAAAGCAAATGAATCGAAAGAAACGCAAAGCGAACACATAATTAAACACAGTAAATTTTGATGTTTATAATTTGTCAGTTGTCATTACATTTGTCTATTCAACCTTGTGGTTAGCTTTTGTTACCTTATAGGTTATCACGGGTTATCATATCAATTCTGTCATTTCGTCAAATAAATTACATACATGTTAATATTCATAATATTGTCAATATTCATAATGGTTTTATCATTTAAGTTTACATGTTGCATTTTGCATAATTTGATAATACATAAAATATACAGTGTCATTCAGAATATAAAGAGATTGACATCCTTAATCTCCCATAAACCGTTAAAACATAATCAGTAAGATTCCCACGTGGATCCAAAGAATCAAGTCTCGTGTCGTGCCTTTCATAACAAAATGGTTACCGCACCAAGATTCTAATCTTATTTCATCAAATCTTGAGATGTCTAGAGCTCTTGAGGTTTTGCAATGGACTCTGTCTAGTAGTCCCACAGTGACCCATAGGTCTTCTGTGAGGTTTTACTACTGGGGTCAGCAAGCTCGTCTCTAGCAAATGTTCTCATAAGATTAGAATTTATTATATAACAAATATGTTCATTGAATTCGATTACACGAAACTCGTATCTTTGGAATATATCAAATATAAACATTATTACCTTTAGATTGGTTAAACTGGTTAAATCCACAAAGTTGAATCACAATTACAAACTGTTATATACAATACAATTTTAAAAGCACGTGTTCAATACGGCTTCAGCAAGATGTCTCCCTTCTTTCTTTCTACCGTTCCCCTGCCGTTATTATTATTATTTCAAACGGGTTGTGGTTCTGACCCCACTGCACTGAAGCTTAAGCTTATTGTGCCTCTCGTTCCACGTTTTACTCCAACAACTGCGTCTCCTCAACAAAGTTGAGTAAGCAGTTGTAGGGTGCTTTAGCTATATCCTCGGCCCTCGGGTATGTAAGGCCAAGGTAGCGTAGCCTACTCCCAGCTAGAGCTGGGCATTCACATAAGATATGGTGAGGGGTTTCATCCTCTTCACCACACATCCTACAAGTAGGATCTTCAGTCAACCCCATTGTATTGAGGTGTCTCTTAAGACAGCAGTGTCCTGTAAAAAGTCCTGCCGTTGACTACCCTTTCATCCCCACCATCATTTTTCGTCGTCAACGATCCTCCCTCGGTTATGTCGAGCGCTGTAAAGCCATAGGTTGCCATCTCGTGCATTATTTCCAAAGTAACAAGCATGCATTTGGTGGTAATTTCAAATGATTTAAAATCGTTCATAAAGCGCCAAATATAAACTACGTTTATAACATTACAGGGTACAATGGGAGTCATCCTTGGGGGGGGGGGGCACTTGCCCCTTTGCCCCCCTCTAAATACGCCACTGCATCTAATCACCTCAGGAACATACCCATGGGAGAGAGGTTATAGAAACTTCGGCAGTTGGCAAATCGGCAAAACCTTTAGATTTCACAAATCACTTGTATTATTAGAAATCAATATCATTTCGGAAAAAAAAACAAAAAAAGTCAAAAAAAAGAAGATGCTAATTTGTATGAGATGAGGAGCAAAAAGTTGGTAAATGGAGAACTGTTCCTTGCCAAAAAGTTTCCCTTTAGTTTGTCCTTAAATCACCTATAAATAATAAATCTACAAAAAGTTTCCCCTCCCCTTTTTTAAAATAGTTTTTATACTCTTATAGGTATAACTGATAAAACTAGTTGTAACACATTTTGTGCGGAGCATGTTGAGATAAAACCAAAACAAATAAAATTGATATTATCAAGATTCCTCTTGAATATCGGCTAATAAACTCGCGCTATAGATATTTATTAAAATAATATACTACAATTGTTTCGAAGGGATAACCCACTTCTTTCTCAAGTACGACCATAAGTACGACCAGATATGGTCGTACTTGAGAAAGAAGTGGGTTATCCCTTCGAAACAATTGTAGTATATTATTTTAATAAATATCTATAGCGCGAGTTTATTAGCCGATATTCAAGAGGAATCTTGATAATATCAATTTTATTTGTTTTGGTTTTAACTCTTATAGGTCTCAGCTAATACTGGATTAAATAAATCTGAATTAATTTTTAAATATTCCAATTTTTAAACACAATTTTCCATCTTTAAAAAACATATTTTTATTATAATAAATTCATTTACAAAATCTAAAAAAAATGTTGGTATATCCTTACCTTTCCAGGGCCGTCGAGAGCCAAGTCGGGCCCCGTGGCAAGGCATTTCGCGGGCTCCCTGCTTTTAAAAATGTCATAAATAAAAAAAATATATGAAACTTCGTATTTTTATTAAGAAAAACTGCGCACAAAACATCTAGAATAGGACAACGAAAAATTATCGACCCTAAAGCTTAATAATTCAGAAGTTTGAATGTTTTTTGGGGGTAATTTGGGCCCTTAAATAAAACAAATGTTACTTAATGTTTAATTAAGAGGTTTTTCTAATTTTTAGTTTAATTAAGGTTAACATTGAGGTTGAAACCGGTAAATTAAACATTAAGTAACATTTGTTTTATTTAAGAACTCAAAATACTCACAAAAAACATTTAAACTTCTGAATTATCAATCTAAAATAGGTAAAATTAATTTTAAAAAAACAGTAATTTTAAGTAAACCAAATACTTATCTAATTTTTTATTCATTCAAATTTTAAAAACACGCTTTTATGTAATTTATTTAGTTATTCGTCTAGGCCCTTCCGGGCCCTTGAAGGATCCCGGGCCCCGGGGACGAATCCCTGAACGCCCCCCGTCTGGTTGGGCCTGTACATTTTCTTCAAATATATCTAAAATTATCAGTTAATAATTAAATTTTTGTAGAATATTTATACTCTCTCTGTCAGTTCCTTGAGACTTCAAATTTACACTACAAAAAAACATAAAGAGAAGACAATCTCATCAGTCAATATTTATTACAAAAAATCATAAATTAATACTAAAAATTCTATTGCACAAAATTTGGAAGCAGATGGTGCCAATAAAAAATAAAGAAACCTTAAAATACTAATTTAAAAAATTGATTATAATCCCATTTTGTGGAATCTTGCTATCATACAATATTGCAGTAATGTAATACACCAATACATAATGTTAGAACAATAATGCAATCTTCAGGCAATGGTGGTGTAATATTGTTTTCCAAAATTGCCTCTCGAGTTTCATTCAATATTGTATTCTAACATTGCTGAAATATTTTATCAATATTAGTTAAAACTTGGTTCAATTTTGCACCAATATTGCTAAATATTATAGTATAGTCCAAGTTGTACTAAATTAAACAATCACTTGATTACATAGGGCAACAGTGATTCTGAGGTCTGCGGTTTATGAGTCGATTTTGGGTAATTATAGTCTCCTGAATTCAAAAAAAATTTCAGATTTGTCGAATTCACTCCAGTTTTTGAGATAAAGACAATTCTTTTATATTGAAAATAAAATGAAACTAAAATATTCCAAGACTACATAGTGGGAACAGTAATTTTGAGGTGTTGGGGTTTATGAGTAAATTTTGGGTAATTATGGTCACCTGAATTCAAAAAAAATTTTAGATTTGTCGAATTGACTCCAGTTTTTGAGATAAAGACAACCTTTTTATATTGAAAATAAAATGAAAATTTCTTTTTGAGATGTCCGCGGAGATTCGCTGTCAATGGCTCATTTCTTCATAAAAATTAATAAAAATTTCACAGTATATTTTTGAAATGTCACTTTATTATGTAGTAATTATAGCAATAAATATATATTAATAGTTTTGTCAAAAAAAATTAACAAAATATGCTGATTTTGCTTAAAATTAACTTTACTCCTCCCCTTAACATGAGAACTAGAGTCAATTTGAACAAAATAACTATGTGCCGAGTACATTATTACATTAGTGCATCCAAATTCACTGCAAAACCCAAGACATCAGAAAAAAGTTTTTGTTTTGTTGCCCTGTGTTATCTTTTAAATCAGGCTTTCTCAACCGGGGTCCCCACGGCCAGGGTCTAAAGCAGGGGTCTGCAACCTTTTAGCTGTGGTGTGCCAAGCCACTCTACCAATATGATTCAGGGTGCCGCCTTAATTCTAAATTATATAATGGGGTTCTAGAGGAGAAGAATTTTAGTGCCATTCAGAACCCCATCGCGTGCCAAGCCTGGCACGCGTGCCATAGGTTGCCGACGCCTGGTCTAAAGGGATCCGCGAGAACCTCAGATGGGGTTCGCGAAAATAACCGCAAATCTTAGAATTAACGATGGAATTTAGTACCAACTGTAGATTTTAGGAAAATAGTATCTAAAATAAATTCTTAATTGGAATGGAACCAATAATTAATTTAATTTTATAAAAAGAAAATGAGAAACAAAAAGTACTTATGCCCTTGAAGTGTTACTAACAATAAATAAAACACTTTATTTCAAGAATTATATGGAATAATTATAATGTGAACTAGTTTCGATTTAGATGCTCGTTAGTACTTTTTAAAATAAATTTTGGTTTGTAGGGGTTCCATGAACAAATTAAAAATTTTGTTTAAGAGTCCACGGTCACCAAAAGGTTGAAAAACCAATAATAAAACTAATAATTTGTCATTATTTATTCTAAAACCTTTTCAAAAATAAAAAATATTGAGTGATGACGTTAAATAGCCAAAACATGTATTAAAACTAAAGGATAAGGGGACGCCCATTAATTTCGTGATGCGATTTTCGAGATTTTCCAACCCCCCCTTCTCCCCCTCTTCTAATCTCTATTTAACCCAGTTCTCTCGCAATTTTGCAGTTTCATTATATCATTACTGATATTTGCCGAAACCCTGCTCTTCCCCACGTGAGATTAGGTGAGATTCGGTTCGACCCCCTTTTCCTCCTAAACGCCTCACGTAATCAATAGACGTCCCCTAATCAAGTGATTACTTAATTAAGTGAAAATTGTACTCTAATAATTATTATTTAATAATTTTATTAATTATAATAATAGTACATTATGCACCAAGGGAATAAAGTGACTGAGGGTAAAGGATTGTTTGCACGAGATGTTAGCCGAGGGCAAAAATTACCCGAAGGCCAAAAGTCACTTTATTCCCGAGGTGCATTTACTGTTTTTTGCAATTCCGGGAGGTAAAATAGGAACTTATGAAAATTTTTTTACAATATCACGGCTAAACAAACAGAATAAATTATTTATTCGTTATAGGTTTATAGCAATTTTTTGAAATGTGTGTGTAAGTTATTTTAAAAGAATGTACAATGTTGCGTGACGTAATATTGTGTTGCACCGAAAAAAAAACTGATAAACAAAATTCATCATATTGATTAACAAATCCATCAAATCAATGATGTTTTTCACAACTGCAGCGCGCCATTCGCCTCCCGAAGTTACGAACCACGACCGATTTTCTGATTTTCAAAAAGTAAACGGTTTAATTCGGATAAAAAATTTTAAAGGCTATAACGTTAGTCTTGTAAAATTTGTTGGAAAACAAATGGATTTTACAGAATATCAGAAAGTAATATCGACATTTTGCGTAAATTCCTTGATTCTAGAATCTAGACTAGACGATAAATGGTTATAATTTAGTTTGTAGATCTATAGTTTCGGTGCTAATGATCGTTTGAAGGCAGAATTTAAAAAAATCTTTTTAAAGAATACTACCCTCCAAGTCGAGAAACACTGTTTTTCCAACCGTAAGGGGTCGAAAATATGGTATGAAAAATTAAAAAAATATAATGTAGGTAAATCCATTTTGATGATTTTTTAATTTAAAAAATATTTTAGAATTTCATAGTTTATAATAATTATTATTTTTCTAACTTTTTCTTCCAGGCGTACCGGTTGGTACGCATGTCGGACTTTTGCCAGCCAATAAGTGCTTTTCGAAAATCAAGATATTTTGAATCTTATCGATGCTCCACTGTCACAAATAGTAATTTGCTCTTTTTAAGTGTTAACAATAATTGTTATTAGCATGGTTTTTCAAGCTGAAATATTCATCAAGCTACTGTTAAGAATTTAACATTCTTTATGAGAAAAGAAAAGATAATAGATTTATAGAACAACAGTTACTATCTCAGGAACAATTTGAGCCAACCAGCAGTTGGACGCAGATAAAAAACGTTTGTACGATTTGTCTAATAAACTACATTTCCGATTGTAATCGATTGTACCTATTAAGAACAATAAAAATTCAGTTATATCAACCGGTGAACTATTTGGAAGTCTAATCGTAAATTGATTTTCTATGATTGATTAATATCCTTTTTCTTCACGATCTTCTTAGCCGAAATTTTCCGTTAGAACTCTTCGATTGTTGCGCGAATTTGAAACGGGTGGTTTACAATTAAAATTTTTGATTCAATTTGGTTCTTCTTGATTTAGTATTGCATGGTGTGCTGACTATGACAAAAAAGTAGGTATATAATTGCTCATATTTATGTGATTTTCACTTGTTATAAATAATATAAGTGGAATATTTAATCGGTGCGTAAATTTTGGGAAACCATCCGTTGCCAATGCTTAGTCCACATTACGGCGAAATAAATCACTAAAATTGCTAATTGAATGTCAGACAAACACGGTGCTTCTTATGCTAATAATTCAAATGGACGCCTGCAAAAGGGAAAGTTAATAATTTGACGGGGTAAAGCAATAATTTTGTTAAATATATTCCGAGTTGTGCGTTGCACATGTGTAACTGTGCTCTCGTTATTTCGTTGCTTGAATGCTAACGGCCTTGCCATATGTATGTCTTCCAATTTCTAGGTCATGTAACAAGGTCAATAATTTCTCCTTGAGTATGGTTTGCTCGTACAGTAGTTCTCCATTAGAGTATTAATGTTGTATCAGTTGTTAACGCACATCGTACAAATGTTTTAATGATTTTTGACAGTTGGTTAAGCGTTTTTTATGTAGGTCGCCGTACCAGATGAAAGTTACTGAGATTTTTGGGCAATAAATTGTGGTTTTATGCACTGCATTTTTACGGCCTGATTATTTCTAAACCACTTTGATAAGTGCCTACCTAAAAATATAATTCAACAATACTTGGTTTTTCGTATTTTCTTATATTATTGCTATATTCTCTATTAACGGTTACGTTATTAAGAAAAGTTTTTCGTAACTAATATAATTTATTTTATCTAACAGTAAGCAACAACAAATAATATGCAAACTTATATTGGTGTAAAAATTTTTTTAGCCTGGTCAAAATTTTGCTGTAGAAATATTTTGGCTAAACCGAGTATGTACCTTTATGATAGCAACAAATATTAAAAATTTAAAGAATCGACGCTTGTGATTTGATTTAAGATTTATTCTAGAACCTCAGATTATACCAGCTATTCTCACTAGATTTCATATCTGACTCTTAATTTATTATAATAAATAATAACAATAATTTTTATTGTTATTGATAAAAATTCTGATTCTGAGAATCAATCCTAGCAGATCAAATCTTAAAAAAAAGATCTGCAAAATAAATAATACTCTGAAAAAATTTTCAAATAACTAAATGTTATTAAATCTAACGAATAAATTAGTTGATGTAAAGAATCAAAATTGATTGTTTATTGAGCATCAATAAATATTTTTTGTTGCTACAACAAAGTTTTTCTTTACATCAACTTATTTATTTGTTAAATTTAAAAACATTTTGTTTGAGATTTTTTTTTCAGAGTAGAATTGGAAATCATATAGCAAATTTCTATTGCGTGGTACATCAGAAAAGGTAGGCGAAAATTTTAATCAACCAACACAATTACACCTTTATATTACATTTAAAATAAATAAAAGACTGAAAAAAGGAGGCAAAGTTGTACTGAAAGAACTAAAAAATTTAACCAACAGGTGATTAGAAGAAAAACGAAGAAGAAAGTTTAGTTGAATAATATATATGTACATGCACATGTTGGTGTCATTTTAATAGAAGTCAAATAAGGCAAGTAAAAATTTTAAACAATTTTAAAAATATAGGATTAAAATATCTAATATTTAATATAGAAATAAGAACTTTATTTCAGAACCTCCGCAAGGTTTATATTATTTTATATTAATTAGTACTAATGTAGTCAAACATAGAAATTAAATGAGCATCAATTTTGAAGTAAATTTTACGTCAAATTGAGTAAGAGTTACTTCAAAACTATTTGCACCACAATAATAATTGAAGTAAAAATTAGCATACATTTTTTTTTGTACGGGTGCTATGATGGGGGAAGTACTCATGATCCTGCTCTCTTCGTTTATCTTAAACATTTTTGTAGAATTAGAATAAGTTACATTTTTATTAATACGAGTGGTCTACTATGAGTCTATTATGTAAAACGAATTAAAATGCTGAGTATTGGGATTACTCATTTTTTAATTATTACAAAACAGAAAAATGAAACAATAGAAGACTAATTACCAGAATTGTATCTTGGAACCAAAATACTCCAAATTGTTTGTATATCTTTTGTTTATTGTTTAGTATTAGTATTTTTTTGAAGTATTTAGAGAAATAATCATATTAAATTGAGAGGCGAATCATAAGGTAAATTTTTGTAAACCAGATTTGCTGAAAAATTTTTTTTCGATTTCCTCCTAGATTGCATTAAAAGTTAAAAAAGCACAAAAGAAATACACACCTTATAGTCGGCATTTATAATATTATTTATTAGTATTTCTGGGATTTCCTGAAATTTTCTAAGATTTCCTAAATTTTATTGAATTGACGAGATTTTAAAGTTGCAAACCTTCCTTTAATTATTGAAATTGAAATAGAGAGTACCTTAGAGTTAGCAGTTGATCACTCCAACTACTATTGACTAGACCAGTGCCGTAACTAGAACTTTTGGCGCCTATGGCCAACTACAAAAAATGCGCCTTAACGGAAAGGGTGGGAGCGGCGTTTATTCCCTCTCCCCAAAGAGGGGTCCGGGGTTTCCCCGGATTTTTTTTTGAATTTGGTGCACAATGGCGAATTTTGAGACATACTCTCAGTTAAAATGTATTAAATTTAAACAAACTGATTATATAGTTTTACCAACAAGAAAATATAAATTAGGCGCCTTTATTTAATCATCGCCTATTTTTAATTTGAACTTTTGAATTTCGGTGCCTTTATTTAAACGGCACCTTTATTAAAATGACGCCTATATTAAATACGATATTTATAATTGGAACTTCTAAATTTTGGCAGCTGTGGCGCTAATATTAAATGCAATATTTATAATTTAAATTTTTGAATTTCAGCGCCTTTATTTAAACAGCGCCTTTATTCAAATGGCGCCTATATTAAATACAATATTTTTAATTTGAATTTTTTAATTTTGGCGCCTTCATTCAAAAGGAGCCTATGGCCGGGGCCATATTGGCCATACCCTAGTTACGGCACTGGACTAGACTAATTAAAACTCATAATTTATGAATCATTTTCCGATCAATCCGATTAATTGTCGTTTTGATTAACCATTGATATGTATACGATAGTATATTATGACCCACAAGAACAAGAACAGACAACAAATATAACAAATATATTTGTAGGATAGATCCCTGGCTTATTGTTACGAAAAGTTGCTAACGTGAAAACAAAATTTTCATTGCTTTTTAAAGGGAAATTTAGATTACCGACATTATAACTTCTTAAAACCTTGCGAAATGTTGATTCTAATCAAGATGACTACGATTACACTTACGAAGTACCTACAAAAGCAAAAAGGATTCAGAAAAAACTGACGATAAAGTTTTTTTATATATCTTCAATAACATCATGACTCATGAGACACCCACAACCACAAAATACACTGAAAACAAAAGTAAATTAAAAATTCATCATTTTGATGAAAAAATCATTGTGTTGATGAGCTTTGTTCATCGGCGCAAAAGTTTTGGATTTTTTATCAAAATGATAAATCATTTTTTTTAGTGTAGTTGTAGTTTCAGTTACGTAAATAAATTTTAAATTATATATAAATACAATAAAAATATTAAAAAAAATTCAACATTTTTATATTAAGCCGGCTATTGCGTTTTAAACAAGGTGGAACTCGGATGACCGCAGATCTTGGGTTTCTATATACCGCTACCCTTTAAAATCGGTATTGATGAAATTCATCAATGCTATAAATTTATCTTTGTTTATATTTTCAATTTGTTAAAAAAATGTAATCAAAACTTGATGTAACATTTTACAGTAATTCACGGAATTTCTTTAATACCAACCTAAAATAATTAATTATTATACTAACCTTTTATTTACATTTTATTTATATGTATAGCATCTAGCGGGTTAGGGGGGCTGTCGGCCGTCCTGATCTTGTAGTGGGTGAATGATGTGGAAACTCCATTTTTGCTCAGAAGCATTGATTATTTAAGCTCTTTTCCTTTAAGAAAATGTTTTATAATCACAGCAGTGGATTGGTGTGATTGCTGGTCGAGTTACAGAACAGATATTCTGGGTTTGAATCTCGGACTTGACAGAATTTATTAGCTTGGCTTTCCGGTGTGCATCAACACGGTGTTGATTTAAGAATTAGTCTGACCGATTGACAGAATGCCAATGTAAAAAAAATATGTTCTATATTTTTAATATATTATTTTAATTAATTATTATATATTAAGTATATATTAGCGGTAAAAATTAAAAAATAAATCGTTTTCTGACACTAACTTAAACTCGACCGATGGATCTCTTTTGTAATGGTTATAATTAAAAAAATATAAGAAAAAAAAAACATAAAATTATACATTAGACCTACTAATAAGTGAATACTGTGAAACTCGATTGACGTGCAACTCGATTGGTTGGAAACTCAAGTGATGTGCAAATCGTTACAGGGAGACAATGAGACAGAGCTTTTTAACGGTGGTTCGATATATTTTTCAGTTGGTACTATAATAGTGAAATGTAAAAAATTTACAATAATTAAAAAAAAATTGATTTTTATTGTTAACATGAACTTATCTAACATTATTCTTTTTAAGTTTATATGCCATATAATATATACTCGTTGATGTACGGCAGATGTTATTATTTTTAATTTCAAAAACTTTTTATTATTGAATAACTTATTACTGTTTTATAATTATTTTTATCTTATTTCTCTGTTTTATACTTTATCTTCTTACCTACGTAGATTTTATTTTTTTATTATTAAAGCAAAGTAAAGCTTCACTTTCCTGCTTGCAGAACAGCATCAAACCAATGTTTTTGGTGCGCAAATGCAAATTTAAAAAATCAAAATAACACCAACATTTGGTCAATAAAAATCATGAAAATATAATATATTTAGGTTGGTAGTATGATAATAATCCGTGGATTAATGTAATGATGTAATGATAAAGGATAATTCAATTACAAGTTAATTAAACTATAAAGGGCAATCAAAATTTCATCTTGAATGCTAACAATAGAGCATATAACAAAAGTGCTCTTATCCAATCGGTGGATCTGGATATGACGGGTGTCCTGCGCTGACGCATTTACGAAAATCCTAACGGCTATGTCTCCGAACATAATCTTGACTTCAACTTTTTACATTAACATTTTAAAAATTATGCTTAAAATTAATAAAAAATTTAATTTAAAATTTTCAACCGCGAAATAGGGCGACGGTGAAATGATGACGGCGAAATGCCCTACAATATGACATATTTAATCATATATCATAATATTGTATTTTTGAAATACATTTTTTTATAAATTCAGTTTGACAGAAAATAAAAATTACTACTTGTATTATATTCGGAGAATGCAGTGAAAACTATGTATAAACATTAAACATGTTTGTGAAGTGCAATTAGTTGATGATGATAGTGTAGGCCGTAGGCCCTCAAATTATTGTACAAAAGAACACAATTTGAATAATACTTTAAAATAACATCTCTTTTCTTCAATTTGTTCTGGTCAAGATTTGTTCCTATATACTTAGTAGAAAAGCAATAACCTCATTTGTAATTTTGAAGTTTTAAAATAAACTTTTTTAAATTTTATAGAATGATTTTTTAGATGATTTTGTGAAGACGATTCCAAAATCCAAAAATACTACAAAACACTTTGTTTTGTTTTGATTAGAAATTCCCGGTTTAGTACATCAAAAGTCTAATACAAAAATTTATTGTATTTACGAACTTGTTCATTGTATTTATGAAAAGGCGCCAGAAATCAATTTTTGAATTGGTTCATTGACTAAAATTTATTAATTTTATAAAACTTCAAATTTATATATTTAAAAATTTTTTTAGTTTATTGCCAAGTGGGGCATATAGTTTATTGATGGAGAAAAAAGCAGCAATAGAGCAAACCATTAGAGGACTTATTGTACTATTTTACAATTTTAATCAAATTCGGGACATTTGATCTTATGACATCTTCGGGGACGCTTCAAAGCAGCTTGTAAAAATCGAGACAATCCCCCAATAATCGAGACATTTTGGCAACCCTAACAAGAAGGTCATAGCTAAGTGAGGGCGAACGCCTGAGCAAATAAATAATAATATTATTATTATTACCACTAATATTTTGCAATATTTGTGCAAAATTGAAATTCTGCAATGTACAAATACCTACCACAGGAAATAGTCTGAAAAATATTGCTACTTTAACTTTTAAATTAATAGTTTAAAAAAAATGGTAATAGCTAGTTTTACCGAAGCTGATGAACTGTGGTCCTTGACCCATAAAAAATAACACAGTACCCAACACAAAATGCTTTTAGTATTAATCGAACACCAAACATAAAATTATTTACGACTATTTAACATCAAAATTTGAATTTTTTCTTTAATTTTATTATTTAATGGTATCTTAATTTTTAAGCTTTTCATAACTCCATACTAAAAGCTTCATTCGAAGAAATGAAAATCACGTTACCCTATTTTCTTGATGAGCGACAAGATAAGTATTAGTTTCTTTTACAAAAAGCCTAACAGATATAATGTTTATATTTAATTTAATTTTTTAAGGATAAGGCTAATATAATGCACGTGCTTCATGAAGATATAGTTTATAACGTAAGTCATCAGTTCATGGCCAAAAAAACTTGTTAACTCGTTCAAGCTTTGGTTAGTTGATGTCGACTCGTTTCGGTGCCCTAAAAGATTCGAAATGAATGCTTATTTAATGGTACACTAACCACTTTGTGTCAAAAATTTTCCTACTTCCTTATTCCACGATTACAAAAAATGTATTTAAATGTTCTCGATTGAAATAATTAAAAACAATCTTTAGAAAAATGTTCTTAATATAAAACTAAAAGTTGATTAAAACTAATGAGCATAAAACTACGCACACTGGATATAAATGCAGCTTAACTAGGGCATAAAATATAAACAAAAAGCCATATATTTATTTATAAAAAATATAGTAACTAAATAATTAATTTGGTTATGCCATTCTAATTGTTCTTAAGAAAATGTAGTGTCAATGAATTACAATTGTTAGGTAAAATTAAATGTGTCATAATATATAGCATAGTATGCTGATGAAATATTATTTTCTCAAGAGAACTGTAACCGGCAAATATCTCACACTTGACGTGCAATATTCAAAATAATGTAAATCGATGATCAAACGATGCGTTCATATTAATAATATCGAATAAATCGAGTTTTATTTAAAAAATAACTTTTTTATTTTCTTTTGCGGATGGTTCCAGTTTTAAGGTAGAACAACCAAGCCTTCTTCCTATGACCATAAGCAAAATATTTCGAACCTAATTCGTTCTTGTAACTATTCTCTTCAGATATTATTGCTATTTACATATTATCTTTGTTTCAATACATCAGAGTCATAAGAATTTATTTAAATTTGATCGAACAACATATTGACGTTTGCTATATATATTAATAAATTTTTATTGCTTTAGAAAATAAACCTAGCTATAAATAGTAGCTAAAAATTTCTATTTATTATCAAATTCAATAAAATTTAAATTAGTGATTCAGTCTAATAAAAGGTAGCGAGTAAAATTGTGTCAGTGAACTTTAAAATAAATACGCAACTTGAAAAATGAAAAAATAACATACGACAAAACATGTTTAATTAAGATGTAAGAAAATATGTAGAAGAACTAGACAAAAGAAAGTATTTGTTCATTGATGTTTTACCTAAATAAAACAAGTTGTACGCCTATGATTTTAAACGCCCGCAGCGATTACCGTAAGTAGAACGCGGCACACTTCTTCGGGCCAGGGGCGTGCGAGGAGGGCAGCTATGCGGAACTGCTTCCTACATCGATGGACACAGTACCGCAAATGAGGACACTCGTGATCATCATCATCTACTCTTGTCTCTCATCTCACGTTTTGCCAAACCAGTTTTCTTCTTGAATATTAAGTCTTCGCCGTCTTGGTTTTAAATTTTGTCTGAATTTTCAATCATGATAAATTGCGAAATATTAAGTACAAAATATTTTATGGTAACGCTGAACAAACCCGGATCTGCGTATAAAACATACGAGCACATATAATTTTATAACCATATAGTTAAATATTGTACGTTATTAGTTTAACTACCATAAGCTTATATTATATTATAAATTATTCGCAGTTACCTACGCACAGTTAACAATTTTTTTTTTAATAAAGTACCTACTATCCACTATAAATAAAACAAAATTCTTGTATTTATAGTTTATGTTCTATGCAAGAGTAAATAATGAAATGCATTTAGTATAAAAAAACGTTTAAACCTTGTATAAATTGAAGTAGTTTGGCGGAGACTTCGACGATGCGTTAGAACACAAACCTTAGAAATTTACCGCATCATTGTGCAATCTTATAAAAATCATAAAAAATATTAATAACTTTGTAAAATCTAAAAATGACTATTAAATGTTAAATAGATACACTACAATCTACAATAGATACTCACGTGTGAAATAATTCAATAGGTGGGTATTACTTGATGATAATAATAATTATAATAATAAATTATTATCTATTATCGTTTTGCTCAGGCTTTAGAAATTTTAAGATAATGATCATTGAGAATTGAAAATATGTATGATCACGTAATACAAATATAAGATAATGTCGCAATGCTAGATTCATCAATTACCTTTCTGTGATAATCTTTTCTCTATATAGCAGACATAAACATTTTATTGATTTTTATCAATTTATGCAATTCACTATCAAACGAGAGGATTATAAAATTCACTTGTGGTTGATGTTTTAAATAGGAGAAAGCTATAGAATATATGAGTCTGTCTGATGCCTGATGCTTTATTTATTATTGCGATCGGTAAGCAATAACAAAAAATTGTAATTTCCTAACTATAACAAACAGAATATATGTTTATAAACAAGTAGATTACTGTTATATAATATATAAAACAATGTCTTTCTGTTTCTCATTCCTCCTGTAAAACATCTGCGCTACGATTGGTCCATTTAAAGTTACCAATGTAAAAATATTGGGAGGTTATGGGAGATTGCACAACCTGAGCTGTCCAATTATTAAATACTAGCTGAAAAGCCCGTCCGCGGACTGGCAGCTAGACGGTGGATCTCTTTTTCAGCAATATAATATTTAAACATTTAATTTCGTTTTCCGCTACTGGGGGATTCCCCGTTTTTCCATATTTCAAAGTAACGCAAAAAGTTGCTGATGGTAAACTAATTTTTTTTATAATAAATTTTTTTAGGCAAATGTTTCAATTTCCTTCACTTTTGCTCAAAAACAAAAAATTTTACAGCATTTTCTGACGAAATTTATATAATAATTCTGTCTACTGTAGGTATTCTAGAAGAGTGGGAAATTTATTATATGTATTGGAGGGTGTGCACCCTCATACCCCCCGGTTTACACTTTTGACTATAATTTTGACAGTTAACTTTCAAAGTAACGCAAAAGTTGCTGCTAAACTCTGTGAGCAGTAAGGCACCTAAATAAATGTTTTTCCAAGTTTCAATATTCTCTAACCATAGGTTTACATTTTCCTCACTTTTTCTTAAAAATTCAAATTTCCCGCTTTTTCTGCCGAAATTTGAAAAATTATAAATTCCCTACACAGAAATAATCTTTTTTGGTGTCTTGAAGTAAATTTTACTAAATTTGATATAAAATTTACTCTAATTGATGTTTACTTCAATTATTTGAATTACTTGAATTACTTCAAAATTATTGCAAAGATTTTTTTTTTATTGTGTATCTTCTCCAAGTATTTTAAAATAGTGGAAATCCAGTGATATGTACTGGACGGTGTTGTATACCCCCAGACCCCCCGGTTTACAATTTTGACGTTATATTTTTATAATTAACTTTCAAAGTAACACAGAAAAGTTGCTGCTAAACTCTGTAAGTAGTAAAGTAATTAAATAAATACACACAGAGAACAATTTTTGGTGTTTTTTCAGTTTTGGTGTAATGGCAATTTTTAATAAAAATTTTAAGCAAGACACTGACAAAAAACCGCGTTATAGGCTAAAATTTAAAATTTTTAATTAAGAGAGAAGTAAACGAGAAATTGAGTGAACATTTGAAGAAAGGGAGAGTTTATTCGGATATTTTAATACATATTTGTGCCAAATTTTAATTTTCCCAGATATTTTCAAACCAACTATATCAATTGTCTGGATTATTAATTACCCAATACTTATTTTTGGTGAGCTGCTTTAGCATTTTATGTTCATCTAAAAATTGAGTTAAAAGTTTTAAATCAGACTATGTGCAAATCTGAATAACTTCCATATCCGAAAAAATTGAATAAAAAATTTAAAAAAAATTTAAATTAATAATTTGATTGACAAAATTCAAAAAATTTTTTTTGTTGACATTAAATTAATTGTGATCTGTTTGATAGTACCGCTTGCATTTGAACCATGCCGACGTCGACGCGTCCAACTCGAATATTCTGTTTAGATATTTATTGTGAAATTCTAATTTAATTTGTATTGTTTGATTATCTAACATTATGTAGATTGTAAATGTTTTATAAATGTGTGGCTCAGAAGCCAAGGGGTCCAAGTCGACTTTTTTTCAAAATCGAGTTAAGTGCAGAAATTAAAACTTGATATTATATACATTTACCCAGTGCCAAAGAGAGATCCAAGCATAAAATAAGTGCTAATGCTGACATTTATCAGAGAGAAGTTGTACTACTCCATTAAAACTATACAAGTAAAATAACTTAAAATTGAAATATCTCCATAGTTACGTTTTACTACTTGGACCCCTTGGCTTCTGAGCCCCTCAAATATTCTCAATATTGCTTGTTTAAAATAAAATTTTAAAAGTAAATGCTATAGGTTTTGATTTGCGTTAGCTTGGCAATTTGGCATCCCTATTTTTTTTTAGTTATTTGATTTTTTATGTTCTGGATTGTTCTCCATTTGTTCTCAATTTTTTTGATATTTCTTTTTGATTCTGCAAAAGAATACCAAAATACCACAGAAACTATTTTTGTTTTTTGAAAGCTCTCATTTTATTATTGTTCTTGATTATTATATCTTTTTAATGCTCTATCAAATTATAAAATAAACTACATAATAAGGTAGCTCACGGGAAATTTAAAAAGAAATCAGAAGCAATGCAGAAAAAAAAAAAAATTTATTTTACTTTTTCAGAATAATAAAACAAATTAAACAACAAATAAAATTATTTATTTCAAAAAAGCTAGCCCGAAATGTTATTTCGCGATTTTCGTGGTTATTATTTTATTTAAAAATTTTTAATCTTACAGAACAATTAAAACCAAATCAAAAATAACAGTACATCAGTCAAAAAAATAAAAAATTTCCAGAATAGAGGAACTGGCAATATTTTGTTGATGAAGATCGATCGAGAATAAAAGAAATTAATTTTTTTTAAAAGTCATGTTCACAACACGTTAGGTTTTGCTTATCAAGCGAACTCAAATTAAGTGGCATAGCTAGAGTAAAACGGCGCGGCGGGCGGGAAAAGCTACGCCCCGGGAGCACCTTTTAAGGGTGGCATATTTTTGCTAAAACCTAACATCAATAATCATTTCTTCTTTTCCATTATTATTATTGAAATTTTTTTTATTATTCTTTGTATTAAATCATTTGATGTGTCATGTGTTTGAAAAATTGACTTTCGCTAATTAAGGAAGACCAATTCAGCTCTAGAGACCAACTCTAGCTACGCTGGTGTTGAAATTCAAGATCATTCCTTACTTTATCAAAAACCACTCTTTTTAGTATTTTTACGTTACTAGTGCATTTTATTGACAGGAGAAACGAAAAACCATTCAATTTAAAGAATATGCCGTACTAGAGCACGAATCTCTTTGTTGAATTTGCAACATCCTGGGCCGATTCAGGGGTTCTTGTCGCCACTGTCCCCTAGACAAGCGTCGAAAACTCGCTTGTCATTCTTTTCCGTTGGTGTTATCCAGAATTAACCACGTAGAGGTGGAAATAGAACTTGCTAACAGAACTGCCGCACTTCGTAGATCAGTATCACTCACATGAAATATGCATAAGAAATTCTATTTATCTCGTCAAACTACACAAGAAAAAGTACCTAATTCCAATTTCCAATTTCAAACTTTTAATTTTTTGGGTTAAAAAGTAGGAGTAACAAACCTTCCGCTTTTTTTTGGTGGTAAAAACAATTTGATGGTAATTGTATTACAAACTGACTCGGATAACACGAATATAGGCTTAGTGGAAATGCTAAAATACTGCTCACAATGAATTTAAAATTTGATTAAAAATAGTTTAGTATTAAATTATTATTATTATCTTGTCCGACGTTTCGGGTTGATTTTTATTGACCCATTTTCATAAATAAATAATATTTTAATTTGGTTAATTTATTTATTACCATTGATCATTGACAATGAATTTTATGCGAAGAAATTTAAATCTCCACAAATGTGTGCAAGCAATAACCTTAGCGATCATTGTTCAGATTCTCACATAATTTATCTTAATTTTCACGATTTAAGAAAATAAATAATCATTCTAGGCGTCTAGGACAAGTAAGACATCGTGATAATACTACCGCTGTGCAAGATGGTTTTATGAGACTGTGTATACTCTGTTGATAGAACGCTTGACAAAACGTGAAGTTTCAAAAGATAAATTTTATTGTCCCGCTATGTTCTGCAATGGTAAATAGCGTGGTCTAAAGACCTTTAGTGAATCTTCTGCTTCCTCCTACTTTAGTACCATGCCCTATGATAAATCTATTTGGATCTTTATTAGACATATCGAAATGTGCTGGTAAACTGCCTGAATTGGTAAAATTCAATTTTTTTAGTTAACAACAATATAACAGGGCAGTTTATTATTATTGTAAATAAATTAATAAATAGTCAAAATTCAAAATTTCTTATTTAAACGAGCGCTTTTATTAAATTTCCGCGAGTCACATTCGGCTAGAGAATTCCACAAAATAATATTTTGATAGAACAATAAACTAGTTTACCACAATTATTTTAACCATCGGGCATAAAAGATCTGCTAACCATGCAAAACAATTTTCAGTTGGATTATCAGAGTGGGATTATCAGAATGGTGTTATCCATTATGTTTTGTTTATGTACATATGATTGCGTGGTATTCTCAGGTTTTACTCTAAAATATAACAATCGGGATATTCGTGAAAATAGACTACATTTTACAAGATAAAAGATAAATCTCAAGAAGTATTATAGAATAAAAAAATAAATATCTTAAGTTGGAAATTTTTTTTTTGTTAAACGCTGTCTATTTCGGCTAGTAAGGAAAAACGTTCCATATTTTTCCTAGATGGCGAACGAAGCTCACCAAGAAACCATTACGAATTTGATGTATTTTAGTATATTTTTATTTTAAACCATTAAAACTTGATATCCCATTATGAATTAGTTCCATTATATTTTACTAGTTTACTGTGCCTTTCATGCATAATCCGATTTAATGTTCGTATTTCCATCGAAGATGAAAAGATGCCGGTGAAAATCACATCATGCATAAAGTGGCAACGACATTAGGGGATATTATTTTATTATATTATAAAAAAAAGAACTTAAAAAAGGGTACTAACGAACCGCGAAATGTTCTCTCTACTAAAAATAGTTATGGTAAGCGGGGTAAGCTAAAGGCTACTTCCAAAATCTAATGCGACACACCTTACGTGCCACTTAACATGCGTTAATTTGGGTTGGGCGATAGATACATCTAATATAATATATTATCTCAGGTGCATCAAAGAATTGCACAAGTCAGTCGTTCTAATTTATGTTTCTAAATATATCTTTAGGTTTCCAGTTGATAGTACAGGGATGGACACTGACTACTTTATGCAGAAGTACTAAACCTACATATTATGATTTCAAATTTAACATAATTTTTAGTATTTTTATATTTACTTTTGGTAAAAATTAATTGGTTTTTTAAATAACAGAATAATAAGAATCCACTAAAATTTCGACCTGATTCACTTTATACAAAAATTCGTAATAGCAATAAATGGTTTAGTCGAAATGGCTTACATCCAATATTTTTAGTTGCCACAACAAAATTTTTTTCCACTAAAATATATATTTTTGCTGAATTAACTAATTTAATTCTTATATCAACTAATATTTTGTAGTTAAAGTTGATTTTTTTATTGTTGGAGAATCATTGTTGTCTAAAAATTTTAGTTTAACTGGAAGGTGTTTTTCAGTACAAGGTTAGTGGTATGCTTTAATTGTAAGAGAAAACAAAATTACTGCTTAATTTTGTGGTTAAATTTTAACCCAGGTCAGTTGACCAAGATTTTAACTTGTCACTGAACAAAGTCACTTAAATAAATTTAACGGAAATAAATCTGCTGGACCGTGCGGATTATTCAGTAGCAACTCTTCTTCCAATCTATTGGTCCGGAAACCTTTGATCTAAATACTGCCAAACAGGTTGATTGGAATACCAACTGATCTTCAAGGTATACTATGTTATTTTTGATATCGGTTAACATTGAATTTATGTTGTCTTCTGGTAATTTGATTTCCATCACGCAATTAAAAAAAATTTTTTTTTGAAAAAATTGGATTTGTCTGAAGGATTCACACGTGCAATATCCTATCTACCAAAGAAAATCTGGAGCCAGAGAAAATTCACTTTTAGTTAAAAATTTGTTCGAAAGTTCGAGATCAACATGTAGGTACCGTCAAACGGGGTGAATAGGGACCGTGTGTGAATGGGGGCAGTTCACAATTTTGTTTGGTTTTTGCGTAACAATTCGTTGAGTTTTGTACCTACAAATGTTTTTTTTTCGAAAATGCACGTTTTGTCTACCTTTATAAGACGTCGGTGTGATCGATGTCTTCTAATGACTTTTGGGCCTGTATTTATACATTTTTTCAAAATTTAAAGTCCCTGAGCATTTCAATGGCTTAATTGATGATGAAATGTGAAATTCGCAGTGAACGTAAACGATTGGCAAATTTTACTATCGAAATGTAAATGGTAGTAGTCAAAAAATTTTTTTTTAACTCAGACAATGTCCATTCACCGTCCAGCTGATTGCATGGGAACACTGCCGGTAAAAACATTAAAAACCGCTTAATTTCAAGCAGTGTCCCTATTCACCCCCTGAAGGGTGAATGGGGACAGCACGGAAAACAATTTTTTTTAATACTTATAGGGCCACAACTTATTTAAAAAAAGTAGCAATTTTGACCAAATCTGTGAGCCCTAGGTACGTATTTATACTATTAAGTGTCCCTATTCACCCCGTTTGACCGGTATATTAAACTAACTACATTTAAATATGGCAGTTTTGCGTTTAGAAGTTTGAAATGACGTCATAACATGAAATATTTGAATTTGAAATTTTATAATGTTATTCGTGTATACATATACATAATATTATATGAATACATACTCGTATAATGCGGCGTCAAGCAATGCCACAGTATCTAGAGCGGTGTTTATTTGGTCAATTGGGTTGTGTTAGATGCACTATAAACTGCGACGTTAACTTTAATTTAAGGCAAAAAATTTTTGCGCCACAAAATTTAAGTGGTCAGACTAAAATTGACTGCAAATTGCATCTTTAATTTTTCATAAAAAAAAATTTTTCAACAAATATCTATAACATTTTCATAAAATAAAATCTTCACAAAATCTATCTTTATTTTTTCAAATTAAATTGATTTTCTATATTTTCTGTACTAATATTATTTCAATTTCTTTGCTAATTTAATTACTTATAAATAGGCAGAAAAATGAATAAACAGTTTAATAAATACGTCACGTGGAAATAACTTGGAAATGCATTTTTTCTTTAAACCCTTTCGTTTCCGTACGCTCGCACGGTTCGCTCGTCGAACATCATTAATAATTCCTATATAAGCTGGAAGCCAAACCCATTCATCGGAAAACTTTGCATACAGAACCGGATTTTCATTCTTCTGGAAATCTTTATACAGGTCCCAACACTTCTTATTCTATCCACTCTTTGACTTGCAAACAAGTCCTAGCCGATACTGCTTGAGTAAAAATATAGAAAATCATTCCCTTAGTATTCAGCACAATCCATTTTCTTTTACTAGCCTTTATCTAGTAATATGTAGTTAGCACCTACATTTTGCAATCGCAATATCGACGTTGCCATTTTGCTGTTGGATGTTTTATCGTCGCCGTTGGAAATTTAGTATTTAATTTTTTCTGTTAACATGACAACATGAGCATTCTTAGAATTTTAGAAAATGTTTTATTTCTCCTATACCAAAACAGCGCTATTTTGAAATTCTACCCAATAACAAAAGTTTTTAGTTTTTGATGTAGACTTACCTCCCTATTCATTTAATGCAAAAGTGATCATAGATGGACTATAATTCATAGGATTCTCGTGAAAAAACTATTTACAAAAAATAGTTGACAAAAACTACCTACTTCACTAAAAATTGAATCTAATTTAAGATTCTTTAAGAAGCCATATTTGAAAAAATATTTAGCTTTATTGGCGTTTGGAATTTCGTTGTCTATTTTAATTTTTCCTTATTATTTTGTTCCTTTCGATCTTGTGTCATACTTCTTATCCATTTTGAACCTGTCTGAGTAACTGCAGCTTTAAATTTAAAACTTAATGTTCAACTCTTCAAATAAAATTAATCAAAAAATATATTCTTATTTTATAATAAAATTTAAAAATTAAAAATTAGCTAGCTAAAGCCAATACAATAAAATCAAATTATTTCATAGGCTTGCAATAATTTATTAATTAATTATTATTGACCGAAGGTTAATCTGATCGCGAAAGCGAAAATCTTTTGCAAGATTTTGAAGAGATTTTGTCAGTTTGTTCCTGGATTTGCCTTAAGATTTCTTTTTGAAATAGTAGAAAAAGCAACAAAAAATTCATCTATTCTATTTTCAAAAATTTCCTTAGATATTCTGGTTTTCTTTAAAGAATCTGAACAAGTTTACTGGTAAATGTGCATTTTCTTGTTATTCACTTCTACCATTGTTTCACAAGTTTATATACAAATCTATAATGGTTATATATTTGTAAATCACAAGCAAATTTTTGTGCATTAGATTTTTCTATTTATGAAATTCTTGAAAGATTTTCCTGGATTTTCTTCTGGGTTACAGATTTCTTTTTGAAAAAGTAGAAAATACCAAAATACAAGCTCATCAAAAGTATTCCTAAGATTTCCTGAGATTTTGAAAGATTTCATTGAATTTTCTCAGATTTCTTTTTACTTGTACACGAGATTTCCTCCAGGGATTTTTCTCTTAAAGAGATCTTCATTGCTCATCTTTTTAACGTTTAGAATGCTTTTTTGGAAGTTGACAAATACCGTTGACAAAAATCTTTCTCTAAGATATCTCGCCGTCGTCATTTCGCCACCGCCACTTCACGGTCACCACTTTACCTTCTGCCTTCTTCATTGTTGACTATTATTGTGCTTTCGGAAATTTAATACTACCTATTTTTTTATTCCAAACCAAGAATTCTTTTCAGCAAATTTAAAACTTGTTAAATATACATTTTAAGTAAGTGTACAATTAAACATAGTAAAATTAAAAAATTAATCGATTGAAGCTGGATATTTCAACTTTTATCTGCATAGATATAATGTACAATTGTAAATTTTTAATATGTGAAAGTAATAGATATTAAAATTATAATTGAATTGCTAAATTAAATTTATAAATTAAAAAAAATATGCAAATGTAAAGCATAGAAGAAGAATAAATGTTGGCTCTAGTTTGGCGATAAATATAATACAAAATAACAATAAGTAAAGCAAGTATAAAAGGTTTTAAAAAAGGTTTGAATTTGTTGATTTGAAAGTTTCAAATGAAAACAGGGCTCTTACTGAATTTTCTAAATCAAATTCCTTGACAAAGAATAAAAATGTTTCATCACATTTCGATAAATCAGAAGATGAAATGGTAAAAAAATCTTAATTTTAAAATTAAAAAAGATTAAATCTTAAAATTAAATTAAAACTTTAGAATGAAAAAACTTGATTATACTTGATTATAAAAAAATTTTTTTTAAATTAAATTATTGTCCCTGACTTGGTACTAGAAATGAAAAATTCCCCTACTATTCCAGATTTTCCAAACGAGTGAGAACCCTGTTATACAATATACAGGTTGTTCATTTAAAAACGACCTACCTACCTTAAATTTTTACAAAAAAGTTTTACAGAAAATATCAAAAAACTGTAAAAGAAGCTTTTTTAGATAATAAAGGAGCGATTAGGCACATTAGACTAGGTAATATATTTTGTGTACACTGCTTGTAAACCTTGAATCAATTTCTCTTGTTCTTTTCTAACGACTATTTTTATCTTCAGATAAATTTTATTACCGAAAAATTTATCCGATTATCCGTTTGTCCGATTATCCGCTTATACATTTATCCGGTTATCCATTAAGATGTTGATATAACTTCAATTTTGTATCGTATATTTTCTTCGTCTTCCGCATTTTTTAACCAAAAAAAATTGACAGGCTGTAGGAGAAGCAGCTTCCCGGATTTTTAATTTTTATATATAGTTCTTCCGATGGATCTCTCTTTTAACAGTTTCAATTAAAAAATTAATACTGTGGAACTCCATTGATGTGGTAATCGATTAGTTAGGATCTCGATTGATGTGTAGCACCGTGATATTGGTCTAGTTATAAAATTTATAATGGTTAATGGATTTATTTATGTATAAAACTGTAGTTCGTTGAAGAAGTTCTCCCTATTTCTATTATCTTATTTAATTTCTTTGCTATGTTCTCTTCTCTTTTTACTATCTTCTTATATCTTTGACTCGCGATGTATCTTCACTAATTGCTGTTACTTCTTTTTTCTTTTTTTCCATTTCTCATCTTTGCTTTTCTTCTCATTAATCCTGTCTGCGTCTTCGAGTTTTTCTAACCAAAAATATGACACGTTGTAGTAGCAGCGTTCTGGTTTACGTAATTATTCATTATTTTCATTTTCAAATATTTTTAGTCCTAACTTTACTTAAATTAAAATATATTTTTTGGTTGGTAAAAAAAGTTAACCAATCTGTTTCTGTTTTCACCAAAAAATGAAACGATGTAGCAGGAGCAGCAGCAGCGTGCTGGCATTTTATATATTAGGATAGGTAAAAGAAATTAATAGAAATGCTTTCAAATTGATAATAAAAAATATTTCAAAAATAATAATAAGAATTAGTACTGATAAGAAGAAATGTTTGTGTATATAATAATGAAAATAAATAGATAAGAACAATTGCAATGGAATTACAACAAGAAAAAAATCTTAAATATTAAATTATTATAGAAAATATTATAAATCAATTTACTTATGATTATAAAAAATAATCAAGCGGATACGGATACGGAAGAAAAGTGGAATGAGTAACAAGGATTATAACTATATTATAATGTACCTACCTGTATTATAGAAAAAATAATAATTAAAAAAATTATCAAATGGTAATTAATTGAAGGAATAAAAAATAATTTATAATAATTATTGTTATTTAGCCATATACCTAAATAAATTTGTGAATAATAAATTTACAAAATTATTAAAATTCATTTTTATTGAATGAAATTATGTTTAAACTTTGAATTTATTTTAGTAAATTCTCATAATGATTAAAACACACATTCTTATATATCGAGTCGATGTGGTTAATCAAATCCAATTAAAATATATACCTCCTCCCTCCCCCAAAGCGCCTAGATTGAGTTTCCTATCGAGACTAATATAGGTATTAATATAATATAATCGCGCTATAGCTGACTTCAGAAATGAGTATCTGTATAGTTAGCCGTTAAAATATTAAAAATCAAACATACATACCAAAATATGGTAACATCCAATAACAAGAAGTTACAGCTTCAATTTGTATACCTATATAAAAATGATAACATAACAGAATCATCAGAAAATATAGTAAAAATAATAAGAACTTGAACTCGAGTTGACGAAGGAGCATGATAAATCCTTAATTTTTAAATTTTTTAGTGCAAAAAAAAATTTAATTTAGAATTTCAATAATTTAAAAAAATCGTTTAGTAAGTAATCGTAGGTTCAAGTCCCATATCCTCTTTGTTGGATGAATGTAATTTGTTAGAAACCGTATTTTGTATTTTGCTAAAATAATTTTGATTTGATTTAAAATTCATACTAGACAAAAAAAGTAGGTATATTATCAAAATTAGCATAATTAGTACTACTAATTTGTATTAAATTAGTGTATAATATTATACGCTAAAAAATATTCACTTTCTAATATAATTTATGTGTATAAGTTGAACATAAAAATGTCTTCTACATAATATTATATACATGGATTTGTATAAAAAAAAAACTACAGACGATAAATTAAAAATATTGTATTTATTTTACAAACATACTAACTATTAATAATCAACAATAAAGTAATAACAATTTTTAATTTATACTAAAATTACAAGTAGTGTTTTTAAATCATAATATTGTAGGTAGGTACGCAATCAAACTATATAAGTGATTTGAGTTTTTCGATTAATAAAAAACACTTTTATCAAAAATTTGTGATTCATGCATTTTATTTTAATATATACAGTTAAATGGTTAATTATCACACATATAATAATTATCTAATGCAATGTACGCAAATACTGAAAAAGGTTTACCAAAGCTTTATAATAGAAAAAATGATGTTTGAAATATTATGTATAATATAAAATTATTAGACTAGTATAAAAAATGTACGTCGTTAGAAACATTTCCTTGATGTTTAATTTTTGAACACGACAAAGTAATAAATAGTAAATTGAGATCCAAATCGACTTTTGTGCCGTTAAGATAGTAAATATAAGAACAAAAACAGTACATAAAGATTTCTGAGCTTTTACGTATTATTTCATCACAAGTTTAACAACAACGCTACGACCTGAGGTAAGTCAGCTTTAGTTAATTCCGAAATGCATATTAGAAAATAATATATAATTTATTGCCAATAATTCCATTGATTTTATACTCTTTTCATGCATGCGGTAATTGCCATTTATTAAAGGAAAAAGTTTTCACTTTATTCACTCGTCCGTTTTTTAATCTCCACCTGCTAATTCTTTTGCTTGCACGCACTATAACTTTCAAATAATAGAATCTAGAACATATTTTTCAAATAACAATGCTATTTTATATCAATTTTGGTTCGAATTATAGTTTAAACGGCATTACTGGCTTTAAATTAATATTACGCATTAAATAATTCGGTGGCAGTACTTATGGGAAGGTGAGAAATAAAAATAAATAAGATCTTATAAATTAATAAAAAATATAAATATACAATAATTACAAATTATACAAAATTTAATGGATAGAATAAGGGACAAGTTAAAAGTTGTAAGTAATAGTGGCAATAGAACCAAAGTCTTAAATGGTAAGAAATTTAAATTCCAGTCAAATTTGTATCAATTACTTTTAATTTAATTATTTAAGGCAGGTCACAATTTAAGTAAACAAATTTGACTAAAACGTAATTTTTTAAAAGATCGTTGTTTATTATGCACAAACTCACTGTATAAAATTGCACTTGGTCCTTAAATTAGGAATTATAGCTCTGATATTTTTGAGGTACCTTTTTATAGCACGTTTGAAGACTTCCATTTTGATAAATCAAGAAACAACATCGTTTTATTCAGAGCTTAATTTTTTTCGTATTATATGTGCAAATTATTTATTTGTAAAATGTTGTTCTTCGATTTACCAAAAACATTGTTGTTTGCAGTTTTTCAGGTTGACTCTTTTGCTTCTTCATGTTTACTGTAAATATAAAAAAAAACATATTTAACACCAAAAAAATATGAAAACAAAATATTTTGAAATGAAGAATTGCACTCAAAGCAAGTGACAAAATGTGTTTTGTGTCTGATTTGATAATATAACTTAAGCACTTTTTCTTGTCAACTGATAAGTTCTCTGTGATAAAATGTAATTACTGTTAAGTTACATAAACCAAAAAGCTTCATATTTTCGTTCTATCAAAGAAAAATTTTTAACTTACGTTTCTTTAAATCCATTCATGTTTAAACAACCAAGGCAGGTCTTTTAAACAGGTCCTGTTTGATAAAAAATATCAATTTATTATTTTTCTTGCATTTTTGACGATTTTACTATAATATTATCAACAATTAATTATATAAAAAAGAAATACAAAATAAAAATTAAAGAAAATATTTTTAAAATAGAAAAAAAATGTAAAAGAAAAAGTTATGAAAAATATTATACAAAAGTAATAAAAAGGTTTGATTGTTTAATTTCAAGTTTAATTATATCCGATAGATATTCAACTTGATCTTGATCTTTACATCAGATCAATTCAAAATTAAAAAATAAGAAAGTTGTATAATTCTGATTAATAAAATCTTATGACTGTAATATACGTAACTAGTCTATTATAACCGGAGAAGGTAAATTTCTCCTATGGTCATATATAATCTCGTGTAATCTGGCCTTTAAGGATCATGGGTTTTATTTTAATTACTTAAAAAGTATTATGTATTTATATTATATGGCTACTACTTATTGTATTGGTGTGGCAGATGAGAGATATACTATAATTTTTGCGAAAATACGATTCTCGGGATGTTATTTAGTAATTATTTAATTAAAAAACTCGATATAGTGACGTCACAGATTGTCATGTAAAAAATATAAAACAGCTTGTTAAAATTAAAAAATATCATAATATAAGATTGCGATTTCACCGACCAAGATAAACATAACAATTCATTGCAAAAGAGACCGAAATATGTTACAATTTCTCGATTTGAATTGATATTATATGTATATGTCAGTAGAGGATCCAGACAATTACCATAGGTGGGAGCAACAAAATAAAAATTTATAAAATAAAAAGTAGTAGTAATATCAAAAATAAATTTATTGTTTGTTTCTTAATTAATTAAAATTTTGTTGTATAAATAGATGACTTTTGAGCTCTAAAGGGGATTGCCCCTATGGATTATCGTTACTGTTATATGTGCATAAATTCAAGAATAACTAAAGCAGAAATATGAGTATATAAGAATAATAAAATCTAAAAATCAGGTTAAATCTTTTGTAATTTACAAATTTATATTTAAAATTTTACATAATATTTAAATTGTTTTAATTCTGTAAATATCAGAATTTGGCGAAAGACTGTACCTTATACTATGTTTCTATATTTCTGTTATAGTTGTTTCTGAATTTTTAATATTTTCTTGTTCAAATCTGGTAATAACATTGAGAGATTCTGTCAATCTCAACACAAAAGTAATTATTGCAAAACTACATGCATACTTTGCATAAATTGCTGAAAAATTTAATTGAATTTCACGGTCGCATTATTTCTATTTTTTACATGCGTCCCCTAATAATAATAATTATTGCAAAGGCAGCGACATAGTAAAATACAGACACTTCGTTCTAATTGCTGTTTCCCTCTGTATATCTCTTTTTCTCCTTTCTCCATCTCCTTCTCTCTATCTCCTGTTGTATATAATTGTAAATATTTATGTTAAACATTTCCAAATAGCTTATCGATATGTAATCTTCCAATTCCAATCCGAATAGGTGACCGCATCAAAAACTCATTGTTACTGCTATTCTTCAATAATTGTTGTCTAATAGATCTCGCGGTCGTCATTTCGCCGTCGACAATTTAGTATTTAATATTTTAATGTTAACATATTTATTTATCCATAGAATTTGCTTTTAGCAAACGAGAAACTTTTTATAAACACATTACAATATTACAATAAAACTGATAAAAACAGAATATTCACACTTTTGTACATTTTCTTGCTTAGATTAATAAAATTAGTAAATTTTCAATCTGTGAAAGTAATATTATTAAAATTGAACTTGAATTACCTACTAAATTATTATGATAAATTTTTGACTTAAAAAATGTAATGTAGCTACTAAATGTTGGTTATACATGTATTTCTGCTGTAATATAATACAAAGAAACAGTATACAAAGCAGCTAAAATGCTTTTAAAAAAATTTGAATTCCCGATTGCATAACAAATCTATTCTAACTGCAATAAAAAAAAACAATTTGTTTATTTTAAAATTTTAACATATTGTTATATATTAAAAAATTGTTGTTTGCTTTCTATCTTTTGAAAAAGTTCTATAGATTTTCATGTTAGCATTAAAAAATTAAATAATACTAAATTTTCGACGGTAAAGTGGCGACGTTGAAATGTCCCATTCCACACCCAATTGGGGGTGAAGAAATTATATCAAGCTGGTTTCTTGTCACTTATATAAAAACAAAAAACCTATTAAAACCTTTTTTTTTGGTATCGGAAAACGTTGGAGATGTTGTAAAACCGATGTATAGAATTGAATAATTATTGAGACACCCCTATATATACTATTTCTCAATTAATTAACAATAAATTATGTAAAAAAATGTCAAATGGTCAAGTTTTTAAATATATGAAACTTTAAAATGCCAAAACGTCTGTATTTGATCAATCGAAAAAAAGTAAAAAAGTGGGTTTGCTATAGCAAAATGCAAAATCTTGTAGTTTTTGTCTTTTCATAGATCACACCAAGGGTGTTCATAAGGGGGGGGGTTAGATGCCATGACTCCTTCCTAATATTTTTCAATATTGTCGTTGACCTTCTTCCCAGAAATTGGAAATATGACCGTCCCTGGACCACACGATCACAAATATTTGTTTATTTATTTATCTAGTTATTATCATTACTGTTTAGATTATTTCGCACTGCACAATTATCACAAACTATAATTACATAGTGGGCGATTATTGCAATTTTTATTATCTATAATTTTGGAATATCCAGCGCTCATGCTTGATGCTCAACAGAACTATCCTCGTGCAAACATTGCAATTGATATTATATTACTAATGATTATCTGTATCTAATGTTTGCTAGTAGATTTTAAGTTCATTATTCATACAGCTGTATACTTTAACATAATATAATATTTTAAACAAATTTTTGTTTATTCTTTATGGTATGATTAGGTACTTATCCTGTTCAGCAACTTTTGGTAATTTTAACCAAAGGCAAATTATGACTGTAAAAGTTGCAAAATACAAATTAAAAGCTGAAAATGATGTAATCAATTTTTCAAATTTTTTAAATAGTAGATAAGCTATGTAGATTGCAGCTCATCGTTATTCAGACAATAACATGATGAAAAAAATAACTACAATTATATTTGTTTAGACATTCTTAGACACATCCGACTGCTCTCTATTTAAAAGTTAGAAAAACAGCGTTCCAATTGTAAGACCGTTGTTCCGCAAATTGAAATCTCACGTGACAATAATTTTACAAACTAGAACCCTGTAGAATAGTTTTAAATAAAATTACCTGGGAATCAAAATCTAAAAAATTTATTCGGAGCCAACTCAAAGTAAACTGAAGCTATTATACATATTTAAAAATCATTACATAAATAATGTAACTTAAAAATTTTCTTGTCATCAAGAAATTGGGTGATAGAAACAATAAAAAATTGAACCTGGCCTGTAGTTCAGACAAAAATTTAGCAAGGGTGAAGAAGTCTAACAGTTTGGGTGAGATGAATCAAAAAACTGTAATGGTAAGCATAATATTAATGCTACATCTTAGAAAAATTTATTCATTGAATAACTTACTTTTTTATTAGATCAAAACTATGCAAAATAGTTAAATAAGTTTGCGACGGAGGATATCATGTGTTTCGAATTTTAGATTCTCATCAGGCAATCAAGTAGGTAGAATTTAATTTTTAAGAAATGTCAAATATATGTGACTTATTGACTTTTCATATACTAATTGAATATAATACTGTTCGGGATAGTTTTGATGTAAATTATTCCAGGTTCGCCTGATGAGAATCCAAAATTCGAAACACATGATATCATCTGTCGTAAACTAATTAAACTTGTAAACTTGTAAACTTTTACAATATTTACATATTAATAATAATAAAAAATATGAATATGATAATAACTTATATTAGAATAAATTGGATGTACTCTTGTACATGAATTTAAAACAATTTATGATTTATTGAATTAACAATAGTTTAACGCTACTACAGGCTCTTACAACTCCGTTATTTAAATTTCCACCTTATCGTCAATGATTAAAGCTAAGAATCACCTGGCTGCTTCTAGTTGTGCTACCTTCTATTGACAATATTGTTTTAGCTGAAGTGAATGACATTTTTTTACAATAATGAACAAAACAAGGTTGTATTCATTGATTAGAATTCAGCACAATAATAGCTTTGCATTATTAAAAGTGAAAAAGTTTCCCTAAAATATTAAAATCCAAATTAAAACAAAATAATTTTGCAAACCAAAATAGACGCGGTGCCATTTGAACACATAACTCCTGGAACGACATGAGTATCCAAATAGTTGGAAGATATTAACTTTACAGAAGAAAATTTCTAAAAATGATGGATAGCTAATATTTTGAACATTGAAGAAATTGTAACAAAATAGATATGGAGTAATAATTTAACTTCAGTTATCAGCCAGATTAATCTGAAGGGCAACAAGAAACATGGAAAGCTTAATTGGACGTAGTTATGCAGAAACCTACCAACTCAATAAAACACTTATTGAGAAAATAAATATATAAGATTTAATTTTAAAAATTGTATTGGATAGAACACTTCGAAAGACAGTTGTGAAAGTGCTTTTATATCCTTAAGTCAATTATTTCGAAGTTATCTTTCAGCCAAAAGTACTATTTCCTGATTTTGTACAAAAATACTCAAATTATGTGGGTTGGTAGTTTTATTCATAATAATAAATAGCTACAAAAAATCCATTTTAACTTGTTGAATTTTTTCTAGATCTTTTCCAGTCAAAGAATAGTACCTAATAACCCCATTTTCGTAATTAACTCATTTTTCGAAAATTGTGGATTGGTAGGTTTCTGCATAACTACGTCCAATTATCACCTTGCGCAGATGTTTTCTAATTATGGTTCTTTCTCTGTTTTTTATTCAGGTAAAGTTAGGAATATAGCGTAATAATAACGTTAATATGACGTAATAATAACGTTAATATGACGTAATAATAACGTTAATATAACATAATAATAAAGTTGAGATAACCCTAAAATTGTAATAAAAATATAGAGTTGCCTAGTAATACTATATTAACAAATAATAATAGTTATTTAAACCACTTAATTTTTATTATAATCTTACGTATTAGTTAGAAAAACTTTACCCCCCCCCCCCCGTAGTATTACCAGAATCTAATGTTTAGGCACTTTGAGACTGGAGACTAAATCTGATTTTAAAGAACTTTTGTCCTTATCCCCCCAAGCAGAAAAGACTCTGTATTCAAACTTATAAACTTATTTAGAAAAATTCAAGACAGAACTGCTACAATCTACAGAACTAAAGTCAATTTCTGACTCACGTATAAAAATTAAATTTTGTTAATCCTATCAAGCGCGGAGCCAACTAATTTGTTGTTTAATAGATTAGTAGAAAACGAAACTTAAGCACTGACAAAATGAGTTAATTATAAAATTATAATATGATTGGCAACTGAATTATAATTTTTAAATCAAAAAATGTATTAAATAAAACATTGTATTATAAGTATAAAAAAAAAACAAATTTTTGAAAATATTATTCTATAACAAAATAAATTTTAAAATTTTGTATTTGGAATGTTTGAAGAATTTTTCAATATTAAAATTTGTTCGTTAATGTTAGTGAATTATCAGGCTTAATTTGTTGAAAAAAATTGCATAAATATAAAAAAAGATTGAAATTTTTTAATTCCTAAAATAAATCATGAAACTTAATTGGTTTTAATGCACAATGAAATCTTCAAAAAATTCAGTTAGGTAATTTTCATAATTGAATTGTAAATAATTTTGCATAAGTAAAAGTTAATAATATTTATTTTAATTTGTTTTATGTTTTACATAAGTAAATAGTATTAATAATGCTTTTAAAATTATACATACAATTTAAATAGTTTAATAACTTTCATAAAATTATTTGTTCTTGTCGAATTCAAAGAAGAATTATTAAAATATTAGAGAACTTTGAGATTCGAGAAAAATCGAGATTTTGTAATTTATGTAACTTGATACTACCAAATCGCAAATTTTGAGAAATACTTTTAACTAATAAAAAGATGAATAAAGAATAGTAAAATTATTAATTGTACTTACGACTGCAAACACGACTGGTGACATCAAATAGCATCGGCAAGTGCTAATCTCGCCCGATGCGTTTGTGAATTTGTTGATGCTTCAATAAATGTGCTTTTTGCCTGAAAGCTTTGGCACACGTTTCACATCTAAAGGGTTTTTCACCCGTGTGCGTCCTCAAATGTACTTTAATATTAGATTTATTCAAGAAACCTCTATTACAAATGGTACACCTATGAACCGGCTTTTCTTTACCTAATAACCCTAAACTTTGTTCTGTTTGATAGACCGTCGAACTTGCTATTTGTTGCTTTTTCTGCGATCGACTTCTCGACTTTTTTGTTGAATTTGGCGTTGTTGTCGTCGTGTGAGGATAATTTTGACCCATAAGATCTGGACTTCCCATTCTATCGTCTCCTAAACCATGGAGATTATAGTGATTAATAAAACGTCCATTGACGCTTAAAATTAAATTATCAGTCGTGGAAACTACAGCAGGTGGACTCGACGTGGAACTTTCTATTCCGTAATTTGTAGAATTAGACATCTCTTGCTTTATAGGAGGACCATTCTGTAACCTGTTTTGCAAGAGTGGCATATATCCGTGCGTCAGTAAAGTTTGCAGAGTAGAACTACCCTGCTGATTGGAGTTTTTTGTCGAATATTCCATTTGAGGTTTAGAAAATTCTACACTGTTTTGCGGAGAGTGCTGCATCGAGAACTCCGATAGGCCGTCGTGATTAATTATTATTTTTTGATTGTCGTTACACTCTTCGTCGAACCACGCGTCTAAATCCATCCAACTATCCCTGGACCCCGAAGCGTCTTCTCCTTCGTGTACATTGTTGACTACTTTTGGATCGGCTATCGCGGTTCCTATTAACGTCGACAAATCGATGGATCCAATGTCGTATTCCGAAATTTCCGTTTTAACTTGCGTCGACGATTGATTACACTCGTTATAAAGTTTCGAACCGGACACCGAATCCGGATTAACACAGTCTGCATAATTAACTTTAACGTCCTCGCAACCGAACATTTGTTTATTACCGGATTCCTCTAAAGAGTCCGTACTTAGGTTACATGTTGAACTAGACACTAAACTATTTTGTTCGTTAAAATTGGTATAGTTATTATTATTTTCTTCCGTTAATCGATGGGCTAACGCGTGATAATGGTGACCTTGAATACCGTTTATACTAAGGTGTCCCGTGTAACCGGCAAAAGGAGGCAAAGGTTTGAGTTCGTGCAAATTTGGATTTAATAAATTGTCTAATACGTCCATGGTGGTTTTGGTGGTAATTTCGTTGTCCTGATTTAACGAACCGTCCAGTAACATTTTGTCGGAGCCTAATCCATGCATGGAACTGTCCAAAATTAACTTTTGCGTGTCCATAAAGTCACTCGGTACACTAGAGGAGTTTTGCCAGCATGATGAGGAAAACAGAGACTCGACATCTTCCACGTGACCGCCATTTCCACTAACCGCCATATTGCTTCCACCTGCTATGTTGGGATATTTCATTGTTGACATCTATAAATTGTAAACTTTTGGATTGCACTACCACTCTTTAACACATTCCTATTATTTATTACCGTTAACATTTTTATCTGGATCCTCTGCTACCTTGGTGGAGGAACTGACCGTGGATGCTTCTGAAACAAAATATCTTTTTTGAAATAGCATCGGTTACTTATTTTAGTATTTTTTTAAATTACCAAAAAGTTCAATTTTACTGACATATGGTACTCGAAGGGCATTGTTTGATTTGTACGCTTTTAAATAATTTACTATTATATTGAAAATTACATACGCTGGCCCTGTTGAGAAAAACCTGTATTTATTTCAATTCAACGTCTTTAAAAGAACCATTATATTCAAAAATGATATATATTTTGTGGTAGGGAGTAACCGCAAAAGTGTTGGATGTAAATATATACCAAAATGTATCTTTTAAAAATATTATTGGTATTGCCAGTCGTTGTGGTGAAGCAATAAAGCAATTAATTTAAAAAAATCAAATTTGAAGCATAACGTCTTGGGGAGGGGGGCAGTAGAGCTGTACAAACTGATAAAGAATGGGGACAATAAAACCTTTATATTGTTTTATTTGTATAATTACTATATCATTAAATATAATATAGTGATTATTTATAAATAAAAAAAGAATTGCGACCGTATAAAGCCATGCATATAAAAAGCCGTAGAAGTATAAAAATATTCTCGATGTTTAATTTGGAGAAAGTTAATAAAAAAAACTCGAAGTAAATAGGTTAGAAATGCGTATTTGTTTATAATATTCTTGCTTGAATTATTATCAAACGGATTAATAATACCCAAAAGTTAAGTTAATGTGTGCTAATAAACAAAATTTCTCTTTCAATTTATGCCTTGTGTGACCTACTACACATAGCATCAATTTTAACATCTAAAGTTAGCGATAATTTGCATATCTTTGCATATAATTAATTCGTTGGTACAACAGGTAAGACAAAAAGGGTACTACCGAAGTACAAGGTAATTAATAAATTTATCCAAATGGTTTAAGTTCTATATTATAAAAAAAATAGACAATAAAAAAATATGTTGTTGTAAAGCAGATAGATCTCGGTACCGATAGATCTTGATACCGTTATATACCTGTTTTGTAAAGTGGGGAGAAGCACTGCTAACATACTTCCGTCAGACCACGACATACAGCATGCCCCCCTTTTTTAAATCTTTATTTCATATTGTACTAAAATACGTCACGACGATAAGAAGCGCAAAATTTTCAAACTGTTAATTGAAAGCGAAATTGAGTTGCGCTCAATCTATGCAACTTTCAGTCTAGTTTTCTCAATATTATGTGAATTTGATAATTAATTACGGTTCTGCACTTGAAGTTGGCAAGATTTACTTTCAGGAACATACTTGGACATAACACTATTTTTAATCGGACTGTTGGGGATAATATTGGAAGAGCAATTTGAGATGATAGAAAATGATTATTTTAGAGAAGTAAATATTTACCAACAATGCAAATAGCATTATTTTTAAAATTAAACTCAAACATGTATGTACTTTAAACACTCCTCTGACACAAATTTAAAATTCTAAATTGAGGTACCACACAATTATTTACTGTAACGGTTAATAATAACAAAACTAATGCGATAATTGTTTGCAGGGTCATATGTTTGATGAAAAATATATTTGGGTCAATTCAAATTTTGTTTATCGTTTTGCTATTTGCACACCATCATCGAATTTGCTTCCTAGCACTATACCATTATTGGTGTTTGTTGGGTAATTTAAAAGTGAGATCGAGACAGTTTTCAATTTATACGGGTCTTATATCCCGTTTTGTGTTTTGATAGAATGAGATGATAATATAATCAAATTTATGCAGCCCTTATGATTGATAATCCAGGTAACGGTAGTTAAATGTAGTCCAGATCGAAACTCATTATACACATATATTCGTATACCGTTATAATGTTCTCTTGTGTTGATGATTTGTTAAGTATTGTTTGCAAATGACTTTAAATTTGTTCAATAAACTCTTGAAAATGTTGGTGGCCATCAGCTAAATTTATAATTTAACAGTGCGAAGGTTGTTGAGATTCAGTAAGCATCCGCTATTAATTCAAATGACAATTAATTTTATGCACATTTTTTCCTTTCATAAATTATTTGCAATTGTTTTCAAGTGGATTTGTGTATTAGAATAGTAGAAGAGAAATAAGCAAAGCCAAGTTAGGATTCGAGTGGTAGGTAGATACCCTCGACGCTCTTAATGAGGAAGCTCCCGTAACCTACCATCAATTCATTCATGATTGCGTGTGTCCGCTTAATGATATGGTATTAATAAATTATCAATTTCGAAACATAACAAGATTGTTTGGAATGAATTTTAATTGCCATCAAGTATTTTGTATTGGCGCAATTGAAATTTAGTAAGGAGTAGCAATTCAATGTGGAATCCAAACCACGGCGCAAGTAATTTGCACGTGTTCGAGATTTGGCTATCCATGACCACTAAAATTGGTGTTCAACTTCCTACACACTAAACCATACTATTGAACCCACTGTTGAACTAATAAGGTTTTTATATTTTTTATGGTTATTGAACTGCTAGGGTGTTAGAGCTGGTCTTTCAGTTAGGCTGCATTTCTATGGATTGACCTATTTTCAAAACTGAAAGTTCTTTAACATTTGTTTCTAAAATTTTGAATTCACTTGAATATTAGTTTTAAATTGAAATGAATTCGTGTCTGAAAATACCCAACGTTTCATATTTTATTCGTAAATGCCATAGTAAAATAAAAAGCAATTTTATTAATAAAAAAAATTAAGATTTTTTGAACAGTTTAAAGACAATGCTGTGATTTAATGAATATCATCAGATTAATTTAGAAATATCCAAAGGAAATTGAGAAAATAGTTTTACAAAAAATAATCTCTTTATAACAGGAACTGTTCATATTAACCTTAATTTTTGATTTTGGAAAAAACTGTGACCTGCCTTTCTCGTCTAATTTTCTAAAGCAAATCCCTTGACTTTCCCTCACAAAAAATAAAGATAAAAAGATAAAAAACAACTTAATGAAAAAAAAAATTAAATAGTTTTTCCTGATAAAATTAAAAAAAATGTTAAACTCCTTGACTTTTCCAGACGAGTGGGAAACCTGGTTAATGAAAACTGACATTTCTTCTTCAAATTTTGTTTTCATTAATTAATAAAATTTTGATCCAGCTAAGAATAATCGTTCATGGGCGAGGGAGTGTGATGGGGAAGGAGCACATTTCTCTCAAAACACAATATTAAATTTTAAATGCATAGGCTATTCGCGATTTACATTAAGCGAACGCCACCACGCGGATAAATATTGAGTTAATCAAATACGTATAGATGGTATAGAAAGTTTCGTTTAAAACCAAAGTTTACATTTTTTTGGTGTTCTATTTTGGGAATTATCATTTCATAGCGGTTTTACGATAAAATAATTCAGAATCAAACTCAAAACAACATCAAACGAACGTAACAAAGCCGGTTGGTGACATTTAGTAGCAATTATTATTATTATCATCATTATTTTTTATTTTGCATTTTTCACTATTTCAACTACGAAAAATATGTTTTTTATTGTTACTTTAACTCTTTTAGATTATGGTATTCATGGACGGGTATCTGCCATGATTAATTAATTTAACCCAGACTCCTTGGTAGAATTAAAATACCTACACATAATAAGAGTTTTTTTGTTTATCCTGATGATTTCTATGTTATGATCTATGATTGACGCTATTAAATAGAAACCTTTCACTTTTTTAGAAGATAAATGTCTACCACCTGAGTATTGAACCTTTGGCTATGAAGATTAAAATTATAATTTTTGATATTTTTTGGACAAAAAAATTACTAAATTTAATTTCTAATTTGTAAACAGTTTTTTGTAAATAATTAAAACTAAAATTTACTGTTGAGATATCTATAGTCTTGACAAAATATTTTTCGATTAAATATTTATTAAATATTTTAAAATATATATTAAAAATATTTAAAAAAATATATTAAATATTCATATTTATTATGTTGCTATGGTCATTTATTCCGAAACTTACCTCCGATTGATTAGTTTTTATTGTCAACCTAATGAAATAGAAGATGACGGACAAGTGATCGCTCAGTGCGGCCTTCAGGCCGCAACACTTAGGCAATTCGGTTTCATATATCAATTGAGTTCCATTGTATCTACTCTACAGTATTATAAAAATAACTGAGTGAATCAACTTATTAGTTTATTAGTTGTTGTTTCCAACAATTAAAACTTTTAAAACTGTTTTCGACTGATTCTAATGTATTTAACTGAGAAAATCAAATTCCACAATTGTATAGATTTACGAAGAACTAATCAATGAGCTTATTTTTCATTTTTTTGTGTCAAATGAAGTTTTATGATTAAATTGTTGCCGAGTTTTTTGTGAAAAAATTTCAAACATATTTAAAAAATTTTTTGCTACAGTTTAGAATTTCAAAATCATGACGACAGTGTTTTGTTTTTATTTTGTCAAAATATTATAAAAAATTTACATAACAATTTTTTCATTTTTTATTCATAAAGTCGCATAAAATAACTGATGTTCAAAAAATCCCCGAATCTTATTTTTCAATTTATACGTTGCCTTGAATAAATTAAAATTTTTGGTTTAAATTTTGGTGTGATTTGGCATTATTAAAAAATGTGATTTTATAATACTTGGAATAATCCCGGAATAAAATATATATAAATAGTATCTATATTGGTTTTTAAAGAGCAAGCAAGTATGACTAAAAATTAACAACTTGACAATTTTTTTAAAAAAGCAATTTTTTTTGCGGTAAAAAACCGGAAAAACAATTGCTGTTACAAAAAAGTGAATATCTTGAAGTCTGACAATTGAATAACAGAAAGTAAAATTTTTTTGAAGTTCTTTCAGGATTTATTTAAAAGAACATAAATAGCTGCATATTATTCATAATTGTAAGAATACTCAAATGCTCAGTAAATATTTACTGTCTAATCGTAAGTTTGAATAGTTAGATATTCATTATCTAAATATTTTATTATAAACAAATAAGATGGAAAATCAGTTTTTTAAGATTTCAGTTTGCCATTGTAACAGATAAGTGCGAAAATAGTATCAATCGAAAGGATTCTTTTAATCATCGATATTATTTTCGTTGTAATAGGAAGCAGGAATCTTAAAAAAACTGATGATTTGCTATGTTGCTGGTATTGGAAAATGTTGTTCATTTTATAAATCACAATAGCCTCAATACAACAAACAAGTAAAAAGAAATTTATCAATAACGTGAAACCCTTGAAAATTTGGACTAAAATAACACTGATGTTAAGAGGAAAGTCCATCAAATAGTCGGCGGTGACCACTGTGTAAAATTAGAGATCTGACAATTGAAAAACTATACAAAGCTGGTCAATTATTTTGACGTTTTAGAAAATCATTCATTCAACCTGTTGATTTTGTTTAGCATTTACAAAAAGTCGACTGAACGTGGAAATAATCACGTTTAACAAATATAAATTTAAACGAATGGGGTCGTGCTAATATAATTCCTCGGTTTAATTATTAGCAATTTAACGTTAATTTAACATTATAAATATGATACCATAACAAATTAAAATATTTTACCTACTTCTTTGAGTTTAATTGGCTTTATCGTCAGATCAGATAGATTACACCGTAAATTATATATTTTTCTAAATTTATATAGATATATTAATTTTTTGCGTTTCTGTTCCAAATTATAGGAATCTTTTTGCAATTACTACTTTATCAGTTAAGTAATGTACCCACAGTGTTGTTGAACATATCACGCTATTGAATTATAGTTCTAGCAGGAGAAAGTAGACAGATTTTTCGAGAATCTATTAATCATGGAGGCAATGACTTCTGCAGGTTCAAAGAATTTAAATAAGAACAGGAGATACTTGTTGAATTGCGGGTTTTACCGCATTTTTACCAACCCCACTTTTGCGTAAACGATTTTCCGATAATAATCTATCGAAACGACAAATTGGTTAAGAGGATGTTTGAAAATAAATAAATACAGGAAATACAATTTCATGGAGTTGGAACTTTCCGGAAGAAGATTACGGTTACGTTCGATTAGTTCGTAAAATGTTGTATTTCTTAGAAAATTTAAATAATAAATGAGAATTTAAACCAAAGTTCGCATTAATGAATTTTTGTTGTTTGCCATTGTTTGATACACTAACACGGCTATCTACCGGAAGAGCTGGTGTCTTAGTCCGGAGGATCCGTGGGGCTAAGGGGGACCCGGAGCCACTGAGAGGGGCTAAGTAGTCCACTGACCCACTTTAACTTCAACGCATACTTTACTCGAATACTCGACTCGCGTTATCTTTGTGCCGAAGAAGTTTTAACTCGAGATTGATGAAAATTATTTATCACAGAGATGGACCTTGATGGTACAGACTACTTTGCCATATTTAGGATGGGTAACATTGTTTCGGTTGGCTTTTTTTTTTAATTTCCCACTTAACAGGTTATGCGCACTTGGGAAAAAGCAAAAAAAAAAATCAAAAAATGTAGGTCGATTAGTGATGCAAATTTTCATTGTTTTGTAATGTCGATTTATGTATTAGCGGTTTTATTAGTATAATAAGAAAAAAATATTGCCCGAAGGACCCAAACTAAAATTTATTTGTTAATATCAAATAGTCAAAGTTTATTTCTATTGCGAGTACATTGACATGCCTATATTGAGTTAGTTGCGAAATATTCATAGAATCGTCTAGTAGCTTATGAATGAATGCAATAATTTTGGTATTTACATATGCCTACTTTGTTAATTGGGTTCAGCATGAATCACAAGTCGAGATTTTTATTTAATCGAAAGAGCAACAAATCGAAAGAATGACCGAATCAGGTGCGAATAAAAAAAATTAGTGACGAAATTTTGAGTCAAGCCCAGACAAGAATTTTGCCTTAGTCTGTCGGTCGTCCTTCGTCACTGCCAAGGTGTAAATAAAGCAAGAAAAAGTGTCATTAGTTATGCCAAAAATCTTCGAGTTCTACTTACCAACTCTATCCAATTTTATTGGCGAAGTAGGTCGATGGTGTAGGTAAATCCAATAATTTAGACACTAATTTTCACGTTTCAAAATACTGCGATTATTACCGTCAATTGTCAGCTTTTTTCCTTTTTGCGTCAACACAAAGTTTAAAAAAACAGTTATAATTACGGCCACTTAATATCCCATTATAAATAAAGCACTTTTGATAAATAGTTCACATGTAATCACCGTTTGGGTTTATGAAGGATCATGGTAAAATGCATCACTCGAATTTAGTTTTTAAGTTCACCTTTCAAACTGTTATAAATAATTTATATCGTTCTATAAATTTGTATATGCATTAGATTCAGAACATCAACTTCCGCCAAGTACGTTTTCGTGTCACTGTTAAAACGATTCCTTTTCTCACAATTGTTTATAAATTTGTAGCAACAATTCAAAATTTTTAAAACTGCACTTAAAAAATTTCACTCTTAAAATATTAACGTCAACGGCACCGCATCAATTAAAATTCGAAAAGAGGTTAGCGACGAAACGGCGAAGCACTCTGCGAGGAGGGTAGTTAAAAAATATCAAAATTTTGGAAACACTAACATATACCAATCGCAGATGATGCACTACTGGACACTCAAACCCTACCAGAAACCAGAGACCCCCTGATTCCCCCGCCGAAGAATAACTGTACCTGTTGTAGATACTTACCAGGTTAACCTACATAGGTATGGTGGGGACAAAACAACGTCTGGAGGATGACTACGAATCTTGGTGGGTGTTACAAATTCTTAGAGGACACGGGGATAATTTTATAATAATTAGGCAATTACACCTTAAACAATGAGTCACATTTAAGATAGAACAAAAAATTCCGCCGACTTAAACGAGATAAAATTAACCGGAGATTTCGATGCTCGATCAGGACACGAAATATTTTTTAGCGATGAAATTGAAATTTTTTCAAAAACTTAAATTCGAACCCTTTGCATAATTTGAGTAAAATTGAATTTTAATGACGCTCATTAGTAGTTCGGTTAAACAATAAAAATGCGTCCTTATCTGTGTTTTAATTTTGACAAACACATAATTTGGCAAATGACTTTATGATAAATTCTTGGTTATTATTGAGAATAATAGCAGGATTTACTCCGGCTAATTGCACAGGAGGATTACATATTGACTTTACGGCTTATAATAAACGGAAATCATTTCTAGGGTTTCCTTCTGGTAGGCATCTTAATTTTAAGGTTTAAAAACTTAAAAATTTCTGTAAACATTTTTCGTTCTAATTCAAGTGTAACGTTGACATATTTTTCATTCTTCTTCTATTTTCTAATTTATCTATTTAGTTACCTAGATAACTAATCTGCCATAAAAATAAATCAATTGTAGTTATAGCATATAAATATTTCAAGACAGCCACCACCTTGTGTTTCCAATTTGTAGATTTCCTTATCTCTAAATCAGTTTATAGCCAGTCATGGTAATATTATGAAGCTAGTACACGAAACATTAGAAATTCTTAGGGCAAAATTTTTCAAATTCAAGGAATTTTTAAAGAAATGAAATTTTTAATTACCTACCCGCAAACCTTTTTTTTGGGTTAAAAGTACTTACGTAAGTACATAGTTAAAGTTTCCTGCTTCTTCTGATAGTTCTTTTTGTGTAATACCTACATCTGTTTATTATGATATTTTTCATTTTAACTTATTTTCAATTTAACCGAATATTTTTGGTAATTTAATTTATCAGTCTCAACCATTATTTTTTTATTTCTTAAAATATTAGCTGCCTAAAAATAATATTTGTAAAAGTAAAAATTATTCACAACTTATTTTGTCGCAAATTGAATAAAACCTTTGCCTTAAAGCTTAGGGAAATATCATAAGTTTGGGGGTCGATTTCCTGCTTGAGTTATCTTCTTACCTATCTTAAGCTATAATTAAAGTTTAAAACTTTTATGACGTTATTTGAAGCTGGTTACCATTCGTTGCAATTGCTATGTTCTTTTACTTCTAAAAGTCACTTTTTATATGAGTCGAAAATAGCCTGACGCCACAAACCCCTAACTTAAAGATTATCAGAAGATTATTTTAATAATTATTTACAGATTATAAAATAAATTTTTTACAGAAAAGAAGACTCTGCCAATAATGTTTAATTTTTTATTCAATTTCTAAGCTACATGGAAATCGATGGGATTAACGAGATTTTCTTGGTTTGAAAATCATCAATGTGCCATCTATATTAATAATAATAAATTATTTTCAATCCTCGAATTCCTATACTGCAGTGAGAGCAGTTTATGAATCCCAAAAATTTTCAAATATTCCTCTTCTAATAACTTTTAGTACTAATTTTTAAATAAATTCTTTTGTAAAAAATTCAATAAATTTCAAATAAAAGCAAAATGTTCAAAATATATTTTATTTAATTTTGCCTTTTTTAAAATAAATCTAAATTTAATTTTTAATAAATTTTAACATTAAATGGGAACGTGAAAATCAAATGATAACTTGCCCATCTGCACTAGTATCAAATGTTATATTATATTATTTGCTTTCAATTTTCAAATTTTAATATTATAAATTTTATCATTAAAATAAACTATTATCGAGATTCCAAATCCAAATTATCTTCTCTATTTCATAAACTTCCAATTCAAAAATTAATTATCCAAACTAATTCAATCTCGTTAAAATCACCAATTTTATTCAAAAATTTTATATTCACAAAATATATGTATACGTGACTGACGGGGGATCCTACGCCCGGTACATACTACAGGCCTCCTGACTCCCGGGTTTTATATTAATGCTATCGATAGAAATTTTAAGTATATAGGCAACTTATTGTGATGGAATATATGGCAAACGAAGAGGGGTAAAGTTTTTTATTATACATTAAAAAAACTATTCTACAGCTTTTATGAGTCCCTACACATACAACAGACCTATCAAGCCCAATTGTATATAATGTATCTATTTTACGGGTTTACGAATCCCACCATTGATGCCACTTTTCATAATGGCTTTACCGGTGTTAAGTTACATATGATTACTCACATCGCGTCTGATTATTATTTATATAAGTTGCTGTTGAATACACTTGCCATAAGTTGTAAAAACGATCAGCGCTATTTTAATTTAAGTTAGATAGTGGAAAAAGATTCCAAATAACATTTATAATTTTTATTAATTATTTATTTAAGTACATATAAAATGTCGTTGGTACCTACTTCAAAATAACCTAATTACCTACTTGTTAAACTGAGATGTACCTACTAGTAAAATTTTAACATTAAGATTCTTTGGTTATAAAAAATCAGAAACATTATGTTTTTACGAATTTATTTGCGAATTTGAAATTTTTATTTGTAAATACATTATTAACCATGGTTTTGTCAAGTAAATAAATTTCTTTTGATATGTTTGCATAAAGTTTTAAGATTGTGGAAAACTAGCGATTTTTAAATATTATGAAAACTATTGATCCTAAAATATTAGTCCTACAATGGCCCTACTTTTTGCACACTTTCCATGGTTAGAAATTTTGATCCACCAATGTTACCAAACAAATTCTTTGCCACCTACGGCGCTTATAAAACATAATTTTTATGGGTCGGCACGGCGGTCGGCAGTATTTTGTAGTCCATAAAATTTAGTTAACAAATCCAGCAAATTTTATGCGGGAACAAAATTTATTATATTTGATATTTCGTGTAGTTCTCGAGATTTTTAGGTAGATTGTTTCCAAATGTACACCTGTACAATAAGGTGACAATTTTTATGAAATGTAAAATCAGTAGGTAGTACATGGAAAAATGAAGAGCCTTTTTTGCTTTTTGTTTAAGGTTTTTACCTTTCTTTCGATACATCAATAGAACAATAGTCACATCAGTAAATTTTTGTGACCTGGTTAACTGTCTTGACTAACCAGGACAAAGTTTCCAAAACCAGTACTGTCCTGGTAAAATCAGTACGAATGGTCACCCTAATATTATGTATTTAATTTAGAAATTTTTTGTAAAAAATTATTTTTTTGAATTCGGGTTCTCGGCAATTCATCATACTGCCAACGGTCGAAAATATCAAAATTTAAAATAGGGGTGGACGCTTGCAATTATTGTAAGACGCTAGGCAACAATTTAATTCAAGGTCAAATCAAGTTAAGGTTTTCGGCAATAAATCAAACTGCCAACGGTCTACTTAATCATATCTTAAAATAAGAGGGGGGAACTGTGAATTTTGCAAAACGCTAGCTAACACTTTAATTCAAGGTCAAATCGAGTTCGGATTTGCGGCAGTAGATCAAACTGCCAACGGTGTAAATAATCAAAATTTTAAATAGGGGTGGACGCTTGCAATTTTTGCAGGACGCTAGGCAACAATTTAATTCAAGGTCGAATCAGGTTCGGGTTTTTGGGCAATAAATCAAACTGCCAACGGTCTAATTAATCATATGAAAAAACGGGCGGGGCGGCCTGTAAATTTTGCACAACGCTAGCTAACCCTTTAATTCAAGGTCAAACCGAATTCGGGTTTTGGGCAATAGATCAAAATGATATCAGTCTAAATAATCATATTATAAAACAGGGGAGGGGGCCTGTGAATTTTGAAAAACGCTAGCTAACACTTTAATTCAAGGTCAACTCAAGTTAGGAATTTTGGCAATAGATCGAACTGCCAACGGTCTAAATAATTAAAATTTAAAATAGGGGTGGACGCTTGCAATTTTTGCGGAACGCTAGATAACAATTTAATTCAAGGTCTAATCAAGTTTGGGTTTTCGGAAATAATTCAAACTGCCAATGGTCTAATTAATCATATGATAAAACGGGGGGGGGGACCTGTGAATTTTGCAAAACGCAAACTAACACTTTAAATCAAGGTCGAATCGAGTTTGGGTTTTCGGCAATAAATCAAACGGCCAACGGTCTAAATAATCAAAATTTGAGATAGGGGTGGACGCTTGCAATTTTTGCGGGACGCTAGATAACAATTTAATTCAAGGTCGAATCAAGTTCGGGTTTTTGGTAATAAATCAAACCGCCAACGGTCTAATTAATCATATGATAAAACGGGGGAGGGACCTGTGAATTTTGCAAAACGCTAGCTAATACTTTAATTCAAGGTCAAATCAAGTTAGGAATTTTGGCATTAGATTGAACTGCCAACGGTGTAAATAATCAAAATTTAAAATAGGGGTGGACATCAATAGAACAATAATCACATCAGTAAATTTTTGTGTCTTGTTTAACCGTCTTGACTAACCAGACCAAAGGTTCCAAAACCAGTACTGTCCTGGTAAAATCAATACGAATGGTCACCTTACCTGTATCGAACATTAATAAAGAAATTTTCTTAAAACATTATTTACTAGTTTATTATATCAACATGTTGATACCAACTTACGTGTTTTTTAAAACAAATTATGATCTAAATCTAATTTAGAATTACTACTCGGATCGAATTAAAGTGGTTTAACCATACGCATGCTGCTCAGAGTTATCTAACATTGGGGGCGTCTATTAATTACGTGAAGCGATTTTTCAACCCCCCCACCTTGGTGAGATGTCGTTAGATTTGGCTCGACCCCCTCTCACCCCTTCTAATATCACGTGTTTGTTTTACTTAATTTCATCCAATTCTCTCACAATTTAATATATTGAGTGAGTTTTGCCCCCCCCCTAAACGCTTCACGTAATTAATGTAAGTCCCCATTTCAAACAATTACCTATACAAAACTTTATAAATAATAAACTAAAAATTATGATTATAGAACCAGTGCAGTGTCGGTTTTAGGATGATAGGGGCGAATTGAATAAGAAATCACAAATTTTGAAATATTTATATCAATACTTTTTAGGATTTTTTCAAATAATGTTAATGTAAAATTCAATAATCTAATGGTATAATCTTTTAGGTTAATAATAAAATGTTACTAATAATTAAAATAAGTTCTAAAATTTATTAATTAATGAAATGTATTTTTCTGAAAACTTACTTTTGGAGTTACTAAAAAGTTATTTACGAAATTAAAATTATGGGGTTTCATCCGCAACTTGCTGGGAGGTGGACAAAATGTTAAATTTTGAACAAAATTAGATTACAAATATGAATATTGAAGCTCAAACGAAGCTCTATAGATTGACACCAAAATTATACAAAAATTATGAAAAGTACAAAAAATAGAAAAACATGTCTGTACAGCACTCTTCTCCACCCCAAATATTACGAGGATAACTCCGCGACGTTTGAGGTTTAAACCACGGGAATGGAAGCTCATTGAAACTCGAATGTTGGACACCAATTTTAATAAAAAAATTCATTTGGGGGTTGGACCAGCAACATGTATCTCTAGAATGTTACACAAACATTCGATTTGAGGGGACCAGCGACAAAATATAATATTGAGACTGATTTATTACGAGTATAATTTGTGTTTCGGCATTCGGCATTTTTTATTAACCCCTTAAGTATGCTGACAAATTATTTTGATAGAATATGGCAGTTTTTAAAACAACTGTATTTTCCCTATTCTTTAATCTACAACTTTCGAATTTTTCGTTATGTCAGTCGTTTTCACGTTGCAAATATGCGTATTTCGTCCTAATTTGAAAAATTCAGTAATGGAAAAATTCGAAAGTCTTAAATTACAGAAAATGCAAGCGCTTTAAAAACTGTAGGTACTTAAGGTTTAAGAATTTGAACAACTTTTATACGAGTAGTCACTATTGTTATTAATTATTATGTTACTTAATAATAATCATTAACAAAATTTATTTTTCAAATAATTTTCCAGTTTATTATGAAATCAAAGGACGGTACTTTTCACCAACTTAAGTGTTTTTGAATCATCTGTTGATCTAAATTGAATTTTTGACTACATACTAGTACCTTTGATACACTTGAGTTAATTTCGATGGCGTTCTTTAAAATACTCCCATTTAAAAAATTGTAATATTTCTTTATTTTAAACATATTCAAATTAGCAATCAATTTGATTTTAAATGTTTTTGGTAAACGAAGTTATTAACATTTTTGGAACGTTGTGGATTAATACAATTATAATAATTACTCTATTATTTATAACAAAGTAAAAAAATATGATTATAACATTTGTAAAAAAACGATAATTGTTACAAAAATACAACGTTTGCTAATTATTCATTATTTGCTTACATGCTAGTTTTATTAAATAACCAACCTACGGACCAACCGTTATTTTATTTCTTTTCAGTCATATGAAATATAAAATTATAATGATTTTAAAGTATGATTTATATCGACACGTTAAGAAATACTTCTCCCTCACCTCTGTTTGCGAACGTATTTTGTGAATGGCCCCTAATTTAAAGTTAATTTTTTTAAGTACCTATCTGCTAAAATTAATTTTTACAATCAAAAATTTTTGAAGTAAATTGTTTAATCTAAATATGCGTTTGAGACTTTCTTTATACGAATTCTAAAAAAGTAAACTAATCTTTTATAAGAACAGAAGTTAAAAGTTAAATAATCTAATATGAGCGTAGCAAATAATATTATACCCGTCAGACGTTAAAGCTATTATTAGAATTTATTTACATTTGTTTCAAGATATCAATGTATACGTTGTTGCCAAGTTTAGGGCTTCAGGTAGTATGTAGTACAAGTTGGTCGTGGTAATATCGGTTATCCATATACAGTACATACAGCTCGTATATACAGGCAAACCGACGCGCCCTCTGCACAAAATTTCTACTAACTAAACGTGTATGTTGTGAGATATATGTCAGAATTACGAAGCCCTAGCAAAAATCGACGGATAAGGTCCTCTGTTAATATCTAACATAACTAACTCTATATACACGGAGATTTTTATCATGCCCGAAACCGGGCTTCGTATTGATGGTGCGGGCTTCGCATTAACCGTTGTATATGGCATTTTGGGCTTCGTAATGATGCTTAATATGTATATTCAAATATACTCAAATACATATAGTATAGTATTCTCAAAATGTAAAAATTCAATCAAAGACTGCTAACACAAAAATTCGTCCAAACTCTCACTTGACCATTTTCACGAAAAAATTTGTGCCAAAACCAAAATTTACAATATTGCAAATATGGATAAATTTAGGAAGTAATCAATTTTACAGTTTCGCTTTTTGCACTAAAGCACCCGACAATCTACATTCTGTTGGTTGTACCAAGGTGCGGAGCAGGTCACAGTTGTCGTCTTAGAGTGTAACAGTGCAACTATAACATAAATTTATTATTTATTATAAATAAATTTCGATAAATGAAAAAAAAATTCCTGCTATTCTGTCTTTCGACTTCGGTTGCTTTCAGGGTTGTTTTCACCAATGGCATGGGATCAGAAGTCCCATCTTTACAGATTCGTGCCTTTGGAGTCCGGGCCCCTTTAGGAATTTTTATACCAAGCATGTGGGTTCCGAAATTCCGTCTTGATAGTTCTATGACTTTGAAAAACAGCCAATCGAAGAATCGAATTTAGATTATAGCTTTTTTTACTTTATTTTTTTTAGAGATTCTGAAAATTTTATGTTTTTATTTCTAATTAGGGGTCGTCCATAAATTACGTTACACGATTTTTAAAGTTTTTAGACCTCTCCCTCCCCCTATGTCACATTTAGTCTCATTTTCATTGATCCCGCCCCCAGTGACGTCACACTTCTATCCTATAAAATTTAAGAATTCGTAGAAAATTTTTTTTAACAACTAACTTAAATTAAATCAATTTTGCAGGTCTTAAAATAACAATTTATTTTTATTTATATTTAATTTTTTTTGCATGAAAAAACGCACGCAAGCGCTACTTTTATTGCTACAACCGATCCATGGATAGAAAAAATATATTTTTAAACATTTGACTTTGTGACATCAGGCATCACAACATTTAAAACTCCCCCGGACCCCCTGTCACAAATCTGAGATGCCCCCCTACCCCCTAACGTGTGACGTAATTTATGGATGGCCCCTTAATGTCCTCGACTTTCATAATTTTATTGGAAAATTTTTAAATTCGTATGGGCTCGTTATTCTCTAAAGATTTTTTATGATATGAAATATGAATCGACTCCTTAATTTTCATTTTCTTGTCTATTCTCTCCCGGTCGTTTAATACACTTTTACTCTCTCTCTCTCCATCAGTCACTTTAAGGAATCGGGCGTTTCTTAAATCCCTCGCGTGGTCTAATGCGGATACATAGTTTTCTGTCTGTCTCACCAACGTATTGCTGTGTATCTGAACAAGAGATTCTCAATTTTTTATTTTTTAATCCAATTTAAATTAAAATTTTAAATATATAAGCAAATTTTTCAATAATCCAAAAGAATAATAAATTTTAGATGTTATGCACTTGAACCATCATTTGTTTTCTATATCTAATTTTTAAATTAATTTTAACAATCCGTAATAATAATCCAAGAATAATATTTTAGATAACATTTTCCAATTTGACGATAACCAGAAATGTGCTCTGCTATCGAACCAGGGCCACGCTATCCATACAAACTTTACAATACCTTTAAATTTTGAAGTTTTACTTATATTTTTCAAATCAACCAATTATATTCAATAACTATTTTTTTTATCATCCAATTTTCCAATTTTAATCGTTTATTAACCGATCCATTTTTTTTTATTCAAAATCTATCTAAACTTTATCAAAAATAATTCCAAATAATGTCCAACCGTCGAACAATTTCCAATTCAAATTTTAAGTAATTAAATAAAATCACTTACGTACAACTCAACTAACTTGATTCTCAAATCAAAATTAATAATCCCACATCTGAGACGCAAAATTTACTCTTTTTATGGGAACTCACGCAAAAGCGTTCGCTTACTTCGACGGATCTGGCTAGAAGGCTCAAAGTATCGCTCCATTTTGTGCCAACTTAAAAATTATCGGCGCGAAATGACGCACAAATTCAAAATTTTACAATATTTTACAATATTAAAATTTATAAAAGAGGTACACGACGGTATACCGTATTTCAATTCATACACAATAGTTTATAGACAAAACCACTATGGTGGTCCCCACAAACCGAATTTTAGGTTTTTGAGAAATACTTCGAGTTTTCGTTCAGACAACTTAACTCTAATGTAATCTCTGGGATTAGATCTCAAAATAGCAATTAATTGCTCCGTAAGTCCTCGTACATGAGTGATGGTTAAAATCTATGTACTTTCAGAACTCGTCGATACACTTTTCATATTATTATTATTGTTGTTATCGTTATCTTTCTTCTGGAGTCGGTATCGTATGAAAAAGAGAATTGACAAGGTTTACGAAATTTATTGCAGAAAATGTGGGAAATTTTGTGGATATTCTTGAATTTGAGACAGTAAGAAGATTTCACGAGAACATTCGTAAAAATAGACGATAGATCTAATAAGATCAAAACGTCATCTTTCTGAAGGGAATAATTCGATAGTATATCCATAAGTTGAAACGAATTTTTGACATTATAACAATTGTCTTTAAGGGACGTCCATAAATTACGCAAGGTGTTTTTCTTAAAATGTAGATCCCCCCTCCCCCTTGGTGAGATTTGGTGAGATGTAACGGGACCCCTCCCCCCCTCTCTATCTTCTCACGTGAGATTTTTTCATAGGTAAACTAAAAAAAATTAACCAAAAAAACATTAAAGTACAAAATGTTATCTGTTATAATAATGTTATTCTCTGAATTAAAAGGTTGACGTGAAATTTTTATTGACCCCCCCACCCCTTAAATGAGATTTGGTGAAATTTTGCCGGACCCTTCCCCCCCATTTTGACCTCACGTAATTAATGGACGTCCCCTTATGAAAAATTTTTAAATACCGAACTAAGAAATCAGATTGAACCCGAACTAAGGGGTCGACCATCTTGATGAATCTTGGGAAACTCATAAGCTCTAAGAGGAATACCGGTTTCTCTTTTCCAGTATCAGGACTGATACTACCCCATGCAGTCAACTTTAACTAAATCCGAAAAGATTTTGTTGGCACCACTTTTTTGTAAAGCTACCCAGGGGCATTTTTTGATCTATGTCTGTGTTGGGGGGGGGGGGTAATTAAATATTTAATTATACAAATTTAGGTGAATTTTTCAAACTTAAAGAAATGTAATGCATTTAACTAATTTTTGTTGGTTTTTGAAGCCGAAGGGGGGGGGGGAAGTAGTTACTTCAAATTACCCCTTTTGTATCCGCTCTTGAATTGATTTTTTTATAAATTATTTTAAATTGCGTTTGTTGCTTAGCTATCTGGGTTGCTTTAAATTTATAAATTTGTTATTATTATTATATTACCTATTTTTTATTAAATTAAAGATAAACAAATAAATAATAGTTTTACAAATTAAGGAAGTTTTTGTAATTGCTTATTAAATTTTTAGCCAGAAAAGCCTTTCTAGAAATTTTTGCTACCGGATCCATAAATCTTAGCTACACTTCTAATCGGTCCATTAATTTGTTGTCGATGCTGTCGATGGGCGTCAACACTTTTTCACTCTATTGCTCGTGTCCTTTATCTATTAGTTATCTACTTGCCAATTCCATTTTACAAAGCTAGTCTCCTATCTGCATTCCGTACATATACATACCTTTATATCCAGGTGTTTGCATTTGAGTGTTTCAATATTATTCCAATTTATATTCTTATGTGGTGGTCTCATTTTCTAATATTGCGCGAATTACTGATTAGGGTTTCCATCACAAGATTTATTCAAACAGATGTAATTGAAAGCTGACTGATGATAATGACATTGCATTATTATAATTTACAGTTCATATGCTTAGATGTAAACCTATAAATCATACACAAACAAAAATTTGTGCCTCACGGTGATGATACTACTGTAAAAACCATAGCTTGGGAATCAGGATCCTGTTGAGTTGATGCATTTTTACAGATCCACAGCTGTAACTTGACATGTAATAAGAATTTATTTTTATTTTATTTTTATTAATTGTTCTGTTCTATTATAAGATTTAAACACAAAAGGTAATATAATTTAAATACTATATTTAAACGCAAAATGGAGTACAAATATCTCACAATAATTGTAAACTCGTGCATCTACTTATTGTTTTTAAAATTTTATTCCAAAATTTCAATTATATTTAAAAATTTTGGTTTAGAAACAAAGACCACTTTTAAAGTTATTAAAAACTAATAACTTGCGCATAAAGCAACTATTATGCGATTTATGCACAAAAACAATTAAGTATTATGGGATTCGTGTTTTTCCTTCACACTTTCATTGTCTCATAATAAAATTCAGTATTATCTTGAAGCGGATTCTCTGTGCTGACCAAAAATGTAGCACAAACCCCCCTCATAGTGGTTCTTACTTGTACCATTCGGTAACACGTCATGGTAGCTGGTTCTTACGAGTTGAGCAAATTGTTTTTAGTACACGCATCTTAAAATAGTTTTGTAAGATTGTAAAATTAATAAATTATATTACAGCTTAATTAATTATTGCTTTTTTATCCGGGCATGTCCGTAATATTACTCCTTTGGAAAAACTCGTTTCAGAAGAGGAAATTGAAAAAAAAAACTATTAGGCAGTTAAAATCCGTTTTAAAGTAGAGTAGAACAAATTTATGTTTATCTTTAAAGTTTTCCTTAAAAATTTCCTTAAACTGATCAGGTTTCTCAAAAATTTATTGCAGCGAGTTAATGTATCGTAGGAAAACTACGATCACATTTAATATGATAATTTGAAAAGTGAAAATAGATTCTTTATACACCAGAAAATCTATATACTTATTCTCTTGTTTTACAATGCACGTTGCTATTGTAAAATCAAAGCATGAATTTAATCAGAAAACTTCTTTGTTGCTTGTTTAGCCAATCGTGCATTGCATGTTTAAATTAGCCCAAAAGTGATTTTCAGAATTTTTATGTTTTAAACGTTCGACAGAAATAAGTTTAAAGCATTGAAATAGTTTTTAAAATAGGATGATGGAAATTAATTAGAATACTACAGTTATTTCTCTCATAAAAAGAAAATAATTCGTGGAAGTCTTCAAGTTATGTTAGTTTCATAGCAATTTACATCACTTTCGCTGTCGTATGATGGGTATGCAGCAGGTTGATATGTGTTATGTGTAGTAATTTCACTAAATTAGTTCAAGTATAGCTTACACGGAATATCTAGGAAATAAAAAATGATTGGGTTACTTTGTAAGATTTTAATTTAAACTTTGGAGATCCCAATTTTATAATTTTTATAATAATTATTATTGTACAAGTTTATGTTAAAACATTTGTAATGATTTTATTTGTATTTACACCATTATATATTTTTGCAACCGGTTTCGCTTTATAGCATCATCAGGTTTATAAGTTATAATCTATAATAATTAAAATTTATACAAGAATTGTATAAATCTATTTCATCGTTTGCGATTTTTTTGAAAAAGGCTCAGTTGAGTTATTCTCGAGTTCTCATGGGTTAAGATTATGAAATTTTATTTGGGGGGAGGTAACGGGGTAACTACTCCTCTGTGACCAAGAAAAAACCAACAAAATCAAGAAAATATTAAAAATAACAAAATTTTGTTAAAATTTGAAAAGTATAGTACTTACCTCAAGTTTTATCAAAATATATTTATTTATTTCCCCAGCCTCATTTACCCCCTCCATTTCCCGCCCTTGATTGAATTTTTTTTTTTTTATTATATGGAATGGCGCAATGTTCGAACTGGTGTTTCTCATTTATATTACAATAAAGTAATAATCTTTAACTATTAAATAAATATAAATCATAATATTATTTAAATATTAATAATAATTATTGAAAATTTAAAAATATAAATAAAGGGAACTCCCGAGCGCAACAAATTTTTGATATTTTTGAGAATTACTTTTGATTGGTGAATAATTTTAAATAAAATCCGATTTATCAATCAGAATGTACCCTCAAAAAAATTAGAAATAGTAATTATATCCTGATATAATTTACTAAAAATTTGTTGACGGAAACTAAAGTTAAAATATAACTTTCAAAATTGCAAATTAGACGTTAATTTCAGAAATTATAAATAATGTAATATTTGTGATGTTTATATGAAAAACATTTTCCTGTAAAATGTCACCCGTTAAGAGATTCGAATCTTGAATTCTTCGAGTATATTATGAAGTTCCATGTACATAGACCATTGAGACACCGAGGTCGAACTAGAATGAATGTTATAATTTGTCATATCGGTTGAGCTTTTAACTTAAGTTAAGACCGCTACACTTACATTATTTAGAATTTAGAATTTAGAAACTTTGTTGGTATTTCTTATAGTACTACTAGAGTGCTTAGGTTGTGCAGCCTGCAGGCCGCACCCACCAGTCACTCTTCTGTAAGTTTCCAATTTTATCGATTAGTAACTTAAAATGAGCTAATTGGAGGTAGATTATTATATAACATAATACATTGAAATCACTAGCGTACCTAAGGAAGGGGGGCAAATTTTTAAGACCTTAATTTATTTCTTTAAAAATAATAAGTATTTAAAAAAAAATACAAAAAAAATTTTTGTATAAGAAAAATAAATATAATATAAACAAACGTTACGCGTAAATTTTGTTTGTACAAAATAAATTGTTTTATTTATTTATTTTATTCGGTAATATTTATAATCGGTGGGACCGGGGGGCGACAAATTTGAAAATCGCCCCGGGGGCTAGTGATTTGAAATTATCGTAATAATAATATCTTTTATTTAAAAAGTTACAAAAATTCAGATTTTTTTAGGTCACACCACCGCAACTGCAGAAAGACATTCGACTGATGTATCATGAAAGTTGAACAAATCAAAGAATCACAATCTAGCCAAGTGATGGCAAACCTTTTGAATTAATTACCGCACCAGGTGACATTATGCCCAATGACAAATGAATAAAGAAAAGCTCATAATATTGAAATATTATATTTTTCCTGGTTTTAAAATTTTCGAAATGACTTTTCCAGAATAAATGCAAATATTAAAATAGTATTGCCTGCTTAATCTTAAAAATCCAATAAACTCAAATACTTTAAATGGTAATTGAGAGAGCTATTTTTTCAAAACTTTATTTTCCATCTATTTTCCTGTTTCCAATATTCAAACTAATTTAAATTTTATAAATTTTAATATAAATTGAAAAGTTAATTCAACAGATAACCATACCTATGTGTTGTCGTATCAATTTTAATTTTACCATATTTCAATTAAAAGCTTTATCTTTCCAATTCCAATGTCAAAATTTAATAATTCTTAATTATCCAAATAATCACTCTCCTAAAATAATCTAATTTTGTCTAAAATTTAAGGCAGTTTTCAAATCCAAATAATTGAAAATCACTTACCTAAATAAATCCCAAAGTTAATTCTCAAAATACGAAACTTACAATAAAATCTGAATCAAAATTTGATCTCGATCGCTTACGGTCTTTGCCACAAAAGACTTGGTTTCTCCACCTAGCTGTTGCAACCTCAACTAGTTGGCGGGAAAACCAGAGAATTCAAAATTTACATTTTTTATTAAATTTAAAATTTACAAAAAATAGATTCAAATTAAGGATTTATTATGAAATATTTTTAATTAAATCACGCAAGTGCAGGGATACAATAGAAAATCACTTGCAAATATTTATTTTATACCACCACTGTGGTAGTTTTCGTATTAGTCGTATTTTTTAAAATTTTCACAAAAACAAAACCAAAGTAAAATATACTTACTAAAAGTTCCTTGAAAATATTTTTTCATTCTTCTAGATTTTCTGATATGATAGGTGGTTATATGCACGTATAATACCTTAATCAATATCATATGTAGCAAATTATTTTGATCCTTGATTGACAGATAAAAGTAACCTCAGGAAATCATCATTTTTAAATATGTACCACATCGAAATTAATCGATATGTCTTAACATATATAAGGAGGTGCTTCGCTTTTGAATTACCCTATTGAAGTTAATCAATCATTTTGAATTTTCTTCAATAATGCTCATCAAGTTTAAAAGTATCGTTTTCTATTTTAAACTTGTCATTTTAATTGACCTTAATCAGCATCTGTTAGCACTTTAGAAAGTGTTCAACTATTATAAATAAATGAAATATTTTTAGTGCAAGTTAAATAAATTATAAATTATTGTTAGGTGCAAAACTCCAGTAGTACCTAATAGTATAGTTTAAATGGTTTATGTGCGCTTTTCAAATCGAACAATTGAGCATGGAAATCTCGAGGTATTCATAGAAGTATAGAAGCAATTTTAAAAGAGAGTTCCATCTTAAAAATCCTTATAAATATTCTTTAATGCTTTCTTTTGGGGGAGAAAATAGCATTTCGGCGCGACGGCGCTCCGAGATCTTAAGCTAACATGGAATTCGCCCCAAATGTAATAAAATTTAATTATTATAATAATGAACCCCTGAAAGTTCACAGCCTACATAATATTATTTGGAAACGTTATTATACCAGCCAAGCCTTATCACGTTATATTGTTGTTTATCATACTTTGCAGTTTACTCTTTCCTTTATCATTGACCAATTCAAATAAACTAAATTAAGGTGATAGTAAATTATTGACTTTGTACTGTGAAGAAAAATCAAACAATTTTTATCTGTTATAATAGAAATAATCAAAGATTTGGACAAGTTTATTCGCTAAAATATCATTAAACAGTTATGAACTGCGCAATAATAGAAGAAACTGTAAGTATTTGGTAAGTAGAACACTTTTCATTGCTTTTGAAGCTTTTTATATCAAGTGCTGGTAATAGGTAATTGATTGGATTTACATGAGTAGCGTTCTATTTTTCATTATTTTTATTTTCAATTCAAAAAACAAATTACTTTTCTTCAGTAGTGTTTAATAAAAATTAATTGAAATTAGACAATGCATTTAGTAAATACAACAATTTGAAAAACGTTGTTTGCGAAGGGGGGGGGGCAATCAATAGTATTCGTTAATAAGTTATTTTTTTACAATCTAACGTTTTAGTTGAATAATATAATTAAGTATAATAAAATTAATACTAGAAGATATAACGTTAGCGGAACGAAATTTTGGAAAGTGCTTCAGGCAAGGTACTTACATGGAATGTTATCTAAAATAATCTTTATACTATTTGCAATCGTTATTAACACTAAATAAGAATTATGTTGCTAATGACTTTACAATTAAGTAAGCCGCAGTTAATCATGTCGAACGTTTTCTTCTTCTTTGTTTGATGGAATAAATTTAATGGTCTTAACAAAAGTGTGACAATTACTCTATAAATATTAATCGGTGGGTGTATTAAGTATTAGTATTTCGAGAACGAAATTTGAACGTTACCGTATGAATAAAATACTTGAAAGCCAAAGCGTAGATGAGGATGTAGGTGGCTATAATTTTGCATTTAAAGCTTTAAGGGTTAACGATTTCAAACAATGCCTTGTCATTATTAAAATTGTCATTAAATATATTATGTTAGGTAATAATTAAATTTAGTATTAAAGTAACTAAATAAGTTTCCGATTTCGAAAGGCCTCAACAATCGATGCGTTGGTATTATTTCATGCTTTGTATGGACGTACGTATTCACCGAGTGTAGCAGCGTGTGGTAATCTAGGAAGTCCCGCGGCCTTGCAAGGACTCGGACTTCGTTCTTTCGCCTTTTTTATAACATTATTATGTTAATTGAGAGATTAATTAGCTACCGATATTATTTTTGTAATTCATTATAATTTTATATTGTATATTGTAAAATTTTTGTGTAACACCGATTTTTTCTTCGTTCATCAGCATCAAATTCAATTAACCTCAACAGATTATTTTGATTTGAATTAGCTTTTGTTATTTGTAAATTAATATCCTTATTAAAATTTGCCATAAAACATTTTTTATGAACATTTATTACAAAAGTTTCCACTCCAAATATTTACTAAACAAAAAAATATTAACTTGAATGAGACACCTACTTAAATTTAAAATATTAATGATAATGAAGTTAAATTAAAATAAAATAGTATATTATTTTATTAGGATACAAAGATTAACATTTGCGTGGTGAGTGGAACGAGCCGAGCGAATGGAAAACTTTCGTGGCAGGAAAAGTTACCTTTCCATCCGAATAAAGCATGTTAGTTTTTCTCCAAACGAACAAAATTCAAAAATAAATTTCAAAATTAGCAATAACTCGGGAACGGCGCTAGATATCAAAAAACTGAGCCAAATATTCTCTCCTTTCACTTGATACACACCCCCGTAAATTATCGGTAGGAAGGGATATGCAAAAATTCAGATCGATCGCGTGCAAAAAATTCGAAAGGTAGATGATTTTAATCGGTCAACCAGTTTTAATTTAATCAAATTGTAATAAAAGTAAACAAAAGTTAGGTGACATTTTGATTTAATCTGTCAACTGTCAACTTCAATTGTGACATTTATTAAAATTTTTAGGTTAAACGATCAAAATTTCATTTATTTGGTTAAAAATAAAATTTTAAGTTGGTATATTTAAGGATTTAAATGTCAAAGTCAAGTTTACATCTAATTATTTTTAAATTACGCTCTAAAATTTTATATTTGAAATGGTAAATAAACTTAAAATAATTTGTAGGAAAGATAGATACCAAAATTACTCAATTTTATTAAAATAATTTTTTTTTCTAATCATGTTTCAAAAAGATTTACTTTGTGATATTCAAAAGTGTGCGGAAAAGTACTACTTTTCCGCACAGTTTTAAAAATGTGTGGAAAAGTACTACTTTCCCTCACACTTTTAAAAGTATGCTTTTGAATATAACAAAGTAAAAATAATCAACCATTGGTTGGTACCAACTGTCAAATTTAAATTTTAAGCATCTATTTTCACAAAGTATAGTTTTGTAAATTGAGTAAATATTTAGTAAATTCATTTTAATTTAGGTATAAAAAATATGTTATTGGTTCTTTTGAAACATAATTGGAAAAAATATTGTTCGATACTCGTGGAAAACTAATCTTTTTCCATTCTCGGTATATCCATACTTAGTATTATGTTGTAAAAATTTGTAATTGATTATTGTTCTTAAATATTAGCAGCATTGAAATTACTCTTTTCGGTTTTCGGCTTCGGTTTACGATCTCGGCCGAAGGCCTCGATCGTAAAACTTCGCCTTGAATGGAAAAATGTTAGTTTTCCTACCTTATATCGAAAATATCAATTACCTGCCTCCGACAGTTTTACTTTCGAACTCTACGCCATCTGGTTTTATGTATGTTGCTAAAGAAAAGTTTGACTTTCGTGTTTAAATTCGATAATGAAACAGCTGACTTTCGTGACGTTTGGAGAAAAAAAATTTTTAATTTGCGTCTGTTAAATATTTTAGAAATAAAGTTATTTGAAAAGCTCCCTCCATTAACATATTTTCAGAATATCGAGAAAAAAAAAAGAAAATTAAATTATTATTCTAAAAAGTAGTTCAAAAGCTATCAAGATTTTAGATAAATATACAGTAAAAAACAAAAATATTGGTGTAAAAATGAATGGATTACGGAATCAGATGTTATTGGTATGACTTACTAAATCTTGATAGCTTTTGTACACTTTTTGGAATAATAATTTAATTTTCTCAGAAACTAAAAACATTGCTTTTTTGAAGTTTGGTATACTTATTTATAAGACTTTCATAAATATTTTGACAAATTTTGGTAATGCTGACATCTCTGATTGTTAAAATAATGAACTTTAAAATAATGTGAACGCAATGTAACTTTGACATTTTTTATCTTGATAACTAAGAACAAGATTAAGTTCAAACTTTGCCAGAATTTTTATTATTACGCAAATAATGTACTGTAAGAATTTCAACTTCTCATTAACTTCAATTTTCTGCTTAACAACCTTAAAATGAACCAATCACAATGCATAATGACAGACAGAAAGATATTATGACTTTTTATATAAAAAATCTTTGTTTTTATAAAATTTTACAAAATTTTAAAAAAATTAACAATTAAATTAATTAAAATTAAATTAAATTAATTAAAAAAAACAAACCATTTTTATTCGCGATTTATCTTACCGCTAGTGGCGCTCATGTCAACAACATGGTGGCTCTATCATGTACAACTGATATTGTTTTGAGTTCGATTCTGAATTATTTTTAAAATAGAACACCAAACAAAAAAAACAGAACTTTCTATACCAACTATACCACTATACATATTAGATTAACTTAATATTTTTCTGCGTGGTGGCGTTCGCTTTTTGTAAATCGCGAATATTCTAAATATTTTCTATCACACAATGTTTAATTGAAAAATTATTAACCAAAGATTTTAAATAGTAGTATACTACTATAATTATTAATTACGAGTAGTACTTAATATATTTTGGAGGCTGTTCACAAATTACGTAACGGCTTTAGGGGGGAGAGGGGGATTGACAATTTGTTACGCTGGGGGGCGGGGAGTTTTTCAAAATGTTACGTAACCAAAACATTTCTTTTTTATCAAAAAATTAGATATTTTTTTCTAGATATTAAATTTTCATTAATTTGATAAGTTAACCCAAAGAGATCCATTCAGTCAAGAATCATAATAATTAAAATTTGTGTAATAGATACACATATTGTTTTAACAATATTTATAATAAAAATTGTATTAACTTTACGTTATTCTTCTGGGTGGGGGGGGGGTATCTCGCAATTTTCTACGATCTGTTACAAGGGGGGGGGGTGTTAAAAACCGTCAAAAATTGCGTTACGTAATTTGTGAACAGCCCCTTGAGAACGAATCAGCTGACTAAATTTATTTTGCTTCCTTTTGACGCATTAGAAAGTATTGGGTGCTATTTAAAATTCAGAGAGCGAAGGGGTGAGATAATAAAATTTTAAATTAATTTTGAATTTGACCAGTAGCGTATTTAGCAATTACGTGTAGGGGGGGCCCGAAATTAAAAAGTGAAATCGCAATATTTAAAATTCAAGCAAAGCGAGTCTTGGCATAAGCGCCGCAGGCAATTCTTTTTAATTTTCAGGGTCAGGCGCTCTAATACAAATTTAAAATATGAAATACAAAAATAATTTGTCCTAAAAATTGGCTCTTTTGCTATTTTGATATTTTTAAGACAAAAGAAATCAGGATTTAAAAATCGTTAAGAACTTTTAAATATTCAAATAACAAATTGTAGGTTATTTAATATACTGATTAGATACAGATCCCCCCCCCCCCCGTAAATACGCTACTGAATTTGACATTACAGTAAATTGTACTTTTAAATTATATTTTTTTTTGCAAATTTTGCACATATCTTATATCTTTATACTATAAATACCATTCCTATACAAAAAAGACAAGGATTTCTGTTTAATTTTTGCATTTTTAAAATGATAAATCAAAATAAAATTAAAATAAAATAACTTTTCCAAACGCAATGACGGCAACAGTAATTTTGCACATGGTAGAGAGTCCAATTTTGATTATAATTTTTAGCGCTAACAAAAAAATAATTTAATAATATTAAGACTTTTCACAACCTTATTTTGTTTTTAAATCAGTTTAAATTAATTTAAAAAATCTGCAGGCTAAATTAATTTTTCGAGATTTTCAGTAAATAAACCGAAGCTGGGGGCAGTCATTTATAATAGTTCAGAAATCAGAAGACCCTTTTGCTCATAACTAACTTGGTGTTCTTTTACGGTTTTCTTCATTGTCATGTGAATGCTTCCAAAGATATTTTAAACACACAGCACACAGATAGAATTTTTAAAAATCGGAGTAGTTTAAACGAAAAATAAAAAAATTTCTTTGAGCTTCTGTTGTAATCAAGGGAGAGGGGAATTGAAAACTGAAATTTTGTATCACAATTTAAAGATCAAGAATATTCAATATGACTGAAGATATAAATAATATATTAGAGACTTGGACAAATATTCTTTAATACTTATATTTTTGCTGTAGATCTATGAAGTGAAATTGAACAGTTATCATGAGATTTGTTTATTTCAAGTTGTCGATAATTGCATAGAAACTTTCTTGGTAGTAGAATCCTATATGACAAATTACAAAACATTTTATTATGAAAATCTTATAAGTAATCTAAAGATTAATTGATTATTATATTTTTTTGCTGTAAAAAATGAGGACTTCAAGTTTCACCATGTGGTAGACCAAACGAAGACCGGTTATATTTCACTTTTTGAAATCTTATCTTCAAGATTATTTCTCATAAATTCAAGTTAAATAAAAAAACATGCAATTTTTTGTATCGAGACGCCGACGCGACGTTGGAAACATCTTATTTCATACTTACATTTTTACTACTGTGAAAATAATTTCAAAATATTGAATTTTTCAACAATTCCTGACGATAGAATAGAAAATAAACTCCCAACTTCCCCGATGGTCAATTTAATCTTTTGTAATTTTGGTTTCCAAAATTATTCATTTTAAATCAGTTCCAAAAACATTTATTATCCAAGCAAAAGTAATTCCAATTAAGGCAGGTATTATTTTAATTTGAAAATTTGTTATTTGCATTAATTAATGGCGCAGTTAATTAGTTTCTATAGATTCATTATTTTTTACAATGCAAATAGAAAACTAAGTGAAATTAAAAATATTTTACAGATGTTAAACGCAAAAACATCTGTAAAAAGTAAAATATATAAAAAGTTATTATATTAAATCAATGTAAAATTAGAAAATTATTTTTAGATAAGTTGAAACTTCAAGGCGATTAAAAATCAGCGGTCGAAATAAATATTTTTGATTTTGTCTAGAACCACAAACGGAAATTGTCTTACCTACCTTCTTGCTACTTCTTCCTTTTGTGAAACCGCACTACCTTTGTATGTGAATCAGTTCTAGATATTTTAAATACACAAAAAAGCAATCTAATTTTTCATGGTTTACTATTATCGGTTACCTTAGCCACGTTTCTTCTGAAAATTTATTTGTTGTCACCTGACCCCCTCCCGGCGTTTACAACATGGAAACATGGAAATATTGTGATCCAGTTCAGGTAGGTACACTTGATTATAGGTGAATTTGTGTGGTAGGTACAAAAACCTGGAACATTTTATGGCTTTATGGTTCAATTTTTCCGTAACTTTGACGTGGAGTAGCTGACGGATTGCGTACTTTAGATAAATGTGACTCCGGTTTATTACGGTCAACTTTTCAATATTGATTTATTCTTATATGGTTTGGTTAAATTGCGCTTTTGTACAGATTTTTATAATTTTTCCACGCCACACAGGTGGTTTATCGAATGATACTTTCTTTAACCGATGTTTATCTCGACGATAATTTTAAATTTATATCGAATGCGAAAAATTTATGCAAGAAATACAATAATTATGTAATTTGAATTTTTATTTGTTCATTTTAATAAAATAATGAAATATTTTGGGTCTAATAATTTTCATCTTGTACTTTTATATTGTGCGTGTGTGGCTATTACAGGTACTTGTTTTTATCAAATATAAAATCAATGTGTGCGAGTGAAATCAGTGCCTCGGTTAATTATTTAATTACTGTAACAATTCAAATGGCAAGTAAAAGTACTATATCCATCAACCGTATAGTTTTACAGTAATTCCATATTAAAATATTGCTAAAGATTATTTATTATAAACTATTTCTAGTTTAAACTAAAATAAGTAGATTTTTCAACGTTTTTACGACATCCTTGACAAATGGTTTTCGGGATGAAAATATCAAGCGAATGTCTTTTTTGAAATTCCTCAACAATTACTTTATAGCACCTGAAGTAAAGCAATTTAGTTCGGTTACCCAAAAATACCACAATAAACCATTTAACGAAAATCAACATACCTGTTACGCTTTTAAAAAATGACTTGTCGGTTTGCATTTTAAGAAGTCACAAATTTAAAATTTGGCTTATGAACAGGTATGTTGTGCTGACGAGCGAGGTGAACCCATAAAATGTGAACGCACAATGCCAATGCAATAAATGTTTAGATTTTATCTGGCCAATAAACGTGCCTTCAATAAAGTAATTGATTTATCCACGTAAATTACTAGTCAACTTGTGTATAAACAAATATAACCTTGTAAAACAATATGAATGAAATCGCAATGTGAACTGATAAATTTATTTTACTACTACTGCTACTACGAAGTTGACAACCTTGATGGATAAAATCCTGACCGTACACAACAGAAACTTAGTAACTCTCTTTGGCGAAAAACTCGCTAATACGCATAGTATTTGCATTATATAAACTTTTATTTGGACATTCTTCTTATATTAATTTAACCTACCAGTATATAATACAATTAATGAAATGCTAAATGGCGTGGACTGTGGGAAGGTTGGTACTTACCATTATTAATGCAGCATTAAACTTCATTTATAGAAAAAAAAACTATAAAATTTAATCATACATATTAAAATTAGAAACCATATTATTTTTTTTAATTAAAAACATCATATCGCCATAAAAATTAAAATATCAAAGTCTTTCTGAAGGAAGGAAAAATACTCATCGGTTGAATAATCGCAATTCGTTTTTTGTTTTGGTATTCAATAGGTAATTAGTTCCTGTAATTAACTGGTTAGGGTTAAAACATAGTTTAGCTGCAAGCAAAGAAATTTTGATACTAATTAAGCAACTTGAACGATGTGTGATCTTCCGCTTTTGATAGTGTTTTATCGTAATAAATTTTTCGAACATCTCCAGATGCACAATATCTATGAAATTTGGCGATGACTATAAGTGTATAACAATTAGTAACGTTTTTGTCATCTCTGTCAATCTTAGACCAACAAATTAACTATTTAGCGCTAGTCGTGAATAGATTAACGAGATTCCGATTAAAATTCAACAGTCTTAACCATTAGCATAACTCATAATATATTCAAATTTATGTTCTATTATAGATTACTAAGATATCTAATAAAAAGTTTTATTTTATTTCAAAATTTTAGACATAGCAGAGTTATAAATTATATTTAAATAAAATTTAATCGGAATTGACAGTTGAAAAGCGCGGAAGACAAATGTTTTACCTTTGCTATACTTAATATGTTTTACTAACAATTAAATTCGCATTTTGCACGAATATGCTTCATTATTATTTACTTTAACGATGTTAATATGTTATTTAAGATTACAATAAATTATTTTTACCTTGTAAAATTAATATAAGAATATCTTTAATACCTATCACCTACATAATTTCCGTTATTACTTAGTATTATGTTGTAAAAATTTGTATTTGATTATTGTTCTTAAATATTAGCAGCATTGAAATTACTTTTTTCTGTTTTCGGCTTCGGTTTACGATCTCGGCCAAAGGTCTCGATCGTAAAACTTCGCCTTGAATGGAAAAATGTTAGTTTTCCTACCTTGTATCGAAAATATCTATTTTCTAATCATGTTTCAAAAAGTCTTACTTTATGATATTCAAAAATGTGGAAAAGTACTACTTATCCGCACACTTTTAAAAGTATGCGCAAAAGTAGTATTTTTCCACATACTTTTGAATATCACAAAGTAAAAATAACGAACCATTGCTTGGCAACCAATGGGCTACCAACTGTCAAATTTAAATTTTAAGTATCTATTCTTGCAAAGTATATTTTTATAAATTAAGTAAATATTTAGTAAATTCATTTTAATTTAGGTTATTGGTTCTTTTTGAAACATAATTAGAAAAAATATTGTTCGATACTCGTTGAAAACTATCTTTTCCCATTCTCGGCTTCGGTTTACGATCTCGGCCGAAGACCTCGATCGTAAAACTTCGCCTTGAATGGAAAAATGTTAGTTTTCCTACCTTGTATCGAAAATATCTATTTTACGCCTCTGCCAGGCAAGTGTTCAATTGCATATTATTTCAAATACGGCGTGAAAAGTTGTTTTTTCTAATCATGTTTCAAAAAGTCTTACTGTGTGATATTCAAAAGTATGCGCAAAAGTAGTACTTTTCCACATACTTTTGAATATCACAAAGTAAAAATAACGAACCATTGCTTGGCAACCAATGGGCTACCAACTGTCAAATTTAAATTTTAAATATCTATTTTCACAAAGTATATTTTTGTAAATTGAGTAAATAATTAGTAAATTCATTTTAATTTAGGTATAAAAAATATGTTATTGGTTCTTTTTGAAACATAATTTGAAAAAATATTGTTCGATACTCGTTCGATACCTTATATCGAAAATATCTATTCTCGCCTAGCGTTTGAAATAAACAGTGATTATTTTATAAGATAGTTGGTATTTTGGGTATATTTTGTACGTCATATTGAATTAAATTAAGTAAGTATTACAAATTTTTCGTATAAAAGGCACTTTTTAATGCAATTATAATACAGCTAACTTATTATTTTATAATTATAATGTGTGCTGGTGTATCCATTATTAGTTATATCAAATATTATCACAGTCGCAATTTTATAACAATACAAAATAATTAAATTTAAACGTCAAATTTTGAATTCAAATGTATTACTACCAACAACAACAAAAAATCCCTAATACCAAAATACCAAACAAATTATAGAAGTCGGCGTAAAAAATTACGTTTATCATTCGGCAGGAAACTGTTTTCCGAGTACTCGTAAATACAGGCCTCGGCTAATCCGCCTCGGCCTGTAAAATAACTCGTACTCTGAAAAATTCAGTTTCCAGCCTAATGATAAAAATAACTATTTTACATACTAATCCATTAAACCTGAAAAAAATCCTTATAGTTACTCTACAATTAGAACACAGCAGTGTATTCGGCACCACCAGGGCTAGAACCACGGTTTTACGCTACCTAGTCTGCACCTGTGTGCTTTACGCCACACTGCTGCTTAACTACATACATTATATAGAAGTAACTCAAAATCAAAAAAAAAAAAAAAAATTCAACTTCTAGGGAAGAAGGGGGAAAATTTTAAGTTAAAAATTTTAAAAATCGTTTTTACTACTAACTGAGATAGCTGGAATCAAAATATTTTGAGAAAATAAAAGAAAAATTAAAAAGCTATAAAATCATCAATTGTTTTGAAATTTATTTTTTAATTTTTAAATTCTTCATTGTACGCCCACCAACTGAAAACAAGTGCAAAGCAATTGAAATATTAATTTATTTAGTATACTTAATACTTATTTGGTAAATTGAATTTCATATTCCACTTCCTACGTTTGGTTTAGTTATTACCTATGTTTATTTTTTTGTTTTCGTAAAAATTTCTATCGATAATTTTGTTCTTTAATGGTTCTAAAAATAAAATTTTTTTTTCTCTATGGTATACAAGATGTTCCAAATGCGGCTTGTTCAACTGAAAATAGTAGAATCAATGATACTTGAACCTCAAGTCAAGAGTATAGATAAAGTAGTCTTTTAACAGCAAGAAAGCAAAAGTAATTTATGTTTATTAGATAGACCAGGTTGTGCGGCCTGAAGGCCGCACTAACTCGTCACTCTTCAGTAATTTTATTTTATTTTGCAAGAAAATAATTCTTTTAAAAATTTTTTTCCTGTTATACGGGATTTCCGTCTTTACGGGTTTCGCTCAAGCCATTTTAGAAAGCGTCCATTAATAACGTGAGGCGCTTAGGGGGAGGGGGGTTGAGCCGAATCCCACCCAATCTCACGGGGCGGGAGAGAGGAGATCTGGCAAATATCATGTAATTTTTTTGTTTTAACTAGTCCTAAATAAAAATAATTAAGCAAATTATATTTTTTTAAATAAATCCAACGCAATCAAGCACAAATTAACGAATTTACACTAAAAATAAGCATTTTAAAAAATCTCAGGTGAGATTAGGAGTAGGGGGGGGGTTGAGCCAAATCTCCCGATATCTCACCAAGGGGGTGCTAAAAATCGTTAAAATCACATCACGTAATTAATGGACGCCTCCTTACATTTCTTCAGATTTTTTTAATTTTCCGCACAGCTACAGGGAAGGTTCGAAATTTTAAGGTTTCAATCGACCTGCTAGTAACTAGTTAATCGAGAACACCCTATAGTCGTCACTTCAAGAGTTTTCTTGTTACAAAGTGTACCTATTTAATTTATTGTAAAATAAATATTGTTAAATAATAATTTAATTATGAAGTGGATTTTCTCATATTATCCTTTAACATCTGATAAAATTTAAAAATTTAATAAAACATCAATATTTTACAATCATCATCAAAATATTATAAAAAGCTTCGTGTGTCTGTGGTTCCGCAACGGATTAACGGATCAAACAAACTAAAAAAAAACAATCTGATTTTGATCGACTTTTTTAACCAACCGAAAACCAATCGAGTTGCATATCAGTCAAATTTATAATATCAATGAAATTGTACATCAATCGAGCTCCCAACCAATCAAGTTGCACATCAGACAACTTCCATATCAATCGTGTTTCCAACCAATTGAATTGCACATCAGTCGAGTTCCATATCAATCGAGTTCTTAACTACCTCTCTTCCACATTAGTCGAATTCCGTATCAATTGAGTTGTACATCAATCAAGATTCCAGCCAATCGAGTTGCACATTAGTCATTTTCCACATAAATCTAATTGCATGTACCCCAATCGAGTTCTACTGTATTTGCTTATTATCAAGCAATTTCTTGAAATTTCCACATCAGTAGTTTACTCTGATTTTAAATAATAATTCTTAGTTCCCGATTTTATTAAATGTATTTTGACGACGTTTCGGGACATTTTCAAAGATAAGTAATATTATATTTATAAAAACAAATGAAAAACAATTATGTAAATTGTCCTACTTTTGGTAGTACAATCCTACTTTGGCATTAAATGTTTTCCGTCCTAGTTGAATATCAATTAGTTATGCTATTAAACGGATAACATTTTACATTTTTAATAGTTTGAAAATGTGTTAATCTATTCGTGCGCGTCAGGGGTAAATATAGATAACAAAGGAAATTTGAAATTTTGAAATGTTATGTTTTAAATTTTCTAAAGTTGGCAACCCTAGTGTATTGTGCGGAGTGACCTGTAAGAAGCTATAACATGCTATAACTGAAATAATAATAAAATACAAAAACCTTACCTATATTTTTCTTCTATATTTTCTATTATAATTTACATTATATAAATTCATAATCATTTTTTAATAAAATAATTTTAGTTTTATTTTCATTTTCAAAGTTAGGTTTGTATTTTAAAAATTAATTATAATAATAGTTGGGCGGATAGTTATTAAACATTTTTTAAAGACATAGTACAATAAAACAGCCGTAAAGTAGTACTTTAACAACAAAAGTTCATTAAAAATATTTATAGTTTTTACACAACAACTGTTTTAACGGTGATCTTGCAAGATTGCAACAAATACTAATTTACAGTTCAGGTTTTACTTTATTGTCTCTATGCAACTTATAGATAGGTAGATACTTAAGCAATTATTGGCTATAAAAATGTATAATATTTTACGCTATAAACAATAAATATTAATAAATTGTAAACATGATTTAAGTGTGCAATAAATGTTATATATGAATCTATTCCTCTACTTATCTGTAATAACGAAACAATAATTAACTCTGGGTATGTTGTAGCACTATTAACATAAAGATTCAAGATATCAAGGAAGACCACACTGGATTGATCTAAAATTACTTGAAATATTAATTTGGCCGGTTTTAACTTCTTATTTTTGTATTGGATTTTTTTTTCACCTTTCACCTTTCACCTTTTTTGTTTTTTTGATTTTTTCTATTTGTAGTGTTGGAACTTAGCTCTTCAACTGCAATTTTCCGTTTATTACTCTCTCATTTAGTTATTTTTAATTTTTTGATGTATTCTTCCACAGTTTAGGGCATTTTCCCGGCGCTATTTCGCCATCGGCAATTCCGCCGTCGACATTTTGTCGTCAGAAATTTAATTATTCAATGTTTTAAAACCTTTTACCTGCTTTATTTATTGATAAACGAATCGAAAGTGATGTGCAACAGATCTATGCATCTAATTTTTTCTGGAGTTAATTTTTTTAGTTTTTTTCAGGAGAGTATCTATTTAATGTTGGTAAATTGTCGCGTTTATCGATTTACATGGTTGATAGATTATAAATAGTTAAGCCACAGCTCCGTTCCATAACTTCTGTGCTGACATTATTATTTAAAATTTAGTTCGCGCAATAATTGATAAACTCATTTGCTTTTGCATACAAGAATACGGTTAATATAAATGTGGTTATTTAAGATACTGTAACACGCAATTGAAAACCATAAATATATTTTACTAGTATTGCCAATACACATTAAATGTAAATTATATTCTTTATGTAGTATTATCGCATTTGTTGTTCGTAACAATATTTTAATTACAGTTTTTTTGGATAATAGTTCTATCCGATTAGATTAAATGAATAATTTTGTATTTCCTATTGCCCAACAGGCAAAACCAACAATATTTTAGTTTTTTGCCATATGGCAATTTTTTTTGCTCAACTCGTTTGCAAGTTATTTTGACAAAGATTTTTTCCGCGTCTGAAGATATTTACTATTTTTATGCAATTATATTTTCGAGAAAAACTATTAATAATAAAAAATCGAGATACTGTTTAGATTCGGTACGATTTTACCGTACACAACCTATTAAATATTATGGGAGGAGAGAAATAACAATTGTATGTATATTTTATGTTGTCTTCGGAATGAACGTATAAGTATCAATTTTTAAATGGAAATTTTAAGTACGTCATTCGGTAAGGTATTAATTTACCATTTTTCATCTCGAGAACTTTCACTACCGCAAATTCAATATTACGGGGTGCAATAAATACGGGTCATCGCTATTCACGAAAATATTTCGAATTTTGCAATACACGTGTAGTTAACGAGTCAACAAGTAGGTCTTGAGGCGGATTTCATCCAAACCGCCCAAACTACTTTAGGTACAAAAGTATACCATACCATATTTAAACGGATATGGTTTAATATGACTAAAAATAAGTATCGAAAACTGTTTAATACGTGAAACAAATAATCTAGGATATTGTTGTCGATTATTTGTTAGAAAACCCCGTGGTACATAAACCATTATTAATAGTTTCAGAAACCTCTGTATTTATACTTCCGCTATATAATCAAAATAAACCATCTGCAATCTTCTTTTATTAAACACTAAGCCATAAATGTTCAGCATATGTTAAATAAGTATGGAAACGAACATCAATCAGGACACAAGATTATATTTAAATTAAATTATTAAATCAAAATATTTTTTCATCGCCCAACGGTACATTTTATATTTTAGGAAAACCAACGGTTCTATTTTAATAAGGGGTTTGCTTCGTAAGGGTTCAATATAACCGCATTATGTTGATCCATAAACGGAAAACCCTTTACTGCTATCTTATAAAAAAATATAAATTTATGGCCTACTTTATGTGGATGGTAGCAATAAAGTTTTTTTTTCGAAACTTCTGGTCTTTACAGATGCAGACCTCTGGCAAGCTTATTGTAAAATAATAAAAATCGGCTTGTTACATGGGCTATCAAAAAAAAATGGTGCGACAAAAATTTGCACTTCTTCGGCTTCCACGAAGATGCTGGAGAGAATATTGACTTATTGTTTGAATATTAATGAAGAACTACATAGAACTGACATATTATGCATGGTACAGAAAACAATTAACATAAAAACAAGTTTAAGTTGACTGTGACCTTTGTTTTTTGTCTTAAATGCAGTGTATGTAACTACCGTTATTGTGTGTACTTAAAAGTGTGGGTTGGTACATGGTTAATACAGCATACGAGTTAAAAGATCTTTGTTATGAGATCATGAAAGAATTTTAGTGGGTATGTGCCAAATAGCATAAAAGAGGCCATCGTCAACTCTTTGTTATATTATTATTCTTGATGCTATTGTACTTGAGATTGGTTTTTCAAACTTGACACGTTTCGATCTTTCAATTCAAATTTTAATTTTATATATTTAACTCTCCCCCGTTCCCCATCCCATTTCTTGAAAAAAGTTATATTATATTGGGTTGCGATTGATATTATAGCTTGCAGTTATAGAATAGCATTAAAATTTTTTTATAAAAATACAGGTTAAATATTTAAGTGTCCTTGACAGTAAAAATAAATCCAGTTTAACTTTTTAATTACTTCCGTTAATATTTAAAACGTTTCGGATTATCTTGGCCAACATATTATAAAGTTATTAAACAGGTGGGTGCTTATAGCTTATTATTTTCTAAGGTCGAAAAAATGTTAATGAAGGGACAAAAGGTACTAAAAGTTCTAAAATAGTCCCCAATTTAGCAACATTAAATTTAAATAACTGTATCTCTCTTTCGTAATTCGATTGGGCTAATATTTTGGGATCGGATTGATCTTTTTGCAAGTTTCAAAAATAAAGCTAATTTCAATTTTAATAAGCAATTTTTTGTGGATACATTGTTTAGGAAAAAAAACGTGATGTTGTAGCAAGCAAGAAATTACAATGCAGTTTGTTTAAATTAAAGGCATTTTTTTGAGGTCGCTAAAGTTTACTATTCCATGACCACGAATGTCGAAGTATTAAAATAAAAGAACTAGATATTCTTGTCATGCAGCATAAACCGTCGCAGTGCATGATTCTAAGGAGGGTAATTATTGCTAAATATTTTCGCTTTCTAATGCTTGTTGTTGTCTGCCAAACACTTCAAATTTAGGTTACTGTAACCTCTAACATCTCAACTAAAATATGTTAGAACCAACATTCTAGAACCATTTCTATGATTTAGGGCACTTTTGTTCGTTTTACTTTTTAAAACTCATTTTCATCCAATAAGTCAAGGACGCAATTAAAATTATATTGTAGGTCTTAGGGCCTCTCTTCCGAATACCGATTTCGACAAATTGGTCTACTTTACTGAATATTTCGTAACCAGTCCAGATCCGTAATCAACGATGTTACATAAAAACGTAAAAAAATCTTATCCCGTTAGTGTATGCATGATTTTGTACATTGCTCTAATGAAACATAATTTAAAATTTTTTTACTTTCACCAAATTTAATTGTTTGCTTCTGTTTACTAAAGAATAGTGATTATATAAATCAATTTTTTAATAACTTTCCTATTTTAAGCTCATTATCAAAATTATTATTTAAATTGAAATGAACGTATAAGCCACCTTTTGTAGGTCCTATAAATCCTAGAAGCGTTACAAAAACTGCCAAAGCATAACATTTATTAAACCATATAAAGTTATTGTTTGCACTTGCTACTCTTTTTCAAAAAAAATTAGAAAATTTAAATTTTTTCTTACTATACATTTTTCGTCGTCGTCGGTTTAATGTTTCCCAAACGGTCCGGGTTTAAGGGTAGTACAATAAACATTTGCCTGCTCTTTGAAAAATTGGCCCCCTGATGCTTTATTTAGTAAATATTGGGTTGTATATTTCATGTCTTCCAACAATTGACTTGTTAACTTCCAAAGCGTTTACAATTTACCGACGCAATTTTGAAAAGTTTGTGACGTACGGCTAAAGGAATCGATTTGTTTCGCTATTTTTCTATAAGCTTCATCTAAATCCCAATACCAGTATGCTGGTTCCTATCTTGGAAGTCCTCATTTTATTATCACTTAGCGAGTATTCACCTTAGTCTTACTATAATATTATTAATTGGTCACCCGTATGGATTCGAATCTTGAAATAGTTGGCAACCGGTTCCAGATTCCATAAAAAATTAAATATGCATTTATGTTTAGAATTTAGTTTAATTTGATAAAATTGAAATGCCGTGTATTTTTTAACAGTAATTTAGTTAATAAAGTGCTATACAGTACTAATAGGTTCGTGCGTGAAGGCCATTTAACGGTAATACGAATGATAATGGGTTTATGTGGGATTAGATGCAACAATGGTCGTACGAAATGTTAAACTGTCTTGATCTAGCATTGAAGTCTCCCGGTGGTGCAGTATGATAGATTACAAAGTTTAAGTTTAACAGGTTAAAATTAAACTGATTACATATCGAATGAGTAGAACAATAAATTATAAGATTGAGGCACATGTGGATGTGATTCGTGTTCAATTGAAGAACCAAGTAGTGCTGGAGGCAGTGGGAGCTAAGAACTGGGAGATTGGGTCAGTAGGACGTGGGCGCCTGGCAGATGTTAAACTAGAAGTATACCTTCTGCCACTATTCATCTCTAAGCTTTATCAAATAGGACTAAAAAGCTTTTCATATCACACACGCACTTGTTGCGTCTACATAATTACGTTTCAATTTGGTTTAGTTAAATACTTGCAGTTCTGGTTGACTGAATTTGTTAACCATTTACGGTTAATTTACATTTGGTAATTAGAAATTTCAATTGAACTGTTTTACTACAATGTAACTAAGTAGTACCTACTATGTATTTTATTACATTACTCCGACGATGACGTCAAGAAATTAATAAATGAATTACAAAAAATATTCGTTATTATTTATTGTTCTAACCACACAAGGAAAGTCAACGCATTTCGACCACATATTTAATATAAGAAAGAAGTAAATGATGATTTCGTATTCTCATGTCCTTCTCCATCTAATAGCTAATGGAATATTACGACGACATGCAATTGTCAATGTTCAAACATGTTGATTAACAATTTTTGTTGACATTGTCAACCAATTAGAATTTACTATCCTACTTTTAACTCTCTGTTGTATATGAAGCGAATAAGATATAAATAATTCAAATATTTTATTAAATAAATATTAAATAGGTATATTAGGTGCATATACTTTGAATTTTATATAATTTTTAATTTAATGTTTATATAATATAATATTTATATAATTGCGATGTTGTACTTTAATCATCACCTTTTCAGGGTTTTCTGAACGCAAGGAATGACAAAATAGCTACAACAGAAATAACAGAATAGCCCAATTGATATTATGTCTCAGGCTATTATGTCGGGGATATTTTTTTGGTCAGGGCTATTTTGTCCGGGTTATTTTGATGGGTCACCCTTTTGAAGACATGTTTTCTCATATAAAAATCGCTTCTACAGCAAAACTTATTGAACATTTTTTGTTAAAAATTTCATTTTCTTCATTTTTGTTTATATACATTTTTCTATTTCGAATCAGCGTTTTTGAGATACAGTGACTTAAAAGAATCTCTGTAAAAAAATTTTTACAAAAAAAAATTTTTAATTTTTACAGAGATTTTTTTAAGCCACTGTATCTCGGAAACGGTACGACAAAATAGAAAAATGTATGTTAGATCGTTAGTAATTATCCCACTTCTGATGTTAGATCGTTCTTCTTTTTAAAATATTGCCAATTATTGTTCTTCTAAGTTATTATTCTTCCTAATTAGTGTTATTCTTGGTTAGTCTTCACTATTGTTCCTTATCATTATTGTTCTTATTCCTTTCTAGTTCCTTCGTTGGTTGTTCTTCTTCTTAATTACCAGGTCCGCACTTAGGTAACATCTCCTTCTGTTGGTCTATTCATAGTCAGGACCGTATCCCCTACTACTAACGCTAACATGTATATAAACAAAAATGAAGAGAATGAAATTTTCAACAAACAATGTTTAATAAGTTTTGCGGTAGAAGCGATTTTTATATGAGAAAACATGTCTTCAAAAGGCACAATTTTCGTTGCTATTTTGTGTATTCAATGTAATATTGTGTGTGTTCAATTTTGTATATAGCTGTATGTTCAAACTTTTGTTTGAACGTGTCTTTTACGTGCTTTAATATCACAAATTTATCTATTACTTTTACTCTTTTACTCTTACTAACATTCAGTATTGTTATTATTGTTATAGATTATAGTTACATCAAAATTATTATAATGAAATCAAAATTATTCAATTTTCTCATGAAAATAGTTAAAATTGACTGAGAATTTGCCCTATGATAGCTACGCCACCGCATACGTATGCAGTACATAGATGGTTAACCATCATATGGACAGCTAAGTTTTGGTGCACTACTAAAAAAATTGATCTAATGGTTTCGAGATTACTCTGAAAAAATTTCTCATCATCAGACACATATGAATTTACCGTGACTATCCATCGACCTCCAACCATCGACAAGCTTCCCCATAAAATTATCTCTCGTCTATGTTTCCATTCAACCAATATGTAATATATTATTCATTTTTCACTTTTTCTATTAGAGTTTTTTCATTATTGCTTCTTGTCACTTCATCATGTATATCTATTACTTATGAATCAAATATGTAATAATAATTAATAATAAATAAGTATTTGTTGTTTTAATTTGTTTTCCATATTGATAATATACTATAACTAATAATATAAAACTTATAATATCTTCTGGGAGTTTCCCAAGTTTTTTTATTATTTGGTATTATTGCATATTATTTATACTATCTTTATTTTGTTTATACGTAAATGCATATTATAATATGTATGGGATATGAAGGTAGGGCAGGTTTTCCCTTTAATTCTGGATTTAAATCTAAATGAATTTATTTAAAATATCTTATAAGTTTTAAACTTTTATGCTCACAATCTACAGTTAGATACTTACAAATCCCAAAATTTAATTTAATACTCCTATCAAATAGGAACAACACAAAGATAATATACAGTAGAAGCTCGATAACGTGAACATTCGAATTTATGAACATCGCGGTCCTGTGAACACCAAATTTTTCTATAGCTGCTCGGTAACGTGAACATTATTAGTTATTACACTCGGTAACATGAACAGTAAAAGTTAAAAAACAAAAACAAAATTAGATAACTACGTTTTCTCAAGAACTTTAATGTTCTTAATTACCAACATTACGCATTATATTTACGTTTTAAAACTAGTTTTTCTACACCCCCGTTAGTGTGAACAGTTGCGTTAGTTTGAACATACTTTTGGATTTTTGTGTTCACAGAATCGAGCTTCTACTGTAGTAAATCAGGTAGGTAAATCAATTGCATACACTCGTATGTATACTACCAACGCAATAGTAAAAATTTCTGGAAAAACCCAGTTAATAAATTAAAAATATAGAATTATAAACCGGTAATTAAAGATATGATACCTACCTCTTCCTTTCAGTAGCAATTGGGTAATATTAAAGTATCAACAATTTCCTAGAATATTTATCAATAATTTAAAACTTGTTCTATGTTAATCTATGTTCGAGGAATTTTTACTGAATACTTTAGCATCTTTACTCAGTACGGTAACTAGCTTTTAGAACTTATTTGCGAGCATTTTTAATATTTTTAAATGTTAACCTAAATATTATCGCATTTTTAAGAGGTTAGCATATATTCCTATATAGATTTTATTTGCAAATTATAGTAGCAAAAATATTTGCTACTTTATTTAAATTTAACTTTACCGCGCAAATCTGGCTGTGCAGTCCACTCAAGCAGACATGAACGTAAACAAAAATAATAAATATGATTGAAAAGATGGCCGAGAGTTCGCGTCTGTTTTGGTAGACACCGCCGATAGATTTATTTAATTTTCCAATTTTTAAACCAAAAATTTGTTAAAAAGTTGTAAAGTTATTGAATTCGGGGTGACTGCCGATGTGTGAATAGGAAAAGAAGAAAGAAATAAAAAGATATAAAAACCAATAAGGTAACCTAACCTAAACCTAACCTAAACCTAACCTAAACCTAACCTAAACCTAACCTAAACCTAACCTAAACCTAACCTAAACCTAACCTAAACCTAACCTAAACCTAACCTAAACCTAACCTAAACCTAACCTAAACCTAACCTAAACCTAACCTAAACCTAACCTAAACCTAACCTAAAGCTAACCTAAAGCTAACCTAAAGCTAACCTAAACCTAACCTAAACCTAACCTAAACCTAACCTAAACCTAACCTAAACCTAACCTAAACCTAACCTAAACCTAACCTAAACCTAACCTAAACCTAACCTAAACCTAACCTAAACCTAACCTAAACCTAACCTAAACCTAACCTAAACCTAACCTAAACCTAACCTAAACCTAACCTAAACCTAACCTAAACCTAACCTAAACCTAACCTAAACCTAACCTAAACCTAACCTAAACCTAACCTAAACCTAACCTAAACCTAACCTAAACCTAACCTAAACCTAACCTAAACCTAACCTAAACCTAACCTAAACCTAACCTAAACCTAACCTAAACCTAACCTAAACCTAACCTAAACCTAACCTAAACCTAACCTAAACCTAACCTAAACCTAACCTAAACCTAACCTAAACCTAACCTAAACCTAACCTAAACCTAACCTAAACCTAACCTAAACCTAACCTAAACCTAACCTAAACCTAACCTAAACCTAACCTAAACCTAACCTAAACCTAACCTAAACCTAACCTAAACCTAACCTAAACCTAACCTAAACCTAACCTAAACCTAACCTAAACCTAACCTAAACCTAACCTAAACCTAACCTAAACCTAACCTAAACCTAACCTAAACCTAACCTAAACCTAACCTAAACCTAAACCTAACCTAAACCTAACCTAAACCTAACCTAAACCTAACCTAAACCTAACCTAAACCTAACCTAAACCTAACCTAAACCTAACCTAAACCTAACCTAAACCTAACCTAAACCTAACCTAAACCTAACCTAAACCTAACCTAAACCTAACCTAAACCTAACCTAAACCTAACCTAAACCTAACCTAAACCTACCTAAACCTAACCTAAACCTAACCTAAACCTAACCTAAACCTAACCTAAACCTAACCTAAACCTAACCTAAACCTAACCTAAACCTAACCTAAACCTAACCTAAACCTAACCTAAACCTAACCTAAACCTAACCTAAACCTAACCTAAACCTAACCTAAACCTAACCTAAACCTAACCTAAACCTAACCTAAACCTAACCTAAACCTAACCTAAACCTAACCTAAACCTAACCTAAACCTAACCTAAACCTAACCTAAACCTAACCTAAACCTAACCTAAACCTAACCTAAACCTAACCTAAACCTAACCTAAACCTAACCTAAACCTAACCTAACCTAAACCTAAACCTAACCTAAACCTAACCTAACCTAAACCCAACCTAAACCTAATATTCAGCGTAAAATGCTAATAATCTAAAAAAATAAGGTTTTTAACAGCTAGGCCGGCCCAAGCATTTGGCGCCCTATTCGTATTAAATGCACGGGTAGTGGTTCAATGCCCACTCTGTCCTGAAGTTATTAGTATTTCGATCCACAGTTTGATGTTCACCAGAGGGCTGAGCTAAGAAATTCTGCCGAGTCCAAGATTTGAACCCAGAATTTCCGCTCATAACTCAACTAGCGATCACATCAAGCCACCACTGTGGTCTTTTATTTGGCGCCCTAAGCCAAGGGTCTAAACCGCGCTACATCTAAATTTTTTTAGTTAACCTGAAATGTGGATTATTTTGATATAATAATTTTTGTATTAAACTTTAATCTTTATTGAAAATAAATATAATAATACAATAAAAAGAGGAAGTATCCGCCATCTTGGATTTTAAGTGACAATTATTTATAGTTTTTCAATAAAATCTTCAAACTTGTGAAGTTTACTAAAAAATAGTTTGTGTAATATTAATTAAAGCTCGTTAAATGTGACAGTTAATGTGATTGTATGAATTTCCCAGTTAAAATTTATTTTTTGGTAAGTAAGTACTAGTGAGATGTAAAAGAAATATCTAATTATAGATATACAATACCTACACCTTAATTAATAAACACACATAATTGTTAACTATCAATATAAGAAGTTGATAATACAGTATTAACTTATAAATTGTATATTGTTAGTGAGCATCTAGTAAATTAACAAAACTTTCGCTTAAATTCGTATACATTAAATTGTTTAATTGAATATTGTCTGTAATTTTAATTAAAAAAAAGTAATTCTGATTGATTTTGATATTGCATAAATCCGAAATTGTTAAGAAATATGTATATTTTCCTAAATTAAATAATTAAATGTAATTTTGTAACAAAGGACGTCTTTTGGGCATCAAAATCTAAAAATATAGAATTCGTGCGCTTGATCTTATCTTTTTACGATTGCAGAAATTGTTTAGGAATATGAGTTTGCAGGTATTTTAAAATCAAGTTTAGAAGAATTGAAAAATTCTTAACGTTCTGTCGAAATTAACACCCAAAAAAATTTGAATTTCATTTGTTTCATTTCTTGAAGAAGGTAAAAAAATAGCTCTAAGTTAGTAATGGATTTTTGGACTTAGCTAAATTAGATAGAGTAATAATATAAACCAAGTTATCCTAGATAGAAAGGACGACAATATAGGATTACGTAAGATAGAATAACAAGTTATTGGAATTTATGGAATGGGCATCGACCAGAAAAAAATGTTATCATATTATTATTATGCACTCTTTCTCCACACTTAATTTGGTTTCTCTACTCTGAATTTAGTTTAATTTCGAACCTATGCGAACTTTTCTAATTGCCATTGTAATGCTCTTAAGTTAATTTAATATATCATAAAAATACTTTCAGTCCACAATTTATATAATATATTTCTTAAGATTTTTTAGACGATTCTTTTTGGAAACGGTCTATATGCTGTAATTAACTTAGTCACTCGATCGAAATGTATTGCATTTTAAATTAAATTATACTATAGATTATTTAAATGAAGTTGACTAATGGATATAACCAAACGCCAATGATGAAACTTATATTGTGGAAAAATTATATTATTTATTTATTTAGTAAGTAATTATTCAAATTATAATAAATTATATGAATTTTTTAATAGATTCTAGTATTATGTACCTATACGTGTATCACAGTATGTAAATTGGTATGTTGCTTTCAAATATTATTGGCAGTATGACAGGAATTAAGAGTTCCGGATGTATGTCAACCGGACGTGTGGTGGTCAATGACAGTGTTTATTAATTAGAGACCATCATAGGCTATGTTATAGTAAATTAATTTTATCTATAATTATTATTATAGATATAAATAAAATATTGTTTTCTTTTCAATAAGTAGGTTTACGAATTCATCGCGTTTTTATTAGTTTGTCGTTATTATATGTATATATAGTTATTATGGGTAGGTTGGTAGATATGCATATTAATTATAATATTGGTAGTACTTTACAACATAAAATATAATTTATTTTTTTTTACACAGAACTAAATTTGGGTGTTATTGACTTATATTAAGGTCGATCGAAAAATAAAAGAAAATATAAGAAAAAATAGTAATTTTCGAAGGAGAAAGTGTTTTTATATTTTAATTTTTTAATAACATAAATTGAAAATTTATATTGTTATCTATTATTTATTAAATTATACAATAACAGTTTGTAGTATTTTATAATATCCTGATCCTGATAGGTGTACATTATACCAGATTTTAGATAATATACTATAATATGTATGATGTATTGTAATAAATACAATAATATGAGTAGGTACCACAAATTTAAATTTTATCGCAAATTTGAATGCAATTTTTTATTTCTTCGGACTTACGTTCAGCTACAATTACAATTTCAATTGAATTTAAAACACAACAGAATTGCAATCATAAAAAAGAAGTCATTTCATAGTTCATATACATAAAATCTTATAGAATAAAGTAACTAACTGAGACAATAAACAATGAGTAAAGCATGATTATTTGTGCATGATAAATGAGCGGTAAAGTACGATCGTCATTAAAGGAACCAGCTAGGAAGTATGTCAAACAAATTACTAACCGGGACAAGCAAAACCAGCAATTGAAAATGCAAGTCTTAACCTACTTTATATACATTGTTAGCTGTTGGCTGTCAGAAAAAAAATTTAAACAATATTTTAACTTTTCAAGTTACTTATCAGCTTTAAGCTTCATAATTTTTTTACAATAAGACTTTCTGTATTGGCAGGTATTTATTTTTAAACAAAGCAAAGTCGCAAATTGGAAGATTAAAACTACAAGAGTTAATTAAAATATTAAAATATTGAAAGAAAAAAACTTGTAGTACTTTTTTTTCAGAACAAAAAACATTTGAACTATTTATTCAAGTGGAATACCATATCTTATAGTTTAACGAACTCTTTGGTCAATTCTGTTTATTTAACCCTATTTTAGAGTAGGTAAGCTTTAGTAATCTGAATATTTATTTTAAAAAACGAAACTAATGGAGACTATAATATATAGAATTTATAATGCCGCATTAGATAATAATTTTAGTATTTATGTAAGTGGGTTTACAACTTTAATGAGCACAAGAGTAGATTAAATCGGGTAGTTAATAAAAATAATTTTCAATATTAAATAATTAATAATGCTGTGCCGATGAGATTATCGTTACTATCAACAAAGGAGAAATATGTTTTATTATTAATTAATTTTATATCCTTAGGTGTACGAGAGCGGGCGAAGGCCGCCAACAGGCGAACTCACCCTAATATAGTTATGTAAGGTACTACGAGTATTATAATGTATATAATATAATATAGTTTTATTTGTTCAAATAAGTACTATTTATTATAAATATTAAATGAATATTTCATTTTTAAATAAAAATATAAACTATTAATTTATTATTAAATGCATTTGAAGCAGGTATATCATTTTTATTGTTATTTGGTTATATGTATTTTATTCTAGTTTTATATTCAAATTATAAAGTTTATGTTGTCTATTTTAAAATTTTATAGAACAAAAATCTAAAACTACAGTAAAAATATATTAAAAAAGTAGAATACTAATACAAAAATTCAAACATGCTGCATTATCTATTATTTCTTAGAGGTATTATTTTATCGAAAATTAGAACTCACTAACGTAATTCTTTGGTTTGAAAGCAATTAAACATAGTGCAACTAATCAGATTTCAATTAAAATAATACAATTTGATATAATATTGCTTAAATTAAATGTAATTACAACATTAATACATATTTAATTTATAATTACCATAAAATCTAAAAATTATTTAAAGCATCTGTTACTTCTCCACAACAAGGTATTAATAGATTTATTAATTTTCTATAAATAATTAAACCGTTCATAATTGTTTTAATTACTCGTCTTTTTTTGTTCTAATAAAAAAAATTGAAATATATTTTAACTTAAACCTGAGTTTAAGTGTTAGTCTTAAATTTTAAGTGTAGGTGGTGCAAATGGGCATTACTCTTTTACTTAATACCGCATTGAACAACACTATTACTTAAAATATTTTAAATTTCGATTTGAAGAAAACTTAAAAAGAGAACGAAATTTACTCAGCATACACAATAGATTGCAATTTTTGTGCGCCTACAACAACCGTAGACTATTTTTTATAAGTTATGTATACATAAGATGTCTATAACATTATAATAAAGTATAGATTAGTAGCAATTGCTTTCTCTTTCCATTGCACGCTCTACTAATCTGCTCACTACTTGTGGCTATTTTAGATGGCTAAATATGTCTTAATAGAGCTACCGTGTCATTTTTTTCCACAGTTGTTTTCAGCAAGCATGTCCATTATTTGCATCCGTCTTTGTCTTATAAAGTTTATCGTCAACGAAATAACGTAAAGAGAGAGAATTTGTGTGCTTAATTGTTTATTACAATATAAATAATTTTTATATTTAGCAATTTAAACAGTTTAACTAAAAATTATTATCCTAACAATAATTTACACTATAATGTTTTTCTGCTCGTAATTATTTTTATAATTACTTTCTTTCATATAAAACTAATTTATTTTTATGTTATCTATCAGTCATTATAATAATAATTCAGCGAGGCCGGAATGCTAATATTAATTTACTTAAATTTAGTAGGCACCAAAAAAATTTATAATTTATTGTATTTTTATATAATTACATGGTAAACATTTTGGATTCAAATATTACTGATACTATCTCCCAATTAAATAAATTATTTTTTTTAAATTTCACAATTAAAATTTCTGCGTCCCTACATCCCTAGCAGCTTAAATAACTATTAACATAACAGGTTGAGGATTTTACAGATTTTTTACAATAATTTATTTAAATTTATCTTAAGTATGTATATAAGACATTAATATTTATTTCTGAACGACAGTTGCAGTTCAGTTAAAATTGTAACAAAAAGGTATTTAAAACAGGCATAATTTGACAATACACTCATTAACAGCGTGTAACACATGAGCACAATTGGTTTCAGCAATTATACAAGAAAAGATTTAAAAAATTTATCGCAAAGTCATCTATCTTGTTCTACACTCGTAGCTCTACTTCTTTACAATTTAGTAGGTTAAATGCGAAGTACTACTTGAATAATCACAATTGAAAATGCGTGTGGTCTATGCAATAAACACAACACAAAAATGTAAGAGAAGTATTTATACCACTTAACACTTTTAGGTACAGAAATTAATTAAAACATTTGGATTAAGTATACTAATTCTCAATTTGTAGGCATTCGTGGTACCGGACGCTATTGTTTTTTAAGTCTTTCGCTTTCTGTTGAAGTTACCAAAAATATAAAAAAGCGGTTTGGTAGAGCTTGAAATTCTCTATGATTTTTATTATATATTTTTTAGTCCTAACATTACAAAACTAAAAATGTATCACAAGTGAAGTCGCATGCAAAATTTTTTTTTTTCTTAATTAAAAAGTTTATAGTGTATTTTTTAGAAAATTTAAGTAAAATATTCAAAAAAAATTTTTGATAAAAAAAATATTAAAACCTTAAATGTTTACAGAAACATAAATGGTACTTTATGCATTCATTTTAGAATTTTGAAGAGATTTATTGACTTTTACAAAAAATTGTTCAAGTGAATTAAAAATAAAATGATCACATTTTTTCTCCGTTCGCCCATTTTTTTGCCTGTATTCGCTTAAAAAATTTCTAACGCCGCCACTCTTAACTTTGGAATTATAAACCGAGTATTAATGTTCCGCCTATGTGTTTTGTTATACCACAATACAAAACAAAATATCACTATTGGTTACTTGGCAATGCGTGTTTGCAATGTTTTTGGTTATTTTTTTGAATAATTAATTTATTTGTTTGAAAAGTCTTATTTTGCCTTTGTCAGTTTATTAAAAAGTCGTTAGTCATTGTTACACTGTTAAAAATAACAATTCAAATGGCTGATCCAAAATGTCAAGAATTGATTGATGAAAATCCATTTGATGGTTTAATTATTAGCGACGATGCGTTTTTAAACGAATTAGAAGGTAGACACACTTGCAAAAAGTGTGGAAAATCTAGAAAATATTTTTGTTATACCTGTTATGTGCCTATAACTGAACTAGAAGGTTTGCTGCCTTCGATAAAAGTAAAACTTTGTTTTGTGTTTGTTCCGTTTATCAATGAAGTATTTTTTTCTAGTTACCCTTTAAAATTGATATAATCAAACACAAGCAGGAAGTTAATGGAAAAAGTACCTCGGCTCATGCTGCAGTTTTAGCAGCTTACGATGTCACTGTCTACATTTATCCTGATTTGCCAGATTACAGTCAAGAGAGCAATGTGGTTTTGATATTTCCAAGCTTTGACGCGGTAGCTGTCAGCGAGTTATTTACTTGCAAAAACGGTAATTCAGCTGTCCTACCTAAAGGTTATAACAAAACAACATTAATGACACAAAAGAGAAGCTATTCTGGTGTCGGAGAAAAGTTTAACAGCCATACAGTATTGCCAATTAACAAAGCAGTATTTATTGATAGTACATGGAATCAAAGTAGGGGTATATTTAAAGATGAGCGGGTAAAGAGCTTGCAATGTGTTGTGCTACAAAATCGAATTTCACAATTCTGGCGCCATCAGAAAGATAGTCCCAGATGGTATCTATCTACGATCGAAGCAATTCATCAGTTTCTTATAGAAGTTCACTTAAATATGTGGGGGGTTAATTCGCAATATAAGGGACTGGCAACTTGTTTTAGCGACAACAAATATTATACACATTTGGAAGAAAAAAACAAAACCGATGATGTTATCAATTTGTATAATGGTCAATACGACAATTTGCTGTTCTTCTTTAAACATATGTATAAAGTAATCCATACCTATCATGGACATAACCAACTGTATGCATATAAACGTAGATTAATATAAAAGTTAGTAACATTTGGTCTGTTGTATAATTTGAGGAAGGGTTAAATGAAGACAGAAGTAGGTACTTGATACAAAATTGGAATTTATTTAAAACTTTAAAGTCGGTTATTATGCCAAACTAATTAAATATAAAATTAAGTGCACAACTTGATATTAGCTGTAAATACATAATAGTTATAGTAAAATCAAATTATAAAAGTTTAGCTAAACCACAGATAATTTATTATTTGGCATTCTGAGATGTCATCGAATCAAGTGTGCACAAATAATGGATGTTTGGATCATTTTAACAGACATCTGCCATGCTTAGCAAAAACGCCTTATGGTCTGTCCCATGAGAGCTCGAGTGTGACTCATACTTGAAAACTATCCAGAAGATATAAAATATTCATATTTAGTTATTTTTTTTACTAATAAGTAATTACTATAAGTACTAGTAAGTAAATACTAAAGATACTTTTTAAAATATGACTATTTTATATGGTTTTTAAGTAGAGTCACACTCGAGCTCTCGTGGAACAGACTATATCTAAACTTACATAAAAACAAAGAATACTTTGATATAATTAAGTTTACCATTATTAATAGAAACTTCAATAAAATTCATATTAAAAAAAGTAACCCCTTGCTGGGGGATGTCAGCTGTTCAAACAATTGTTGAACCTATAAAACCAATTTTTTGGTTGTGTATATGTAACAATTTTGACTGTTAAAAGCTTCATAAAAGTAGCCTCAACAGAAACTAAATATTCAGGCCTATTATGTATCACAAACGTTATTATAAAGATGACAGTTATGACATAACATCAGCAAATTGGTATTACCTATTGTTTTCACATACCGTTATTTTAACATGATCTTGATAATAAAGTTTGTCTTAACATTTATAGTGCATACCAATTTGCCAAAACCTTTATTTTATTTCATAACTGTCACCTTTATAATAACGTTTGTGATACATAACAGACCTGAATTTCTAAATTTGAGTTCACGTTTATCAAGATTTTAACTAGACACTCGGTTTTTACTTACTTTTGTTGAACAATTAACAAACGCATCCAAAATAAAATAAGTTGTTGAGTAAAACATGAGATGCCCAGTTTAGAGATCATAATCTAGCATCCGATGTGGTGAGTATGGATAAAAAAAATCTGAATAAACTTTTAAAGCTTAAAAAATAACAGTTCAAGTTTGATTTCACAGTTTACGCAAGTCGAGAACAAAAACGCTACCGTCTGAAGCACTAGCACCAACTTTATCTCCTCGAGAATTCCAGCACACCTCAAAAATACCTCCGGTGCCTTTGTAACTATGAACCAATTGTCCACTTTGAGTAGACCAAATATGAACACATTTATCAAAGCTACCACTTGCCAAAAACTTTCCATCCGGACTGAAAGCAACTGAATATACTGGTTCGGTATGTTTTGTCAATGTGTGAATACAGGCGCCTCGTTCTACATCCCACAATCGCACAGTAGAATCAAAACTAGCAGATGCCAGTATTAAATTCATATTTGGATTTTGAGTACCTGGCCCAGTGGGGGACCATTTTATGGTGTATATTTCCTTCGAATGTGCCTGTAAGTCATGTACACAAGTGTCTTGCTTCATAGACCATATTTTTAAGGTCATGTCGTCTGAACAAGAAGCCAAAAGGTTGCCTTGAGGATCCCATTTAATTGCATTGACTTCATTCTGGAAAAAGAATAAAATTTGTATTAAAAAGTTTAGTTAAGTAAAACGGAAGGTTTTTAAGGATTTAATCACAATTTAAAGTTCTATTTAATTAAATGATTGATAAAATATTTTGCTATTGCTGCAAATGTCTAATCTGGATTACAATTAGAAAGGGTGTAAACATTAATAAGTGATCAATTGACTATTTAAGAGAGAAACATAAAGGGAAGTCACTTAAATTTTTTTGTACTTTCAAAAGCAAGTTGAGTAATAGGATATAATTTAATCCCTTAAAACTCAAATATAAGTCAATATTGTCGTGTTCCAAAATCTTTCATCGATTTTTGATTATTTTTGAGGTTTATTTTGTAAATTTTAAATGTTGTAAATACTTTTGAATTTTTTGGTTTTCCCACCAACTAGTTTGGATTTGAAAATTGCAATAACTAGGTGAGGATTTGGATTATAAGATATAACATTACTCCCGTGGGGTAATTTGGATCCAAAATTTCGAGTTACAAATTACAAATATACCTACAGGCATTCACCCATTAACAAAAATTATACAAATTTTTATGAGTGCATTACTCAAATACAAAATCTAACAATACAAAACAAACCATGCTAGTATAAAAACATCTGTAGTAAATATCAATATGAAAAATTTTACATCTACAATTTACTGTAACAATTAAAACAAAAATCCACTAATGACAATCCTAAATTTTCGCCCATCTCACAAATGTATGTATCAATGCCAGAATTAATTACGTCAACCCCGCTCTAATACCAATTTCTCAATCTCTGCATTCTACTAACCAGATAATTGTAACAGTAATTGGTAGAAGCAAAATCTACTGAAAATAAAGAGCTGTCTTAATCCACCACGTGGAACCCAAAAATTAATTTTTGCCAGGAGTTCTGGACAATTACAATTTCCATTAATAATTTTAAACAAAAATATTAAGTCAGACATGATCCTTCTATCAGACAAGGCAGGCAGGCAAAGGAGATCACTCATAATTTCATAGTTTTGTTCTTCGACATCCAACTGATGTCTATGTCCCGTCAACTACAGAAATTTGTTTTGAATTCTCTCAATTAAAAGTGAATCTCCCGTGTAGTACGGGGGTCTAGGACTTTTCGTCGCGAGCGTTTCGTCGCGGCCGTTTCGCCGCAGCCGTTTCGACGCGCACCCATTTTGACGCAAGCGTTTCGACGCAAGGATTATTAGACGCAAGACCCATTAACCGCGATCCCTTTCGACGCAAGACCTCTTAGCCGCGGCTCTTTTCGTCGCAGAACCTATTAGCCGCGAAAACTAATCTTAATTTAGATAGGTGAATTGAATAATCCGATAAGTTGGTATAATATTGATATAATATTTTTCTAGATACTTGTAAGTAGACCAATTTCATAATAACTCAGGAGATGGCCTGTTTTTTTGGGTATTTTGTGTCCTTAAATTAAACAAATGCTACTTTATGCTTATTAACCGGTTTCAACCTTATATGTATATTGGCCTTCACCAGAATCTAAAAATTGATAATCATAAGAAAAAATACATCAAGACATCAAGAACTCACCTACCAACAAGCTACTATTATTGTAACATCTAACATCTAAACATAATTTATAATCAAACACATTGGTGAAAGTAAAAGATTATAAGAACAATAAAAAACTTCAGCAAACTGCAGTCAAAATGTCACAATAAAATCGGACAATATGAATTCGCCCTTAAAAATCATGAACAATACACAATATAATTTAGGTATAATCTCTTTCAACAGTTCTAATCTATAAATAAATAAGTACAACATCACACATTCACTCAAGCACAGATCTGTCTTAAAAAAATAAAATATATAAGGTTGAAAGACTAATTTCACTTTAAAAAAGAAATTAAAATAAATTAAAAACTAACCTAATATTAATTAAGTAATTTGTTTTAATAAAATAATAAATAGTTTTTTTTGCTTTTAAAATTATAAATAATTAATTTTGCGGCTAACAGACCTGCGGCGAATTGATTTTGCGGCCAACAGTCCTGCGGCGAATTGATTTTGTGGCCAACAGTCCTGCGGCAAATTGTCCATGCGACCAATAAATTTTGCGTCAAAATGGTTATGCGACGAACCGGCTGCGACGAAACGCTCGCGACGAACTATCCCATTCCCGTAGTACGGTGACCAAATAGAAGAACCATACTTAACTAATGATCTAACTAGGGACACATAAAATCTTCAACAAGTAGCTGTTTTTGAACTCTAGCACATTCCTATATATAAATCTCAATATTCTCATCGATTTACTCCAAATGTAGTCCAATTGATCTTTAAAGGACAACGTCTGATCAAAAACCATGCCCAAATATTTTACTGTCTCGACAGCCTTAAGTATGTCACCATTCAATGTGTAAGGTACCTGTCCGTAATAATTTATTATATTTGAAAAAAAATATAAACCAAAAATGGTAACTTGCACCATAGACAAACACAAAATTAAACATTTTTAAAAACCTTGCTAATAGGCTTTATTATAATATGGTATCATAATAAGGCCTATGGCTTTAACATACTTAAATAATATACGTAATATTATTATTTGGTATTTGAAATCAATAAACACAAATGTAACAACCAAACATTCTTTTAAAAAAAGTATTAATTACAACTCCTTGGAGCACTCAAAATCATCGATTTCTGACCACGAGGCTCATTTAGAAGGGATTTGGCTCAAAGTACTAAAAATAACGCTCAATCATTTAGTAATAAATATGCGTACTAATTATTTATATTCGTAATATCTCAACAGTACTTTAAAATACATAAAGCAAACAAACTTTGATACAAGAAGTAAGACTATGGTTAAATTTAGTAGGCCTTAATACCCGCCAACCATGTTATGTAAGAGAAACAAAATAAAAAATATTTGGACCACGATACGATATTCAAATTTTTAATATCATCAAAGCATGCATTTATAAAGATAAAAATTTAATTTTATATAGCTAACAGTAATATTACAAAAAATATTTACGATTTATTTGAACCGATTTTTATTATTTGGGGCTGCATGGTCTCACCTTATATGATAAATGATGTAACACTAGGTACTAGAAACGAGATATTCAGCTCCCGCAAAATTTTAGCAACTTCTACATGCAATAGGTGTTCTATTGGTATTGAGCGAGGGCGGTTATTTTAAGTATGATTTTTGTTACTTAGGCCTTATTATGCGCAGGTACCTTATGAGAGAACCGGCGTGTTAACTCGATAAAATTTCATTACACAACACTTCTCGACATTAAGAAATAGTAGGTTATAATAGTACCATCTACTAAGTCCATCCAAAGCTCTTTGAATCCTGGCCGAATCAGTTAATGACTTGATTGCAGAATAAATTTTAAAATTATCAGCAAAAATCGAACATTCTCGCAGATAGCCTCTCCAATATTATTTATAAATAACAGAAATAGCAAGAGACCCAAATTAGACCCTTGGGGTACTCCAGAGGTCACCTCTATTGGCTGAGAGATGCATACGTCACATAAACCACGCCCACTTTACAAGGTCAGACGGCTTATCGGTTGTGAGCCACGCCCACTATATGTACACTGCTATATTACTGTGGTGTACATATAGTGGGCGTGGCTCACAACCGATAAGCCGTCTGACCTTGTAAAGTAGGCGTTGCCAATAGGTGCTTTCCATTTGTTTTTTGAACTGTACACATATCAACGCATAGTTACTGTTTAGAACTGTACCAAACGTTGGAACGTTGTTTTGGGTCGAAAGAACATTTGTCGGACCCAGTTGCACCAGAAAATAGGTAGGTACGATAAGTGGCAGGGGGAGGTAATTCGGTGCAGTTCAAAATAGTCGTACCAATTCAAATGGAACACCTAAATATTTGGCAGGTACAGTATGGAACTGTTCAGAGCTGCACTTTTCAACAAATGGAAAGCACCTTATGTGACGTATGCATCCTTATTCACTACTAGCTCTCGTCTCTCGTATCCAAAAATTCTTAGAATTTATCGCATCAAGGTCAACGCGTAGGCAGACTTCAGATACGGTGTTTTCAGTTATGAGGGCAGTAATTTGTACTTTGCTTTTTGAAATAAATAAAATCTTCCAATTTAAAATTATAGGATAACTGGTAACAAACAATAATAACTCGATATTATTTGAAGAAACTTACTGTGTGTCCTTGAAATGATTTAATAGGTTTGTCGATGGTTAATTTACAAACATGAATACACTGATCTGTTGAACAACTAGCAAAAGAGGTGTTGGTTTGCCAATCGACATCTAAAGCAGGGGCAGAATGAAAACTGAATTGTTGAGTGCATTGACCACTAGCTGCATCCCAAATAATGGTAGTTTTATCAACCTAAAAAAAAACAAAATCACATTAATTTTATTAAATGAAGCAACATTCAAAACATACTCCTGCTGATAAAATGTAATTTCCTTTCTTGTTCCATTTTAAAGCAAAAATTGGACCCTTATGTTGTCCCAAAGTGCTTGCCAAACGACCGTCGGTAGTCCAAATTCTAGCATAACCATCATAACTACCTGTTGCTAATAGACTTCCATCACACTAAGAACGTAATATTAGATTATGTACGTTTCACGTTTAAAATATAATAAAATAACTTACATTCCAATCCAAGGAAGTGACGTCTTTATTACTGGGTACTTCTGCGCCTCCTTTTTGAATGCAATGTCTAAGAACCAGCTGATTTGGGCTTGCAGTGTTATCAGACATATCCCAAATTCGAGCTGTACTATCACCTGATCCACTAGCCAACAGATCGGTGGTTGGATTCCAGGCACATATGAATACTTCCGATTCATGACCTCTTAGTGTTGTAGCCTTTGATGATGGTATTTCAATGGAAGTGTCGACTTCCATATTTTCACTCTGTGTTGATACAACTGCTGCGGCTGAAAATAATAATACATACTTAAAAATATATTTGTTTAAAAAAAATGCACCAAACTGATAAATAAAAAGAAATATAACAAATTTTTAATTGCGTACTAATAATAATTGATATTATGTTTACATTTCTATCAACAACATTAATTTCCAGAAACAAATTCCTTAACAATAACTCATGCATGCTTAAAAGCAATAATTAAAGATAAGAAAGGAAGAATTATATTTTATTCTATTCTAATAAATAAAAAAATTAGCAGACCTTCAGTACCTTCTTCGCCATTTGTATCGGTAATTTCTGTCTTAATGGCCTGTTTCTGCTGATTCTGCTGATTTTGCCTGCTAGCAACAACGTCGGGCATTACAGCATCAATCAAACTTAAACTTTCGGCTAATCGTTGTTCCGTACCATCATCTCCTATGCTAATTTCTGCTTCAGTATATTGAAGCCCCTTCTGTAAAATACTGAGAAGAGCAGCCGGAGGAACGAGTGCTCCGTTAATATTTGATTGAGATATGTGAGACTCGATACCAAATGTATAGGCGGAATGTTGAAAACCTTAAAATAAAGCAATAACCTAAAATGTTCGTTCTTGTTTACACAAATAAATCTTACCAGATTCTTGCAAGTATCGGTAAACTAAAAAGTTAACCTCATCACTTGAAAAACTCATTTTTGTAGTATTAACACATAACCAAACAACCCAAGAATTCACCAATTTTCAACAAATGTTGACTGCACAACAAAATGATATTTTAATGGTAGATCAAAAACCTCCGGCATAAACATACACAGATATGCGACGTTGCCAAGTTCTTCATTAGAATAATTTGTACAGGATGCGTAAAATAACATTCTAGTAGACAAGGTAATAAACCATGGTAATAAACATGGACTTATTAGTCCATGGTAATAAGAAATGGTAAATAATAAAAGAATATAGACTAGGAGCAGGGAGGTGGAGTCAACAAAAATAATACTACTAGCGCCCGTAGTGGTCAAATCGTAAATTAACTGTGGAACGCATTTACATGTAATCAAATGCAACATTAATACTTAACAGTGTTTAAAAATTTCGCCAACAACAAAATACTTGTGAAATATTTTCTACATATCTCTCTAATTAAAATACGCGATTTATTCTTATATTAAATATAAAGATTTTATTTACTGCTGCAAAAACTACAAGAAACATTGAAAACATAACCCCAAACTGTGAATTCAATTGCTTGGTTACGGTCAAACGTCGTCGGGAGTGCAATTTAGTAAAACTCAACATTACATTAGTGTTTATTTATTTATTACGTTAGTGACAATGAGTGACAAAAGAAAAATTGGAAACTACTGTTGTGTTGTTGGTTGCATTAATAGTAGCTCGAATTCTTCGGGAACAACATTTTACAGTTTTTCGACCAATAAAAATCAGCTTGTCCAGAGAGAAAAATGGATAAAAGCAGTAAATAGAATTAAGTAAGTATAGAAAATTATTTATATTTGAAAATGTACCTTAACTAAGGAAAACTGTTTTTCAGCCCTGATAAATCTTTATGGAAACCAACGAAATATTCGCGAATTTGCAGTAGCCATTTTGAAAGAAAGAAAAAATCGGACCATCCGATGAGCCCGAGTTTTGTACCAACAATTTTTCCGGCTATATATTCAGCGAAAAAGGTGACCAATAGTTCAAAACAAAGTTGAGTACGACCTTCAATTGTATGACTGCAAAACTTTTTCTGCTTATTTAAACAAAAAATTCTGTTGTAGATTTCAGAGAAACTTAAAAAAGAAAATGAGGTGCAAATGGAAATAGAGCAACCTTTCCTCCTGATAAAGTTTATCAAGATGAGTCGACCCAAGTCGAATTTTTGGACGATTGCCAAGAAGAAAGCACAAACATCTTCATTTGTTTTCGAATTACATATGAAGAAAAATGCGATGCAGAAACTCAAGTCGATCTTCGAGAATTTCCTGGCAAGAAATCGGCTACATGATTGGTAGCTATGAGGAAAATTGAACAAAAATGAGCCAACATAAAAATCATTTTTTGAGATTTTCTACGATCGTGATAATTAGAAATTACAAAAATTTTCGAATTTTGAAAATCAAAAAATATAATAAATTTATATTTTTCAAAATGTTTTTTTTATTTAAAAATTGAAATTATCTTTTAATTTTAACAAACAAATATTTTTATACAAAAAACCCAAAGAAAATCAAATTATTTTTACTTTAAAATTAAAAAATATAGATAATCTTAAAATCTCCAAAAGTATTTTTTTTTAACTTAAAAATACTGAAAAAACAAATTGGAATTTTTGAGTTCAAAATTTTTTATATGAAATGAAATTGAAAATATACAAAAGCTTCATATTTTTCAATGTTTTATTTAAACGTTAAAAATAAATTGTAGATATATTATACTCGTAGATAGATAGAAAAGATATTCTTTTAATCTAAAAAAAAAATTATTATTTTATTTTTTTAAACTTCAAAAATTAAAAAATTGTAGCACAAAATTCTTTATAGATTTAAAAAAGCCAAAGAAAAATTGAATTTTGGAATTCCAAACATTTGAATCGGAGAAAGGATTTGTTTTATTTTTATAATTATTATTTGAAATTCAAAACATAAATACTAAAATTTCATATTATTCAAAATGTTTATTTATTGATTTAAGAAATTTAAATAATCTTATAATCTCAAAAAAAATTAAAGTTGATGTTATTTTTACCAATATATACGAAAATTTATGCAATACCGCACTTTTAGCGTTAGCATTAAGAGTTCAATACAAAATGAGAGTTTAGTATAAAAAGATAACAAAAACCAAGGCTATTGGAATTTCATTATACGAATATTTAAACAAAATGTTTAAAATAATTTAAATTTTGAAACATTTTGAAGTTTTGAAGTCACTTGAAATGGAAGGAGGGGGATGTGGTAAAAAAGAGTAGCAATAATTTCGATTGTCTGTTCTCTCTTTAATAATTAAAAAATAAATCTACAAAAATGAACATGTTGGTTATTTAAATAGCCTTCGTAAGCCAGTGTCTGACCCGCGAATCACAGGTTTGCCACCTACCATTGATGTTGGTTATCCTATTATTGTAATGTCCAGGGACGTAGCAAGGCAAAGCCGGGCTCTGGTGCAAGCGGGCCAGACTCCATAGATTGAATAAATTTAAAATTGTGGTGAAAGAGCCGCCGGGTACCCTTTGAGCCCGGGCTCTGGTGCACGGTACCATTTACACCACCTGTTGCTACGTCCCTGGTAATGTCATATGATCGGTCAAAATATATACAAGTACGAGGTTTATAAAATAATCAAAATACACAATTCGCAATGTTATTAAAGTGAATAAAGTTTGCATAAATTTGTCAATCAAAATAAATAATATAAATTCAGAATGTAAGTATTGGTATCGACAATGACTTTATACATCTACAGTAAAACAACAACCAAATATTATGATAAGTTGAGCCATTCAACCGTTCTTGGGCCATTTACATAATTAACTCAAACAGTTTGCGCATTCAAGAATTAATAGGAACATATAAATTAACTTGCCAGGAAAAGCTCTGCACCGACATGAATCAATTATAAAAAACTACTAATTCGAGTAGACAAAATTTCATACCCTTAGTTGCAAATATCATTACAAATATAATTTACCTTCATTTAGACAAGATGACAACAGAATAGTATCAGAATAATAATAAATTTGACTGTAATTGAATAATCTTTTATGATTTATTGGTACGTATTATTGAGGTTGCACTGTATCGGGAAAATTGTTTTGGTAGAAATAAAGTTGAAGTAAGTACAACTTTGTGTTTTGGAAACTTGACAACATGGCATAATATTAACCTACATTACAAACTCGGTATTGCGTGAAATGAGCTACACTTGTGGTAAATAATAAGAATAAAAAAAGAAAACACCAAATGTTGGGGGTGTTAGTATGGCGGCCGGGGGTAAATGTGTGAGAAGTCCTAGCAATGTATCTCCTGCTGGCGAAGAATCATCTGAAAGTGAAGGGGAAACCGAACCTGCAAAGTCATTTCATAGACGATTGTCAACAAACCACGAAATAAAATGTTCGGTATGTTTGTGTGAAGTTGCCTGAAAACTAAAATTTTCTGATTATAAGCAAATGTGGAATGACATTTTTATTTATTTTCATTCTGGATTAAAGTAGGCGTGGTGCTATCTTTTGAATTTGAAGAGCCTGTGCGTTTTACAAACTATTATATTTTTATAATAAACTTATTATTATTACATGTATATATTTTTTATTGTATGTGCAACTTCTTATTTAATTAAATGCTTTTAATGTTTATGCTTGTATTAATTTTTTAAATTTCATTATTGAACGTTTGTGCTGTTTAACTAAATTAAGCTTATTATTACCTATTCTTTGAAATTGCCAAACGTGATTTTAATTTAAAAGAGATTTACTGGATCAATAGGTAAATATAAAAAATAAACGGTTCAAGTATTTCACCTGTGAACCTTTTATCTAGGTCAAATGTGCCTTGAGACAATTTCAAGGACCAACAAGTGGGTTCGGGATCAGTTACCACATAGTAAGTGGCGACGCTGTAATAAGGGTGGCTGAATTTGAAGATATTGAAATTTTGAAGCTGTAAAATGTGAAAATCAAAATTGTTTTATCATAATTTTTAATTTTCTTTATAATTTTTACGCGAAAAAATAACTAAAGAATATTGTTCCAGTGGTGGCTACAGATTTTTTAGGGGGTGGGCAGAAGTGAAAAAAAAATTATTAGTTGGACGAACAGATAAAACAAATTTTTTCTAGAAAAATCAGTACGAAAGAAAAGTTAAGCTTATTTTTATATTATTTGGAGAATCTGTATTTGAAGTATTTATTTATATCTTTTAATCTGTATTTAAATTAACTTTGTGGGATGAGTCACATCAAGTAGAAGAAAAACCAATAGGAATTGAACTCTCTCCTCCACTCCATCGAAATCGTTTAGTGGTTTAGTTTTCCCTCAAATTGCTTGTAGATTATGTCCAGTAAATTATGTGTACCTATTTTATATTGTATAATATATTAATTGTAACTTCAGTAATTAATTGTTTATGACAATTGTTTGTGTCAGTACCCCAGTTTGATATATTAATAATATTATAATATATTTAGTTTATCTCCGTGTGCGAGATTAATATAATTTTCAAAATATATCAATAGGGTGAGGTATATTCTTGCCAATAAATTATTCTTCGTATCGACTAGTTTCGGTTTTATTTACAAACCATTTTCAGGATACTGTGTCAAAACGAAAAAACAATGGAAAATCCTTTTATAAAATAAATTATGATATCATAAAAAGTAAAACACATTATACATTCAAACGTAATTAAATAATTTGTAATAAATAAAATAAAATGCAAGTTCGCTGCAAATTTGTTTAAATTTTTGATTTTCCATTGTTTTCTCGTTTTGACACAGTGTCCTGAAGATGGTTTGTAAATAAAACCGAAACTAGTCGATACGAAGAATAATTTATTAGCAAGAATATACCTCACCCTATTGATATTTTGAAAATTATAATATATGTATTTTTGGTGTACGCAATATATCAAATATACTAAAGAATGAAGGGGGACGAAGCAATATCTAAAATTTGAAAAAACTATTCGGACATTTTTCAAAAAAATATCGTAAAATATGTAAAATTGTAATGTAATAAATTATAACGAAATAATTTAATACATTATACTTACTCCGTATATATTATAATTGGATGTAGTTATGCAAAAAGGAACCATCCACCAATAGATAGTTTTGAGATATTGAAGCTTAAAGTTAAAATAATATAATTAAATCGGTTGATAATTATCAATGGCGTAACTAGAAGGCGAGGGACCCGTGTGCGAAATTGTTAACGGTGGAGCTGCTTTTATAAAAAAACAAAAAAATTTGTATGCAGAGAACTTGAAATTCTGGCGATTTCCATGCAATTCCAGTGATTTGTAATGAATTCCTTCCAAACAAGAGCGGATATAGAGACGAGTAACTACCCCCCGCCCTATTTAATTTTATTAAATATTTTAAAAAGTATATAGATGAGATTTTTTCTTTTTCAATTTTCTGAGATTGTCTAGATTTCCGAAAATATACTAGAATTTTCTGTGATTCCCCACTTCACAAGATTATTAGGATATTTTTCTAAAATTTTTTAGAATCTTCTATTTCCTCTAATTTTCTACATTTTCTAATTGTAAAATTAGTGACATTTTCATGGATTTTCTAAAAACTTTCTGGGATTTCTTAAAAATTTCCCGCTCGTTTTTTACTAATAAGTGGAGAAATGATAGACAAATTTTCATATGCAAAACTAAAGGGAAATTTGAGGGCATCTATAATATTATAGACTATCTTTTCTTTTGCTTTCTACATTTTCTGAGATTTCATTGCCTTTAAAGTATTTTAGATTTTCTAGAGTTTTCTATTTACCAAAATTTTCTCGAGTTTCCTAAGATTTTCTTGAAATTTTTACGGATTTTTTGAGATTTTCTATATTTCTACAAATTTTCTAAGAATCTGTTTCTTGAGATGTCTTGGAATTTTCCAGAATTTCTTCAGATTTCCATTCACATTCAGATTTCCGGCGATTTCCCTTTAGTTTTGTACTAACTGGAAAACCGAAGGGAAAATCGTGATATACAAAAATTAAAAGAAATCCAAGCAAAATTTAGGGAAATTCTATGAAATCTTAATAAACTTAAGAATGCTATTTTCTTCTCAAGGAAATCTTGGAAAATTTAGAAATCTTTAGATTTTATCTATTTATCTTTAGAACAATTACAGGATTCCCACTTCTTTGGAAAATCTGGAAAAGTCATGGAAAATTTAAGATTTCCCTAATTTTGTCAGAGAATTTCTCATTTTTAGTGCCAAGTCAATGAAATTAAACTTTTAATCTAGGTGAACAATTTAATTTAAAAGTTTTTATAAATTTTAAAATAAATTTGTTTCTAAATTTTAATATTAAATTTATTTTATTTCAATATTAATTGTTTTAAAGTAAAAATTAATTTTTTACTTCCTTGTAAAAAGGAGCATGGGATCGAGAAGTAAGACCCCCCGGTTTGAAAACCCAAAGATGTGTGTGTGTGTGTGTGTACGATGTGTGATTTACCTTCATATGAAAACTTTTTATTCTCTTAGAACAAATACATCTACACATAGTTTGTATAGAAACAAAATGTTTTAGTGTGCATATTTATACAGCATATATCTATGCGTCGTGAAAACTCTCACTGGGGGGCTGGGGGGTGTCGAACACCCCACAGAATATAGTAAAATTCTTGGTACGGAAGTCACAAGTTTAATAGCATGACAATCATTTGAACATAATTCCTGGTGACCTTGGGGTATTTTATACCTCCCCAGACTTCAAAAAGCATCTAGTCGTGCACCTCCAATTTTTGAGATTTTTATTAAGATTGAATAGGTCACAGTTCAACTGGGGGCCCTTTTAGCCGGGGGCCCGTGTGCGTCGCACCCACCGCACCCCGATAGTTCCGCCACTGATAATTATGCATATTTTAATTTTGTTTAAATAACACATAATGATATGTAATTTGTGTTACCAGAAAAATTTTGTGAAAATTAGTTTTCACATTATTTCGGTCACTTATAGCAAATAAACTAAATTTTATGAGTTTGTCGCTTGGTTTCTTTTTGCATAACTACGTCCAATTACTGATAATTATAATTTCATTCCTAATTGTTATTAACACGTTAAATGCCATGATGGTTCCTATGGACAGTTTCAAAACTGTCTGTTGTCGCCACAGAAGTCATATGGACCGCCACGTGGCTGCTTTGGTTTAAAATTTCTAGAAGCAATATGACTACTAATACAACATTTTATGCATGCAGTGGACCGCTATGACCCGAAAGGATTGTTTGCAACACGAATTCCTTGAATTATTTTTGAATAAGAATAACTAATAAATAATAAAATAATAAATAAATAAGAATAATAAATTCTAAATTCATAATAAATTCAAAAAAATTTGAGGACGCTTATACTGTTTGATGCTACTACTGCTACTACTAAGCAGTGAACCCTGGTTCGAGCCCGAGTGGAGCAAGAACTGTATTTTAACCGTACTCCCTCAACGGGCAATGGCAAACCGCTGAGGTAAAATTGCCTTAAAAATCCTTCTCAAATTGAAGTGGTTAGCCAAAACCCAATCTTGATTGTAGTGCTACTGTGTGAATTCATAATGTGGAATAAATTAAATTTTATTTTTATATAAAAAAATTAAAAAAACACAGAACTACTTAGATTGAAATATTTGAATATTTTCTAAAAACCACTTGACGGTTAATGTGTTAAAAACACATGATAGTTAATTAGAATATAATAATTTAAAAATAATTTATTATTTTTTTAAAAATATGTAATCTATCCACTTTTTTCACTTTTTTAAAAATGTAATAAGTAATTACATTGCAGTGGTAATTATGAAATACCACTGACCAGTCAAATTAGATCGATCTTGGGCTTGGCGCGGAACTAATTTAGAATTCGATGCCACCTACAAAAAAGTGTTTAGTCTGGGGTCTACATACTGGCAAAAGTTTGCTCCTCGATAGCGATGTGTGGGGGATGAACAATTCGCGATTATTTAAACAAAAAACGGGACCTTCTGCGGTTTTACCTGAATATCTCCTAAACTATGCTAGATACGGAACTAAACCATACATACCTTTTTTGTAGAGCATGAAATTTCCTATGAAACTAGTTCTAATGATTATGTTTAAAAAGTCACGCCAAACAACCGTGATTTTCGCGCTTCGCGGGTTTCGATAAAATTTTTTTTTCGATGGTAACTAATTGTATTGAAAAATCGCAAAAATTTAGGTGTTCTCGGGAAACCTTGCAAGATACTTTTCATGGCACAAAAAATTTTTTTGACCTTTTTTATTTATTTTACAGCTGTGTGAATATGAAAAATTGAAATTTTAATCTTTTTGAAGTCTTTTGCGATTTAAGGTACTTATCACTTATTTGTGATCAATAAAATCATATGGATTTTATTGCTGATGAAATTTCCTACAAAAAAGGACCCTTCCACTTTTTTCGTCCGGTGAACGCTGATTTATTTATTACAAAGTTGGAGTATGTCGCTTATTTGCTGAAATCACGTTTTCAGCACTTTCGTTAATATTTACAATGATACTTTGTGGTTTTTCATAATACAATATTTAAATGTATTTGAAGCTAAGATGATAACTTATTTGTTTATAAACTTTTTTCCCTTTTTTTTGTTATTGCAAAATTTGCTGAAAACGTGATTTCAGCAAATAAGCGTCATACTCCAACTTTGCACTGTAATAAAAAAATCAGCATTCACCGGACGTAAAAAGTGGAAGGGTCCTTTTTTGTAGGAAATTTCATCAGCAAAAAATCCATATGATTTTATTGATCACAAATAAGTGTTATGTACCTTAAATCGCAAAAGACTTCAAAAATACCAAAATTTCAATTTTTCATATTCACATAGCTGTAAAATAAGTAAAAAAGGTCAAAAAATTTTATTGTGCCATGAAAAGTACCTTTCAAGGTTTCCCGAGGACACCTAAATTTTTGAGATTTTTTAATATAATTAGTTACAATCGAAAAAAAAATTTTATCGAAACCCGCGAAGCGCGAAAATCACGCGTGTTTGAGGTCCGAATATTTGACTTCGGCGGCGCGTGCGTTCTAAACGGCTGACTTTTTAAACACAATTATTAGAACCATTTTCATAGGAAATTTCATGCTCTACAAAAAAGGTATGTATGGTTAGGTTCCGTATCTAGCATGGTTTAGGAGATATTCAGGTATAACCGGCGAAGGTCCGGGTTTTTGTTTAAATAATCGCGAATTGTTCATCTCCCACACATCGCTATCGAGGAGCAAACTTTTGCCAGTATGTAGACCCCATACCAAACACTTTTTTGCGGGTGGAATCGAATTGAAAATTAGTTCACCCTGAAACACCTAATTTGACTGGTCAATAAAATTTTTTTATGAACTTTCAGCAATGATTTATTCCCATTAAAATTAATTAAATGAATTTAAATTATGATCGGGTGTGGTTTAATATTTTTCTAGATCTGCTTTTCTCACAAAAACTATTATACATATTTGCTAGCCCCGAAGATATTTTTAAGCTTACAGTTTACGCTACGCTAATAATCCATATAAATAATGAGTTTAGTTTTCGCAACTAAACAAATCGTTATAAAAATGTTTCTTTAAAAATAGTCTACATTATTTTGTTTTGTATTACATTATTTCTGTATATGAGTTCGAAATCTAATCTGAAATACTTAATTTTGGTCAGTTCCATTTCTGCCCCCCTCCCAGTTTTGGGCCCTGTGCGGTGTTGTGCTATTTTTTAAACATTTAAAAAATAAAAAGATTTAATTGCGAAGTCATACAGATTTATATATTTATTTATTTACCAAATGTCAACAACGACTCTATTTCGTACACTTGATGTTGTTTTGAGTTTGATTTTGAAATATTTTATCGTAAACTGCGGTGAAATGATAATTCTCAAAATAGAAGTGAGAACATCAAAAGAATAGTCCGGTCAATATAGACATTTCAAATAACAAAAATTGCCGGAGAGCCAAATTTTGGTGGAGAGCTGGGGTTTACCATTACAAATAAAGTTTTAAAAATCCCCATCGATCCTATGTATGCTACAAAAGTTATTCGGGGTCAAAGGTCAAAATTTGAGGTTTTTTGGATTTTATCGAAAACGGTAAGCTTTATCAAAAAAAAACTTCAAACCAAAGTTGTAGATCTTAAAATTCTCTATAAAAATGGTCTTCATGATTTTTTTCGTAAGAGTTATCATTCCTGAGGTATCGCGATTCTAAGAGTCACATTATACATGATATGCACATAAAAAGCCACGAACTGAATTCCCTCTATCCACGTGGCTTTGAAAAACATCTGGCTATTCTATTATACCTCAGTATAATCATCTGTAGTGACCAGAGCTCGCTGGAATGGTTGCAAACAACCATAGCAAACCTACCACCACCATGGCAGGGCGCTAAATTAGATGTAGTCCAGGTGGACAATTTGCCAAGGCTGACCAAGGTCACTCTTTGGATTCCTGGGGAACCGGAGCCCACTGAGATGGTCACACGGCGCCTTGCTGCCCAGAACCCCTGGGCGAAACAGAAGGAATGGTGCGTCTTCCATGACGCGGACAGGGACGAGCCGAAAGGCAAACTCCTTGTCTTTGGCGTCGGTCAGGTAGACAGCGCCGCCATCAAAACAAGAGGGGAGAGGTTGAACTACAAGTTCACCTCTCTCAAAGTTAAGATGCAGAAGTTCGAAGACGACTCTGCATCCAAGGAAACAGAAACAGCCACCTCAACTCCTATGGAGACGGAAGTAATTCCGGAAACGGTGGCTGCTAATGTAGAGAAGTAAGCCCTCCAAGGCAGGCCAAATGGCTTCCTTGGTAGGGTGGAACTTCCTTCAAGCAAACTTGCAGCATTGTCGGGAGGCAGTGGCATTACTATGCCGCCACCTTGACAGCTGCAAGGACACTGTTGCTCTAATACAAGAGCCCTGGTTAGTAAAATCTTCTATACGAGGCTTTACAAAACTAAACGGGACTATGTTCACAGGTAGTTCCACAAATAAAAGCAGGACATGTATCTACATACCTAGCAATATTCAGGCCAACCTTCTGCCGCAGTACAGCGACTGCGACCTAACAGCAGTCCGGACGAGCTGCGACTTAGGGAATGGCCCACAAGATGTCGTCTTGGCGTCCATCTACCTTCCAATCGATTCGCCGGAACTACCACCTTCTCGAAGGATGGTGGATCTGGTGAACTATTGCGAGCAAAAAAAGAAACACCTCATCATTGGGTGCGACTCCAACTCCCATCATCAGGCATGGGGCAGCAGAGATTGCAACAATCGAGGTAAGTCTCTATTAGACTATCTTATTGATACAAATTTAGTAATACTTAATCGCGGGGATGTCCCTACTTTCTACGTATCACCCCACCGTAACTCGGTAATTGATATTACCGTAGCGTCGTTAAGCATTTCTAATTATTTATGTGACTGGCAAGTGCCCGACCAACTGACAATGTCAGATCATAGATGGATCTCCTTTAAATTAAAGGCTAAAGTAATGGAACCCAAACAATACAGGAATCCTAGGAATGCGGACAGGATGGTCTTTCTTGATCACCTGTCGGCATTCATGGATTCTGAGGTGTTGAAGGGATTTTCCAACAAAGAAGATCTAACAACTACTGAGGAGATTGAGACGTATGCCAAGGAGCTGCGAAACTCCCTCATAAACGCATACGAGCTGTCATGTCCGCTAAGAACGGCTGGGCTGCGGGTTCGAGCAACGCCCTGGTGGTGCGAAGAACTCGACCAGCTAAGAAAAGCGACAAGAAAGCTCTATAATAAAGCGCAGAACTCCAAGAAGGACGACGACTGGACAGCGTTTAAGGCGCACCGGTCAGAGTTCAAGAGAGTAATCCGCAAAAAACAACGCGAGTCTTGGAGAGCCTTCTGCGGCGGTGTTGAAACAACCACCGCTGCGGCTAGGTTAAACAAGATTATCGCAAAAGATCCATATCAGCAGCCCGGCAGCCTATGTCGAGAGGATGGGTCATACACAGATACCCTCTCACAAACTGCCGAAATACTGCTACACACACACTTTCCCGACAGTCAGAGAGTCACCGATTTTGATTGGACTGACACAATAAGCCAACCACCGACCGAGGCCAACTGGGAAATTGCAAAGAAGGTTGTGAATAAGACCAAAACGGCATGGGCCATCAAATCCTTTAGCCCCTTCAAATCGCCTGGACCTGACGGGGTACTTCCAGCCCTACTTCAGTGGGGTCTGGAACACCTGCTCAATCATCTGGTGCGAGTGTTCCAGGCGTGCATTGCACACGGATACACACCGAAGGAATGGCGCAAGGTTAAAGTTATTTTTATACCAAAACCAGGCAGAGGCGACTACTCCCTGGCAAAATCTTTTAGACCAATCAGTTTAACTTCGTTTTTCCTGAAAGCGTTAGAAAAACTGTGCGACAGAGAGATACGTGATACGATTCTGATGCACAGACCACTACACGTAAACCAGCACGCATATATCCCGGGGAGATCTACTGAGACCGCTCTACACAAGGTGGTAGAGCGCGTTGAAAGGTCACTGGGCCAAAAAGAGTCCACCCTAGGAGCGTTCATTGACATCGAAGGGGCCTTTGACAAAACCACCTTTGAAAGTATAAATGCAGCGCTATGCCAATACGGTGTTCCCACGACCATTGCCAACTGGATCAGTTTTATACTGAAGTGGCGAGCCGTGGAGGTATGTGTCGGTGACATAAAGATCAAAGGTGTTGTGACTAGAGGCTGTCCTCAGGGGGGAGTACTCTCCCCGCTACTGTGGATTATGGTAGTGGACAGCCTTATACGACGCCTTAACGAAAAAGGTTTCTATACCATAGGATACGCAGATGATATGACCATACTGCTTACTGGCAAATTTGAAAACATGCTCTGCAGGCTGATGCAGACAGCTTTCAAAATATTGGAAGAATGGTGCATTGAGCACTCTCTCTCGGTCAATCCGACAAAGACGGAGCTTGTTCTGTTCACCAATAAAAGAAAGTTACCTGGCATGACAATGCCTAACTTAATGGGGACTCCTCTAAAACTGGCGAACGAAGTCAAGTATCTGGGAATAATACTTGACAAGAAGCTAAACTGGGGAAAACACTTGAAAACCAAAATTAACAAGGCAAGAATGGCTTTCTGGCAGTGTCGAAGGGCGATGGGACGGTCATGGGGCCTTTCCCCTAAGATCACCCTCTGGCTTTACACTGCGGTTGTCAGACCTATGCTTTGTTACGGTGCACTTGTCTGGTGGCCCAGAACCAAACAAGTAACAGCAGCGTCCTCCCTACACCGGATTCAGAGACTAATCTGTCTGGCCGTAACGGGAGTGATGCGCACTGCACCCACTACGGCATTGGAGACCCTTCTCTGCCTCCCACCACTTGATCTTCATGTGCAGGAGATGGCGGTTAAGGCTGCTCTTAGGTTACGTAGTTGGGGACTATGGAACCATAGGCGAGGAGCTGAGGGTCATATGCGGATCTTAGAGGACTACTCAATTGGAGTACCTCTGCTGCACCTTGAACCTGACAGAATCTCCCCTAAATATATATTTGACAGGAAATACAATATCCTGTTGAATCCAATAGAAACCAACGACTATGACATATGTCTATTCTCGGATGGTTCCAAAAACAATGTTGGCTCAGGAGCAGGAATTTTCTCTGCTGAACTTGACCTAAACAAAAGCATACCGCTGGGCAGGCACACATCAGTTTTCCAAGCGGAACTTATGGGTATACTGCACTGCGCAAAAACAGTCCAAGATAAACTTATCTACGACAAAAACATTCAGATATCTACAGATAGTAGAGCGGCACTTGTGGCACTGAGGAGTCACAAGGTCACATCAGGTCTGTTGCTAGAATGCATTCAGACGCTAAATGAGATATCTAACTTAAACACCATTTCACTCCTGTGGGTGAAAGGGCATCAAGGCAACGAAGGTAACGTAAAAGCGGACGAGCTGGCAAGAAACGGTTCCAACAGCCTTCCCTGCGGTCCGGAGCCGATGATTGTACCAGCTGTCAAAACTATCGATACCCTCCTAAAACAACACATCCTAAAACTGCACTCCTGCAGATGGGCAAAAGAAACTGAATGCAGACAAGCAAGGGCAGCGATCAAAGCACCCTCTAGTAGGCATTCAAAATATTACTTGAAGCTGTCCAGAGTCAATCTACGGACAATTGCAGGGATTTTAACTGGACACTGCAAACTGAACAAACATCTCAATACAATGGGACTTGTAGATAACCCCAGATGTCGGGGATGCAATACAGCAGACGAAACCGCGGAACATGTGCTCTGTCACTGTCCGTCGCTAGCGTCAATTAGAGGTGCCATGCTAGGGGACTTCTGGCCTAACATGGCCAGAATCAGCGACACTCCGCCTGCCAAGATACTCGAATTTATCCTGGAGACAGGATGGCTTGAGGACTGACAGGACGGGGGGCCGCTGTATTCGGAGGCAGTACAATGGGCCCGTTTTTAGTGGCCTAAGTGCGTGTGGGGATACCTCCCTACCCTCCTACCTAAAATCCAGAATCCAGATATACCTCAGTCACGACGACTTCAAAACTTTTTAGAAAATCAAAATCCGACGCCAAACAACGGCGATGCAACCGCATTTAGCAGAAACCTTTTTACCCCCTCCCCCCTCAGAAGGGTTCGGGGGAAACTTTTTCAACTTTTTCGATTTTTCTGGGTGGTTGTGCCAGTAACCCAACAGGTTTGCAAAATTTCAGCTTTCCACGACATCTAGAAGTGGTCAAACATTTTCACTCGAAATGATGAATCAGTGGGTAAAGCAGCTTTATATAATGTGCATATCATGTATAATTTGACTCTTAGAATTACGATATCTCAGGAATGGTAACTCTTAAGAAAAAACTCATAAAGACTATTTTTGTAGAGAATTTTAAGATCTACAAATTTGGTTTGAGGTTTTTTTTGATAAAACTTACCTTTTTCGAGAAAAATCCACAAAACCTCAAATTTTGACCTTTGACCCCGAATAACTTTTGTAGCACACATAGGATCGATAGGGATTTTTAAAACTTTATTTGTAATGGTAAACCCCAGCTCTCCACCAAAATTTGGCCCTCCGGCAATTTTTGTTATTTGACCACTATTTTTATGTTTAAATTGACCGGACCAGAATGTAAACGTTTGGTTTTCAAACAAAACTTTCTATACCAACTATACGTATTAGATTAACTTAAAAGTTTTCCACGTGTGGCGTTCGCTTAATATAAATCGCGAATTAAGTACCTAAGAGTTAAGAGATTATACCGTGCTTTTTATCTTAGGTAGAACAGACGATCAAATTAGATGCTTTTTCTTAATCCCACACAGAGAGAAATATGTGTTACTAATCCACACATATGTGCAGAAAATGCCACTTTTAAAAAAAAATAGTTTTTCAGTTTTACACGTCAACTGGTGTGCAATTGTCACATCTATCACATATTGAAAGCCGCCAGTATATTTTAATTGTTAACGATTTTTATGTTTCTGAATATTGTTTTGCACGTGAATGTTGTTAAACGGCAAAGAGTTTGACGGAAGGTGTTGGAGAAGGAAATCGGTGGAAAAATCCGATGTACAAGGGAAGGGAAATCTGAGGAAATCTTAAGTCTTAAGTTATTAAATCTTAAGAACATCTCTTGAGCATCTTGTAAAGAATTTTGATATTTAAATATTGAATATAAATTAACAAAGTACATAATATTATATTTAAATATTCAAATTAAACCAAAAGTTTTTATAAAATTTTTTAAAAAGTTGTAATTCTAATATTTATCTTTTCTTGTTCGTATTTACCCGGTTTTTGTATGACATATACTAATTAATAAAAATAATAAATTATGAATACTACTTACTTTTGAAAATGTGTAATTGTATAAATATTTAATGTAAATATATAATATTTTTTATTAAACAGCAGATTTTAGAAACAGAATAAAATTTTAAAATATAATAAATTAATTTTAATAAAAAATTATACAATTTTCAAAATTAGCTAGTTAAATAAAACAAAAAGTCCAATATGGGAAAAATTGGGATATCGATTACTGATAACTCATAGTAATACTCTCTTGACTTATATAAAATTGAGCTTTTTTACATAGTGAATTTAATTTAAGATAAGTAACTGCTTCTACTTACCGATTTATTTAAGTTTTATTTACAATAATTGAATTATTTGCTTTAGAAGAAAATCAAATTACATTCAATCAAACAAGATTCTGTAGCACAAACACGAAGTTAACGGGCAACTTCTTTTAAAAGTTCCATTTTGCTGTAAATTTTTAATATTATGTACAGTGTTTTACGTATTAGACGTTAAAACAAATTAGACGAGATTGTTCTCCGTATCAAACAGGAAATTTATGTACCTATTAAATTAAAAATTATGGAATTTTATTTATTAAAAACTGTGTCAGTTTACAATAGCAAAATAAAATAATGCATAATTATGTTTTAAATTATCTGTAAATAAAGGTAATTTACAAATTAGCTATCAAAATATTCAATTCAGCACTGAATCAAGCTTCTTTCCAATCGGTAACAGGCGGATCAGAAGCTGGGACATTTCGCTGTCGCCACTTTGCCATCGGTCATTTCACCGTCGCACAGTGGTCTGAAATCCTAAATTGTTGGACAAAATTACAATTATCACTGTAAATTCATGAAAATTTGTATATAGGGGTTTTTTTGGGTCGCTGATTACAAATCTGAAATTATTTTTTGAAAAAAATGAAATGGATGCCCGAAAATGCGGATTTTTTTGAAAATATTTATAAAATATTCATGAAATTAAATGTACACTTTTTTTGGAGTTTTTTATTGCAAATCCGTTAATGTGTTTCAAATACAAAATGGCTGAAGCAAAATATCAAATTTTTTGGATCCTAAGTCACGAATCTGGACTTATTCTAATGTTATAGCAGTTATACGCATAAATGAATTCATAATTCCACTATACATAATTGGTGAATTTATTGAAATAGATCACTAGTGAATATTTACATTAAAATGATAAAATATAAATAATTAAATAATGTCATCAGCATCACCTTCCGTATTATGTATGTATCAAGTTCACTCTCGCGCTTTCGACTTCAAACTTATTTTATGCGTACTTAGCGGATCGAAGAGGATAATTTTCTTTCACAGCTGAATTCCTTACACTTTTTTACATATAATGAAACTTAAAACGAATTGGGATCTCTCGAGATCACAACTAATTCTCTACGTGCTTATATGCTTCTAATTAAAATATAGAAATTTGCAACGGTCACAATCTAATACATTTTTCTAAAGATTGATCGTAAAAATATTGTAATAAATATATATATAGAAATGTTGTGCATACCTTGTTGATCATTTTCCATTTTATTGGGTTCACTTTAAACAAATAATACCTATAGTACAATATTTCTAACAGAGCGCTCGAAATAAACGAAGCAGTAAGTAAAATCGCGGTTATTAAAATGGGTAAGTTTGAGTCCCTCTACAAAGCACAAGGTTACACTCATAGATGGTTACACTTACAAGTATGAATTTTTGAAATCATATGGATTAATGTCTCTTCTATGAAGGGCTATCAAAATATACCTGAAATTGTAAAATTCATTTTCGGGGTTTTGTCCAGGAATTTCTGGTTTTAGACCACTGTGCGTCGACCTTTTTAGTATTTTTTCAAGAGAGAAACATATTTTATAGTTTTTTAATATACAGTACAATAATATAATATATTAAAATTAAAAAATTAATGAATTAATTTAACAATAAATTTCCTATAATTTTATTGTTCATATGATCATATTAGTAACAATTTGTACAGTATTGCCATCAGTGAAACGCCCCTCGGTACCTACTGTCTTTAAGGAATATTTTTAGGTTACTTTCAATCCAATGATTTAAAAAGTGGCTTATTTTAAGCAGAAATTAAGGAATACCATCAAAAAGTGGCAAATTCTTTTGAGATCATCAGAACCAAGAGCTTTCACGAGTTTAAATGATTGAATTGTGCAAACGAATTTGTCTTCCGTAAATTCTTTCATGATATCAGCATCTGACTTACATGCAGTTTTCTACTCGATTGATATTTTTCTTGTGAGTGTTAATTAGGAGGGGTCATTATGCAAAGTATTCGCGGTTTACCTTACTGTTAGTAGCGCTCGTGACACTACCAAATGTCAACAACATGAGCGGCCCTCTTACAACGTATACACTTGATGTTATTTTGAGTTTGATTCTGAATTATTTTATCGTAAAACCACGGTGAAATGGTAATTCACAAAATAGAACAGCAAAAGAATGCAAAAGTTTGGTTAATAAACAAAACTTTCTATACCAACAAACCAACTATAAGTTCGATTCACTTAATATTTTTCTGCGTGATGGCGTTCGCTTAAGCCCAGTGCTTTAAAGTAAGAAACAGTAGCCAATTGGACTTTCAAATGTTGGGATGCTCAAATATTGTTAGAAGAAAGGCCCAGATTTTTGCGCCCTTGTTATTTTCTGGGGTGGATTTTTGAAAATTTGTCTTTTGAAAAAATGTTGGTGCTGGTTTGTGATTTTAAACAATGGAAATTTCGTGATTTTCATAGCACGCATTAAATGGGAATAAAGTGGCATTAATGGCAATAATAGTTATTTATGTATCAAGGGCATTATGACGATGTTTATGTCGAGGGCAACCAATTTAAAAGGTCGAGGGCCATTAGGCCCGAGAGTTTTTAAGTTGCTCGAGAGCATAAACATTGAATAATGCCAGTGGTGCATACAACGTTTTATATTACACTGCATTTGAATTTGATAAAATTTAAAAATTTTTATAAATTTTGAATTTGATTTTGCTAAATTTTCTAGTTTGCGGTGGAATTGCGATTGAGAGGGCATAATAAGCGGGCATTATGATTTATACGCCCTAGGTTATTATAGCATACTTAATATATTTCGTTGTCAAGGTATAAAAAACAAATAATGATTCAGTGTAATATAAATGGAATTAAGGGTAATTAAGATAATAATAGTAATATCTTATTTTATTGCCGACAATTAGCAATATAGTACAAATTTTTGCCCAGTGAGAGACCCCTCGGTAGGTACTAAAAACCACACTGGGACAGAATAATACTACAAGTCTGCCACGCTACTCCAGGCTTGCAGAAAAATATAAGAAATAATGTACGAAAAGAGAATATCCATCTTTTATGATACTTTAAAGTAAACTTGAGCTTAGAAAATCCCTTGGTAAATAAAAAAATGTACCGGTGATCGTTCCCAGGTCTCACCTTTTGCAAAACATTTTTAGATTAAATTTGAAACCTTCTAGAAGTGAAATTATTTTTGTTAGATTAGATACTCAGAAGTTTTATGCAAAAAATAACAGATCTACTAAGCTGATGCAAAAGAACAAAGCTCATTTTATGAATCGCGAAAACCTCTATTGTTTTTCATCGGCTGGGCATAAAGAACAACAATAATTTGTAAATATAAGTCTAAAATACCAAACGCTGAATTATATAATACATTTTTTTTAGTAAAATTATACCTCAAAACCATCTACCAAATTAGACTCATTCAAAGTTAAACCAGATCTAGTTGAAACGAAAAGTTCCATCTATTACCATTATCATCTAAATAGAACTTGACTTATAAGTAGTACTATTTTGAGTCAAATTATTATATTATTGTTTTTGGAAAGAACTTCAAATGATAAGATATTCCAGAAGTAGAATTAAAAATGATGGTACTCATTCGTCAATAACCAAATTACTAACCAATTTTTATCTTCTATCATTAACTTCTATACCATAGAACTGAACTAAGAAATACCCCGATTACTATGAATGATGATAAATTTGGAGTATTCCTGCGGAGGATTGGTAAAGAAAATGGTAATTATTCTAATTGCAAGGCAATAAATTGATCTTAGATCTTTTCACTTGTGAATCATAAATAACACAAACTTTGGTAATCCCCTCTTCATGTTTAAATGCAAGTACAAATCGTACTCGTAAGGATAATTCCTCAGAGCGTTGGAAACTATTAAGCTGTAGGTTTTCAGGATTTGCCATTTAAACAGTCTTTTTGTCTGACTGCGAAAATTCAATACTAAAAGACTATTTAAAGAGCAAATCTTGAGTTTTTTTTCAATAGAATTTTTCAGAATTCAATAATCAAGAAAACATAATAATTCGAATGTTTAACTGATTAAGTGAGGTGTACGATGAACTGCAGAGAGGTTGTTTTCCTGCTGACGCCGTCCGGGATTTCGCTCTTTGATTTTTGTCTTTCAAATAATACTTCAGCAAAATGCTGCAATTAATACTTCAATAGTATCACCAAGTATTTTCCGAATATTATCATATTCCTAGGACTATTACTAACAAAGTAATCGGGCTCAGTGGCATATTTTACGGGGAGGGGGGGCCCTCTGTAGCTAATCAGTATATTAAATAACATACAATTATTTGTTTTATGAATATTTAAAAGTTCTTAATGATTTTTAAATCATGATTTCTTCTGTCATAAAAATATCAAAATAGCAAACAAAAACAATTTTTAGGACAAATTATTTTTGTATTTCTTATTTTAAATTTCTATAAGAGCGCGTGACCTTGAAAAGTTAAAAAAGTTGCCTGCTGCGCTTATGCCAGAGCTCGCTTTGCTTGAGTTTTAAATATTGTGCTTTCACTTTTCGATTTCAGGCCCCCCCCTACACGTAATTGCTAAATACGCCACTGATCGGGCTACTTATACAATTTCGTTGTCTTAATTTCTAAATAAATATTTCCCTGTTTCTGTTTGTTTTTCTAGTGAATTATGTTTTCCATAATGAAAAACATAATGTTCATATTTAGGACCTATCTTTATTTATATATTTGAAAACAAAATTAATGTCACCCAAATAGTAAAAAAGCTCATACACAATTAGTCTGAAACAGTAACGAGAACGAAAACGGGAACGAAACGAATCGTCGGTTCATAATCAACCAGAACGGTAAAAGTAACAATAGCTATTATAAAGATATTTCATTGGCTAAACTTTTGACAGTGATGACTTTTGACAGTTTACGCATGCGCATAACCATAGCAATAAAAATTAAATCGTTTCTGTTCCCGTTACCGCCAATTGTGAATGGAGCCACCTGATTTTATCTTTTTATTTTAACGTTACTGTTACAGACAAATTTATAGTGTATGAGCCTTTACGTGATTACCACTGAAATTTGTAGCTATATTTTTAATTCGATTTACAGAATTTTGCAGAAAATTGTTTTCTTAAAAAGTTTTATACCTTAATGCATTTATAAACCACAAATTTTTTATTTTTAAAACTATTTTAAAGAGTACGTGCTTTGTTCTTACTGCAATGGATGACACTCAGTCGACTCTTTTCCTTTTGCAAGTATTTTCAGATTGCAAAGTGCTATATATTTTTTTACTCGAGTTGAGTAAAAAAACAGTAAATCTTAAACTTTTCGAAGCTTTACCTCTCACACATCCAAAAACTTTCTGTATAAAAAAATAATTAAAGGTTATCCTGGCGAAAAAACTTTCTTTTTCTTATTGAAACGATTACACATTACCACGTCCAATTAATTGAAATTATTTACTACTTCTTTGATTATGTGTTTCTGAAATTGAAAGATTTTTGTAAACAGATTTTAACACTTATTTATAGTAATATTTAGAGTGTTTATGCATTCTGCTGAAATGATCTGAACAAATATGTTTTTAAGTTTCAGTAAACTTTGTTCATTTGAATAAGTTCTTTGCAACTTGTAGTTAAGGAAACTTCTATTTATAATTTAATTTTAACCTTATTTTCCAACTTATTGTAACTGCTCTTTGTTTAAATCCGTTATTATTTTAAATTTTAGTGCAGGTGCACTTTATTTTTAAAATGTTTTTATTAGTGACATAATATACTCATTATTTTTATATTGATTTATCGTTCATTATCTATGGGTAGGTACACTTGAGGGCCTATATAGTTGAAATCGGGATCAGACATTTTCCCCGCGGCCAAATAAATATTCTACCTAAAGTTTATAAATTAAACAAAAACAAATTGATTACATTTTATAATTTATAGTACCTATAGATGAAATTGTAGGATTTTAAGTATTTCTCATTTCAAATTATAATTTTTAATAACAGTTAAATGAAAACTAACAACTGTTAAACGAAAACTAACAACAACTGTTTCCGTAATTAAAGTTTTTCAACTTCGAGTGCAATTTTGACAAAAAAATCTCTTTGCTAAAAGTTTTATTCATATAATTATTGTTCTAAATCCTATTCGAAGGGAAGCAATGTAGAAAGCGAAATATTCCGCTATCAATCAATAAATAATTTTTTGCGAATATCAAATTATAAGCTTTTAAAAGGTTGCACGTGTATTCAGCTATCGATTTTAGTTTTATTCGGTGTCGGTGTTTTCAATCTTGAAAGGTTAAGGGTCAACAATTATAACAAAAATTTGATTAAATAAAATGCAGGGTGTGTTTGATTGGAACATGTTATATGGTAATAGACGCACCTAAAAGCTATTAATTATTTTATGTATTTTTTAGCGATTTTTCAGATCAATACCGATTCGAGTGGAATAGGTTACTTGCAACCAATATTATTTGTTATTTAATAATATAACACTTGTATTTATTCTACCGTAAATTAAAATTTTAAATGCGGTTCAAACGCAGCGATACGGACAGACGCACAGATCATACTGTGAAACACTGAAACCGAGGTCGACTATACAAATATCGGAAATTTGTGCTAACCAAATATCGTCGTAAACATAATTATCTATCTTTGTGTCTAGACCGCACTTTCCATTTTCCAAAGATACTTCTAATTTGACATGAAGCATTTGTAAATTTTGGTTATCTGGCATCACTAATTATTAGTAATTACAAAATAAATCACTACATAATTTTTTCCCTTGCTGTTATACAACTTTTGTCCGAAACATTTTTCATCTGGTTATTTCTTGCTGGAAATTTTCAAATAAACACCCAGTATATTAAACATCTAATGTAGTTCAAATGTATCATGTCTGACCAGTGACCACTTATTTCAAGGTTCGTTTACGTTTACGTTGACGTGCCTTCCGAAGGCGTCGAGACAAGTGAAACATTGAATTTCATTGGAGCGTTTATGCACTTCACCGAAATCGGAAAATAACTTTAAAATTAATTTATATTTCGAAGTTTCAGCGTCACGTCAACGCCATGAAAATCTGAAATAAACTCACGAAAATATTGCATTAGTGACGTCAGAAGAATATGTTTCCTCGCCACTTTTTTGAATTGGAATTTAACTGTTAAATGAGTTGTACCAAACCAATCAGACTATGTCACGTGGCAATTTTTCATGGAGTGGCTTTTAGTGTTTACACCCACGTCATTGTTTTAGAAAATGTCGAGTTATTTATAAAAACGTGATTTTAGTTTATTTAAATAATATGACAGGCAACATTTTCTAGAAATGTGTACAATATAAGAGTAAAGTATAAATCAACATGCTTTTGTGTGAAATCGGTCAAGCTTTTGTATCTTTTCCATAAAAGTTGCTAAATAACTAAAACTTTTCCTTTATTCGAAACACAAAAGAACTGCTTATATGGAATAAATGTTTGTAAGATAAGATGTTTTATTTTCGGCATATTAGCTTTACTAACGTTTGTATTTTTAATGCTTGTCAATATTTGAATACTTTTAGTTTTACCAATTTTATTATTTAGAATTCAAGTTTTTGCGTGCGAAACACCGGTTAACCTTTTATTGTAATAAAAAGCATGAAGCTGTGAAGCACTTAGTTATAGGAAAAACACCTCGTGAAAAATGAAAATTATATCCACCTACTCAGTTTGATAAACTCTTTTTGTGTTTACAAGAACGTATTTATAGACATTATTTAGGTGGTTTCTAACTTTTTCTTTGTAAAGTTTGTTCGTACATCACAATATTTTAACGTTAATTTGTACAATATTCAGTACAGTTAAAAATTATGATGTAATCTAAAAGTTTTCTTTCTGTAATACAATATGCAGTGCAATCAACTGAAAATTTTCCACTGTTAATTCATACATATATACTAGAAGTTTGAAATGATGTTTTCGGAAACTTAACTTGGCAGGAAAATTTTATTTTAAGAAATTGATAACAAAATGCATGATTAATAGACGTTGCTACCACGTTTTTAAAAATAATTGCCTGCAGAGGACTTTACTGCCCAAATAAATAGGAAATGGGGCATTTCGCCGCCGTCATTTTGTCGTCGCCATTTCGTCTTCGGCTGTTTCGCCGTCAATCAATTTCACCGTTGGAAATTATAGAAGTATTTAATTTTTTTGAAGTGAATACGTCTATAAAATCGGTAGCATGTTAAAAAATTTAATAATATTTTTACAATAATATTTTTTTAAAATAATATTACATCGGATAATGTCAGATTATTCATAGCAAGTTCAAAAATTGAAGCATTTTCTATGAATGCATACATGATAAGCGAAAGAGTTGCATTGCCGCTGAATATACGGCGATTCGAAGTATCCATTGAAACGCCCATATAGTCAACCAGTTCAGTAGTCGCAAATATGAGTTGAGCAGGTGTTTAAATTTCATCATATCAATTGTTTTTAGAAAGATAACACGTACGAAGTGTTTATATGATCACTGGCGTAGTAAAATAAATTATTTTAGTTATTTTAAAATCTCAATTTAGTCTTTCCGCGTATTTACAAGACTTGCTTGTTTAAATAATAAACTAACAAACAACAACAAATAACAAATGTGAATAATTCAACTTTTAATTATACAACAATTTTGAGGACTTGTAGCTTTGAAAGAAAATCCAAAAATATAACAATTCGTAACATTTGCAAGAAATTCAAGGTGCGCTACTAAAATGGTTGAAGATATCTTGGAGGTATAACCTATGATGATTGACAGTTCCATTTCTATTTGGCACGAACTCTAATGATACATTTCGAATTGTCAATATTCTGCAAAAGCTTGAAAGTTATTTTCATGTTTTCAAATCGATGTTATCCGATCGGTAGACTTAGGCAAAAATGGGTATCCCTCGACAACGTATTCACGTATTCACGTGAAACCTAACTGCTATGTCCCCCAACAGAGCCTCGAAGCATAGCCTTCAATTTTTTTTCAAGAGGTAAAAAGCAAACTCTACATTTTTTAATATACAGTACAATAAAACATATACGGTATGGTCAATAGTACATACATACACTGAAAAAAATGGTTTATCATTTTTCATCATATTGATGCAAAGCCCTTTCAGTTTTTTCTGCATGTTCTCGTACACAGCAGATTTTTTTTTATTTGTTCGAACTCCAATCCTATGTTGATTTAATTTTGTTTCATCACATCATGCTTGTTCCAATCTCTTCCAAATCTTTGATTGGAAATATAGACTTTTTTACCCGTAGACTTTCTCTCCGTAGACCTATTTACCTATACCAATTTACCGTAGACTATTTTTCCTTAGACTTTTCTACCGATTACCAGGTTTGCCAAGGGTGCAGCCTTACCTAGTTACGGCCCTGCAAAAATGTACACCTTACATCCGTCGTAAAACATAAAATTTTAAAGTTTCCAAAATTAACATCATCGTCGTCGGGGACGGTAGATATAGTTTTTTTTATACTTTCAATGAACACGATTGATCATTTTTTGGATTGGCCAGATAGGAGCCCTATAAATTAAATTTAAGTATACCAGAATTTGTATTCTTAGTTACAAATATTACAACGAATAATATATGTAATTTACCTTAATTTAGCAATTCTAAAAAATCATCTGGGGGTTTTATCTTCAGTCTTGCAAAGTTTTGATTCGTGAGTGGATGCTTAATACCTGGAGTCCATGTGGTATTTGTTGTTCTTACAGGCATTTGTTAGTACTATTTGTAGTTTTGACTTTCAGAAAATACTTCTGCACTCTCTCCATCTGTGTGACGACGCCATACGTAAGCCTCAGGAGCCAAAATTCCTCGTACCCTTTAGTTTCAATGATCTTAACAAAATCTTTTTTTACATTTTGTTTAAGAACATGTAAGTTGACACTTTCTTAAATTTTCCTAATCTTTACCTCTTTAAAATCCCTCAGTTTTTTCTCAGAAACAGGAAATTTTCTTGATTCTGCTTATGATTTGCACCTCTACGTTCGTTGTTGACAACCAAGTATGAAAGTAAGTATAAAAATTTGTGATTAACCTCATGAGAACAAACTTGATTAACATAACGTGATGGTTGTGACTACTTTACAATTTCGGCCGCGGCGCGGCTGTTACAATCGAAAACGGAGTGGATCAACTTTACCTAGAAACTCCGAAATCCTAAAGGTTAATGCCTTGATCACACCTAACGGAGTACAGTGGCGAGACAGCAAAATGTCACTAGGCCGAGAGAGTAGTGTGGGCGAGTGAGTGTTTATACGTAATTTGACTTTTGTGGCGAGTCAGTTCACTTTCGATCAAAAAGCATCAGTTGTGTCGAACATGGATCGTAAAACGTACATTAAAAAATATAAAATATCCCAGCCCCTGAATTCTTTGATTCCTTAACTTTTTTCATTTCTTGACAATACGTCAATCTTAAATTTTTAATTTTATTTTTTACATCTGGTATTCCAAAGCCAGCGATATTCATTTCTTCTGCAATTAAAATGAAAGCCGCGTCACGTTTTTGTTTGTTTTTATAATCAGAAGACATGAAATTCCACAAGCATGGATGCAATTTATAGATTTGAATAAATTTCACCGTGGTATCAAAATCCCATTTATTATTCGACATTTTTAAAATAATAATTTTCAGCAACAATAGGTAATGCAGTTAAGTTAAGTGAATGCGGTGCGCGCGCATGCTAACAAGTGCCGAGTACGCACATATGCGTTTAAACGTGCCGAGCAGGCTAACGAACAGAGCCGATGGGGTGGTGGGGTTGGGCACTCGGTCTAGTAAGTAGAAAAGGGTCCGAGTGACTCTCTCGCCATTTTACTAGGCCGAGCGCTCGGTAGTATGTTTATACCAACCGAGCACTCGGCCGAGAACACTGTCTCGCCACTGTACTCGTTAGGTGTAATCAAGGCATTAGAATAGGTAAAAGAAGAATAGGTGAGTAGGGAGGTATGGTAAACAAGATTGTTTGGTTGTTCCCTATGTTTTGATTGTTGTTTATCGACTTAATAAGCCCCATATTTTTTCAGTAGTGAGGAGATGATTAAGAGAAACGTTGTAAATTGCAATGATTCTTAATCGACAACAAAACATTTAAAACTAAACTTAAATTTATTTTCGGCAAAATTCAAGGCTGAAACCACACAATTCTCTTCAACAAAAAAAACAACGTGATGCAACTGGAAAACTAAGAGCTAAATGAGCTGAGAGTCGACAATTTGGGGATCTGTCAATTCGGTGCACGCCCGGTTCGGTGCAAGATTTATTAGCTGCAGAAAATTAAAAAAATTTAATAAATAAATTGAATTTAAAAAGAATAAGTTGAAAAATACAGAAATGCAGATAAAAAATTTTAAGAATTGAAAAAGATTTTCACAATAGGAATATCATTGATTACCTACGGGGACTTGTACATAATTTTGAGATACGCAATTAATATGTTAGTTATTTTTACGTTCCTGAAAAAATTTAATAAACTAAAACTGTTGTAATATTTGATGTTAATTAGATAGATTTTTGATTAAACTCTTCCATCAAATATGTACAATTAATTTTTATTGGAAAATTTGATGAGAACTTGATAACAATTTATAGTTAAAAGTAAAACAATAAATTTTAACAGTTTTCTATTTTTATTTGTATCTACATTGTCGATATTTTAAAAACAATTTTACATTACAAATTTCAAAATTCATTTAAATCAAATAATATTAAAATTTTAAAATCCAAATTTTAATATATCAAAGTAGACCGTGATTACATTTAAAAAGTTTTTAGTGCCATTATCAGTCGCATAAACAATCATATTAGATAAAAGATAAGCAAAATTCTCATCTATAATGTTAATATACTCGTAGTATACTATAAAAAGGATTTCCGATTGATTGGAAACTGAATTAAGCAAAAATAATTTGTTAAGCTGACGTTTTGGAAAATCTATTTTTCCATCTTCAAGACTCTATGTTGTAGCCTTGAAAATGGAAAAATAGATTTTCCGAAATGCCGATTTAGCAAATTATATTTGTTTAATTCAGTTTCCAATCGACCCGAAATTCTTTTACGTATGTCATGTTAGATAGCTATTGCCTTCATTATCCATCCAAATTTTTTATTTACCCCAAATAAGTAGCACCAACCTTCTGTCTAAAATGCAAAAGAAGTTGTTATGATAAAAACAAGGATTGTGTTACCTAGATTGAGACTCGAGTTTCGACCTTATTTCCAAGTGAGATGGGTCTTCTCAGTCAGTCGTTGGTGCACGGTACAAAGTTTTGCCAAATTCTCTACTTATATTTTGCATTAAGCATTTTAAGCAATACAAAACTTCATCATAAAATTTTTTAATTGGAAAGTGTTCGAAGAATGCGCTTAACGCCAATTAGATACTACATAAAAAAAATTTTGGGAAAAAATTAAAAACACTTCAAAATCAAAATGCACTTGTGAAAAATATTCAATATTACCAGCATTTGCATATTTTATTTGATTATTCAAAAATACGCTTGCATAAGCTATACTGTTAGTTAAATTTAATTTATTAATATTAGTCTTTCTTCTTACATTTTGTTAAAACGATATTCCTTACCTGTATATTAATTAAACAAAATATTATGATTCAAATTCATTTTGTTGTTTTAGCTTCCATTATTACTATTGTTATAGAAATACTTCTTCAAGACAATTTCAAACATTTTAATAACTCTTTATGCCAAACAATAGTAGATATTTTGCAGAGATTTCATTTATTTAGGTATTGCGAAGGCTTCGAGAAGTCCTTTGGGATTTTAAACCCGATACCGTTACCAATAGCATTCAATTTTTTTTCGTTGTTTAGATAGATCGACATATTTTAATTTTTGTTGTTCGAAAAAGTAAAGTTTTTTATGGTTTTAATTTGTTGATGAAATACGACTCATTCCGATTCGTTGAAAATTACTTTTTTAATATTATAATACTACATAACAAATTGGTATAAAATGGGACATATGTGAATCCAGCTCTGCCTGCCATAACTAAATATATTAGCTAAAATAAAAAGTAAAATAAAAATTTTATTATTGCAGGTTTCCATAAGGGAAGGATATTTGATGAAACAAACATGGTCATTTCAACGGTGGAGAAGACGGTATTTCAAACTAAAAGGACGGAAGCTGTACTATGCCAAAGATACAACGGTAAGTAGAAGTAAAAATAAGTTACAATTTCAAATATTTCATGATTTTTCGTTATTGCTTTTATTATTCATACTTTCCCATTTTTTTCTAAATTGGAAGATACAAGCGTTGCGTCAAGACTATTACTTTTTTTCTGGAAAAACTAAAATTTATTTGTTCTTTATTGCAGTATTAAACTTCACAAAAGATTTTATTCAAGTACCTCTGCCTTTATGAACATTAAAGTTGAGAAAACATGGATTGTATCACAATTTTTAGGAGCACTTATTTAAAATTCACAAGAAAATAAGCGTAGTTCTTGTTTACTTTAAATATTAATATAATATTTTATGGTTTTTATATATTTATCGAAGAGTTCACAAATATGATAATTCTTTAGGTAAGAAATATATAATTTTGAAAACCGACGTGTGAATTAATTAAAATAAATTAATGGAGGTACGCAATATATTTACATTTTTAATGAAAAAACGAAAAGTTCTGATTATTCATAGAAAATCCCGAACGTAAAATTATTCCAAACTTCTAATAAAGAACAAAGCTCCAATCCCATGTTACAAACTGTCTGGTGTTTTGAGCGTTATATGATTTTATTTTATTTAACGCGTATTAAGTATAATACCAGCAGTGGCGGATTTAGCACTTGAGAGGCCCCTAGCGCAATTCAATTTTGAGGCCCCCTCTAAAAATTTTCACTACTCACATTACAGCAGTCATTTTATATTGGTTAATTTTCAATGTGTTTTTCATTTGTTACACTTTCTTGGACCACCTGTAAACGGTTTATTTCTAAACTATAGCTGGAAAGCCTGTCCGCGGACGGCCAGCTAGACGGTGGATCTCTTTTTTAGCGATATAATTTTTAAACATTTAATTTCGTTTTTCACTACTGGGGATTCCCCGTTTATCATTATTTTCAAAGTAACGCAAAAAGTTGCTGGTAAACTAATTTTTTTATAATAATATAAAAATAAATAAGTTCCTCAAATTCTAATTTTCTTTAGGCGAACGTTTCAATTTCTCTCACTTTTGCTCAAAAACAAAAAATTTCACAGCATTTTCTGACGAAATTTGTATAATTTTGTATAAAGAATGGGAATTTTATTATATGTGTTGGAGGGTGTTCACCCACATACCCACCGGTTTACACTTTTGACCATAATTTTGACAGTTACCTTTCAAAGTAACGCAAAAGTTGCTGCTAAACTCTGTGAGCAGTGTAAGGCACTTAAATAAATGTTTTTCCAAGTTTCAATATTCTCTAGCCGAAGGTTTACATTTTCCTCACCTTTTCTTGAAAATTTAATTTTCCCGCTATTTCCTGGCGAAATTTGAAAAATAATAAATTCCCTACACAGACATTTTTTGATGTTTTGAAGTAATTTTTACTATAATTGAAGTTCAAATCAGCTTCACACCATTTTGAAGTAAATTTTACTAAATTTGATATATAATTGACTCTAATCAAAGAGTATGTATATATAGAGGGACAGCTCTTATGGGAATACTTGTCACAAGTATTTCTTGATGGCTCTGCTACGCCATCTAGTGGAGGGGGTTATCTCTACGTCTTTATTTTTGGTTCTCTATATACAGGGTGCTGAATGAGTTAGCTGAACATAGGAAATTAACATGTAAAAACTTATTTTTGTAAAAATACCCCCCTGTATATAAAGGATCAGCCATAAATTAAAAATTAAAACGTAGAGATCACACCGTCTACTAGATGGCGTAGCAGAGCCATTAACAAAAACTTGTGACAAATATTTGTTAATGGCTGTCCCTCTATATATACATACTCTTTGCTCTAATTGATGTAATATTTAATTCAAAATTATTGCGAGAATTGTTTCTTTCTCTGTTTTAATTTTTTCTAACCGAAGGTTAAATTTCCCTTATTTTTACTTAAAACTTCAAATTTCTAAATATTGACACGCTGGAGCACCAGGAGTAGCGTGCTGGGATTTAATAGATTAGGATAGTATTCTTTAATTTAATAAAAACGCGCCGCGCATTCTACCTCAAGGGTGGTGTGGAAATGAATGCTTCCGCTAACTTCGCAGCATCATATTGCGAAAATTGTAAGGTGTATGTGAAAAGGGTATGAGACCTTTTAGTTATATAATTTCATGATCTAACAGCAGTAACTTTTTTCATTTTTGTGTGTGCCATAGAGATCGATATAATGGCGTTCAAATAGATCTAGAATTTTTTGACCAAAAATTATCTTTCGTATCTCATATCTCGAGAACAGATAGGTGTACGAAAATCAAACTATAGGCTTATTATATAGGTGTCATTGCCGTTTGAGCAGCAGGAAGATAGAAAAATGTGGCGATACACGTTGCATACCCGAATTCGACTATTTTTACATTTTTACACATTTCAGCTTCATATCTTGAGAACGGTTAGGCGTATTTACGTCAAATATTTTTTTTTAGGTATTTACAATTGAGATCTTCAACTTTTATAATAGGTGTTTTTCACGTTGGAGCGATAGGAACCTAGATAACAAAATCCTCGACTTTTGACCTCGCTTCAGTGCTCCAGAAGCTCCAGTGCGTCGTGGCGTAACTTTCAGGGTTATATCGATACATCGTAATAAAAAATCTAAAAAAACAAAATTACTGGGAGGTCAATTTTTGGAAAACAATTACTAATTGTCCTGGATTAGTTCTGAAGAAGTTATGAAATGATGAAATCGAATTAGTCTGAGAGCAACATTTATGAATTATTAATGATTTTCATTACAAAAAAAGTTTTTTAGAGCTGAATTGTGAGGCCCCTTGGATTTATGAGGCCCCAGGCGCGCGCCTCTTGCGCCTGTTCGGAAATCCGCCACTGAATACCAGTGGATATAATAAGAAACGAAAAATAAACAAAGTAAAAATAGAAACTCATTCATTTTAATGTAAAATTTCTATTCTCTTGAGTTGCTTTTCCATCGAACTAACGATGTGTGAATTTTGTTGTTTAAACATTTCGTGCTGAAAATTAATTCAAACTTGAAAAATTTTATTTTTAATCAAAATTCGTATATAAAAAACCAGCCAAATACATTTTTTCTCTTTGTAATTTAATAATTTCAAGACCATAAATTATAAAACATATATTGTGCCTTCAACGAGTGCGAATACTCAATTTATTTTTTTACAAAAATTTTTAACAAGTATTTAAAACAAAAATGTTTAAATACATATTTTATGACTTGAAGCAATGAAGCATTTTATTCTAAAAATATTGCTTACAGGACTTTTTGTTTTCTATTTTTCTGAAGTTCATTATTTTTATATTAATAATGCTTTCTTTACTAAAATTTAATCTCTAATCCGTATCCGTATTGTTGTCAATAATTTAATTCGATTCTAAGTAGAAAATAAAAAGGAAATAATAGATTCTATTAGTTAATATACCCGTTCATAAAATGTATCTATTTAGAAAACTTGCTTTCAATTTCTCATGGAACACCGGGTACTAATGTAGAATCCTTGTTCCTGCCATACTCCAGCAACCAATCCCACCTTAGTCTTCTGTCAGGCTCATACGTTTTACATAATATTTACTAAATTTAAAAAGAAAAACAAATCAGGACGAAGGATTAACATACTAAATTATGCAATTAAACTTAAAAAATGGAACAATTAAATTTAAATTTAAAAATTATCATTTAGAGATTTTATAAAAAAAATATACCTGCTACCAGCAATCGATGTTGAATATTTAAATTATTTGATTCAAAAATTTTATTTTTAGCTTATCCTTAAATTTTATTTTTACATAAGTAGGTACGCATATATTTGAAAATTGTATTGCGATTTCGAAATACATAATAATATTTATTAAATTTGATTATTATATTATTTTTCTCTCCAAACTTTATATTGAAATAAAATATAACAAAATATTATATTTTACCCAACAAAATGTTCCATTTAAAATTAAATAGAAAAGTTTCCCGAAGTTAAAAGAGATTTTTAATAATAAACAATAATCCATTGTGTGCGTAAAGCGTTGATCAAAATTTGTTATTTGATATATAAAAAAACTTTAATATTCCGGATTACGAAATGCCAATACTTTTCAACGTTTTTAATTTAAAAGGACTTCACAAAGGAAAGATAAATCTGGGTAAGATGATAGCACTCAACAGTTTTGTAATTCAAATAGAAACACTAACAGCCGTAAAAAACTGTAGAATTTCCTAAAACTGCTAGAAAATTGCGGACGTCTGTAAAGATTGCGAGATTGTAATAACTCAAAGGATTTTGAATTTCCTTAGACTAAACTTAAAATTGCTACCATAGATACTGAGCTAACGAAGATATAGTCATTCGAAACGACACCATATAAAATAAAATAAATTTAAATTTAATGCGAAATTTTGTTTAAGTTGTTACTTTCCCGTTTATTTCATGTCAGCAGCAAGTAAATTGTAAAAACTTGACAATATCTGACGAATTCTATAGCTTCTCCAAATTGACATCCTACCAAGTAAAAGGTAATACTTGCATTAAAAATATTTTCCTTTTAATTTTTGTTGAATTACTTATCCAGTAATTAATTATTTTAAATTTTAATTATAAACATATTACTCAAAGCCGAGATGTGTCGTAATTAATCTCATTATTCGTTATTCGCCGGAATTGGTTAATGAGATTTCTCCTACCATGATCCGTAATTTTTGAGTTGGAGAGGTCTCAGGGATCCCCCGTATTTGTAAATCCGTGATTTTTGAGTGCAGTCGTGCTGTGGGAATGTTTTTACCAAGTGTGTACGCTAAGAAACCTACACATTTTAAAGACTCCTCACTTCAAGTCTATGAAGCTTTCAGGTTACATGTAACCTAGTAATTTTTTCAATAGAATATCTCTCGTTAATTCATTCCCGCGCGTCAATGGTAGACAAATACCGGCAAATATGCGTTGAATGCACTTATAAATCGATACATTTACTTTCTCAAAGACACACGTAATCAACAAGAAGCCGGATTCTGTACTATTTGAAAAATTCGTGATTTACACCACCGAATCTTGATTTTCGTGCCCCCATAAAAAGACGTTATAAGATTATTGGAAACTTAATAATAAATTATTAAAATTAGTATGATGTTTATTAAATTAAGCTTCAATTATATTTCTTTAGTATCTAAAACCAGTATTGCCTACTAATTTAACAATTCTATTATAAGAATAAGCCATTCCGTCGCATTATAATATAAATACAATGTAATATGTTAATGGCTGCTATGGAAAATCGTTTATTTCGGTTTCTACTTCAATGTAGCACTATATGAAATATAGAGCTTTCGTTAGCTAGAAAGTTTATAAAACAAGAATAATTTTAAAAGCTTATCTGTAAAATTAAAAATTTAGAGCTGTTGGTTTTAAAAATTCTTATTTGAAAGTAAATAGCAAAAAAAATTTTACTTTTACGATACTTTTTTTTTATCTTACTGTGAATTTAAAATACGATATTAAATTCTATTGAAAATTGTGAGACTCAATATTACATTAAATATAATGTAAAATTAATTTGTCGAAAAGTTCTTGCATTTTTAAAAATTTCTTAAAGAAATATAAAGTTTCATATTAGATTTTGAAATATAATGCTTTATAGTATTACAAACTACTATTTGTGAGTAAAATTTAAATCAATAATCGCATCATAAAAACAGTACAGAAAAGTCGTAAAACGAATATGCAGGCCAAAAAAAAAGAAAATTCAAAGTATGTTTAGAATTGTCAAGTATAAAAAAACAAATTTTCTTTAAAATCTTTACTATTTTATCACGAAATACACTATTTATGCCCGATTTCTTCACCTTGAGATATTTATCGGATAACGAATTCGTCCCACAAATTAATCAAGTGACCAATCAGATAACCGCAATTTAAATTTAAAATAGCAAATCAAAAATTTGGTTGATTACTTGATTAATTAGAAAGATATAATATCTCAAGGTGAAAAAATCATTTAATATCTCCAAGATGTTGCTAGTATCTTACTCAGGTAGTACACAGTGACGTAACAACGACGTCGATATTTGGTGATTTTTAGACCAAAACGTCGATATACCAATAAGCAACGTCAAAATGGGAGGCTAAACAATATTTTGCGGTGCTTACTTACAAACGCAGTGGGGTTAGCAAGGGGATATAAGAAAAGTTAAAAAGAAGTAATTTTATGATACGTAAGAATGTTCAATTCTAAAACATAAATTGTCAAGAAATAAATAATATGCCTTAAAAAATGTAATAAATTATGTTCAGAATATAGGTAATTAATTTGTTTTTATTGAAAACATTCATATAAAGTCTATTCAGTCTATTAAGTAACGTCGATAGAACGTCGAATTGTAGTCAGAAATACACCACAGGTTATGATGTGATAAATACGTCCAAAATGACGTCGATTAGTCGTGACATTTTATCGTCATATTAAGTAGTAAGTACTTATGTCACAAACACGTAGTAACAGTTGGTCAGTAATAAACAAAAAGTTTATTAAATATTAATATATTAAATAATGTATAATAAAGAGCTATGTGTATCCGCAACGCATTTCTGATTGTTCCAAATTTTTACATCCGAAAAATTTACTAATCAAAATTAAATATAATGCAATATCAAAACAAAGCACTTCCACTGAAAAAGAATTTCAACCAAGAAACTTATTTATTAAACTTTCATAAATACAGTAGAATCCGCTTAATGCGATCACGGTTAATATTATCAGTCGGTTATTGTAATCATTTTGACTGGGAACCGGCCGCTTTAATTAGATTACATACAAAAACCACTGGATAATGTGATCAAAAAGCCGCTTATTATTATCACTTTAAAGAAATTTCCTACACAATAATCTCTTTTTCTAAGTATCTTATTCTGATTTCCCATTGAAATTTTATATATCTTTACAAAACACGTCAATTTCTATTCAAAACTAATGAAGTTTCCCGTTTAATGGCGTGTTTCAATTTTAATTTTGCTAAATGTGCACTTTCCTTTATGCATTTTAATTTAAGTTTAGTTTATTCTTGCTAAATTTACTTAATTCTTCTAAAATTCGGTTTTTTCTAAAATTTGCTTATTGTTATCAGTCGGTTAATGTTATCAAAATGTTCTTGGCCCAAAGTGATCACATTAAGGGGATTCTACTGTACAATGAATAAATTTATTAAAATAATGAACAAATTCATAATCGTGAATTTTAGTTCATTGGTTGAAATTTCATCAAAAATGATACTTTCATTAAATTTTCATTGTATTATGTGACACTTTTTGGTTTAGTGTATATGTTACGGTCAATGATGACAATTCGGCCATTAACATTAATGACCAGACAATAACGTCAATGCCCAGCTTAGTTGGACATTGACGTCATTGACCGGCCAATGACGTCAATGACCATGCAACTCTTTTAACATATGTGGTTTTTACATCATTGTCCGGGCAACGACGTTAATGACCCAATACAAGGTGGGTAATGATGAAACTACTATTCGATAGATTCCATATTCTATCCCTCTTTTAGCTTTGGCTGGCGCAACCAGGGCAAATCACGGATCAACCGTAAAATAAATTAATTAATTTTTCTTCCCGACCGCTTTGGCTAACGCAAACACGACAAATCACGGATCCACCCTAAAATAATTGTTTGTCTAAATTAAATAACAATTCCTGTACACTTATGAGGCCTTGAAAAAGGCTGAGTTATTGTCATTTACACGGAAAAATGCGTGCACGATAAATAATTGTCCCGGGTTGAAGTGCATCGCCATTTTGCTGTTTATTCTATAATATTATCAGTGTCCAATTCATTCTGGCCATTAACGTTATTGACCGGCAAAAGACGTAAATATTATTATCAGATGAAATTATTTACAACATTGCCCACCGGTTCAAGGCTTTGACGTCAATGGCCACATTTTGAGTAATAGAAGAAGTCAAAGATTTGAATAAAAAAAAGTTTATTGTTAACAAGGATAAAGAGAAAAATCGGTTTGGCCAAATCATGGTAAGTACAATAAATATACCAATGAATTGCCACCAATAATAATCGTGACGAATCAAGCAGTACTATTGTGAATTTTCAAATTAAATATTTAGGATGGAACAACACCTAAACTAGTCGATTTTAATTCGTTTTATTGGCAAAAACTTACCCTCCTAAATAGTTAATTAAACAAATTTAGCATAAGGAGTACATAAATTAATTATTGAATTTTTAATTAGTCAGATAATTTCAAAGTTATTTTTGGATTTTCAAATAAACTATTCAGTTTTATTTGGAAGCCCACATAAACCTCCTTTTAAGTAAAACATATTTCTTCAGAAATCGATAAGCTGTGTTGTAAACTTCCTTTTAAACATTTAGCATTCGAATGTCATAAATATTACAAAAAATATTGTATTATTATATGTTGCGAGAATATTTTCTTTTTTTATTTTCTGTCTGCTATACGCGGTACATTATTAAAGATATAATAATAAAGAAGACAAACGTATCTGTATAAAATTTAAAAAATACATTATCGAAAAATGCTGTTACATAACAAATATTTTACACGAAAACTTTAAAAGTAAGCAAATCGAGTAAGCGTTAGATGAATTATGGTGTAAGCGTAGGTATACTGAACATTCGGTAAAATTAAAAATTTTTATTTTTGTGTTTAACTTTATTAATGTTACGTTTACGTCAGATACAATTTTTAATTTATTAAAAATTTATAAGAGTTAGGTATTTCAATTTTGAACATTGACGAAATAACGTTAATAATATTCGATTTTCCTGGACAAGCTGTCCATGAGGTTAAGTATTTAAAGCTTTTCTTCAATTTTTAATAATGTTTGGAAACTTTTCAGTATCCATTAGCTTATATGCTGGCAAAATATTTTAACGTCACACAATTTAGTTAACTTTGCTATTCTGACGTCAACTAGCTTTTAGGTAAGTTTACGTGAAATTTGCCGAAAAGGTATACGTGATTTTTTCTTTACGACGACGCCGGGTTTATGCACTTATTTTTGAAGCATTTATGAAGAACTTCTACAAATTGTGGGATAACAAGATTCTTGCGAAGAATTTAAGATATTTTGAATTAAATAACTTTAAAAAAGATTCTAACATTTCATTATAATATTTTCTTTCAAGTAGCATATAAATGTATAAGTATGTAGTACTTACGTATAACTTAACTTACTTTTAAAAATCCCACCCAGGATTGTGTACTACGTAATTCGTAAGATCCTGATTGATTTATTATGTTAGCACCAAATAAAAATAATAATTGCATCGAGTATACTACGTGTACTATGCTATCTAATAATAGATTTTGTATTGTCAGACATATGACTTGGCTTACAGTATTTTATTAATATTAAAATATCCAAAGATAGAATTTTTAAGAGAATTTTGTGTACAAATGGAAGTCGAAAAGCAGAGAAATATGGCGCGCCACGACGCGACCCTATGAAACGCTCGTAGTATACGTGAAATTGCTTCTGAAGGTTTTAAATTTTAATTCAAATTAATATGGATACCGCGAGTCTCCCCTATTTGTTATTTTGCTTAGTTAAGTCGTCTGTATCAGGGAACTGTGTTGGGGCCACAAAAATGTCGTTTATTGTCATACGGTTTGCATAATAATATGCGGTATGCTATTTACGTTATGTTCATGGAAGATCTACATAATTTACTTTTGCTTATGTTTAGACTACAAGAAGAGACGGCAATGTAACACTCGATAGATATAGTATTACAACAAAATAATTTTCACTTCTAACATCTAAATGGTAGTTCCATAAACATAAATCATTCATATGCGCAAGTAGGTCTAATATTAAAGGGGGGGACAAAAAATGTATCAGAAGCAAAGCTAGCAAATAAAGTTTTCTATTACAAGTTTCTTTTCTTAAATTTTAATTTAATTTTATTCAAATTTTAACTGTAATCAACCATCAATTTTGAGTATAAAGAAAATTTTGATTTTTGAGACCTAAAGCCCTCTCCGGCTGTTGGGGTAAAACACGAATATGCTACAAATTTAATGGAATACAATGTTTATTATTGTATTAATTAGTTATATAAGCCAGTATTAGCTCACGTTAGCCAAATATATTATTGTCATGTTACAAAATATTTCTTTTTAAAAATTTTGAATAATTTAAGATTTGTTTGTTATGAATTTATTTTTTAAGATTTTTGTGATTCTGAATTTGTTTGTAAATATGGGTTTTGATTATTTGTGTGTTTAAAACGGCTTTGTAAATAATTTCTTGTAAATGTTGTAACAATTTTGAATTTGTGCGTCTTTTCGCGCAGACAATTTTTAAGTTGGCACAAAAGGGAACAATAGTCGCCCTTTTTTAACTGGTCTGTCAAAGTGATTGGACGCTTTTGCGGGAAGGTCCCATCAAAGTATATTATTTTGAGTCTCAGATTTGAGAATTTCAATTTGATTTTGAGAAATAACGTTTCATTTGAGTGAGTATTTTTATTGGTATTTTTTATTTGGAAATTGTCCGAGTTTTGGACATGTTTTCAGACAAAGTTTAGATGGAATATGAGAAAGTTAAAATAAAATTGGATTCGTTAATGATGATAAGAATTGATAATTGGCAAATTTAAATACTTAATTGGTAAAATCAAATTATAAACACAGGGTGTTCTACGGAGCACTTTCCGAAGGGGTCGAACTGACATGTCATAAGGACAGTGATAATGATACTAATGAGACCTAATAACGTCGAAACATGTCTATCATTATTGTGTTCTTGATTATATTGATTTAACTTTGAATTAATTAGTAAATTTATTCAAAAAATTAATTGTAAATTGATAAAAATTAACGTCGAAAATTGCATGAATAGCGAAGCACCTGGTTCGATAGCGACATTCACATTCGAAGTTTTGTCGCATTGGATTGGATAAAACGTATTTAAAATATTTGCATTATTATTAGCATTATTATTATGCATAATTAATTTGATTTATGGATTTGACTTATTTGGAATAATATTATGGATTTTATTATGGTTGTTTTGGAAAATTTATTTAAAATAATTTAAAATTGTATTACAAGTACACGACACCTTTTTGGCGTCGCAATTTGAAATTAAGTAAAATATTCAACCCACTTCTGAAAAGTCTCCAGCTCTGCCGCTTGTCTGCTAGCCAGATAAGCAAATGCCGAGAAGAAAGTTAACGTAAAAAACGCGACAATGTGCGGAAAAACAAAATTATATTGCTGTGTATATTTACCTTTCAATCTAGTATTTTGTGAATAATTATTCAATTTTCAAATTTATTTTAATTTTGCAGCAGTAACCGATTGGGAAGCGGGTAACCGGGGTTCAAATCCTGGTCGCGTCTTATGCAATGCTGTGATTTAATGCTCAAGATAAATCTGTGAGCTGTGGGGAAGGCAACAGGAACCCACCTCATTAATTAACCCGGCGCGGCGTTGGTCTGGTGGACTCTAGTCACATTAGTGGTATGGTGGAGTATGAGTTAAAATAGACAAACGAATTAAAATTTCTTCAACTGCAACATTTTCTTTTTCCACCTCTTTCTAAAGCTGTAATAACCGTGCTTGCTCTCTCTCTCTCTCATATACATTCTACATAAATATAAAACTAATAAATGTAAGAAACGATTTACTTTGGAGTAAACGTAATTAAAATTTAAATTAAAAAAATCTGTAACATCATGAGTCTGGTGGACTGTGAGTATTATTAATCTTATAAGGTCTGGTGCGGTATGAGCACGGTCGTAATAAATTGGATAAATACTGCATGCACAATAGCTGACCTACGACTGACGTTTCAAGGTATTTATGCTTAGTAAGGTTCAACTTGAAGATGTACAAAATTTGGAGAAAATAATAATTATTTTTAATAACGTTAACACATTTCAAAGTGCGTCGGGGTATTTTATACCCCACCAGACCCACGCCGGGTTAAAATTTTCTAGTATGTCATTTTGGCTTCAGCCAAGCCAAGCTACCTGATACTACCACTTACTGCTGATACAACTTCAAAAGGTGTCTCACTCAGTTAAAATTTATTTATTGCTAAATATGTAGGTATTTTTGTGGTCCTTTCTCGTACTGTTAAGGTACGGTTTGCTAACAACTGCAGAAGCAGCACCGTATGACCTTGGCTAACTGCTCTTATGCAATATCTGTTACGTGTGTTGCTAGACGATACAATTGAAGCGCTGCACCTCCCAATAGGTATTGCACTTGCATTTGACGCCGGCCGTAACTAGCAAAACGTACCTTTATACTCCTGCTTATACACTGCCAGATTCCGCCTGTGCTCTGGTAGGCATTGTCTCGACTGTCCATGGTTCGTACTATCTGATACCTAAAACAATAATATTCTGTACTTGTTTTTAATATTACCATACCACATAATTATCAATTGGTAATAAACAACAATAAGTGGCAGTATCGACAGTAAGTGGCTGTGTTAGGTAATAAACGACAGTAAGTACCAGTATTCTATTAAATACTACCAAATAGCAGTACAGTTTACATACTCATATTCAGTCATTACTCTGATTGTCCGATTACTATTAACTTATACAAAAATTATTATTATTTGATTTTGCTGGATTGACTTGAAAAATTCACGGTAGCTTTTAATGTTATCTAATTTGAATAGCCGTGATCATCGATGAAATAATATAAGCAAATATGATGTTTAAATTTGATGTGCAAGCTTTATTGATTTCTTTTTCTCATTTCAACATTTAAAAGTGTCTACCAGGAATATTTAAAAGTTTTAGCTTATAAAAATACTTAGAAACGTTTTAAATTTCCAGAATTAAGTGCTTTATTATATGGATGTAGAATTCAAATACAACGGTCTACTTTTTGTTATTTTTCTTTTACGTATATTACAAAGTTAAAAAAACAAGAACATTTTAAAAGTCTAAAAAGGTAATTTAAAACGTAAATTTTTTACTCTAGTTAAATTAGCTTATTTTCAAGTTGTTCATCAAATAATCCCTTCAGCCTTAATGCTTTAAGAAAATACTTTAATAAAACTTTTTTTAAATAATACATTATTAATAAACAATATAAATTTTTGTTCAAGCTTATCAGTTGGCTATTATTATTATTGTACGAAAATTATGTATACGAAAAAGTGAAAAACAATTTTTCTAAAAAGGCAATTAATACGTGCAGCTCTTTGGAAACTTTAAGTAGGAAAGGACGTGGGGCTTTCAATTCCATGCAGAAACAGTTCAAGTGTTGTAATTCATTTTTGTTACAGACTTTTCAGTCTTACCAATATTCTTTCATAATTATTATTGAAACATGAAATATTTCTTATTAAATTCTCATTTTCCAAGATAAGTTCGCTGCAGCCGTATGGGCAATCACTGAAGAAATATAAGTGACGGAAAATCTGAAAAAACCCAATGAAATCCGGCGAAATTTGATGAAATCTTAGGAAATTTTAGAAAACTCTAGGAATTCTTAGAAAATCTTATAGAATATCCGAAGATTAAAAATGTACTTATTTCCCAGCGTAATTTGTACTGCTTCATTATCAAAAATAACATACTTACATAATTACAGTTGTTATATTTTAACATTTTAGCGCTAATTACTTTTTCAGCCTTCATTTTAAAAATGGAAAACTTTTATTTTGGTTTAAAATGCACTGCAATATTATTTTTAATTAAATAATTTGGCGTTAATCCGATTAGTAATTTTTAATCGTACATAAAAATAAGAATGAGCTTTTTTTGTATTCAAGCAATTTAATAATTAAAAAGTTGAACTTATGTATTTTCGTCTATTCGTATACCTGATACTAGACTAATATTAAGTACTTTAATTAGGAACAATTTAATTAATTAAATACTTAGAGAACGGCATTCACTAAAATTAGCTGTAGAAATATTTAATTTTAATTGGCCAGAATAGGATTACTTAATGTTATTTTATACTTATGCACTTAACTTATCCAATGAAAAAGCTTCAAATCCCTATTTGGTTGTTGTTTTTTTCCAAGTCCATCGAATAAATTTTCATGTCTAGTTTATCTCATATGGCTAAAAGCTCAACTGGGATATTCCCAACAATAATGAGAATAATATTTCCTGGAATCGGGTTTGCCTGTTGGAAATCAAACTGATTATTATCTACGGATTAGGACTATTGATGTAATAATTTACAACTGAAATAAAACTTCCAATATAATTCACTTGTTGATTTACCGATAGATATTAACCACTCCAAGTTATCTTGATTAAGCAATTTAACCTGGATATCTACTACTATGTAAATATTTTTGAAATTAATAATTACAAATTTATGCAATTTTATCCTGTCTAATGCATTAAAATTTAGTCTTTATATTTGGTGTCGGAAACTAATTGAATTATTATAAATTCTTTGACAATTTTAGTTATAAAATGGTTTAAAGCGTGCTCGAAGGTAAATTGATTTTGACGTCAAATTTAATGATTTCAAACTAGAATAAAAATTCTTCGAAGGAGCGTAAATCATTTTGTGCATGCTGCTTCAAATTATTATAATCGAGTTTTGAATAAACTCAGACTAATGATAAATTATATTATGATATACATAAAAAGAGTAGTATCATTATTTTGGATTTGGAGCACAGGTGCATAAATAGCAAAATGACGCGCAGAATCCAATTGATTGCCTCGTCTGCTGGTTCGCAGAATACTAGCCCGGACCAATCCCCAGATGTGTAAGCTTTTCTGCAACCAAAATTTTTAGAAGTAAATATTTGACGAAAGCGCCGTAAATAGCAAATCGTCAAAAGCAGCAAGTCAAAAGATAATATTTGGCGATAACGTAGATTCATGAAATATTTTCAAATTAAGCTTGCCGCTATGTACGTCGAACAATCATTTCATATCCAATATTTTCTATCGAACAAAACGAGCGCGGTTTAATTTTCTTTTATAATAAATTTTAATACTTGCTTGACATTTTCCTTTTTCCAAATATTTTAGCTATTGCTAACTGCTTTTTATTTTAAGATTACAGTGAAAGAATTAAGCTTAAAAACAATCTCGCACTACTAATTTATTTATTATCCGTTAGGGGATTCCCAAAAATCTAAATTTCTTTTTCGCCATGTTCATTACGAGATAATCAGAATTTATATTTCCATTTTGGGTAATTAAAGCTTGTTTAAAGAACGGCGATGGAAGGCGATTATTTTAATATTTGGTAATTTTCTAAAAATTATGAACGAATGTTTTCTCCCGAGAATGCTTTTTTGCGATATTATAAAAATTGGTATTAAAAGGGTAAAATAACGTTTCAATCTTTTAATCATCGCGGTGTCTAACAGAAAATTTATGCCCACCTTTCCTGAATGTTTACTTAACATCTTTTGTTAAGTTTTGACTGTTTTATTTCAAAAGCATTGTGCAGAACTTCATTGTAAGCAAACAATGGTGTATTAATGTACAAAAAAATCTTTAAGGTGATTTTTAATTTTACCTAGATAAAAGAATTTTTAGAGTTTCAATTCTATAAAGCATTACAATCTTTGGTAAACTCCCAATGCTACGCATCTCAATTCCATAAACAACCATAACAAATTCAGTTTCGACGTGCTGGAGACTGTTTATCTCAGGACAAATAATCGTCAAGCATCACAAGTATCAAGTAAGTACATTTTTACAATTACATGTATTAAATGGCAAAGTGTGGCAGCGATAAAGATTTTCTCATAACTTTTAATAAAGTGTATATCCTTTCAAAGATCTTTAAGTCAAAGTTAAAAAATTTCTTTCCATATAATGAAACCATAACAGAGAAAAATCATTTATAAACATGTCAAGACAAAGTTACATAAAAGAAAACTTCAATTTATCCATGTCACCTTCCAGTTCTGTTAGTTGAACAAAAAGCGCCGAGATAGCTATATTTTCAAGCAAGAAAACACAACACGTGAATGAATATTGTATTTTACATTGTTTACCGATTTTATTTCGAAGCGATCGATAAATAAATTAACATTAAAATAAAAATATTTTAAACGATCTAATAAAAATGAAATACCTACAGCTATTATCAAAGTTATCACATGGAATTGGATGTAACAAAAAGAAAATATTATGAGAGAAAGTTAAGTTTATTGCCATCACATAAAATCAAATACTCGACAAAATAAATGTACTAATACATTTATATACCTAAGCACTAAAAAAAGTTTAGTTGTTCGCTTTACCAGCTGAAATTAAAAAAAGCAAATTATTTATTTCGGCAATATAAGAGAATTCCAGAAATGTCTTTTAGCTTAGATGACAAAAGACAAACACTTGACAAAGATCCAAATAAAAAAATGCCGATATAACGAGAACAATCCGATTGAAAATTTATACCTACAGTTTTACAAAATTTATATAATATAATGAAATTTCAAATTTGAATTTAAGATAAATTGTCGCCATTGTTGCGCGGAGATATTTTGAAAGGCGTTACTGACTACCAATATTCCACTAGGTATCGGTAAATTGTTTGGCTGGTTTTCGTATTGACTTAGGATCAGGTGTGTGAACACCCTGAAGCTTTTAGAAATCAATACAATTGCAAAATTGTTTTTTGCTGTGATAAACTTGTAACCTGGTAAATACGAAAAACGTCCAAACTCAAAAATTCATAAATAATTTAAATTTTTCATGTATTCCTAATCTAAACGTTTATTATGTTATGTAGTGTAAAATTGTAGTAGATATAATGAGATTCTTGTGGCATAGTAGGCATTTCAAAAACCGTATGCCAGTGAGGTTGTCTTTAGAATCAAAGTAAATTGAAAAACTAGTAAAAGAACCGTAACGAATGAGATGTTTCATTCTCGTTCAGGGTTTTACTCGTGAAATTGATTTGATCACATCCACAGTGGCAACTGGCAAAATATAAATTAAATTTACCATTTTCCAAACCACTCCGAAACAGAAAACTCTGTAAACTGAAATTGTAATTTTCTTTTTTGAACTTTTTTTATTCATAGTACGCAGTTTTAATTCAATTGATAAGATTTTACATGAAACAGTAATAGACGATATAGAAAAGAATAGGTTAAGATATTATGGGCATTTAAGACATATTCGTCGGCTTAGTTAGAAAACCTCGTAAGTCCATAAAATGTCGAAAATGACATTTTGGCGCTAAAATATTTAAAAAAATAAGCTCTATCGACCTAGAAAATCTCATAAATGTAAAAAAATTACAAACCGATGTTTTAAGCTATTAAAAAATTTCTTTTACCTTTAACCACTGTTTGTTTTAAAACGTTTTATGTTTCCCCTGTAAAATTATGAAATCTGGACTTACGAAGTTTTCTAACTAAGCCGACGATTATATAACCTCACACAGGTGGCCTCTAAATAATTGGGAGTGGATTCCACCACAGGAAAGAAGCAGAGGGGACGACCTGAGAAAGAAGAAAACCAAATGAGAACGATTGGCTAAATAAAAAATATATGAGAAACGACCTGAGCTGTAAAAAAAATCGCACAATATAATATACCGGATGCTGAATAAGTTAGCCGAACATAGGAAATTAACATGTAAAAACTTATTTATGCAAATTCCTGCTTCCCTAATTATTTTAGAGAAAAAATGAAAGATACAAAAATAATGCAGAAATAAAACTGCGAATGATAATAGCATTAGATTTCATCTAACTTTTAGTTAAAAGGTCTAAAAATGCTTTCAAAATTGTTAAAATTTTCATTTATCGCACTGGTCATGGCAAGTTTCCATAGGTTTCCATGGTAATTATATTTGTAATTATACATGTAATTTATTACATGGCCAGTGCGATAAATGAAAATATTAACAATTTTGAAAGCATTTTTTGACCTTTTAAATAAAAGCTAGATGAAATCTAATGGTGTTAGCATTCATAGTTTATATTTCTGCTAACGAGCGTTAGCGAATTCTGATAGCTTACGAATCCGGAATGGATCACTTTCGCTAGATCGTACGTAAATAGCTATTTCAGTGCGGAAGCGATGGAAATTGAACTGAAAGCATAATAATTATAATTACATTTTTCCTTCAAAAGCAGATTCATGCAAAGTTTATGAAAGCGGTAAATAAAACTGGCGGGGGGGGGTGAATAAATATATTTTGATGAGAATTTAGGTATTTTAGGTACCCCTTTTGTATCCACTCTTGGTGTCTTTTGCGTGCTGTAATTGCCGTAAATGTGCCCAAATTGCGGTCCAAATTTGAGAAAAATCTACCAATTTTCATATAGACAATTTTATCAGTGAAGACACATTTGCAGGAGTTTAAAATAGTAATAAAAAAAATTCGTCAATAATTACAAAATTCATCCAAATATTTTGATGAACTCTGAGAATTTCATATCCGTTATGGTTTCAATTTGTTTTACAGTTTTACTGATTTTTATTATACAAAAACTAGGTCGAAATTATTACTTCATAGTAAAATCTTAGAATAACGTCATTGTGAATTAGGCAAAACTAATGGATGAGTCATAAGATAAATTTCTGAATACTCGATTTCCTCTCACATTTTTAAAAGATTTTCTTGAATTACACCTTCCTATTTGCCATAAAATTTCTTTTCGAAAAAGTTTTAAAAGCAAATAAAGGTAGATGACCTCTGATCTGACGGAGAATTTTTACCTGTCCGCGCTAAAAAATTTGTTATGATTTCCGTGATTTTTGTGGAAGATTTATTTACTTTTACGAGAGTCATTCAGAAGGTAAGGTTACAAGAGTTCATGAGACCGGGGGAAATTTTTTGTTGCAAAGTTGGCGCACATGGCGTTTAGGGGGATCCTACCGTTTAACGTGTTTGTCGGCCATTTTGTTCTTTTCAGTCACATTAAATTCTTCCGGTAGATAGGTCGTCACACGCTCCCGCCATCTCCCGTCCATGCGAGATTTACGCGGCCATCCAACTCTATTGTGACGTGAATAAGAGGTTGCGTGGGTTTGTTACTACACCCCAAAATACAAAAAGCAATCACTTCAGTGGCGTCATCCATCTTCCTTAGCTACCAAAAAGTTCAAGACGACCCATTCAGCAGAAAAAGTCATGGCATCTGTGTTTTGGGACAGTGAGGGGGTGCTCTTGGTAGATATTATATCTATAGAGACTTACATTAATTCAGAACCACAGAAAGGGAATGCAGACTAGGGTAGTCAGTCTCCCGCATAACAACGCCAGTGATATCGTTTGGATGGAATATTTTCACCCATCCTTCTATTCACCCGACTTGGCGACTTTTCACTAAAATATAAGAGTTTTGGGGTGGGATACGTTTTCTAAAGTCAGAAAGTAGCTGAAAAAGCTAAAGGCGGAGGTCTGTAACACTGGCATACAAAGGCTGGTGCCCCAACTACAAAAATGTCTCGATCTTGATGCTGACGGCAGCAATTACATTGAAAAACAGTTTAATATATTTGTGAAGTATCCTGTGAATTTCAATTAAATAATACAGGTATTTTTGATTCTACATAAATGTTGTAACCTTACAAGGTTGAGAAATGCTGATCTATAATATTCCTAAGTTCCCTTGGTTTCTGAAGATTTTCTAGAATTTCAAAAGATTTTCTAATATTTCTTGAGATTTACCTTCATCTAAGTCATTAATTAGATTAATTTAAAGTTGGGTTAGCTTTTAGTTACGTTAGAGTTAGGTTAGGTTAAATTTAAGTTAGGTTGAGTTAGGCTTTTGTAAAAAACTTTCCGATTTAAGTTAAGCTAAGTTAAGTCAGGTTTAAGTTATGTTTGTTTAGGTTAGGGTTAGATTAGCTTTAGGTTGAGTTAGGTTTAGACTAGGTTAAATTTTGCTTTAGTACAACACAGTGGCGTATCGACGAAAAGAGGAGGAGGAGATGAACGTCTTGTAAAGTTCGTTTAAAAATGTAGGAAATCATCAATTTTTAGAATTTTGTTTGGACCATCCCGATATGTTTAAATTATTCTTGAAAACCTCTTTTCAGTTCAGTTTCATAGGTTCAGTTTTAATAGTTTGCTTTCATAGAATAAGAACCAAGTATGTGTAAATGTTAATTAATGTATTTTATTAAATTTTTGGTTTGTTCTAATCCTGAATTTAAAAACAACTATTGTCGCTTCGGTGATTTTTCTTTATTGTTTGTGCTTTGTTGATTCCGTGGTAGAATTCTCTCCATCATGTAGTTTACTCGAAATATAACATTGCTACACCCAGTTTTAAGTCAACGCTCATCGTGACGCTTGACTTCGTAATCTCAGAAGTCTCAGAGAGGCAAGCGTAACTGAAATAATGAAATAATAATAAAACATTTTACAACATAAAAAGAAATTGAAGTTCTGCAGCAATGCAGAATCCCTAATTTAGAATTCATTGATAATGCAGTGAAGTTGGTTACTCTAGTTGTGGTAGTGAATTGTTGCTTTTGGTTATGGATTGTTCTAAAACTAGTGAAGCTCTCGTGATCGATAATTTCTGTTATTCGAATTGGATTTTGTAAGATTTGCAAATTCATGTTTATGGATAAGTTACCTATAAATGAAATTATTGTGAAGCAATAACGGCGTCGTTGGACTTTGGTCAATTGTTGATTTTCTGGGGAAGCCATTATCATTATAAACAGCTAACAAACTTTCTTTTTGTTTCAATCTGTTTTGACTTCAAACAACCTAGAATGGACAATTTGCATAAAATTCAAATTCACCTCAAAATGGCATTTATTGATAGTTCAATATACCTATAATCAGAATATTTGAGTGATTTATCAAAATTCTGTATTGTCAACCCGCAAAAAATTAATGAAATGTTATAATTTATTTGAAAAAATCACGTGATTGAAATAAGGATGTGACGACATGAGCCTCAACAATTGGTGCCAATACACCAGTATAATTTCCACTAAAGTATCTACCAAGTAAGTACCAACCGGTAATGAAGTTATGAAGTAACCAAATTTTAGTTACTAATCGCCATTTTGATGACATCAAAATCCTCAAATTTTAAATTAAGTCAGCCATATTTATTAATACGATTTCGCGCGACAAATATACATTTAAATTTCAATTTGTTTTTCTGGCTTTATTTGTGAACCAAATTTTAAAAAATTAAGACACATTACATATGTTCTTATGTAGAATAGTTATATGCTAAAATTAAAAATCATGCAAATTGTCCATTGTGTTCAAAAGTGAAAAAAAAATTTTTTGCATTTGCTTAAATAATAAATTTATTATGATGTATACAACTAAGCAAAGAAATTAATGAAATAATCCAGTCACTTATAAGTTATAAAGTTATAAAAATTAATATAAAATCAATATTATACATTTTTTTGAATTATAAAGCCATTAAAATTTTGTATATTTATTTACTAATTTTAAATGATGAATTGCAAAAATAAACTCTTAATTTATTTATTTTTAAGTTGATTCAACATTTGGCATTAAAATTCAAAATACAAATTATAAATTTGTTCTATTAATATAATTTGTCAACATAAACAAATTGAAATATCATAAATCTAGTTATGAGATAAAATGTAACTTTAAAATTTAACAAGCTTTATTTAATATTCATCGTTTTTTGTAAAAAAAACTTTGTATATTATTATTCTATGTAAAATTATAATACCTATACATATAGGTCATTGATCTGCATAATATGTATGTCTTAATTGAGGAATGAGGACAATAGGAATTTTACAGATAAAATTATTTCCACTTTTCTGTTACTGTTTTCCTACACTTAATTTATTGAACAGGTCAGTTAAAAAATTTTTAACACTCGAGTATTCCACGTATCTTCATTTTATCGGTTTATCAAATATTTAAAAAAAATTTAGTAATAACATCGTGGTAATAACAAGAAAAATACCATTGCAAAAATCTCCAATGCCGGGTCTTTTAGTAACAAATTAGTTTTAAGTTGGTTTAGGTTAATTAACGAGGATCGCAGAATCTTAATTGGGGAAACCACTCCAGTTTGGACATACAAACAGCCGAACGGACACTAATACAGCTTTTTTTTACAAATCCTGCCTTTTACATGTTTTAAATTAAATTCGCATAACTTTGGTAGAAAACGTGTCGAGAGTTTTGAACGATTGGTTGTAATAAAGTTGGAGTTCAATTACTTGTTTGTTTCATGTTCTATTTCGCAAATGTAGTTAATTCGGATGTGTGAAAAGGGTCAAATCAGTAAACGAAATTTCCAAAAATTTTAAATGTGGGAAGAAAATTACATTTATAGCTTGGTTTTTGCTAGAAAAATCTTTTACTCTTAGCCACAATCTTTGATATACGACACTCTTTTATTATTTCAGCTAGTCGATATTTTCTACCAATTTTAGATTTTATTACAAAGAACGTTTGCCAGATTACTGTTCAATAATATAGCTCCGAGCTTTATAACTCTATAGAATGTAGCACTAAAATACCAGTACATTGAAAACTGCATTACAGATTATGTATTTCTACTCTGAAATAATTATTGATACTGATATTAATTTGAGAGCAGACATCAGACATCAATTTTGTATTATGATTTGGTAGGTACTTTAAAATTCAAATATTAAAGGAATGATTCAATGATTTTGACTTACAATCGAGAATAACTGTAATTAATTGAAATGCAACAATTTTGCAATTTTTAATTTATTAAGTAATATAGTTTTGGTTTCCGGATATTTCTTCTGAACTCCGGAATTCTTAAAGCAATCGAAAAATAAAAGAAAAGAATTAGAATTTTAAATGGAACAAATTCCATAGTCGATGAAACGTGAACCGTTCGATAGGAAACAACATATTAAAATAATGAAATAAACAAAAGCTACATAATAATGAGAAAAACAATAAAAAATTGAATTCCAGTTTTCCGCCATTTCCTTTCACTTATCCTATATCAAAATTTTGTATATTTCAAACAATTTAATGAGTAATTAAATTTTCTACAAAATGTCTATTGTGACATTTAACTTCAATAATTTAGGTGTAGGAGGCATCAAAAATCGAAGGAAATCTAGCGTGGGTACGAGTAAAAGGAAATCTTAGGAAATTAATTTGATCAAATCTAGAAAATCTTAGGAAATTTTCTAGATTTATTTTTGAGAAGTGGATAAGTTTTTTTTTTATTTTGAGCGATTGAAAGTTCTCAACAAATTTAAGCAATCTGAGAAAATGTTCGGAAATTCAAAAAAAATTTTTTATCAAATTAAAAACCCTTAAAAATGCCATCACTGAGCTTTTTACACTTTTGCTTGTTTTGAGGCATTTCAGAAAGAAATCCTTGAAAAAATTTGTTTTTGTCATTTTGCCGCTGCCATTTTGCCGCCGTCGTTTCGCTGTCGTCACTTCGCCGTCACCATTTTTCTAGAGCTGTTTCACCATGGATCTATTTTACCGGCAGAAACTTAGTTATTAATTTTTTTTGTATTTTTTTTAATTTACCCAGAATATTTACAATCTGTCTTACAACAATAAATAAATGTTTGGTCAGTTTCCAAAAGTGACATATTTAAGCAAAAATCCAGTGGTTTCTGCCTTTATAAAATTAATTTATTAAATTAAGTTTTGTACAGGGTAATCAAAAGTTTATACTATAATATAGTAAATATTAGTCTTTAAATCGGTTTATTAGGTCTTGAGGTTTGAATCGTTTGAGTTTGCGCTTGTCTGGTTGATCTTCCATAAGGCTTGCTGCCAGTTGATTTGGATGTGTATTAAGTCTGCTTTTATACTTGTCACTGAAAGCGACAATTTCTTCTTTCACTATATGTATAGCAAGATCTTTTCGTGTGATCTCGTTTGTAACGAACCAGGGTGCGTTGACCATATTTCTCAGCACCTTTGCTTGAAATCTTTACAGTATATCTATATTTGAGTTGGATGCAGTGCCCCATAATTGTATACCGTATGTCCAAATGGGTTTAATTATAGTTTTGTATATTAGCAACTTATTCTTCAGGAAGAGTCTAGATTCTCTTCCCATAATCCAGTACATTTTCTGATTTTTTATATTTAGTTGTTTTCTTTTTGTCCAAATGTGGGTTTTCCATGTTAGGCGTCGGTCCAAGTGCAGGCCCAGATACTTGACTACTTCTGTTTGTGAAACCTGCTTGCCATTTAGGGTTACAGGAGGACAGGTTTCTTTCCGCAGTGTAAACGTAACATGTGCAGACTTTGTCTCGTTTGCTTTTATTCTCCACGTCTTCAACCATTTTTCAATTTTTTGTAGGTTTATTTGTAATAACTCAGACGCAAATTTTGGGTTGGTGTGTGATGTCATGATGCCCGTATCATCCGCGAATGTAGCTGTTGTATTTTGCTCCATTGTTGGTAAATCTGAAGTGTATACAAGAGGTACAGAATCGGCCCCAGGACGTTGCCCTGCGGTACACCAGCTTCAATTGGATATATTCCTATGTATGCTTCTTGACATTTCCCAAGAAAGTGTCTATTGCTGATATAAGATTTAATTAGTTGGTATAAGTCATAGGGGAGCATCTTTTTTAGTTTATACAGCAATCCGAGGTGCCAAACTTTATCAAATGCCTGCGATATATCCATGAACACCGCCGAACAGCATGTTTTTTCTTCCAAATCCATACTAATTTTTTTAACCAATCTATGGATTTGCTCTATAATTGAGTGTTTTTCTCTAAATCCAAATTGGTGGTCGGGTATAAGCTTCTTTATACGTAGGATGGTCTTTAATCGTTTTGCCAATAGCTTTTCGAACGCTTTTGATAGAACGGGAAGCAAATTTATGGGCCTGTAAGATGTCACTTCTTCTGGTTGCTTTCCTGGTTTTGGGATCATTATTATTTGCGATACCTTCCATTGCACTGGAAAGTAGGTGAGTCTTAGTGAGGAATTAAACAATATGGTGATTAATTTTATTGCTTTCATTGGTAGTTCTTGCAAAATTTTACCATTTATTAAGTCGTATCCTGGTGATTTTTTGTGATTAATTTCCTTTAGTATGATATTCTTCACTTCTTTTCTTTTGAATTTTTTCATCGGAAAATCCATTTGGTGAGGCACTTCTAGAAATTCTATGATTTCACTTTCCTCTTCGCTGCTTATTTGAGATGGGAAAGGTTGAAAAACTTTTTTAGATGTTCTGCAAATATTTTTGCCTTTTCCTCATCAGTTCTTGCCTATTTTCCATCTTCTAATCTGATCGGGGAAATGTGAGTTTAAGGTTGTTTTATTCGTCTGGTCGCTCTCCATAAAGAATATTCGGTGGCTTCTGTTGCTGTTAGTTTTTGTAAGTATTATTGAATAGCTACATTTTTTTCTTCATTTATTGAGTTTTTAAGTTCTTTGATGGATTTGTTAAACTTCGCTTGGTCGTGAGGCGATCTAGTTGTTTGCCAGGTCTTTCGCAGCTGTCGTTTTTCTGCAATTTTATCTTTAACAGTTGTAGTGCAAGTCGGTGTTTTTTCCTCATTTCGAATTTAGGGGTGGCCTTCCATGCGGCTTCCTGTATCTTTCTATTAAAATTTTCAATTGCTGCTTCGAGTTCTTCTTCAGTTTTTAGAGATACTTTACAGCTGATACGCTCGTTTAAGATATTTCTAAATTCGTTTCAGTCTGTTCTTTTGTTACAAAAAGATGGTGGTGTTTGTTTTTCTATTATAGATGAGCTAATAGTAACTATTACAGGAGAATGATCTGAGGACAGGTCCAAACAAGACTCGGCTTTTATGTTATTTGCATTTATTCCTTTAGTTACACAGAAGTCAATCAGATCAGGAATTTTTCTTCGATCTGCAGGCCTATAGGTGGGCTCTCCAGTTGACACAGTTTGAAGATCGTCTTTTTTCAGAGCTAGGTATAGCTGTCTACCCTTTGGTGTTGGATTATGTAATCTGGAGCCCCACCATGGGTGTTTAGCATTATAATCTTCTCATGCAATAAATCTATTTCCTAGTGTTTTAAAAAATTGTGTAAATTGCTCTTGATTGGTCCAATGCAGTCTTCTACGCTAATGCTGTTTGCTTGTAAGTATTCTTGTTTGAATTGTTCTTGTTCGATGTGTTTAATTGATGACTTAATTATGATTGCAGTGCCTCCATAAGCTGCACCATCCGGACGCTGTGTGCTATAAGTGTTATATCCCGGTATTTTTAGATAACTCTTTTTTGTGAAATGTGTTTCGGAGATCATCATTACGTCAATGTTTAGATTGATTAGAAAAGTTTTAAGTTCTGGTACTCTTTGGACTAGACCGTTGGCATTCCAGACTGCGATTTTTAATGTGGGGATCATTATGGCAGTTTGCTAATGAGGGCTGTTAGAAGGTTTAATATGGTGTCCATTTTACTCATTAGTTGTGTCAACATGTTTTCTAGGCCATTGCTAGTTTGTTATATTGGTGTTATCGGTAGTTGTTGGGGATTCGTATTTCCAGGTTGTTGGAGATTACTATGCTGTTGTTGTTGGTCATTACCGGCTTGTTGTTGGAGATTTGCAAATTGATGGTTTCTTCTTACTTGTTGCGCATATGATCTTCCTACTGTAATGTTCGAAATATTGTGCTGTTGATTGTTTATTAGTTGTTTATTTCTGAGTGGAGGAAACATTTTTTGTATTAATTGCTTACTTATTACACAACCTTTGTAGTTAGCAGGGTGTTCTCCGCCGCAGTTGCAACATTTGACGTCTGGACCTCTTTCCTTTCTCGGACAAACCTTAGTAAAGTGTTTCTGTAGACACTTAACGCGGTTAGGGGTTTTGTTGCAAAAGCTTTTAGTATGTCCATACGCCTGACATCTGGAACATTGTGGTACGTCTCTTGTTTTGTGTGGCTGCTCAAAAGTTATTATTGAATGGCTAAGATTTCTTATTTTGTAGATGTCCCTGCTGTTTTCTTTTGATTCTAGCTCTACTAGGAAGAGAGGTAGTGGAACTTTAGCTGAGTTTTGCATATTTGTGATTCTTAATACTTTATGATTGTAGGTTTCAATTTCCTGTTTTAATATCTGTATATCGGCACTTGCATGAATACCACGTAAAACCACCTTAAAGCTTCTGTTTTGCTTTTTTTGATATGTGTGAAATTCGGTTTCTTTTGCTTTTAGGGCTTCGATAACAGGTAAGTATTTCTCTGTGTTTCCTATTTGAATTTTAACTTGGTTGTTATATAAGATTTTTAGAGTATAATCATCCTTTGCTTGCTCGTCCAGCATTTTGTACAGTGGGTTTATGTTTTCCACTCCACTCACAAATATTGGTGGTGCTTTTTCAATTTTTTTGTAGATGTTGCCTGACTCACCGTTTCCATGTTCAACTTGATCGTGTTCTAACGGGTCAAAACGATTTGAGGTACTTAACATGAGTATCCTTATAGTTTTGTTGGTGTATAAGTTAAACATAATATGGAGATACTAAATTCTAATTGGCTGTTTCAAAGCAGACTACAATATCTTTTCAGGAATATAAATTATATCCGGTTCCTTTTGATTTTACACGAGTAATTAAATCAGGATGGAAAAATATTTAACCAATTTTAGACAAAGCTGCTTATAATAGATACAAGCTTGATTATGTGTAAGTGCATTTGCTTCTATAAGTACTTGAATTTCAAAGCTTTTAGTTGCAGAGTCACCAATGGGTAAATGGTTCATTCCTTAAGCCTGTATGACACGACGTTAAATTTGACGTCAAATTTACATGAAAATTTTTATGTAAATTTGCTCATATTTTTGCCAGGTAAAATTTTAATTTTATGCAGGTAAAAATAATTTTCTGTTTGAACAATGTTAATTTTAAAAACTGGGTGGACTCTAGACGGGAAAATGTCTACTACGCACATTTACACGCACTTTTACCGTCAAATTTAGAACATGTTCTAAATTTTTTACATGAAAATTTAACATAAAATTTGACGATAAATTTTCTGTATGCAACGGTGTTCAATATTTTCTTAAAAATTTACAAATTTGACGTCAAATTTAACGTCGTGTCATACAGGCTTTATAGATAATCGATTAGAGTAAACTTTTGAAGCTTAAAAATTCATTTATTACTTACTTTAACGTGAATATACACGTGGCTGAAGTTATACACGAACTCATAATCATAATCGCAAATATTACAGTCGACCAGTTGAATAGTGGTCACAATTTTAAAGAATTATTTTTTTTTGTTTTTCCTTTAGATTATGCAATTAAACTTACTAAACATGTACACCTATAAATTTATTATAAACAAATAAAATAAAAATGTTGCATTTATTACTGTAAAGACTGATCTTAACTTTACCTACACCGACCACCTAATGTAACATTTTAGTAACATTATTGAAAATGATACTTTAAAAATAATTTTTCTTAATAATTTTAATAACCATATCAACAACCTCTCCAAATTTCATTATTACATTCAGAGTGTAAAAGCCATAACCGGCCAATCCTATGGGGAGAAACTAGATCAAAAATTCGTAGAGGGTGCAGCTGACGATGTCGCATCCTAAATTTTGGTCAGAATAATGCTAGAGACGATACCAATAAGTGTTCCAAATTTCATTATAAAATTCAGAGTAGAAGGACCATAATGGCCCAATCTTATCTGGAAAAACTAGATCAAAAATTCGTAGAGGGCGCAGCTGACGATGTCCCATCCTAAATTTTTGTCAGAATAATGCTAATGACGGTACCGATAAGTGTTCCAAATTTCATTATAAAATTCAGAGTAGAAGGGCAATAACCGCCCAAATCTATCTGGAGAAACTAGATCAAATATTCGTAGAGGGAGCAGCTGACAATGTCCCATCCTAAATTTTTGTCAGAATAATGCTAATGACGGTACCAATAAGTGTTCCAAATTTCATTATAAAATTCAGAGTAGAAGGGCCATAATCGCCCAATCTTATCTGGAAAAACGAGATCAAAAATTCGTAGAGGGCGCAGGTGACGATGTCCCATCCTAAATTTTTGTCAGAATAATGCTAATGACGGTACCAATAAGTGTTCCAAATTTCATTATAAAATTCAGAGTAGAAGAGCCATAATCGCCCAATCTTATCTGAAAAAACTAGATCAAAAATTCGTAGAGGGCGCAGCTGACGATGTCCCATCCTAAAGTTTTGTCAGAATAATGCTAATGACGGTACCAATAAGTGTTCCAAATTTCATTATAAAATTCAGAGTAGAAGGGCCATAATCGTCCAATTCTATCTGGAGAAACTAGATCAAATATTCGTAGAGGGAGCAGCTGACGATGTCCCATCCTAAATTTTCGTCAGAATAATGCTAGTGACAGTACCAATAAGTGTTCCTAATTTCATTATAAAATTCAGAGTAGAAGGGCCATAATCGCCCAATTCTATCTGGAGAAACTAGATCAAAAATTCGTAGAGGGCGCAGCTGACGATGTCCCATCCTAAATTTTCGTCAGAATAATGCTAGTGACGGTACCAGTAAGTGTTCCAAATTTCATTATTAAATTCAGAGTAAATAATATATAAAGAATAAATTGAAATAAATTCCAAAATATAATTTTTAACAAACCATTGGTAGTTCTGAAGAAGCCGTGAGAAGCGGCGAAACGTCAACAATATGTTAGCAAGATAATTGTGTTTTTGGCTAATAGACCTGTTATCGTACTAATTATAAAAATGTAATGCAAGTTAAGCTATTAAAAATTTTACTGTTCAAATATTCACCACTACCTGTATTACTGAAAAGCCGCTTGGTACCGTCATTAGCATTATTCTGACAAAAATTTAGGATGGGACATCGTCAGCTGCGCCCTCTACGAATTTTTGATCTAGTTTTTCCAGATAAGATTGGGCCATTATGGTCCTTCTACTCTGAATTTTATAATGAAATTTGGAACACTTATTGGTACCGTCTCTAGCATTATTCTGACCAAAATTTAGGATGGGACATCGTCAGCTGCACCCTCTACGAATTTTTGATCTAGTTTCTCCCCATAGGATTGGCCGGTTATGGCTTTTACACTCAGAATGTAATAATGAAATTTGGAGAGGTTGTTGATATGGTTATTAAAATTATTAAGAAAAATTATTTTTAAAGTATCATTTTCAATAATGTTACTAAAATGTTACATTAGGTGGTCGGTGTAGGTAAAGTTAAGATCAGTCTTTACAGTAATAAATGCAACATTTTTATTTTATTTGTTTATAATAAATTTATAGGTGTACATGTTTAGTAAGTTTAATTGCATAATTTAAAGGAAAAACAAAAAAAAATAATTTTTTAAAATTGTGACCACTATTCAACTGGTCGACTGTAATATTTGCGATTATGATTATGAGTTCGTGTATAACTTCAGCCATGTGAATATACTCGTAATAAAGTCATTCGTAGTAGTTACATTTCGAATATTATTTACCAAGTCAAGTTCTATATTTTATGCACTATTTCACCAAATTTGTTTACCTGGATTAAGTCATTTAACATACAGTAGGATATCGGGCGGTAGTATAACCATAAAGAAAACTCGAAAGACTAGATAAACTCAAAACATTTTCATTCGAAGATAACTCGGTGTGAAAAGTAATCTAAAGCTTAACTTGATAAAGAATGGTCAAAATCGGCTAAAGTTGCCCCGACTTCTTTTGTTGAAATTAAGGGAATATCGCATTGTTCACTCTACTCGGAGACGTGCACGAGATATTTTCCAAAATATATATTACACAACATTTGTGGTTCGTGAAACGTTGACGTAATAAATGCGATATACTAGTATATTAAAACAGGGTGAACTGGCTATAAAAATTTTATACCAAACTTTTCTAAATAATTCTCTTTAGTGACATCAAAATTTTTAAACAACAAATTCAGTCACAGTCGCAGTAATCTATCTACATATTGTGGCTATTCGAAATTAAATGCCTCATTCAGAGGCAGTCCTGTTGATTCTTATATAGAGGATAAGCCATCACCTTGTAATAATTTCACCTCGACACGGAATTGTGTTTAGTTTTGTTTTACTTCCTATCGGAATTATTAGATGAACGATTTATAAAATTTCCAAGTCAGCGATGCCAATGCGTCCATTTTTTTATGGTTTTATATTATTCCTCTTAATAAATTCATTTTTAGATTATTTTTAGTTTGAAGAACGTTTAACTGGCTTTTTATATAATATGTTGTTCATCCCAAAGAGTTTATAACATAAATATAATGAAAGTGAAAACTTTTACTCTTACTTTATGATAAATGTAATAAAATAAACCCTTTTGTTCACTCTATTTTAATAAATTTATAGTACCTACGCATTGTAATGTCTTACACTTCAATTGGTGATATTGTAATTCAAATCAGAACTTTTATTACTTTAGTACTCGTTAACTGATTTCATTACTTTTGTAATGAATCCAGAGTAATCCAATCCAGAGTAGGTACATAATTAAAAGTATTCGTTAAGAGCTATTTAAAATATGGTAAGCACTATCAGAAGCAAAAATTTTAAAATTGAATAGAAAAAATATAAGATTATGAAAACAATTATTGTAATCTATTATAAGCTCGTATTGATTTTCTAAATTATTGCTCGTTAAACGTAGCACGGAAAGAATTTATTGTCTGAATGGTGTTCCTCCGAAGTTTTAATTGAGCTAGATTAAATTGACGACTCGATCAACCTTTACTTTAATGTTATTAAATTGTATCTTTTCGCAGTGATTTTTTTTTCATTTATTCAGTTCAACTGTTAGTGAATGTTATGAATACTGCAAAAAGGATATTACTTCTGCATAAGTCAGAAAAAAACAAACTTGATGATTTAGTTTACGATAAATCATAAAGAAACTTTAATAAAAAACAATAAATTTATATTAAAACTATGATTTTGTCTTAAATAAATAAATTAATGTATAAATCTTATCTTGTGAGAATTAATAATATTAAAAATTTCAATATAACAAGTTAAATCAAATAATTAAATAGAAATTATATTATTTTAAATTTTATTTAATTTAAAAAATATAAATTAAATTAAAGTATAATTATATAATTAAATTATATTTAATTAAAAAAAAATACTAAAAATGTTTACAATAAATTGTAAAAAAATTACCAAATGACAAATTTTAGCTTGAGCCACAAGTATTAGTTAAACTTATCTAAATTTTCTTACGAAATTGATTTACATAAAAGTCGAAAGGCTTAACGATGTTCAAAGTTCTATATTTAGCCCATTATTTTGTCTCTTTTAAAAAAGAGCGTGGTTTCTGCTGAAGGTGGCATACCATTTTAATAAAGCAAACTTCAGCTTAATTGTTGAAATTCGTGATCAGTAGGATTGTAAAATCGAGTCGTTACAAAGTTAGCAAATATATTAGTGTCAAAGGTTCAAATTGACAATAGAAGTGTATTCGCTATAAAAAGCTGATAAAGCACGCAGTTTTATTATATAATTAAAATACGTTAATTAAATAGACATTTACGGGTGCGTTATAATTCAATATTCCGATAAAAAAATTTTAAACCTTATAGCAGATTGGTTTTTTTATAATAAAAACTTGAGATTTGTAATTTTCATCAAATAAATCCATGTTTAGCATCAAATTCAAATTAAAAAAACCCAAACGCCCCACGTTGGGTGTCGGTTGCTGATAGACTATTCGCAAATAAAATAAAATAATAAATAATACAAAATCATTTGCAGGTTTGCAATATAAACTTAACTTAGCTTGAACTCAGTTGGTATAATCTGCCTTAAGTGATAAAAATAATAATTGTTTACTTGAACGTTTCATATCGATAACTTAAGGAGCGTATAAATGTTTATTTTTTTAAAGAAATATGTCGGTCAGTAAACCATTAAATATATCCCGTTAAGCTTCTTACGTCAAATGCAACGCTGAAAATTTGTATTGAAATCAACAACTCCTCCTTTAACATTGACTCGGAATACTTTTTCAAATGAGTACCAATGCGTTTGAAAACTGAACACAAACCACCAGGATCTTTATTATTAAAACTCACCCTTGTCACATGCAATGCTTACGCAATGTCAACATTTTTGTACAAACTTTCTTTTGATCTTATCATAATACAAAATTTGTTATTTGTGAAACTTAGCAAATATTTTTACAGATTTTATAAATATCTGAATCAGTTGATTTTATATAATTTTGTAACAGTACATATTTTCCCGGACAAATTGAATAAAAATACAATTTCAGAGAGCTCTCGTCCGATGAGATATCCCAGAATATAGCTCTCGGATTCGTCGAAATTAAAAGAACTAAAACACATAAAATTATTGTAAAGAAAAGAATATGGTAATAATGTAATTCCTCAACTCAACATTAATTCATTATTAACTTATCAAACTTTGAAAACGTTTTTCTTATTTTAGTTATTTAGTATTTTTGTTGTTCTCTCTCAAAATATAAGTACAGATTTGCCCTTATCATTTATTAAAAATTATCCAAAATTTCAAATGAAGATAATAATATTTTGTCGTATAATATGTACATTTAAAGGACTTTTCGTATTGTTTTTAGGTTTACGCTAATTCTCTGTATTTACAAAGTTTAACTCGGTAAGCCTACAAATTTTACATAACACAAAATTTGGAAAGCCATAAAATCCTATGTAATCTGATGTAATAAATAGACCAATCCCATCAAACCTTCATTGTTCTCATATAAGAAATTATAAACTTGTAAAATTTAATATTATGAAAATATGCTGATACATATTAATTAGATGAAAATATCTACAATATTGGTGGTACCTACATCAGGAATATAGCCCAACATGTTAACTTGGTATTCCTGGAGTAGGTATTATCGGGTATTATACTAAGCAATACGAAATTTCATTAGTCTTTGATAAATCTGTGCACATAAGTTTGAATATTTAATTATACTGCTTACGGAGTTAGTATGAGGATTAGTAAATGTAGTTACATTAAATTAATTATTGGGTATATATTTTAAATATACTTAACATTAACTTTTTTAGATTACAAGTATATAAATAGAATATAAATTTTAGAAAACCTAAGGAAACTTGAAAAACTATCTCTGAACTTTAATTTACAGATTTTATTACAACTTGAACTTTTATTTTCAAAAGAGTTGCTCTACTCCGATATCATCGGCAATAAAGTAAAACAATTATTGTTTAAAAGAAGTAAATCTTTAATTTTGACAATTTAATGCCATTGTAATGGAGTGGTTGGTTTTCGCACTTCTTTAAATGTTAGAAAACCAATCCCTAAATGACGGTTGGTTTTAGTAATTTGTTAGTGTTAGTTTAAAAGTAATTTTAGAAAAAACCAAGAAGTGGGTGAACTTAAGTTAAGAATAAGGCCATTCCCTTTAAAAACTCAAAAAGGGTTCGTTGTGAAATTACAACGAACAATTTAAAGATTTAAACAACCCATCAAAGTGGGTTAAATGCATTGTAAAAAAATTAGTTTTAGAAATATTTTCAAAACCTAAAATTTATTATTTTATGGTTATTTTGTATTTTATTATTTACTATTTTATTTTACTAAATTATTACCAGAACCAAAAAAAGAAAATGAAAATTGGAAAAACAAGTATCATTTTTTCAGTGTCTATTAAAATATTTTTAGATGAACTATATGGTCGTATACCGTCCATTCGTCGCAGACAATTCGTCGAGGACAATTCGTCGCGGACAATTCGTCGCGTGCGACAATTCGTCGCATGAGACAATTCGTCGTAATTAATTGTACTTTCCTCTTCTCTTTTGTTCTCAAAAGTAAAAAAATTATTAATAAACAATAAACAACAACGAAAAAAATAATTAACAATAAACAATAAAATAAAAAATATAAATTATATTTGTAATTTAAAATTATGCGCAATTCTTCGAAGATAATCCAAAATTTGTCTGTTTTTTAATGTATTTATTAAAATACATTATTTTACAAAATTGTTCCTCTTCATGTTTGTAATTTGGTGTTAGTTACATTGTCCGTAAAAAAGCGATATCCGCGCGAAGATATGGATCGGTTATGTAAGTTAGTGTTAGTTTATGATTTTTCTTTAGCAAAATTGTCCGTAAAAATTAGATATCTGCGCGAAGATATGCATCATGCGACGAATTATCTCATGCGACTAACTGTCTCATGCAACGAATTGTCGGACGCGACGAATTATCGGACGCAACGAATTGCCCGCGACGAATTGACGTGGAGCCCTATATGGTAACCAGATTTGTAAAATTAAAAAACACGAGACAATTACAAATGAGCTATGTTAACTCAAAATTGTTCACTATCTGTTGACGGTGTTGGATGTAAATAGGTTCAACACTTGTTTCGGTGGGTGGAACTCCTTACAGTTGACTGTTAATAGTGGTACTGCTAACAACTTATTACAAATTTATTTAAAATAAGATTTTGTTTTTCTATAGCCGAATTTATTCTGAAAACAATAAAGATTCTGTCTTTCTAAATTCTTAACTTGCAAGTTCTGGCGGCTTCGATAATTTCTTTAGTAATTTCACCGATTTAAAGTCAATGACGTATACCAAGAAACCAATTGATTTCTGACACCCTTGTTTTCTGAACACCTGTAACACTCCGTTGTTACGCCGCTGTTTCATAGAAGTAGTAATTTTATACAAGAAGTGTCAGATTGGTGTCAGAAGAAGTTGACGATACTATGTTGCACACATTCTCACGGCATTAGTTATATGGAAACACTAGTCTTTGGTATCAAGACTCTTGAGAATAGAAGGACTCTAATTGATTTAATATTGCTCTACAAGTCTCTGAACGGTGTCATATTTACTAATTGATTTAGCTTCGGCTTTATCCAGAATCTCGAGATCAAATAAGATGTTTCACTGGAATAGTGTTACCAATAGCTGTAAAAACATTAGAATATCCAAAAAGTTTCAGGTAGAACTTATAGATCTCAGATTGCTCTTTCAAACAAATCTTTTACAAACTGTTTTTGTTAGATATTACCAGCTCTAGAGTTGATCTTATGATGAATATATAAGCTAGCATGATATTCATAAGATCACAATATACGAATAATATTACGATTTGCTCAAAATATTTTGTAGTATAAAGTTAATTATTTTTTACTATATAAAGTGAGATAAAATACCATGTTACAGTAGTAAAAAATGCACTGCTCGAACATCAATTTGAATTTTCTTTGAAAAGGGTGGGAGTAATAAAATCACTTGGCCCACAAAACTTGCAAATTCAAAAAAATACATTTTCGCGACATTTCGAGCAAACTGTTTTGCTGTTTTTGTATTTTTGTAAGCTTGAAAAATACATTTTTGATAATCATAGGAAAAGTCGATTTTTCAACATGCACTGCAGTAAAACAAGTTTAACTTTTTTGCAACTTGTGCAATAAAGTTAACTTTTCTTTACTTCCGGCTTTTTAAATTCAATTGCGCTCCACGAATCTTTCATAATTCGTTCACCTCGTCTGTGAACAGATAGAAATCCTGTACATTTCATATTTAAGATTTACATTCAATTAGTTGCTGTACCCATGTGAAGACCTAATAGTTCTTCCGTCTTAATTATATCTCCGATTTTGATGTATTCGATCTCATAGCGTTGCTTTAACCATATTATGCACAACTTGTGATTGCATTTTTGAATATAATGATTTTGAATCGAGATCCATCTTTTGAATAAATAATGAGATTTTTTGTAATTAATTGCGCGACGTCTTTATAGCTTTAACCCAATATCTGTCTGGAATGTTGATTCCATTTTCCTACCGTATATTGGTACATTGGCAGTTCTTTGCGTTAGCTAATAGAATCATGTCGTCAGCAAAGCGTAAGTGATTCAACTTTTTCGCATCAATGCTAACACTTCTTTTGTGTCGTTTTATTGGTTGTGTAAACATGTCTTCTATAGCAAGTGCAAATGGCTTATAAGAAATAAAATCTGCTTTGCTCTACTTCCTTGTTTATTTCGATCCCTAATGTTTTTCGTGTAATAGGATCTGGGTTGTAGTATTCTTGTAATACCTGTGTTGTCAGCGCAAAATTACTATTGCATTCACGTTTTATTTTATTATAACAAAAAATCTAAGAATTCAACTGAAAAAAATCCTTATTTTCGTTTGTAATTTGATGAACCATATGAATATCCTTAGAAATAAATTATCGAGCAAGGAAGTGAATAATAAAAGCAAAATAATTAAAAATCGATTTTGGATTTTCTTCACACGTGGCCAGTGTTCATCTCGTAGAATTTGGAGCGAGCGTAGTAAAAATATTTCTCATCCCTTTACTTCCATTAGACGTAGTAAAGCTTATCCCCTCCATGACGAGCGTCGTGACGCTTGCCGCCACTCGTAAGTTCAGTACCAGCTTTGAAGCTTTACCGATAAGACGAAATCAAACTGTTAATAAAATATTACGCGATTTAATACATCAATGTGACTCGAGCGACAAAACTTTATTTCTGAATTGTCAATACTTCAATTTTAATACAGTCAGCTGCTCCGAAAATTAGGCCAGGTACGTAACTACTAAAATATTTTTTAATTATTTATTAAAAGCTACAAACACTTTTTAAGTCGGCCGCGGTCATCAAAAGTTTTCGTGAAATTGGGAATAAATGCAATAATTGATATTCTGGAAATGTACAGTAACTTTCTGTTAAAATTCACAAATATCTGAATAGGTCGAAAAGGGGTTATAATTGAAGCTATTATTTTTACAAAGCGCTTATAGGATTTTCTCTTTCTACTATACGTGATTTTAATAAAATTTAAAAAAAGAAACAAATTGAGAAGAGATAATAAAATTCGTATGGTTAATGAATTTAAATAAATTAAAGTCGTCGCCGATATTTACTTTTCAAATTGTAAAAATAATTAAAAAATCCTAATAGATTTTATTTTATGTTTCCACTTTATAGCTTCTTAATAAATTAGGTATATTTGTAAGTTTTTCTAAGGAGAAAGATGTTTAACTAGACAATACACAGGATTTCCTTTGACCGTGTTTTTCCCACAAGATACTGATGGTATCATCTTTGAGGTATTAAATGTCAATAATAATTCAATCACTATTTTATAAGCCTAAAGCCCGAAATACTATATGATTTACATAATATTACATTTTATTTGCATTAACTCAAAGCATTTCGAACTTGGGCGTGATTTGTCATTAAATCAACCCTTTCGTTAAAATTACTTAGGTCCAAATTAAAATTTCTAGCAAGATTAGAACTTAATCAACTCTTTAGAAAGTTTACACTTTAACTATAGAACCAGTCAACTACTATTAAAAGTTTAATTTAGATCGACAGATTACGTAACTAACTTAACCTCCCCCACTAAATAAACATAATTTTTTTACTCAAAAAAATATTTTAAATATATTTCACTAATAAATTTTCATTAATTTTTTGTTTTCAGCTACTATATTATTCTTTAAATTTTTTGGTGGTTAATAAAGATAAACTACCGAAGTAATAAAAAAAAACAAAATGGTAACTGAAACAAAGGCTACGAGTAATGAAAATATTCATTGAATCAATGAATTTCAACCAATGAACAGAAATTTACTGTATTTAAAAATTTATATAGAATTTTCATAACAAAATTTATTGTATTTACAAAAGTTGTATAAAATTTGAATATGACAAATTACATTCATTTAAAATGAAGAGGTAACATAAACAATATTTGGCGATATTTCGGTCAATCTAGTGAAATTAAACAGTAAATGTTCAAGTATTTCATAAACTACGTAAATAGAGCTTGCGAATATTGCAAATAATAGCATGCATATGTACAAGAGTACAAGTTAGGTATACATATTATGAACTAATGCGAAAACTCAAATGTCGAATTTAAAACCAATCGATTACATCAATTAAACTGATAGGTGCTATTATTATGCACTTATCGTTGTTGTATTATCACGCTTTCCGCTGGTTAAATCAAAAATAAAGTTAACTAATGTAATGACGTGCTAGTGAATTAAATAAGAAATAGGAGTATGAGTTTTTCATTTCAATTTATTTTTATTTTTTATTTATAATTTTTTTGTATTTTTAAAATGTTTAATATACATAGAAAAATAAAACTAAAACATTTATAATATGTAATACTCAAGAAGAAGTCTGATACTGGGGAATACCTTGAATATATCTCATAGATTTGTATCCTAGAGATATCTTCAGGTGAAGAGATCGGGCTTAGGGCAAAAAGGTTTATAAACTTCTTCATTACACCTGTACAATAAATTCAAATTTAAGTTTCTAATAACATGTTTCTATAATTCTATTAAAAATCTCCCGAAAAAAAAACTTAATTAAGTATAATTAAAAAAGTTTAAAAAGAAAAAAATAAAACTTCACTACAAGTTTCACTTTTGAGACATCAGAATTGCTCTCCAGTGGAATTTAAACATTTAAAAGTATACAAAGCAGCAAAACAGTCACCTACGGCTTAAAAGTGAATAAAACAATTTAATGCTGTATTGTTTTTAACCGTTTCTAATTATAATCAAATTATTTTTGATCGTTGAGAATTAATAACAAATTTAATTTATTTAAGATGTTTATTAAACTAGTTTATATTTCGAAAGCAGAATATAAGATTTAGTGAAAGAATTAGTGATATAATATCATTCTTGATGATATAATTAGTGCGCATCTGAGGATAAGGAATCTCTTTAGAGTAATCCCGATACAGTAGTCATGCAATCAGATTATGTGTTTTCGAGTGTTACTGTCTTACGCAGAAGCTTCGTGTGGAGTTTTGGATTAGTGTATCGCGATTTGAAGTAGGTATTTATAATTTTTACTGTTTTAAAGTATGAAATACGACCGTCTTTAAATTATTGTATTTAAATTATTTAAAATTTTTACATTATAAATCCTTGATTTCAATTATTATGTCAGTAGCATAACAGGAAAAGAAATTATTAAATTGTAGGGATATGATTTTGTTGCATAATTTACTATGTAAATTTAAATAAAATTAATAGCAACCCTAAATCAAGCTTTACAACTGCTAGACACTCTGATGGTGAGCGAGAGTCAAGAGTTGACTTAGTATGTCATAAATCCTAATCTATAAAATCCCAGCATGCTGCTCCTGCTACAGCGTGTCATGTTTTGGTGAAAAAAGAAACACTCTGATTGGTCGATTTTTTATATCAACCGAAAAATATATTAAATTAAGGTTAGGACGAAAAATAATAATGAATAATTACATTACAAAAGAAACTATTGAAATTTAGTCATTTAGAGGGTTAATATAATTACCCTCCTCCGGCAGTCTGGTAAAAATCCAGTATGCGGCTGTTACAGCGTATCATAGTTTTGGTTAGAAAAACCCGAAGACGCAGATTTGATTAATGAGAAGAAAAACAAAGAGGAGAAATGGAAAAAGAAAGAGAAATAGGAAGTAGCAGCAATTAGTGAAGATATATCGCCAGTGAAAGATATAAAATGAAGATAAAGACAGAATTGATGAAAAGAGAAACAACGAAGAGAAATATAAAAACAGAAAAAAGTAGTAACGGCTATTAGTGAAGAGGTATGCCGTCAGTCAAAGAAATAAGATGAAGATGAAGGAGTGATTAATGAGAAGAAAAAGATGAGAATTCAAAATGTATGAACATCTTAATGGATAACCGGATAAGTGTATAAGCGGATAATCGGATATTTTATGTTGAATCATAATAGATTTAGCCCCAATAAGTGCAGACAGACTATGACAGTTTTCAATTAAACTTGCCTTTTCCATGACGATTAACAAAGTTCAGGGACAGACGAGACGTTAGAAAAAGTGATGTTAGTCACGGTCATCTCTATGTAGTAATGTCAAGAGTACAGAGATCTGAAGATAAAAATAGTTGATGGAAACGAACAAGGGAAATTGATTCAAGGTTCACAAGCTGCGTTGTACACGAAGGAATTTTTTAATTAATACCGCTAAAAAAGAGATCCACCGTCTAGCTGCCCATCCGTGGACGGGCTTTCCAGCTAGTAATAAAATAAAATAATAAAAATAAATATAAAATACAAACTAATAATAATAATTTATTTCCTTAGTTCTTATCAGACTACACAATTTAATATTAAACATTAAAAGAGTTAGTGACAAATCAAATGATAAGAGACAAAACTGTGCTGCAACTTATTTCCGCACGACAGCTTTGCGATTCGCTCGTTATAAAAAATGTTGTAGGAATAAAATTTTCTTGAATAGTTGAACGTAAAATGAAATTATTCAATCCAGCTTGAATGACTTTCAAGTCTTATCAAAGAAGAATACTTCAAACCAAGAATAAGTGTTCTCGGCAATGTCGATTCCTTCGTTTGATTCTAAGGTTAATAATTTCAGAGCTATGTAGCTAATCTATTACGGCAAATGAAAGATCTTCAAAATATAAATTTTAACACCAGTTAAACACAATAAAAATTTAATATCGCTTTATGTTTTTCTGCTTTAGACATTTACAATGGTAGACAGAATAAAATTCATTTAAGCAAAGTCAAAGAACTGAATTAAATAAATAATTTCCAGAAATTTATTTCAATATACTCAAACGCGAAACATAATCGGCAGATCAAAATACAATTGAGAAAAATGTAACAAATAACCAACCAAAATAATTGGGAAAACATTTTCATATCAGTTGAAAATTAATTTTTTTAAAATGCAATTAAAATGATAATTTTGTCGAATTCACTGACCGGCTTTTCATTAATCAGACGGAACAAGAAGTTGCACGTGGGAATAACTTTATGCTTTAATTTTGCTTAAATCAACACGAATCTAAACATCATCCCAAATCGGTTCCCGTATGATTAATTAAACCAACATAGCAAACACAGCTGGTTGTTGCTAATTTGGACAGTTCAAAAATAGAAATCAAGTATACCTTGCTGGGTTTTCAGCAACCAAATGTATTATTCAAAAACTTTTTTTTACTTTATTCAGAATCATCTAGTTATAATTTTATTGTACTTCTAATAATTCCAAAAAAGTGTCACAAAAGACACCCACCTGTCTGCCAATCACCCTTATCTGGATAAAAGTTAAAGGTGTCGGTAACCCGTCGCAACGCATTATTAATTTGATTAGCTATTCCCGAAGAAACTTCTTTGAGTTTCTCAATTTTGTAGTTTTAACTAGGTCGTCGTATTCGCAGAAAAAAGTTAAAATATAGCTTTTATGTAGAATTGAGCTTAATAAAATTAGAGAAAATTCTGAAAAGCGTTGAATTTCAAAATTTCTTATCAAACCTGGCAATCTTTTATTCTGCATCAACTAAGCGTCTGCAATATCTATTACAGAATTTTTTTAAATTTAAATTAAGTTTAATACACAAAGTAAAATAATGCAGACTCTGTTGTCTCGTTGTTCTCTTCAATTATAATGGATCACGTATCCATGGGGAAAATGCAGCAATAACTATGTAAATTTGCACACTAAAGAAGTACTAATAATAATATAATAATTATATTCAAGTGTAGAAATAAGTAAATTAACAAATATTAATTTATCGATGTTTTAAAAGTTTTAGCAGATTTATTTATTTTAGCTTGATAATTTACAAACATTTCGCCATCAACAGTTCAAATCAACCGATAACATTAGAAACAAAAAATAAAAATAAAATCGTTTAGAGGTAAGAATTTATTTAAAAATGTAATTATTAACAATCAAAATCAATAATTATAATTAAAACTTCAGCTTAATAGATAGTAATTAAAAATTACAATTAGAACAAAAATTTCTTAATTTGATAAAATATTTTTATTCTCAAACCAATAAATTGCGATTTCGGTAAGCTTTAAAATGTTGTAAGCAAATGTTAATGAACCTAATAAATGAAAAGTTTTGCAATTAAATCCTAATTTATAATTTAAAATCATCATTTGCTATTTTCTGATTTTAAAGATATAATTTAACTTACCAAACAACATATCGACTCTTTGTGGAAAAACACACAACATTTAGTTTTATAGAGCTTTTCGTAAAAATCTTAAGTAAAATAACAGTTTTGTAAGTTAATTAAAAAACTTTATTTTGTAGTTTACTAATTAATAATATATATTATTACCAGTACTACGGTTTATTTAAAATTTTCATTATATTTTATGACCTATTTATCTATATTACGTTAATACTTTCTTTGATTCATTAATTTTAAATTAAGATTCGAAATTTTATCCATGAGAGATCATTGTTCCGTATCTCTTAAGAAGTGCAATTAAAAATTAAGAATCTTTTGAAAGTCTTTATTGTCTTATTTTTGTAAATTTTTATTGCAAATTTTAATTAAGTTAAAATTTGAAAAGTTCATTGTTTACTTTACAGCTCAGTACTCTGATCGTATAATAGTTTTAATTAAAATCGAAAACTTGATTATATCAACTTGGTCCTTTAAGAAAGACGGGCTTTCAATTTTGTGGTTACCAAGTTTATATTAAAGCTACCTAATTATTTTTTTATTTGGTACTTTTTTTGTAAGTAAAACATTTTATAACCTATACAGAGTTATAATGACTGTGACCTTTTAATTATATCGTTAATTTTGTGAATGATATTTAATAATCATCATTAATCGTTACATTAAGTTGAAACATAAAACGATAAAATTTGATACGCAGCTTGCATTCCTTTTGATAATTATTAATCCGCCGCATTTACCACATTAAATGAAAGCTTTTACCAAAAACCGAAGTTTTTTAAAAGTTTTTCACTTTCTCATATTGTAGGTATTTTTTTAAAGGAAATTGTTACCACATTTATATCAGAGCTTTTTTAAAAAAGTTCTCAGTTTATTTATTTCTATGTGAAAGACCCTAAATGATGGAATAACTAGCTGGATTATAGAGGTGAGCAAATACATTTGATCCTTTTGAAGAATTGTCACCCAGTACCTTAACACTTTTAAAGATTTTGAAGTACAACCCCAAAATCAATGGAAAACCATTGCAATATATTGCTTTCATTGTCAATGTTAAACGAAAGAAATATAAATTGAAATTACTAATTTATAACTTAGAAAAGTACTATGAAAACTGAAAGAGGGCACAAATTCATTATATTGAATGTGAGTAATGTGAGTAGTAACTATTAGTCTATTCGTAACAAGGACATATTATTTATAAAAATCGTTTAATAGCTTTTAGCTTAAAAAATGGAGTAAATTATTAATATGTAGGTATATTGTGTGATATTGATTTGCTTAATAAGCATTTTTGTTTCGAATTACAATAAATTCAGAAAATTGATATTGATTTGTTGTTTTATATTATATATAAAATATTTGTTAAATAAAAATTCATTTTAAGTGAATTTGAATAGTATACCTGGTTATGAATGGATAAAATTGTATTAATCATATCCAGCGTTCATACCACTTGTTTCCTTTTCATTTAAATTTGCAATTATGTATTTATCATTTGGTTATCGATTTCGTGTCAATTTTATTCATTGTTCAAAACACTATACAAAGTCCTTCCAAGTTTCTTTAGTTTGCTTGTTATAATTGTATCTGCTGTCATCACTATAAAATATTATGTCTCTTGAACGACAAAAGCTTTATTTTATTTTCCATGAAATTTGTTATTGTATATAATATCTGAAAGGAATTTAAAGCATAATAGAATGTTTTACTTTACCTTCAAACTTTAATCATAAATTTTAAATTAAAAAAAAATTATCAAAGAATTTAATAAGGTAGGATTATTTAATTAAGGAACTTCTCCAATCAGATTCTCACATTTCTTTGCTTCTTTGATTATATGCATTCTAAAAATTAATTTTTTATAAACTTCCTATGCATGGTCTACGAGAGAGACAACCAAATTTAAAATTGTTTTAAGTTTACATTTTGTTCCTGTTATATTAAATAACATTTTGTACTATTGAAAAAATTATGTCGATATGATTCAAGGATAAAATAATAATAATAATTGCCGTTTAATCTTTTACTAAAAAACATACAATATACTAGTTAGAATTATTATCCTTGGAAATACAAATCAATATATAGAAATAATAAGAATAGGTAATTACTATTATATATGAATCGATTGAAATAATAATAGTAATAGGATAATATGACAAGTCAATCAAAACACACAGGAAATTATACCATTCACAAAATCAAAACATCAATAATCTTTAATTATTTAAAAAAATTTACTACAAATTTTGTTAATTTATTATTGTGCTTACCTCTTAACTAAATAATCAAAATTTTATTCTGTTAAACTTAGTTTCTCTTTATCACAATTGAATCGGTCATTTCAAGAACAGCATAAGTCAAAGAATTAAAATTTTAAAGGAATCAAATAAAACCGTTTTACACAAAAACATCAACATTTTTAATAGGCTTTTTTTGTTAATTTGTCTTTTTATACTTTTAATTTATTAGTTTCTTAAAAATTACTACCTTAAAATTAAGATAACATATAAAAATTGACAAATAACATATTGTGACTTATGCTGTTTTTGTAGGGAATGGGATTAATTGCTTAATAAGTTGATTAAAAACTCGGTAATTTTACAATAATATTTTATTAAACTGAAAAATAATGTCTCGAATTCAAATTTTGAAAACATAAGTACACAAACGCGCATAAGATTAACAATAAACTAAGTAAGTAAAATGCATCTCGCCATCAAAGATTCACTGCAAAAACCGCATAAGTTTGTGACTTGTATTACTGTTTTTGCAATGAACGATCGTAAACATCATCATTTTTGATAGTTAGCGTAATGTTACTAACATAATTTTTACACATAATGTGTGACTACCCTCAAGGATCAAATTTCGACAAAAAAAAACAATTTTGAAAAAATACCGACTTATGCTGTTTTTGAAATGACCGATTCAATTATATCTTGTTCTGAATTAAACAACCAATTAAATCACTAATCAATTTTGTTAATAATCACTATAAATATAACAATTACACACATTCAAAATTACCTAATGTAGCTTCCTTAAAAGTACAAAATTTATACTTATTTTCATCAAACTGGAGTATGTTTGATAATAGAAAACATCGCAATATGTGTGATACTTGCCAATACAATCAACATCAATTTATTATTATTATTCTAGCAATAATGTCTTGGTTATTTTGAATATTTTCAATAATTCACTGGAGAAATTTGGCGTACAAGTGAAAGGAAATCTGAGGAATACTACAGACAACCTTTGCTTATTGTTCTTTTTTACTTTTTTAACGTTTTCGAAAGTGAATCTTGAGGCAATCCAAGGAAATCCAAGAAATCTGGTGTACAAAAATTTGGTTTGCGGTTTCCTCCTCGCACATTAATATCTATATTAGAATACATATTATACCAAAACTTTAAATTGTTACTAACTTATTCCCATTTTAAGGGTTGAAAACATCTCAATAAAAAATATTATTGTTAAACATTTTGGATCTTTTATATTTTATAACTTTTTTTTAAAACAATCGTTCATAAATTTTAATAATCATGATATACTGATAAAATATAATATTATACAAACATATTATATTGGGTTAGCTTTAGAAAAAAAATGAACCTTTAAAGAAAATAGCTAAAAGGTTCTGTCTCTTTTGAAGTATTACTACGATGATATAACATTAAAATGAAATGGAAAATTGGCCTAATTCGAAACATAATGGAGAAAGATGAAAACAAACCACAAAAATTCACAATTCAGCTTACCTCTAGCGGGTGCTATAGAAAATACATGGTGTGTTTTGATAATTTAAAAACTAATTATTAAAATAGAGTATATTTTTATCGACAACTTCAAAGACATTAAACGGAAATTTCAAAATAATATTAACATTTTTTAAATTAACTAGAAAAACTTTTTCTATACATACTGAATGAGTTTGGAATTTTAACGTTCAACGTAGTCCAAATAATATCAAAATAAGATTTTTGCTATAGATTTTCATAAAAAAATTTTAATTCAGAATTTTCGAGATTTTAAAAATGAGTTTTTAGCAGTGAAAATCATTAGAAAATTATTAGTATAAGCACATTAAATTTCATAATTATTATCAATTCTCAGTTGCGTTTATTCAAAAAATAATAATAATATTAATCAAAATGAGAAATTTTCAACATAAATTTTAAATATTTGATTCAATTTTGAAATAGCAAAATTCAGTAGAGAAAATATTTAAAAATTTTATATAAAAAATTAAATATCAAATCGAAGCAGTATAATGTACTTTATAATGAATTTTCAAATGTTAATAAAGAACTAAATTTATGAACGGCGCGGGGATGCTAATCCGACTTAATTTCTGATTTAATTTCACAGAAGATTTAATCTGTTTTCTAAACAAAATGAAATGGCCGTATTTTCTACATAATTTTTAGCGCAAGTACTCCACCGTTTGAAAAACCTGGATAAAATAAAATAATTACTTTTATTTTTTGTTGGAATTGTTTACTATGTTAAGTGCTCATTAATTTATAATTTGAAAATAAATAGATGCATTCCATTAACATTTGAAAATATCACTAGGTAATAATAAAACGATTGCTTAACGTTTCATTAAACACCGATGAGGGTTAAATTTATATGATCAATTATAAAACGTGCTAACTAATATAATGAATCAGAATTTTCTCTATAGCTACAACATAATAATTTGTAAAATAAAATAAAATAAAAAATTCCAAATTATATCTGAAGATTATCAACCTTAATTTAATAAAACAGGATACACGTAAGTACAGATGTGGAACATTTTTATTCTGAATTTTTAAAATTTATTTTATCTTGCTACATCTTGTTTATGAAAAGCTTCTCCTTTTTCTCGTAACATTTCTTCTATGTAGTTTAGAACAGGAAATTTGACGATACTGTCAATCTATAAAACTATCGAGTAGTTTCAACCCAATGAACTTTCCTTATCTGTATGATCAAAAGGGTCAACCGGAACAATTTCAAGCTATTGTGAAATAAGGTAAAACAAAGTGATTAAATAAGCAGACAATTATTTCTGTTTGTTTGGGCTTAAATACCTTCAAATACATATAAATGTTATTTAAGTTTGTCAGTTAATAATAACAAACATATTCATGTTACGTTATCTACATCCCGTGAGATTGAGCTAGGATTGCCGGTAAATAAAAGCGATGCCTTTAGCTCTAGGTGAACTTAAAATTTTTACTTGAAATGTATTTAATTCTACAATAATAAAAAAACTCCAATCAGAAAAATAATTTGTTGCTTTAATGCTATAACAAAAAAAATTGCAACAGCTACATATTAGTTTTGTAGGCCCGCTTTCACTATAGTTAAAAACAATAACTTTTTTCAAAATTCTGGCGCTGGATAAATTTAGTAGTTTTCCTAAAAATACAAATGTTACATTTTCATCAAGCTGAGTATTCTAGATAACAGATTATAAAAGTGCTATATTATAATATATTATTTTGTGTGAATAAAATTCAATAATAAAATCAAAAATAATAAACATGATGTAGTTCCTAGTATATCAATATAATAAATTGGTTAAGATTATTAAAATACATATAATATATTATTGTAAAATTATATTTCAGGTTTAGTTGAATTTATTGACATAAATTTTGTTGTGTCGAACGGAAGGATATGAATATATCGCATCTAACACTAAATTTATAAATATCAATTTATATTTACCTGTTAGTTATTAGAAATTGATCGTCAGGTTAAGTACATTTTGAAATTGATACGTTCGCTATTATATCTCATCTTCAAACATAAACAGTAACTTTTAGCAATTAATATTAAAATGCGGTTATACCACGCACTAGAAAACATTGTTAGACATTATTAATTGCGATAAAATTTCATTAATGCTATACCTGAAAGCGGTATAATTAAACTTTTTCAATAACATATTATTTTTCTATATTGACCCTTTACACAAAATTAATATCACAAAATTTGCACATAGATATGCTATCATCCTTAAGTGAATAAGTATTTACCTTGGGAAGAGTGTACTTATTAACAAGATAATGAACCAAAACTCTCCGAATCTAGATGCGGATCTCCTAGATCCTAGAACAAGCATTTGTGCAAAAAGGTCAAACAACTTATTCATAACAAGTTAAATAAACCAAATACAAAAAAAGCACTAAAGCATTTAATGACGCTGGTTGACTCTAAACCGTAAAAAGGTACGGTTTGCTAACAACTGCACAAGCAGCACCGCATAACCTTGGGTAACTGCTCTTATGCAATATCTGTTACGTGTGTTGCTAGACGATACAATTGGAGCGCTGCACCTCCCAATAGGTATTGCACTTGCAGTTGACGCCGGCCGTAACTGCTCTGCAGCTGCAGTTTCTAGCAAAACGTACCTTTAACGGTGTAGAGTACAGTGGTTACCACCCTGAACTAAGTAAAGTAAATAATATAAACACGCTAACACTAAAGCAAAACAATTAATTTCTTAAGCTTTTTAACAAAAAATAACAACTATGTACATTGTTTTATGTAAAATGTAAAATAATAGTCTAGCATTATCAGTTTTTAAGGTAAATTATTACTATCGAAAGCGTGTGAGTTTTTGCATAAGGCGTCAACCGAGTTGTACAATCACGCAAGTTCGACAATGATACATTTCAACACAAATTTCATCAAAAATAACAGATTTTTAACTAATCCCTTTTAAAATTACAGAATTAAAAAAAAACAGCTTTAAATTGATTTGTTATTGTTCAATAATGGTTTTTTAGTTAATTAAGCAAATGAGAAACGCAATTGAATTATTTGAATCAATAATTTAATAAATATTTATTTGATACGCTGCACCGCCGTCACTGTGTTTTGTCATCTGTCCAATTTTAATTTGACATTACAAAATATAACTTTTTTAATTATTTAGATCTCTGATTGGTTGAATAATAAACAAACGTACATTTCTGCATTAATTAATAAATGAATTCGATTTATTTGAGCGACTGTTTCACCAGCGGCTAGTAATGTTGTCAGATTTTAATTTGACATAAATTGTTTGTAATTTAAATTGTAACTATACCTTTGATTGGTCAAATAATAAATTAATGGGCATAAGTTACCAGTATGGAAAGTAGGTACATTGCTTTCAATAGAAATACTTTGAAAGTATTAAGCTATTGTCGCGCAAATCACATAATTTGAATTATGGGTTGCACTTAGATGGTGGTGTAAACTTTCAGATTAACGGAATTGCATGATTAGAATGAAACTCTTATTGAAGCAATTTAATTCTATTGAAGATATAGAATATTTAATTAAACTTACCAGTAGAGAGTTGGAGAACGGATCTCCACTTTGAACTTACAGGACTTTGTCCTCTCACTGTCCATGCACAACTTTGTCGACTTATTGATTAATTATTCTCATTGTCCTCGATCAGTTTCCTCTTTGGATTACTTTGCCAATTTGTCATTTATTATACGAGAGAGTCTCAAGTGGAAATTCATTTAGATTTCTTTCAATTATTATCTTTTGAATTTCCATTAGTGACATTATTTTGAAATTGCACTTTTCGGAACAGTAGTATATAAAATAATTATTATATTTAATCTAGATTACTTTTGCTTTTACAGTAAAATAAATCAATTGCTTTTACAAACGACATACATTTTCAAGTATTTTGTCGATTGGAGAAAAAAATTAATTATTTCAAAATCACATCAAAGCAGTTTTATATTTTCTTTACATTACTTTACAAAGCAAATTAGGATTACACGTAGAAATTTTCTTTCGCTATTTCCCGATAACATTCAGTTATTTATCAATAGAGAACGGATTTATATGTGTTTACTTGTTTGAAAAGCTGGTTTCTGGTGTTTACTTGCTTGTTTCTGAAAGAAACCAAAATAAGAACTTATATTTTTTGATGATGATTATTATGTTGGAATATTTCAAATTTTTCTTAAATTTTTATAGTAGCCACAATGATTTCCAAATAAGTAAATATAATAGAACCCGATTGATGACTTGATTGATGTGCAACTCATTACAGGAAGATAGAGAGAGATAGAATTTTTTACCTGTGGTTCCTTTTTATTATATTTTATTTAAAATTTTATCTTCCTTCTGCTACAATTAACTGGTAAAGTCAGCGCAATTTGAATTCCAAATTTCAAAAAGCTATTTAGAATTTAAAAAAATTAAGATACAAAATGCATTGGACCAAAAGTGTCATTAGTATAAAAATATGTACTTCTGTAATATTAATAAATATGCAAATTAACAATTAAATTTCAATAATAACAATATCTTATATGAACTCAAAAAGATCCATCTTAATTACATATTAACATAATTTTCAGTCAATACCTCAGAAGCGATAAAACTTGAGATTGAATAATTAAATATTTAATATTTAAAATACATGATGTATATATTATATACATATATATAATTATTATAAATATTATATTTTTATAAAATAAATTTAAATATTCTGTTCTCTTTCGTAATAAACAGATGCTTCCAAAGGTTTTGAAATGCTATATTCTCCGAGGAAAGATATTTAATAACACTTAAAACTTATTTGTAATAACATCGTTGTAATCTTGTAGGTAATGCCAACTAAAAATGTATTAGATTACTTTATCTCGCGCGTTTCGACTAACGAAATAATAAATTACTGAAAGTTTATGAAAGCAGAACAGGTACATACATACTACATATATAAATAAATAACCAGCAGATATTAAAAATTAAATATTAAATTATGAACAAAATGGCGTCTTTTCCTATAATATTTACCACAACCTAAGATGCTTTTGCCTTTCACCCTAACTCAATTAATAAATAGTATCCTTATAAAATTATCAGAATCGGTTTTGCCCTCTAAGGAACACTTTTCTACTGGTACTTTGATTCTAAAAAATTAAAAATAAAAAAAATTTTAATTTAATTAATGAAGAGCAACTGGAGAGGTTTGCATTTTGCCTTTCTTGAAGATAGTCAGGATAATCATCCGATCGGTGTATTTGGCGGAAATTCATCGATCGTTAACTCAGGTAATCGACAGGAAACCCTTAATTTATCACTTCGTACTTTGAACCTGATTGGATAAGTTACATCAGCTTCAACTATTGCATTTTCCAAGTTTTCATTGTTACTAACGAATTTAATTTTAAAATGTTCTTGATGAATTGCATGCTTAACGACCAACAATTTTCTCTTGTGAACCTTCAACAACAATTTAACCCTGTTTATTTTACGAATAGATAATAAAGATTGACCTCATTTGCCCAGTTTCGAAATATTTCATAACAAAAATTACCCAAAGAAAACCTGAATTATGATGTAAAAATAAATTAATTTCATCTCATCATTAATTATTAATATTAGACATTCCAGAAACATGAAATAAAACTGAAAACAACCGATGAGAAGCGAAAGTACAAAAAAGGGATGAAAAATCTCTCGGGAAAACTGAAATCACTATAATTTATGGTTTCGATCATCGCAGAAAGCTGTTGGGAAAAATCAAAAACAGAAATATTGCAAGAATCGCAACAATTAAAATAAAAGAAAGAATTATACATTTATCTGCTATGTATTCGCTTCATTTATCAAAAAAATAAGGGAAAAAATCAATCTGTATTATTTTCATTATCTTCATTTTAAATGCTGCGATTGCGATTAAATACAATAGTATAATTATGATGTGATTTGGGTAATCCAAAGTTACATCTGTGAGTTAAACGTGAGCTTGTCAAAATAATAATAATACTTCTAATATATCAATATTAATGATGTACGTCATAGTATACTGAACTTATTATATTTGAAAACGTGTTAAAAGTTTCTTAAAGTAAACTTTTGAAATAGTTCGAGAAAAACTTTTTATATCAATATCACGTTAAAAATTTGATTAGTGTGATTTTCTCGCCATTTATTGCAACTTACTTAGTTATACCTATACATATATTTCACATATAGAATAAAATTTATATATTTTATGTATAATATAATCAAGTACATATTTTTAATCAATAAATAACTCCAGCTGTACAAAAAAAGTTAAAAATAATTAGTATACTTAGAAAATTTATATGTGAATTATTAAATATTAATTAAATTAAATAAATGTAACTTTTTTACATTTTTGCGAGAATTTTACAATAAATATTAATATTTATTTAAAAAAATCTAGTTTACCATCTTAACAGCTACTATTCATATCAATATTTTAGAAAACCCTAAAGCATACACACAATTTTTTGATTTAAATATTTTTAAATTTTCACAAATGAAATTCAACGTAAGTATAATTTTTGCAAACGTTTTAACGATACTCTAGTAACATCAGGTAAGAAACTAATAAGCCTTTCCTCGATTGAAAAATCATTCATTCAACACTCATTTGCCTTTCAAAATAAGCTACCAATTACTACATTTCTCATTTGTTTTATTATTTATTAGTAACAATAAGTTTTGTTCAATTTTAATAACATTTAAGCAGCTTGCGAAACTTCTTCCCAGTTAAAAATAAATCTTAAATTCGAGAAAATTTCAAATGCTACCTAGAGTTGTTGACGGCTCTTTAAAAATATAGTTATCATTCAGTTTATACCCATATCATTCGAAAGTTGAACTCGAAGTCTAGAACAAAAATAAATACTTGGTAAATTAGTTAAATCTACCAAAAAATATTTATTAGTTCCAAAAATGATTTAGTTTTTTAGAGAAAACAAGAAAATAACAAGCGTGGATCATAATTTATTTATTATTAATTCAAGTTATTGTCTATTATTTAGAAGTTAACGTTTTTAGACATTTATAGCATTTATAGCACCTTTTTGTAAATAGTGGCAATTGAATACTTAATGCATTTAATAATGCAATAGAAAGCCCGCGAATACATTTTATGCAGGACAAAAAGAATTTAAACATCGAAAAGTTTAATAATTTAAATGAAAAAGTCTGTTGATATATTCTGGGCACATCACTTGCAATACTCATTTTATGATCTTCCTAAATAAATTAGAAGTAGTTATGTATTGATCTCTAATTTTTCACCGTAAATTAACTATAAGACCACCACTGTTTTAATCAACGATTATAATTGGAAAGCGAAATAATAAAATTATTTGATCTGCTACGCTCGGTCGCACATTGTAATAACTTCATCGTGAAATGCCCGTTCTCACAAAGTAGTAACAAATAAACGCTTGATTGAAGTAGCGTGTCGGTATTGATATTTTATCTGTTATTTAAGCAATTATAAACGTTAACAAGTGGTTAATTTTCACAATAGATCTCACTGTGTGTCCAATTCATACTCAAGTTTTTATTCACATTTGCTGTTGACAACGGCAAATGTAACAAAGGTCCAATTTACTATCTCAACAGAGATTCCAACGCATGATGCAGTAACGATCCACGAGAATCCATCACGAAGCTACAGAATGAACAATAGTTGAAAAATAGAAGAAGGAAGAATATATTGTCATAGATGAACGCAGCACAAGAAACATCACAATTTAAAAAATTTAATGTTAAAGTATTAAGGTGAAGTGTTTCTCGCCTTTCTCGCTTGTCTTTATTTTATAAAACATCATAAAGATGTTATTAATAATTAATTGACTTACCGCATTTGTGTCACAATCTTGCCAATTTGAGACAGCAGTTGAATAGTTTATAAGATAGGTATGCCAAAAGTGTTTTGTAAGCCATGTTGATTATTTATTGATGATTTGTAAACTGAAATTTACAATTTTAAAAATCTAAGCGATAAATTAATTGAAACTACTGTTAAGAAGACTTAAATTGCTGGTAAATTGTAAATTGGTATCCAAAAAATTTTAATTTTGAAAAATTATACATATAAACAAGATTATACATTTTTATATTTTTTAAATTTTATAAATAATTAATTAAACATAAATAAAATTATTATTGCTGATGAAATAATATATATTCGTTTTTTATGTTGTAATAAAATATTTGCTGAACAATTTATAAATTTTATGTAGGTAATAACAAAATTTAAAGATAAATATTTGGTGAGTTTACATGTGCAACATCAACATTTAACAATTTTGTGCAAAATAAATTATCAAAATTTATTAAAAGCATTGTTCGTCTTTCATTTCGCATCAAAATAGTTCATGTAGAGTGTCTACGATGAGCAAAAGTAGCGGGAAGTGGATGAAAAGTTGATCATTGAGGAATTTTATAAATTGGATAAAACTTTAATATTTTATGGCGAAATATTTATATTTAAACCAATTTTTCAACTTCAAATATTTTTCAAATATCAACAAATTTTCCATAATAGACGTTTGTATCATTAATTTGTACTACACGAAACTAATTCTAATAGTCTATAAATTAATGCTGTTGTTAACTTCAATTTTATTGCCAATCGATATATTTACTTCAACAGTCAATTGCAGTAGCTAGTTTTCTTTGGTGGACAAATGCGAAATGTTTGTCGTTTTCTACTTATTTCACTTATTTTGGACAAAAATTACTAAGCAATTCGCGATTTACAATAAGCGAACGCCACCACGCAGAAAAATATTAAGATAATCTAATACGTATAGTTGGTATAGAAAGTTTTGTTTATAAACTACACGTTTGCATTATTTTGATATTCTATTTGGTGAATTATTATCATTTCACCGCCGTTATATGATAAAATAATAAATTCAAAATTAAACTCAAAATAACATCAAGAGTACGTAACAGAGCTGCCATGTTGTTGACATTTGGTATAGTTGCGAGTGCCACCAACAGTAAAGTAAATCGCGTATTACCATACGCACTTTATTAATGGATTTTACAAATTTTTGCAATTTCAACATACATTTTGTAATAGTTCATCATCTATTGTATCTATTGTACAAGTATGATCACCCCTATTCAGTCTCTCGATCGTGGGGTTAATAAAAAAGTTTCTTAATAAATACTATACTACTTAATCCAATAAAGTAATTAAAAATAAGTAAATCGTAAAATCTTGCAAGACGATAAATTAGTTTTTCTTAGCAAACTAAACTTCATGTTTAAACTTTTTGGTAACACATAAGCTGTTGAAGTTTACTGTTTTTCCTATATCGAACATCGTAAAAACATTGTATATTTACAAAGTTTAGATGTCTAACTTCGGTTATGCTACCTCCATATAGTATGTTGTAAAACCGATATTAAAAATAAAATTTGGGTACATAATATAGATAAATATGGCAAAATATGGGGTCAATAATTTATTAAATGAAACTTTGTAATAACACCAGAAAATAATGAAGTTTGTTTAGTCAAAGATTAAAAAGTGTTATGCATATTTTAACCCTAAAATAAGAGTTTTTGAACACTTAAAAGGGATGCTTTCATTTCAAATATGTACCTTACCAAAGGGTTTCAGAACAAAGAGCCCATTATCTACTACAGAAGAAAATTTATTAATACCATAAAATTACACATACGAAAATATGATATCGTTTTCATTCTTGTAAGATTAAAGCCAGAGAATAATAAAGTATAATAATCTAATTTTTTTTTCACAATGTTCGTTTATGTTTTTAAATGTCTAATTTGCATTTTCTTTTGATATTTAAGTTTTTATGTGGTATACTTATCCGTAAAGTTAAAAAATGTAAATAAGTTGTAGATGCCACTATATTTGGAATTTTGAGTTTAATTTGATTCTATAATAATTATTAAGTTTATCTACAAGCATAGTAAAATATATTAACAATTTCCTTTCGACACTTGACTCGAACATTTCGGTTAAATTTCCTTAAACTTTACTAATAAATATAAAGCCTCTGTATTATTAAATTTTGTATAACTACCTATCTAACTTGCTATCTATCTAACTTGTTAAGTTTATTGAAGTTTGCTGGTATAGCTGTCCATTTAATACGAATTGGCTAATAATTCATTTTGCCGAAGACAATGAGTAAACCACAGTTTACAGCATCCATTACAAAATAGCAACTTAATATAAGCGCTTTGTTATAGGAACAACATAGAACAAATAAAAAATGTGCTCGTAACAAACACAAAACGACTTTTTCTCTGTTTTCATTATTCCCTGAGAAAAATAAAATATTATGTGGCTATTATTTGCCATATATTTTTGCAAAAATATTACAGGGCTTAAGTACTAAAGCCTATTATCAAACAAAAACCGTAATATGTGTTATAACTCATAACTGTACTCGGATTGTTGAAAACAATAGGTAGATATCCTAATCTTTCGACATTATTTTATATTTTTAACATTAATAATCTCATATTTAGACAAAAAATTTTTTCCATAATTACGTCCAACTCCTGAACACCGAATTAGTGTATTATTCAGACGAAACTTTACAAGCTTACGGTATGAAAGATGTCAGACCAAAAAATAAGTAACTGCGATACATCAGGAAAATTCATAAATCTAATATCTAACAAGACTTTTGAAAGTTTCAACTATTGACTTCTGACGTATTACTTATTTACTCGTACTAATTTATTTGGTTTATCATTTAAGCGCATAGTAACTTCATAATTTAAGTTTAACTTGAAGTTTATGATTAACACTTTGCTAATTTAACATCAAACTTCGAAGCTAAAAATAAAAACTTTCGCTTTAATATTATGACAATCTGAGACAAACCCTAATACTGAAAATATATTAAGTTTCCTCGAATCTCGAAGATAGTTTTACTTTGAACAATACAATATGTTTGTCATATTAAGTTAATTTACATTAAAGTAGAATAATTTTGTCTGAGAAGGTATCTATGGTGATTGTTAAACTCCAAGATTAGCTAAGTTGGTTTAGGCATGTTACGATGTTTATCGTTAACAATTTACAAAATTACATGTCGTCATACCACCCTAAACTACTTTGACAGTGTTAAATTTTAGACATCTAATTGTTTGAAATTATCTATCACGCTTCCATTATTAGCTTGTAAGTTAGCAATTAATTTAAACACAGACATAACTTAAGAAAGTTGCACACTTATTAAAATTTACATCAAAAGAGATTTAATTTTTCATTTTGAACTTTTTCTGAGTTGGTGATAACTCATCTCAACTGTACAAGCGATTTCAAACTTCATTGCGAAGCACAAAACAAAGACTATGATAATATTGTAAGTTCCAACATTGATATTATTATTTGCTCATATAGCACTTCAGGTAAAACTCCAAGAGTCATTTTAGCCAAATGATTTTTATTCTGTTATGTGGTTATACATAATACAAATTTAAATTTTTAATTAAATTGATTATAAAAGACTGTTCTTTAATAAAATTTTATTTTTTACAGGTAAGCAAAATATCTATTAAAGCTCCGTATTGTAGCTACGTCAGCCGTAAGTAATTCAAATTTAATTATACTTTTATACAACAAGAGATAGAAACAACCGAATACTACTCAGTATAGATAGTAGAATTTCCTTATAATTCAATCATCAATATTGGTAAACCGAATGATCGCACTGTATACTATCTTCGGCGTGACTACAAAACCTCGTGTGTTAATTAAAGAGGGATAGCCAAAGTATCTTCAAAATTAATTTTAATTAATTAATTTATTGTAATTTTAGTAAAACAGGGTGGCCCAACGAAGACGATCCAATAATAATCCTCTGAGATATGATTATTATAATAGGAAATAGACTAAGCTTTCTATAATAATTCTGAACTTATTACAGAAATAAAACGAAAAAATACTGATTTCTATTTCAAATAAAAATTTCTATTTTATATCGATGCCAATGATTGAAATGAAAGTACATTTTCAATTTAAAAAAATCAAATATCAGATTATTTTTTTTATTTATTTATTATACAGGGTGCTGAATGAGTTAGCCGAACATAGAAAATTAACAGGTAAAAACTTATTTATGCAAACTCCTGCCTCCCTAATTATTTTAGAGAAAAAATGAAAGACACAAAAATTATGCAGAAATATAAACTACGAATGATAAGAACATTAGATTTTATCTAGCTTTTACTTAAAAAGTCAAAAAATGCTTATGAAATTGTTAAAAATTTTATTTATCAGACTAGCCATGCAAGTTTCCAAGGTAATTATTTTTGCAAGTAGAAATTAAATTGAATTTATTTCATGTCCAGTCCGATAAATGAAAATTTTTACAGTTTCAAAAGCATTTTTGACTTCTTAAGTAAGAGCTAGATGAAATCTAATGTTCTTATCATTAGTAGTTTATATTTCTGCATTATTTTTGTATCTTTCATTTTTCCTCTTAAATAATTAGGGAAGCAGGAATTTGCATAAATAAGTTTTTAGATGTTAATTTCCTATGTTCGGCTAACTTATTCAGCACCCGGTATATAGTTAACTTATTAATTTTTAAATTTTAATATAATACATTTTATATAAGTTATAGGAAATTATTAACCAATTATTTGGTGCCCAATGTCTCAGGATAAATCTGAAAAACAACATTATAATGTATTATATTATAACATTAGTATTTATTGGGCGATACATTCTATCAATATACCGTCGTTTCGTAGACATATAATGTATTTCATTGTTATAAACTGGGTTAATCATTTGTAGTACTGAATATATTTACCTCTCTATAAATTATTACTATTTTACGCGATGTCATAAAATACATAATGTTTCATAAATAAATACATTTGGAAGCAATATTATAATCGTTATAAATTTTCAAATATTAGTACCTAGTATAACATTAAATTGCTGGTATTAATTCAGAGATGAAAATTTAAAATCCAAGGTTTATCTTTTATTTCTACGTTTCATTTATTATTATTAGGTATTCGATTGAAATCGATATAACAAACATTAAAAGCTAAATAATTATATTGTTATTGAAAGATCGTGACAATAGCAATTAAACTCGAATTCTATTAATTGATCGTAAGCCATTGGGAAACTTACGTAATCGAAAATGCCAATTTTAATGAAATTTTTGTACTATAAGTAATTGTATCCGAGACATTGTGGAAAACTATATTATTTCAAGATTAATGTATCACAAGTAATTTCGAAATAAAGTTTTATTTTACTTTTAATAAAATAAATCGATACTTGACTATTAAACAAATAAAATTCAACTTTTCAAATAACTTATTACTATGATCGATAATAATGTAATAATCATAATTTATTAACAGTTATTCAATAACATTGCTACCAAATTCCGTACTTAAAGTGGGAAATATCCATCTTTAAATTGAAATTATATTAGTGATTATGAGATCAGAGGTAAATCTTAATGTACCAATTTCTCAAGAGTGCAGTTTCTTTCTAAGAATATTTTCCATTCTTTAAAATTCTAAAATATTAGTTTGTTATTATTTAATTTAATTATAATAATAAATATGATGGGTTCAATAAGTGTTCCAAAATCCAAATTATTAATCTAAAACTAAAGACAAATCAGATATCGTCAGATTGATTCGACAATTTAATCTAGCCAAGCTTGCAAAATAAGCTACAGAAAACGCAATAGATTATTAAAAACGATCGTGTTTCTATTGTTTTTCTTTTAATGTTTTACAATAACAACTAATATTAAAAATAAAACAGCTAAGAGTTTGCTTCGGAATCACGTGACTGGTTAAATAAATCCGCGTCTCGGTAAACTCGTTTTAAGTTTATGATATAAGATATATGATGATATAAGACTCGATTATAAAGCTAACACTGGCCAATTCTTCAAATTTTTTTTCATGTGGGAATTTTAAAAAAATCGACATCAAAATTACATTTAAATGACGTTACTTTTTTGACGTCAAAAATAAGTCATAAAACGTCACACTAACGTCACTATTTAATTTAATAATTAAGATCAGAAATCGAAATTATTTTCACGTATTCTGACGTTTAACGAAGTTTCTGCACATCCTACAGCTAAACAGTAATAATAATTCCATTAACAGAAAATCTTAAAATTTGGTTATCAATATTATAAAAGGCCAAGTGTGTCTTTTTGTCATACCACAACGGATTAACCGAACAAACGAACCAAAATAACACTTTGATTGGTCGACTTTTTTAACCAACCCAAAATTTTATTAAACCACCGACCGGTAAAAACTCTATCTCTCTAACTCCCTGTAACGAGTTGCACATCAATCAAGTTTCCAACCAATCAATTTGCAAATTAGTCGAGTTCCATATCAATCGAGTAATAGGTACTTCAATCGAGATCCCAACCAATCGAGTTGCACATCATTCGAATTCCACTGTATACACTTATTCGAAAAATAAAAATGTAGTAATGCAACCCTGACGCTGTTCTCTAAAATGTCTTCTGACCTTTTCTTTATTTACAAATTTAGTAACCCTACCTATGAGAAAGAGACCTATGTTTAATATTAAATATTAAACGGCTTATAAAGATTACACGGGGCAACAAAACAAAAACTTTTTTCTGCGGTCTTGGGTTTTGCAGTGAATTTGGATACACTAATGTAATAATGTACTCGGTACATAGTTATTTTGTTCAAATTGACTTTAATTCTCATATTAAGGGGGCGGTAAAGTTAATTTCAAGCAAAATCAGCATATTTCGATAATTTTTTTTTACGATACTATTAATATATATTTATTGCTATAATTACTACATAATAAAGTGACATTTGAAGAATATACTGTGAAATTTGTATTAATTTTTATGAAGAAATGAGTCATTGACAGCGAATCTCCGCGGACATCTCAAAAAGAAATTTTCATTTTATTTTCAATATAAAAAGATTGTCTTTTTCTCAAAAATTGGAGTCAATTCGACAAATCTAAAAAATTTTTGAATTCAGAGGTGACCATAATTACCCAAAATTGACTCATAAACCCCACACCTCAAAATCACTGTTCCTACTATGTAGTCTTTGAATATTTTAGTTTCATTTTGTATTCAGTATAAAAGGGTTGTCTTTATCTCAAAAACTGGAGTCAATTCGACAAATTTAAATTTTTTTTGAATTCAGGTGACCATAAATACCCAAAATTGACTCATAAACCCCACACCTCAAAATCACTGTTCCACTATGTAGTCTTTGAATATATTGAATATTTTTGTTTCATTTTATTTTCAATATAAAAGGGTTGTCTTTATCTCAAAAACTGGAGTTAATTCGACAAATCTGAATATTTTTTGAATTGAGACCATAATTACCCAAATTTGACTCATAAACCCCACACCTCAAAATCACTGTTCCCACTATGTAGTCTGAATATTTTAGTTTCATTGTATTTTCAATATAAAAGGATTGTCTTTATCTCAAAAACTGCAGTCAATTCGACAAATCTGAAATTTTTTTTGAATTCAGGAGATCATAATTACTCAAAATTGACTCATAAACCCCAGACCGCAGAATCACTGTTGCCCTGTGTTATCAGCGTTATTTACTCGCATACAATATTTTCATACCTTTGATAATAATTTCACTTATTTGAAACTTACACTTAACACTTTATTTTTGCAAAACTAAATTAATTCTACTTAGAAAGTCAAAATAGGACTTAACATTTTTTTACTACATTTGATAATAATCACACTAATATATTAGCTATTATGTATAATGTAAATGTTATTTCAACGCTGCAAACTGTAAACTGTATCAACAAACAATAAGAATGACAGTAGAGTACAATAATACCACAATAACCATAAGAACATAACAGAACATCGCCAATATAATACTTGAATGACGACTGTCTCAAAGAGGTCCAAAACAAAGCATAATAGTATTATCCTCCAACACGCATCCACTAAAATACCACCTTTAGTACTTATGTTTACTAATCATATTATAATAATACATTGTTATACTTTGCTCTTCAATAAAGCTGGGTTGCCTTAAATCCTACATTAGTATCTTTAGTATCTACTACCTTTACTTATAGAATGGATTTAGTATTTCTTTTGATATAAATGATTAAATATTGTTATTAGATTTAAGTTGTTTGGGAGGTTGAAAAATGTACCTTGCGTATGCAAAAATTAGTTATTTCATTTCAAAATGTTGATATTCGTATCAGATCACAACATTGTATAGACTTGGAAAATATGCAATAAAAAGTGTTGAACAACAGATTAGCTATAACAAATAGTAGTGTACAAAAATCAAATTAAATTAAAACGAATACTTGCTTAATATTAAGAAATTCCAGCTTATGTAAAGCCAGTAAATCCACAAATTATTAATATATTTTTGAGCAAAGTTTCATCAAAACTGATTAATGTTACAGGACCAGAAACCTGGTGTACAAAGTGGAATAAGAAGGTAACTGTATAAGAAGACTACGCTCGTATCTCATAACTTATGCATAACCCCAGCTTTAATTATTATGCTATTTGTACAGAATCAGATAGTTAGATATTCATATATTCTATAAGAATTTCTGCTTGACGATCCAGTAATAATAATTTGAAAATTTAGCAATTTGAAATGTAACCTATGTGTATGTGCTTCCTTACATAGCATACGTTATGGTCTAGTTTACACGTGTGTGAACTTAGCCCCGCACTTTTTATAAAAATAATTTTTGAAAGTTGTTCCAAGTTGTTCCAGGTTTGTTCTATATTGTTCCAAAATATATTTTTGAAATTTGAAAAAATAACTCGAAAAATCGCCAAAAACCGTTTTTCGAGTTGGCCTCGCACTTTGAAAATAATTAACTTTTGAAAGTTGTTCCAGGTTGTTCTAGGTTTGTTCTATATTGTTCCAGAAAATCATTTTCATATATTCAAAAATAAAGCCGTGAGAGGGGGAGCAACATTTATAGCCAGCCCCGCACTTTCAAAAAAATTAACTTTTGAAAGTTGTTCTAGGTTGTTCTAGGTTTGTTCTATATTGTTCCAAAATATTTTTTCAATAACACAAATATTAACACGAAAAATCGCGAAAAACCGCTTTTCCAATTATAGCAACAATTTTCTAATTTAATAAAATACTAACAGGTGGCGCGACATTACTTATTGCTAATAAATTTACCAACACGTTGAACATGCGCGCGCATGCCACAAAATTTAAATTGTTCAAGTGCCAACTACTGTTGTTTTAATTTGTAGGATTGTAGGTTTTGATATTATATTATATTATAAGTAAGGCATTTTTCCTTGTTTAGATATCAGAAGTTCACAAGTTAATTAATATAGAAATTCAGCAAATACATTGAATAAATAAGAAATTCTTTACTGTTGCATTTTTAAAAGATAAAATATAACCGTGTATTTTATGCTTTAAGTTCCTTAATTTATCAATCAAACATAATATATGGAAGAGCATTGTATTTTAAAACCTCTGGTTAATTAATTTTTTTCAAAAGATAATTAGATTAAACTCCTAAAATTTAGAATTTGGGAATGGCGAATAACCTTTCTCTAAACCTTGTATTCATTTGAATTAAAATGTAACACGGCGTTTGTTATCAATCCTAGGTCATCCTACGCAGACTGATAAAAATTATTAAAATATTTTATAAATTTTCATCAATCCAATGTGAATGCATTTACTGCTTGAATAATAAAAGTATGGTAAAGCGATCTGTTTGTTAAGAATGCAACGTAACCTACGCAGACTCATGCGCAGACTTGTAATGTCAAAACGTCAAATCAAATCTCCCACGAATAACCCCACTTCCTAATCTGAACCTAGCCCTCCTAAGCGCAATTATGGTGGCCACCAAACCCGCAATGCCGTATCGTCTAATGCTAGGACCCCCACGTTGTGCACAGAATCTACCCCGACATTACATACCAGACGTAGCACTTCTCTCATATCGAAGAATGAACTTGAGCAAAGCAAATGAATCGAAAGAAACGCAAAGCGAACACATAATTAAACACAGTAAATTTTGATGTTTATAATTTGTCAGTTGTCATTACATTTGTTTATTCAACCTTGTGATTAGCTTTTGTTACCTTATAGGTTATCATATCAATTCTGTCATTTCGTCAGGTAAATTACATACATGTTAATATTCATAATATTGTCAATATTCATAATGGTTTTATCATTTAAGTTTATATGTTGCATTTTGCATAATTTGGTAATACATGAAATATACAGTGTCATTCAGAATATAAAGAGATTGACATCCTTAATCTCCCATAAACTGTTACAACATAATCAGTAAGATTCCCACGTGGATCCAAAGAATCAAGTCTCGTGTCGTGCCTTTCATTACAAAATGGCTACCGCACAAAGATTCTAATCTTATTTCATCAAATCTTGAGATGTCTAGAGCTCTTGAGGTTTTGCAATGGACTCTGTCTAGTAGTCCCACAGTGACCCATAGGTCTTCTGTGAGTTTTTACTACTGGGGTCAGCAAGCTCGTCTCTATCAAATGTTCTCTAAGATTAGAATTTATTATATAACAAATATGTTCATTGAATTCGATTACACGAAACTCGTATCTTTGGAATATATCAAATATAAACATTATTACCTTTAGATTGGTTAAACTGGTTAAACCCACAAAGTTGAATCACAATTACAAACTGTTATATACAATTAAATATTAAAAGCACGTGTTCAATACGGCTTCAGCAAGATGTCTCCAATTCGTTCTTCCTTTCTACCGTTTCCCTGCCGTTGACTACCCTTTCATCCCCACCATCATTCTTCGTCGTCATCGTTCCTCCCTTGGTTATGTCGAGCGCTGTAAAGCCTTAGGTTGCCATCTCGTGCATTATTTCCAAAGTAATAAGTATGCATTTGGTGGTAATTTCAAATGATTTAAAATCGATCATTAAGCATCAATATAAACTACGTTTATAACATTACAGACTTATGAAAATTATCGTGTCTTCGTATATGTAACAATAATAACAATAAGAATGTCGCGCCACCTGTTGGTGTTTTATTAAATTAGAAAATTATTGCTATAATTGGAAAAACTGATTTTCGCGTTTTTTCGCGATTTGAGTTATTGAAAAAATATTTTGGAACAATATAGAACAAACCTAGAACAACCTGGAACAACTTTCAAAAATTAATTTTTTTGAAAGTGCGGGGCTGGCTATAAATGTTGCTCCCCCTCGCGCGGCTTTATTTTTGAATATATGAAAATGATGTTCTGGAACAATATAGAACAAACCTAGAACAACCTGGAACAACTTTCAAAAGTTAATTATTTTCAAAGTGCGGGGCCATCTCGAAAAACGGTTTTTGGCGATTTTTCGAATTATTTTTTCAAATTTCTAGGAACAACTTTCAAAAATTATTTTTATAAAAAGTGCGGGGCTAAGTTCACACACGTCTAGTTTACGGTTCAATAAACACTTCAAGATGATCTTACATCTAATATTACTAAATGTATTTTTATCGTATAACTTTTTATAAGAAATTTGTTTTCAGATTGTCTAAAAGAACAAAGTACTCAGTTGAAACTCTGTAAGATGAAGTTGCCTAAGTAAGTTTTCGGGGCAAGAGCAGGGGTCTATCGTCATTATTCGCAAAGTCCATCGCAAAATGCTAATATAAAAATTTATTAAGAGTTGAATCGAAAATATGCACTGATACTTTTCCAATTAATAGTATAATTAGCGTTCATACACTTTAGATTGTATCTAGTACAGTTTCAATGTGTACTTACCTTAATTAAACTTGGGCAATGCTAATAGACAATACTATATACCGTAGAAAATCCTATCGGAAATGCTAAGAAATGTGCTTCAGTAATATTTAACTAATAATTAGGAAGTAACATGTATGCAGAAATAGTTCCAGTTGTAATTTGCGGTAAATTCTGTAAGCTTGCTTTCTCTTAGTTAACATGAAGCCTGATTGTCGTGCAACGTACCGGAGTGCCTTTAATTGCTTGTTCCAAAGATTTCGATTTTGCTTTAATTAGCAACGATGATTAAACGGAATGATAAATTTGTTAATTAATAGTAATAATTATAATAATATTTAAATCATTATTATAATAGTTTTTAAATTAAAAAGCACTTTCGAGTTTCGTGTCACGACAAATTAATTAAAAATGTTTTAGGAAACGGCACGATTATATTGTCAGATATTTGTGGGATAGCAACGATTGTTGGCCATTTTATAGCAAGATTAACAAATTATATGGAAGATGCACACGAACAAATAGTTAAGCTGCAGAAAACGTTTAGCAATAAATCCAAATCCTCGTAGTAATTCATTATCGTGCTTAAGCATTAGAATCGTGAGAAGAATTCTAAAAGTTTCATTTCAACTTAATTTGGGATTCAGTTTTATCAAAAAATGAATTCATCACAATTTATTAATTTTAATATTACGGTGTTTGACCAACAAGTCAAAACTTTGACTATTCGGAGTAGCTAAATATTATGAAAAAAAATTTTTTCCTGTTTTTATTTTCATATTAAGTATATTGTTTGTTATAATAAGATCTAGCAAACACAATAATAATTATTTTATACCATTGTACTCTTCGTAATGCGTTTCTATTATCTTAAACTTTCTAAAGCTATTAGTATTAATAAATTTCAAGCTTGTCCCAAATGTAGACATTTTCGCAAATGTAATTGGGGTTGCAAATTCCCTTGTTATTAATCATAAAATAAGTCACTTAACTCTTATAACCCGGATTATTATCTCTTAGTTTATTCATTATTTTAAGTATAACGATTAATAAACTTTTATTGTTATCGCTTATTTCATCCATATATCGGCAATAGATTTTATCTTTTCTAATATAAGCTTTCTTCAACTTTTAATTTTTTTAAATTTATTTTGTATATATTTTTAAAATATTGTTAATGTTGATGCATTCAGAGCAGGAATAGTGATTTATCACGTTTTTATATTTTAGTGTTCAGCTCAAAATATTTCCATCATTATAAAGCTCATAGTAAAGTAGACATTAAAATATATAGGATATCAGACACGTTATCATTTTAAGATTACTGCAATCAATCTTGAACGTATACGTTAACAGGAAAAAGGTCGTTAAGAGCATTTTGATTGATTGCTTTTATTGGAGCCGAATCTTCAGGACTTCAGTTTTCGATTACAAAAACGTTTAATAAATAATAATAATTATTGTACTTACACCTCCAGAAATTTATATCGCAACTAATTACAAAGTTATTACCCCGAAAATTTGTTCCCCCAATTAATATTACCATATTGATGTTTCAAATTTTCGTAATTATTCTCCAATATCCAGATTAAATTTATTTGGTCATAAATTTGCAAAATTATTACCAATCATTTTTCCCTCCGTAAACATTTGGATTTATTTTGTATACTTAAACAATCACTTTTCGGTCCGAATTAAAACGAATTAAGTTTGATTGAAATTTCTAAGAGGTTTCAAGAAAATTTATTCCTTACGAGTAGGGTAAATTTTTATCTAATTAACCAAAGACGGCAGTCCCTCTTTCAATATAATAATGAAAGTTACACAAGCAGAGGAAGTGAATTAAATACTGTCGCAATTCTAATATATATCTTCTTTATTAACAGAAAAGGATTGTTTGAATATATTTTAACTTGTCCTTAACAGTCGGTTTACTTGCTTGACTTCGTACCTCGAGTGTATTTTATAATTGTCAAATATTTGTATGTTGTACCTTGGAATTAGGTTTTCTTTTACATTTTTAATTTCGACAAATTAATTAAAATGTGATAATGCGGTCATTAATATCTATTATTTATTCATTTACTACATTTCAAAGGTAATTCGACTTAGGTTCCACATATATATTAGCAAAGTTAAAAGGTTAACGCCGCCGCCAGCCGTCGGTAAATTTAACGTTAAACTTACAAGAGGGAATACTTGAGTTTTTAACAAAATTTTACTTTGTGATAATTATTGTGTAAAACTTAGGAAATTGTTTCTAATAAATATAACGTTATTTCCTCGAGTTCAAAGTTAACTATTTCGTTTCTAAAAGTCCTCAATTTTTAATTCGATCTGAATGGCTACTAACTAGGTACTAGATATAATTGAATTTGATTACTTTAATATTTTTAATTAATTTAAAACGTTACCAATATATATTAAATTAGTGGCTATTCAACACAAGTAATTGAATTTAGATAGAATTTCTTTTGTTTAATTTCCACTTACTACATTGGAAGTCATTTTTAAATATTATGCAGTATGCTCTCGCTCGTCAAATTTATTTGAAATATTTTAAATTAAGGAATCTTCGCTTAATCTATGTTTTCTTTAAGCTCAAACTAATGCAGACTGCAAATTCTCTCTTCTACTCATGGTGACATACTACGAAGACATTAAACTTAGTCGTCGAAACTTGAATTTCAACCTTAAAATAAATTTAATTTATATTACATTAGAGATAGTTAAATCAGACTAAAGTTAATTATTTTTAAGCGTCGTTCTCAGCCAATATAGCATTGCGTAACATTGAAACTTATTATAAAATAATTACTTCTATAAGTAGGTAGTAGATATAATTACAGAGAATTTATTATTTTATTTATTATTATTTGTGTTGTTGTGTTGTGTTATGTTATGCTATGCTATGCTATGTTGTGTCGCGTTAATTGGCTGAGAACGGCAATTTAATTTATTTAAATTTTCTATTGCCGATTTGTCACATGTTTTGAACATATCCGATTCCGCCGATTCTATAAGTTGGTTAAAATAACAGCCAATAAGAACTTGTCCAAAGTAGAGTAATTAATTGACCGATTGATAACTAATTAAACTTTGCCAGTGGTTAGTTATCACAAGAACAAGTACATTGCATAACCTTAATCAACTTGTCCAACTTTCCAAAAAGTAAAAACCGATTGAAAAAAGTTGATTGACAATTTCAACATAAATAACTAACCATTTTCAAATTGTAAACGAAAAGTTATCTTGTTTTAACTCTCTCAAAATTAAAAGCAAACCTTTCGGGTTTTTATTGTCGTTTATTAAGTATCGTTATTTTTTAGCCGACGCCGACGCTACTATTCGTCCATCGGCGTCGCATTTGTAAATTTGCTTGCCGAAGTTGGAACGTCTAGCCAGAACTATTAATTATTTCTTGTAGTTACTATGTACAATTAATTAAAACCTTTCATAAACATCTGATTTTAAATTTCAATAAAAAATTCTTTTAGAATAAGAAAATTTTAACAAATATTCCGTCAAAGGAATATTAACAAAAGTTAAGATTGAAACGTAATACCCAAATAGAATTTTTATCAAAGCAATGAAATTTTTTATTAAAATGAAAAAATTGGACAATACGCGTATATCAAAGAATGAGCTTTCTTTGCTTGTTTTGCCATTAAAACACTAGAATGTTAACACAAAAACGTAATTCGGCTTAGTCTTTCAATCGACATCTTTTGTAGAAACAATATAAAATTAAAATACGCACAGACTTAACTACGAATAAATTAAACTTGAAACTATCCTACCAAAATATTGGGAAACCGGAGGTGGTAGTCACGTGGGTTGGTCGTATCAAAGCATATAATATAAACTTATCTTGGTTGCTACGTAAAGAAAATTGAACAGACAAAGTTTTGTGCTTTTGTGCATCATTTTCTTTTATTTTATTGATTTCGCTTGGCGCCCATCAAAAACTTTTTATACAAAACATGATTTAAATCAATTTGTGAGTGACTGTGAGAAAGTAAACAAGAAAGTTATTTTGTTATTGCAATTTTAAATAAAATTAAATTAAATTTGCTTATTTGAAAGACTTATTAATATAATTTAATAAAATATTCTCTCAAGTTTGTTATTTTTAGGGCAAAAATTATTTGGTGAAATTCTTGTATAAATGTAATCGCCACGTTCCTACGTTCTTGTTTTTATAAAATAATATAATTTTATGTATTTTAAGTTGGAAATATTCATTCCAAACATCATAATAACAACCATTAGCACAAAAAGCCAAGAAAATGAAAGTTAATACTAACTTTTATGCAAACGATCACGAATTAAGAATCACTTTTATGTATAATAGCGTTGTGTTAATATTTTTGAATATATTAATACCTATCGGTCTGTTAAATTAGATATTTAATTATAAAAAGCATTTTCAGGTAATAACTAAAAAATTTTTTAATTTAATTGACCTAATTAAGTGTCTACCTAATTGATAAAAAATTGGTAGATCCTATAGCAATAAATTATATTATATATATTGTAGTGCTCTTTCTCTCTGTCCTCTTACTAAAAATAGGTCGTTGGTTCTCGAAAGTAAAATGGTTACATGGAAGACAATAAAAAACTGACAATCTAACAACGTATTTATTTGCAACCTGAACAAACAAGAACAATTTCATAAAAGCAGGACTTACACGAAATTCGCTAGACAGCACGTGTAACTCGGGCACTTTCTTCAAATATCTTCTTACAGAAACTTGTCTTGGTATTCGCGTTGTCAAACTTCGTGATCAATGAACTTTCCAAAAAAAAACCTCCTTGGCAAAAACACACCTCCACTCCAACTTATCGGTTTGTAACCACACGACTTGCTTCTATAGCTCTCAAATTTCAACTTTATACTATCACTTGCCTCTCGGACTCTCTATTTACCACCCCCCTATACGACTTGCCTCTCTGGCTATCAATTTACGACTGACTGTTCTCCTCTTTATTTATCTTTTTTTTTATCTCCTTGGTTTTTCTTTCCGTGTTCAATTTTTATTGGTTCTTGCTATTTCCCTTTATTTTTCAAAAAAATCAAGATTAGAATTTTGTTTATGTTCCGCTGCTTGTGCTTGTTCGTGTACTGCCCAGCTGCATTCGTGTAAGTCGCTAAATAACAATAAATAAATAAAATACACACATTAAAAATTTTACAACAATGAATTAATTTACTGCAACATCAAACTTAAACTAAACAATGTAACTAAAACTAACGAACAAACTTAACATGAAATGGAAAATAATTTTGAAAACGGAACAAAAATCCTGCCTTTATTGTTCATCAGGTTGCAAAGTCAGTTCTTTATTTCTAAATTACGCAACTCACTTTCCATTTCTTTAACAGAACACAACAATATATATATAGATTAGTAGATATGAATATGTTGTATTATTTGCAATAAAATTTCTATGAAATAACTGTAAAGTATGAAAATACATAACTATGAAAATATAATAAAGTTATAAAATATTAATTCTAAAAATAATTTTCATTCGCAGTTATACTTTAAACTTTATAACCAAAAAGAAAGTATTATTTGGAAAATTGGAAAAACTAAAAAATCAAAATGTTTCAACTTGACTACGTTAAATTTTAGGAAGTGTCAAGATCAATAACAAAGTTGGAAAAAATATCGTTGTCGAATATTGACAGCATAACTCACGCCATGGCATGGATCGAAGATAATAACTGTTTTAAAAGTAACCTATTTAATATAAAATATTAATATAGATAAAAATGACGACATAATATTGTCTAATGAACAATAAATATCTTTTAACTACATCGTTTATTTTATTAATTTAGCTTGAAACTTTTTATTACAAAACCATCTCAACAGTTTTTATTATATCTACATTGTAACTTGATGTGATTATTCTTACGTTACAGAATATTATGAAAATTAATATCTACATTTTAATAGAAATCATGAAGAAGTAATTCTAACTACACAATAGATTTAAAGTAATTAGGAAAAAGGATTATAATTTTAATATACTTCAAAAATTTCGTTTGTTTCTGTGCTCTTCAACAGCTAATACTCCAGCGGTGCGCGAGAGTCGTGAGTTTTTCCTCAATTGAAAAGTTTTTCCTCAATTAGATGACCTGTTTACTAAAGAAAATATACCTGAAACGCAAAGTAATTTATATTTATACGAACGGAGAGTGAAAGTGCGCGAGTTTTCTGAGACTGTGGGCATCTCAATTGAATATTTTAACTACTCACTTGGATATGAAAAAGGTTTCCGCAGGATGGGTGCCGCAATTGCTCACAATTGACAACAAACACACACGTGTGTCAACTTAAATAGATTTTTTGACGATGTTAAAACGCAATCGGAATGATCTTTGGAATTGGTTTATAACTGTTGAAACATGGATCACCACACCACGCCAGCGACCAAAGAACAGTCAGAACAGTGGGTTACTTACTGAAACAAACACTTATTTAGAAGGATTGGGGCAATATGATATTTAGAGGAGACATAAACAAAAAATAGAAAAACGTTGAACTAATGCTCGTATTCACAAACGTTCGTAAAACTTTTAACAATTCGTTAAATCCAACAATACAATGGAAATTATCTCTTAGTACAAGCAAGCCAATAGAAAGCATTCGTTAAATTTAACGACTGGTTAAAAGTTTTGTGAATACCGGCATGAGTGTATCACGCTGAAAGATGATTACGTTGAAAAATAAAATTAATTTTACACATAAAAATGTTTCTCTTTGCCAATGCCAGGTACTTAACATCATACAATCCTTGCATAATAGGTGCGAGAACGTAACAAATTGTTCAAAATTAAACCGTAACTTCGTCATTAAAAATCAATATTAACAAAATGCACGTTCGTGCGAATCCGGAATATTATATTATTTATCGCTGAGTGCACTTATATCAGCTTAGAAACTAATTAAATTAATATTACACCTTACAATAAAGGTGAGAGGTTTAGGTGCCGTCGTCGTCACCGATGTTTATGTCCGGTAGACAAACATGTAATAAAACTTTTGTTTACTATTACTATTAACCCTTTGAAGGTTGCAAGCTATTTGATACCTATATAAATATAATGTCAAAATGTATCTCACAGTTATACGGAACCTCCAAAAGTTCTAAAATATTATGTTACTAATAACAATTCGTTTACTACAACAATTTTATGAAATCTACTATTTTATTATAAAATTTAATTTATATCATATTTTGCTATTTTGCATTATTATTTCACTAACAATCTGAACATATCATTATTTTATGTTACATTGATATTCGTATGTTGTAACAAGCAAACATAACTAATAAATTCTTTTCGTTCAATCTTATTGTCATGATGTTTTATTTATTTGAAATGAGAAAAGATCGCAATTCATTCAGAAGATTAAATAAAAGGTTGTTTTTCACTTCAGTTTTGAGGTTAAAATGTTTCTCGTCAGTATCAGTAGGGTTACCGTAATTAATATTTTTGCTTAAAACAAAAAGCGTATTAGTAGGAGTTGGTAGCGCTACCACCCAGGGTAGGTGATTACTTCATTTTATGAAAGATTTAAGACGGATTTTCTCGGTAGTTTCCCGCCTGTTGTGGAAGAGCGACTAGAATAAACTTCTTGCTACACATGGGATCGAACCAGGAAACTCTGCGTTCAATAAAGGTTAATAAAGGATTAATTAACTTACCAAAGTTGTGTCACCATTAAAATATTGTCAATTTGAGACAATAGTTGAATTGTTCATAAGATGTCCAAAATGATAAATAAATTATATATTCCAATAAAAAGCGTTTTGTGATTATTAAAGAAAACTATGAGGATTGTTTGTTGATGATTTGTAAACTGAAATGCATAATATTAAAGAACGAAGTGATGAATGAATTAAAACAAACTATTCACCAAATTTAAATTTACTTTAGAATAATTCAGTTTGAATTTACTGAGTTTTGTACAATTGACCCTAGGGGAGATTTTATAAGTTAGGTAAAATAAAAATTAATTATATAATTTTTTTTTTCTTTGTTATTGGTGTAATTTCGTCGTTTTTTTCAAACAGTCACGGGACATTTAGTACCTATTTTACGCCCTTATTATTTAATATATTATAATTTCAGCAAAGTAATTGTTTAATATATTTATTTTTTTCTAGAGAAATTGTTTTCAATTTTGAAGTATTTTACACAGTAAAAAAGTAACAACATTGTCAGGGGTATTTTGTTGTCAATCAAATTGATAATACCATAACTGGTTTTCATAATTCATAACACATCATGGACGTCACTATTTGATTACAAACAAATATTTTATAAATAAATAATGCTCATCCTGTAAATTTTTTATACCTAATCCATGACATACGAACCTACGAAATAATTAAGTTATTGATGAGTTTAAATTTGAAACAAATGCTTACAAGTAAATATTTGCAATAATTGAATTAATCTATCATCATATTATTATATCTCTCTTTGAATAAGTAATTAAATCAATTTCTTAATCATTTAACAAGAATAATTTAAATTAATGATACTTGTGCCGTTTTATCGCTACCTAATAGTTGTTAAATTATAATTTATTAATAAATGTTAATATGAATAGCCATCATTTTATAAATTACCTACTACTTTATATTACTTATTTACTTCTGTAAATATTTATGAAATATAAATTACTTTGCGTTTCAGATATATTTTCTTCAATAAACAGGTCATCTAAATATTTTTAGAAACAGGCTAAACGTCTAGCATTCCCGCTCATAAAATTTCATTGATTTTATGAATGTATTACAGGCATTACTCAAAGTGGTTATGATTAACTGACGGACTTACCATCAAAGGTATGACTGTTAAATATTTACTTTAATAATAAATCTTTTTCAATACTTCATTATAGAAGTTTACGTACTAACTTTCCGTACATATTAGTTTTTTAGTTGTGTTATTAGTAAATTAGTCAATATAAATTCAAGCCAATGTACCTTTGCATCAGGTGTTTGCAGATTGGCTCGATTATATATTATTCTTGTTATCTTATTTCCTCTATCTATTTTTTGCTCGTTAAAACTTTGATTTTCTTACAAAGACTTCGATGTTATCCTGAAACTCGTACATAGATGATCAGATTTTTTTAAATGGTAGTTTCTTGTGCATATTGTGATATTTTTCAGTTTCAGGTTTAATCTGTTCAGTTTTCATTATTTTTTATATTAATTTTTTGTTTCGGCATCGCTACAATTTTAGTTTTTGATCTTGTAAACTAATATTGCAGCGATAAATATAGAATACCGGCAAACCGGTTTTGCAATTTCCAATTAGTACCTATACGACAAATACGCAAATTATATGAAAATTTAAACCATAACTATAAACTTTGATTATCAACACCGGATTTGTTAAATTTGTTTTCAATAATAGGTAAGTTATTTATAACATCTAGTTAGAAATAGTTTACCTTTCATGATTAAAATACATTATAAAACAATGTTCGAGGTACATATTGAATAACCGACAAATTTTGTTATAGCATAATTTGATGAAATATTGCTTTTTATCAACAAAAAAACAACTTGTACAAGTATTCTTTCAAATAAGATTCGAACCTGTGCGGACAGAGCCATTTCATTTCACCACTCGAACAAGTATTTTGGTGAACAACAATTATTTTTACGAACAAAACTTCAACATTTATACATTTTTTTAGATTATTTATCTTGTTCACTTTTTCTTGTACTAAACGAAGCTTCTATTTTCATATCTGTCATCTGCCATTGTTTCGAATAGTAATCATGGAACGCTACAAGAAACAACAATAAGCTATTATTGAGAAATCTTATTAGTAGTCCATTAAAAGTCAGTTATAATTTTTTTAATTAAATTTATAAAATGTAATTAATTATAATAATCTGCAAAATGTGCAAACAAAATGCGTTATAAAGTGATTTTAAATTTTGTAAGTCAATAGAGGTTTATTAAATAATAATTATTTTTATTAAATAAAATTACTTCTGTTATGTACGTTAATGTAATATTTCTCGATTCTAAATATTATATTTAAACGTTGAATAGCATCTAAATTATAAGCATTAATACAATTTTTCGTATGCCTATATACAAATAAAATGTTTGAATTGACAAAATTTAAATTTACATTTGAGTAAAAGTGACTGCTAAGAAAATTGCTTGTTCAGAAAATAATTTTCCAAGCGTTCCAAATTATTTTATCAAATTGTGTACGTATGTTCTTGTAACGACATTGTTAATTTGATGTCAGTCATTTACTGTTTTCTCATTTTTTTACAATACAATCGGTGATAGTTTACTTGAACTAAACCTAAACAAATTATTCATATACAAACCATTGCGACAATCAAGTGTTCTTGAATAGGTAGCTAAAAACCGACAGAATTTTAAATAAAAAATGTAGTATAAAAGTAAACGACATTTACAACAGAAATTATAAGAATTATTTCTAAAATGGCTTCACCATTCTAGTCGTATAATATTAATTAGAACTGTCATTTTAGAAATACTTAAAGTCAACTACAGTATCTCTTTTTCATAAAAGTAGGGGGACTAGGAGAGATCGGGGACACTTTTTATATTAAATGTCTTAAAACCGTGAAGATGTGAGGGATGGAATAAAATAAATTATTATTGCAAGATATGATTCATTTATCATTTCTGGTTCGAGCCCGAGTGAAGCAAGAACTGTGTTCTAACCGCGTCCTCCCTCGGTGGAAAATGACAAACCACCGAAGTAATGTACCTTGAATTCCTTTCATGAAGTGATTAGCCGAAACCCATCATGGCTTGTAGCGCTATGCTGTGTGTGTATAATGATAATTTGATTAGATTATATTGATTTTTGTTTTAAAAAAAATTATTTTTATATGATTGAATTTATTGCTTGCCTTAGCCCCTACGTATTTATTGAATTAACGGAATTAACGAATCATTATAAAAAGTAAACATGCAAAGTTATTAACGAATTACATTACATTTTTTTAATTTGTTCAATTTTCATCAAAATCGTACAAATATTTATTGAAAAAAAAAACTTTACTGTTTACGAAACCTTCCAATTCTAATGATTTTTTTTAAATGTTCAATTGATTATTGAAAATTTGCATACTTCAAATTTAACTTGTATTAGTTTTTTTTAAAGCTGTTCCGTGTATAACTTGAAAACTAATTTAAATGTAAAGCTGCCAATGGTATATTTAATTTCCGAGTTTATTTTTTATCAGAAGTAATTCTCTTCTGAATAATGAATGTTTAGTGTTGAATTGTAAATGTAGCTTTATTTTTGGGCTACATATTAAAATTTGGTATTTATTTAAAACTTACACAATGCATATGTATGGGTAAATATAATGTAAATTTAAAAAAAAAGTTATTTTAATTTTACTATTTGCTGATTACAATTTCCATTTTGCAGGGGTTAAACTAACTTAATTTATTTTTGCTTTTATTGTATTAGATAATAATTTTATTAATTAATTTACTGTTTTATTTTTATGCACCACCAATAGCCACAAGTGAATTTGTGTTTTACGGTTGATACAATATTGCATCCAACGCAAATATTATTTTGATCGCTGAATATTTACCTAAACTTTAATTAAACAATGGAGCTTAAATCGATAATAGTTCAATATAATGCATACACTTTTCGTTGCACATCCAATATTTGCGGTTGCATTATTGCGGTATTTGTGTGAAGATAAAGGATTTATTAGGGTAGCTGAGTTTAGTATATCCATCAGAAATTTACCACATTTCATAATTAAAAAGTGTATTTCAATTTAACAACAATGTAGCTTATCCTATAATGAAAATTAATAATTAAATAGTTGAAGCCAATTTTTTAACGATTCAATTGTTTTACTTTACAGCCGGCGAGGAGCAGCGGCACTAATAGTATAGATTATTTTACCTACCCAACTAAGTAATCATTTAACATCTTATGATATGCGATACAACTTCAAAATTTTTTATGAAAATATATAACTTGAATTAAGTATTAAGTTTTGCTATTAGTAAAGGTTGTATTAATTATAAACTATTTTCAAACGTATACAACATTAGAACTCGGGTTGCGTTCCACGATCGAAAGTTGTACTTATACCTTTTGGAACTAGAAGCTCCATTCTAAGTTACAATAAAAGTTTGAAACCTTAAAGCGCTCAACTTTACCTATGTGTCGTAAATTTAATTTTCAGAGATTTTAATTTTAATAAGTAGTTTATTCAGGGTTGCTTACTCTATGTCATTCCCTATATCTTGATCAACCTCTTTGTTTGATTGACTGTTTCAATTAGCGATAAATACTCACATTTTTATTGTGTCGAATTAGTTTAGACCAATTAGGTAAGAGTAGTCTCTTAGAAGAATATTATTGGCTTTCAAATTTGCTTTAATTTAATTAAATTTAGATAGCACTGAGATCGCTTACACCTGTATTTTAGTCAGGGTTCTTCACCTAAATATTTTGTGTTAAAAAAAATTTGAGTAAGATTGAATTTAAATTAAAAGGCTAGACGTTAGAGCGGCCGAAATATAATTAAAATTATTATTGTATGTATACAAATACTATAACAATATTAAAATTTATATTTACAATTGCTCATATGCGATATATAGGACGTTTTTAAAATAATCTATCAATTTATTTTGAATTTGTGTGACAAATCCGAAAAAATTCAATATTGTAATATTTTCTAAATAGAAACGGATATAGCAAATACATCCCTTAGAGCGACGAAAGAATATTCTAAACACAAATATGATATGAATATATTTTATATTGATAGTAAATTTTCTAACGCAAATATAAAGTGTTTACTAATATGTACAAACATTGATATGTAATTTATTCAGAAAAACAAAATAAAAGTCCCAGTTACAAAGTTGAAAAAAGTTAGGTAAACATGTACGTATACTACATAAAAATATATTGAAATTTCTTATATTGCTTTTACTAAAAATTAGTAAACCAATAGTGAAACTACATAATCTACAATGTTATTGTCGTCAGAAAAACTTTCTATAGTTGTGTCAAAAGCGACACAGATTTTAATTTGCCACATCATTAATATATTATTTAAAATTGGTATAAGTATAATATTATAAAAATTTAATATACTAATAAAATGACAAATAAAATTTAAATCAACCATTGTGATCGGACTCAAAGAGTTTTATTGTACACTGAGAGAAAAGAAATGGTAAATTGAACGAATCTGAAATGTTGCATCTTTTCTTATTAAATTAAACGAAATTTCGTTGAATGAAACAATTTTTAGTTGTTACAAGAAATTCAAAAATGTTGTTTCAATATATTATTTTTGTTAAATAAATATTAGTTGATTTAATGTTTATAATGTATTCAAATAAGCTTCTACGATATTATCGTTGAATTAATAAAATAGTTAGATTGGAAGAAAACCAATGAAATTCTTGAACGAAACTATTATTTTGTTTTGTCATGTTGTAGCATTTTAGTATATGTCATTTCAATGCAAAATTTGATTAAACCGAAAATTTTTATCCGCTAGCTGAACAATATTGGAAGCTTGAAAAATATAAGAGCCACTGCGCAAGTTTATTTTCTTGTAGTTTCAGTTTGATCTCTGATGCATAACCTTGTGTTCATGAAATGTGCGTTTGCAATGTGCAAGAAAAATGGATACTACAGTTATTAATTCTTTAAAAATTAATACCTTTGAAGATTATTTGTTTAAATTTATTTATTCATAAAATGCACTACTGTTAATACAGTAATACACCTATTGTGATGGTTCAACATTGAATAAGCATTCATTTTACAGTGATTGCATGATGATTTAATACTCGTACCATCATAAGTGTAATGTTTACTCGAGAAATAATACTACGCTTTATATTAACGTAATTATATTTTTCTAACAATTATACATAATATTTTTTACAACGACAACCAGCGTCACCAGGCACATGACCAACGCCCCACCAACCCATAATTGCCCATATACTACATTAAGTTACATCAAAAATCTAAAATAATTCAAACAATAGAATAAATTGCTTAATTTAATGCACAGAAATGGTTGATACAATATATCTACTTTGGTTAGTTCGAAAAGTGCGGAATGTTGAATCAACCTTTTAGTGGGTTCTATTAAATAAACCGATAGTTTTAGTGTAGTAAATTTTGATTCAATTAAAAAAACGAGAACGTTCAAGAAAATACTTCTCATGTTAAAATAACGCAAAAAAGTTAACATTTTATTTGCACTAGTTTAATGCACGATTTGCATTCGCCACCCGCAATACAAAAAATTTGTTGGTTGAATCGTTTATCGTTAGATTAAGCAGTTTTTTTCTCTCAGTGTATATTTTTGAACTGTGAAATTAGTATAATTTTTCTAGTATAAAATCAAATACGAAATAGTTTATTGTTTAAACAAGTATATATCACATTACTTTATAAATATTCTATTTTGTATGTCTATAACAAAAAATTCAGTACAAGCTCGAAAATTACAGTTAAAATTATTCAAGTAAAATTAATTAATTTAATTAGTAGAATATTTGTAACTGGTTACTACGAGTATTATACTACAATATAATTTTATAACATAACCAACTCGGAAAATTTTTATTTTTCCCAAAACTCATTAAAATATACGATAATTTAAATAAAATTAATGAGTTTAAATTGAAATATAACTAAAAGACATTCCTTATAAAATAAATTGTTATAAATCTGGAAAATTATATTTTGCTTTTGCTTTCGCTTATTTTTGATATTTAATTTGGTGGTTTAGGTGGTTTCTCTTTGGTACGTCACATATTTTCCAAAAACTTAAATTTGTAGTTTTCAAGATTGCCATCAAAGTTTGTCAAACTTTTGAGGGTTGAAGTGCTGACGTCAAACGCAGGCATTCTGCTTAAATCTTAATGTTCTATCAGAATATTTCATCATTTTTTCATACAAGTTGTGTGTGCGAGACCTGAGAAGATAATGAAATATGCATCACGCGAAGAGAAAGATCGATAAGGAATTGGGGAGAAGATATTATTCAGTAAACCACGAAGATAAAAAGAAATTTTTTGTTCGGATGAAATATCTTTAGTTATTTAAATTTGTAATAATAATAAAAAACTGGTTAGGTATTGATGTATATTTTTTGTTTTTCGAAGGGATGATGTATTATGCTGTTATGCATAAACTGAAAAATCTTTTATCAAAGTTATTGCACACTCGATACTAGAAAGTTTCTTGCAAAAATGTTATAGAAGTGGCTTACTGAAATATGTACGAACGTCATCGGTAAGTTTTAAGGATATTTACTATCTCGCTGCTTTTACTCAAGTTTTCGCTCCAAATATTTCTTTGTGTTATATTTGAGATAAACCTTTTAGATCATCATATATCATTATACCTATATTATAAGTATTACGATAACTTGTATTGTTCAAATTTTGAACTTGAACAAATTTTAATAATTTACAAGTTTAGTGTCTTTCCAAATAATCGCAAATCACTTTCCACAATTACGTAAGGAAGGGATGTAAATCAGTTCTCTTAGCTGAACTTTAGTGTTATTGGCGTTAGGATCACCTTTCAGTAGAATACTATTTCTAAAATGTAAAAAAAAACTATTTGGAAGGGGGGGGGCAAAAGAATTGATTCCGGAAGCTCCAATATCACTTTTCTAATTTTTAGAAACAAAATTCAATGTATGTACATATTCTCGTGTTCCAAAATCTCCATTTTGATTTTTGATTTTTAAGTTTGTAAATATTTTGTATCAAAATATTTTTTTTTAAATTTTATTGTGAATAATTTGAATTTTCTTGTTTTCCTGCCAAGAAGTTGGCATTGTGTCACCAATGGGAAAAAGCAGGGCTTTTACCAAAAATGGCCGCCCCACAGCGGTTAAGGAAAAAAGTTATTTCTTGAATATTTTTGCATTTATTGTTAGCGATTTTGGTTTCTGATTTATTTTATTTATTCTGATTATTTCTGATTTATTTGTTACATTTTTTGTCAGTTTCGACATAATAGTAAATTTGTCTATATTGTCTGTTTTGACGTTTCAGATATTAAAATTATATCAAGATTATTGTTTGAGATAAAATGTTTTAGTTTCTGACATCTTTACCATCATTTTTGTTTTCATTTGTTCAGACCACAAAACGAATTGAGTCGATAACTGTTCAGATTTGTAAGCAATGGCGATTTTTCTGAAATCACGAAAAACTGAATTGTTTTTACTTTTAACTTTAACTTTAATTTTAATTTATTTATATATTTAATATTCAGATATTTAATCTTACCATTAAAACTGAAGTGGTTTTATTCATAAAGCATATTTTGTAATAAACTAAATAAAAAACGTATTCGCTAAATTTAAAAACTGTAGATTGCATAATATCCAAATGGTAGGGTAGGTTGTGCACAATTACATATATTTCAAGTTAACACTGCAAGCGTTTTTAGTTATTGTGCTAAAACCAGTTTTAATTAACACGAAGTCTAATTATAAAATCCAATTTTTTTATGAATGCAATTAATGATAGCGTCCAATTTTTGTTCCAATTAAAAAAGCAAGGATTCGAAAATCGTTGACAATTTATAAAATTTAGATTTTTATCGCGATTTATAATTAATATAATTATAAAATAGCAATCCAACTTCCAATTGCTAGACTACGACCCCATTCCCGCTTGTAAATGAAAATCATATTGCAGAATTTTGTATGTGTACTATTTTGTTTTGCATTCAAATTTTTGAAAACATAATTAAATTTTACCAAAAGGAGGTCAATACAGAGTGAACTTGATAATCACCCAAAATAATATGTTTGACTTTAAAACCATTTCAAGAACTCCTTTGTGCTATTACTTTACATTTTGCTTTCAATCCATCAATCAATCAACAAACTTTTTATGCAAAAAAATATATTTAACTTAAAAATTTTTAAATTCATTTTTTATCTGCTAAAATAAATTTAGTATTTAGTTACCGTTTAGATTATATTGCAAACAAGCAATGACAATAGACACAATACACAATAGAAAAACAAGTTTCATTAAACTTGCATAATAAGCAAGAACAACAAGGCATAACAATCTTTTTGCTAAGCACCATGTTGCATGAAACATGTTTCATGAAATTTGTTTCCCTGGTATGTATCTTAAGCAGACAATTTTTAAAGATTACTAACGAGGATAACCTCTCAAGTGTAACTGTAGAACCTGTTTTTTAAATGTAATTTTCTCAAAAACGGTTGCTCATAAGCACTTTTAAAAAAACAGGTGTTTCCTTAATTTTATTGCTCTTTCAACCTACCAAAGCCCGATCCTCGAGTTTTACTTGATTATGGACATATGGTACATTAACGTAAGCAGTTGATCGTGCTAACTACTGGGAATGTATGCAATATTCTGCTTTTTGGTAAATTTATATTGTGTTTATATTGTCATGTTATAAATTGGTTGAGGTAAATTGTTAAATTAAGGTGAAATTATTTAGAAAATTTCAAAATTTAAAAAAGATATTATTGCATATTTAATTTTTGAATTTGATTTTGCCGCAAAAATTATGTTGGGACGGGTCGATTTAGAAACGGGGAGAGGGAGGAGGAATTTTTGTTTTTGGATTGTTGAAAAATGGCGGAAGTTTTATGTCAGTTTTGTGAAAAGTAATTAAAATTGGTGGATATTGTTGAAAAATAAACAGAAATTTCAAACAAAAAGTTGTTTAATTTGTATAGTGATTGATTGTTTGAGAAAAAACTATATTATTTAGACAAGGTAGGATTTTGTATTTTGGAGTATTAAAGTGAAAATTGGTGGACTATAAACCATACGCGGTCGCGTGGTTATCGAATGGCGGATAAAGAAAATTTAAAAAGTTTCAATAACGTCCATTTGATTTTAAGTGAAGTTAAAAATTAAATTTAATTTGAAAAATGTAAAAAACATAAAAAAAACATTACAATATATATGATGTTATCTCAAGATTAATTAATTTCTAATTTCTATACCTTACAACTGACATGTTCATTAATTCTAATGCCGACCGTCTACCTGTCCCTTCAATATATGTCGCTATACAATCGCTGTAGAATATCTGATCTAGGTACTCCATTCGTTTCTATTATGTTTTATCATTATAATTATTAGATATCAGATTGATCATCACATTATCTGTTCAGATTGCTTTTCTCAACATTGTTCTCTAGATATCCTTCTAGTTCTTGACTGACTAATTAATTTTTGATAGTTAGCTCATCAACCTATATTGCGCTATTATCCTACATGTACATAGTTGTTCAAAATATGGATACTTATTTCTTTTATCCATTGTCTCTGTGTGTGATGCTACTGGTGTTCGAATACTTTTAGTATTATTATCTTATCTTGTGTATTATCAATACTCTAGGGTTTAATCAAATCCCCAAACTATAGAAGAGTGAAACGATAGTGATGCAACAGGTATCTTTTATATCAAATGGCATCAATTATTATTGTCCTTTAATCAATCAGTATTGACGATAATATAAATAGAATGAACAACGAGGAGTTGAGTGTAAATCTCGACGGGAAGGCTTATTTCCAGACTTTTCCCACGGGCGGGTCAACTTACGGTCGAGTATAGGTTGCGAGGATTAAAATTGTATTTAGAGTAATCAAAATCAATAAAATCAGGAATTTTACTCTTATGAATTACGATAAAAGTGTGAAGCTTGGCATAAACCAAATAAATAATTCATTAGGATTTCTCGAGTTGATACAAAAGATTACTTTTTTTATTAAAAATCTGAAATAATCTTATTTAATATTGTATACATTAAAAAATAATGTAGGGATTAAAAAAATTATATGCAAAGCAGCTTATAATTTTTAATTTAAATATGATTATAAAACAGTCCCGATAATTTGTAATTTGAATAAATTTTTCCTTATTTTTAAATTTCATCGATTTATTATAAAAATTTTAAGCTGATCGAAAAGTTTTGATAAAACTTTTCTTAAATTTTGAGATAAACATAGAGCATTCATTGGAAATCCGAAAAGCGTAAAGGTCGGTTAATTCGGCGTAAAAGCTTAAATATTTCTTAATAATAGCTTTATTACGTCATCTTTACGAAAGGTGGGTATGATGAAATGATATAAAATTTAAATTTTGAACTTTCGAAATTACCTACCACATTAATTCTATAACGCATTATCACACTTTTTTTATTAAAGGTCACATGTAATAGAATTTTCCATCTACCAAGTCAGGTGCCAGTGGTAGAATTTTATTAAAAATGTGTTTACTTTGAAACTCTCAAAATGTAAACTTGAATTAAAAATATGTTCTTTCAGTTAATGAATTCAAAATCAGAAAATATTCCTGACATTGGAATAGAAAACTGAATTTCCATTTAATAAAATTGGCTAGATGGAATCGCTTTAATTTCTTGTTGTTTCTAAATTATTGTAATTATAACTTAATACACCCTAAACCTAAATAACATTAGCATTTTCATTGTTGAATACTATTGTCTGGTGGTAAGAATAATTTCTAATTATTCTACAACATAAATCACTCGTAAACTTTATTTATTGTGTAGCATACTTGAATTCACTGTTTTATGATTACTTTTGATGAAGTTTTATCCCTTTAGTGATTTATGAACTTTTTCTTTGAGCTTGTATAATTTTGTTTGGTATACCTTATAAGTAACTTGTGAAATTGGCTAGTAACTTTAGTCAAAATAGAAATGCCTTCGAGTGCGTACTACCTCAAACACAATTTTGTCAAGTTTGTTCTGGATGATCAAACTTTTATGTTTATTTTAATCAAAACCACTCTTGGTTTTATTAAAAGAACAATCATTTTTGGGTAATCATTTTTCGTTATGATTTTGTTTCTAATTTTAAAGTTATGATTACATTTCGTGCTTATGGCGTCAGTTTACACTGGCTTAATAAATTTTAAAAAAAATTCAAATGTAGCCCTTAGCAAGTTAATCTACATTCTACGTAAGGAATTAAATTCGTGTACGTAATAAATACATTTTCGAGATAATAAAAATGTAACAAAATTACAAATTTTAAAGGGTTCATATTCCTGACGTAACAGAATTATAAAGATGGGCTCACACTAACGTGTTCTATTATGGATGCATACGTGCTTGCACGACAGGAATTTCCAAAACATCCTGATAAAAGTTTCAAAATTATTTCCAACACGTAATAATGTAAAATGGTGTAGTACGATAACTTGGCCGACAGGTTTTTATAGATGCAATAAAAATGAAGTGGAATTTAGCGATTAAACTAGAGAAGAACCTATATTTCAAATAATTGAATTTTAATTGAAATAATTGATTTTTACGTAAAAATCGATGTTTTGCTCATTCTGTTGTTGGGACGTGTGCTGGACGTAAATAGGTGCAGCAATGTATTTTAGTGGGCGGAGTCGATCGCAGTTTCCTTGTAAAAGATTCCTTCAAAATGGATTTTGTTAATGATTATAGTCAAATTTAATTTAAAACAAAGATCCTGTTCTTGTAGATCCGTAATTTTCAGTATGTTTTTTTTAATTTACTTAAAGCTGTCATTCACAGCGAACGTTTTCACTGAAAATATTAAAAAATTTAATTAAATTATATTATAATTTAGAAACTAACAGCTTCGTAGGAGCATACAAATTGCCAAATTATACTGGAAAAACTTTTGTATAACACAAAGCGGGGCTTACCTTATGGCAACAGCCAATCGAATAATCTCATTCGATTTTTTGTTATTTTTTCCAAACATTTTGAGAAATCCACAAAATTCACAATATATATTTATAATCTATACCATATTCTCATTAGACAATTTTTAAATTTATGAACCAAGTTAACGTACTATTTTCATAAATATTTATAATTATGTAACATTTAATTTAGAATGGCTAAGAGCTTAGAAGTGTATTCGCGATTTACTTTAAGCGAACGCCATCGCGCGGAAAAATATTAAGATAATCCAATACGTATAGTTGATATAGAAAGTTATGTTTATAAACCAAACGTTTGCATTCTTTTGGCGTTCCATTTTGTGAATTATCGAATGAAACTAAAAACAACATCAAGTATACGTAATAGAACCGCCATGCTGTTGGCATTTGGTAACGTTATGAGCGCCACCAACGGTAAGGTTAATCATGAATAGCAGGGCCGGCAACAGTTGAGTTGCTTGAGTGCTCGAGCATCACACTACGGATTTTGAGCACCACACGGGAAAATACAAAATAGTAAATAATTTTGGAAAAGAAAACACTAAACACTTGAAAAAATTGTACCTAATTATAATTTGCACATCCTAATCTATAAAATCCCAGCACGCTGCTCCTGCTACAGCGTGCAATTTTTTGGTGAATAAAAGCCCTCTGATTAGTCGATCTTTTTTACCAATTGAAAAATATATTAAACTAAGATTAGGACTAAAAATATTTGTCCAATATTAATCCACACCGGGGAATTTGAAGTTTTAAGCAAAAATGAGGGAAATTTAACCTTCAGCTAGAAAAAATTAAAACTTGGAAAGCATATTTATTTAATTACCTCACTGCTCACGGAGTTTCGCAGCAACTTTCTGTGTTACTTCGAAAGTTAATTAAAAATTTATATAAAAATGTAAAATCAAAATTGTAAACCGGGGGGTCTGGGGGGTGTGGAACACCCTCCAGTACATATCGCAGGATTTCCATTTTTTTAGCATACTTGGAGAAGATGGGGAATTTATAAATTTACAAATGTTTCCAAGAGTGAAAATCCTTCGATATGTACTAGAGGGTGTTCCACACCCCCCCCCCCCCCCCAGACCCCCTGGTTTACAAGTTTACCAACCGAAAAAATTACCTTACTGCTCACGGAGTTTAGCAGCAACTTTTTGGGTTACTTCGAAAATTTATATAAAAATATAAAGTCAAAATTGTAAACAGGGGGTCTGGGGGGTGTGGAACACTCTCCAGTACATATCCCAGTATTTCCACTCTTTTAGAAAACTTAGAGAAAGCAGGGAATTTAGAATTTTTCAAGTTTCGTCAGGAAAAACCGGGAAATTTCAATTTTTAAACAAAAGTGTGGGAAATTTAAACCTTCGAAAATATAGAAAAACGGGGAATCCCCAAGTAGCGGGAAACCAAATTAAATGTTAAAACATTATACAAATTTATGTGAGCACCACACGGCAAATCTAAAAGATGCCGGCCCTTGAATAGAGAACCAATTTCCAAACAAGCTCTTTTGTATATTGCAATGATCTGACTACATTCATCTACGCCACTATTAAATTTAAACTTTGAATTAATTTGCTTAATGCAACGTAACTACTTAATTAAATTAAATCTAACCAATTTTAAGTAATTTTTGAAGTTAAAAGTGAACTATTTTATATGAAAAGTGTTTTAATTAATTTGAAATTAAATGAAATAATTTTTTGATGAAAATTTGATGATTTTAAAAAGAAAAATTAAAACATAGTATACATAATATTGAATAAAAGAATGAAAAGATTATAGTAGAAGAAAAGGAAAAGATGAAAATGAAATTAAAATTTTAATTGATTATAACTGAAAATTTTAAAATTAATAATTCAAAATAATTCAAACTTATATTTAACACGAGTGCATATGGGTTAGTTAATTATTTTATTTAATACTACCATTTTATAAGAAATTTCTTTGTAAGTAAAACATAAATTTTATACCAGTAATTATAAAGAATTGTATTTTTTAAACGCAATTAAGAGATTTTTATATTTTTGGAAAAATGCAGTTCAAACCAAGTAAGAAAGTATTTGTATTACTGACTAAGAACAAAGAGAATTGAGGTATAAATTAATTATACAATTTAATATAAATTTAATTCAAATGTTATTATCATTTATATCGTCTTAATAAATTTTAAAAAGCTGCGAATCAAGAATTTGATTAAATTAATCCGCAAATCAAAAATTTGATTAATAATTAATTTCGGACTTTTAAAGAAACTAGTTCAGAATCCGCATAGTATATCTACTACTTTAAACTTGTCAAATTTATACCTACAAAAATTACAGTTTTTACTGTACTGAATAACTATTTTATAAATATTTAAAGCATAGAAATATCCAGGTTAAAGTATTTCTGAAATTATTTTCAAAGAAAATAATAAATTCCAAAATATTTTTTTCACAATTCCGGGAGTAAAGTGCTCACTTTACTCCCGCCTTTGCGGGACTAAAGTAATACTTTTTTCCCGTGCCATTATTGCGCGCTATTGATCTGAAATTTTGCATATGGTTTCTTACGACAAATCGCTGGGGGGCTACTGTAACGGGGGTAAATTTTTTGCTCGGTTTTTCGATATTTAGCGCCAATTTCGAGCAATTTCAAAATCTCAAATTTAGTTATTAACCAATGTAATTCAGCATTTTCAGAGAAATTGTGAAAAATAGTATATACACCTTGGGACTAAGGTTCTTTTCATCCCGTGTGCGATTTTTGCACGCGGGATGAAAAGCAGCACCTTAGTCCCATGATGTATAATATACTATTTCTTGCGTAGAAGTAAAACAAATAATATTGATATAATAAATTTTGAGAAACTTTGCCTGGAAATGGAAAGTACTGCCGGCTACGGACAACTCACGGATTATCTGCAGCGGAATTTTTTTTTTTGCTATGTTCTAATGAACTATACACTATATACAGTCACAGTTGGAAAAGAAAGATTATTTTCCTATGTTTCAGATTAATGACATATTAAGGTCTTTTGATGTAAGATTATTACGCTACACCTAAATTATGCCTTTATATTGCCAAGCAGACAGGCGAAAAAACGTTTTAATAAGCTTGCTGAAGAGAAATATTATCTACAGTGCAGATTTAATACAAAAATAACAAAAAGTATAAATAGAAAATACGCTTAAAAGTTACAAATAGTTGTACTAATATTATTACGTGATGAAATTAATGCAGCTAACTCAAATGCTGACACTTACAAATAGAATATTTCAGTTAGTGTTTACTGAAATTGTGACTTTAATCTACGGTTTTCATTGGCTAACAGAAAGTAAGTAATCGGAATATACAACGAAATCCCTGGCCGTGTGACAAAAATAAAGCTGCAGCATTGGTAGAGATCATAACGAAGTAAATAATCCGATCAAAATTTACAAAGGATGAAACTGATTATTTAGAACAAAATAATTAATTCAAACGGAAGAAAATATACATAAACATAACCGTTTAAATTGCTAACGAAACATAAATGTAATTCGAACAAAACAAATATTGCTAAATTTGATAAATTGTGTTCGTAGCTACATAACTCGTAATTAATTTCGTGACAATCTCAGACAAAACGGCTTAATCAAATTAGATATAATACGACAAGAATAAAGTTTCTATAATATTTTAACACAATTTTCGAGATTTATAATATCAAATCTCGAGACGAAGAACGGTTGTCATATTTTTCCAAATTTATTCTACCGTTTATTATGAGGGAGTCTACATAAATCAGCTTCATTAAAGAAATTAACAAGAATCATAAATTTTAAAAATTACGGTGTGAGAAAATTAATTTATTCGTTTCTTAATTTAAATTTTTTTTTTATTAAATTAAAATAAATTACTCTCAAATAAAATTACGAAAACGCAAAAATTTAACTCGAAAAAAGTAAATCTTTCTAATAAAAATTTGCTTCTCCCTTTTCAAGTATAAATATCAGAAAATTATAATAGGATACAAATGATGCGTAAAAATGTATAAGAACTGTTCCATTTATAGAAAGGAAATCGGAATATGTTACTTTTGTATTTCAGTGTAATAAATTTATTCCATTTTATATTTAGTTTAAATCTGAAATATTAAAAATAATAATTCAATATTTGCTTTTTGTTTAAACGCAAAAAAATATAAGATTACAAATAATTTTAATTAAATTTAATAAATATTTCAAGTTACCAAATAGGGGTATCTAAAACGACACATGTTGGAAATATGCAGATTTTGTCATAAGTGGAAAATGAATATTTTTTATTTCAAAATTAAATTGGTATAAATATGTTAAAATGCAGAAAAATTTTATTTCAAGTTAACAGATTCAAATTAAGAATTTTACGTTAGATATTACGATTACGTATGTATATGATACAGTGATATAATATGCTATATGTCATTTTACCAACACTAGTTGCGTGTCGTTTTAAATGTATGTTATTATCAAAAACAAAATTAACAAAAGGTCGATTGTTTATGAACTTCCAGTATTTTATTTCAACTGTAATCGTTTTCACTCCCAAATTCAACACTTCTGTTACGCAGTGTTAAACTTCTCGTGTTATTTGTTTCCGTCTACCCTCTAACGGTCGAAAGTGTAATTCAACATCTTCATTATAAATAATCGACACTCATAATTACTTAAACTTGCGTACACATTCATTGATCATCGTCATATTTTTTAATAGACGCTTTATGCGCATAACAGCATAAGTGAACTGTAAATATTGAAATCTCTTAATTATTGGCTTGCCGTTATCGCACAGCTTATTTGATTTAAATGTTTGAATTATCGAACTCTTCACTACTTCAATAATACTAAAGGAATTTGTTCACAAATTAAAGCATTTTAGCGTTCTAACAATTGCAAATAAAAATTTTAAAGCTGCTTATCAGAATTTTCCCTTTTTTATCCATTATTTATAGTATGCGGGAGAAAAGTTTGTAATAAATAAATCTTTCTGGATGTAAAAGTAACTAACGATCTTGCAAATTTCATTGTCTCGCTTGTTAAATTCATCAGATACATTTTTCCTCTGCCAATGTTGCAGTCTACTTAATGATTTTTTTCGATAATTTTATCTCTCTTTAACGGTATCCACCCGAAAATAATATTAATAGCTTTATTAATTTTGCAAAAGCGTCCTGCCGGTTGATAAATCAATTTTTTAACCTATTATAATAAACGAACGTATAATAAATGAAAAATGCAGAATCTAATTTAATGGAAATTTATGAACTCATTGTTAATAATTTTATTATTACGATTGATGAATTACAGGACAAGTTACTGTAATCTATTAAGCATGACATAATATGTTTCTACATAAAAAATTCGAATTGTTTTGAAATAAATATTGCAAATAGCATATTAAAGCGAACAACAAATTTACTTGTCGATCATCCAGGAGAATATAAACCAAGAGATATTTCCAGAGTTGTTTATAAAACGACGTTCAATACTCTACTTTCTAAACTATATGCTTGGAAAGCTTAATTTACATTAAGCAAACGCCACCACACGGAAAAATATTAAGTTAATCTAATACGTATAGTTGATATAGAAAATTTTTTTTGTTAAATTATTATTCCACCGCGGATTTATGGTAAAGTAATTCAGAATCATACTCAAAATATCAAGTGTACGTAATGGAGCCGCCATGTTGTTGGCATTTGGTCGCGTCACGAACGCCACCAACGGTAAGGTAAATCGTGAATAAGAAACGAACATGATCTAAATCAATGGCAGTCATATTTTTAATTTCTAATGAGGAACAATTTCTAAAAAATAACTAAAATATTGAAAAATATATAAGTATTATGTAGTAACTACTTGGATTATTAATTAAAACAGTTCATTTTTTCAATTTTAAGTTGGTAATAACTGAATGAACCAATTAGATGAGCTTATGTTTATATTTTGTTAATTGGTGGTGTTTTTAACGAAATATAGTAAAAAAAACAAAAATTTTAATAAATTTCCTTAGATTTATCACCGTAGCACCGTGGCTGTATCTTAACAAACTATGGTCAACAATTACAATCCATTGCTGAGTGCTGACATATACCTTACATATTTCATATCGTTTACCCTCATCATACTATACAATTTGGTGAACATGAAAATCTAAATCTGGATTGGAAATCTGGATGTTGCCGCATTTCATAGCGAAATTATTTCATTTTTGTATTTCAGTGAATTACTTGATCGACATTTCATTTTTAAATTGTTATAAAGTGTCATATCTGACATTTGAGTGATGTATTAACCTACAAAAGTAGCTATCTCTAGCACTAGAAACAAACGATTTTCCGTTTGAGAGCACAGCCTATTAGGTTGTACAATGTGCTCGTTTCGTAAATTTTAATTTTGCGAATAATTCCAAGTGGAAATTGCGCAATAGATTAATATAATGACAGCTATAATGGCCTGAGATGACCCAAAACTATTGTGATGACTAAAATGTATTGACTAGAATTCAAGTGGAAATGGATTTAAATGAGCTTAAGCAATTTTCAAGTTTGCATCAATATTCAACCACACAAATTTACATACGAATCCATGGTAGTCCTTTGCCTTGCTATTTTCAATTTACAATGGAATCTATCTATATCCCAAATACCACAAGTCCTAAATTAAATTTTGAATTCACAAACTTAACGACCTCTGTCAATTGCTTACATTATTGTAGTAGTTGGTAATAATAAATAATAATTCTAAATCAATCCTAAGGCCGAGTTAATTTTCTATATTTACATAGGATATTAATTTTATGAAAGATTAAATTGAAAAGGTGTTTAATACAAAACCGAAACCAATTCGATACTAAATTTAGAATACTTGAACGCTATTAGTGCTACCCAACGAGTATAATTTTCAAGCGTTCTACTTTATACAACCTCTTCAGATTCAAAAATGTAAACGTAATCTACTACGTGGTAAATTTATATCATACATAATTTGATCAAAGGAAAACATGTCATCAACTTGATTTAATAATGTTAATTTTTATAACACTGCCTCACATGACAGATTTTTTGTCGAAGAAATCAACGAGGTTGATCACAAATCTCTGAGAGCATCATAATTATGATTTCTGCCTCGAGCGAGATTCGAAGCTAGATAGACCGCTTAGAAAACCAGACATCTAGCTGCAGCCGGTTTTTCTTTCTTTTTATTAAGAATCTCTCTAGGGAAAAAATGCTGTTTGCTAAGGGCAGTTAGCAAATTTAAAAGCATTGATGCTTGTAGGGGAAGAATTGTTGTCATAGCTACGAGTACGTTTCTTAGGGGGAGCCGATTCTTAATACCTGTAAGAGGTATAAAAATGGGAAAATGACCAGAAATACAAAAATAAACTAACAATGGTTGTAAAATTAATTTTGTGATTGGCGAACTTGTAAAAATTGGTTTTCCAAGATTCATCTTTATAAAATTGTCGAAAATAAATAATATAAAAATAATCTCACGGAAAACTTGCATGAAATAGTTGCCGAACAAACATTATCCTTATTTTCTTGAAATGGACAAATGTATGAATACTTTTGGAAATTGTATTTTCCTTTTATAAAATATTGATAATACACACTGCAATAACCGGAATTTATTTTATTCCTTGTACTTTTAATTAATTTTTAAGTTCTTTTTATAATGTAATCGCCCTTTGAATTTACAAAATTCTTCACTGCGGTTATTAAATTTTTGCTTCCTATTACGTGAGGAAATTATGAAAAATTAACTAAAATTATTATTGATTAACAGTATTTGCCCTGATGAATAATTAAAACCTTGAATAACCGTTTTTACTCTGGATTGTGGGAACTAACACACCTTTCGTTAGATAATTTTTAAATGAGATTTTTCAAATTTAATAATCTTTCATAAACCTGATAATGCAGGCTTCGTCAATGAAGACTGTGTTAGGATTACGTTCATTCAAAGAAATATAATGGCGAAATGACGAGATTTCAAATTTTGACCTTACTTATTACCAATAGTTTTCAGGCCTTGATTGTAATGGGGCCTAAAGGAGCACCAAAAATATCCCGGTTTATGGTTTTTTGTTTATATCTCAAAAACGTTTAGCTTTAAGCAAAATGTGATAATGCACAATATTGAAGCTGAATTCCCTATAAGAAGTTTCTTATTTAATTTTTCACATTTGTCATTTTCCATTATTGTATTAGTATAATCATGGAACGCTACACGAAAAAACAATGACAGATAATCATCATAATTTCTGTGAATTTTTGTTAAGGTTTTAAGGAGATAAATTTTATGGTAAAACATGCCATTCGTTAGGATAAATATTTGATAACTATAATTAGTACAGTATAATTAGACTAAAAAACACCCAAACCGGGAAATCCAAAAAATAAACGGTTTAATTGCCACAAAATGTTCATTACTCGTTCCTCTATAAGTACTAAAAAGTCTCCCGTTCTAGAGCGACGAGTTTGGGTGGGGCGAGGGGGGTAAGGAGTCAAAACCATACGTTTCTACAGTTTTTGTCAAATATCTCGAAAATGATGGAAGATACCGAAAATACCATTATATACAAAATTAAAGGCCGTGAAATTTTCTACAAAAATGGTTCTATAAATGTTTTTGGTAAACTCTATAGATTAGGAGATATGGGGGGGGGGGGGACAGATTTGATAATTTTCTTACTTACGTTTTGTTTTTACTGTAACTTTTAATTAATTTTAGAATTTTGTAATCACTGATGGAAGTGATGGAGAAGAGAAATGATATTAACCCTGTAATGCTCATTTCAAAAGGAATCTCGTTAACCTATTCATGCGCGTCACAAACGATGACCAAAATCTGTACTAAAAGCTGTTTCGAATAGGATTTTCCTAATATTATTACATAGAAACCTTCTCCTGACAATTACGAACACAACGAAAAAAAGATCAGCCAAATCGGTAGAGTCGTTCTCAAGTGATGAGCGTACATACATTTTTTACGTTTCATTTTTATATATCATATTATATGTATATAGATTTGTATGTCCAAGTGTAATTTTAATTAAATGTATTAAAATGCTTTTTACAAATGCCAGTCTGTAAATTACAAAGATTTTTTTTCATTATAAATATATTAATCCTGGAAAAAAGTATTCAAGAAAGGCAAAAATTCATTAAAACTTTCCTCCTCCCTATCTTCTAATCTGTAGGGTTTACCAAAAACATGTTTAAGACAATTTTTCTAGAAAATTTAACGACCTTTAATTTTGTACAGGACGGGATTTGCTCTATCTAACGTCATTTTCGAGATATTTGACAAAAGCTGTGGAAATGTATGGTTTTAACTCCTTCCCCCCCACGCCCCACTTAAACCCGTCGTTCTTAAGCAGGAGACTTTTTAGTACTTATAGAGCAACTGATAATAAACATTTCGTGACAATCCAACCTCTTATTTTTTGGATTTCCGGGTTCACATCTAATTATACTGTACTAAATAGAAATAACTCATTTTTGATTTTGATTGATCCGGCTCAAAAAAAGAAAAATATTTAAGAAAGCACGCAGTTTAAACTGTTACAGACCGGGTCAGGTGTCTTACTGTATGGAATACTACAAGGGATAATCAATTTATTAGTACAATAATTATATAGTTTAGATATGAACAAAACTCTTAACGAAGTTTTAAGATCAACTACATACTAAGGTGGAGATTTCTTTGTTTCAAGATTAATCGACTGTCGATCACGAATTATTCGCAACTAAGATTAACGATTTGGTGGTTCAGAAGTTTAGTCTGGGGGGTATACTAACTTCTACTATATCGATTATATCGGGCTGAGAGAAAACTACTCGCTCTGTAATAGTAGACTACAGATTTAAAAATTTAACTTTTCAACTGATGATTATGGCCATTAGGGTATTTCATATAGCTCATACATATGTAAAAGCATAGGTATTAGAAGTGATAATTAAACTTTTAAATAATGAAGAAAGAAGTAGATACTAAAAATTTTTGTATTTGATTCTTATTTGCTTACTATGACGGAAAATGGGAAATTTCAGATTTGAAATAAAGTACAAAAGTACCTTACTCTCAGTCTGAAGAAAAAGTATACTTTTCTCTGAAAACATTATAAAATCTTCAATTTAAAAAAATGTGTTTGACTTTTTTGCACCGCTCGCTGCCGACAGTAAAAGCAACATTAATAATAATTATTATCGTAGTTTATTCGACAATCCTACCAACTTTATGAAGATTTCATAAAAATTAACTTTGTTACAAACAGAAAATCTACTTACTGAACTGTGGTTTAAGAAAATCTCTAAATTAATAACTTGAAACAATATTTATTTTTCTTTCAAGTATAAGAAAATTTTAAATTCGTCTTGTTACGTCGAAAGCTAATTTTGGAAATTTAATGTTAGCAATTAACCTGAAAGTTGCACGTAAAATGTAAAACAGAAATTAAGTTCTATTTACTTTCAAAAAATGTTCATAAACTTAAATAAAGTCTAGAGGGTATTTTTTACTTTTCATATTTACATTTAAAAAAATTTTTACCTGGTACATAAACAAGAGTCTTTCGCTCTACTAATTCTGCTTCTTATTTTTCCTACTCCTGGAATATCTTTAAATTTACTGAGAAAATTTTGTAATTAATTATGTACTTTGAAATTTATAACTTATATTTATATTTTTGGAAACATATTATTTACAACTTATCAACGATAAAAATAAGTCTGAACATTAGGTCTGTTCCAACAAGCAGTTATCTCCAGTTCTCTGACTATACGCATGCTCTTTAGTTAAAATTTTAACGAAAATGATCTTTAATACTCGAAAATTTAGTTAAAGAGCATGCGTATAGTCCTTAGAACTGGAGATAACTGCTTGTTGAAACAGACTATTATCTACTATGAGAGTACTTTGAATCGCCACTCAAATATCAGCTAACACTAGTACATGCGTACTAGTACGCAGGATGTTGTTACAATTTTATCTCACATAAAATTGTGTGCATAACCCTTTTATAATTTAATTCCGGGACGTCAATGAAAACTTTTGCTAGTTTGTTTTGAGCTTGCGCAAACTGACGGGCTTTGTGACCTATTAACAGAGCTGGTTGCAAAGTCACCGACAGGGCCTTATTAATTTATTCATTTTACTGAAGAAGAGCTATTCCAGGTATGATAAGAATAACGAATTCCATGGGATACGGTATTGTCTTTAGCTACTAAATTATATAATTCTAAAAAACATGTAGTTTTTAAAATTTTGTGCCCTTCCATAGAAAACAGTCACGAACCGCCACTGTTAATTCTAGCAAATTTAGTTGAACGTAGAAATACGTCAAGTATATTAAGCAAATTTTGTTTGGTTTATCAAAATTTGCTTCCGAAAGCTTTCATCTCTCTTATAGTCAACTCAAAGAAACTTTTCCCCCATTTTCCTTTAGTTAGACCAACTGAGTTTTCACACTTATTGCATCCGATTATAATATCCATGTTCAACAACAACTTACGCTTTCATACTGTAAAAGCTACACTAGAATTTGATTGTCATGTTTTCTTTAACACTGGAAATTAAAAATAGCCAAGATAAAAGTAAATCAGTACAATTTTATTAAAAAGACTTCCTGGACCTTATAAAATGTAATAAATTTCTATTAAAAAATTAATGGGTCAAGATTTACAAAGATAATGGCTTCTTATATAAAACGACTCGTGTTAATTCAACTTTAAATGGAAAGAAATTACTCTTATAAAGAAGTGTACACCTCAAGATATGACTTTTTATTTCAATTTGCTTAAGTAAATGTTCATTTCATTTCGGATTTAAAAACCTACTGAATGTAAAAATTTAAGAGAAATGGTGCAGGTTTCCCGAAAATTGTAGATTTTCTAAAAATTAATTTTAATTTTACTTTCAGGCTGTGATATTCGACGAGATCGAACTCACCGACCTGTGCCTAGCCGAATGCTCGATTAAAAACGTAAATCACAGTTTTCAGGTAAGGTAAATCAAATTCATTCTGCTCGTTAATTAAATATTTTTGTTTAATAAATGTTTGATAAGCTTTTTTAACAATTTAAAATATTTTATGCATTTGTTTCATAACATTGCCTTTGTTTAAAATAAAATGATCAACCGTATTTGCCTGATGAACAATGAACTAAATCGCCGACCATTTTACTCTAATAATCTAAAGGTGAATTAATTTCATCACTGTCATGAACAATTAGCTTCTCAAAAGGCTTTTTGCTTTGTCAAATACCTCAACGCTAATTGATTTTTATGCTTTATTTTCCTTATGTACGGGTACATACAAAATTAGGTAATCGTTTATTAATCCTGTGAAAGTGGTTCACGTAGTATATATGTATCTGGAAACCGACACGTGAAAATGGCAACATTTTAAAATTATGGGTGAATAAAACTATTCCCAAAAGGAACAATTCGAGATGTCTCTTTGATAAACTGCAACCCTATTATTTATTTTTGTGTATTTTAAAGTACCGCGATAACAATTTAACAGAAAAGATGATAAACATCAAACAAACTTAGTCATTTTTTCAGATGTTTGATGTAACGAAATAAACCTGAAAACCGGGGGTTGTATTATAATATTTTGGAATAATGTAAGCGTAGTAATGTTCACAAATTAATTTTGTACAAAGATGATATTATAATTAATATTATATAAGTAACTATGAATAGTATCTCTGTACAACACTTCAAGCAAACAAATTTTAATTAAAACAAGAAATTTAAATTGTTCTCCATTTTCAACTAAAAGTTAACTAACCGAATGAAAATAATTAAAGCATGGAACTGACTTAGGTACTTTTAATTTTTATATTACAGATAAAATTCTTGTAATGTAATATTACTAACAAAATTTTGCTTTTGTCTTCATATTTTTGTCCTTTTTGTTGTTCAGTTTTGATTCAGAGATAATCGCGAGATGACGCAGGTGCTTCATATAAGTGAATAAACAGCATTGTAAAATTAATTGAACATAATTTGGAAATTCAACAAATTTATAATATAGTAAAGTATAATTTATTATAATTCACAATGTAAGTGTCGGGTCAAAAATAACTTACATCCGTCATAAAACATAAAATACTGAAGTTTCCAAAATTAAAATCATCGTAGTCGGTGACCGCTATAGTTTTTGCTTCCACTTTTTTCGACTAGCCAGAAAGGAGCCCTATATCCTCTCTATTCAATAATAAAAATATGAAGCATTCAACAATAATAATTATTTAATTCGTATCCTTAGTTGCACATATCATTATAAATATTAATTTACAGAAATTAAATTAAATTAAATAGAATATTTTAGAAAAAACACTCACTCTTGCTTAAAAATTTAAAATCAATCCATTAAGTCATTTTTGAATTGATTTTGGTAGAACTCGACACGCACTCTGGCCTTCAGAGCTTTGCCGGCTACCTCAACTTAAGCATTAATGACAAAAATAGATTATAATTAAAAAAAATTTGACTCTGCAATTTTCGGAGAATAGTTCCATAAAATTCATTTCGGCTGAACTGTTTACGACGTAACTTAAAAGCTTTTAGCATTAAATTACTCAATAAACGAAACACTGACCATTTTAGACAGCAACGCCCCATGAAAGTGTTTGCAGATAATTTATTTATAAAATACCTACGCAAACCAAAAATTATTGTATGTACATTTTATAACTGTAGTCCTACTGCTCTTTATAAATTGTTGAAAGGCATTTTTTGAGAGCAACAGCCTCCGAATTTAAAAATTAATGTAGAAGGTGATATCATTTAATTATTTATTCGTGAATTAGCAATGAAACCGTTGAATAACGGTCAATCAGCGATTTGTATTTTACTGTTGTAATATTGTTCAAATAAATGCTTTACAAAAATGTTTAAAATAATAGAATCGTAGCTGTACAATTGCTATATTAATAATTAATTACTATCAGTGGTTTTCGATTGTACGTCGAGGTTAGATCCAAAATGTCGCAGGCAGCTTAACCGCAAATCAGCAACGTTTCGGTTTAAACCACATCGCACAATTGAAAACCACTATTGCGATAAGAAGAGAAAACAATTAGTGAAATTATATTTCATTTGTAGCCTTGTAGCCTTTATAATAAATTCTATAGATTCGAATATCTTAAGTGAAAAACGAAAGGCAAATTAACATTTTTAATTAAAGATATTTTATATCAAAAAGTTTAATTAAAATTGCTTTGTTATAGGTGATCACTCCGTTCAGATCTCTGGTGCTGTGTGCTGAATCTCGACGGGAGATGGAGGAATGGCTCGCTGCGCTCACTGCCGCTTCACAACGTCACTTTAATGAGCCAGACCAACCGGATTTTCTTTCCGGATATCATCACTGGTAATTAATTTATTATACATGTTCTTACAAAGCTAAATATTACAATTACTAGATGAAAGCAGAATTTTGATTCGTATAAACAATTTAATATTACACTCGTAAATACAACATACAGATTTAAGAAAATAATAAACTTACTTTGATATGTTAATGCCTTCGTAATAACAGCTTTCTAAAAATAGCTGTAGATATTCGCACATAAAACAGATAATAACTAATTTATGACTCAGAAAATCTAACGTGAAAATGCAAAATTGACATTTTCCGTACCTGCTTAAATTTTATACGAATATAAAGTAAGCTTAAAGGATTCGAGAAAATGCTTATTGAAATTTAAATTGCTATGTATACCTATATTGTAATCTTCAAAATAAATTAAATTCGGGATATTAAAAAAAAGCAACAGAAAGAAAATTTTGGATTTTAATATGTATTAAACAACAAACATAATTATGTTTTATTAAATATTTAAGAATATATTGCGCTTATTTTGAAAAAATAAAAGAAGAATAAAAGAATGACATAGTAAAAATAAAAGAAGAATAAAGAATTTGTTTTGAAAAAACAACAAAATATAATTAAATAAAACAAAATACCTCGATAATAGTCATTATACTAATCATCAGTTGCAATTAACCAAAACACCAAAAATTAATAATAATTAACAGAATTGAATGTTTACTTTTAGGTACATACAATGAACTTTTTCTGTGTTCCTATAGATTTGTGACAATAAACTTGATTTAGTTTTTAAATTATTAAACAAGAAGCTCAAATATAAATACATACTTTGTTATTATAACAAAACAATTGCTAAATTAATATACAATCAAGTTGTTAATAAAACAAAATAACGCTAAGTAAAAAAGTTTAGAGAAAATTGTAAATTGTTATGCGAATTTATAGGATTTCTTACAAAACTTACATTAGCTCCGAATAAAGCATACTGTTTTTTCTTAAGATCTCTAAAATTTAATTAACATTCTTTTATATTTTGTTCAGAAAACCATTTTTAATGGGTGGTGTACCTAAAATAAATGCTTATATTAAAAGGTCAAATCTGCAATCTAGACTTATATACAAGTACAACTTTATTTTGACTATTTCACTATTTCAATTTATACAAAAAATATATACAAAAAACAAAAATTACAATATAGGACCTACCTAATTAATTTGTGATAGGCTGGGATTTTGAGTTTCGCTCAAAGTTTTTCATGGACAATTCAACGGGCACATATAAAGAGAAATTGAACAAAATAGAGCAAGATGGCGCAGGCTGAGAATCTCTTCATATTTTTTTTGTTGTAGTTGTAATTTTGGCCATTTAAATAATAGAGGTTTTTCGTAAAGTTTATTAAAAATCTAATCATACGCCATACGGGAGATTGTAAACTCAGCCGCTTAATAGAATTGTGTACTAATCTTGTAGGTAAACTCAGCCTGGTAAAAATTTTCTAGCTTAATGTTCATAGCGGATAGAAATTTCCGTAAAAATTAGATATCCGCGCGAAGATATGCATCGCTTATGTAGGTTAGTGTTAGTTAGATGGTGGATTTTTGACCCGCTTCCCTCATTAAAAACATCCCAGAAGTTACTCCAACTCGAAAATTACGGATTAATTTCTATAATCGATTATTTTCATAATTGATTATTTCTTTAATCGATTAATCAATTGTTATGAATTATCATAATCAATTATGAAATAATCGAATATTTTACGTCAAGCGAAGTATATTTAAATTAATATATTATATAAATAGTACGACTTCGCAAAAATATTATTTTTATATATATATATATTGTCATGTTGTTATGCTAGGGTACAAGTTAGGATTAAGACGAGGGACACAAGTATCAAAATACGAACATAAATATATGCGCATGAGGCTACGATTAACTAAAATCATTGATTTGCTGGTTTAAATTTTACCATATAACTTAAATGCAACACACGATCTTGCAAAATGGTGATGTACTATGGATAGTTCAATTTTCTTTTGGTATTGTATTGCTCACAATGTCCTGCGTGGCATAATTATGACGATTTGAGGTATCATACGATTTGAGATCTAAAATAAATAATTTGTTGTTGTAAATGTTTAATTTTAAGAAATGTGTGAAGACATTATGTATGTTATACTTACGTTAGGTGAACTTAGTGTGTAGAGAATTCTGGTTTTCGGGACGATTTAGTGCTTCGACGATACAAAATTTGACATGGAGGCAGATACACGCCATGATGGTTATATGACGAGTTGACTTTGGGAAATTACATAAAATGGATGAGGAATAAGTCCTAGAGAGAGATTGAGGCAAGATGGCCATACCAAAAGCAAATTTAAATAGAATATTTCAAATTATGGTAAATGACAGGCAGCTGTCAGATGGAAAATTTGGAAAAATCAAGATTATTCTGCTAATATTTATGATACAGAAGCATACTATACGGCAAAAGGAAGAGAATAAAGAGCTCGAATTTTCGAGATCAAAAAGTATTTGAAAATTCAAAAATTAAGAAAAAATTTCAAAAATATCAAAGATATAAAATTTCGGCTTAGATTTTTATTAATTGTGGGCAGACGGAACAAGCTAGAGGATTCAAAATTTTTCCACATATATTTGGGATAGAGATGGACAAGATTGTCAAATTTCGTCAAGATCGGTGCAGTTTTTGAGATTGGAGATTTCATGGATAAGTTGATTATTTAAAAAAATTGAAAAAAGCATAAAAGGAGGTGCCAATTTTAATGATAATCAGTATTGTTTTAGTGGTTGACCAGGAAGGACGTGTCAGTCGTAACCTAACTTTTGTTTTTAACCTAAACCGGACCACGTGGTTTTATGTATGTCGCTAAGGAAAAGTTATTGCTTTCGAATAACCGATTATTATTTTAAATAATTTGCAATGGTAAATTATTTTCTATGGAACCAACTTTATTGCGAGTTTTTTCGCAAATTTTTCCAACGTTAAATGTTATTAACAACGTTTAATATTTAATTTAATAATTAAATTTATTTAATTATTTTGGTTCGACAATTAGCGTATAGTTGCTCGTTCTTAGTTGTGTTTCTCCTAAAGATAATAATTGGGACGAGTAGCTGCGACTTTTTGGTGTTCGGTTGCAACTGTCGCTTGGCAGCATACTTCTTGCAGAGATTATCTTTTTGATTTTTTTGTAACTTTTTCGGAACTTACTTCCCTCGCTTTCCGCAATAATTACAGCTAGATTAACATCTTGGGTATCTACAGTAAAAAAAAAGCTGGTTGATCGTTTCCTAGCGTGTAGAGGAAAATTCCGGAATTGTTTGGTTTCCGGCCTGGCTTGTCGTTGGTGCTGTCAGTTATCAGCTGTCACCTTGGGTGGATTTTTTGTGCTGAACTGACGGGCACATTTCGTCTGAGGGGTCGGAGATTGAGAATTCGGTTAAAATTTTCGTTAAATTAAATTAAATTAAATAATTTAAAAAATTAAAAACCTATTTAATATTTCCAATAACAAACGCTTTGATAAACACCTATCTATAAGAGCTCTCAGCCCTTTCAAGTAAAACAAAACTCAACTTATCAAATATCAATTCCAAAAAACGATGTACACAGTTGCATGTAAGAGGAGGAGACCTATTTATAAGAATTTCGGTTTTAGTTTCATAATGATTTTCATGTTATTTCAGAACCTAAAGAGCCTAGTAATAGACAAAAGACAGAACCTAGTATAATTAATATAGAAAACAAACATCAAAACTTTTCTTGCCAAATAATTAGTTTTCAAAGTAACCACAGTATCAAATGGAAGATTTCCATTCAATACTACCAAAGCAATTAAGAGTTAATTCTAAAAACGAAACAAACTGCATTTCTACAGTTCCACTTTTAGTAACCAAGTTCTAATTCTATTTTTTTAAATTTATTACTTCAGGTTAAGATGAGCTAAATTTTCTTTTGGAAGATAAGGGAATCGCTATATGGTAATTGTGTTGCCCAAATAATGACAATAACGAATTGGTGTGAAATAATTTCTTTTCCTGTGGCAGGATCACGTTTTCTACTAATTAACGCACCCCTTTGTGTCCCATCCATCAGCAACTTTTCTGGGATATTTTACGACGATATAAATCTTTAAACCTTTAATTAAACAATATTTTCAAAGAGTTTTTGATGAGAACGATGTCTAGCAAATCCATTCTTGTAAACAAAACTTTTACGCTTTCGTGCTCGAGGCAAAAATAAACTTTCAGAATGTCAATTTTTTCTTCTTCACTTTTGTTGTTATAGTTTCTTGCAAATCTTAATTTCATAGTAACGAAAGAAGTAAGAAGAAGTAAATACATAATCTCAAAAATAAATTCAGCTTTGTAAAACAAACCCATTTAATTAATTCCATTAAATATTTATGTGGATATATTAGGTTCTTCTAAAAAGCCAGAAATACTTTTAAACTGACATTAAATTTTATAAAACAAATTGAAAAGTTTAGGAATATTTTTAATACAAACAAATAAAATTTCAATATTGGTTTCTCGTTGTGAATCAGTCGAAAATAATTTATTGTATTTTGCTGTTAAGTCAACTTGTATATTTTTCCATGCATCAGAAATTTAAACAAGATAAACCTATAAATGGTTTATTTATATAAACTTATGGTTTGAAATTTGTATTACGTATTATTATATCTATCCATAATATTTGTATTTATTCAGATTCCAAATTTTAAAACTGTTTTAAAATGTTAACAATTCAATCCACAAAATAAACTTCAATATAAAAGAATTTTGGGAAAATCAAAATTTAAAATTATATTTTCATTTATTCTTCTTATACCATGAATTACTAATGGTTGTTAAATTTTATAGATAATTCGTCCATATGTCGCCGTATCAAATTTTGATTTTTTTAAAAGTTACTTACATAAAATCAAAATCTCACTTAAAATTTCGGACCGCGTAGTAAGCGTAACGTCAACTAGTTAGCGGTAAAAACAGAAATTTCAAAATTTTCAATAAATAAAATAAGTGTCAAATTTACAAAAAAATTAAAACATTTAAAAAATGAAAATATTGGTACACGACAATTTTATGTTTCTACAGAAAAATATGAGACCCTTTACTAAGTTCGAGTACACTTTATGAAAAAGATTTAACTTATGGTTGACACCAACTTTCCACTTACTTATCGTAAATAGAAAAATTGGAGAAATGCACTTCGCGTTAATTACTATAATAATTAGCTAGGTACGTTTGCATTTTAATTTCCATTGTCTAATTTGGAGTGTTTCATTTATTTTGTATGAACGTCTGAAGCAGACGTAAAACAAATTTGAGTACTTCATTTGCAAGCAGTACAAATTTTTTCTTTAGACAAATTTATGTGAAGCTTTCATAGCTTTGAACAATAGAAATTACCTACCTGGAATAGTTAGTTGTGCTTGTGAAAATACCTTCAAACCTGGCACATTCTTTGAAAATTCATTAACAACAGGTACTGCATCATTGTGTTAAAATTTCTAAAGGAGTAAAATTAACAATATTGAAATTACAATAGACACAAAATTTGATACTAAAATCAATATTTTAGATTTTATCGCACCAATAACCACTCCCCTAGTTTAGCTTTATTGCGAAGAACCTCTTGAATAAGTTCTTTAATTAACACAAGTATGATTAAACAGAATAAAATACTCGGACCCTAATTTAATTTTAGTTTAGTTTAATAAATTAGTATTCAAATTCCAGGTACGCAACCTCCCATGCTCGACCTACATACTGCAACGTTTGTAGAGAAGCTCTGAATGGAGTTACAAGCCATGGACTTAGCTGTGAAGTATGTAAATGTAAAGTTCACAAGCGGTGTGCAGCGAAAGCCATCAATAACTGCAAATGGACCACTTTAGCATCGGTTGGGAAAGACATAATCGAAGAACCAGATGGAGTGAGTTGTAATTTAACGTCAATGACGCTATCTGTTTTTTGCTCGTTTTTCAGAATATTACAATGCCACATCAATGGATGGAAGGAAATTTGCCGGTATCAGCAAAATGTATTAGTTGTGATAAAACATGTGGTTCAGTTCTGAGGTAAGCGTAATATCTTTTATATGTTATATCTTTTATTTGGCGTAATCCAATTTAGGTTACAAGACTGGCGATGTTTATGGTGTAGAGCAACAATCCATACTCAATGCAAAGCGAGCACACCTGAAGCGTGTCCTCTGGGTGCTAACCGAGTAAGCGTTGTTCCTCCGACAGCATTACATTCAGTAGCAGATGAAGCATGGGAAGTTGTACGACCACAAGCCTCATCTCCGTTATTAGTATTTGTTAATTCCAAATCGGGTAAATATACTTACATAATACTGTTTCTCCAATCTAATGATGGATATCTCTAATCTATTCGTTGCAGGTGATAATCAAGGCGTCAAGTTTTTAAGACGATTCAAGCAATTATTGAATCCTGCACAAGTATTTGATCTCATTTCTACCGGTCCACGCTTAGGATTGCGATTATTTCGACACTTCGATCCATTCCGAATATTAGTTTGTAGTGGTGACGGTTCGGTTGGCTGGGTGCTATCAGAAATCGATAAATTAGATATGCATGTAAGTTTTTTCGGCTTTTTTTTTCTTAAACAAATTCACATAATATGGATAAACGTTGCAGAAACAATGTCAAGTGGCTGTGTTGCCGTTGGGAACCGGCAACGATTTGGCACGAGTTCTCGGATGGGGTTCGTCGTGCGATGATGATACTCATTTACCTCAATTATTAGAAAAATACGAAAAAGCGAGCACAAAAATTTTAGACCGTTGGAGTATAATGACATTTGAACGCACAATAGCAATGCCTAAACTATCGTTAGATATTACTCAACCTTGCGGTCAATTGCACTCTCAAATCAGCCAATACGAAGACAATTTAATTTTACACTTACAAAATATTTTACAATCCGACGATACGTCGATCGTATTGAGTTCTGCTAAGAGACTTTGCGAGACGGTGAAAGATTTTGCTGCTCAAGTTACGGAGAGTTCGCTTCTAAAAGGAGACGAACAGTTAAGCAAAACGTGTGATACATTACAGCAAAAACTGGATTTATTGTTGCAAACCCTAACGAGCGAACAAATTGATATTACTCGTTTAGAATTCGACTTCGATCAACAAAAGAGTTCGGTGGAAGACACGGAAAGCGAAATATCTTTCGATAAAGCCAAAGTTGAAAAAGAATTAAGTAATTTTAACTTTCGCAAACACAGGCGTACGTCTAGATTTGTGGAACGTGAAAAGGAAGCACTGCTAATGCGAGCGAACAGCTTAAAGCGTGCAATTAGAAACTTGGTGGAGCATACGGAACAAGCGGTGGATGAACAAAATAAACATACATTATTGATACCAAGTGTAGAAGTATCTGGCGCTGGAGAGGAGAGAAATGAAAACGATATTAAAATGAATTCTTTGAAAGTAGCGTCTTTAACGGAATCGAGTGCAGATGCGAGTACTTGCGGTACCACTCCTTCCAGCCAAGCTTCTTCGGTTATAACGACGAGATTAGTTAGTCTATCTCCTATGCCTGATTTACGAAGAGATTCCACATGCGACGATCCGGAATTATTGCAAACCCTACCGGTTCCGCCAGATTTTGCAGATAGTCGACGTGCTAGTCAAGTTCATCACAGGTAATTATAATAAAATAGAAAATTACGTTGCGTAATGTTACCCAAACTAAATTTTGATTAAATCTTTAATGATATCCCTGCCGCGATATGTTTAATCAAAATTTGTTCAGAAGTAATAAAACGATAAAGGAATAAATTTAAAAAGTTCGTAAAATTATGCAATGTGCGTTATGTAGTAAAAACTATAAATATACTCGTTTGCTTTATTTTATAGTAACGAATCTCAAAATGTAACTAGTGCATTATTAGAAACGTGTTCAACTTTAAGAAAATTTGAAAAACCGTCAATCAACGATTCACCACTGATTAGAATAGCAGAAGTAGAAAATATGCCACATATTAACAAATATAATAAACAACGACGCGAGAGTACAAGAGAAGATGGAAAAATTGAAAACGAAATAGATAATAAACATTCCGACGACGATAAAGAATTCGGAAGCATCGACGAAATTAGCTTCCCATCTGAAATAGTTGACCCAAAATCGTTTTGTCCACGCAAAGGCAGCGACGGAGAAGACATAAATGGTCACATTTACCACATCGATTCACCCGAAACGGATACGTATCCAAACTCAGAAGCTTTACAAGGCGAATCCTTATTGGACGATATAAGTTCGGTTTTGGGTCACGACATATACGGCTTTGACCAAGACAGCATGGAAAATACTTACACGGACGATACAACTTTGTTTCCAAGCGATTTAAGCGACTTGAATAAGTACGAACGTAGGAAGAGTTTAAAGCGCAACTCGATTGATAAAGTTAGACGATGCTCGAAAACGAAATTCGAAGAAGATGCCCAATTCGGTTTCGAAAATCGTGCGTTCATGACGCAGACCGTCGTTATAGACAACAAAATGGAGTCGGAGCCGGTTAAATATTGTAGTTTGGCACAATTTGTGGAAGGCAGCGACATAGCTAGACGATCGTTTAAGCGACACCGTTCGATAAAAGTCACTAAAACGGAAATAAATTCAAATCGCCAAAGTACGCTTACGGAAGAAAGCGAAACCAGCGTTTGGGGTTCGAGGACAAGTTTAAATAAAGCTGACAAGGATATGTCTAATGCTGCGGCAGCCATGATGCACTTGGCTAACACAGAAAAAGAGGAAACCGGTGAGCAAAATTATGAAGAAAAACCTAAGATTTCCATATTTCCACAAGTTATTGTAGAACCTCCATCTCCTGTTCTAGACGAGCAAATTCGAGCAGATCGTATCGAAAAAATTGGCGCAGGGTTAAGTTTCGATGCGGGCTCAGAATATGATTTGCAAAATTTATGTTCAAAATCAGATCGATTATCGACCAGCGAAGTTACAAGTGCAAATAGTTCCAATTCCAATTTGTTGGGTATCGAAACCGAACAAATGCAGTATTTAAATTGTTCGCCAGCAGCTACACGTAGAATTTCTTGTTGTAGTTTATTAAATCCTGCCGATTCGGCCGCACTAGCAGCTACCGCCGCGGCAACCAGTAATTTTTATTCAGAGCTAGAAAAAAAGGAAAAAAAAGATAAGGACGAATATTCTAAGAAAAATAGAAAACTTCCTATAATTAATCCTTTGGTCCGATTGCCTTCGTGGCCAAGTAAGTATAAAATTCATTTTTTAAGTATATTCAGGTGTACGCATTATTTATTATATCAAACACACCAATGACTGAAAACTTAAGATAGAGCATCACCAAAAAACTGTAAGTCATACAACCCTAAATAGATCTTAGTGCTTCCTTGCATTAGATAGTTCAACTTATACATACTTCCTTCATAGTTATTATATCCCACTTAGATTTAGATTCGCAACATCAAATAAAGCATTTTCTTAACATTCAGTGTACATACTTACTAATATCCGCCTTGGTGAGGTATACTGACAATAAACGATAGTTAAATAATTATGACGTAACAGTTTGCCCATACAAATTTCAAAATTTTAGAGAAACAAAAATTAATTGCATGACGAAACTGTTACCTGCCTTAAACTTTCCAAAAATTAACAAATACAAGTTAAAATTCAAAATATGAAAAATGCGTAACACTTTTTAAAATTTTTAAGTCGAATATAAAATATATCTAATTTTCAGACGTTAGCACTGGTGCCGGTTTTATAAGTAAATGTCTTCTAGCAAATGCAGACACTTTATGTGCAGCTGTGGGTCCTTTGATGGATCCCGATGAGACCCTAATGGAAGGTTATTTTGAACGATGCGTAATGAATAACTATTTTGGAATAGGCATAGATGCCAAAATATCCTTAGACTTTCATCATAAAAGAGAAGAGCATCCGGAAAAATGTCGTTCGAGAGCTAAAAACTATATGTGGTATGGAGTACTTGGAAGTAAGCAGTTTTTGCAGAAAACTTATAAAAATTTAGGGCAAAGAGTACAATTAGAATGCGACGGACAAAGAATTCCTTTGCCTAGTTTGCAAGGAATCGTGGTATTAAACATTCCAAGGTAAAACAAATTGAAAAAAAAAATATTCGACAATTTTATTATGCATAAATGTTAATAGCTTTATGGGTGGTACCAACTTTTGGGGCGGAACAAAAGAAGATGACATTTTTGTGGCCCCCTCCTTCGATGATAAAATATTGGAAGTTGTAGCTGTATTCGGTTCCGTTCAAATGGCCGCATCCAGACTTATAAATTTACAGCATCATCGCATTGCCCAATGCCAGAGCATTCAAATCAATATATTAGGTAAGATCGTGACGACTTATGTTTACCATTTGCTAAAAGTTTACTTTTGTGCAGGCGACGAAGGGGTGCCAATTCAAGTGGACGGCGAGGCGTGGGTTCAACCACCAGGTGTGATCAGAATTTTGCATAAAAATAGAATGCAGATGCTCTGTAGGAATCGTGCTTTGGAGAACTCTCTCAAGTCTTGGGAAGAAAAACAACGGCAAAGTATTGCAATACAAGAAAAGCGAAATTCGATATCGCACGACAAAACGCGATTCAGTCTCACACGTCAAAGTATGCCGGGACACGAAAAACATCTCTTGGCTCTTCCTACCGACAAAACTCGCCAGCATTCGATCAGCGGTGCCATTCCTGTACTAGTAAAGTCTCCTTCTATTCTAATGGACAAACGGCCTAGCATGGTGGAGCCGGATATACTATTTTCCGACGAAGAACATTTCTTGCTAATTAGTTTTATAGAATGTGCTACCAGCCTTACGAAATGGATCAAAATGTTGGCAATCAGCTATTCCACGGAAATCGATTTATATTCGCTTGCCGCAAAAGCAGATAACCGTCTCGAAGCCATACATCCCAACGGTAAACTTCTGGAAGGACCTTCCTTAAGAGTGGAATTCACCAAACTGGTTTCCGCCGTTAAGCAATTGTACGAAGAAAGCTGTTGTTTGTTACACGACAGAGGGCATAAATTAAAATTGCGCGAAGATCTCGAAAGCAAATTAAGTTTAAGTTTGGCTAACACCGAAATGGAATTACGCAAGTGCTACATGTACGAGTCTACCAGTGGAAGCTTGATTTATCTTCAAGTGATACAAGAAGATCAGGTAATTACATTTGGGTAAAACTCCAAATTTGAAAACTGAACGTTCAAATTTATCTTACAGGGCGAACGCAAACGTAAGGGTCTGTTTTGGTTAAAGTTCAGAACCAAGGGATCGGTGACGTTCTCGCAGCAACAAAGCAATTGCAAAACGGCACGCGATGTTGCTTCGTGGGGTACACACGAAGTGGGTACATGGTTGGAAACGTTGCAGCTTTCCGAATATATCGACAGTTTCGTAAAAAACGATATCCGTGGTAGGGAATTATTGAGCCTGGCTAGAAGAGACTTGAAGGATTTGGGCGTGACGAAGGTGGGACACGTAAAAAGAATACTGCAAGCAATTAAGGATTTGACTCAATCCGTTTAAAAAATTATCTTGACAGTTTGTATGATTTAACTTTAAACCAACCGAATGGCCTTGTGGAGGCCAGCGCAACATAATGACAATTGAAGTTTGGTTGGAAGTCTGCGTGTAACCGCCGGCGCCGTTCGATTTGTAATCATTTTGCGTTGGTCTGTGACAGGCAAAGGTTCTTTATAATTTTATTTTACGATATTCATATTTATAATACCGTATTAATTTAGTGTCCCTGAATTATTTAACGCACATTATAGTAGAACCTATACATATATAAAGAAAAACAACTTCAAATTTGCTGTGATTTTAAAATAATATTAAAAATATTTAGTAATTTAGTATAGATAGATGTTTCGAAATATTGAGAAAAAACAAAAAATCTATATTATGAACCCTAAGTATTATCAAATCTCTTATTTTGTCAATCATAAATAATAATTAGTTTCCGATAAAATTAAAATTTTAAAAATAATATATATACGCTTATTACGATCTTAACTTTCTATTATAACTAAACTATTTACTGTTGACGAATTTCTCTCTAGATTAGTACATATACCTTATATTCTAAATTAAAAGCAATTGCCAATTCCTAGCAATATAACTTCCTTTCTTCAATTTTAATTTATCATCAATGTGCGTTTTTTTGATCGTTCGAAAATAATGTTTGTGTAAAATTGATAACACATCTTCCTTAGGTAGAACACTTATTAGCAACTACTAATTTTAATAATTAACTTTAGGTTGGTGTCTAATTTTAAATTCCTTCTAAAAAATACATATTATACTAATCGTATCATCATCAGTATTACTGGCATAATATATTAATTTTATGACTTTTCCCCAACACACAATACTCGGATAGAAAAATATTTGTACAATATGTATTTGTTCCTCGTTACTTATTACAATTAAAAACACAAAAGATCTCATAAACCCTAACGTAATACTTTTTGGGTATTACATAGGTATTACTATAGGTATTACCTATATTATACAATATTTTTTATTGACAATTAAAAAGGCTTTCATAATAATTATTTTCATTTGCAATAAATTTTAAAAGCAAATTGAATATTATACGGGTGAAACTAGAAATATATTTTTTTAATTTTTCCCCCTGTCGAAACGCCAACTAACATTTTCAAGAGGGAAACCTCGAAAGTACTCATCGACGTAAATAGGTCTGGCGTCTAGACCGAGATATTATATCATATTTAAATTCAAAATTCTATGTTGTATGTTCTTTAGTCCCTGTTCAAAATCCAAACTTGTTATGTTACGAGTACCAAACTGTCTTCTCTAAATTATAATAATATCAAGGATAATGCAGAATATAATGCAAAGTTCAATACAAACAATTACCAATTTTAAAAATCGCATGACAAATCAATACAATTACGTTTTTCAAATTAATATAGGTATAGAAACAAAGTAATAATCCAAAATACAAAAGCCATTTTATTGTTTTTAAATTCCCGTAAGTCCAAAGAGATTAGGACAAATTAATTACAATGGTATTAATATAGCTTATAGTGCCATTACTTTTGAATATAATTATTATAAGTATATAAAAAAAAATATGCAGGTTAAATAAACAATAAAACGAATTTTTATTAATTAACAAAAAATTTAGCCACGTGGAAACTGCGATACCTAATATTATTTTATTGTCATTATTTGATAGGATCAATACATAAAGTTTTTCCTAATCTAAAAACGATTTGAGTTACATAATAAGCTACTTTCACGCACTAGTGCGAAAAGTGATTTACTTCCAACACCAAAAGTATTTATAAATACTTGTTTACACGAAAAATTTCTAGATTTAATTGTAAACCCTTGGTTTATGAATTCAATCTAGGGGGACAATCTCGTGGTATTTTTGTGTACATGGGGAGTGTTATACTGTTTGCTAAAACATTATATTAAAGTAACTGCCGTTAAGTAATAGCTCATTTTCTACACTGATTTGAATTACATAATGAGTTACTTTCATGCGCTAGTGCGGAAAGTGATTTAATTTCAACATCGTAAATACAAAAAAAGCTAAAAAATAAATAAAACCCTCGGTCTTATCAATTGAATCTAGGGGAGTATTGTCGTGGTATATTTTGTGCAAATCTTATTTTTTATTTTCTAAAATTAAATATAATAAGAAAAAAGTCAATTGGAATAAAATTGTCAATTTTCAAAAAAAATAATGAATATTATTTGATTATTAAATCTTTTTGTTTCAATAATTTAATTGGAAAAAACTTGAAAATGCATTACTAAACGATTATTCAAATTAGAATTGATTATTTAAAAATTGAAATTCGATATTTTAAATCATTAAATATTAAATTTGAAAAGTAAATAAAGCCATTTACCGAATTTGAACGACAAAAAAAATAGAAAACAGAGAAAATCTGTTAAAAAACATTAAAATTATGTTTAATCTAAAAACATATCTTGGAGATATATTCAAAATGAACGTCGCTATAAGCTGGGATACCGTATTCTCGATATCTAATAGAATTTTTTCAAGTTGGACAAATTTTTAACAATTTAAACAAAGGTGTGTTTTATTTACCATAGTCCAAATCCCAATAACTTGTATTATATTTATATTTATGGACGATAAAAGAATAATGGATTATTTTTAACAAGGTTTTCTAAAATGCTGTCTCTGCAGCAGTTTTAACCTGTTTTGAAACTATCAGTTAGAAACAATTTGACTGTTGCAGAAATACAACTTGGTTGTTATTATTTTATTTCTTTCGCTGAACTGAATTTTAAAGCAAATAAAATAAATTGGAAATTGTATGTAATGAATTCGAAAAGTTGTATGTGATAGTATACATTATAACACACCTTCTACATTAATTCTAAAGAAAGGGTTACATGTAAAAAGTTCTTAAACTTTGAATACAAATAATAAAATTTTCAATTTGGCTTGACTAAACAAAATACTGCAAAAAAATTAAACCACTGAAAAATTAATTGACTTGGTGCTATTAGTTTTCTATAGCGTCGTCCCACCTCGACCCAAAAAAAAATTAAATTGAATAAAAATTGATTTCAATGGCAAAATGCTTTGCGATGCTTGGAAGTTTGTCGAAAAATAATGGAACTCTGTTAAGTGAAAGTCGTGTAGTCACTTAAGAACTTATTACATGCAACCCTTCAAATGTAGTTTTATACAACAAAATATACAATGAATGAAAATAAATATAGCATTGATAATCATTGTACATTGCCTTGTAAGTGTTGTTAGGATAAAATCATCTTACTTGTTTGTTACCTGTAGGTTTACAAAAAAAAAATTATTATAGTGTTAGTCAATTAATAAGCATCATTTAGGTTGCGAAACTGACTTTCTAAAAAGAAAACTTTTTCAGTTACATATCAAATTTCATTTCACTAAATTACATTTTAAACCTCACGTTAAAACTGCTCAGTGATGGCGATAAAGCTCTGATGAAGGAAAGAAGGATTTCAAACTAACAAAATCCTCTCAAAGATAAACTGTTTTCAAAAAATTCTTCTTTTTCTCAATTTTGGACTTTGATACTTAATTAGTATTATCTATTACTGTTTCTATGCAATTTTGTGTTAACGGCCTTATTCGAAGTTTGTGGGGAGAGAGCAACTCCAATCGCCATCACCGGCTGTACCATTCACTAAATTTTACATTCCAAATTAAAACATTCTACTTACACATTTTTTAAACACAAAGTATGCAATTTGAAAAATAAAAAATAATAATTATTTTTTATTATTACCCAAATGAACCAAGTTTTAAACGAAAATATTTATATAAACACTTCCAAATGGCTTTTTCTAGATTAATTTGGAAGCGTTTAAAAATATTTCTATAACATATTTTTTATGTTGTATATCCAAATATAATGGACCAAGAGTAAATGACCTTCTTAAAATCAATTTTTTTATTAACAAGCAAACGTAATTTAATTTTTCAAATTTTGGGTATCAATATGACCTGTGATATACTTTTTAATGCACAAATTCAAAGCAATATTGTGTTACTTTGTTTTTTTTCAAGTTCCTTATTAATGTAAAAATAAGTTTGTCTACTTATTTTATTTATTGTTACACTAAATTAACTTAAGGGTCCAATAATTTTTTTTTACTTATACAAAAACATTCAAAAATACACAATTTAAATAATGTAATTTTTATTTATTACTTAAAAATTATATAAACAATATTAAATATGTTTCAATTAACTGCAGTTTTTCTTAATGTAAGATTCCAATCTTACTAAAGTATTTTCTTTTCCTAAAATCTCCATCATTTCCGCCACTCCAGGTCCTTCCTGTAGCAAACACATATTAGGTACTAAGCAAAGTTTTATTGGAAAAAGATTACCTTCAAGCCACTCAAAATAGCTCGCAAAAGTTGCATCAAATTCTTAAATTCCATGTGATTTTCTTTTGCAAAATCTTGTAAAAGAGTCTTAACCGATTCCTTATTTAATTCGTCTTCTAAATCCAGTTTTTCTCGCAACCTTTCAATAAGAACCTGTTGCTCTAAATTACCAGTCTTCTCGCTTGTAGGTGCCACCCACAAAAATGCCAATTGCTTTGATACTAAATCATTTAAATTTTGTATTCTAGTAACAGCCCAAATTAAAATCGTCTTAATGTACTCTTCATTCAAATTAAGAGAAGTAATCGAAATCCTAATAAAAATGATTTCATTGTTATTATATTTTTAATATAAACACTTGACTACCTGTCCGAAAAGGTTTCTTTAATTAAATTTTGAACCTTGGTAACTAACAATTTTAAGTCGGCTTCGTTTTTGATATGTCTTTCAAGTTCTAATTGATTAAATTCCAAAAGTCTGTCTTTCATTAATTTTCCCGAATGAGTACTTATGTTTTCAGGATTGAACTGAAATATTTAAAATAAATAACTTAAAGAACATCGAAGTGATGTTTTAATACTTGTGATGCTAATTCGTCAATGGAATAACTTTTCGGTTTTATACCACGCTCCTTGTCCTTATCAAATCCACCACCTGATTGTATTATAAAGTTAATTAAAGCTTGAGGAAATATTCCCATTTGCTTATAATGACTTATTTCTATATCGTTTTGTCTTTTACTTAATTTTGAACCATCAGAATTTAGCAAGAGCGGTAGGTGTCCATAACGTGGCGGAGACCAATTAAATGCTCTAGAAGAATGTAAATAAAAATTCAATTCAATTCTTCAGGTAAGCATTGAATTATTTTACACACCTATACATCATTAGATGTTTTGTTGTTGAAATTTGCCATTCCACACCTCGTAAAACATGAGATATTTTCATAAAGTGATCGTCGATAATATTTGCAAAATGATAGGTTGGATAACCATCACTTTTAATAATAATGGGATCACCTTCATTTAATTCTACGTCATACGTGATGGCTCCATAAATAATATCTTCGAATGTTTCAACGCCAGGTGTTAGCTAAAACAATTGTCAGAAATCAAATAAAAAATTCTAGATAATCAAGTTATTCTAAAATAGCACATCGATGTTATATTTCAACTTTTCCATCAGTTCCAACAAAGCAATTTTAAATTGTAACACTAAAATATTGGTGCCAGTCTGTCATTGAAAATACCAACGTAGTTAGATTACATAACATTCATTTTCCAGTAAACCAAAAATATTAAAATTCAAAAAAAAATTTAATGATAAATTGGAAATGGGGTAAACACATTTTACTATTAAATATCATTTTTTAAACTTTTTTCAATAGAACTTTTGTTTATTAGCAGCCAAGATCATCAAGAGCCCCCTCTAACTTGATTTCATCTGGGCCAATTATGAAGCCAGAATATTGCTTCGTCAATTAAGTGAGGATAGTGCTGTTGTCGTAAGTAACAGACCTAGAAATGCAATATATTCAAGAATTGTCTGAGGACCATCTTTGCCACAGACTTAAAAAGTTTTCGTAAAAGATAGAAATAAAGTAATCTTCGACGTTAAAATTACCATTTCTGTACTCGTTTCCCAGGAATGAATGAAGGCCAAAAGTAGCAACTTTTTTGTACTAAAGGTAGTAAATACTATCCCATGTTTAAACTGACGACTTTACGTGTCTTCCGAAGCATGAAAACAATCATAACAAAGTTTAAGACTCCAAATTCGAACAAGGAAGAGTCACGAGACAAATTTGTCTTGATAAAAATGTCTTTTTATGAAACTTTTGAAAAATTTTTCTGCATTTCCTATAATTTTCTACAATTCTGCGGATTTCCTGATATTTTCTAACATTTCCTGTGATTTCTTAAGATTTCCTGTATTTTGTACGTAATCCATCAAATTTTCTATTTCCTAAGATTTCCTCGGTTTTCCCAATATTCCCTTGGATTTCTTAAAATTTCCTAGATTTCCTAAAATTCCCTAGGTTTTTCTAATATTCTTAAGATTTCCTATTTCTTGTGATTTTCAACAGGAAATCACCCCATTAATTAAACTCCCTAGTACGTCATCTTGGCTTCAGCCAAGTGATCACCTACGCACTACATAGTGTATGGCACTTGAAAGAAGATTTATATTATAGTATACAATCAGCCCAACATACATAATCAAGATGATCAAATGCAGTAAGACTCAGATTGATCAACAGAGTGATCATCTGTTCTTTCGATTACCCCACAAACTAATTATTTAATCCCACATAGTTAAAAACAAAGTATACACGCCGAACAAGCCAGTTCAAGCAAAACACACTCGGAGCATCTCCCACCCTCACCCAGATTACGCGATCGCCGCCACACCCGCCATTCCCAGATATCACAAAGACACATACATCACATGTATGTGTCATATCACGATATGGCAGTTACCAAATAATATCGAATAAAAAAAAGAAAAATCAAACAGAACAATACAATGTCATTGTCTATGCAGAGGGCAAAGCCCTCCCCCGAGCATTTCCTTTACTCTCCTCTTAAAAGTCATCGGAGAACACGCCCTAACATTCTCCGGATTCTTATTCATTACGTCGGCAATGTTGTAGGAGAAAGAGCGCTTGAATAATTCCTAAGCCTGTGCTTAGGAATCACTAGGTCAGTTTTCAGCCTGACATTCAAATTGTGACATTTGACATTTCAAATAAATATGTTTGTGTTTTTGAAATTAATACCCTATGGAATAGACAGGCAGATTGTAGATTTCTACGATCATTCATGCATAGCCATCCGATTTCACCGATCTTATGAAAAAACGCGTTCTCTACGCCTAATGCCATATGACGTAGTTATGCAGAAACCTACCAACCCAATAAAACACTTATTGAGAAAATAAATAAATTAGATTTAATTTTAAAAATTGTATTGGATAGAACACTTCGAAAGACAGTTGTGAAAATGCTTTTATATCCTTAAGTCAATTATTTCTAAGTTATCTCTCAGCCAAAAATACTATTTCCTGATTTTGTACAAAAATACTCAAATTATGTGGGATGGTAGTTTTATGCATAATAATAAATAGCTACAAAAAATCCATTTTAGCTTGTTGAATTTTTTCTCGATTTTTTCCAGTCAAAGAATAGTACCTAATAAGTCCATTTTCGTAATTAACTAATTTTTCGAAAATTGTGGATTGGTAGGTTTCTGCATAACTACGTCCATATATGAACCGGAGACTCGAGTTTCGAACTGTCTGTATACGGAGCCTATCCAGCATAGTCAGAAAACAAATGATAAACGACATGTACAACGTGTATGAGTTAACCCAGTCTAATAATCCAGCAAAACGAGAGTAACGCGCACCAACCACCTCAAGAGCATCAATGAAATTAGCAAAGCTATTATCTGGTCTATAGATCACTCTCACCTTTACAACTTTATTTCCAATTTCTAATTTGATCCAAATCTGTTCCAGAGATTGCCAAACATGTCTAGAAACCACCGTAAATGCATAAATATCTCTTATGTATAGTACTACACCCCACCCCTAGTTGGTCTGGGAGCATGACAAAATACATTTTAGTCTTTTCTATAACTTTTTTCAGATTTCACTTTTGTTGTACACCACATTTCCACATTTCAAACAGTACTGAAATTAAATATAATTTTTTATTTTGTTAATGTCCGAACATTTTCTATCTTTTCTTGAATAAAATTGTTTTAACCGTATTTTGCCAACCCAAATAGATTAAAATATTCTTCCATTCATTAGAAGTGGTGTTCCAAACAAAAACCACAAAACAAATATAAATTCTACCCCTCCTGCTCGGTAAGATAGTAAACAGGCGACAATATACCACGTGGACCAGTCTACATTAACATCGAACAGTTTGGGTAATTTCAACATCAAGTTGCAATTGAGAAAAGCACATTATAGAATAAAAGTAAATAAATTTCAATAAGCTCAGTTAGGAAAATTTTACAAGTGAGCAAAAAATTTATGTTTAAACTTTTCTCGATTTCGTAATTAAAAAATTTAAGAAAAAATTAAACAATATTATGAAAATTTAGCTAGTAGTTTTTTATTCTATAGCATAGTGTGTACTTACTAACTTTAAAACGAATACAGTGTGGTTCGCTTTTGTTTAATTTACTCATCACCTCTTCCTTACTTAAATGTCGACATCTATTGTCATATTTAGGAATCTGTTGTGCCCTCATCGCTTGTACCCGTAATAAATCCAATCGTTTATTAGAACAAAAACAATAATATGCCGAACCGTTATCTAATAAAGTTTTTACTTGTTCCCTGTTAAATCAACGCACAGTTTACTTTTGCCATAATTAAAAAATGTTTCATAATATTTAATACCTGTAAAGGTTTAGTCTCTGCGATTGAATATAAGGTCCGCAAGATCCTCCCAACCCAGGCCCTTCATCTATGTGAATTCCAGCCCAATTTAAATCCTTTTGTAGTTGTTCTTGTGCCCCCGGAACAATTCGACTCTGATCTGTATCTTCGATCCTCAGTAGAAATTTACCTCTACGAGATTTTGCAAACAAGAAGTTATAAAGTGCGGTTCGCAAACCCCCCAGATGTAAATAACCTAAAAATTTTAAAATAAAAAATATTTAAAAAAAAATAAAAATAAAATGGTACCTGTAGGACTGGGAGCAAATCGTACTCGAACTTCTGTGCCGTGACAAAATCTCCGTGTTGTTTGAAAATTGATAAAAAATTTCAATCTTCTGCTTTTGAACATTTTAAATTTATTTTTTGAAGCAGTTGCTAGGTTTTATGGCGGTACATAAATTTAGATAATCACAATGAATTATTATCGTTGACGGAATTTTTGGAATTAAAAAGCGAAGGAAACCAAATGCTAGGCCACTTTCACTCGAAAATACATTTAAATCCTTTCACCTCAACAACGATCGCTCGTAGAACCAGAAATTTAGAAGAGGATTCGTTTTCCGTGGTGTGGCAGTCTTGTTAATGCAGAGAAGTTTTAGAGAGGTTATTTTACATAATAAAATTGAAAATTATCAATAGTTATACAAATGATCGTTTATTGTAAATAAAATTTTTGTATAATTTATCTCGACATGGTGAGTCTATTTGATTTATAAATAATTAAAATATTTATTCGTTTCTAACCGAAATGGGCACATCATAACAAAATCGTGAATCTGTCAAAATGAAAGTTGATTATTTTTTATTGTCTTTCAACAACAATAACCTGTGTTTTTTCTAGCATAAACTCAAGTCGTCCCAAAGAGATAAAGTGAAAAAGTTTATTTCGTTTACTCAAACTGGCGAGAATACTGCAATTTATTGCTTGGCTCAAAACGATTGGAAATTGGACATCGCCAGCGATAACTACTTCCAGAATCCCGATGCATACTATCGGGAGCCAAAATGTGTCGACAAGAAAAAATTGGAATCTCTGTATTGCCGCTATAAAGATCCAACAGAGTTGGAGAAGATAACGGCCGATGGTATTATGAAATTTTTGGAAGAATTAGGCTTACTACCCGACTCCAAAATGGTCTTAATAATTGCGTGGAAATTTAAAGCAGCTACACAATGTGAATTTACTCGAGAAGAATTTGTAAATGGAATGACGGAGTTAGGTTGTGACAGTGTGGAAAAATTAAAAACACGGTTTACGAATCTAGAAAATGAACTAAAGGACAATTTTAAATTTAAAGATTTTTATCATTTTACATTTAATTACGCAAAAAATCAGGGTCAAAAGGGTTTAGATCTTGAAATGGCGATAGCTTACTGGAATATTGTTTTAAAAGGCAAATTTAAATTTCTCGATATTTGGTGCAAATTTTTACAGGTAATTTTATAGGTTTTTGTCATTTTATATCTTATCGAGAATTTATTGTTTAGGAACATCATAAAAAATCAATCCCTAAAGACACTTGGAACTTATTATTAGATTTTGCAACTCAGATATCGGATGACATGAGCAATTACGACGAAGAAGGTGCGTGGCCAGTGTTAATTGACGATTTTGTCGAATGGGCAATGGCACAATCGAAAGAAAATCAACCACACAGTACCAGTCAGCTGGAATAACAAACAACCTACATAATTGTTTAAGGATAATTTTTACAATAAATAATGAATCGCAATTGATTATTACGAAAGATGTTAATAATTGCGTTATTGCTGGTTTCAAATCATAGAGTAATAACACAACTTATAGCTGAGTTTTGATAAAAAATAATAATTATTCCTAGTATGTAAATAATATAATTATTATAATAATTTAACGATTTTTTCAAATTTTATTTCTTAAAACAAGATACATACATATTTAGTGGATTCTTGGTCTTAGTCATAACACTTTCGTGTTAGAGTAAGTTTACATTTTTACTATTTTTATGTTTAGATGAAATCAAAATTACCTCCACCCGATTCAGTTGTTCTTGATAGATTTTTTTTTGTTTCGGAAATACAACAAAGCAAGTTCATAAATTTGCGGATAGGACTCATAACAGCGGAATATTAATTCGCCAAACCATTTGCACAGAACTTTAAGACTTATTCGATCGACGGTGGCTATAAATGCTCCTTGCTCTTGAGTGTGTTGATGGGAATCGATTAAAGTTACCTACAGAGTTTTTGACATTTATTAAAATGAACCATTAAATATTTTCATACTTCTAGAACAGATATTCTGAATACGCATATTTATGGGGAGTTTTTTTTGCTTTTTTAAAAATAAAATTCTAAAACTATTTTATCTGATATACTTCTATTATATATTTATCTTATTTTCCTGTTGATATAACAAAGAAAAGTATTGAAATGAAATTTTAAAAAATTTGAAATTATCAGTTTTGATAACGTCTGTGAGTGTTTAGTTTTTCTTTTTGAACTAAAAATAAATTGTTGAAAAACTTAAATCTTCAATAGGGAGAGTGGGTTGTAAGGTGTAAATTGCTCTAAAAATTTTGGACTTAACAACGTATTATAGTATACAGCTGATACCTAAATTTTTAGTACAATTAATTTTTAATTTGCCCCCTAAAACCCACCCCCTGTTGAGATTTAATTTTTTTAATGATTTTTTAAAGGATGTTTAATGAAATTGAACACATCCCTAAAGTTCTAAATTTTATCTTTCACTCTTAAAACTCAACCCATTCAGAAATATGGGTTTTTTGATTTATTATTGTAGTAATGATTGTGTACTCTTAATTCTGGATCACTGCAGCGCAGCGGTGGCACGGGAAAAGTTTGTATTTTTACTTTACCAAGGCTTATAGCGTACTGAAAAATTTAAAAAAATTATACTATGCAATAGTCGGTAAGAATCAAACTAATTTTATATTATTTTTGTCAGTCGTAACTGACAAACAATTGATTTAATTTTTTTCATCCTTAAATGGTACTTTTTTCTCCTGGGTAGAAACCTTAGGGGTTGTCCTTTAATTACGTGAGGTTCTAACAGGGGGGGGGGGTAGAATAACATCACGATGGGGGGGGGATGTTGTGACAATCACGTGTATATTTTCTTACGACCACGTGAAATCCCGAGAGAGCAAATTTATGCCTAAAAAGCAACATAACAACAATATTTAGCTTTCAGCTGGCTTCTGGCACTGAACCTTGTGACTCCACTTGTCGCCCCCTCTGCCCGCGGCCTAACTAACACTTGATAGAAGTAAGATGTACGAAAATTTTCACCAATAACATGACATAAATGAATATAACATTTTCACCATGATTCAGCAAAATTTAAGATAGGAAAAAATTTAATGTATTTATTAAGGGTGGATATTTTAATTTGTTGGCTCTATAATAGTATGTAATGTTTTATTTCGCCCCCTTGATCTTTAAATGGCTCGTGCCTAAAAAATATTTCGCGAATGTGGATTTTCCGTCTGCTGGTTTATGAGATCCAGTGGTAGAACTTCAATATTTGCCCCCCCCCCCGCAAAATAATTTGTTTCAAGAATGTTTCACTCTTTTCAGAATGCATTTGGGCCCCCAGCGTTGTTTGGTCTTGCGCATTGAAATTCCGTCACTGCTGAGATCGCGAGTGTTCATTAAATTGTATTTGGAAAGATCTGTGTGTATGACCAATGTATTTTTGAAAGCATCCGCAAGTGAGAGCACAGTTTAAAAGCAATGTTGTAGTTATGATTTTTCAAATATTGAAATATTTTTTCTAATTTTTTTCCGCATTATGTTTATATCAAATAGCAAAGTTGATCAAAAAGCGTGTGACAAATATAATTTTTTTGAAAATATATCTTGTAAACTATTACAGATACGCAAGAAATAAATAGAATCATCCTTATAATTTATAATATATATTATTTTGTCAGCTTTAATTTTGTATATAACCACTTTTCGGTTAAAAGTACCTACATCTAACCATTTTCAAGAAACAAGCTAAAAATCATAAACCTTTTTGTCATCCCCTTGTACACCCGTGCAAGTCAAGCCGTGAAGTCAAAAATTAGGATCTCGACATTTTTCACTAGCCCCCGTTTTGAGCGTTTCTACATTAGACTTTTGTAAGATATTTATTAAATTAAATTAATATCCGTTTGAAATCGCGATATATTTATTTTGTTCTAATTCTTGATGAAAATCAACTTTTCTTATTAAGGAAATTTCAATTAAAAAAATCGATTAAGAAAAACATGGAAAGAGGCAATTTTATGAGCAATAGGAAGTTCTTAACTATTATGAACTACTGATCCCGCTTCGAGTGGTTTACAGGGGCAAAGTTTTTGGAGGGGGTAAATGAGGTAAAAACATACATTGACTTTTTATTTTTGCCTTTCATAGTAACAAATAAAAATATTTATTTTTGCAGGGAAGGGGGAATAAGTAAATATATTCTAATAAGAATTGAGGAATATTTTCCAAATTTTGACATTTTGTGGATTTCGTCCATTCATCTTCAGTGGTTTATGAAAAATGTTTGCCTTTGATAATGGTAAAATTGAAAGAGTTACCATCAAATTACCAGTTTTGTTAATAAAACTTTTACCATAAACTAAATCTAATGATAATGAGTAAGCACTACGTATAATTTTGATAAATTGCAAATTTTCCCCAAGATTGAACTTGGGGTATTTGCAGGCGCGGATACAGGATTTCGTTAAGGGGGAGGCGACAACTTTTATGTGATTTTACATATTTTCCAAAAAATTCGTTATTCAATTTCAAAATTTTGAAATGAAAATTAAAGCGGTTCGGTTGTAAGTCAGGGGGGGGGGCTATTATTGTTCTCCCTGTATTCGCGCCTGGGTATTAGACAGTAGTGACTTGTCAGAGGAGGCAGTACAGCACCAAAGCCAAGTTCCACAAAAGCATAATGTGTATTTTTAAAAATCCTTAATTCCTCAGTTCCCATATGCATCTAAATTCTTCACTCCTACTCAGTAATCTAGAATCTATCGATTTACGCTCTATTAAAAGCTGTTATTCTCTGAACCTAAAAACCGGCTTTTTCCAAAACAGTTAGAGCTTTTATTTCAATCATACAATCATTGTTTTCTGAGAATATAAAAAAAATTTTCAGGATTGTTTTGTGACTTTAAATTACGAAATGAATGCAATTTGTAATAATTAGCCAATACTCAATTTTAATTGAGTTAATCACTAAAAAGAAGTTGCAAAATCTCAGTTTTTAACATCATTTTGCTGAAAAACTTGGTAGGGGTTCTTCTTAGATATGCACATAAAGCGTGCCTTTGTTTGAATATTTTATAATCCAATCGATAACGTGGAAAAATCTCATTTTGAAATTCACAAACGCGTTTGATGTTAGAAGCTATTTGTATCCGACAAATAATTTGGAACGGTTCAAATCCGGAGAGTAACTAAATTTTTTATAACCGTTTCCGTGTTTATCTAAATACTGAAACCTTTCTGTATGAGAAAGAAGCTTACAAGTAAGGAAGGCTTAAAAAGAGAATGCATGTGCTTGAGTACTACCCCGTTGCTTTCTCGTTTCTTCTGTATGTTCAAAGGTCCAAAGCATGGACTTCTAAGTCCATGGTCCAAAGCATATCAATTGTGTTTAAGTTGCCTATAGACACAGGGGACCTACAGTTTAAAATTTTCATTTTCTACTTTCATCTGTTCTGTTCTGTATCGAGTACAATCATTATAGATTTGTAATTTATGTAAATTAAAATTGATCTTATTCTTATTACATATACAAACTTTGAAATTTTCGAAGTTTCTAAAATAATATACCTATTTCTTATCAAGTGTATCCCCATTAGGGAATGGGATAGTTCGTTGCGAGCGTTTCGTCGCGGCCGTTTCGCCGCAGCCGGTTCGTCGCATAACCATTTTGACGCAAAATTTATTGGTCGCATGGACAATTTGCCGTCGGACTGTTGGCCACAAAATCAATTCGCCGCAGGACTGTTGGCCGCAAAATCAATTCGCCGCAGGTTATTTATAATTTTAAAAGCAAAAAAACTGTTTATTATTTTATTTAAAAAAATTACTTAATTAATATTAGGTTAGTTTTTAATTTATTTTAATTTCTTTTTTAAAGTGAAATTAGTCTTTCAACCTTATATATTTTATTTTTTTAAGACAGATCTGTGCTTGAGTGAATGTGTGATGTTGTACTTATTTATTTATAGATTAGAACTGTTGAAAGAGATTATACCTAAATTATATTGTGTATTGTTTATGATTTTTAAGGGTGAATTCATATTGTCCGATTTTATTGTGGCATTTTGACTGCAGTTTGCTGAAGTGTTTTATTGTTCTTATATTATTTTACTTTCGCCAATGTGTTTCATTATAAATTATGTTTAGATGTTAGATGTTACAATAATAGTAGCTTGTTGGTAGGTGAGTTGTTGATGTCTTGATGTATTTTTTCTTATGATTATCAATTTTTAGATTCTGGTGAAGGCCAATATACATATAAGGTTGAAACCGGTCAATAAGCATAAAGTAGCATTTGTTTAATTTAAGGACACAAAATACCCAAAAAAACAGTACATCTCCTGAGTTATTATGAAATTGGTCTACTTACAAGTATCTAGAAAAATATTATATCAATATTATACCAACTTATCGGATTATTCAATTCACCTATCTAAATTAAGATTAGTTTTCGCGGCTAATAGGTTCTGCGACGAAAAGAGCCGCGGCTAATAGGTCTTGCGTCGAAAGGGATCGCGGTTAATGGGTCTTGCGTCTAATAATCCTTGCGTCAAAATGGGTGCGCGTCGAAACGGCTGCGGCGAAACGGCCGCGACGAAACGCTCGCGACGAAAAGTCCTAGACCCATCGCATTACGTATTTAAAAAATAACTATATTTATGCACTGAAAGAAATTGTAATAATACTTAGCAATACAAATGGTAACATCTTCAACCAATTTTTTTGCCAAGTTGTGATGAATACAAGCAATATTTTGTTAAGGCCTTTTTTGAAATTGCATGTGAATTTATTTACCGTGTCAAATCGATCTTGAAAAATGAACAATACACTACGGGAATCCGATATTAAAACAACATATAAATTGGTGTTTTTGCTTTTCTTTGTGCAATAAGAACGCCATTCCTTCCATAACTTTTTTAAATTATCGTAAAGCGTTAAAACTAAAGGTTGTGAAAATAAGTGGCTTTTCTGAAATAAAAAATTATAAATTAGTTTTGAAAATTGTGCAATGTGAAGGCTGTTTACCCATTCACGAATTCTACATGCTCGTTTACCCCCGTATTTTATAGCTTCTGGTACAGTTAAATTATAATTTATTAATGTTTTCTTTTTTTTCAGAGTTTCGTGAATCGAATTACCTGAAATTATTCCATTTGCCAGAGCATAAATTAATTTAAAATTAATTGATTTCTCTGGTCCTTCAATCTGTAAAACACCAGTTTAAACATTTTTAGCGAATCAAAAAAGGATTATATTTAACCACAACATGATTGTCGCAACATTCGGCAGCAGTCAAAATTGCGATAAGGGTGCAAGCATTACTTCCATTTTTGTTATTTTCAAAACTGTACTTCGATTGTGAAAAGTTACTTTCAAACCACGTAACTCTCAAGTGTTCCTTATAAAGTTGATGAGTTTCATACTTTGGAAAAAATGGTATGTAGGCATTTGTGCGAGACCGCGATTTTCTTTTATTTGTAAAAATTTTGAATTTTGATACATTTTTTATTGACATAAATGATGAATTTCGAACTATTTAAATTTAATTTTTTATTTTATGAAATACCATGGCAATCAAAACATTCATTTTTTAACGTATTCTATGTCAACTATGACGTTTTCAACCAGCCGATTTTATGACCATCCTTTGGAAAATCAAAAGTCGGACGTACCATCCTTCCCACCACAAAAGAAAATTTGTGCTCACAACGCAACGCCCCGAAATTCTGTTATGCAATTTGGAACATTGGAATTTTCTGCTCTGTAACTCAAACAGTGATAATATACACTGTTTATTACATAATATATAAACTGTAATTTTCACTAAATTCAAACATTAATTTGTTGCAAAAATGACAGTTCAAAATTATTTCTAAGTAACCATAAGAATAATGAAATGTGCGAGGGGGAACTTTTTTGCTTATATCTCGAAAACAGTTAGCCCTATCCAAAAAGCAGTTATTTAAATTGAAGTTAATAAATTTTTAAAAAATTTTAATTTATTTGGACGGGGCGAGGGAAGAGAAAAAATGTAAAATATTGAATAATATCATTTTAAAGGAATTAAATAATCTAATCTAGTTTTGATTTATAAAAATATTTTTTTGCTATACTTGCAACATTTTGATTTTTTTCATAATTTAACAGATTCAACTAGTTATTTAAAAAGCTGAAATTAAAAAAAATTAGTACAGTTAGGTTTGTTTGAGAATCATTTAAATCAAATTTCAGATTTAGCTACTATTTTTTTTTTTAGGTTTAATGCTAAAAGTTCTGAGCTAAGATAGATTAATTATAATAAAATACAAAACCTAATACAATAAGTGATGAAATTGATTATTTTTTCTATGCCTTTTCACTTTCATCACTTGTTGCACAAATTACAAATGCAAAATATTGTCGTGGAAATAGATTCAACACATAAAATAATGTTAAATATTTGATTGATAAATTATGTGGAAAACATTAATCGAGAATAAAATAATATCTATGGATCTTACGGAAGTGAATGATTAATCTAATCATTCCTCAATTTAATTGATACAAAAAAAATCGATTAGGTGGGTATACCCGATCTTTAAACCACTTCGAACCAAGTACTTTTTGTCATTTTATTTTTTACGGTTGTTAACATTTACTTATTGACTGCTTAATTTTGAAAAGCTTCATTGGAGCATGAAAACGACGTTGTAAAAAATGACATTGGAAAAAGAAAAACATGAGTGACACATTATTTTTTTTATAATACTAAAGGGCACTTATAATTAACAACATCTTAAATTTAAAAAAAATAAGAAGTGATTCATAAGAAGAACTGTGTACGTTGCATAAATAAATAATTCTAGTCCAGTAACCAGGTAGTTTTACCTGACAAATTTCTGTTGCAAAGGATAGAAAACTGATTCCTATGTAATTTTAATCGTAGAATCCGAATTTGAGGTTTGCGAACAAAATTTCATTGTACCAAAGCCGCCATATTGAAAAAACTCAAAATTTTAGGCAACCTATTGACTTTTTGAAAACATGAAATGTATCATCAAAAAAAGTAGATAAAATTTCCTACAAAATGACTTGTTAATTGATTTCCTAGGACAAAAATTAAAGTTGCAGGCGCCATTCGCGTTTCTGCTGGCATTTTTGCTGGTTTTTCGAAAAATTCAAATTTTATGATTTCTCGAGTGAAATAAAGGTTTCCTTGCCGACGGCAACGGGTAAAAATATAGCCTCTGGTCAGCATGGAGTTTGAATTTTTTCAAATTTTCAAAAAAAATTTGAATTTTTCGAAAAACTGCCAAAAACACGAATGACACGAATGAAATGAACCAAAAAGTCATTTTGTAGGAAATTTTATCTGTTTTTTGATTCATTTGATTCAATTTTTCGAAAAATCAATAGGGTGATCATGTTTTGCAAAAACATGAGATTTCGTGTGTTTTTGGAATAAATCAAAATTTTGGGTTTCCTTCTGATATACAGTAGCAGTCATAGAATGGGCGCATGTAAATTGCGTCCCGTGGTCACTATTTTTGAATGTTTTTGTAGTGGTCATAAGAAGGTACGGGTAAATTGCGTCCCGAACCCTAATCGGATCAGCGGTAATCTCTAATACAAATCTCAACAATAATTTACCTGTGGGTATCAAGAAATCATAGGACGCAAAAACTAAACATAACACATGTTTACGTGGAGACCGGGGTGGGGTAATGCGTCTTGAAATGCAAAATGAAACACTTTTCTCTCTTTTTACGGTCAATTTTACTAAAGAAACATCATAAACTAACACTAACCTACATAACCGATGCACATCTTCGCCGGATATCTCTTTCACGAGCGATTTCGTTAAAGAAAAATCGCAAACTAACACTAACTAACACTAAAGAAATATCTTAAATTATCACTAACTTAATACATAACTCTTTTTCAGAATTCAGAATTAAGTAGGTATTTTATGAATTTATTTTATTAATTTATTGATGGGAGGTGGCTGCAAATAAATAAAAACATCCCCGGGTGGGAAAAAGTCTAAAAGGTGCGATTAGCAACATGAGCGCCCGAAGGAATAAATCTCGGGGGAGAAACTACATATATTTACAGTTTCCAAATTTCATTATGTTGTTTCTTCGTCTGTAAAAATTGCTTTTTATTCTTCCATTCAGTTTCGCAGGGGGGACAAAGGATTTGATTAGCCCTTGATTAGCAAACCTTGGGACTCGTTTTAACGAAGTTCTTAGATTACGCGTAATAAATGTAAAAATAAATCATAATTATATATTATATGAATTAATTAATATACTTTTTTCTGTCGGGTTCCTGCGCGGACACCCTGGATAATTATATCTTATGTACTATATGTTAAGGGGGGTTAAAAAAATCAAGTTTTCTTTGATGCTACAACAAAGTTTTTCTTTGCTTCAGATTGTTTTTTCCTGAGTGAATAAATTAATTTTTCACCAAGGCAATAACTATAAAAAAAAATAAGAGAAAAATATTAAATAATATAAATTTTATAGAAACACAATTTAGTAATAATAGTTGTAACACCCTGTTCTATAAAATGCCCAAAACATTGTAAACCTTTATGCAGCTTAAGGAATAAGAGGATTTTACTTAACAATTCTGACCATGAGGGCTGATGGGACGCAATTTACCCGTACCCTTGACCGTGGGACGCAATTTGACGTCTCCCCATAGAATATAGTAGGTATAATGACGATGGGAAATTAAAGAAATTGCCTGCGGCGTCGGCTTATGCTAAGCTAGAATAATATACAAATTCTATAGAATACGTATTGTGAATATTGAATTGAATATTATGTATAAAATACAAATTGTTAAAAATATTTTTTTTCGACTTCGGTTTCTTTCAAAACTTTCAAAACTCGGCGCCCATGCCATAACACCATTATCATATTGTTTTCGATAATAATGCTGTCTTGGCAAAGACAATTTTGATTGCTTAGAGTTTTAAGTAGATAATAATTGAATCGCTAAGCGCAGAAGGAAAGTACTGACAAACTTGTCGAAATTGAGTTATACATCATGTCATATATTTTCGACATAGCTCGATCGTTTAGTGCAGGAATAAAAGTTCTACCATAAAGCGTTAGTTAGTTATTCGTCAGCAAAATATGCGTTTTTGCGATGTCGCGTCGCCAACATAATTAACAGCAGATGTTTGTAGTTGACAGAAATACTTATTAAAAAATTTTCGTTGTAAATTTCATTTCCTTCATTTTTGTTTATATAAATTTTTCTATTTTGTTGCGCCATTTCAGAGTTACGGTGATTTAAAAAAGACTCTGTAAAATACAAAATTTCATCTGTATCTCAAAAAGGGTGCAACGAATTGGAAAATGTATAGGAACAAAAATGTAGGGAATGAAATTCACAAGAAAAAACTACTTATACACTTTTCTATTTCGTTGCACCGTTTTTGAGATACAGACAAAATTTTATTTTGTATTTTACAGAGTTTTTTTTTAAAGTTACTGTAACTTTTAAATGGTGCGACAAAATAGAAAAATTTATATAAACAAAAATGAAGGAAATAAAATTATCAACAAAAAATTTCTAATAAGTATTGCTGTAAAAATAATTTTTATATGACAAAACACGCCTTCAAAACCTATAATTTACATTGCTAACATAGGACTGGATGAATAATATTGTTAGTCACTGTATATAACGAAAAACAATGTTTATTTTGCCTTTGAATGAATGTATTCTTTGTAATATATTAGAATGTAATATAATAGAATCAAGTTTTCTTTTACTTAAGTTTTTTCAATTGTTTAAATTAAACAGCATTATTAAGTGCAGAAAGGTAAGTACTTCAATATAATAAATATTTTTTTTGGGTAAGATATTGATACAATTTACTTATTTTTTCACTTTTCCTATATCTAACAGCCATTTCTAAATATGTGTAAAAAAAATTGTGCAGCTGAAAAGTATGGTTAACAATTTAAACAGTTTAAATCGATTATCTCAAAATGTAAATTTTGTAGTACTTTCCTTTCTGCACTTAGCGATTCAATTTTCGTAGTGGTAATTTTCGACTGCATTTGTTATTTCTTATCTTCTCCCGAAAATCTTAACTACTTTAATTTTTGCGATTACTACATAAAAAATATAATATGATGAAAAAATATTCAGTGGTGTAGGTGTTAACTATTCTATAATATAGCCTGCAGACTGAGGGGGCGTCAAATAAAACCTTAGGATCAAGCTTGCGGTAATGAACTCATTATTTAACTAAAATGGGTTGGAAAAGTAGATTTTATCTAACGGTGGTAGATAACATTAATTTGCTGATTCACATAGGCGCAGGCGTTTCAAATTAAGTTCATAACATACATTTTCAGCGGAAACTACCACATTCGACAATTATTTTTATATTCGCAACCATGCCTAATAATAAGTTGCTTGACAATTTTTTAGACCCAATATTATGTAATAAAATTGTTTATATATAGTCAACGTTTAAGAAAATTAAAATTATGTCTAAAGTGGTTTGAAAAACAAATTTGTTTATTACCTATTTACTGTACGCATCACATAACAAGGAAGCATTTATGCTAATTTTATATTTTAAAAATTCATATAACGTAATTAGTGCCTAATAAATTTTACCTAGAGTAATTTACTTTTTTTTGTAGTACAACTGAAAAGTGATTGGGAGATATTTTATGATTTTGCAAGATATCCTATTGTATATGGACTTTCACGAGCTCGTAATATACACATTATTATACTAAAGACAAACGTGACACTTTAATTATAAAAGAAATAAAGAGCAATTTATTCTAATCAGAAGCAATTTTTGATATGAATGATAAAATTTGTTATTGTAAATTGTAATAAGAGTAATACATTCCCCACTTAAGTTGTCAGGTGACTTATACAAAATGTGTATAATTTCATTCGAGAACATTGTAAATTAGTCTTATTTCAGTCGGTGAATAAGAAACAATGCAGAAAATAATATTGTTGCTCATCGGCGCGATTGCCCTTTCGGCAATTCTCTGCAATGCCGCCCAACAAAGCAATGCTAAGTTGGTTTGTTATTATGATTCCAGAGGAAACTTCCGAGATGGTGAGATTTTTTTAATTAACTTACATCCAAACTCTCGAAAGAAATTAAAATTTTTTTTTATAATAATATGTATTAATCATTCTTATTGACCAACTTAAGTTCACCTTGAATTAGATTTAGTGATCTTGTCCCATTATTTGTTAAGTGGTAACTTGGCCGTGAAAATGATAATTTGTTAATTCTTACACACTTGGAGTGTTAATTAAATTTATTCTTGACTTAGGTAATGAGTTAGTCATTGCGGTGATTATTTGTTTTCAATTCTTACACTAATTATTTCCATAAAAAAAAAACAATTCGAATAACCCGAATTTGAAAAATTGGGATTTAAACAAAAACAATAAATATTATGTTGAAATAAATAATTTTTAATAATTATTATAATCGTGTTGATAATTTAGGTCATTCAATAGAATTCTTACGATTTATTAAATAAACTGATTAATTAATTATTACAAAATAAAGTCAAAAGTTATCGCTTTTCATAATTAATTAAATTGAAAAAAATATGATACAAATTAACTGCTGGAATATGATTTCATAATAATTAAATTGTGTTTTGTTTTTTGAAAACTATGGTTTTACCAATTGTTATTGATAACAACGTTAATTAGCGTGTCTTAATTTAGGTTATTACAAGCACTAATGCGTTTACTCGTTAGTTTAATTTTTTGAATTTTCTATTATCTCCGCTAATCTGGAAAACACGTCAATGAGTTGCATAAACGAGGTTTTCAAACTTCAAAGATATTTTTCTATTTCTGCCAACTTACTGGTGAAAATGAAAATATATCTGTAAATAATATCTGTTTAACTTTATAAAGAATTAACTTACTTTACGTAGATACACTATGGCGGCTTTCTATGTGTGGTAGGTGCCAATTGCACACAGCGCCAGCGCCGAAATAATTAGAACAAATTTATTTTTATTAAAATTATATTTTAATTTTTATTATTTAAATCGAAATATGTATTTAAATTGATAATTATATTGATAACAAAATAATTTAAGTATCAATTGTGATTTAAGTTAAGCAGTTTTTTTGGACGTAAATGTCAGCATTATGTGGATTGTTAATTTTGAATTTGGAATATTTGAATACCATTTGTAATTGAAATAAATAAAAGATTCGTTAGAAAATAGTGGTTATACATAAGGGGCATTCCACGCCAAATCAGACAACGTTTAACTTTTGCATCTCGGATTTTTTTGAAAAGTTTTTTTCTTTTAGTTCTAGTTGAGACTAGCTTTCATGACCTTTTTCAATTTTTTTTATCAAGCCATTCAAGAGATATAAATTTTTTTGAAAATTACGTTACTTTTTTTTTAAATGCTCATAAGTTCGTGAATAATTTACCAACTGCCAAGTAAATATTTTAAAACGACATTACTATTTGATTTTCAAGTTTTAAAAATAAATCGCCATTTTTAACAATGTTTGTACTGATCAATTCATAGAAAGTACGTTTTAAAAGAAACATTTAGAAAAAAAAACGTGGCATTTGGTAAATTATTCGCGGAGTTATGATGTGCGTGAAGTTAGCCCCCCCCCTCCTTTTTTCGAAAACTAAAAATTTTTTTTTGTATTGTGTTGTACTCAGTTTGTATTGTTTGTATCGTAAAACTTTTTTTCATTTCGCGAAGCAGAAAATTAAAAATCGCGAAAAACCATTTTTGGCGCTAGCCCCCTTTTTTCGAAAATTTTGAAAATTTTTTTTTGTATTGCATTGTATTCAATTTGTATTGTTTGTATTGTTAAAAATTAAAATCCTAACTTTAATATTAGCCGTGTAAATCGCGAAACAAAATTTCGCGTTAGCCCCCTTTTTTGAAATTTTTGAAAATTTTTTTTTGTATTGCGTTGTATTCAATTTGTATTGTTTGAAATGAAAGTCTTAAATTTAATATTAACCGCGTAAATCCCAAAACAAAATTTTGCTTTGATCCGCTGCCTAGCTGGCTCAAAATTTCAAATTTGATTTTGTATTTGTATGAAGTGTTGAATTATAATAATTAATAAATAGACAAACTATGTAATAAGTCATACCAAAGCAACTATTAGTAACTAAATGTTTTTTATTGTTTAAACAAACATAGTGAAAATAATGTTTCAATATTTAAATTTCTACATAAATACATAAATGGGGAGATTTTTCTGTAGGCTGATGAGGTGGACATGCAGGTTTCTTCAACAAGTCATCAAATTCAATCCAATTCATATCACGTTTTATCCATGCTGTGTAGTGTCCAATAGAATTAATATCTCATCAGCTTTTATACATAACTATCCCAGAGAGTACATATCGTTTGCTATTTAAGTGTATTTCAACTGGAAATTCTTCTAAAGAAATTTGATTGCCCATCAAGTCACATTCAATAAAAATTTCCGGAGGCATCTCGAAAATAAGTTGTTTTGGCGTGAATGTACATCATAACTCGCAACAAAATCATCTGAATTTTAAAAAATTGAAAAATCGAAAAAAGCATCCATCGAAACAAATGCATTTTGATATTTTTGTCGCGAGAGCAAGAGCCAATCAGATTTAACCAAAATAAAGGATTAAATAAATTATTGTAAAATACTTCAATGTGATTGGCTCTTGCCAGTTTCTACCTTAAGCGCGGTATGACAAGAATCTTTATCTGAATGCCACTTTATATATAACTTAAGACTTTAATTTTTAACAATACAAACAATACAAATTGAATACAACGCAATACAAAAAAAATTTTCAAATTTTTCAAAAAAGGGGGGCCAACGCGAAATTTTGTTTCGCGATTTACATGGCTAATATTAAAGTTAGGATTTTAATTTTTAACAATACAAACAATACAAATTGAATACAACACAATACAAAAAAAAATTTTCAAAATTTTCGAAGAAGGGGGGCTAGAGCCAAAAATGGTTTTTCGCGATTTTTAATTTTCTGCTTCGCGAAATGAAAAAAAGTTTTACGATACAAGCAATACAAACTGAATACTACACAATACAAAAAAAAATTTTTAGTTTTCGAAAACAGGGGGGCTAACTTCACGCACATGGAGTATGCAGCATTTAAAAAAAAAGTAACGTAATTTTCAATAAATTTATATCTCTTGAATGGCTTCATAAAAAAAATTGAAAAAGGTCATGAAGGCTAGTCTCAACTAGAACTAAAAGAAAAACAATTTTCAAAAAAATCCGAGATGCAAAAGTAAAACGTTGTCCGATTTGGCGTGGAATTCCCCATAAATAGATACAGAAAAATACATAACAATATATAATGTATACATTATGTATGATTATATTATAATATTATTAATGTTATCAAAATTACTAAAAATCATGAGAGATTTTGAAATTTTACTTGTACAGCAATGTTGAATCCAGAGGGTGCCCGAGGGGGCTATGCCTTCTCTGGGGACTACAACCCCCCCCCCCCCCCGGGGGGGAATTTGTAAAAGCATATAAAAATTTAAAATAATAATTTTAAATAGAAAACAAATAAAACCAAAATTTAACCCTTACTTGCCACACTTCTGTGGAATATTAACGTACTTGACACAAAACGTGTTTATAAAACGTGTTATTTAAAACAATCTATTAAATATTTTATGTTGCCAATTTTTTTATTACTTCTCAAGAGCTACTTTTTTGTAGTGATATGGGTTAATGGCAAAAAAATAAAATTAAATACTATTAAAAAATTGAAATATCGAGAAAGTAATCAAGTGACAACTTTTTACAAAAAATAACAAAAATAACAGATGATGCCATAAACCCGCTTTTCTCTGGTATACTTACATACTTAAAATTAACGAAAACTGGGCTTGGGGTATTCTACACCCCAGTGTGGCAAGTAAGGGTTAATATAAACTTGTATTTTTGGTTCTTTCTATTTTTCTCCCCCTGCCAAGAGAGCCTATAATGAGATCACGACGCTACTGTTAAGAAGCATACCAAGACTACTAGAAAGATTTTGAATTAATAATCAAACAAATAACATTTAATAGCCTACAGTTGAAGACTATTGAACGGTCTCAGCTGTATTACAGGAGGTTCCAGCGGAAGTGACCTGCTGCCTAACTTGGTATCTCAGCCTTTTTTTGCTTATAAAATTTATATATTTATAACTTTTAGTTTTGAAGAAAAAATGTTGATTAGATTTACGACCTTACTAGTTAACGAACATAATCATTAGTTTACTTTCTTATTTCTGACAGTTCTAATTCCAATCCGGTTTGGCAGAGAGATTCTTCTCAAAACTGAAATTAATTTAAAATATTTTCAGTAGGATAACACAAAAATCGTCTAGAGCTTTTATTATACCGGGTGCTGAATGAGTTAGCCGAACATAGGAAATTAACACGTAAAAACTTATTTATGCAAATTCCTGCTTCCCTAATTATTTTAGAGAAAAAATGAAAGACACAAAATTTATGCAGAAATATAAACTACGAATGATAACACTATTAGATTTCATCTAGCTTATACTTAAAAGGTCAAAAATTGCTTTCAAAATTGTTAAAATTTTTATTTATCGCACTGGCCATGTAATAAATTCAATTTAATTTCTATTTTTAAAAATTATTACCATGGAAACTTGCAAGGCCAGTTTGATAAATAAAACTTTTAACAATTTCAAAAGCATTTTTTGACTTTTTAAGTAAAAGTTAAATGAAATCTAATGCTGTTATCATTTGTAGTTTATATTTCTGTATTACTTTTTTTTTGCCTTTCATTTTTTCTCTAAAATAATTAAGGAAGCAGGAATTTGCATAAATAGGTTTTTACATGTTAATTTCCTATGTTCGGCTAACTCATTCAGCACCCGGTATATGGGTAATACGTAATATTAATCCTGAATGGGAAGGTGAGAAAGAACCTCCTTTTAAATCTCCTAATAAATAGTTCACCAACTTCCTAGTTGCTTTTCGAAAATTTCTATTTTGTTTTACACCTGTTAAATTTTAAATTAGTATTTTCTCATGGTATAGTACCTCTATTTACCATTTTTTTCATTCATATATGTATTATTCAATGTGCACTTATGTTGTCTTGCAAAAAATTTATTATCATAATAATTTGGAATTATAACATGTTTTACATAAACTCTCCGTCATAATGGGTCTTCGGCCTCGTCAAGTTAGTAAACACATTTATTTATCTGATCCTTGAATAATTTTTTGATAAATGAGTTAATAAGGACTTTCCCTTTTATTTAATATAATATACCTTATATGCTGGACCTATGTATCTTTCACATATCTTATAGGAGGATCGTCAGAAGAGGCAAGGAAAACTTAGAAAAAAATTCTGGACCATTAAAATTTTGTTTTTATCGTAAAATATTGAATCCCCCCCATAAACTTTGGTTTATGTCTATTTAATAGTTTCTTGTGTTAAGACTCGCGTGCTTCAAATTTCGTTTTGAAATTTAAAAATTAAAAATAAAAAGAAATAAAAATAGTAGGCATGCAACATAGGTACTTCCAGAGAAAATTACTACAAAACTCAGATGAAATTTCATACTAGTTTTGTATTATAACGACAAACTTTCTGCAATCTGCAATAGAATTTACAAATATACTTTTTACTTTCTAATATTCTAAATCGTCGGCTTAGTTAGAATTCCTCGTAAGTCCAAATTACACAATTTTACAGGGGAAACATGAAAAGTTTTAAAACAAACAGTGGTTAAAGGCAAAAGAAATTTTTTATAGCTTAAAACATCAGTTTGTAATTTTTTTACATTTATGGGGTTTTCTAGGTCGATAGAGCTTATTTTGTTAAATATTTTAGTGCCAAAATGTCATTTTCGACATTTTATGGATTTACGAGGGTTTCTAACTAAGCCGACGAAATAATACTCAATCATTTTTCCATTCAATACGAAACCATTATAAAAAATTAAATTTACAAAAATTTATGCAAATCCTAACTTATTTTTTCATTATGCAGTTCCGCATTTTATTATTCTAATGCAGTTTTTATTTATGTATATTCAGTTAAATATTTTAAATTTATCAGCATCAATTTCTAATTGTTGTAAAAATAGTTATTTGTATAACAAGGGAAGAAAGTGAACGAAATACATCAGTGTGAAAATTAAAATTTTTATTAGATTGCAATTTCTATTCGTTCTCACAAATCCAAGTGCGATTAATTAATCCAAATTTTAGGTCAAGCCCGATTCGATATTTCGTACCTAACCGAACCGTTGCAATTTTGCACTCATCTAATGTATGGCTTTGCTGGAATCAACTGGAATACAAAGAAAATTGGATCTCTAAACGAATTGTTTGATGTAACTCAAGGTCATTTTAGACAAATTACCGATCTTAAACGTCAATATCCAGGTTTACGTATAATTTTATCAGTTGGTGGAGGAAGAGATAATCAAGATAAGGAAAAATATTTAACTTTGGTAAGAATTTTAGTAATTAATTAATATAATATAGGATCTCTATCTAATGCATAAATAAATTTTTAGTTAGAATCCGAAGATGATAGACAGACGTTTATCAATTCCGCTCTCTTACTTGTGAGAAACTACGGATTCGACGGAATCGATTTGGCATGGGAATTTCCACCAAACAAGCCAAAGAAAATTCGTGGCTTCTTCAGCAACGCCTGGAGTACTGTCAAACACGTATTCGTTAACCCAAGCGAAATCGACGAAAAACATGAACAACACAGAAATCAATTTACACAACTCGTTCAAGAATTTAAAAATACCTTTAGACACGACGGATTAATGGTTACCATGTCTGTTCTTCCAAATGTTAACAGCACACGTAGGTTCTTTTGTTTTTTTTTAAATAAACCTTATTAAATGGAAGGGTTTTAGTTTTCCACGACATTCGTGCTTTAAGTCCTAGTTTAGACCTCATTAACTTGTGGGCGTTCGATTATTACACTTCCGATCGTAATCCTAAAGAAGCCGATTTTCCCGCACCTTTGTACGAACTTATCGATCGAAAATTCGATGAAAATGCAAACGCTCTTGTTCAATATTGGTACGTAAAACAATTTAAAATAATCTTTTACTTATTTAATTTTTTCGTTAGGTTACAGCAAGGAGCTCCAAATAATAAAATAATTCTTGGAATTCCTACTTATGGAAGAACATGGAAAATGACCAGTGATTCTGGAATCACTGGTGTTCCACCAGTTAGTGATGTGAAAGGTGGTGGTGCTGAAGGTCCATACACCAAAGAAGAAGGACTTCTCAGTTATCAAGAAGTTTGTGCCCGAGTTACCAATCCAAATAACATTCGAGGAACTACACTCACAAAAACCGAAGACAGAGAAGGAAAACACGGTAAGTTGCAAAAATTGTCCCATGATTAACTAGTTTTTGTCATGGGACTTCGTTATTCTAGATGACAGCTGGCAACTTATAGATAAAGATGTTACTAAACGTTATGGTAATAATAAATTATTGCATGCATTTATATTATTATTTCGAAAGTTTCGATTAGATATTAAATATTACAATTTTTTTATAGGAACGTACGCATTTCATACCCCTAATGATAGTGGCGATGGCGGTATATGGGTAGGTTACGAAGATCCAGAAACGGCCGGTACCAAAGCTGCTTATGTGAAAAATAAGGGATTAGGTGGACTTGCCATCGTTGATTTAACCTTAGACGATTTCAAAGGACTTTGCAATGGAAACAAATATCCAATTTTACGTGCAGCAAAACTTCGTTTGTAAATTCATTATTTTTAACATTATTATTTGTTTATAAAAGTTCTGTTGTTTTTGCATGAAATAAGCAATAGTTTTTGTTAAAGTAAAATTTGCTTCAACATTTAAGTTCTTTTATTTATTCCCAATTTTTCAATCTCTGCATGGTTATTCCTAAAACCAAAGAATGGCGTCTTGAAATAATTATTTCTACAGAAAAAACCAAAGGTATTTCACTAATCTTTTCAAAAAAAATTATTGTCAACATCAATGTTAAAAAAAAACCTTGGTCAAGTTTAAACCGATGCCAATTGCTTGTAGTGGCATCGGCTAGCTAAATGCAAAATACTTCTTGAGAAAAATTCTTGAAACTAAAATTAATTGCAGGGACGAACTGAAGCAATACTTTTGGGGAAAAAGCAGCCCCGAATTTGCCAACTTTATGCTTTTCACCCAAAGACGAATCCAAACAAAGTATTAATTTTTTTTTTATATTTCATCAAACAACAGTAAAAGTCACTTACATGATGAATACAATACAATTAAGAGCTAGCTAACTAAATGGGCAAGCAGAGAGAACTCACGATCTGAGAAAAAGCTCACTCAATTTAACCTGTGACTTGTTTACTAAACTAATTTTATTTTAGTACGCCAGTGTTCATATAAACACTACACATGTGTTATGTTTTTAAAAACAATCGACATGATAAATTTTAAACACCTTTTCACCTCATATTCGCGACTACTGAACTGGTCGACTATATGGGAGGTTCTATAACTACTTCGATCCACTGTATATTAAGCGGCAATGCAACTCTCTCACTTATATGTATGCACTTATAGAAAATACAATAGGAGATATGTCTTTTAAAAATAATGTTACCAACTATAATGATTGACGGTTCTAGTTCTATTTGGCACGAACCCTAGTTGAAAATACCTAAAGCTATTAATCTTTATGGAATATAAATATTTTACTAGCACTGACTAATATTTTTTAACTATTCAAAAACATTTTTTTGTAATTTCGCTATTTTCGAATAATTAGAAAAAAACTGAATCGAGTCATACTAAATAATAACAACAAATATTTCAAGTTAAAAATTAATCTCAACTTTATTTAATAATCAAGTAGTTATTTTAGTTTATTACAACTTTTTCTTTTTTGCTGCTTTCTTTCATCAATAGAGCTTTTTTGCATCAATATATTGTTTTGACTCTTGTTGAGAACAATACTTACCTTTTTAATCCTATCAACCTGCAAAACCTCAAATATATTTAAAAATTGTAAAAGAAAGCTATTAAAAACGTCGAAAAAAAGGAAAGTAAATTCTAAAAATGTAATTATTAATCACATATTGTTAAAAAACTTACATTTTTGATAGAATTACTAAAATTTTGTAATATCTATATACATTTTTGTACAAAATAGGTACCTCATAACTTCTTAAATTCATATAAGGTAAACATTTGAAAACGACATAAGGAAAAAGATCAATTGATCCTTTAAAAATCAATAGAAAATAAATTTTACAGAAATTATACAAAAAATTTAAATATTATGTTATTAAAAATATTGATAGTAATTTATCAGTTTATTTTTATAAACATAAAAGTATGCAAAAAGTATTTACAAGAATGTCCAACAATTTTGTAAAATCAATGAAATGTTTGTCTACATTTTATAAAACATTAAAAAGAATTGAAAATTTAATTGCTGTCAGACAGCAAATTTTTATTAGCATAATTGCCAGTCAAATTGATAAAACAAAAATGAAGATGACGATTATTTAGGTCTAGAATACGTACCGCTTTTGTTAAAATTCTTATTGTGGTTTTTATTTTGATTCTAAATAAAAAGAAAACATTAATACAGTTTAAATCAAAATTGTTGTTACTTACTTTTGGTTTAAATTTTGATTTAAACGTTTGTTGTCTACCGCTATTGGAAGCACCCCCCTGAAATTTTTGAAAATCGACAGCACCGTAATTAAATGGCCTAATGTCATTGTTGAACCTTCTTTCATTATTAAATGCATTAGTTTGTGAATTTTGACTGGCATTTCTTTCGAAAGCTCTAACATCTTTGTCGTGATTAAGTGCTATTCTATTAAGTTCTTGTAATTGAGCATTTTCTGAATTGTCAGGTATTCGATCTTCTGAATTTGATGGACGTACTTTTTTATGCCCACGTGGTTGATTATTTTTTGTAGAATAACTTCTATCATATGATCGACTTCTTTTTGTTCCTTTTGAAGTTGTATCATGCAATGCTCGTCTTTCGAGAATTCTAGTAAGTCTGTCTTTGCCTATGTCATTGTTTGCTCTTGGAGAAATTGTTTCAGATTCTACTTCGTTAAAATTACTAAACTCCAAACAAGAAGCACTCGGCAGACTTATTACATCATGGATGCCATCATTTGTAGGTAGTTGAATTTCATTTTCAGAAGAAACCTTTTCGGGTTCTTGAACAACTTTCACAAAATGATCATGTAACTAAAACGTAAAGGTTTGTGTTACATAGGCAACTAAAAAAAAAGAAAAAACAACTTACAGCTGCTATTCTTTCTTGAGTACTTTTTTCTTCTGAAATTTCGACAACTTCTTTTACTTCATTTATAACCTCTCGAGATCTTACAAACAATTTGGTGTGCTTGTATCTCTCGTAAGGACATAATTTGTTTAATCCTGCCTCAGCTTCACTACTCTCCTAAAATTACATAGATAAAATAAAAATTAATTTTGTATGTAAACCTCGACTCACCTCAACAATATTTCTTTCTGGCGAAGTAAATACAGAATACTGTGATACTTCCTTTTTAACATTACTTGTTTCATTATTTTCGATCAAGCCTTTCACCAAGTTTATTTTTTTGCCAAATAATGTTGGCAAATCATCTCTAAATTCCGTGTTACCTAAATCATGAAATCCCATGTCTAATTCTGTAAGTTCCGACGCCGTCTCTAAATTTCTAGTGTCATCTTGCAATATAGGCTTAAAAAATTAACTTATAAATCTTATAGTTAGCTTACATTTTTTCTTTACCTTTATGAGGGGCTGTTCTCTTGCTTGCAAAATAATTCTGTGCAATTCCAATAAATTACTTTTAACTAATGGTGGAATTGGATTGCAACATGCCAAAATACCTTCCATCTCTCTTGGAAGGACAGAGGATATTTGCAACAATTGATATTTCGGTAAAACATATTTATCACTTTCATCTTCGTTTCTGCATAGAGTGTCTCTCCATTCAAACAATCCTTTAAAAGCAAACATTTGCTGATTGTTAAACACCTTCTTGGATTCATGGTAAAGTTGTAAATGACTGCTTTCGTTAAATATTGGTTTTACATATGTCTAAAAATACACAAATTTAACTGGTGGAAAGTGCAACATGTAGCTGTAAGGCCGCCTGCCCTTAAAAGTCTTAATGAGTATTATGAGTAGTAGAAGAGTGCTTACCTTTAAGCAAATTTGTGTACACAATTGTATCACAGATTTTAAAACATTGTTACTCTTGTTTCCAATTTCTAACAATTCATTTTTTAACATTTGATAAATGTACAATAAGTAATGAGTATCCATTCTGGCGTATAATTTTAACTCATCGGGTAAAGGCCTTATTCTCCAATCTGCCAATTGGTACATTTTATTAGGGTGAACATCACAATATTTTTCCAACAAATAGGCAAGAGATAGCCTAGCAAAACCTAATTGCTTTGCAGCTTGGTGAGTGTCGAACATATTTACCACATACAAACCCAGATCCCTCTGTAACCATTGAATATCCATATCGGCACCATGGAAAACCTAAATAGAAATTAATATTTATAGAAGATTCGCCAAGTAAAATGTGAAGATAATAAGTTCGTATTCGTATTAGCTGCACAGGTAGTGGTTCAATGCCCACTTTGTACTGAAGCTCTAGGCTTATTGTACCCCGTTTTCCATTAAGATGTTAAGGAAAGTTATTAGCATTTCGATCCACAGTTTGATGTTCACCAGAGGGCTGAGCTAAGAAATTCTGCCGAGTCTGGGATTTGAACCCAGAATTTCCGCTCATAACTCAACTAGCGATCACACCAAGCCACCACTGTGGTCTTAAGATAATAAGTTAGTTTTTAAATTAATAAAAGTGAACAAATCTCAAGATCAAGAAAGAAAACATAACAGGCCTGCAGGATTACTAACTTTAATAATTGTTGGTTTAGTAAACACTTCATTTAAGATTTGAAGATCATCACGTAATTCCAAAGTGTCGATGATATAGTCAGTATCTTTAGTGGAAATTTGCATCAAACACGTAATACCCATGAAAGATCTATAAGAATGATGCTCTAAATCAATTGAAAATTCCGACTGCTTCTGTAAATCTTCAATTAAAATTTTCAATTCTTCAACTGTTGACACTTCTATTAGTGGAGTTTCTTCTAACGGTTTTGGATAAACTGGAACCACTTTTTGTAACTGTTCCTTTGGTGGAGAAAACCTCTCCAATTCGTACTCGTAAGGATTTGGATAAAACAATTCTCCCAATTCACCTTCCTCCGGTAGTATGCTCAGAGGTTTTAAAGAATTTGGTTTTTCTGTAAGTTTCGGTATAAAAGGATTGTTACTATTATCAACTTTTACTCTAAATTTCGTTTGGGGACGTACAATATTTTTTGCTGCAAGCAACTTTACTAAATCATTTGATTTCTCCTAAAAAAATATATAAAATTAAATTGTTTATTATCGACAGAATAATGAGACTTACCTGTGCACTTTTATTAAGAGCAGCACTATTCCAGGAACCATTAATTTTAATACTTGTACTAACCGATTGAATTTCGGGTAATTGTATTTCTTGTTTGGGTTTTTTTATACCATTCATTAAATCTATACCATCGGAAACTTTTTTAAATATTTCATCATTTGCTTCGATAATCGTTTCCATTTGTTGATCAAGATCTTGTGAACGAATATTTATATTTTGGTTCATAAAACATAGTACTTTGTTTTTAAGATCCAAAATGTTCTCAGTTTCGGTGTTCATTATTCTGTTAAAGGAGCCAAATGATTTGTAATACAGTAGCTTATCTTGATTCGGTAAAGAATTTGAAATTTTAATAGCTTCACTCAACAATTTTAAGCCATTCTATAAGGAACATTGTTACTAATATTGCAAAATTTTAGTTACGTTCATACTTACGGATACAAAGTCTTGAACAGACGCAAAAGTTTGTGGTTTAAAAGTTTGCTGTTCTTCCGTTCTAGAAGTTACTTTTTGTGTTACTAAATTTTGAGCTTCATCAATTGTTTCAGTTTTAACAATCTCCTCCGTAGAATTTTCAATTTTAATTGTGGTCTCCTGAACTTCCATTGGAGAACTTTCCACTTCTTTCGCTACAGAATTTTGAACTTCTTCGATCTTAGAATCTATGACTCCTTCCATTGGGCTATTTGCAACTTTTTCCATTGCAGATTCTTTAACTTCTCCCATTGCGGAAGTATCAATTTGTACCACTGTGGAATTTGTGGTTTCATTTGAAGAATTTTTAATATCGTCAGTTATGGGTTCCATTATAAACAGTAAATTTTACTTGAAACAGCATGTATTTTCTATAACCTATCATTAAAAAAGAAATATAACCTTAAATTATTTCTGTTCTAAAACAAATCGTGTACCAACCTAACAACCTAACAACAAATTAAATAAAGCTACGCGTACAGTAATTTCGCTGATGTACCGTCAGTAGATCGGTAAAAAAAAGTCAAAAAACTTCATAACCTTTTTTAAACGTCTTTAGTGTCAAATTGTCAAATCTAGTTAAATTTTTACAAAATTTTAGTGAGTTTTATCAAGAAAAGAAAAAAAAATCAAATTTATATATTTAAATTTTGCAAGGTAAATGAAAATTACTTATTTTGTATAAATAATTACGGCGTCGAATATCGAACAGTGTCCTTAAATCGGTATATTTAACGGTAAATAGAAAATATCATTTTACAGAATGGACAAGAATAAGCCATTGTTTAGTAAACTGGTCAAGTTTGGAATTTGTATCATATATTCTGCAATGTAAAATTTTAGAAAAGTTTTTACACAAAATCCTAGGATATACGATAACCTTATTTTTTTAAATGTCACTTTTTTCCGCTATTATTTGAAGTTTGAATCGAAATCAAATTAGTATGATCTACAAATTGATATGAAATTCCAACTTCTTATTTTTTTACGGATTTGGATAAAGCACAGTTTTCTGAAAACCTTTTATCAAGAAGGCTAGGCATATTTGGATTCTCAGAGGAAAGTTTTGATTTTTTCACCCCTTATGTTTTTGGGTCCCTGACCACAAATTTGAAGTGTTCGGGCATAAAATTTGGCCCTAAACTTTGTTTTCTCTTTGGCACTTTTTTCAGTTTTAAGTCTATATCTCAGAAAGGAAGCATTTTTTCGACAAATCCACTATGTACAAAATTAAAGCAGATAAAATTTCATACATTTCTCAGTTATAACGTTTTTTTTTGGAAGACTAACGGTTTTGCTGATAGAGCGCGCCAAAAAAATCCATATTTCTTTAGATCTTATCTTATCCTTAATATATTACATGATAATAATTATTATATGATCTAAGCATGTTTCCCAGGGCCTATTTTACCATTAGGCGTATTAGGCACGTGCCTAGGGCTTAATGGCCATAGGGGCCCGAAAAGAGAGAACATAAAATCATAAAATAAAAATCAAATACTGATAAAATAACCAAAAACCCGAAAATTTTCTAAAACCTAGGGCCCAATTAATTCAGTTAAAAATAGGTCCTGGGACTAGATCAAAATTCTGACCCTGTTATGTACAATGCCTGGTATTTTTGATTGTGGGGTGTCCTGAGCGAAAACCATACTATTCGTTAGGATCAGGGCCAGCGCTAGGCACTAGGGAAACTAGGCAACTGCCTAGGGCGCAAACCAGATCAAAGTGCAAAAATTATAAAAACTTATAGCAACTTTTGCCGTAAAAAGGCAAGATTTTTTTCTGAAATTTTCTGACGCCTGGAGATCGTAGAATACCCCTAGCATTAATTTTTCTGCGCGAACAAAGAGCTAAAGGTACCCCCCCCCCCCGGTTTACCAATAGCTACATTAAAGCTCAATTATTAATATTTTAATTTTTAATAATAAATACGTTTAACTTCAAAAGTTAAGTTCAAACAACAGCTTGAAAGTTAAACATAAACTAACCATACTATAAAGATAGCTACTTCTGAAACACGCAAATATAGAATTACTTGTGGGCTTGGCAGCGGAACAAGTTTTTTTATTGCTTAAAATTAAACTTAAGTTTTAAAAACACAAAACAATGTATACATTGTACCCCAGTGCACTTTATTCAAATATTTGTGAATTATTCCAAAATTTTTAAATTGGAGATTCCCTATTCTAGATCAGAGCTATTTTTACCAAGTGCGTGGACTTAGAAACTTACTCATTTGAAAGACTCTCCGCTTCAAACCCTATGAGGCTTTTAAGTTACATCTCATCATAGTTATACTCATACTTAACCGACTATTGTAAAAGGGGACCGTAATAGTATGAATTTTTCTGTGAGCTTGCAGAGAGCTGGCAACAGGCTAATAGGTCAATTTCTAGTTCCATTTTCCGATATATGGGAATCGTAGAATACCCCCAGCATTGATTTTGCTGCGTGAACAAAGAGCTAAAGGTGCACTGAGGGGTATTCTATACACACAGTGCCGGATTACCCATAAGGCAGAAAAGGCGGCTGCCTAGAGGCCCCGCTTATTTTGGGGGCCCCTTTTTATACTAATTCAGCGTCTAGAAAATATAAAAATATTACTTAAATAATTAATTTTTTGTGTAAATGAATAAGTTTTAGTAAATTAATTTAATAATAAAAAGGATTTCAGGTTGAGTGGAAATAAATCAAACAACAAAGATCTGTCGTGTCAAATCCTTATTCCTTTTTATTATTACAATTTATTGGATGAGATTGGTTTTTTGATTAAATTAATTTAATAAACATTGTTTTATTTTTTTTAATCAGTTGGTTATTATTGAAAGACATATTATGCAAGTAGTCTCTATAATGAGACTATAATAATTATATTATAAATTATAAATTATATCTATAATAATTATGTAACTATATAATAAGCAAGTAGTAATAATTTTCTAGAAGGCCCCGAAAATTTAACTGCCTAAGGGCCCACAAATGTTTAATCCGGCACTGATCACACATTAATTTCCTCTGTTTCTAAAATCTCTTATTATTTCAGCATCTTATGAAGGACGAACCAGGAACATCCCTATTGAAAATTTTTGGGATAAATAAGAATTAATTTTCCCTATGGAATTTGAAAAGAAATTTATCGCCTCTGCATCAAAATGTATCACCTGTATTGCCCACTTTATTCGGTAGGACATAATAACAATTTATACAATAAATATAAGTAAAAAGGTATATTTTTATTTATACTCTACTTGTTACAGGGTAGGCGTGGAGAATAGTATTTGTAATCATTTCTGGGGTTTGCACTTGAATGTACATGTGTGTAGAAAAGTAAAATGCACTAGTGCGATAAAAAATTACTTTTCTACAGTATACGGAAATAGCTATTTGTACAAGAAGTCATGAAAGTGACATTTTTCCGTACAAGGCGTGAGATAGCCGAGAATATTCGTAATCATTTCCGAGATTTGAGCATGTGTTGAAAAACAAAACGCATTAATGCGTGAAAAAATTACTTTTTCGCACGGGTGCGATAAAAACATATTTTACCTTATTCAAGCGAATATCGAAGAGTTGCACTTTTCAAACAGTACAGTAAAAGATAGCTTGGGCACTTGGGCATATTACTTTTCCATCAACGTTTTTCTCAACAATTTTTTTCGTTGAATTACATGACTTCAGGTTTGATCTGCAAGTGCCATCCTACAAATAGATTATAGATAAAAGCAATCTTTTGCAAAAAAATCCTCCCCGGCGGGGAATCGAACCCCGGTCTCCCGCGTGACAGGCGGGGATACTGACCACTATACTACCGAGGACTTATAAATTTTAAGAGTTTAAAATAGGTTTCCAGTAGTTTTTTTATTATTGTAAATATAAAATATCTTGGAATATTATACTAATTTGTGTATAAATAATAAAAATAATAGTTTATAAAGAAAAACTATCATTGATTATAATAATTTATATAATTAAATATAGATCGTAGATATCACTTTATATAAATTTTTTTAAATAATAGAAAAATAGAAAAATGTTGGTTTTCAATTTAAAAAAAAGTCCAATAATTTCTTAAAATTAAAATAACCTGCTAAGGTTAGCTACCACTTGTTGCTTTTACGGAAAAAAGTATCGACCTTGTTGAATATTTAAGCGTTTAGTAATGTGTATAGCTATCAATAAAATCAAAACTTTTTTCCAACAAATTATTATTATTCAAGAGTTCAACATCAACGGTAACTTGTTGTTTTACCAAATGAATCGCACAATAATAATTAATAATGCACAATAATGTTGCTTTAACAATTTAAAGTGGATGGATTGTGGTGTATCGAAAAAGAATTAAAAATCAAAAACTTTTTTAGCATGTCTCCCGAGTATACAGAAATGATAGCTGCCATAGCTATCGGAGTATTGTCTGCTATATTTGTTAGTGCATTTCTAGTACTTATTGTAATATGTAAGAGACAAAGGTTTTATTACAAAGCTACTCCTTGCGATAATGAAGATTTAACGTGCAAGTAAGTTTTGGGTTCTTTTAAAGTTTTTGTTTAAAATTATCATACTTAGGCCTGAAGTAATGTTGATTGAACCTGATCGACACGAATTGGAATTTGGTGAAGTAACAATGAACCCAAATTTAGAACAAATTCTTGCCGATGAACAATGGATCGACGATGCAACTGGATTGGTACCACATTGCCTCTCGGTTTTGAAAACTTGTCGTACTTTGACAGAACGCCTCACCACCTTAGCTATAGGTCCAATGCGTACGTCCAACAGTTCTTTGACACAACTTGTAGAGGTAAAACATTTCGACACTGAATAAAACAAATTCAAAAATACTTTTTAGAGTGCTCGTAAAATATCAGGTAGGGTTGATGACTTGGTACGTAGCATGTATCCACCATTAGATCCACGTTTGTTAGAAGCCAGAGCGGCAGCATTGACTTTAGCCGTAACACAATTGGCTTTAATTGCTCGCTACGAATTCGGACAAAAAGATAAATTGATGAATTGGATTGACAAATCTTTGACCGAGATGGATAGTCATATGATGGTACGTATTGTAATCTCATATTTTATCAAACTTATAGAATCTTTAGTTTTTAAGAGAAGCTGCTTTAACCCAAGAGGCCAACACAAAATTGCAGAATGCAATGTCGGCGGTTACTGCAAATATCAATTATGAAAATTAAGGTGAAGTAATCTATTTTGCACCTCCTCGTTAGCTGTTATTAATTTGTAGATCTGAGAATTATATACCTATTTATGTTGATATTTATGTGAGCTGAGATTTTATTTAAAACTTTTACATAATATAATTATAGAAAAAAAAGTATGTAAAAATATTGTAAATAAATGTTTGTATGTCTTTTTGTCAAATTTTGATTTGAATATATTTGAGAAGAATGCAAGACTATTTTTTTCTTATCCTGTCCCATAAGTTCAAAATTCATTAATAGGTGTACTTCTTCACCTTTATACAGGGTCTATGATCCTGGTCTAACGGATTTCTTCCATAAATATACAAAAGTATCCAATCAAAATTGTATTGTGTATATTGGCAACACCAGTATTTAGCATTCCAAGTGAAGAGAACTCTAGACGCAGACCTATATACAACTGTAAATAAGTTTATCTCTTTCACACCACTGACTGCTAGTAGTAGGATTAAGGATATTAGTAATTCTACATTTGGTTAGTGTCAATTAAAGCATTTTAAAGAATAGTTTCAAGTAACTTTATTATTAAACAAGCTGGTTCTGAAATCAGAAAAACTTCTCAATCTGCCAAGATATCAAAATTGATGTTAATTTTTAACTTCAGCTTGACCATTTTTAAAAATGTATGTTTCATTAAAAGCTCACAGTTAAGCTAAAAGATTGAATAACTTCGGATAAGCACAAAAAAACATAATTTTTAATTTTTGAAAGCAAAAAATTCAAATGATTTCAAGTCGACAGTTTTTATTGTGAGGCACTAAAGCTGCATATAAGTCACATTTGTTATTCTACAATAATAATTTTAGGAATTTAAAATAAATTATGTCATTTACCTACTTAAAAATTATGACAACAATAAAATAACAAAAATTCATTCTAATGTCTAAAAAAATAAATTAATACCAATTTTAACATTAAAAAACCTTGTGTATTTTAACGTATAATTAAACAGTACAATTATTTTGTTAAGGAAACTTCCTAACACAATAATAAATTAATAATTTTAAAAGCCTAATAAAATAATTGGTTTAAATACTTTAAATGCTGGGTGATATTGATACAATTTTATACAAACTACTGCAAGTATTGGTCTGAAAACATTACAAAATTTAACCTTCTTTTTGTTGACAATAATAAATATTTACACTCAAACATTTTTGTTTAGGCCCAGCACCTAACGATTTATTAATTAGACAGCAAATAAAAGAGAAAAAATTTATTCAATCTATTGCTAAACAAATTTCACCTAAGGTTACAATTCATTATTTCTTTTGAATCTGAGCTTTTGCAATTTCTTTAGTAATTTTGGCTTTCAAGTGATCCTTATAATTAAGAATATCGCCTTGCCATTTTGTTACCGTTCCTTTTTCGCACACCCAAATTTCATTGGCAACCTAAAATAAAAATATAATTTAAAATTTACACAACATATAATATAAAGGGTGTCCCCGGATACACTTTACATAACTTAGGTGATGATAGAGAACACTTTTCTAAAAAAAATATTTAACAAAAATTTTTTTCTATGTAAATTCTATGTAATTTTTTTTTAATTTTCACCTTCACATTCCCATAGCACCAAAAATATTAATTTTTCAGTAAAAATAATTTAGTGCTTATTACTGAAAAATCAATATTTTCGGAACCATGGTCATGTGAAGATGTAAAAAAAAGTTTTAAACTGGCCTAACTCTCGAGGGCTTGAATTTAGAACAAAAATTTTGTTAAATATTGTTCTTAGAAAAGTGTCCTCTATCACTACCTAAGCTATGTAAAGTGTATCCAGGACACCCTGCAAATAGGTAAGAGATGAATGAAATGAAATGAAATTTCAAATTAATCATAAATAAAATTACCTGACTAATGAGTCTGAAGTCGTGACTAACTAAAACCATGCCTCCTTCGAAATCATTGATAGCTTCTCCTAGCGCATCGATCGTTTCCATATCCAAATGATTAGTAGGTTCATCAAGTAGAAGCAAATGGGGAGCCTGCCATGCTAGATAAGCAAACACGACCCTACACCTTTGCCCATCGGACAACTGTCGTATTGGACACACCTAAAAATAACAATTAAATTAGACTGGATCTGGTAATTTAAAAAAAGTTACTAACTTGTTGCCTTCCAGTAAGCCCATATCGCCCAATAATTTTTCGCATTTCTTCTTTTTCTTTAACTTGAGGGAATGATTTCATCATGTATTCTAATGGAGATATGTCGAGATCAAGCAACTCGTGCAAATGTTGATGATAACGTGCAATTCTTAAATGAGAATTTTTCCTAATCATGCCTTCCGTTGGAATTAACTAAAATTACTGCATTAGTATTTATTAGCACAAGCACACCCATCACTTACTTCTCCATAAAGCAATTTAAGAAGCGTGGATTTTCCAGCTCCGTTAGGTCCCACAAGAGCGAGCCTGGTATCGAGATCGATACCGAATTCTAGATTCTTGTAAATAATAGGACTTTTATCGCTATATCGAAAACTGACGTTTTGGACCATAATCACTGGTGGTGGAATTTCTCCACAACTTGGAAAGAAAAACGTTAAAGTCTTGTCTGATGTAACTTTTTCTGTTAAGCCGGACGCCATCATTTTAGCCAATGTCTTTTCTTTCGATTGTGCTTGTCTGGCTAATTTAGCTGAACCGTGACCAAACCGTGCAATGTAATTCTAGAAAAACCAAAATTAAATAACACCTTTACTTGCAATAAACTCAATACCTTCATATGATTAATTTGATCTTGTTCCCAATTATATTGCTTCATTTGATTTTCTTGAAGTTCTGATCGTGTACGAACAAAGGCGTCATAATTACCAGTGTAATACTGAAGACGTCTTTTATCCATATAAATAATATTTGTGCATACTCCATTGAGGAAATCTTGTGAATGTGATATTATAACCAAAATTCGTTTATAATTTTTAAGATATTCTTCCAACCATACACAAGCATCCAAATCTAAATGGTTGGTAGGTTCATCTAACAATAACAAATGTGGCTTCACGTAAAGCGCTCGAGCTAGAGCAATCCTCATTCTCCAACCTCCACTAAAATCTTTTGTATGTTGTTCTTGCATTTGTTTAGTGAATCCTAAACCGTGCAATATACCGGCTGCACGTGCCTCGGCGGTATCGGCGGACATGTCATCCAAACGTTCATAAATATCGAGAAGTTGTTCTTGGGCATCTAAATAAAAATCATGTACTATGAAGTATTCTGAAAGCTTGGAAGTAGACAAAACATAGCATGTGCTAGTTGTGGTGGATGTCAATTTACTGTATAATTTTAAAGTGAAAAAATAAAAAAAACGAGAGCCAGCCACTCTATAAGATTTTATTATGCAGACACATGCAGTATCTGTGTATAGTCTCAGACAAAAATAATAAACGCTGGACTCCTGATGTTCAAATTATACGAGACACGAGCGACCATTATACCTGTACATGAATTCTTTAAAAAAATCCAATCATTTTTTGACTGAAAATTCGAAGTTAATGTGTACATCAAGTGGTTAATAAATAATTAAGTTGTTTTTATTCAGAATAATTTTGTCTTATGCCAGTTTGTTTTTTTCCTTAGGTCTGCTTTTACAATAGTCGATTAAGCATTATTTATCTGGGGTGTAACGTTATATGGATATTTATTGGTTTATTACTATAGGTTAGTTGAGGGGGTCCATTGCAAAACTCGTTAAATCCACTTTTATTCGCAAATGAGTTAGCCGTGTTTTCAGATTGCATTTACTTAGCTCTATTAATGGTTAAAATTTCTAGCTACTAAATTTGCTATAAAGCATAGAAAATCATTGTTGAAAAATAGGTATCAGTGCAAAGCTAATGTGTGAACCAAACAGTTTTTTGCTCCTTCTGTAAAATTTACTAAAGTGGACTTAACAAGTTTTGCAATGGACCTCCCTCAGTTATGCTCATACTTAACCAACTATTGTAAAAGCGGGTCTTAGACAGAAAAACTGAATTTATTAAAATCAAATTTAAAACATGGTTTATTATAATGATAGTTGCGTAGCTGAAGTGGCGCCGCCGCCCAGTTGGCGAAGTTAAACATAACTGAAATGTCGAAGCATAACTAATGGTTTAGTAAATGGAAGAGATAGTACGTAGCACTAATAGAGGCTAAAAATTGTATCTCATGTAAACGAGTTAAAACTGGAAATCAAGTAAAAATAAACTGACATAAAGTAGATCATTTTATATTATGAAAGTAAAATATGCAACACAAGACCTACCATCATCTTCACAATCAACAAGTTGTTCTGCCAATTTTTCTAAACGCATCCGTTCTTCATCAACTTCCACAACGCATTGCAGTGCACTTTTTTCAGAAGCTGGTATTTCGCGCGTTAAGTGGAAAATATCAATGTGATCAGGAATTGGAACTTCTCTGAGTCCCAAGACAGATAGAAGAGTTGATTTTCCTATTCAAGAAATCATTAGCCGCTGTGGTTATTTCAAAATTAACAAAACTTACCACATCCATTAGCACCTAAAAGGCCATACCTTCGGCCACAATTCAATTCCAAAAGAGCATCTTGCAACATTTCAGCTCCGTGAAACGTTATGGAGAAGGTATCGATTTTAATATCTCGAGCTTTAGGATGAATAGCAAGGGATCCGGTACAAGCTCTTGCTTCGGCATTTAATCGTGCGTCAGCTTCCAATTTAGCACACAGCGTTTCTGGAATAATTAAAAGGGTAAAAGAGTAACATAAAACAAAAGAGAAAGTTACCTTCTTCACTTAAAGCTGTTCCATTTTGCTGTTTCGACGAACCGTTAACTTGGGTGTTGGAATTTTGTGGTTTCGTTTCGGGCTTAGTTGGAGGCTTCTTTCCAGATTGTCTAGCCTTTGCGGCTTCCTTTTTACGTTGAGCTTCACGTTTCTTAGCATCAGACGGCATTTTAAAACACTAAAAACTAAACACCACTCTATAAACTGGTCAGAAAAATTGTTAAATAAAGGACGGAATCAACTAAATCTTTCGATACTTATTAGAGCACAAAAATTGCACTTTTTATTTATCGACTCGAATTTATTACAAAACCGGAACAATGTGGTTGAATGTGACGAGACTGTTAACCTTAAAAAAATTTGCGAAAAAATCACTATCGATCATCACTTGAATAAATTTTAATTAACTGTAATTTGGAAAGATATATTTGCAAAAAAACAACGAAACTTACAATAAAATCGACTGTTTTATCTAAAAATGTCCCGCACAATTTTACCGACTTCACGTGTACAAGGTGTACAACCAAAAAAGAACGTCAATGGAAATTTTTCACTGGACTAATGAAATATTTACGTCACAAAGAACTGTCAGAAATATTTTAGTGGTTAATGTATAAAAAAATGTTAATTAAATTTAAAATTGCTTTTTTAATAACTTATAGATTTATTTAGTTTAATAAATAATGATTTATAGATTTTCGTTAATATACACAGTGGCCTAGTATTCAAAGGAACCCCTTTGAATTCGTGATTGGTTGGTTTGCATGTTCGATCTGCACCTAAGTTTAAGCCAATCAAAGTAAGCGAAGTAGCTTTTAAATTGCACTGATTTTTTAAATTATATTATCGAGGTTAGAATTGATTTAAAAACAATTTAAACTGTAACAGTTTAATGGACGAATTAAAGCAAAACATACCATTAGCAGTATTTAATCGATTACTATTAGCCGATCTGGATTCACTTAAAATTATTTTGACAAAAAGTGAGCTTGAAATACAGCAACTAACACATTTAGATGCAGAAGAAGTCAACTACATAGTTAAAGAAGCTGCGGGAGTTGTTTTAAAAGGGAAATTTCAAACAGGTACTTGATTTTGATTGTTTGTCATTTGTCTTATATAAAAATTACTTTAGCCGACACAGTATTGAAATGGAAACGATTAACCACTGGATGCGACACAATTGATTCGATTATTAGAAACGGTGTACCATTAAATGGTATTAACGAAGTGTTTGGACCAAGCGGTGTTGGAAAAACGCAGTTTTGCTTACAGCTTGCTTTAAGTGTACAGCTTCCTGTTTCGTTAGGTGGTTTACAAAAAGGTTAGCCGACTTTAAATTTTCTTAATCTTGAATAGGTATCAAGGTTTCTGCTAATATTTTTAGGGTGCGTTTACATTAGTACAGAAGATACATTTCCTTCCAAACGTTTAAACCAACTCTCAAAGTTGTTCCCGTTACGGTTTCCTCAATTGGAAAGAATAAAATTTGAAGATAACATTTTTGTTGAGCACATACCAGATTACGTAATATTTTAAAACTCTTTTGAAAATTAACTCGATACTTGGTTTTCAGGAACAGCTACGAAGATGTTTGTGTATTCGTTTACCCAAATTATTAGCAGTCCATCAAATTGGATTAATTGTGATCGATTCAATTGCTGGTGTATTTCGAAGCGAAAATATGGGAGTTAATTATGTTAATCGTAGTCAAGAATTTTACAATTTAGCGTCACAGCTTAACAAACTAACAGACAAATTTAAAATCGTAATAGTTTGCGTTAATCAGGTGAGCTTCTTGTTTTAAACAAGCAAGTTGGTTATAAAGTATTTTAGGTTTCCGATAATGTAGATACTGGTCAAATGGAACCTTCATTGGGTCTTGCTTGGAGTAACCTGGTCAATTGTCGTTTTAATATCTCTAGGTGTTACGACAGCGTACGTCTGTTCCAAACAATATTTGCTCCCGATTTACCTAATTCTAGCTGTAAATTTGTTATACAAGATATCGGATTGGTGGGAATAAAGACATGAACATTTTAGCTTTTTTAATTTCCAACTAAAAAACCGTTTTATTTGCTCTTGTACCAACTCGGAAAATCGTGTTTGGTTCCATTAAATTTAATTAAAGAAAAAGTGATGTAGAATAATTAAAAAACAAAAAGTATCGGTATCGTCAAATTATTTTAATTCGAAATTATGATATCATAAATTATAATACAAATGTAAAGCTTAAAATTTAAGCAATAGGTAAACAAGTGAAACACATTTAAAATTGATTATAATATTTTTCCAGCATTCTATTCTAAAAATTACATAATTTCAGAAAAAAAGTTTCAATAAATTTCGGAAACAACTCAAATATAAAAATAAAACAAGCAAAATAAGTACTTGTACACTTAATTTGTTGAAAATTTAAAGAGCAATTAATTAAAGGACGACGACGCTAAAATTATAACGATTTAAATAAATCGCACTAAAAATTTTAATTAATAAACGATACGGCTTAAATTCTGAACAAATCGGTATACAAGTTTCATCGAGTCAATTTTGTTTGGACTTACTTTTTTTTTTTCGATAATTAAAATAATATTATTTAAGTATGTGCTGAAAAATGAATTGCCGGTTATCACAAATTTCACAGAATAATAAAAAGAGCACAATTAATTTTATTACACTAGGTACCTATGTATGTACAATAAGTAAGAATTATGTAAAGAGATAAATTGTTTGTTTGTAACTACCGAATTATGATTACCACACTGCAAAAGCATGAGCAGTGTTATAAATATCAATAACAAAGCATCTTTTCTATTTAGATTTTTAATATTTTTTTTTTATATTATCTTTTCATTTTAAATTTTTCATTTAAATACACATTAATACAAATAAAATAAACTTTACAATTCGCAATAATACAAAGCATTTTGTTTCTCTCCTCTAAATTTTACACATTAACGGGCGAACCAACGATAAATCTCATAACAAAAAAATAATACAAACGTAATATGCTCACACATAATAATTAATTGCTTTAGTTTAGATAGCTAAACACTGCTTATGCAAGTCAGACGAATCGATTCATATTTTATTTCCAACGATGCAAAAAGGGACTGCACGAAAACAAAAAAATCAGCATAAAATGCAATCTATAGTCAATATAAAAATTCAAAAATGCGTTCAGTTTATATATATATATAGTATATACAAAATACATATCACATGTCCCTCGAGAAATAAATAAGACAAATATACAAACGAGCTCGTGTACTCAACGTCACGCATGTGTGTTCCTTATGTGTGTTGTGTGTTTGTTTGTTTTGTTTGTGTTAGGCACATTTAGATGACTATTAATTAATATAAGTAATTATTATTATTAGCGCATATAAAGATGACAGTAATCTAATTATCAAATTCTACTACAACAATAAACGTTAAAAAAACAAGTCATGCACCCAACTTAAAAACAGTACACAGCTACTAATATTCCATTTTATTAATAACATACTAAGTGTTTGAAGACATATTGTCACAACTGTGAGTTACGTCCGGCATATCGTTTATTTGTTCTGGTTGTCCACTTGAATATTCCATATTATTTTCTTCTTGCGATTCGTGTTCTTCGTTCGCATCTTCGTCTTCCCTCTCTTGTTCTGGCATCAACTCCACTGCCCTCTCTAATGTCTTTCGTGCACTATTCGAACGTTCCAAGAAATAACCGTTAGAACTGTCGTTGCTCTGTGCAGGAGGCGACCACGTATTGTACGAATATTGTGGATTATTAGAGTACCTACGCTCCAATTCGTCTTGCAACCAGGTCACTGCTTGACTCCATTGCTTACGCAATTCCGCATGTCCGTGTAACATCACCAAAGCGACACGACACTTACTGAACAAAGCAACCATACATTTTATACATTGATAGGCTCGCTTTTGGTAATGATTTTTTGAACGAGCAATGGTCTCCAACAATCCTTCACGTTCATCCGGCACTCCTTTGATTGCATTGTGAATGCGATGAGATTGCCACGAATCTTCCAATAACAATATCGACAAAAGTAATTCCATGTGATGTCTCAATTCCTGACAATACGCAAACGCTATCTGCCACAACAGTTCCGATAAGACGTTACGAGAGAAGTGAGGATTTTCCCATGCACAATATTGCAATAATTTTATTGCATCTTCCGTTAAATTTGTGTCTTCTATCACCTTTTTTATATAACTGCAAAACCAAACAATCAAGTCGCTATTAACACAAAAACTAGCTCACTTACCTAGTTCTTCCAAACAACATTTCGCTAGCTTCTGGTGATAAAGACATAAGAGGTTCTGGACAGTTGGCTTCGCGGTAGGGATTGGGCAGTACAGGTGAATGGGTACTAGATTGACATTTGGATGTGACGTCACAGCATCGTACTAAACACGACACCAGTTGATGTAATTTACCCAATTCGGTGTATTGATATTTGATGGCAGGCCCTGGACCTTCGTCGATCGCGACCATCATAAATGTTGCCGCAACATTTAATTTTAATAACTGATGTTTGTCCTGTAAACCTACAATAAAAATTTACAATATTTTTAAAGTTTCTTACTTTCATACACGTAGACAAGTTTGCGTTTTAATTTTCACTGCGATTGCAATGACCCAAGCAAATTAACAGTCACCTTAAGAAAATTTCTATACCGGGTGCTGAATAAGTTAGCCGAACATAGGAAATTAACATGTAAAAACTTATTTATGCAAATTCCTGCTTCCCTAATTATTTTAGAGAAAAAATGAAAGACACAAAAATAATGGAGAAATATAAACTACGAATGATAACACCATTAGATATCATCTAGCTTTTATTTAAAAGGTCAAAAAATGCTTTCGAAATTGATAATATTTTCATTTATCACACTGGCCATGTAATAAATTCAATTTAATTTCTATTTTCAAATATAATTACCATGGAAACTTACCATGACCAGTGCAATAAATGAAAATTTTAACAATTTTGAAAGCATTTTTTGACCTTTTAAGTAAAAGTTAGATGAAATCTAATGCTATTTTCATTCGTAGTTTTTATTTCTGCATTATTTTTGTGTCTTTCATTTTTTCTCTAAAATAATTAGGGAAGCAGGAATTTGCTTGCATAAATAAGTTTTTACATGTTAATTTCCTATGTTCGGCTAACTCATTCAGCACCCGGTATATTGCCAAAGAAATACCTAAGCCTTTAACATTACAACCACAAACCTATACCAGCAATTACATACATTGTTTGATATTACATTTCATGATCCCTAAAAATTCTACGCAAAATACGCTAACTCGCAAAAAATACCTACCTGAAAATATCAGACAGTTATACACTATTATTTATATTCAAGCAATCGAAATCGTATCAGACCAATTCAAGAACTAAGTATATGAGGCATGCATAAATGTATGCTAAAACTGATCAAAACTTTTTAAAATAAAGACAGGACTCAGGGTCAGGCAGAGGTGTATAATGTCCCCTATACTTTTTAACATAAGTATACGGAATACATAATGAGAAGGGTTTTGAGATTACTAGGATGGAGTTGTCTCGATAAGGGGAAAAACGATTACCAACTTGAGATACAGTAATCTTTGCAATTGAAGAAGAGGAAATGCGGACAAATAAGACGAGACAATAATAAGAGGAAATAAGACAAAGATAATGATTACAGACAGGGCAAACAACAACCTACCACAAGGTAGTCGATACTTGATAGCTATAGAAGATTGTTCGCATACCTTGGATATTAATAATAGAAGAGCTGAAGATCAAAACCAGATTGTCCCAAATAATCAACTAACAATATTTGACATAATATTATTATTATTTACAACTAAAAGAGTTGAAGATATATCCTATAAACTCTATAAATAGCAAATTGCAACTACTTAGATCACAGCAGTGTATTCGGCACATGCGTGCTTTACGCCAGAATGCTGCTTATTTCGGACACGTTGCGAGGAAAACCCACGCCATGGAGAAAATAATAGTAGAAGGCAAGATACAGGGACGGCAACCAAGAGGCAGATCACCAATATAACAACGGCTGATAACAGAGAAACCTGGCAACAAATAGTCAAACAAACACGATTTTGATGACACCATAGTCTGCCAAAGGGTTATGGACTGAAGAAGAATAGAAATGCATTATAAACTGCTTGAAGTAGTCGATATCAAATAAGATGAATTTATTTAAATATCATGAAATAATGTTGCTTTTCTCCTTAATAAACAATACACTACTATGGAGTTATTTTATGTATAAAAGTTAATTATATATTTACAGCCTTATGCATAGTCAACTAAGCAGCTACTAGTATCTCAGGTAGTAGCCAAACATTCAACCTGTATGCATAGTCGGGTTAAAAGGGTACTATCCTTAGTAGGGCTACTAAAATCGCCGATTGGCTACTAAATATTTAGTGACGGTTTTGGGCATGTTTAAGACCATTTTAAGGTTACTTTTACCTAAGAGTAGACAATTTTGAAAATTATATTTTGTCATAATATACTATACGCATAAAATAATTATTTAATTTAATATTTTTAAGTTTGTAAATGCTGAATTTAAATTTTTTATATGTACAAATAGAATTATTTATATTATATACTTAATTTTTTATATTATTTATTTATAACAATGAAAAGTTTAGCAAATATTACATATTAAAAAAAAAGAAAAAGCTCGTATTATGATATATCTAATGAGAGTTCAATTAAATAATTTTAATTAATCTCCCGAAATTCAAGTTTTGGCATTTATACGGTGCTTTACCAAGGGTGCAGATTAAAATAAAATTAGTGAAAAACGTGGTTTTCACCTAAGTACACTAAGCCGTGTAATTAAATGTATTGTTGAAGCTTTAGGTATGTGCATCGCAGGTAAACTGTCTAAGTTATTTAGGTAGTCAGCTGACAATTTGCAGTGATGCCAAATAAATATTTAGAAAACCATACTAAAGTATTCTATCAACTAAAATGATACTAACTCTCTTTTTAAAAGAACTATGCATACCAACATTTTAGTAGCCTTTACAATGCTTTTAACTAGTAGCTTCTTAAAACCATTTTAAGAGTACGACTATGCATAAGGCTGTTAGTCTTTTTATAAAGATATTAGATAAAGTTTAAATCAGTCTATTCTCTATTGTGTTAAAATGTTCAACTCAGCTACTTGAACTAGCTGCTTTGATTTATCAGTTGTAGGAAAAACTAATTGGAATAAAATGAATTGCGGAGACTTGAAAAAAGTGATTATATTCCGCCACGAATAAAAATCAACGATTTGATAATATCAACAGCAATATGTTTTTCTAACTGTAGATATTAGAAAAGGAAGTTTCCATATTATGTAACCATTAAAAATGTACCATCCTGTACTTCGTTATATGTTTCGTCTATGCAAACAGAGAAATTTGTTGAACAAATTAGTCGTAGATCCAGAGAGAAAATTCTCTTTGGAAGATTAGAAATTTTCATGTACCTCGCTTATAAATAGAATTCTTAAGTAAAGTAAAACACTGAATAAACATGAAATAAAAATTTCAGTTTTCACCGAGGGGTATACCAATGCCAAACAATTTTACACAAAAATACTCCTACAGTTTACCCCTAGGTTTCCAACATGTAGATTCAAATCTACGATACCAGGCGGAAATGACATCCACCGAGTAAACTGATTTAATTATCAATAAATATCCATCTTATGTTTGTTATTCCATTATGCAATTTATCACAAAAGAAATTTTTATTTCTGAAAAAAAATATATAAACGCTCTCAACTCTGTAAAGAAACTGTACTGCTTATTGTACAGAAAAATGCTTCATGTAATACAAGCATTAGATTATGTAATTCTATAGATACACTAAAACAACTCATACAGAAAAAGAAGTTTCGGCATGGTGGCTAGAGATCAAAATGCCATGTTTTAATGATTTGTATGGAATCGGCTTATCAAGCACCTTCACCTTAAGCAAAACAAAAAATTATATACTAAGATTACTTTTTATAATATAGTAAGAATATTAATATTTTTAAACTAACAATAAATGTTTTTCAAAATTAACAGTTTTCCATAATCAGAAATAAGATTTTTGAAAAATTGCAAGTTTTGAAAATAATCTTATTGTGCATTTAATTTCATCAAGTTTGGAAAAATCAAACTTAATATAATTGTAGTCAGTATATAATATATAAAATAAGCATTTTTAAAAATTACCTTTATTAAAATTTTAATAAAAATAAAACAAGCAGTGCAAATAATAAAGAAAACATGATACAATCAACATGCATACTCTCAAAAAACATTAATGGTATTAAGGGCAAGTTTTCCAATCGCTAGTCAACTTGTAGTTAAAGGTTTTTGAAAAATTGGGGTTTAACAAACTATAAGGACATGCAAGTGTGCAGTTTTTAAAGTGTTTTCATTTAGAGCTGAGCAAAAACATATTTAGATACTTTTTATAATCGTTTAATTTCCATATTTTACCCGTTTTTCTAAATTAAAATTAAGATATTTTTAGAGGGAGGCTCATACAAGTATCTATACAGATGCTTTTATTTGTCCAGCTCTACTTTTACCAAAACAACCCATGCTGATACAAGCATCGTCCATTACTATATTAAGCAAATTGAATAATATGTATTTATTTCTAGAATGATACACATTTTTAAATAATTGCCAGTTTTTTCATGTAAGTAACAAATTCTATTCGGTGATTCTCAAACTCTAAATTAATTACTCGTTTCGTGTTTGCATAAACAGATGTTTAAAGATTGGTTGCAAGTAGCTATTATTTTAATTTCTGCACAATTCTAGAAGTAAATGACAAAACTTGAGTTGCTCAGTATAGCACAGGACAACTCTTCAAAAGTTTCAATAATCAACTTTAATACACTAATTTACACAATAAAAATTAAGATATTTTTGTCATTATCATTTAAAATTCATAAAGAAAAAATTTAAGTAGAGCACCATTTCAAAGTTAGTTAAATCAAATTTATGAATTGGTCACATCCGAAACGAATCAAATTAAACAACATATTTACATTTAAAAATGATTTAAAAAAGACATTCGAGTCAAGCACCTACAATCTACTACCATAAAATATAATATTAATCCTCCATAATACTTCCACAAAACATTAACAAAAAGTTAAAAACACACAAAAATTAGAATCACAACTTTAAAAAGTAATATCTTCAATATCAAAAAACGAAAAAGATATTTGGTTATTTCTAATATACAAATCTTCGATAGAAGTCAACTTACCTTGACTAGCATACATATGAAAAACGTTACAATAATGAGGTAAATGTCTTCCATGTTCACTGACTTCACGTTGTAACAACCCCAAAAGAGCTATTAAAATGTGATCACTTAGTGTAGCCGTTGGATCGTTATTTGTTATACCAGGAGGTGGTGGACAGGGGCCATCATTTAATGCAAAATGAGCCAGAAATACTATAATTTTCATAAACGCAGATCTTACTTCGTTACTGGGACAACTAAGTAAATATTCACAAAATCTATGAGGATGACTGAATAACATTTGATGAGCAAACCAAGATCGAATCGATGGTGCAGCTCTAAGATGTATACACAATAAATCGCACCTATAAAAACAAGTTATGATATTTGTGCCTAAATAAAATTTAATAAACTCACCAATCCATTGCAGGCCCACGTAAGTTCTTTTTTGTATGCCACCCAGTGTGAAACAGAAATTTACTAGCTAATTGTGTACTCAACATTGAAAGTTGTTCGGCTTCGTTACTTAATGTGTGGCCTATACGTGCATTGGTAGGTGAAATGCATGAGACCAATTTTCGAATACAATTAAAATACTCTACAGAAAATTGGCTCCTATGATGAAGAAATTTTATATTTTGCTTACGGATGCTATTTTGAATTGCTATTGGCATTTTTAGATGATGTTCTTTCTTTTCGGCTGCAACACGTAAGAACAATAATACATTTTATCTGTGCGGCTTAAAAATAAACTTACTTATCGTAAATCTCTCGAAGGATTTAATAAATGCACTTTCTTCTATGTCTTGTCGAGTGTAAAATAGCATATAAGCATTCCACCAGCGCTTTTGGCGTCTGTATGTGGTTCGTTTCAACATTGGATCGAATACCTCACCCATATAGTCGCCACCAAAACACTGTATTTTCATTTCTTCATCTTCACCCATACGGCATTCAGTAACTTCGCCATCGTCAAATTTATACCATCTGACTTCAAATGTGGGATCTCTGTGCCTTATATACGAATAATAATGACCCCCTATGCAAAATCAAAACATTTTTGTAAAATATTTCCTTTTATAAATTTCGTTATTTACCTGACGCCTGTCCAGAGTGCACCACAATACCAGATAAGCGATACTTAGTGCAAACATCATTTGGATTTAAATCACAGTCAATAACTTCTCCTTCCAATTTTGCCAATCCTGACACGGTGTAAGGTTCCATGTCCAAATCCCGGGGAAATTCAAAGTAATCATTAAATTTAATTGCGCAAACACGCTCAAAGTCATATTCAAATCTTTTTAATTGAATTCCCAACACCGGAGGGAGCTTCTTCACACACAGCCTTTTCACCGTCACAACTTTTTTTGCACATTTTTCACAATAATACGCGTCAGCTCCTTCCAACAACTCTCCTACAAGCATAAAATACGTAAATTTATTCAAAGTTTCAGAAAGTTTAAGTTACCTTTAACATATTGTTCCATTGAATCTTGTAAACTGCTGTGATTTCGAATATCCACACTAATTACACAAAAAGGTTCTTCTTTAGAGTATCGATGAGGACAACCTTTACAAATTTTCTGATCGGAATATGAACCACCCAAAATTTTGGACATAATCTGTTCGTGACCCAAAGTTTTTAAAGCTTCATCTAAACTTTCAACCAGTGCCATGAAGAATTCTACCGCATCTTGTTGCTCTCTTAGATTAACCGGTTCACCTGTAGAAAGATTTATTAGAATTATTTTTTGCAAGAAAAGAAAAAACCATACCTTGCAATTTAAAATGACGCCATAGACCCTTGGGAACATAATATTGCAATCGAGAACAGGCTAAATGTCCAAATATGGCTTGTACCTGCTTAAGTATGCCGACATTGTAATCTTTTCGGTTATCATCAATATTTTTATCGTCAATGTTATTATCACTTTCCATTTCCACACCTTCTCCGCTAAAATCTTCATTTGGATCTGTTGCAGCTCCTTCACATGCAAGCAGACCTTCACGAATACTTTCTACCATGTATAATTGCTGAATAACTGAATTCATGTAACAAGTAGCACCTGCATTCTTTAATCCCACGAAGCCTTGTATTGGCCGAGGGCCTACTTGAGGCAAATAATCCCATTCCAACAGGGCAGTTTCGTGATCTAAAATTGAATTTTAATTTACAAACAGGCTTTTCGACAAGTAATACATTATTCTTATCAAATACTTTGTACACCTACAGGGGTGAGGTGCCAGTCTGCTAACTTTTGTCTGATTAAATATGCAAACCAGACAAAATGAGTAGAAATGAATACAGTAGTATAAGTATGAAGGGAGCGAGAGGCTCAAGCCTTCAAGGACAAAAAATATGGTAGGATCAACAAAATGCAAGTTTAAAATTTTTTTTTTCCCTAAAGATTATCTTATAAAAATTAAAATAAATTAATAATTAACCAGCTAAGTAAACACACTGAAAGTAAAATTTAATTTAATAATTAAAATTTGTTTTTAAATCTATATAAGGCTGTATATAATCTTCTACTGAAATTTTCAATTGCAATTATTTAAAATTTTCTGATTAGTTTTTAATAAAAGATAAAACCACAGTGGTGGCTTGAATTTCTTAACTCGGCCCTCTGGTGAACATCAAACTGTGGATCGAAATACTTATAAGTTTCCTTAACAACTCAATAGAAAAACGGGGTACAATAAGCCTAGAGCTTCAGTGCAAAGTGGATACCCATGCAGCGATGATGATAATAATAATAAAATATATATTATAAAAAAACACGATTACGTATTTATTAGTCGAGAAGGGAATCGCTGAGAAAGTTTAATGTATAAGCAAAAGAAATTCAGAGTAAATTCTATAGTTTATTTTCGAAAACTGGATAAACTTTTGTTGGTTCTTGATATGAAGAAAGCAAAAGAAAATCTTAGGAATACCAATCTGAGGTTTTTATTAGTTGATAAGAACCGAGAAGTATGTAAAATATAAACTTACCAGAATAAAACATTTCGTTTAGCATGTTGACCAACTGGCGACAATTTGGAACACAATTTATGCACAAAGTTACGAGCAAGTCAAATGCAGCTGCTTGAGTTTGAGGTGTGTCGCATATAGAAGTAGCTGGATCTTCGGCAAGTTGTCCCGTACGACTTAAGTGTAGCATATGCTTACTAGCAGGAAATAAAAAGTCTTCCAACAGTTCTTTAATTAAACTACCAGTGTCGGCACTACCCAACTCGCACTTCTTTTCGATGCTCATAAAACAAAGTAACTCACGTGCCAAACTTAAATGACCTTCTAACAAAACTTCGTGTTGTCCGCGTGCTCTCCTTAACCAAGCCACTTCTTTAGATAATAAAGTTTCCGCGGCGGGAAATGGGCATCCCATTAGACAAACACAATTAACTAGACGACACAAAAGTTGAAAAAATTCGTGTGAAGTTGAAGCATTTTCATAAACCAAGGTATCTAATAACGAAAACAACAAAGGCGTAATAAACAGTATCGTCGATGTACTTTCACTACCGCAAGTACATATTATTATAAATTGTTCTGCAGCCGAAATACGCACTGAACGACTAGAATTTAATAAAACTAAATCAGTCAAAAATAATGGAAATTGATTATCGTGGCATAAACTTCGTAAGCTACTTGGATTTAACACTAAAGAAATACTAAATAGTTCTAATGCTTCTTTACACAGTAGAATGTCGTCATTTTGTAACTCTAAAGGAGCGTTACGTTTGGCAGGATCACATAAAGAATGAAGAACATCGGGTGAAGCATTTAAAGCATGTAAATTGGCACTGCTGGCAGCCCAAACGAGATGCATTATTGCCAAAACAGTCGAATAATCTGGTAACTCCCAATTTAATGCTTGACTAAACAAAGCTTGCGCTTGTCCTGTACTTGTATCGGCTAGTATTAGTTCTGCTAAACCTTGCGATAACTTCAAAGAAACTTGTCTCAAAGCCTGAAAACGAAAATATATTTATTTTTGTATAAATTATGATTAAGCACTTACAGTATCTGCGTGACCAGGAATTGTTCTCATTGCATGCTTTAAAGATTCACCAGGTGAAGTAACATTCTCGCTGTTAGGTTCCGTTTCGGGCGAGTGATCTTCCGTAAGCCGTACCAAAACTTGAGCTACAGATGTTAAAATCAGCTTACATATTTTCAAAACAATCAGATATGCTGAGCGACGTGTAACGGTGTCTGCATTACACATAAAATTATTTTTTGTAAGCATTTCTAAAAACGTATGAGCTTCTCCAGATATCATAAACTGGTACTGAAATTCGTAGGACTTTTCCGATAGATGATCATTTGCTGGCATCAATAAAACATAAAGAACTTCGAGATTGTACATCACCTGAATTTACAAAAATCTTTTTGTGAAAAATTAAAGTTTATATTGCAATATTATTTTACCTCGGCTGGAGTGGCACTGAAAAATAAACTATTGACATTGACCGTGGCATCGTTTGTTGAACTAAAAGCTATTAACAATTTATCAATTGTACTGGAAACACAAGGCATCAATAGGAGAAGTGCCTTGGCACTGTCTCGCAATGGAGGAAATTCTTGACTACCCAAATTGTACAACTGACAGAAGAAATTGCCATATAAAGGTTGCGATGCCATTAAAACTCCTGGTAATAAATTTTCGGCTTCAACGTTTGGTCCATCATAAGGATGTTGCGGTGAAGATGTTGAGCTATCAGAACTACTATCTTGAGACGAAGCCATATTGGAATTAACTTGGGTAATTTTCGCAGAAATAATCTAAAAATTTGGAAAACACTCAATTCAAACTTTTAATTTATTTTGTTCAATATTACCATTCTATCTCGAAGAGGTATTTGTCCTAAAAGTTTCCTATCGTCGGCCGTATCTAAAGGCTCTCCATTAATAAACAATTCTAATTTACAATGAACAATTGGCTTAATTCTCCTTAAAACGTATCTACGAATTGAAGCTATGGTGTCATTCGAATGAGTGGAAACTTCTAAATCTTCCACCGGGCGATTGGGACTGGAAAATCTTATAATTAACGTCATGTGTTTACCTTTACATGCCCGATGCATTGGTAAAGATTTACGTTCGCCCATAAAAGCATTATCACATTCGCTTAAATATTCTAGTAACACTCGCAAAATTCGGCACATCTTGACAGCTTCCGATGTTATACTGTTTTGCAACTGATTTAGATCAAACTCTTTCCCAGTTTCAGATTTTGATTTTTGATAAAAAACTGCCACATCGTAATGAACCTTTAGCCTATCATTACATTCAGTGATGTAGTTTTCATGAAAATCCAAATGATTGGCCAACAATTTGGGCCCTAGGTTTGTACTAACTTCCCTCAACAATTCGATAGCACGAGAAGCTATATCATCTGAACATAACGTAACAACTTTCCATAGATAATCTAGACCTATAAGATCTGCATCCTCAGTTATTAAAATACGTCGCTTAGGTTTCAATTTTCCTTCTTTAGTGTTTACGGCCTTAAAAAATCGTTCAAAACATTTAATTCCACTCTCTGTTAGTAAGGTGGGTTCTAATTGAAGCAAATTATTTTCGAAAAAATCTTTGTTGATTCCCGGATCTAAATCCGGTTCTTCCCCCATCAACTTTGAAAACCAACGAAAGCATGCTTCACGGTCTGAAGCAAATACTGCATTTTCTGCCAAACATTGCCATATTTGCTTAGCCTGTTCTGCACACAACCACAATTGACCATCTTTAAGTAAAAATCTAAACAAACAAAAATGAATTACAAACAATGCAATTTTTACAATTAACTGTAACTAGAAATGCTTACCTTAAAAAGTTAAGTCTTTCTTGTACTTGCAAAGCGTGACAATAACGGCCATCCGGTAGATAAGTATCACTGGTAAGTTCTGGATGATCTTTAACAAGAATACGCAAGCGGTCCATATAACTTGTTAGACTATTAGTAACCAAAATGACCAAAGAATGCTGGTTTTGCAATCTTTCGATTACTTCTTGACGGTAAAACATGTGATGTGTTCTCTGCCCATGCATTCCGTTGGCAGAAGGTTCATAGAGACAACAAATTTCTCGAATTTGCTTCAAAGCAGGTAACGCCCACGAATCACCTGATTTTAATTCGTCAACGCATTTATCTAACCAAATTGTCTTTTGTGCATCTCTCTCCTGAGAACAGCTATAATCTAATATTTTCACATGAGCAGCCAATGCCTGATCCATTATTTCAGTGGCAACGTCTTCAGCGTGCGCTAGATTCCAAAATAATGTTAGCACCTTGTGTGCCATAACACCATCCTTGTCGTCTTCCGCCAAGCGCCGAATGAGTTCCAATAAACGTTCTCGTTGACGTTTGGACGCCGACGTCCAACTGCTTTGGAAACATTCAAACAGATGATCTAATTGTTCGGGACTAAAATCCCAAGCTAATTTTGCCAATAAATCGTGCACGTTTTTAACTATGGCTTCATGTTTGCCTACTTGTGCCGACCAAATTGCATCCAAGTCTAATAAACTAAGAGCCCTTTCTTTGATTACAAATCTTAATATTTTTTCAAGTTTTTCTACGTATTGAGGTTGATGTAATGAATCTCTTAATACTATTTCTAATACTCGATTTTCATTTATCCATTTCTGAAACAAAACAAATTATATTACATAATTTTAATATCTACTTAAGCTATTGGTTAATAAATTTTGGATATTATGATAGATTGTTGAAAAATAAGAGATTTTTAACTGCTAATAAATGGTTTTATAGGGAGAAATAACCCTTCAAATATTGAGTAAAAAATCAAAATTTTCATGTAGTTTACATAAAATTTTTATAATTTATTAGTTATAAAATGAAATATTTTGGCACTGGTTTCGCAGCTTAAAAAAATAAGGGTATCTTATTTTTCGATACTCTATAACATATTCAAAATTTATCCAAATCGATGAGGGACACCTGAAAAAAAGTGCATTCTCTCTCGGTTGAGCCTCCTTCCTTAAAGAGTTAGGTATGTGACTACTAATAACAAGTACTAAAGGCAATAGTAAGCCACTGAGGTGTAATCCGCCTAGTAAACCTTCTCAAAATGAAGTGGATACACTTCCGTGGTTCAAAGCTAATATTAAGCTGCAGGTCTCTTAGGTATCGTGTAACACTTACACGATAATCTTACGTTAGGTCTTTTGGGTCAGTCAAGTAAATAGGGGTTTTCTGTTGACAATATACTTATTTCTTATGCAATTATTATCATAATTATTATGATTAGTGAAGGTTTCCGATTTTTTATATCAAAACAATTAAAGTACAAAAATGGGTTGGCACTCAATTTTTGAGTTTAGGAATATCTCTTTGTAACAAATCTATGTGTTGATTAAATTCACCTTTTACCGTAGCAGCAAAAAGAAAAAAATTGGGTTTTGGTGTAATTTTTTCAAAATTTTTGCCGAAAGAATATTCAAAGTAAATTTCGTTTAGGACCGCAATGTCAGATTTTATATTTTTATATAAAAATTCAACTTATACCTATCAGTTCCCAGTGCACTGGTCTATTTTGGTTTGGCTGATTCAATAAATCAAAAATTTATGTTGACAAAAATGTAAAAGCCTGCCAAATTAATTTATTACAATTGTGAATTTAGAAAAAATGAAAGTGTTAAAAATGATTTCAGGTCTATTTAATTTGTTCTTATTAAAACATTACTCACATTTGACTTTGTAGACTCTGAGAAGGTGTTCGATTCAATTGAAATATGAACTGTGATAAGGTCCACGAATAATAAATTATAGAATTGATAATAGTTATTCTATACTACTTATTTGAAAACATTTATAAGAATGCAACAATGAAACTAAAAGTAAATACAAACAATGTAAAAATTAATAATAGAATTCATTTTATTTCAAAATTTTAAGATTTTCCAGCAATCTAGTCCTGTAAGCAACAACGGTGAAGAAATACAGCTAATACTAAATGTATTTCAAACTAAGTCAGTAAACATTGGTAGGTTCAGAATAAATTAACAAAGCAATAACTAGAATTATGTCTACAATAATGACACCTTAGAAGTGATTTAATTGTATGTGAATTTGTATAATAACAGAGATAACATGACATTGAAATAACAACCAAGTTGGGATTATATTTTAAGTTAATTTTTAAATTAAATTAATAGATTTGTATTCTTCAAGTTAACCAACTTTTCGATTTTAGTAAATCTGTTAATTGTTAAGTGTTAATTTCAAAATTTGAGGTTAATCTGTTGAATACTTTTTGAAATGAAGATAAAAAAACCTCATAAGTTTAGTCTATTAGTCAAAGTTTGGATTTAGTATCGTGTTTCGGATTGTAAGGGTTTACTTAAACATTGACATAGATGGGATATTCCCAGATAAACGACAAAATATTGATATTCATCGTATTACAACAATTTATATAAATAAAATATGATATTTATGTATTGCAATAGAAGAAATATGTAACTGCAGCCTTAAAAAGCTGTTATACTACAAAAATTTATAATTTATACCACAAAAAGTAACTTCTAGTTCAGTTATTTTTAAAACACAGCTGGTTCAACTTTGTACAATGAATGACAGAGTCATTAAAGTCACAAAACAAAAAATATTTTCCTATAATGAAAACAACAATGACTGTTAATTCACTCTTGCCAAATTACAACAATTGAATATTAAATGATTTCATACTACTACAATGCAACAATAAAATCAAAATAGAAAGGTGTGAAAGCATTTATTAGTTTGTGGTAACATTGACCACGGGCTTAATAAAATCGTGAAAAACCACCTAAAGAAATTACATAAAAATACTGATGTCATCACAATTTCAGTCTCGAATATGTGCATTTTCTTAAATTCCAAGTTAATTTATGTGCAAACTATTAGTTGTACGAAAAAATCATAGAAATAAGTTTCAATGACTAAATATACCAAAATTGAAGTAGAAAGTAATTTTTTTAAAAGTTGCACTGTAGTTCAAATAAAACGAACAAGCTATTTATAAGAAAAATAAGTAGCTATTTTAGTCAGCCAATGAAAATAAATCTGACTAGTCAAGCCTGCCTTAACCTTGTAAGTTTGGTAAAAATTGAAGAAAATACTCACAGCCATTCTCTCGGTAGTGAGATATTCTTCTTCCTCGATGCCGTGATGCCTATTAGGATAATAAGTAACGCTAGATATCACTTTATTAATTTCATTTAAAGCATTCATTTTTCCATTAAAACTGGATATTTGTAGTTGCCTTAAAATCATTTTCAGTCGAAAACCTTCCAAGGTACGAATTAATTCCTCCTGATTCAAAACACGCAATGCCAAATTCTTGGAAGATTTAATAATTGCAGATATGATATCGCTTTTAGTTTCGTGCTTAGCTTCCCGTTTGATTTCTTCGTCTGTTAGCTTATCTAAAATACCTGGTATCATTTCCTAAAAAAAATCAGAACAAAATGATAAGATTGTCAAAATTGAGTGATAAAATAAACATCTTACCAAAATTGGTAATAAATATTTGTTAATAGTGTGAGGAGTGAGATGTTCATACGCCAAACCAAACGGTCGTATTAAAGCAAAAACCACCGACAAACTCAAACTTTTACCCGATTGAAATCGCTCCAGTAAAATTTGAAAACCACCAAGTTCGCCGAATTTATTAATTAAATCTACAAGCCAACCACGTGGATTTCTCAGATCACAACAAGGCCTAGCAAATAGCTCTTCTTCGGATAAATTACAAGTAGGTCCGGCTGTTTCGCTTGGTCTAGTTGAATTAAATACATGAAATTTACTATTCGGATTAAAAACCATTGCTAATAAATCTAATAACGGAAACCAGTCTTGTGATAATTTTATAACGCATAATTCAACTAATTTCATGCAATTTTGATTGATGCATGAGTGTATGTTTGACTTCCAACTAGAAACGGCATCGTCGGTTAATATTTTAGTGAACGACATGGTGAGACTGTCTCGGAAAAATTTTTGACAAGCATCCGAACGCATATCCGAACCTTTCCTCGACAATTCGATTGCTGCGTGTAATAAACATTCCAACTCTTGATCTGGCAGGACGGGCACAACCCACCTCACATTACTAATTTTCTCTTCCAATGATAATAATTTATCGACGGGAAACTCTGGTTCACCATTTTCTTGTAGTACATCTTCCGTGTGATTTTCCGACGGTCCTGCTACGCACTCAATGTTCTACAAAACAAAACATAATAGTATGTCGTTAAATGAAAAGAGGTGAATTAAAAACCTGGTTCTCTGGAGGTTCTCCTGCAATTCCTTGACCTCTGGTTGCAATAGTCATGTTTGAAATGTTACATGCACATTATAGATCTAAAAAAAATGCAAAAGTGTCAAATCTTCAAAAGACTTACATCCACTGATGATTTTATAATCAATTGATAAGGATGTATTAAAATTGTGTTTTTAAGATAAAATGTTATCAAATTGATGAAACACTTGTGAGGGTTGACAAATGTCAATTTTAAACGTAAAATAAAAGGGAGTGACAGTAAATGACAGATAATTTTGAAGTTTCGCACACACACAACACACTGAATACGGAGATCGCACAAAACAAAGTTAACTCTCACCTAAAAATTACAAAATATTCCAAAATCCTAGCGTAACGTTTGAATATATGTAATATAAAAAATTGCGATACTTAAATTAGTTGATTTAATCAAACCAATGTTAAATTGTAATTTGATTTCTAAAAACTGTACGTAAAATACACCGGCCACTAACAAAATGGCGCCCAAAATTAACGATTAAAAATATTCTATTAATATCTTCATAACAAAGAAATTACGCCATAAATGTGTATAATAAATCACGTAAATTTTAATAAGATGAAATAATAAATTTTTAATAAAAATGAAAATATAAACTTTTGATTGTTGACGTACAGATAATATTTTTGTAGGCACGTCGTGATTAAAATATTTGCAAACAACTGCTGCCAATTCCTTCCATCTCGCGATTGATCTTTTGTGTTGTCAATTTAAAATCCCCAAGTGCACACTTTTTGTATAGGATGGTGCAACATTAATATACTGTTTAAAGATTTATAAACGCGGACGCGTTTAACAAATTCGATAAATAATTAGAATTTAGTTACTACCATTTTTAATTTCCGACTACGAGAAAACATGGTTTCAATGATTTAGACGATTTTTTTAAATTCACTTTTTTTCTGTTTTTAAAAATTTTACAAATTTAAAAGTCCGTTGTTCAAAAAGTTTTCATAACATTTATTTTTTTGAATACCCTGATGAGTAGCATTGCTACAAAATTAACTACCACTTCAGTTTTTGCTTTTTGTAAATAAAGACGGGCTCAGCGCCGCTACTGGTTGGGAGTTCTGTAAGAGCCACTTCCGATAAAAGTACTACATAACCTATCTATTTATACGTCAACCGTTTCTTAATTTTTAAAATTTGTGTTTATCTTAATATTTAAATTAATAATGTTAACAGTTATTGCGGTATTTATTTAAATGCTTCAAACGATGGATTTAAACGGCGAAAATAACAACAACGATAACGGTACATCTATCGAAAACTTTGTAACCTTTGTTTTTCATTTTTGTTGATTTTAGCATTAGGATGTGGTATTTGTGGAAAACCCCATAATTATTTAGAATGCGAACTGGTAAAAATTAAACGGCAGGTAAGCTTTATTAAATTTTGTCAATACGTAAGACTAAATCAAAATTTTAGATTCCCGATAGCCCAATTTTATCTAGGGCGCGCTCAACGTTACCATCTTGTGTTGGATTAATGCTGATGTCGGATGGAAGTTATTCCATTGCAGCTACCGCAACCATTGAAAAGGGGATTCAGTTTGGGCCTTTGGAAGCACAAAAGTTGCATACTTTGGATCCAAGCATTCAATTACCATTAAAGCTGTTTAATTCTGAATTGACAAACTTATCGGAATATTACTTTGATACTTGTGATGAAAATAATGGCAACTGGATGATCTTTGTTAATCCTGCTCAGAATTTTGAAGAACAAAATTTGATGTGTTTTCAGGTGATTATTAAACTGGCTACAAGTTTTAGTTATTTTGAAATAACTTTATTTTAGGATGGGTTCAGCATTTTTTACGTGACCACCAAAGATATTAAAACGGGAGAATATTTAAAATTATGGTATTCGCCTCATTATGCCAAATTGATGGGAAGAGAAGTGTTGGGGCCGGCGAGTCCTAAAAGTTTGTTTGCTACAAATATGCCTGCCATTGGTACGTAGTTTACAATTTTTTCTTGTTCAAGTAAGATCAACGGATTTGTTTTTAGACATAGATGAACTTTTGAAATCCCAGCAAAACATTGTCGAAAGAGATAATTGGTCATGTAAATTCTGTGGAAAATTAGAAAATACTGTTAGTGAATTTGCCACCCATATGATTGACCATTACACCAAAATGGTTTTTGAGAAAACATGTGAAATTTGCAAGAAGTCTTTTCCGGATAGGATGGTAAGAATTGTTATAATTTTCTCCAGGTTTTATTTATTTATTATTTAATAATTTTAGCACTTAACTGTTCATAAAAGAACTGTACATAAAATGATCAAGCCTAAATGTAAGGATCGTAAACAAATAACTATTCAGAAGCCGGTGTCGAATAATAAAAATAAGGAAGATGTTGGTGGACCTCTATTCAATGACATCTTAAACGATAGTTTTGATAACAGCAATTTAGCAATGCCCAATTTAGAATTAAATCAGTTTAGTTTAAGTTTGGAAAACACTGTTGCAAATCAAAGTATTTTGGAAAACGATAATTTAAGTTTGAATGCTGACATTTTATTAGCAGACAATGTAAATGAGTTTGATCATTTTAACTTTGAAATTGGTGAAAGTAAGGAGCAGCACGTGTGTGACATATGTTTGAAATCTTTTTCAAAGGTGATTCTTCTTAGATTGCACATGAAAATGCACACTGGAACATATACTTGTCATCAATGTTGCAAGGTATGAATAATTTTTATTTTATCAAGTTTTAAAACTTTTGATATTTCAGATATTTTCACGAAGCGAATCCTTAAATACTCATCTCTGTAATGTATACAAACCTCCCGATTTTATTTGTAATTTCTGCCAACGTACTTTTATATCCAAAAAGCAATTGAAGCGACATATAGATGTGGTCCATGAAAAAAAATACATTTGCAAAAAATGCGGCACTAACTTCTATTCTCCTAAAGAATTCAACTATCATGTTTGCAATGCTATACCTGACTCTCAAAAAAAGTCTTTTAACTGTCCAACATGCAACAAAGATTTTTTTCGTCAGACAACTTTGAAAAGACACATCAAAACGCATTCTGCTAACGTGAAAAAAGTACAAACGTCGGAAAATTTCATTTGCGAAATTTGTGGTGTCAAATATAGGACTGCCAAGGGTTTACGCATGCACATTTGTCTTCATAAAACTCGTAATTTTGAGTGCGAAATTTGCAATAAAAAGTATTTTAGAATAGACGTTTTGAGAACTCATATGGAAACACATTTTCCATCAAAGGTGTGTATTTAAATTTTCGCCATGTTGATCACCATTGATTTTTGTTATTATTAGGTATCGTGCAAAATATGCAATAAAGAGTGTAAATCTCAAAGTGCATTAACAAATCACATGGGCAAACATAAGAATCTATTTCGGTGTGACGATTGTCCAAAATCTTACCATCAGCAACACAATTTACTAAAACATCAACAAAGTAATCATTCCAGTAAGTGTAATGTGTGTAAAAAAGTATTTGATTCGGAAAAATTGTTACAAGTGCATAAAATTGAACACAGCATTCATTATATCCAATGTCCAATTTGCAAAAAGTTTTTCAAACTAAAGAGTTCTTTACGCAGACACTATAAGCAGTCTCATCCTGATCAAAGTATGGAAAGATTAGGCTCTGAAGCAAAATATAAAGAAGTTGTACTTAACAAACCCGAGTCTGTGGAAACTTTTCTTAAGGATAATTGTGTCGGTGATCTTGAAAAAGAAATTCAAGGGGACTACGAAACCAATTTAGTTGATAGTAACGGCCCAGTTAATTTGGATAATATCGTCACTAATTTTGACGATATTATTAACGATTATGACTGTACCGATGAAGAGTATTTGCTGATCGATAAAAAAGCAAATGATAATGTTGAAGGAATTTTGGACTATAATGACCTATCTATAGACTTTGACAGTCACCTTAACATGCCAAATGCTGCCGAAAATAATAGAGAAATATGTTTGTCTATGCCGGATTTGTCTACAGGTGATCAGGAAATTACCTTAGGTAAGTTATTTTTGAAATGCAATTATGAATTTGTTAATTATTTTTTATTTAGGAGAAAATGCGTACGTGCTAGAGAACGGCACTATTGTAGACAGAAAAGAGCCAGGAAAATACGTTTGCTATGTTTTACATTAGAATACATTTTTTTTCAGTAAGTACCTTTGCAAAAACTTTAAGACTGATTAAAAATAATTATGTAATAAAAATGTTATTTGTTTTTGTAAAAGTTAAATAGTTTTTTTACTGTGTTTACGTTTATATTTCAATTTATAATTAAAAACTAATAAAATTTAATTTTTTTTAGTAAACCTTAAATTATTAATTTATTACACTAAAAACTAACATCCGAGTTTCTTATTGTCATTAAAACAGTTTTTAAAAATATTTATAAATTTTATTTTCAAATTGGCAAAACATTAATTTTTTAATCAAAATAGTTACACAATCTGTATTACAAAAATTTGGTTTGTACAAAATTAATTATCAATTATTACATTGCAATGGCGACTTTCGTTATATTTTCTTGTAAGCAACTTTTTAAATTTTGGTCATTGCTGAAATTATCTGTGTTTCTGTATTTTGTGAGTTGTTGATAGACTTGTCGCATTCTTTCAATATTTATTCGACTTGCCAAAGAATGATTAACTATTGGTAAGGGATAATCAATTCCGATGGTGCATTTTGATGCTAGTTGAACACTTTTTGGTGCTGTCCATGGTTCATGAATATATTGCATCGGCATGTTTTTTAATACTGGTAGATATTTCCTGCATTAATAAAATATTTTAAACTTGACAAGTAAAAGTAGTAAACTGTACAGATAAATCAGAGAGATACTTTTCATTAATTAATGGATTATTTTAACCCTGAAACCATCGGTAGGTAGGAAATCATACGGTGGTTTAGCGGTTTCATGATTATTGCAAGTCGTTGTCTATCTGAAGATTGAAAATCCTTTTTGGGTAATCTCAAAATCGGTCATATGCTAAAAGTATGTGATCCATGTTTTTCACTGTAATCTGCATACATTATGTTCTAAGGAGCTGCTTCTGCGGTAGCCTCAAGTTAAACTATGAATATGTATTGTGAGAGAAATATTGATCTTTTTGAATTTAAGTTATGTATGCTGGCATGAGAAAGTTTAAACTCTCCCCAGTTTCAAACCTGGGTACCTTGGTATCAGCAGGTGGTCGGCTAACTTACCAGTGAGTGTCTAAACTTAGGAAAAATGTTTAGAATAAAGTTATTTCACTTGGACTCGAACCTAGTACCTACTTCATTTTTACTTTATAAAATATACGTAGTACCTATATGAAAGTGGAACACCAAATATGGTACATACCTAATGTAGTCACCGTTGGGATCAGATTTACGTCCAAATTTAACTGGACAATAACAATGGAAAATTTGCTGAAAAAAGCTGGAACATGATAACCACATCCACATTCCTGCATTAATTGACCAATCTGCATCTAAAAGCAGTTCTTCAAATACCTAAAAGTTATTCAAATTTAATCAATGTCATTTTTTTTGGAAGTTACTCTTCACCTTCATTCCTTCTTCCCAAGATAGCCATAAATCACCACGAGTGAGGAAGCACACTACAGCATGTCGAGCTATGTGATGAATCCAGCCTTCTTCACGCAATTGAGTCATTATAGCATCAATCCAGGGAAAACCTGTTTGACCCTAAAAAATATTTATTAAAATCAATTTATATTATTTTTTCTATTAGAAACCACATACGTTTGCCCATTTGGCCAAAGCCTCGGCATTTCGATCCCACGGAATTTGTACACAAATTGGATTACCTAACATTTTATCAAAATTAGAATTTCTTGTTGCGGCGCAATAAAAAAATTCTCTCCATAATAATTGACCGTGTAGCGATAAAGGCGGAAAAGTTTTCTTAATTTTCTTATACAAATCGGTTAATTGATAATAAAATAAACGTGTCGACAAACATCCAAATCGCAAGTAGGGTGATAATCCTGTTTGCGAAGGTAAAAGAGACTGAGGTGTCATTTTCGGTCTTCCAAATGAAGCCACCCAAGCTTTTCGTTCCAGGTGTCTTTCTAGTCTTGCCAACGCTTCGCTTTCACCTCCTTTCCAAACTGGTGCTAATATTCCTTCGGTATCGAACCCGAGCTCTTCCAATGTTGGAACTCCATATTTATCGTCGTGGTCGTTGTTTATAGGGGTGACGGCATTATTTAAAGATTCCAAAGTTATAATCGATTCTGCAAGAGGTGGTGGATCCATAGATGCAATGATTGCTTGAAATTGTTGATAGGTAAGCGGAGCTTTACCTCCATTCCGATCTATTATATCTTGTAAGTAATATAAGGTATGAGAACTTCTTTGTATTACAGTTATATTTAACTCTTTGCAAATTTTGGCCACGTTGTAATCTCTTACACGACCAAATGGTTCCGGATCTTCTTCAAATGTTAAAACAGTAGTTTTCCAATCTTTGAACAATTTTGGCAGAACATCTATTGGTTGTCCGCGAATGACAAACAAGCGCGAGTTTAATTTACGTAAACTTTGATCTAGGTCTTCTAAGCATTGAAGTAAAAATCTTGAAAAAATATACGTAGATATGTTATCAGAAAGTTTGATTTTAAATTAATCGTTACCTCCATTTATTTATACCGACGTTTGACGAGCCAGCGAACCAAGGGTCCAAAATAAAAATACAGCGAAATGTTTTTGCATCCTTAAGGCCTTCTTTTAAAGCGGGATTATCGTGAAATCGAAGACCTTTTCTAAACCAATGCACGACATGTTTTTCGGACCTCTTGAACGCCTGGCTGATTCCCTCAGCACCTGCACTCATTTATCGTTTGCAGTTAGAATTCATATTTAAAATTAGTTTGTTTCTACCTGAAAAAATAGCAACGGAATTATAATAGCTTTTATGATTTTAACTGTTACTTATTAGAATAAATTTAAATTAATAATGTTCGATAAAAACGCTTTTACTAAAAATGCAGAAGAATTCAAACTATGTACTATGTTATATTGTAGAATTAATTTTTTAATAATTAAAGGAAAAAAATTAATTTTGAGCGAACCGTTCGGTAATTCGCCCATCTGCGAATATGCATGAACGCCTGGATGAATATGTGAATAGATAAAAGGTGATAGATAAGTATATTATACAGATACCGCAATGCCGCAAAAGATTAAGAAAGATATTAGTTAAACGATAATTTATTACTGATAGTTATTCCAACTAAAATAAAGATACAACGAATTAACAATATTGATTTTGCATTATAATACTATGTATAAATACATTTTTTTTTAATGTTAAATGTTAAATATTTTTATAAATTTAAAAAAAATATATTAGAACTTAAAAACTCGAAATCGTAAAAAAAGTTAAATATAATAATAATAATAATACAAAAAAGGTATTATTCTTGCCAAATAATTATTATATACTCGTATTTTATATAAATACAATATTATTTCTTTCTTATTATTTTCTTCTTTCTTATTATATGCAGTCAAACAATGTACTTAGATAGGTACCTAACGTACCTAACCGCTTTGAGAACAGCTTCTTCTCATAAACTCCTTATGCAGTTTCGCAAAGACTTTGTTGAGTCTCACGAAATCTCACGCAGTCTTTGTGAAGTCTCGTGAAATATTTGTGAAGTCTTGATCAAGTTTCTGAAATCTTGTGCAATCTCATGAAGTCTACTAAAGTCTTCATAAAGCCCGTGGACCGCAAAATTTAAACTAATTACTCTCTTGTGTTATTGACATTTACATTAAAAGCTTTCATTTAATTTCATTTTTATTATAACGTTGGTTTGCTTTGTTAATTATTGATTTTTCAATCACTTGCAGATGAGCAACAGTTTTGAAATTTAGTATTGTTCCGTATATCCTACAGTAGCGGATCCAGTTAATGAGGAATTTTCTACAGCTGAATTAGTGAATTAGTACTTTTGAATAATATCAAACTATAACTGTAAAGTTTACTAATACAATTTATTATATGTTTTTAATTTTTGTTTTCGGTTAATATTAAGCCCAAAATTGAATTTTCAAAAACCCAGCTACGTCACTATAGGAGCTCTGGCTTTTTTAAAATTTTATTTTGGGTTTAATATTAATTGAAAAAAAAATTAAAAACACCAATCTCATTCTTTTAACTTTTAACACAAACTTTCAGAAAAAAAATTTTTTTTAATGCATGAGAATTTCTCATTACCAAGGGGGAACAGAATAAAAATTATTAAATATAAAAAATAAGAATTAATTTTTTGTTTGTTTTTTAATCAATTAAAATTAATTTGATGTAAAAATTGATGTTTTTGAGCTCTAAGGGGGGACGATCGCCAACCGCGAATTATTGTTGATTTAGCTTTAGTAAATTAGTAAATTTAATAACCGCGGTTCAAATTAGGTTGTCGCAAAATAATAAAAAAAAATTTCTAAAATTATTTACAGTAATTTTTAATTAACAAAATATCATATATACAGGGTGTCCCCGGATACACTTACATAACTTAGGTGGTGATAGAGGACACAAAACAAAAATTTTGTGAAACCAAAAAATTGGAAAGCTCGAATTTTTCAACATTTCTTTACTTACTTTAATTTATAACTTGAAAGCCCTTGAGTTTAGACAATAAAAGGTTTGAATCTAGTTTGTAAGTTATTTCACGCTCTTTAAAAAAGCACGAAACCGTTTTTACTGATAAATCAATATTTTAATTGTGAATGTAAAAATTTAAAAAATGCTTTGAAGAGGTCTAACTCTCGTCAGTTTGAATTTAGAAAAAAATATTTGTTAAATATTTTACTTAGAAAAGTATCCTCTATCACCACCTAAGTTATCTAAAGAGTATCCGGGGATAGCCTGTATAATTATCAATAAAATAGTAAAAATATCGCTAAAGAATTTGGTGTAAATGAATCAATACATTTATATCTTTCTACAACATACATTTCATAGATAGATAATAAAAAAATCCGAAAATCGCTCACGCAAAGAAAAATGTGAAATTTTATCGATTTCCTTGAGAATGGGAAAAGTATTAGTTATTCGTCATGTAGCCAATATATTATGTATTTGGAATACCAAAATCAACAGTTTTTAACATTAACAAATATAAACATAAAATTAAAACATTTTTTTGAAAATATCAAACAGAATAAAATTAGTGATTATTTAAAAAAAGTATTCCAGGATTATGAACACTTAAAATGTATTGTTTATTTCTAAAAATATGCAATTCTACATGGATAAAATTTTGTTAAATTTTATTTAAAAAGTTTTTCTTGCGTTATTTGAATAGTTTTATAAAATACTTCTATAATCTAGATAGACAATTCGGAAATCGGGACAGGTTGATTTTATCTGTCCCGATTAGTGAAGCTATACTGTATTTGCAAAACTAATTTGCCAACTCGATGTAAAAGATTAAATTTCTTTTACAATTATTATTAATGAATTTATAATTGATAATTAAATGTCGGTTCGTAGTATATTAATTATAAATCTATAGCGAGTGGAATGAGGTGAACCATCAATTAGGAGATTTGAGGTAGCGAAATATAAAATGCATTAAATGAAACAAAGATCGGTTATCATAATAAAGTAGACTCTGTGTATAATTTCTATTGCCTTGAACTCAACAATTTACCTATTTTTAATTTCTTAAAAAGATCCCATAAATTAAACTGTACTAAAAGGACGTAAACGAAGCTAACTAGAGCGCAAACTTTGGAATATATTTGAACGTCAAGGTTTTCAATTGTTAATACCTATATACATTTTTCAAAATTATAAGTAAGAAAGAATTCTTAAAAATATAATATTTAGTTTTGTCAAGCAAAAAATAATTAAAAGTTCGAAAAAATATGTTCGTGATTATGATTAGCATTAATTTATGTAGGTAAATTTTTTTGATATTAATTTTGGAGTACAGCATAACAGCAATAAAAACTCGCACTCCAATTATGACATTATTAATTCTAATAATCATCAATTTACAGAAAAATAGGAATAAAAAATTGTTCTACATATTTTACTTCGATGGAAGATTCAAACAGTATTATAGGTACTTTCACTTACTTAAACAGCTTTACCAGAAAATGGGCCAGAGAATAGTCATTTTTTCGTAGTTTCCCAAATAAATTGTTTAGATACACTTTCACAAGTTTAAATTCGATTAAAAAGAATAGTTTAGAAACAGTTCTTCGGATTGTTAGTTTAGATCTGGAAAATATCAATTTGTTAGAAAATTTTAATCTCACCACGGCAAATACAACGTGACACCTTCGTTAGCAGTTTTGATTGGTTCATATCGTAATATGAACTTTAGGTCACGTTGTAACTAGTGTGCTCGCACGATGAAAATTGTATTATTTAGTAATAACAATCACGATGTTCGTAGCATGACCCCCATTATATAAATTCGTCAAAATTTCCGTAAACATTACTGCGATTCAAACTTTCATCGATTTATTAATAATAATTGTAGGTAGCATACCCAATTTACGCAGGCAAACAATAGCTTAGAAAAGGTAAATATTTAAAATTAACACAAACTCGTGAGTCGTGATTGAATAGTATATAACTGAAAGCTTTAATTATAAATAGATCACGGAAAAGTAAATAACAGGAAATCTACCAAAGCATTTTTTTATTATAAAATTATAGCATCAAAATAATATTTCTATAGCTTTATCGATCATATGATTTATTGAATTTAAAAGTAATGTTCTTGTCCATAAACGAATCTTCTCTTTTATTTATCTTATCTCTACTTGGGATCTTTTAGGTGACCTACACAGTTCCATTCAACTTTCCTTTGGCAATCGCCTTGGCTGAAGCCAAGATGACGTACTAGGGATTTTTAATTAATGGGGTGGTTGCCTACCTCATAGCCAGCAGATCTTGGGCTTTAGATCACACCAGTGCATTCGATGCGACCAGGATTTCAACCGCGGTTAGGGGTTGTCCTTTAATCACGTGAGGTTTTTTATGCAATTTTTTTACCCCCCCTCCCCTTTGGTGATACGTCGTGAGGTTTTCGGCTACCCCTACCCCCCCTACCCAACATCACGTGTATTTTTTTTTGAAAATTTTTTTCAAGAACAGACGGCAAGACAGAAGGCCGCGGGCAGCGGGGCGACAAGTGGAGTCACAAGGTCCAGTGCCAGAAGCCAGCTGAGAGCCAAATATTGTTGTTATGTTGCTTTTAGGCATAAATTTGCTCGCTCGGGATTTCACGTGGTCGTAAGAAAATATACACGTGATTGTCACAACATCCCCTCCTCCCCATCGTGATCAATCGTGATGTTATTCTAAACCCCTCCCCCCCTGTTAGAACCTCACGTGATTAAAGGACAACCCCTTACCCGCTTCCCAGTCGGCCCGTGTAGGCTTGACGCCATACTGCTGGTTTAAACAATAAAATTCCAATTAATATTGTTTTCTATTATATGTTGCACCTCTTGAAATAGTGCTATGAATTTCATGTTGATATTAAAAAATTAAATAGTTACTAAACAGTCGCAGGTGAAATGTCTAACGGCGACGGAGAAATAGTCGACGGCGAAATGAAACAACTCGTGTTGTTCAAATGATATTGGCATGGTAGATTTCAGGATGTTATTTCATCCTACTCTGTTATTGGTTTAAATTCTCGATCATGTTTTAGTTTATTATTTATGCTACTAATTGCTAAATAATAATTATCTGCATTTCGACGATAGAATTTCTTAATTACGAATATTCGGACCCTTAGCATCGGACCGAGAAATCAAAAATGCGACTTATAATAAAATGAAAATCGATGAAAGATGATAATCTTCATCTTCATTTACATCCAATTGCAAAATGCAGAAATTTCGAAAGTAGATGATATGCGTAGCTATAATCAATACTATTGCGAGCAGAAGCGTAAAACTATTTGCCGATATTGTGTAACAGTTGGCTTAATTTAAATTTTACTTTTTCACAATGCACGGCCGATTAAGCATTTGATTGATGTAATTAGCATAAAGTTGCCACTATAAAAACAATAATTGAAAATTATTTTCATAAAAATATGTAAAGCAATATAGCTTGCAGTTGAAAGTAATCGAAAGCTATAATTAATGTAAGAAATCAAGCTATGGTCTAAAGCGTCGATTACATTGAGCTAGTTTACAAGCTGATAGTTGGCTATTTTAGAAGCGGACTAGTCGGCTAGTGCGATTGTAATGATTACACGCAAAACGTGTACTACTCGCTCAGTAGCCAACTAGCTAGCGAGTAAAAACCACGTGTACTACCCCGAGGCGGTTTGCCGTTGTGAATATTAGGTACCTACGTTTTAATTAAACTAATATTACGATTTTTAATCGACATTTCTTTTTTTAACTACTGTTAAAATGAAGTGGAACACAAGTAATATTATACAATTTCTTAATGTGTACCAACAGTACCATTTGTTATGGAATATAAAAGATAAAGACTATTGCAACACAAAATTAAAAAATGAAATTTTTCAACGTTTTTATAATGAACTTAATGAAAATCAGTTAATCGGAGAAATGGATGTAAAGCAATTGAAGGCTAGAATCAAATCCATTAAAGATGTGTACAGACAAGAACTACACAAAATTGAAAAAAGCAAGAAAAGTGGAAGTGGTACCGAAGAAGTTTATTCACCAAAGCTTGCTTGGTTTAACGAAGCAAATTATTTGTCAGAGGTTTTGAGTACAAGAAATAGCAAATCAAATTTGGTGAGTAAAAATTTTTAATTTTAATGAATATTTAGGTATTTATAAATTAATAATAATTAACAGATCATTTTATATTTATTATTTAAACTATTATTCCAACTTTCTCCCACTGCCACGGCAGAGGATTTTCTTCTATGAAGTGGGTAGCATATGCTCGTCTGACATCCTCAGCAGCACGTTTGTAATTATTGCTGCCTAAATTATTAATAGGTTGCAAAATGTTTGCATTTTCCCTCCATAGTCCAGGTGTTATATTTCCAGTATTTAAATCCTCTCTATCTACTGCTTGTGAAGGTAAGTAATTTCCTGGAGCAGTCTTTCGTAACCAATTATGAAGACTGCAAGCTGCCCAAATTACTTTATCAGTAGTTTCGGGTTTTAAATCTATTGGTCTTGAAAATATTCTGAATCTCCATGCAAGTATGCCAAAAGCATTCTCAACAACTCTTCTGGCTCGTGAAAGACGATAATTAAATACCTTTTCCATATCACTTAGCCCAGTTTTACTATAAGGTTTCAAAAGATTTGTTCTTAAAGGGAATGCATCATCTCCAATAATAACAGCATGGTCAGGTATTCCAAGAGTATTACTTTCCATTGCAATATTTAAAGTACTATCTCTAAATATTGCGCTGTCACTTGCGCGTCCATTGCCACCTACGTCAATATAAGTAAAGCAATAATCGGCATCAACCATGGCAAATAATATGATGCTATAGGTTTTTTTGTAATTAAAGTAGCTTGAACCGGAACAAGGAGGTCTTTTGATAATTACGTGTTTCCCATCAATGGCCCCGACACATCTAGGGAAATTCCAACGTTGGGAAAATTTATTTTCGATTTCTTTCCATTCATCAACTATTTTAGGTACCTGCAAATAATAAGATTAATAAATTAAATCAGTTAACATAATTTTAATAAATAATAAATATTATAAAAATAAATATATGTGTGTAATATATTATGTTATTTATTAACTCATCGTTGCGAAATTTATTTAATAAATCTACATTATTTGTGCATTATTATTTTTGTACTATTTCTAGGAGCTATCGCAAAACAGTGAAGAAATAGAGCCAGATGAGGACGGTCAAAACTGCTCGAAATATGATGTGTCTAACAACGAAAGCAGCTGCCCAAAAGAACTCCACAAAGAGAAGCAATCAACAGAAATGAGACCACCAGCAGCATCAGTGAAAAGGGTCAAAAAACGAGTAGTATCCGACGAAAACTCAAATTCTGAAATATCAGTCGCGATTCAGCAATTGGACAAAATTGCACAGAATGCAGCAGAGGAGAAGCCATATGACCAGTTCGGAAAGTTTGTTGCGGCCGAGCTTCGTCAGTTGCCGCAGCGACAAGCAATTTTACTACAACAGGAAATTCAGAATTCTATCATTCGTTCTAAGCTAACATCTTTGGAGCCTGCAGTTAATTCAAATTCCCGAGAAGCAAGTCATGTTCCATTTTCACCAGTCCCATTTTCACCATCTTCTGACTATTCTACCTCCTCAAATGACGATGATGTTTTAAAACAGGTTATGTTTCAAACATTTGGACCAAGTTCGCTGTAATACTAAATATTTACTTATAACATAATATTTGAGACAAATTTTAAATACTAATTTATTAGTTATACAAATATTATTTTTTTTATTTCAGTCTTGTGTCAATTTATATTACATTACAAGAAATATAAAAATTATTTTAAAATGGCATTTTTAAATTAATTTTTACATACCTCAATGAATGGTCGAAGGACGAAAGAAATCGCCGATAGCACTTCAGGCAAAAATATCGATATAGTCGATTCGGGAACTCGAAAAAGGTATTGCAGAGACTTAAAAGAATCACCAGTTGCTAGATAACGTAGTGTTACTTCAAGTTTTGTGATTACTGGGATTGCCATTCTCATAACTGTATCTTCTTTTTTGAGCAATCCATCTACCATCTTCAGTAAATCTTCAAAATGGGTACAGTCTAATCTCAAAATATTGCGATAAGCTGAAGCGTCTTCGTCCTTCAACTCTTTCAGTAAACTGCTCGATGCACCATACATCTCGCGTCTCCCTATCCATTGTTTCACCCATATATTTCTTTGCCTTTTCCGCTTTTCTTTTTTTTTTAACTCCTTTTTGATAGCATGAGCTAAAATAATGACACCCGCACGTACAATTTCCGTCGACATTTTGTAAACACTGAAACCATAAACGCCAGCGAGTAGCGAATAAAGTAGACCAGCTTTCAACTTTACTCGCGGATAGTTAACAATCTGCTAGTTGGCTAGTGAACATGATTACACTAGGCGAGTTTACTAGCAGATAGTGAATTTGCCAACTATCAGCTTGTAAACTAGCTCAATGTAATCGACGCTTAATAATGACTTGAATATAATTTTTTAATGGTAGGAAATTGACACTTGATTTTATAATCTTTATTATTGAATAAAGCGTTCATTAACTCTGCTAGGGGAGAATTCAAGAAATCCGGGAAACCCCGAATTTAAAATTTTTGATTATGATATAAATTATTAATAATTAACCGTCCTGGAGTCATTATATCGAATGGATGAGTATAGGTATGCTTTCCTGCCACAAGTGTGGTTCTCCCAAGAACAGAAAAACGACAATTATTTGCGGTTCCTGTGAGAAATTTGTTTGCCTATAGTAAACAGTAAAGTTACCTGTTCTACCTCCCTCGAAACCGAAACGGATGAAGTTTAACAATTAAAAACAATACTAAAGAAGAATTTCGTTCTTATTTACTAAATTGTTGAATCAATACAGTTTATTTAGTAAACTTTTAATTTTGAATAAAATTTGTTTTCTTTTAATAGTTTTTGTGTGACATGCAACAAAATCTCACAAAATAACTGATATCTCATTATGCGGACCTAAGGACCGCAGCGCGACCGTTCGAATGAAAAGAAATAGCGCGACTGCCGCAGGGTTAATAATAAAATAAATACAATTTTTTCGTAAACTTTCAGCAATGATATCTTGATAAAAACATCTGAAGATAGCAAATTATCCTTTCTGAAAGTTTGTAAAAATTTGTATTTTATTGTTCAGTTAACTTGTTAATTTTTATAATTAATTATAGATTTTCTACTGTAAAAGTTTAAGTGATTTTTCAAAGAGCTTGAAATTATCTAAAATCTTTATATTTTCTAAAATTAACAAGTTTCACCTTTGTTTGACAAAAATCGGAAAGCAGCGGCGCTGAAAAATTCAAGATTTTGAATTTGAGAGTCACAGCATCAGCAGTGTGGCGTAAAGCCTACACCGGCCGACTATGAAGCGGGTAACTGCGGTTCAAATCCTGGTCGCGTCGTATACACTGCTGTGATCTAAAGCCCAATAAAGATCTGCGTGCTGTGAGGAAGGCAACGGGAAACCACCCCACTAATTAAAAATTCCCAAGAAAAGTCATCTTGGCTTTAGCCAATTTCGACCACGACTCCTCTGCAAAGAGGAAAACGAAGAAGAAGAAGAATTTATCTGATATCACACTAACATATAAAATACTATATATTTTTTTATATCACCTATATTTACTATATTGCAAATAATGACGTCAGTAATCATCTATGGTTGTCGAAATTTTTGAAAAAAATTCTGCCCGAAACTGAAATCAATTTCACAAATTTCAAGCTTTATTTAATCGAGGGCATCAAATTCCTTCTATTTTTTCAAATATATTCAAAACAATAGTTATTTCTTATTTTAAATTACAATAGTGTTTTCAGTAGGTATTCCTCGTCGTCTTCTAGCACATCTATTTTAGAAATTAGAATTTAAAGTAACAACCCATCGGTTTTGATGGGGTTCATTTTTTCTCAAGTTTTAGTTGTTTTTCAAGTTTTCATGTTTCATATGGTTTTTTAAAACGTGAATAAGTATATCAGTAATTTCATATTTTTCAAAAAAAAAAATGTATTTAGAAATTCAGGTAATCTTATAATCTAGAAAATATTTTTATAGAGCTAGTAAAAATAATAAAACTTTTAATTTGTTGAAATTTAAAAACTTTAAATTTTGAAATTCAAAAAAATTTTATTTTGAAGTGATATTATGTAGTAGGTATACTGTATTTATACCGGGTACTGAATGAGTTAGCCGAACATAGGAAATTAACATGTAAAAACTTATTTATGGAAATTCCTGCTTCCCTAATTATTTTAGAGAAAAAATGAAAGATACAAAAATATTGCAGAAATATAAACTACGAATGATAAGGGCATTAGATTTCATTTAGATGTTACTTAAAAAGTCCAAAAATGATTTTGACATTTTTGAAAATAGAAATTAAATTGAATTTATTCCATGGCCAGTCCGATAAATCAAAATTTTAACAATTTCGAAAGCATTTTAGGGCTTTTTCAGTAAAAGCTAGATGAAATCTAATATAGTCTTATCATTCGTGGTTTATATTTCTACATTATTTTTTTCTAATCATGTTTCAAAAAGTCTACAGTTTTGAAAGTGTGTGGAAAAGTACTAGTTTTCCTCACACTTTTAAAGTACTAGTTTTCATCACACTGTTAAAGTAGTACTTTTCCACACACTTTTGAATATAACGAAGTAAAAATAACCAACCATTGGTTGGTACCAACTGTCAAATTCAAATTTTAAGTATCTATTTTCACAAAGTATATTTTTGTAAATTGAGTAAATATTTAGTAAATTCATTTTAATTTAGATATAAAAAATATGTTATTAGTTCTTTTTTAAACATAATTAGAAAAAATATTGTTCGATACTCGTGAAAAACTATCTTTTTCCATTCTCAGCTTCGGTTTACGATCTCGGCCGAAGGCCTCGATCGTAAAACTTCGCCTTGAATGGTACAATGCTAGTTTTCCTACCTTGTATCGAAAATATCTATTGTCTTTCATTTTTTCTCTAACATAATTAGGGAAGCAGGAATTTGCTTAAATAAGTTTTTACATGTTAATTTCTTATGTTCGGCTAACTCATTCAGCACCCGGTATAAAAATTTTATGTTTTAAAAGTTTTTTAATTTTAAAATTTAGATTTTATAATTGCAAAAAATATTTTGAGAGCTAAAGAAACTAAAAATAATTTGAATTTTAAAATTCGAAAATTGGAATTTTGCAATTCTGAAAATGTAAATCTAAACAAATATACATTCAATTATATATAAATTTTTTGCATATTTTAACTTTTGTTTAATTAAACTAAAAAAATAAAACAAATTTGAATTTTTGAATATCAAAAAAAAAAGACCAGGAACAATAAAACAATGTATATTTAAATTGTCGACGTTTCGCCCAGCTTCGTTGTGGGCTTCCTCAGGACTAAAATATTGTTATTAGTAATCAATACAATTAAGACAATAAATCATTTGGACGAAAGTTAATTTTCAAGTTTAAATTTCATATTTTTAAAATTTTAAAAAAAATTAAAAATTTCATGTTTTTCAAAATGTTTCTATATTATTTAGAAATATTTTGATAATTATATAATCTCAAAAAATGTTTTTTATGAGTTGAAAAAGATGAAACAAATTTGAATTTTGAAATTTAAAAAAACTTATTTGAATTAAATTGTAAAATTACGATTAAACTAACCTGGCTGGTTGCTTCAGCTTTGCTGTCTTACGAAAAATTAAAAATAAGAGAAAAATTAAGAAATTAACAGAAATTAATTTATTTTATCCGATAGGTACTTTGCAAATAATGTTTATTGCGCCTTTATCGTTGACTCATCAGCTTTCATTTTTACTTTTCTGCATGTAGCATCGCAAAACCATAAAAACCTAAGAGATTAAATTACTAACATTATTAAATAGAAAAAAAAAGTTTTTAAATGGAACCCAAAACATATCATTAAAAAAAGCGCCTGCAGAAAATAGGTTGATGTCAGATCATATAAATTTTCTTGAGCGAATGCATTTAATGAAATCTAATTAAACAATATTAATTAAATTAAATATAGCGAAGCAATTAAAACAATCAGGTCAATCTGTTTGGTGTTAATTTGTATTTGGTGATCTTAAGTAGGTACTTTGGAAACCCTTTTTAGAAATTATAATTTCCAAATAACAATTTTAAAAATTTGAAATGAAAGTTTTTAATTTTTTTTTTATAACAAATAAGGATAATTTAATACACTAGCGTTCGCTTTAATTATTTATTCTTTTGTTGTGGGTGGAATTTATGTATAAAATCTAATTCAGAACGATAATTAAAATACTTTTGGTAATTTAGGTCGTTTAGAATAAAAAATTGGCGAAGAGTTGGAAAATGTTGAACAGCAATAAGTAAATAAGGTGCAAAAGTGATTAAGTAATATAGGGGAAGAAAAAGTGGATTGAAATAAATTTTTGCTACAAAAGTTTATTTAAATGTAGCATGAACAGAGACAACAAGCTAGTAACGAAATATAAAAGAGAAAGAGGTTTTCTTGTGTACACGGTGAGTGCACACGAAACAGGTGCACTCATTCAAACGCAAATCTCTTCTTCATTTCCACGGTAACTGTCGGTAACTTCTACACAATAAACATGCCTCCCAAGTGAGTAATACGTTTATTAGATCGTATTTATTGGATGACAAGTGATTTTTCTTCAAGTACCCAAGTGCGATATATTTATAACCGGGAAGTTTAAACATTCAAAAAATAAATATTGGAATATTGTTTTTGATTGGTGATTGTTTGATGTTATCGTTAATAATTAATTATATATTCTAAAAAGTGTTGTAATAAAACAATAAACCGTATCGGTAGATATACATAGTGATGTACTTATAGTAACAATAATGTGCTCCACTTATGAAGAAAAACGACGAAGCAAAACGGCATGGTAAGTAATTTCCGCAATTTCGCCTCTTGCAAAATTTACAGAAACGGAAATAAAATATCGGTGAATTTAAAAGATAAAAATAAGCAAAAAAGTTTCTCCTTTTATTTTGGTAGACTAAATTACCGGTGAGCTTTAAACCGTTTCCAAATTATTTGTGCCGTGGTTGGGATTCCACGTTATGCTGTAAATTGCTGTTTACATTTACTTTTTCGTTCAGTCATAAATAATGGTTTTTCTAACAATATACTTATTCAAAAATAAAAGCAATCAACTACTTTGTGGAAGTTCTAACAAATTCTGGGCGAAATTTGCAAAACAATTATCATTTTTAATTTTATTGTCTAGCAATTTTCTGCTTCAATAATTTAATTTTAAATTAAAAAAAAGTGTAGAAGTCAACAAGCAATTAATTCAAATGTGATACACATTAACGTATAAAATAGAAATCTTTAAACTTTTTTTATTGTGCTTGCTTGTTCTACCGCAATATAAAAATGAGGAGCAAGCCATAAATCTTATAGCAAACAGATATTTTCATTGTTAACAAAATGCTTTAATTTTATAAATTATAATTAAAATTTTAAATTGCATAAATGTACAACGGGGAAAATAAGAAAATAAGTTTTGCTGAACCGAGAGTTCCAAATAATAATAATTAACATAATTATTATTGAATTACATAAATTTAAATTATAGGTAATTAAAATAAAATTAGTGAACTCTTGCAATAGTAAAGCATTTTAATTCTTTCTATTCCGTTTGCTTGTGGTAAACAAAGTTTTTCAAAAGTTTGGAAATTAAAATATTTTACTTTTTTTAAAGAGAATTTGGTTATTTCAAAGTCAAGAAATATTTTACAATTTTTTTTTAATTTTAAGTTAAATGACTGAAATTTGATAAATAACAAATGTTTGTTTTTGTTTCTTGTGAAAAATAATTTGAAAAATTGCTTTGGTTCATTGAATAGTGGAATCACATAGTATATTGTAAACATACAAAACAATAATTCAAATATCGCAATATTCATAAATCATAAGAAGTGAATTTTGATAAATTGATGCCGTATTCAATGAGGCAGGGGGGGGGACTTTAATTAAATTTTAGAAATATTTATATTTTATATCCCCTTTGCTCATTAATCATCAAGATCTCTTTTTATTGACTTGGACGTTTTTTCGATGACTGACTATGTAAATATTGCTGCGATATGTGAAATAGTCTTTAATTATTGTAATTGCGCAGGCAGTTCCCCACTGGATTAAATTTTGATTATGGTCGTTTTGGGAATTCTGTGTCATTTGTAACGTTTGTTTAAAATTTGAAATTATATGTTTTTAAAATTTTACTTCAACCAAGCTTGTTAATTTTCATATATTTGTTGAATAGTTTGCTTTATCTATTTACCTTGAGTTAAAATAAATCCCGGGCTGTTTGTATAACTTCATCTACCCCTGTTGTTGGTTCCATGGTAAAATTCCCCCTCTGTCCTAGTTAATTATAGCATCGTTAAAGTCAATTTTAAGTGAGCCGTCATATTATGTGGTATACTTGGCTCGCGCACCTTTGATTTTATGATTAGGCGTGTGAAATTGTATAATAGCAAGATTGATTTAAAACTATGCAGAAGAGCGGAATCCCGAATTTGAGAATGATTTCATCATAGTCAAGTTGGTTACCATTCCAGTTTTGGCAGTGAAATTTTTGAAAAATGGAAATCCATTTGAGGAGCCCGCGTGGTTGAAATAAAATTTGCTATTAGGATAATTAGCAATATTTGAATTTTTTGGAATATCAGATTTTTAATTGTCAGATCAAAAAAAAGTTTATCCATTCCTGCCTGCATAAAGTACTTGTTTTACTCCCAATTATCATCAACAAAAGTGAAGGTTTATATTTTCATGTAGATTTCATTTCGATTGGCTACTTAAGTTTGAGTAAAGCAAACCCCAAAAGCAATTGACATAATTTTAACCTTGATTAGTTTTTCCAAAGAACCAAAATTCAAGTTTGGAGCGGTGATTGTCGGCTTCAAAACAATTGCCCTCGCAAAGAGTGATACATTTTTGATAACTGATTGATATAAAGTGAAGTTTATTAAATTAATGAAAATTAATAACCTAACAAATAAGTAAAATGTACTTAAACCAAACTTTATAAAATATTTTGAATTTCCGAGAATGAAAGTATTTACTACACTTGACTTCTTATTTTTAGACTTTAAGGACTTTTATTATTACTTTAAGTATTACTTTTAATTTCGCGGGGAGAAAGTAAAAATAAACTAGGAGTTTTCACAATAAAAATTGTCAAACTAGATAATTATAAACGTCGCTTTTACCTTAGTTGTCTATACAATTTGCATAATGTTGTTCATTAAATCAAAGCCATCTATTTATGAATTTATTATAATATTATAAGTTTAATAATTTCAAAATTAAAGGTATACTACTTCTTCACAAATTAAAATTTTTTTAAAGATTTACGTACAATCTGGAAAAAGATACTTCGGATATATTTTCTCTTGATACTATACATCTTTTACATTTTAATTTGGAAAGAAGTATACCTCTGCTAACCTTTGAATATAATATTACATATATAATAAAATTTTAAATTTTTTTTAAATCATTGCAACAGAAATACTGGGTGTTGAATGAGTTAGCCGAACATAGGAAATTAACATGTAAAAACTGATTTATGCAAATTCCTGCTTCCCTAATTAATTTAGAGAAAAAATGAAAGACACAAAAATAATGCAGAAATATAAATAAACTATAAATGATAAGACCATTAGATTTCATCTAGCTTTTACTTAAAAAGTCCAAAAATGCTTTTGAAATTGTTAAAATTTTGAATTATCGGACTGGCCATGGAATAAATTCAATTTAATTTCTATATTTTCAAAAATAATTACCTTGGAAACTTTCATGGCCAGTCTGATAAATGAAACGTTTAACAATTTCAAAAGCATTTTTGGACTTTTTAAGTAAAAGCTAGATGAAATGTAATGGTCTTATCATTTGTAGTTTATATTTCTGCAATATTTTTGTGTCTTTCATTTTTTCTCTAAAATAATATTAGGGAAGCAGGAATTTGCATAAATAAATTTTTACATGTTAATTTCCTGTTCGGCTAATTCATTCAGCACCCTGTATATTGTACTGATATTTCCAAATAATTATAAAAAATATTTCCAAACTGGTTAGCTATAAAATTATTAAATATACTCAAAATAAATGGTATTTCTCTTCTTAAAATTATAGTAAAAATGTTGTACTTCTAATAAATTTCAATATAAATTGGAACGTTGAATTTGATAAATTCGCTCATCTGATGTACTGGTATCAAATTTTATTTTGCGCTTCCTTTAATTTAAAATTTTCTAAGGTTTCTAATTTTTAAATCGAATTCTATCTTCTTTTAAAAAAATTTAAATCCAAAAATTAATTATCCAAAGTAAATCAATCTCATCCAAAATATTATCAATTTTATCTCAAATTATTTTGAATAAATTTCAATTCAGATTGTCATTTTTGGCAAAAGCCTTGTTTTGTCAACCGATTGGCGCAACGTCAAAATGTAAAATAAAAATATTGTCTTATTAAACTTATTACTACAATATCTCTTTTTCAAGAAAAGCAAAAGTTTGCTATTTTTTCTTTTTAATACTTTTAGTGCCATATAATGAGAATTATACCGATTTGAACTATTAAATTTAAGTAGTAGCATTATACACACGGTAGCATTTTCATGATATGTTCAAAAGGTGATGGACCCATTGTATTACCATTCTTAATTAAATCTCACGTTTAAATTTGTATAATTTTCTAGTTGAACTTGATCTGGCAGGTATACACAAACAATAATGTCTAGAAAAGTTGTAGTAAGAGATAACGTAAAAACTATATTAAACTTTCATTGAAATCCTAATTTTTACTGAAACAAATGAAATTTATTAACTTCCGGTCTGTGGTTCTTGCGTGACCTACTGTATATTTGTTCAATTATTTATTACTTTTATTTTCTACGAGAAACTATTTCAATTATATTCTAAAGAATTTAAATAAAGATTTTTTAATGATAACTTTTTAAATGTTATCATTTTGAATAATTTGCATATAATGACAATAAAGCTCGAAGAAAACAATTGAATTACCTCCAAGTGTAAGATTTGATAAAATCGCGTTTAACATCTTCATTTTGCAATAATAACCAGGCTTGGATTTTAATTATTAACGGTCACTGAATGACATTAATTTACATCTTGATGTTCAGCTAGGTATAACTTTGTGAAAAACTGAAAAAATAATTATCAACTTTTTGGAAAAAATTTTTTTACATCTTGCTTCAGCTGTTGTCGGCTGAATATAATAAATACAAATAAATAATTGAAACCGCAGTGTTCTTTTAGCCAGAGGCTGGTCAAGAAACTGTTGTCAAGTTCAATATTCAAAGTATGGTGGAAATTTATATAATTTATTCAGCAAATTTTACAATACATAATTGCAATGTTAGAAAAATATCATGACGTAAGAATTTGCTAATTAAAAATTAAAGGAAATGAACTACAAATGGAGAACAACAGTATAGTGAACGTTTAAGTAAGTTCTATATTTTAAAATTCAAAAATATCATAACAGACAGTTTGAGAAAGTAAACAAAGTAAATTTATCTAATTTTAATGGATCCACATTTATTTATTTTCTGATCTACTTATTCACTTATTTCAAATGATAGAAATTTTCAAATGGATGAGTGGTTTGATAAAAAAACAAAGGTTAAACGTGTTTCGACCCAGAATTTTTTAAAAGTACAAGTCACTTTTTTTATTTTTAAATTAATATCTAATTGTGGTTTTGTTCGCTAATTAATTGTTGTATCATTAACTGAGAATTATTACAATTTTGGGTTAATCTCACAATTAAAAATAAATATATCGTGAAGAAGCAGGTCGTGAGAAGACTTAAAATTTTAATATTTTTTTACGAACAAAATTTTTTAAACAATTAATTTTATTGATCTCAATTGTGTTTATAAAGTTTGCTTTTGAGTTCTTGAAAACAATATCCAAGAAGCGTCATGCATGGATAAAATGTATACTTCATCTATATTTCCCTTTTGTAGGTAGATGATATAAAAAAAAAATTGCAGCTTTCTTTTTAATTGCCAAGAAATAACAATTGAGTGCTAAATTTGAACTGTCGCGACATGTTAGTTCAAATATAATTAAATAATATTGATGATTAGAAAGTTGTTTGAGTGCCTATAAATTTTTAAGCCCACAAAAGATTATAGCTAATATAAATTACAAAAAATATTAAATGGCTATTGCAACAAAGAAAAAAAAACATTTAATCGATGAACTTGTCCTGTATGCTGCGAGTGAAAACTAAATACAATTATGCTAATAAGTGTATTTAAGCTTTTATCACTTTTTTCCAACCTGCAATTTCAAAATTTTTAAGAATAAATTTATTTTAAAAAAATTTGTTTTATTCTACAGAACTCTGCTACAACTTCATCTTAACTTATATAGTTAAATTCGAAGTAATTATTAAGTAAAAGGATTGCGCACACCATAAATTAGGGGGGCAAAATTATGCCTCATCTAATGAGGCTCTTAAGGTGCTAATTTTCGCCTCGTACTTATGATATTATACAAAATATAAAATTTTAAAATCTCTTTAAAGTTAATTGACTTTCTGGTCGATGGTTGCAATTTTGAATCTTACAAAGAAGCCTAAAAAACCGTTAATTGATTTTTATTTACAAATAATTTATTTCACCACGTGTTAATTATACTTTTATTATTTATTTTTAACAGTTCCAAAACAACAATTAGCTTTAAATCCGCTAATTAATCTCAATTTACAATTCTGTACAATAATGTAAAGTTTCGTAATTTATCAACGCATCAATTATTATTATCCAAGTTTTGCTCTATTTCAGTGGAAATCGTTGTTTTCTTTCTCTATATAGTAGGTATTGATCTAAAAAATTATTTACGCCAGTCGTTACTATAAAAGTACTATAATAAGTTGTATAGTTACCAAAGAAAAGAAATAAACATTAAAAACTTCAATATAAAAAGTTAAATGAAATAATATAATAGAAATTAAGTATACCTTATTTGAGCTTTCAGCTACGTTTTTTCTATTATATTATTTCATTTAACTTGTTATATTAAAGTTTTTAATGTTTATTTATTTTCACAAGTTAAGATTTATATATTTAAAAAAAAAGAAAATTATCAATATAAAAATTATTAATTATCTAATAATATTAATGATGTGTATCACTCCGTTTTTGGCAGCATCAGAAAGAACACTCATTTCAACTGTTTTTGACCAAATGCTTAGTTACCCAGTGTTTCGAGGTAACTGGAACACCGCGCCATATTGTGTTATTTAAAACCTTCAAAACTGTTTTGAAGCTAACAGAAGCAAAGTGTGAAGTTTAAACAACTTACTCATTTAAATAATGGTAATGGGAGATATAAGAGATGCATTTTCCAATAAATAAAGAAGCCAGAAATGGCCCAGGAATTCTTCTGTTTTTTTCTTGCTACCTCAACCCTTTCCCTTATTTTAGAGATAGTTTATGACGTTTGCAAAAATATAAAAACCATTTCTCCCCTAGACGATCATGTTGAACCTAGTTTTCATTTGGTTTCGTTGTACGTAAACTTGCATCAAACCCAATACTTCGGTTCCGGAGATGTGATAATTTTCAATTTCTGCATCCTCAATCGTTTTAGTTAGAAAATCTCTGAAGTAATTCGTGTGTCCACTTCCCATAGTTTTGAACCATATTTTTTGCAATGAAAATATGCAGGTTAATTATTTATAGAATTATTAAATTATGGAGTAATTGCAACTTATGTCCCAGCTGCCCGACATAATAGGTTCCAGTTACCCCGATTGATCATATTACTTGGGGTAACAGGGACCTACCATCTGAAACTTATGTAAACAATGTTAACCTTAAAATTCGGTATATGTCATCTTAAATCATCCGTTATCGAACGACATAATATTAAATTTAATCAATAAAATATGCAAGAATATGCTTACAGCAATTTTTTAGATGAAACTGGCTATTTGTTGATTTTTTGAACTACTTAAAGACATTTATATATTAAATAATTTCAGAATCACGAAAACGGCGATAGTTGCAATAAATTGGCGGGATATTTAAATTTATTTTAAAGAAAAATAGACCCGTGGTCCAGTTACCCCGGTGTTGTAGTTAATCAACTTGACCTTAAAATATAAGTAATTTAATTTTAATAAAGGCGTTCAATTCCAAAGATCAGCGTTACTGTATAGTAGAGCTGAGAAATCTGAAAAGATTATAAATAATAATCGATTAACCAAACCAATCGATTATTATCAATCTATTCTATGTATTTAAGTATCTAGTCAGCCTATTTCTATCTATATTGGGCATAAGCCCCCATTTTATTATTCTATGTCTATCAATCTTATGTAGTAAGCCATCAAACAGAAATATCGTATTGACTAATATCAGAATCAAAAATGACCTATTTATCTAAACATAACAAATCCCACCAGTCGTAATGACTTTTCATTCAGAACGGTAAACCTGAAAGCAGCTGAAGAGTTGACAGAAAAGGCAAACGAACATACTGCACATAATTAAACACAAGAATGGTTCCGATGTTTCATGATTTAATAATTATTTGTTATATTTATATTTGTTTGTCTCGACTTAGTAGTAAATTTTTTATTTAAAATATATATATAATGCCCATGGGCATTATTCCATGGAGAAGGCAACGGGTAACCACCCCATTAATTAAAATCCCTAGAACGTCATTTTGGCTTAAAAAAATACCAGAAGTATGGCGTAAAGCCTACACCGGCCGACTGCGAAGCGGGCAATCACGGTTCAAATCCTGGTCTCGTCTGATACACTGCTATGATCCAAAGCCTAAAATATATATGTGGGTTCAGCCAAGATGATTGTTAACATCCGGTAACGGATATGCACGTGAAAAAGAATATAATGCAAACCACAGATTATACAACTGTTTGTTGTTCTACCACGGGGTCGGTCAAATTGCATATATAGGTATGTGTAAAGTTCATAAAATAATCACAATACATAATTCGCTTTGCCAATAAAATGCATAGTCGTTTGGGTGATCCGTTAAAATAACCCCGACAAAATAGCCCCGACAAAATAACCCCGACAAATTATCCCCGACATAATAGCCTTGGACATAATAGCCCGTGACAAAATAATCCCACGACAAAATATCCCCGACATAACAGCCTGAGATATAATAGCCTATGCCAAAATAGCTCTGCGACATAGCAGCACCGACATAATAGCCCTGCGACGTAATAGCTCGTGCTAAAATAGCCCTGCGACATAGTAGCCCCGACATAATAGCCTAAGACGTAATAGCCCGGGCTAAAATAGCCCTATGAGATAATAGCCCTAGGACATAATAGCCCATGCTAAAATAGCTCTACGACATAGTAGCTCCGATATAAAAGCCTGAGAAATATTAACTTATCATCCTCCCCCTCCCCCCCACTAAAAAATTTACCATTAATTTTGAAGTCAGGGGAAACAGAGATTTGTTCCACTTACGAAACCTGTTTATAAATTTAGTATTAAAAATTCTCCGTTTCCCCTGACTAGTGATTTTTTGACCCCTCCCCCTCTGATGAGATATATGACCCCCCTACTAATCTCACGTAAGATTGTTTGCCTTACCTATTTAATTTAACTCAGTTCTCTCGCAATTTTACAGTTTCTTGTAAACAAAAAGTACGTGATATTTTCAGAGACACCCCTCCCGCGTGAGATTGGCTGAGATTCTGCTCGACCCCCCTAAACGCTTTACGTATTTAATGGATGTCCCTTTAGGTAATTAATTAACGGCCCCTTTTCTCATCGGGCTATTTTGTCGAAGCTATTTTGTCATCGGACTATTTGGTCGGAGCTGCTTTATCACTGAGCTATTTTGTCGGAGCTATTTTGCCGAAGCTGTTTTGACGGGCTGTTGTGTCGGGGCTGTTATGGCTGGGGCTGTTTTGACGAGGTAGCAGTAGTTTGATATATCATAAAGATATAATTATAATTCAGGATACTAGTACTTTACAATTGCAATTTTGCCACCCAATATAATCGAATCTTCTGCGAATATATACAGTTTTGGCTTCACAATCAATGGGCACAATTGCTTGTTCTTGTTCATAATTAATCTTGAAAAACTTATAATATAAAACAATCGTGATAATTATTGAATTCGAATTTACAAGAATTCGTACCTTTAGTTGCAAATATTATTACAAATATAATTTACCTTCAGATACTCGACCCTCGACCGTATCATCAATATTTAATATTATACAAACCAAGTGTGTCTTTCTGTCATTTCGCAACAGATGAGCGGATTAAACGAATAAAAAAACACATTTATTAGCCGATTTTTTTAATCAACTAAAAAATATATCAAACCATCGCTAAAATATCTGTATTTCTATCTCCCTGTAACGAGTTGCACATCAGTCAATTTTAATATCAATCAAGTTGTACATATCAGTACATATCAATCGAGTTGTATACCAATCGTGTTTCCAACTAATCAAATTGCACATCAATCGAGTTCCCATGTAATCGAGTAGTAGGTACTTCAATCGAGTTCCCAACTAATCAAGTTGCACATCAATCGAGTACTCAGCCAACTGACTTATATATCAGTCAAATTTTATATCAATCGAGTAGTACCTACATCAATCGAGTATTAATTTATTATTATTAATATAAGTATTAATAAGAAAAATGATTTGCTTTTACTTGCAAAAATCAAATTCATTTTTTGCAAGTAAAAGCAAATCAAAGCAAATTAATAAGAAAAATGATTTGCTTTTACTTGCAAAAATCAAATTCATTTTTTGCAAGTAAAAGCAAATCATTTTTCTTATTAATACGGCCTATTGAGTTGTACATCAATCGAGTTCCCAACTAATCGAGATCCCCTTGAATTCCCTTGAATTCAAATTTTCGTTGGTAGGTTATGTTGGTATCTATAACCTAACTTGTTAATAAATATAAAAAATGATATAGGGTAAATATGGGTTTTATGCCCCTGTAGGATAGACGACTCATTACGAAAAAGTGCAGGTAGGTATGCCCTAATTGCATTTTACAATTTGTGTTTGATGTCGGACATAAGTCCAAGTTAATATAATTCAATTACAGGTAGTTTTTTGCGATAATCTTGAGTTAAATAATTATTAAAAATAATTGCACTGTTGTTGCTTATAATTACTAAATTTTTACAAATCAACTTAAGGTATTTATGATGTTCAATGTATTTTTAGTAATTATTTTTGATGCAATTGATCAGTAAGATGCACAACCTTGCATTCTAGACGTTAAAATACGTGATAAATTATATGTGCTGATAATTATACGGTGGGGAGTATATCCTACAGCAACGAAGATTTATGGCAGTAGCTTATGTGGGATATATGGCACGTAATACTTGAAGGGGCTAAATTTAAAGTGCATTGATTGTTATGGATGGTTGCATAAAACCTGCACAATATACGCTTGTCGTTGTAATACCTGCGAAAGAAACGAAAAAAAAAGTGTTGTTAAAAGAAGAATATCTTCAGTGATTTGTAATTATTATTAGTATTTTATTATCAAAAATTAATATACCTATTAATTTCATATTGATTCAAGACAGGTTGAAGTTCTATGCCATAAATATCTTATGGAATTAAAAGGTAGGCATATATACTCTTATGCTGGGGCATAAAACCTACTAGCCATTTGCTCTTCTTTTTTTAAACAAGGATTACTAACCCAAAACTTTATAAATACGTATCTGAAATTATATTTATAAGTGGTAAACGTATTAAAATATTTATTAGAACAAAAAAATTATATTGATACTTGAAACAACATATAGGTGATTTTTTCCCTAAGACCATTATTTAGCAAAAAAAACTATCAAGCTAACAACAAAACGAAGAGTAGAAAATGGAACAAGTTAGTATTTGATTTTATTAATAGTTTAAATTATTAATTAATTAATATAATAATTAATTATTATCAATTAATTAATAGTAAATAAAAAATTAAAGACAATATACTTGACATAAGACATTTTTAACATTTTATTTTTGACAACTTTTATTTTTATTTTTTTAGATTTGTATTTTTAAAGGCTATTGCCGGCGAAGCATAGGGAAATGGCTCTTACACCGATAATAATTTTTTTTTAGAGATTCCTCTCTAAGCAACATTACATTTTCAAAATATTAGATCCTAAATGTTAATAGTTTCTTAGAAAAAATAATAATAAGTAATAACATATAAATAAGATAAATAATAATAATAATTAATTTGATTTAATGCGGCAAATCAAGAAAATTATTATCATTCCGTGTGGGGTCTAAAAAAAAGAAAGTTGCATTTATAAGTTATGTCAATGATTTCGTTTAAGATTAAATAAATAATTATAATAAAATTAAAATATTATTCAATATGGAAAAAAATTCTGTTGTGTATTTTTAAAAAAGTGAAGTAAAGTAATTGAAAATATGAGAAATCAATAAAATTTAAAACAAAAGGTATAAAGTATATATTATAATTAATGAAGGCAGATATAGAAATTAAAAAAAAAATTTATTCAGTGTTAATAATAAATTACTTTTTAAATTGTAACGAAAAGTAAAAGGGAAATATTTTTAGTTGTTAAGATTTGAAGTAGATAAAAGCAATTATTTTTATCTATTTAATTATTTTAATTAATCTCATGTATTGCTTAGGTTGTGCGGCCTAAAAGTCGCACAACTAAAAATGACTATCTGGTTATTTTTCAAAACTTTTAGATTTATAACTTAAAAATTAACCAACATGAGTTATGATCGATAATTATATAAAATAAATTAGAAGTAGTAATTTAAAATTAGAAATTAGAATTTTTCATAATATTCTCTGTTCGAAAACTATTTGAATTTTTATTTTATCTTTTGCAATTCGTAGTATAACTATAAGGTAATTTTGTCCATGATGTAAGAAAGAAAAAATATAATAATTATACTAGGTACAACCAACAAAAAATATTTATTTGTTGTCAATGTTGCAGACCGTTCTTTCTAAAGAGCTTTTAAATAAAATATATATTCAATTGAAAACTCCCACGAGGTAATTTAAAAGAAATTTAATGTGCCAACAATTTAGACAAAAGTGTAATTTAGCAAACATAAAAATTTTATTTTTGTCTAGAAAAATTAATGAGATTCTTGTTTATACATATAATTGAGAGAGTAACTAGTCTTTGCTTTTGCAATTGCAGGACAACGTCTGCCGGGTCAGCTAGTAATATTATAATAATCTCGTCAACTAGACCATCTATTGTGTACCAACATAAATACAACCAAGGTGCTTTAGCAAATAATTATATATTGCTATGCTTTTTATCTGATTTTGTTTGTTGTTTTTATTTACATTTTTATTTAAACTCAGATTAGAACTTTTATGTCTAAATAATGTTCTAATCTAAAAAGAGACGCGCGTGAAGTAATTAAAGAGATTCTACCTAGTATGGCGTTTACCTAAAAATGGTAATTTTTACGTTGCTTTAAATGGCAGTAATCACGATCAAGATTTTACAATAGATGTCCAGACACTCAACATTGAACATTTTACCCTTCTAAACGTTTATTAATTTCAGATGGACCATGAATTTCAATCATGATGGATTGGCGGCTTCCAGCCTATGATATACTTTTTACTCTAGTTTGGATTATTCTACCAACATCCTTAATTGCAAACGCACAAAGTAAGTACAATCACTTTCGTTTAATAATTAAATAAAATTAGCACGAACCGTTAAGATTGAAAGATATCTACGTTAATTGGAAAACTATTATTGTTTAATCAGTCAATGTCGTACTTGAACATTTAAAAAAGGCAACCGATACAACAATAAAATAAATCAGTAGTGAAGAACGTTTTCTTTTTAAATTCATTGCGTACTTGTATCACTCAAGGAAATTTAAGATATTCGTGAATAACTCAAGCGGATTATGTTCAAGAGCGTGGTTCCTTTTAATGCTTCCGTTAAGGGTTCAGCATTTGCCATTGTAAGAAATTTTTTATTAACTCCAATTAACTACTTTTGAAAATTTTTTGTTTTTAAATAGTTTTTGGCAATTTTAGACCTAACATAGAAAAAGTTAAATTAATCAAGAAAATTATTTATCTAAAGATGTGTTTCGTTTGCTAACTGCGCGTCTTAATGAATTTAAAATTTAACTTTAAGTGTATAGTTTCAGAAAAATATTAATATACTCATACAGTTACGCCTAAAGAACGGTTTTATGTAAAAACTTATACGACTACTCGACGAATAATTTAAAATTAATTTCAATTTATGCAGTAATGCTAGTTATCGACTTAATTGTTGCAATTTATAGCCAATGCTCCGTAATTATACCGAGTGGGATATAAACGTATCATTACGGGTAATTAAATTTAATTTTAATGGCTGATTAAACTATCACTTAATAAATAATGTAACACATAAGAAACCAAATATTATCATCGTGAGAAATGTGAAAGGATCGGATATGTATGCAGCAGGCAGCAGCGCAGCTCTGCCTTTTTTCTACGTTTAGTGCAAAGTTTCAATTAAAAAGCAATCAAGTTGATTGATGAACACAAGTCAACATAGAGGTATTAATTTATTTATTTAAAAGTTATGTCTGTCAAATGCACACCTTTAAACAGGGAAAGTAACGCCTAACGCAAACATCTGAAGATATTTTCGAAAATTTTTTCGGGGAATCACATCATCTAAATTATAATATAAAAAATATTTTCAACTAAAAATTATTTATTCTCCACGCTTGAAAAAGTGAAAATATATCCTCGTATGTAGACTATGTAATACTACAGTTACGGCAAACGTAATAGTTAACTGTGAAAAAATTATTAAATTTCAATTGCAAATTAAATTTCATGCAAGAAATATTGTTTTCAGATGTACCTGATAATCGGTGTTACTTAGAAAATGGAGCGTCATCGGAAAGCTTTTTCGTTTCCGAAGACTTACCAATTGGATCAACGATTGGACAATTGCGCATCCATGGGGATCCCAGACCTGGAGGGACAATAGCACTGCACCTGCGGGAAAGCGATAGTCCAGTGATAATATCACCGGGTTCCCGTAATTTAACACTTCGTCGGCGTTTAGACAAAGAAGGCATTAACGGTCCTTCTTCGGTGTTTATAAATCTAATTTGTGAAAGACTTCATACCGTAGACCCAGGTTTTGTAATTCCCATAAGCATCCGTGTAACAGACGCTAATGATAACGCGCCAAAATTTATAAACGCCCCCTACATTTTAAATATTTCCGAAGTGACCGTGGTGGGTACGCGAGTTTTACAAGGAGTTCATGCCGTTGATGCGGATCAACAAGGACCTTTTTCCAGTGTGCGATATTCGGTCTTGCCAGGACTGCATTCCGATTATTTCGAATTCGAAAACGAACTCGAAGGTACCCTAGTGCTTCGAAAACCTTTAGACTACGAAAGTTTAAGAACTTTTGACGTCGGCATCAGAGCGCAAGATCATGGAGAACCTCCAAAATTTACGGATACAATCCTAAGTGTTAACATAATCGATGCCGACGATCAAAATCCCAAATTTCTAGATGAAAGATATAACGCTCTTCTGCAAGAACCACCGTTAAAATCGAATTCTTTAAATATCAAACCCCGCAATATCAAAGCGTTCGATCAAGATTTAGGAATAAATTCTCCCGTCTATTACACCTTTAATGGAATCGGAAGCGATTATTCCTTTTTTAAAATTAACAGAAATTCCGCGATGGTGACTTTGTCCAAAGATTTATCCTCAAACGATTTACAACATCCAGCTACTCTTGTGATTAGGTAAGGTTCCCTTGCACCTTGATTCATGTTCACAACTTCCTTGTGTCTATAAATAATGTTGACATTGTCCTTCATTTTATAGTTCATAATCCTACTTGCATACTAATCAGTGTTGCGAAATTTCAGAGCGACTCAACAAGATAATCCAGACCGCTACGCGTTAGCTACTTTAACTGTGTCCCGAATAATGCCAGGGAATGCCATTCGGTTCCTAAGAACGGTATACACTATCAAAGCTCCCGAATCTCAACCAGTCGGATCAACGTTATCGATGCTAGCCAACAGTAGATCGGGAGAAGCTCTCCAATATTTCGTATCAGATAAAGAAATACTCGAGACCTTTATAATCAACCCCAAGGGCGATTTATCTTTAAAGAAGCAATTAGATTACGAAACACGTTCGGAATACGTTTTCAGGGTTTTCGTAACGGATGGAGTTACAGTAAGCGCACTTCCACCACAACAGCATTTTGCATATCTTGAACATTATGTTTATTTTTAGAACGATTCTTGCGTGGTAAACGTTACTGTCGAAGATGTTAACGAATGGGAACCTCATTTTCGGTATTCCCATTACGAATTTTTTGTATCTGGACTACCCGAAGTGTTGATAGGCCGCATCGAAGTCGGTGACGGCGATGTGAGCGATCGACTCACCTTAACTCTAACTGGCACCAACGCTTCCATGTTTTTTATTACTCCAAATGGAGAACTTAGACTTAAAAATTTACAAGAGTATCGCGGTGTCGCCAATTTAGCTGTAATTGCAAGCGACAATGGAAATCCACCTCGAAGGGCGAGCGTTCCCGTCATTGTACATTTCTTAAAGAGTCCAGGACCCGGAGGGTTAGCCGCAGGCCGTACAAATTCAACTGGCCCAGTATTACTTGCTTCGTTTGCTACAATTCTTTTATTGTTGGCGATGGTTATCGCAATTCTTGTAGTTTACATATGTAAAGCGTAAGTCGTCTGTTATTTAAATGCATCCTATAATTATTTATAAGTAATCATTTTTAGAAGAAAAAAAAATCGTGAAGAACTTCCAACGTTAGAATCCGATCGATCGTCCACATCGACCGGAATAGAAAAAAGCAATCCAATGTATGGAGATTTATTACGGTCCCCGACCGCATCTGCCATGGGTGGCTTACCAACAATTTCTACTAATAAAGCAAAGCCAAGTACAAAAGTGCATCCAGCGCCTCAACCGCCAGTCTGGCCGCACGCGACGTTATCAAATAGAGTGAAAAAACTTAGTTGGGATGATGATAAGGTAATAAAACACAATAAATAAAATTAATTAACTTACATTACGTGTGATTTTTAGACCGATTCGGATAGCACAAATAATGTACACGTAATTGATGTTCCTCACAAATTAACAGACAACACCAATTTAACTGTTTATTTCTAATTTACTCAAAGAATTGTCACAGACTGATTTGATTTGTATAAAATAATATTTATGAAAATGTACGTAAAGCTGCAATCGACCTCGCCTTACTTTTGTACTTGTTAACCTACCTGCGATATTTTTTACCTTACAATATTGTGTAATAATATGTTATTATAAAATATTATCTCATGTATATTTGTTATTTTATTGTAAACATAAATAAAGTTTATAACAAATTTATTGTTTACATCATGATTAATTGATATATTTTCATCGGCAGTTCTTAAAAGGTTTTTCATTTCTATAAATAAGAGATTTCTTTCTTCTTTTCGAAATTTATTATGTGCTGTTCCGTCACTGTACTGTCATATTGTCAGATGTCAGTTTGACATATCTATTACTTTTTTAGGTTATAAACATTTCTAATAGGTTGAATCTGGGCCGGTATTCTGATGTCCTCTTATCTATGCTTTTAGACGAGCGGAGCGATATAGCTGTCATTTAAAGCGAGTGGAGCGAAAATCATTCGTATTCTCAACTGCTCGCCAAATGTTACAGCGCTCCCGTTTCGAGAGGAGCGATGAGAGGCACTCGCTTTGCGCTGTTATCACTCGCCTTTGCGGTAGTTTTAGTTACTAACAGCTGTCAGCTTGAAGTTCAGTGATGGCACCAGGGGTGGGCCAGGGTGGACCGTACCCACCCTGTTGATTGAAGTGCCGAGTCAAGTGCCCACCCAAATTTTTTAGGTGCTTATTTCAATAATGTATTTTTGTTAGTTTATTTATAAATTTTGTGTGCTCCTTTTCCAGCATTTTCTGATTAAATTGATATAATTATTCTGTCTTCTGTAGGTTTCTAGAAGAGTGGGAATTTTATTTTATGTGCTGGAGGATGTTCACCCCCAGACCCCCCATGCAGTTTACACTTTTGACAGTTAACTTTTAAAGTAACGCAAAAGTTGCTGCTAAACTCTGAGCAGTAAGGCTCTTAAATAAATTTTTTTCCAAGCTTTAATATTCTCTAGCTAAAGATTTAAATTTCTCTCACTTTTGCTTAAAAATTCAAATTTCCCGGTTTTTCATAGCGAAATTTGTAAAATTATAAATTCTTTAGCTTCTCCAAATTCTGCGATATGTACTGGAGGGTGTTCCACACCCCCAGACCCCCGGTATACAATTTTGACACTATATTTTTATATTATTTCTATACTTATTATTATAAATTATCCTAATCTATAAAATCCTAGCACGCTGCTCCTGCTACAGCGTGTCATTTTTTGGCGAAAAAGGAAACACTCTGGTTGGTCGATTTTTTTTACCAACCGAAAAATATATTAAACTAAGATTAGGACTAAAAATAATTGTCTAATATTAATCCAAACCGGGAAACTTGAATTTTTATGCAAAAATGACGGAAATTTAACCTTCGGATAGAAAAAACTATAACTTGGAATACATATTTATTTAATTACCTTACTGCTCACGGAGTTTAGCAGCAACTTTCTGTGTTACTTTGAAAGTTAATTATAAAAATATAAAGTCAAAATTGTAAACCGGGGGGTCTGGGGGTGTGGAACACCCTCCAGTACATACCGCAGGATTTCCAATTTTTTTAGAATACTTGGAGAAGATACGGAATTTATAATTTTACAAATTTCGCCCGGAAAAATCGGGAAATTTGAATTTTTAAGCAAAAGTGATGGAAATTTAAACCTTTGGCGAGAGAATAATAAAGCTTGGAAAAACATTTATTTAAGTACCTTACTGCTCAGAGTTTAGCAGTAACTTTTACGTTAGTTCGAAAGTTAACTGTCAAAATTATAGTCTAAAGTGTAATCTGTACCATCCAGTAGTGGAGAGTGGGGGAATATCGACCACTTAAGCGCCATTAACGATTTCCAGTAGTAATCTTCGGAATTAGATGCTCAAAATGGTAAAATTGCTTGGTCACTTTATCTACTACGAGATTCTTATTGTGATTTTTCAAAAAAACAAATGACTTTATTTTTACGGTACATTTTTAAAAAAAGAAAAAAAGTCGGGTAATTTCGACCGGTAGGGTAATATCGACCATGGTGGAGGGAAAAAGCGACCAACAGTAATATTTTGAAATAAATATTATTTTAATATGTTAATGTTGATTTACCCTTACATGGGTCATGGTCAAGGCCTGGCGCTTGTGTGCGTCGACTGCTAAGCCGAAATCTCCGGTTCGATCCCGGTCGGAGTAAAAACTTTATGTTGATCGTCTTCTCTCGGCCGGCAATGGCAAACCACCGAGTTATTCGACTAGAAAACTCTTCTAGAGAAAAGAAAGTGGTCACTATGCTGTTTCGTAGAGCGAAGGAATCTGAGAGAGAAAGAGGTCACAAATATACATTAGGGTAATATCGACACGTATACTTATCCTGAAAAATTATGTTTACGAAAAATATAGATTAAAACTGCACCAAATCAGATTCAAATTATGGAAAAGTATCCATCGTATCCTAGCAATGCAAAATTCAATACATTTTGAAAATATGAAACTGTCCCAGCCTTAATAACAACACCAGTAAAATTTTAATAACAAAAGTCTTAAAACGAGAAAAACTGACAGCATACACACATGAAGAGTGATGGCACTATACTAACCTTATAAATTAGGCACATACAAAACTATCTTTCGGCTAGTAGGTAAAGTTCGCTCGTATGGCGCCAAGTTTATGAGATTTTAAGCTGGTCGATTTTTCCCGACAGTCGATATTCCCCCACTTTCCCCTACATATAATAAAATTTCAACTCTTCTAGAATACCTACAGAAGACAGAATAATTATACAAATTTCGTCAGAAAAAGCTGGAAAATTTTTTGTTTTGGCCGATTTAGTTCATGTTTGTAGTAGTCCGAGTGAGGTTCTTACGGAGAGAAAAATTGAAAAAGTTGCCCGAAAGATTAGAAAATTCGGGGAAAGCTGAAAGTGCTTAAAGCGTCGTTTTTAACACGTTAAGTTAAGTTATGCTATGCTATGTTGTGTCACGTTAATTGGCTGAGAACGACGCTTAAGTATTTTGTTGTTATGCTATTTATTTTACACAAATCTGTTTTACTTTACACGCCCAGATTCATAGATTTAAATAGGACATTTCGGATTGCATTTGTTTTTGTTGCAACTTTATTTACTCGGTTGATAAGGGCCAATTTAAAAGTGGAAAATAAATGGAAAGAAGAAGAGGAGTTGGCAAAAGCGCTGAAAGATTTTGAAAATTCATTATTAGAAGACGAAGACGAAGTAGGGAACTAATTGGTTTTTACTTAATAAAAATTATTAAATAATATATCTATCTGTAAACCTACATAAGAATGAAACCTTAATTTTTATTTTTTGATTATTTATTTATTTATTTAATCTTTTTAATACGTTTGGCATTTGCAAGGACCATAAATAAGCCGCAATGACAAACAATGACCATAATGAGGATGGGCAGGACAACGTCTGCCGGGTCAGCTAGTTTATTATATATTATTATAAATAAAAATTTAATTGCCCAACGCGACGCGACGGCACATCAAGTTTAGCAGCAACTTTTTGCGCATAGAAATACGCAAAATATAGAAAAACGGGGAATCACCCAGTAGCGGGAAACGAAATTAAATGTTTAAATATTATACCGCTAAAACAGAGATCCACCGTCTAGCTGCCCGTCCGCCGACGGGCTTTCCAGCTAGTTATAAATAAGTTAAAAGTAAACCGGGGGTTCAGGGGGTGAGGAACACCCTCCAGTACATATCGTATGATATCCATTCATTTAAAATATTGGACAAATATTTTTCGTCCTAACTTTACTTACTTTAATATATTTTTCGGTTGGTAAAACATCGACCAATCAGAGTGTTTCTTTTTTCACCAAAAAATGACACGCAAGAGCAGGAGCAGCGTGCTGGGAATAAAATGAATAAAAACAAAAAATTTCCAAATTAATTAATATTTTTATTAAAATTTACGTAAAAGTAATGTTAAAAACAGTAAACAAAATAAATTTGCCAATCGGGCAACACATATGCTCCAATAATGAGAGATTATACAAAATACATGGGTAAATCGGAAATAATTTCCTTTTTAGCTTCGAGTTTTCTTTGCATGGCTTCCAGGTTATCGTTCATGGTCAGATTAATACCTTCGCAATATATTTTTGCACGAGTAGCGGCCAAATGAGCATAATAGGTAGGTGCAGGATAACTCACGGAACGATTGCAGCGCGAGAACATGTGACATAAATGATAAGTTAATTCCTCTAATTCGTCCTCGTGCATACCAAAATCATCCCATAATTTGCGATATTTGGTTGGTCTAGCTACGCCCTGAATACTTGCATGGGAAACCAAATAAAAGTCCAAATCGGTTGGATGCGTTATGGTGGTGTCGACGACGGTACCAGCTGGGACGTTCAAATTTTTATCTTCGCTGTCTTGTGGATTTTTCGGAAACAGCCGGGTATGATGACGTTTTTGAACTACAATAAATGTTATTGCAGGTTTATACGTTCCTTCCTTTTCCAACATTAAACATGCCTTGCGTATAGCCATCACTTCTTCTTGAAGCACTTGTTGGAATTGACCTTCAGAAACGCCATCCCTAAAGAAGATTATACGTTCCGGTTTAACGTTGTTTTTCCTGAAAAAGAAGATTAGATGTTGCTTAACAATATTAGCTAAATCGGTAATGATTTCTTGAGTGGGTGGTTGCAACCGCCAGCTGATATTATATTGGAAAGCTTTAGGATCGTGACTGGCAGTCACAGCAGCTACACTTGGTACCATTCCGTTGCTTTCTGGACTGGGATGAGTTACATCGGCACCCATTATTATGCACGGCCTTTTAAGACACAATGGTGTGTTGAAGAGGCTATGATTAACTCCGTTTAACTTGGCATTAACTTTCAACAAAATGTTTGCAATCGTTGTGTCTTTCAGGTTGAAAACGTTTTTACTACGAATGCATTGAGTCAATATACCAACTTGTAATTCTGACACTCGTTTCACATTGGCGTAAGTACTTTTATCATCTGGAATTACGACCAAGATCAATTCCACTCCTTTGAGATTATCAAATTCTCTTTTCAATTCGTCTTGGGCTCTTTGGTACGATAGTTTTACAGTTTTTATGGAGGATGGTCGTTCAATGTTCATACCTACGAATTTTCCTTGCTTAATCATGCTATCTGCAAGTGATTGCAATTGTCCTTCGCGAATGCGGCCTTCCACACAAAATATGGCCCAATTATTTAAAGGTTTTGCGTTTTTAAATTTATCAGAACGCCAGACTCCTTTTCTTGGCACGACGGAAGACTGTGAATATTGAAGCTTCGGTGGTTCCAAAACGCGCGCCTCTATCGTAACAAATTGATCGCTGACTTTAATACCAAATTCGCTTACAGTTTTGTCGTTGTTGTAATTCGAAGCTTTCACGGAGGCCATTATTTTATTTTTTCGAACGGTCGACGACGTTGCAGCATATTTGATCATTTTACTGGTTTGATTTGGAGTCATGGTTCTGTTGGTAACTTGATTTTCGACTAGCGTACACAATTCTGCAGGATATAAAATCCTTTTTTGTTTATTTCCCACCCACAGACAGGGAAGGTCTGGATATCGAAGCTTATATTTCTTTACCTTTTCATAGTAATCGGCAACTGTCATTTCAATGCCATCGTCATTTTTAAAACGAGCGGTTCTTGCATTTTTATCCAATTGATTTACTCGGCTGACACGTTTTGAGTTCTTATCTCCGGGTATTTCGTAACGAACTTTTAAAGTTCTTAAAAATTTATCCGCTTTCTTCATATCTTCGGGTGCAATTTTATCTTGACAAAATTCATTGATTAAATCGGTAATTTTAAGACACTTCGGAAAGGGTTTGTGGGCTACGTCTACGTTAAGGAATGGTCTCCAACCAAGAATTGCAGATTGATAAATTCCGCTATACATTTCCATACCTTCGCCTAAGTCCATCATTGTTCGCGGTCTGGTGAAAAACGACTGACCTACTGAAGTACATCCATTGGAGGCTGCACTTCTAAGTACCACTTCCAAACAATGAATTGCTTCTTCTGGGAGTTTTACCTTACGTCCATTACTCATGACTTTAAAATATTCTTGTAAAGCGTTTAAATCGATAGTGGTCACCTGTTTAACCGTAACTTTAAATGTTCTTTCTCGATCATCTTCCATTATTTTAATTTCACAACTTACGCCATCTGTGATCGGCAAGGGTGAGGAACTGTATAAGTTTTTTCTACCATCGTAAGCGGGATAACGTTGCGGATAGTATTGTTTCCTGAACTGTTCCATTGCCATGCTTACAAGGTTTTTCGGCTTATCTGGTACAATATCGACATCATAATGCACTGCTATCGGCATTTTTGGTGGAAGTATCATTGGTAAATGGTTTGCTTCGATTAATATAGGTCTTCCTTTTGTCCCTGCTTTGTTCAAATCGACTCTTCTTGGTATGGCTAACTCCAAACATGTACTTTTACCGTCAGATAAATTTACTGAATTTTTTACTAGGTTTTCTTTTGATGGGCCTTGTTGTTTAAATGGTTGTTCATTTGCTTTCATCTGGGGTTTTTGCTCATTTTGTTCAACACGCGGTTGCTGAACGGTTGGAGTCACACGTTGTTGTAGAATAGTTTGTCCACCACATGGTTGTTCATTTCGTCCTCCACGTTGTTGTTCATTCCGATCAACACGTGGTTGCTGGTCATTTTGACCCACATGTTGTTGCATATTTTGTCCTGGATGTCGTAGTTCATTTCGACTTATATATTGTTGCCCATTGCCACCAACACATGGTTGTGGATCGTTTTGTTCCACACGTTGTTCATTTCGGCCTCCATATTGTTGCCGTGATTGGTAATCATTTTGAGCCACACGTTGTTGTTGTTGAATATTCTGTCGACTACGTTGTTGTTCATTTCGGTCTCCATTTAGATGCCCATTGCCACTAACACGTGGTTGTCGATCATTTCGTGCCCCACCTTGTTGTTCGTTTCGGTTTCCATATTGTTGTTTATTGGAATCAATACCTGGTTGCTGATCATTTTGACCTACACGTTGTTGATTATATCGTCCACCACGTTGTTGTTCATTTCGGCTTCCATTTTGTTGCTGTCGTTCATTTTGTGTCCGATATTGTTGTTCATTTCGTGTACCACGTTGTTGATTATTTTGTCCCATACGTGTTTGTTCGTTAAATTGTCTACCAGATTGTTCATAATTCTGCCTGGGTGGTAGACGATTATCTTGATTAAACGGCCGTTGATTACCTTGCACAGATGAAGGTCGATTATCTTGCCTGAACTGCTGCCTATTACCTTGCATGGGAGGTTGACGATTATTTTGCATAGGTTGTTGTTGCTGGGATGGACGTTGTCCGTTCTGATTTTGTTGAGATCGATTATTAAAATTTCTATCTGCCATTTTCTCTATTGGCTCGTTATACTTGATGATACTTGAGGATATTTTGGATATTTTTGATTTTGATAAAAATTTGAAGTTTTTTTTTCCTTTATATAGTTTTATATAATCGGATTATCGGATCAACGGATTATCGGATAATTTACTCAGAAATTTTGAGACTCTCAGATAATCTTCTTGTGCAATTAAAAAAATCCTTGGGTACTATTTGAAGTCCGGGAATACCTAATTCACATACATACAATAATATGATACATGCGATTGGATTAAGAATATGGCTGAAAATCGAACTTTTGTTCAAAATCACCCCGTATACATAAAATGTATGTAAAAATGTGTCATCCATAAGCGTCGGCGCCAAATACGCAAAACGGTGCTTAAACTTGACTATAGATCGAGAAGGCAAGTCAAAGATTCCCAAATTACGTAGGGCACGAGAATTACATACTTTCAGAGTATATCTCTATTGAAATCGCAAACAGATTAAGTATCTTTATTTATTTATAAACAAATTTCAAAAAAAACATTACCATCCAAAAAAATTGGCTAAAGTTTAAAAAAAATTTTTTCTGCAAGAAGAGAATGGCCAATTAGTTCCACCCATTATTTAGAAAATAATTTTAACCCTTTCAGACCCGACTTTTTTTGGCTGATGGAAAACATTATTTTTTTTTAAATTCCGTATTACTGTGCTATGAAAAGTGTTTTTGGGGAGTTTCATAATTTTTTGATTTCTAAATATAGTACAGTCATTTGGTGCTCAAAGAAGAGGTTACCTGGAAAGTTTTCCGGGAGTTTTGAAAATTGGTGATTTTATAGATTTCGACATGCTCTTTACGAATTTTTACTTTGCCACCTCGTATTTTTGCCGCTCGCGCTGCCATATGTGAAAAATGGCGCCTAAAAACTGTTTTTTGATAATATCTCCTTTCGGTCTCATTTTACGATGAAAATAGTTATGTAATAAATTAAACTAGAGAAAATTTCCTATAATTTATCTAGTAACCTTTTTTTTGTAAAATAAATAATTTTAACGTACGAGCGGCGCAAAGTCTACTCCAACACGAGTTTTGGCCGGAAAACTCATTACCTGCGAAGAAGTCTACAGGGTGTAGACTGTAGAGGGCCGGCTTTTCAATGCGTCGTACAACATTTTTTTAAATATTTTTAAATATATATGTACATAAATCTAGTGTAAAACTAGAAGTTGATTTTCTCAAAACTATGTTTTGAAAATCGGTGACCGCTGTAATTCAAAAACCACTCGATGGATTTGAATAGAATTTATACAGTTTATTGAAAACATAAAAATCTAGTGCCTGAACAAAGGAATTTGTTATTGAATAAAATTTATAGATTTTATGAACAATGAACTATATAGCGATCTTTTCCTTGAAAATCCGTAAGTTAATTATTAGTGGCCCCCATTTTGTTATTTTTCAAGAAATAACATGATTGCTATCTAACATATAAGTTTGTCACCATCTTCAAAAAAAATTAATAAACGTAGGTACACTATAGTGTACCCTGGGTTATTTGAAAGGGTTAATTTGCATATGTGTATTTTTCCAGCTACAACAGTTAATTGTCTGCAATTAACATAATATTGCATTTGACGAATTTTTCACAGAAATAACTGTTGAAATTAAAATAATTTTAAAAAGTTGTTATTAAATCGAGTTCTAGAAAATGATGCTACATGCGATTTATGGACTTTCCAGTGGCGTAGGAGGTAAAAGTGTGTCAATTTACCGGGTCCGGAATGTTCCCACTTGAGTAAGATTTAAGTAAACAGAAATTAGTGTTTAGTTTTTTTCCAAACTAAACGTTAAATAAAACGAAAAGCAATTTCGTTTCGGAAAAAAGTAAAAAGTCAATAATCAAATTATTTAATATTTTACTATTGATTTCAAATTAAAAGAGAGAGTTTCGGCATAAATTATTTGAGGTTGTTGTTCTACTAAAGCAGTTCGTATTTTACCTTAATCGTTGTCGCGCCTGCATTACTCTTCGGGTTCTTCTTCATTTCAAAGTACAAATATGAATTTCTGTGTTGTGTTTTTGTTAATTTTAAATTTGTTCCGAAACTCGGTGCAAATGTACGTGACGAATAATGCAACAAGTAAAAATATTGAATCCAATCCGGCAGTTTGGACAGAAAGCGGAATTTGGGGACCTGTTTTAGAAGACTGGGTAATTGGAAGTCATAGGTTTGTAATTAATAATTTTTTACCAAAACTTTTTTTTATTTTATTATATTATGTAGGGAAGCTAGAGTGACACAAATTATTCCAATACAAAGTGTATTGGAAAGAAGTACATTGGAGAGTAACGAAACAAAGAAAGATGCTAGTAACATAACAGACGATGAAAGGGAAAGCAAAGTGTCGTCTGGACTAAAAATTGTTAATAACAGTATCGGTATTAAAAAACCTCCAAGGCAGATAACCGAAACCGAAATGTATTTATTAAATGGAATGGAAAAACTTGTATATAAAATGGATTTTATGGAAAAACGATTAAAACGAGTCGAAGAAATGCTGTACTTTGCTATGGCCGGCAATAAAATTGATCAAGGTAAGCTTATCCATTTGTAACACTTTGATGGTTATCTATTATATATTTATAAGAAATTTGTATATTGTATATTTTTGAAAGCATGATGATTGATGAGTTAAGCACTAATGAGCAGGTACTCGTATACTAATATTATGGTATTTGATCGGCGGCAAAATAGGTGGAAGTAAAGTATTAATTAAAATTCCGCGGAAGGTTAATAATGAAGATATGTAAATCATATTTTTTTATAACAATAATTTAATAGTAACATGTAATTACTTATGTAATTATTTCATAATGACTTGTATGGTTCAATTCATAAATATTTATAATGCTCAATAACTTACATTCCTTGCAATATTATTTATATCACATTCTTTGTTACAAACTCGTACTTGATGTTTTGTTATATTAAAATTTATTGATACTCTTAGTATTGAATGGTATATTATACACCAAGGTAGAGAAGTCTACTAGAACGCCACCATACGGAAAAATATTAAGTTAATGTAATACGTATAGTTGGTACAGAAAGTTTCGGTTATAAAGTAAACGTTTGCATTCTTTTGGTGTTCTATTTTGTGAATTATTATTTCACCACGGTTTTACGATAAAATAATTCAGAATCAAACTCAAAACAAAATCAAGTGTTACGTTGTTGACATTTGATAACGTCACGAGTGTCACCAACGGTAGGGTAGGGTAAATCCCGTAACATAATTTATGTCTTATTAAGATTTGAAAATAAGATAAATTTTAATTTAAGAATCCCCACTAATAAATATGAAACATCTTTATAAATATTGCTATGACCCTTATAATCAAGAATTAAGTATCACAAATTTCAAGTATTAATTTAAAATTAAATTATTTTCAGAGTAATAAAAAATAGAAATACAGTCGGTTATAAAAAAAAATTCTTATTTATCTTCTATTTTCTGATTATCATATTTTTATTATGACATTTTTCTTTTATTAAAATATTCTAATCTATACAGTCCCTAAAACAATCGAGATCGATGATGTGGGTTGAAAATCGAGCACTCTGGAGTTAACCTAAATCAAACATTTTGTTTGAATTATTACCTCCAATCAAAAAAAAAAAATTTTTTTGGGGCCAGGTAATCAAGAAAATATTTCAAATTTTTTTTTAACTTTTCCAAATTATCTTTTCAGAAACGTAAAGATTTGAAAAAATAAAAAAAATTTTTGTGTCGGTCTGTCTGTAGTAGTAGTAACTCTCGCGTTATTCCTGAATTGTCCAACAAATCACGACCTTGAAAAGCTTTATTCGGAATAGGTAAAATTAACTTTCTATTTGTCATCTGTCAAAAATTACAAGCAGTCAAAGTTGAAACTTCAAGAGTGAATAACTCATAAAGTACTGAAGGGATTTCAACCAAATTTTGTATGTAGAAACATTGTCTCCGCAGGACTTGATAGCATGTGGAACCATTTGATAAAAATCAAGAATTTAAAATTAAAAAAAAAAATACTTTTTTTACAAAATCTTGAAAAAAGTCCTTGCCCTTCTTTTTGTATGCTACCACAATAAAAAAAATAAAAGAAATGAAAATATCATCGTATCTCCGGAAATGTTTAACCGATTGAGATACAAAAATTTGTGCTAATAGAGCTTTTAAAATAGCCTAGAAATGTAGAGGTCAATGCGAAATTCTACCTGTATGAAAAATTATTAGTTAATTATCAATAATAATAATTCATTATTTTGTTTCTGGTGTGCAGCACCCCATCGCTCTCTCGCGCTAGCCGCCGCTACTGGATAAAATATAATTAATATGAATTTTATGAACTCATAAATAAGCAAAAATTGCTTTACACATTGCTTATTGAACAAAATTTTAAACAAATACAGTCACTCCCAATCTTATTTGTACACTCTCCTATGTCAACATTACACTTTTTGAAGACTTTTTCTGACACATAAAAATTGCCTTTACAGCAAAACTTATTTGACACTTCTTGTTGAAATTTTCATTCCCTTACTGTTTGTTTATATGCATTTTTCCGTTTCGTCGCACCGTTTCCGTTTTACAGCGACTTAAAAAAACTGTAAAATTCAAAATATTTTCAGCTGTATCTCAAAAATCAATAAGCATATTTATTTTATTGTAAATTTCACTTCCTATAATTTTGTTCATTTTAATTTTTCCATTTTATTGCGCCGTTTCTAAGATACAGCTAAAACGGAAACGGTGCTACGAAACGGAAAAATGCATACTTATAATCACAAATTACGGGGATGAAATTTGCAACAAAAAGTGTTTAATAAGTTTTGCTGCGAAAGCAATTTTTATGTGTAAAAAAATCTTCAAAAAGGATAAATTAAATTGTTAACAATAAAAAATAACATTTATAAAAAAAACCAACCGACGAGGATGGGATTCGAACCCACGCGGGCAGAGCCCATTGGATTAGCAGTCCAACGCCTTAACCACTCGGCCACCTCGTCACATAGAAATTTTAATTAAACACGTACTAAATGTAATATAAAAAGTATTTGTATAAAACTTTGGACAAATGTATTCAAATATTTCAAAACCTTTATTGATTTACAACTGCTTTCTTTTTAATTGAATTAACCAGGACCGTAACTAGAATTTTTATTGAATGTCAACTTCTAGAAAAATATTAAAATTTATTTTTTTACTTGAACAGATCCTTGCCCAGATGGTTTCACCAGAGCCGGAATTAATTGTTATTTGTTTGCTGGAACTGCGGGACGTGAATTAGATTGGAAGCAAGCAAGCAAGCAGTGTAAAAAATTCGGAGCTTCGTTAGCCGAAATGGAAACAATCGAAGAAAATCAGGACATTATTAGACATATGACAAGTTTAGATCACTTAAGAGGTAGGTCATGCCATTTCTTACAGAGAATCCACTTTATGATCAGACTTCTAAATTTTTTCATTTTCACATTTCCAAGATAATAAAATGATTCCATGATTTTCACATAATTTTATTTCATTGAAATCTACAGTGCTGTTAAAGATAATAAATAAGTGCAATGTAACAATCTTATTTGGTTTTTTAATTTTAACATACAATTACTACATAATATGTATTTACAAAAAAAATATGTTATTTGGCAGACATTAAAATTTACAATTATATTTGTATGTAACTAGGACGAGAATATTGGACAGGCGGTTTAAATCCAGGTTTACTATGGATTTGGAGCAACAGTGCAAGGCCAGTGAAAACACCAACGGCAGGAAATAAACAAGGGCAATCGAGTCCAAATGATGAAATTGCAGGAAATGGACGTTGTCTCCGTTTAACGTATAATCCAGCATTAAGAAGTTATTCTTATCGTGGCAGCGACTGTTCTAGCAGATACAGTTACATCTGTGAAATTGCTGAAAATTCATCAAGTAACGAACTAAGACGGCTGGGTAGAAGCAAAAAAGTTTTAAATGAATTATAAACCAAATATATTATTCCTTAAATTATTTATAAATATTGAAATCTATTTAAAACTTTATATTTATTAAATATTGAACGAAAAACTTCAATAAACAGTACTTTAACAAATGACATATTATTACGAAACAATTCATAAATTATTATTGTGACTTAATTCTTTCAACGTATTCAAATCTTTCAACAGCATTTGAATTGTTACACACGTCCGTGCATAGTCTTGCTCTGAATTGTTATTATCCGGATCCAGTTTATCAATTTGCTCTTCGAGATTGCTAAGCCTCTCTTCGACCAAAGTCTGACTATGAGCGATATGTTCCAACAGATTTATTTTGCAATCGCCCGAATCGATTGCAGCTTCTGGTTGCGGTATTATCGGTCCAGCAATTGGTAACTGCTCCAAATTATTAGCTAGTAAATTATTGATATCGTCCTTTAATTTTTGTTCGTCTTTTGCGGATTTCAAAAGTGACAATAACATGGAGTCATTTTGCACTTCAGTTTTGTTACTCAATAAATCAATATCGCTTTTATTAAATTCGTTTTCCGTTAAACTACTCTTTGGCTTTGTATCTTCCGCTTCATTTATATCTTGTTTTTCGGGTAGCGGTAGTTTTTCCCAAGGCTTTGACCAGAGATATAATTTGGGATGGTTCTTGACACTGTAATTTTAAAAACAAATTGAAAATTGAATTAACACATTAGTAATTCTGATTAAGATTGCTAAAAAAATTGTAAAAACTTGTGGATAGGCACAATATTTTATCGTTATTACGGATTTTAGCCAATCAATTTAAATATGAAATCGTTTTTAGTATACGGCTGGACTCAAATTTTCAACAGTTCAAGTATGATTGAGTATGAAATTTTTAGAATTGCAAACCCCAATTTGATTGGCCATTTTATAATAATTTAGTAAAATGTTCCACCTTGACCTTAAGAACATTGTTCAATACTATACTGAATAACTCACGTTTACGTCGATTACTACAACGCGAATTACTCAATTCAACACTGAACAGTGCTCTTTAAAAATCAAAAATTTAATTTTTGTCACTCTTTCCTACAAAAACTTGTAACCACCAGAAGAAGCATTTGGGATGATTTTATATTTCCAGTCAGATTCCACACCTAAAAGAATGATAGGAACTTCTACAACTTCTTCCTTAAAGAATTCCAGTCAAGCTCCATGTCAATGCAATCTTATCGACGCATATTTCTGCAACTTGAAAATAAGACCAAAATATGCATGCGCCTACAGAAATAAATTAAAGAAGTGGAAATATTGGGAAAAAAACATAGCGGGAGATTGAATGTTTGTAATACATAATTATTCAAAAACTAAACCAAAAACAAGGAAATTTAATATTTAAATAATTCGAATAACAAAACTTACAGGTGAAAGAAAATCAGTAATAATAAAAAAAAACTGTACTACCCAACAAGCAAAACTGTCAACAACTAAATAGATGAATATAAAAGCCAATCAAGAAGCTATTTAAAAAAAAAAATAAACATATTATAAAATTACTTACTCGGCAATTTTCATTTTGACTTTAAGCGAATGCATAAAATCTTTCAATTCAATTAATCTGCCTGATAAATCGTGTGCAAGTTTCAAATCTTCAAATCTTTTTTTATGCGTCTCTTCGTCTTTACAATGATAACTGGCAACCGGCAAGGTACCATTTTTTAGCCAATCCTGATCGTGATAATATTTTTTTGACGAACGTTGCCTTACCGGATTTTGACAAATGTAACAAATGTAATTGTCGGGCACTTGATTTTCACGTTCAATATTATTGCAGTAAGCGTGCTGCCAACACAAACATACCTCACATTGCATCATAAGCCCATCTTCTTCGGTTATACCGCAAGTGCAGTTAATAATTTCTTCACTTTTCATTTGAACAATTTTTATAACTTCTCCACCTTCTACAATGTAATTAGAGTTAGTTTCAGATGTAATTGGTATATTGTTCGCAATTGAGGTACTTTCAACGACACCTTTCGGCTTTGCGATGCACTCGACGTGTTCCAACAATTGTCGCTTTTGTTTACTGACGTTTTTTTTTTCTAGGCCTGGATTTTTTTCCACGTCTCCCTCCTTTTTTGGTTCAGTACTTCTGACAACTGGTAGCAAAGTCTTAATTCCGGTAGGCCTTGTGGTGCTCAAACTTTTGAGATTCAAATCCTCACGCTTAGGAATGCCTTCAGATTTATTCAATAAATCTTTTAGTTTTATATCCGGATACATGTTAGAAGGTAAACCCGGAGGATATAATTTGGTAGTGTTAACATCGTCGATAGGTTTGCTATTCAACAATTTCAAAATTTCGCTATCTTTGGTTTTTTGTAATTGAGAAGCTTGCGAATCAATGGATTGCTGTTGAGCTGTTGTAGTGGTATTGACTTCTAACGATGGTGATGAAACCACAGTTTTAGGTACTACAACCTTAGGTGTAACACATTTTTGTGGTTGCCGAACGGGAGTACTTTTTATATTCCTTTCTGGTGATTTATCCAAAGATTCGCCTACGGTTCTAGCGTACGCTAAATCGGCAACATTTGGAGTCGAATCTAGAAATTTTGTATATTCTGGGTGATAATGTTTTACGTGCATTTGAGTTAAATTTTCACGTCTAAAATTTTTTCCGCAACCATCTATTGGACAAATGTAAGCATTACCGTCCATTGTAATCTTCAAACTTGTCTGGGCGTCTACTTCGTCTTCCACTGCCATGGGTTCGGGAGGAATAATTGGATCGACCGGTGGCAGTGAACGACGCGATGCGGCACGCGGTCTTCTATGCAATGCAAAATCAAACATAGCCTCGTTCAAATTCAGGTGAGGATTTTCTTCTATGTATGTTTTAATTTCTGAACGAATCCGAAACTTACGACCTTCTGGACTGTAACAACAATACGTGTAAATACTGAAGTGAAATAATATTAAATTTGTGCAATTAAAAGGTATTGTTCAATTTTTGTCATGACTTAACTTTCTAGATAAAAAAAGGTACAAAAATAACTTTCACTTTTCAACTAACCCATGATACATATTTGTTTTGTCCTCTTTTAGAAAGTTAAAACATAACAAGAATTTAGAGTGACACAATGTTAACAAAATGTTTTTGACAATTACTTTTTATCATTATTATTTCTATTATTATTTCAATTTATTTTGTTTATCATAATTTACCTTAACCATAATACCATACCAAATAAAAATAATAAATTATTACATCTGATGAGGACTATATTCTTCGTATAGCTAGTAAATATTTAAACAATCACATGGGGTGTATGTGTATATCAGACTGCAACATAAAAGATTTGTTTCCCTACCGAGACAGCTCGGAATCTGGCTCTCTGATTCGTCTAATTCAGTGACATATCACTGGAGTGTTATAATCTACCAAACGATTATGCAATATGAAAAATATTTTGAATTGCCCTTGTAGTCCACTTATTAAGTACTTTTGCATAGAAATAACTCAAAAATGAAATTTTTTTGCTTAAACCCTTGTTTGCCTGCATAATCAAAATTAAAGTAGATAAAATTCTGCATAAAAATATACAAAAATTATTGTTCTATCTAAAAGTATTATTATCTAGTTTCCGAGCTATAATAATTCTTCTTAGAAACCCGATTATTATTCATTTTTGTCCAAAAAGTTTCTGAGTTTCACATAACTGTAGACCACTTTTGCGTCAGATTAACAAAAAAGAAACTGTATATTGAAAACAATGACTTTCTGGACAAAAATCAGGGTATATAGAGCTCTCAAGACGCGCAGGTATGGATTAAAGAAATTCTTTAAAAATTGCTATAACTCGAAAACGGTGTGAGATAACGAAAAACTGAGCAAAAATATTTCCCCTGTTACTAAATATATTCCCACCGATTTCGTGCGGTTAGGTGCACAAAAAATTTCGAGTCGAAATCTCGGGCTACGCCCTCGGGCCGGGGCTATTTCCTATGAGTACGACACGAAAAGGACAGACATGGCAAAATAAGCAATTTGTACGAGTAAAAAATTGTTTTTCTTTAGAAAATTGAATTGTTTTTTGTTTGGAACACGTCGCGAGGGCAAATTATCGGCCGGGATCTCTTTAATCCATTCATACGCATCACTGTATTCGCAAAAATTCGCAACCAATCGCCATATTGAGTGCTGTACTCATACTTCCATGCAGAATTTTAACTAGGTACTTTAATTTTGATTTGGCCTATTTTAGGTTGAGGATTTACAGGAGACGGCCATTTTAAGATTTTGTGATTTTTAGAACCTTTCATGACAAATTTTCCGCTATTCTAGTTTGAATCTGTGGTAGAAAACTTCAAGCCTTTTTAGCTTTAAAGGACTTGACTCTTTTTTGACTATATAAGGACTAGATTATTGTTAAATAAAAAGAAACTGTGGAAAGTTTAATAAAAATAAATACATAATAAAAATTATTATTATATAATCAGATAATAAATGGAATAAGAGGAATTCAAGACAATTAAAAATATTTTTAACTAAAAATTTAAAATTATAAATACCAAAGTTCATTACAGGAACTTTACTAATATAAATTATAAATTATCCAAATTAAAATATTTAACTAAAAAAAACTTTAATTATTATGATTATGACTCTTACTTTTTAAATACCAATTTTGACACAACCGACAAAAAGTTAGTCAAAATAAGAGATAATCTAAATATTTAAAAGGTGGACAACTTAAAATATATTTACAGCACATAAAGATTAGCTAATGATTAAATAACTAAAAAAATGATACTTAGATGGCAAAATATATAGAGAAAAGTAGCTTACTTTATTATAAATGTGTCCCATTTTCCAGCAGAAGCGCCAGTCCTCTGACATAGGTGTTTGACCCAATTTGGTGGCAAGCGAGGATCAACAACAAGAATTGATTTTCGTAATCCATCGTTAGTTTCCATTGCGGATTCTGTACCAACTGGTCGGCCATTTTCCCATCTAAAATTTGAAAAATTATATTTTCTTTTAGTTTACAATGGCATAAAAAAGACCAACAGGTTCCTGGTACTATTCATTTGACAGTAACCTATAATGTGACATACCAACAAATTTCCTGCAGGTATGCAGTTGCTAAGACACGGCAATAGGTTGAGTAGCACTGCAAGTATTTATTTGTCTTAAGGTAACAGACACCTGGTCGTAACTGTATAATTTGAATCGCAATATCGTAATGTTGCAAAGTTACCAATAAGAACTCAAGATAACATTACCAAGTTGACCATAATTGATTACATTAAAAACATCACACTGAATAGGTATAGTAACAAATTATTATACAGAAACATATTAAACAAATAAGTGAATTATAAAATTTATTTTAAAAAATTCAAAATATTATACAGTAATAAAAATACACACAAAACTGTGCATTTGCTGAAATCTTAATTTCGTTAAACATCACCAGAACCATCATTAAAAGAAAGAAATCTTCGCCTTCGATATAACTTAATGTTTTCGTTTATACATAAATAAATAGAAAGATTTAAAGCCAATACGTAATTGGTAATTAATTAAATAAAATTATATAATTGTTTTTGTATATCACACTACTCAATGTTATTTGCCAAATTTCAAGCAGTCACCTTACAGATTCACCAACATTAAACATTGGAGAGCTGCAAATTAATGACTGAAAAATAATAAAACTCTAGGAGTCTCGATACTTTTACACATGACAATATTTACCTAGGATAAACTGCTTCCGTTTCTTCAATTGGACTAGCCAAACGATCTTCCGCCACTAAATTTGAAGCACCCTCGTCTGTGTCGTAACGAACTCGCTTGTGAAACAATTTAGCTACATTTAGCTTTCTCTTTTTATCGCGACGATCCTGCTTTGTACCCTCCACAGGTTTAAATAATGGTGCCGAACCAATTACTTTAGCATCGGCTTTTGCTATTCGATGAGATTTTAGCACTTTTACAACACCATCATTAAAGAGAACTTCGTAAGTGTCTGAAATAAAAAAAAACTATCAAGACAACATTCGATGTAAGAAATTCAGGAAGCCAAATAAAAATAAAATTCAAACAAACCTTTATCAATAACTTTTGCAATTATGGCAGGAAATTTTCTAGCATCGCTCCAAGAAGCCATACATTTTTCGCCGACGGCAAAATTGTCATTTAACATTGGCTTTTTGCTGCACGGTGGTTGAATTGGTCGCAAACGACAACTGTCCATGCTAATCCATTCATCAAACTTACTAGAATACTTTTCAAAATGAATCAGCACTTCACTATCTTCGTAGTCGATTTCGATGATACGTGCAGGAAACCACATTTGTTTAACATCTAAAGCTTCCAAACGTTCATTTATAACAAAATTTAAAACACCAGAAGCAGTTTTAATAGCTTTTCCTTTTTGCTCGATCGTAATAGACGATTGTTCCGATGCTTTTTTATTTTTAGCGGCATCTCCGTCACCAGCATTAGGTAAAGATATTGTATCTTCTTTGACTGCCCCTTCTTCCTTTGGATTGATAGTTTCTTCTAAGACAAAATCTGTGGGTTCAACGTTCTCTGCTTTTATCTCAACATCCATCTTTGTAGCTTCGTTATTTATAATTTGCTCCACGTTATCTTCTTTAGAAGATTCTTCGTGTTCTTTAAGATTGGAAGTGGAACTACCGTCATCAGACAACTGATCCTTCTTTAATTTTGACCACGGAAAAACGGTCGGTAATACTCCCTGTCGTAACATATACTTTCTGCCTTTAAATTGACAAAAATCTGCCTTCAAAAAATGTCTAGAGCAAACGTGAACCACCTTTATGAATTGCTTATCTTCGGGGATGTGACACAACGACATCCACTTTGGTCTGATGTCTGAATGCAAAGGAATCTTGTGAAACGTTACTCCCAGATCTTCGTCGCGGCCTTCTTCTGATAAACAACCCGGAACTGCACACTTGCGACCCATTTGCAACAATCAATGGCAATATACGCAGACTATGACAAAATTGAGGTTATGTACCATAATATAGGAGTAATTTTTATCGAAACAGTTAAATTATTCAAAATTCGATCTATTTATTTATAGTTCGAATATTAACAACTTGAAACGAAAAAGTATTACCAATTAAATAGTGCAAAATTTAGCACAACGCGTAATTCGAGACCCAGCACCACAAATGTCAAACGGATTTTTTTAACTGAAAACAAAACAGGCTTGTTTATTAATTTTGAAAATAAAAAAACATAATGGGGTGAATGTATTGGGTAGGTAATGCAAGTGCAAATTTTGTCCACTGAAGAAAGTTTTAAAAGTTTTTACCTTGTGTTGGTGTTCACAAAACAGTCATATAGCTAATTAGGTGCAATATAAGTTTAGGACTAATTAGAATACCTTACGAAATGAAGTGAAAGTCAGTTCAGCGCCGTAATCAGCCTTTCTTGTGTGATGTGTAAGGTTTTATATTTGGGCCCCCTTTTCTTGCCAATAATAAATACGTCAGCCGTAAGAATTAAGTCGAACCTGAACCCCATTACCTTTTCAAATGTTGATACTTTTCTGAAGATATATTTCGCAGTATTTTAAAAAGCACGGATTTCTGTTGCAGCAATGTTCCCAGAGAGGGTGGGGGGGGTATTCCTCCTTCGAACACTCTTAAATTTAACACTATGAGAGAACATCGACTTAATAGGTATTTACATTTTTATGTGTAAATTATATACTTAGTAAGTATTTAATCTTCCAAGCTGTAATTATCATTTTAATATGAAATTCGGGCCTGGATACAGGGATGAGGCAATGGGTACAATTGCCCCTCCTTGAGTCAAGCAAAACCGAAGTACTTTTGTTTCAATTTATTTTATGTAGAACAAATTTTCTGGAAGTTAAATAAATTCGAACAAAAATTGCCCCCCCCCCCCCAAAACGAAATCCTGTATCCGTGCATAATCGTGTAATATCGAGATTATTACCCAATATGATATAGGCCTGGGTAAAATACCTGAATGTATTTAAAATACATTGGTAGGGTTGGTGCTAATTTATTGTTGAAATCCTAAAATGCACACAACCGTAGATGTGTTCAAATATATTACGCTTGGTGTCGAGGTTTAAACCCTGTCCAGATGTAATCATACATTTGAATATATCTCAAGAAGCTCTTAGCTTTCTTGGCAAATTTCTTTCCGAGGGAAGACTGTCAGAATTAAAGTTTTTACTGCAACTGGAATCAAACTGGATATCTAGCTTAGCAGTTGACGCACTTACGCAGGCCATGATCGTCTAGTCCAGACCTATGAGTAATCTAGATCTAGATTATAAAAATATTGTAGAAAAGCAACTTTTAGGTCCTTTAGCTCTATGGAAAATATATTTTGAGATCATAAGATTATCTAAATTTCTAAATTAAAAAAAAACAAACCGATGATTGTTTATCATTTTTTATTGATATAAAAACGTATTTACACTAATGAAAACTGAATCAAATATTTTCAATAAACAATTTTCTTTTATATTTGCATAGAGTCTATTGGAGTATTGTAGTGAGCAATACATTCTTCATACGTCCATTTTGGAAAAACCCTCTTGTACAGAGTCATTAAAACGGTATCCATTGATTTTAAAGTGTGTTTGAAAATACACTTCATGTGACCATGAGAACCCAATGGTTCTTTAATGAAACCTACTTCACCAAATTTGGTACGTAACGTGTATAATTTCTTTTTCTCATCATCATTTCTTTCTAGTTCATCCTCTTTGTAACCATGCTCCAAAATATTCTTGAAGTAAAGAATATCGTCTCGATTGAAGAACATAAATCTAACCACAGATAATGATTTATGAATTTTAAATGGATGACCTGATAAAACTGCCCTCTTCAATATAATACGATTAGCGTCGCATGATAGTAAATTTCCATGTGCTACAAGGACTAAATTATGATTTACTTCTTTGTAACATAATACGGGTGCCGGAGGAAATTGAATAGGACCATAAAATGTAGCAACTGCAACTTCTTCTTGATAAAATCTCAAAAACTACAAAACAAACATTACACATTGGGTTTATAAAACTCATCTTCCTTACTTTATTATTTTTTCTCTCTGTGTGTTCACTAAATATTGGATTAACAATAAACCGTTTATAACCACATTGAAAAATTAACCGTTCCTTTGATTTAATTGGAAGTGTATAATTTGGTGTCTTCTTTAAAACTACATTTACCAAAGATATTTTACGTTCATAAGGCAGCATACCAAATAATACTACGGGCGAACCAATAGTTTTGAAATTTGACCATAATTGTTGCGGTACATTTTTAACATAAATTGTGATGAAAGTATTGATCTAATAAATAACAATCACTATAGATTATACATAATTTTAAACATTTTCCCTACCTTTACGCCTTCTTTATGTTTCAATTTTTTTAATAACAAGTTTTTGGCAATCCGGAAATCCTTAAATTTCAAAATTCGGCTATATTCGCTTGGTAAATTTTCATATTGTTTCCATTTTGAGTTTCTTAAGCTTTCAAAAGCTCGATACTTTTTGAAACGAATTCTAGCAGGAACATCTTGAGGTGTATCGATTTCGTCTGGGAATTCCAAATCAGATTTAGCAGCTTTCAAATTTTCGTATTCCTTTACTTCGGTATCCCAATCAACATGTTTATCATATTTTGTATCTGAAATTCCTGCCTCTGAAGCAGTATCGGCAAATTCTACATTTGCAACCGATGCTTTATCATCATCATCATTATCATCAGATGCTGGCTGCATATAATCTTCTTCCTCTTCTTCATCGCTTACATCACATCCAGACTCATCTTCCTCATCTATATCCATTTCATTTGATTGTGCTTTACCCTCATTCATTTCGTCTGCTATCCAAAGAGATTGATATTCAGAAAATCCTGCCGGTACTTTCTGCTTTGAAGTATCAACAACTTCGTTAAGGTCTTTGTTCATGTCGTCTTCCTCTTCGATCAAATCAACAATATTTTCCATTTCTAAGGATTCCTGTTTTGTTTCATCTTCAACTTCCAAAACTTTTTTCGACCCTATTTCAATATTATTCTTCCTATAAAAATGAAGTCTTCAGATATGACAACTCTGATAATAATTATTACTACACTACCTTTTAATAAATGGGTCGTGTGGTTCCACAATTTGATGCATTTGAAAATCGCCCAATCCTGGTATGTGAACTAAATCATTAACAGATAAACAAGTTCCCTGCAAATATCCTGTCACTTTTAACATTCCCATTGCACCTATAAAATATTAATATTATAATAAATATTATAAAGATACAAGTGTTTCTAACAAAAATGTACCTTCAGAGTTGGCTTCGTATTCGACATTTTGAGCATATAGGTAAGGTCTACGATCACGATAAAGTACTACTTTGCGTTTCTGTTCACCAATTTTACGCAATATAGCAAGGGCATCGCTAGATTTATCCAACGGCATAATCTTTTCATCGGGAAAGCATTTGGAAATTAACTTTTGTATATGTTCCTTTTGTTGGGCTCGCTTCTTTTGAGGAATACCTTCCAACTCCGTCACAACTACAGTTGAAGTTGGTAAACCCTACAAAATCCCAATTTGATTTTAAAATACAAGTATTTATAATTTTGTTTACCTGGCCAGAAATAGACAGCATCAAATTGTTCCCCCAATCATCAATAATGTCATCTCCAAAATCTACACCTGCAACAGCTGAAATGGCAAACAAAATAGTATCGCACACTTTGACAGTATCCATAATATTGAAGTGATCGTCTACATTAGGAATAACAAAAGCATAGTTTTTCTTGTATCGTGGTGTACTAAAATAAACAATAAAATAGAAATACTACACATAATGTTCTATTTTACCTGATGTGTGTAACACCAGTTGAACTTTTGGTAATTTTTGCTTCGCTGTCGCATTGAGTGAAAAAAGCTAATACATTTGCGGGATCCAAGAATCTGTTCAATGGAAGAATGCACACTAAAAACCATCGTTAAAAATCATAATTTCAAATAATTGAATAAAAAATTAACCTAATTGTGGCGTAGAATTTAAAGACTTCTTCAACTCTTGAATATTGTGACATTTATTGTTACGAATTTGGGTTGCCTGATGTCGTCTCATTTCTTTAGTTAATAACTTCTTTTTTGCTTGAGATACTCGGGTTTTCTCAATTTTACCTATCACAAATTGATTGTAAAACTGAACAATTAGGTTGAAAAATGTGTAACTACCTTTAGCTGCTTTGTTGATGGAACTTTTGGATGAGTGACCACCGGTTTTGTGCTTTTTGTTGGTTTGTTTTAAAACACCAGCTTTATGTACCTGTTGAGTTGATTCCTTCATTTTGATTATTACAATATAACTTCGAAAATTTACGGGTAATCAAATAGTTCCATTAATTATAAGACCAAGTTTTTACACGTTCCAAATGTAGGGTTAAGATTTCTAAAAATTTTTATTCGGCATGCATGTTTGACATCTGCCAAATTAGCGCCATCTCGTAAAACTAAAAAGTTTACAAGTTATAGCAAATTTTTTTTTTGACAAATTTGTTGGTAACACTTTTAAAATTGAAATTTGAGGTTAGGTTCGTCATTGAGTCGTGTTGAGTCGTGTTTTTGCTAGCCATTAGCCTTTTATATGGCTAAATTAGGAACTTATTACGGGCTGTGCCCCCTCATAGATCAGGAAAATTTATTAGGTGTTTGCGAAGATTCGGATAGTGGACGAGTTATCGTGACACTAGGCAAAAATATTGCAATTAAATATAAGGTCAGTTGAAAAACACCTAACAGTTCTAATTTAATTCCAACCTTTTGTTAATTTAGATTTCAGATCAAAAACAAATACACAGTTGGAGAACCAAGGATAAATTTAGTTCCCCAGTAATTTTTGATAAACAAACTAAAAAGTATGTTGCCGTATTTAATCAAAGTTACATGCGTATGTGGAGTGGTGAAATCGAATACTTGGATAAGTTAAAAAAGTATAAGGTAATTGTAGTGTAATCTTTATTTAAATTTAATAATAATTAACGTTGGATTTTTAATTTTAGTTTAATAAAACCATTTACACTTTGGTTACTTGCAACTCTAATTCGTATATTGTGTTTAAAAATGGCAGTGTCGTAGAGTTAAATTATGCAATTGATAATCGTAAAAATTTGGAAATTGAAGATTTTGTTAAATCGGATTCTGAATTAAGTGTTATTACTGCAAGTTTAAACAATGAAGTATACATAGGTGTACTGTCTGAAAATAACGACAAAAATTTATTTGTGTGCAATATACTAGGTGAGGATAAAAAGGAAATTATTAAGTTTGATTTGGAAAGAGATAGTAATCTGAAGTTGAGTGGATTTATGTTGACTGTACTGGAAAATACCAAAAGTATTCATCTTTTATCATTATGTAAGTATAATTTTGCTATGCATTGTAACCAATTTTAATTACAATAATTTTCTTTCAGGGTCCGACGGAAAATTATTTGCATGTCCGATTTATAACGAAGATGAAGACGAAGTGAAACCTCCAGGTGAAATGTTTGCTCTTGTAGAATCCTTAACATGTAAACAATTAGTGACAATGATTCCATTGAACAACAATTATATTGCCATGTATGGTGCAAATTTTAAAGAAGAAGGTGCAAGTTTAATATTGTACAACTTACAATTCAAAGTTTCTCAATCCAAACAACAATTAAAGTTATACACGCCACGAGCCAAACTATGGAAAATAGAAAACAATCTTCTACTTTCTGTCGGGCAACATTTAGCGGTAATTCCATTTCATTTGGACACCGAACAGTTAGCTTCCTTAGTTGGAAGTCACAGAACTAATTTAGCTGATTTGGATCCGGATATAATGATCGTAGAAGATTTAAAACTGGTTAATTGGAATACTAATGAAGAAGAAGACTTAAAACTGATATCGATACCTTCCAGAGTTAAAAATCAAGTGCTGCTATTAGCAAAGCAAGGTTTACCTGAAGCGCTAATATGTGAGCAACTTTTACCTAATTTCATCGAAAAAAATGACTTTCAGTCGATCGAAGATTGCTTGAACAGCTTTTGTGATATTCCTGAACTTTATATAGCTAAATTATTAAAAGCATTTTTAACAGTTGAATCATCTGTGTTCAAAAAATCACAAAATATTTCATCAGAACTTTTATCTTCTGATTTGCAACCTGCGGAACGATGCAATTACATTGATAAGATTTTAATGCTGCCTTTCAGTGATGTTCTGCTTTTACCACACATCAAAAGAGAATTGGACCTCACCTGCACGATACGGTTACTTCAATATATTTGCTATTTAATGTCAGAAGATGGCCACCCTATACCTTCAAGCAATGTAACTAATGGCGAAAAGAAATTAATCGATTGGGGTTCGTTATTACTTGACGCCAATTATCAAATTTTTTTGCTTTCGAAAGACTCAAAAATTATTGAAACTTTAAAATTATATAAAAAGTTAGTTAAAGATTACTTAAAAAGTATAACACTGTTGCAAGACGTTTTACCTCTGATACATCAAGTAAAGAGTGGAATATTACTTCCAAGTCAATTGGAAAAACGAAATGCAAATTATAATATTATTAAAGAAAATTTGTTTTAAGCTTTTTTGTAAGTTTTTATTATTGAATAAAAATGTTTATGAAACTAAACTACATGTGGTTATTTTAAACTTGAATTGTTGAATTCAAATTTTCTTTTTTGCATTGACATAAATCGGGAGTAATTAATTTTTCCGATTTTCCAGTTTTAAATTTTACACTTGAATCGGATGGAAAATTAAGCGATAATACTAAAGATCCTCGAGTTAAAATAATACTGTGTGGTGAGTCGACGTTGAAAAGTTTTGAATTTTTTCGTTTGGTAGATTTACAACTTTGACTGCGTTCTTTGGCAGCTTTTTCAATTTTTATCTTATTTTGTGGTTCTGTAGAAGCAGATGACGGTTTTATAGTTGATTCAAGTTTTTGGGGTGGAACAGACTTGCTTCTAATTTTTCTAACTGGTGGTTTTTCGGGTTCCCAAGGTATTCGAGGTTCAGGAATCTGCAATATGAATAAACATAAAAAATTTCTAAATGTATTAGCGCTTACCATTTCTTCCTCGATGGGTTGACGGGTACAAGCTAAACACTTTGATTTTCTTAAAGTAGTCTTAGAAGGCTTGGCGATTAAGTCTTGTGGTTTCTGATCAGTCTTTTGGATTTTCTCGTATGGGGTCATGTCGTAATATAATCCAATCCGATTTAAAAAACTGAAAATAAAATGTATAATTTTGTTATCTAGGATTGGAGTACGATTACTTAGGTTGGGGAGTCGTCCAATAATTGTCAACTCGATTTGATTGCATGATGGTGTTCAGTTTTCGAAGTAAAATTAAGTTATTTTTTTCAATTTGATTGCATCTCTCTTCCTCTTTTTGTTTCTTTTTTGATTTTAGAGCTACATGGTCTCTACTCAGAGGAGGACGATTGTCTATTGCTGGTGATGCCGACTGTACCTAATCAATAAAGTTTTTTTTAATTTACCAATATATTTACTCCACCGTAAGTACTACTTTTCGTATGTGATTTTCATATTTCCTGTGTTCCCATGGTAGGACCAGCAGGTGATCACGTCGCGAGTACATATTTATAAATTATAATAAAATAGTAATTGAACCAAACGGGTGACTATCTACTTGAAAGCCAATATAATAATATGTAATATGTATGCTATACACAACACTCGGTTGCTAAGCAACCAATTAAAATTCCATTTATATATTTTTTTATAATTAATTAGTGTTACCCACTTCAGGTGGCCATGAAGACAAACAAAAGTTGAAAATGTCAAGCTAGCACCCTAATGTTTAAAAAAAAACAAGTACAAATTAAAATTTTGAAAAAACTTTTTTTATGAAAATTTAGAAAACATTAATTTTTTTTAAATAATTATTTTTAATCTAGATTCTAGAATGTCGCAGACGGCCACGATATAATTATATGAAATTGATTTTTACCTCCAATCAAAAAAAAATTTTTTTGGAGGTAAGGTAATCGAAAAAAAATTTCAAATTTTTCTTTTACATTTTTGAGATCACCGTGTTCAGAAACGTAAAGATTTGCAAAAAATAAATTAGATTTTGTGACTCTCGCTCTATTCCTGACCCGTTCAACCAATCATGACCAAATTTGGTATGGTAGTAGCACGATACACCTAAACATAGTATGCTAGCGCGCACACTATATCCATCTCACTCTTACAATGTGACGTCATTTGGGAGATGCTAGCGAGCGTAACTACGTTTAAACAGTAACGTAAATATAAAAAAAATAATAGGCTATACATAATTAGACCAAAATTTTTACTTCACGGGATTGTAATAATAATTATTATTTCAGATTAAGTAGGTATATTATAATATACTTAATCTGAAATGGTTGGGTAGGATAGGAAAAAAACAAAATAGCAGTTTCATTGTAAAAAAATTACATTTTTAACAGTTTTATTAATAAGCTTTTTGAAATGGGAGAAGTGACCAGTGTTTGCCTACTTTTATTGTTGGACTAGTTGTGATGTCTTGCTTATAATAGTTTTCTGTTTGTCAAAATCAAGGCCAAAAACATTTTTTTCAGGATACCCTATAAATTTTGACCTCGAATTCATTATATTGAACCAATCATTAAACATTTGCACTAGGTTTGAAATATTTTCCTAAGGATAGTTTAATGGTAAATGTTGATTTATTCCTAAATACGCAATGGCTTTGCAACGTAATTTGACAATAATTGAACAGCTGGTCGTACTGTTTGTCTTTGACTTTGTAACAATTTATTGCTAACAAGTTTCATTATGAATTTCAAGTATGACGAGTGTAGTAGTCGTAACCATTATCTTTCCGTACCTACAATCAACGATCTACGACCATCTTGTAGGGAGTGCATTCAGTTTCGTGCTACTGTTAAAGTGTTGGGTAGTCAACATCCTTCCGACTGCAGTTGTGCAACGAGCGATCATCTTTACCAGCAAGCAGCAAAGCAGTCGTCTACTATCAAAGCGTCCATTCCGGGGAAAAAACAGCTGGGTTTCGTGGGAACGCCGGAGTTCCTGTTGTATTGCAACGTAGTTCAAGCTGCTACAATTTGTGCTGCCGATTTCAATTTATTATCTTTTGGAAATTGTTGTATTACATATCTCGACTTTAATATACTGTTATTTGTTACTCGAGCTTCATTTTTTAAAGAGAAAGTAATTTCATTTATTTCAGGACCTACGCTCTTGCCTCCGAATTTAAAGAATGAGTTAACATCTGGGTTTCGCCACATTAAAATTAAATAGTGGAAGTCACCTATCCCAGGTGTGGTGAGAAATTGCTTTATCAAGGTAAATTTCATTACAACTTCCCTTAACATTTAAATGATAACGAGTAATTTTGTGTGTAAGTATTAATTCAGAAATTGAAGTAGTATCTAGTAAAGATTCAAAAGCAAGCTTATTAATTATAATGTTATCAACAATTAATCCTGCATCTAAAATATGGTTGTGAATAAGTTTTATTAGATGCGGTGCATCTGCAAATACATAAATATTTAAAGAATTATCACTTGGATGTCCAAAAAAAACAAGCTTTATCGTAGTCAATTCCAAGATCCGATAATAATTTTCTATTACTGGGGCCCATATCACTTGTCATTGCCATTACAATTAGTCCTACATTGTCGAGATTGACAATGATCTCATAAACAATTGTGCATGTCATCGGTTGATCAAATTTGTAGTAAATTGGCTGCTCCAATTCTGTAACAATCCTTGTACCATTACCATCTGACACGTTTTGTGAGGGCCTAACTTTTTTTCATCCTTCTTGTTTATATTGTGATGTACCGGGGTATAAAAATTATAAATTGTAACTTACTCCCAGTAATCGATTTATTTTGAGCAAAAGATTCTTGTTTGCAATTTTTATATACCTAGTCCAATTTAAAATTAACTTCGATATAAATTTATTATTTGTGAAATGGAACGACAAAATGTGTGCGCCCATTTGGTTGCACGTGCGTCGCTATCCAGTCAAATTTTCACTGTTTCTTTCAACTTGCAAATTTAATTTTTAATTTTGTTAACAATCTATCAATTTCCAATTTTCTTCTCATCCAATTAAGTATCCAATTTTTTTATTTAATTATTATTTTCATCAACCATCAAAATTTTATTCAAAATTCCATCCAAATCACTTAAACATCGTCCAAACCTCGGACAACTTCCAATTCAATCAAATTCACTTACATAAACTCAAAACTTATTTATTCAAAAATTATTTCAAATCAATTCTTAAATTAAACACAATTTTAAAGAAATTTTTATGGAGACCAACTCCAGCACGTCCGCACTTTGAAGCTTCAACGGCAAAAAGCCTCATACTTTCCTCGCGTACTTACCAACTTGACGCTGGCGGGAAAAACGAGCAAATTTAAATATTTACTAACTTGACAAAATTGAGAAGAAAGGATATTGTATCGTTGTATTGTATTGTATATAATATCCTTTCTTCTCAATTCCATACATCGGACGAGATTTTAGATTTACAAAATCAAATTTTACGGTCAAACTAAAATTACAAACAAATTCAAATAACAAAAAAAAAAACAAATTCCAAACATTAAATTAATGGTCCATACTCAAAATTAATAAAAATCAAATCAAAATTTAAAAAAAAGGATTTTGGAACACGATAATATCTATGCAATTTGATACAAACATTTCATCGAAAGATAACATAAAGTTTGTCGATTTGCTTTAAATCCAAAGCCTTAGCTTTAATTAAAGGCAAGACACTATATAATATGCCTTCATCTAAATTAAATGCAGCAGCACAAGTCCTTAACCTTTCAGCAGGCGCGTATGCACATTTACGACAATTATTCATTTGTTGGCATAACTTTTTTCTGAGTAGTCAGATTAATTTGTTTTTTATTTCTATTCCAAGACGCTACAGTACATGATATTAATCTATTACAAGTCATTTTTTTTTCTTCGTTTTCAAATTGTTATCAACATTTATTTCAGTAGACTGCGTCCGATCTCACGTTATATGTCGCAAACGTGTTGCTCATATCGTAATATTATTTATATATTATAATTGAATTTGTATATTTTGTATTAATTTTAAATGTAAAATAAATGTAAGAGGTTTCAATATTATGATCTATACCTTTTGTTAATACTATTTATAATAAATTATTTGTAAAAAAACATCGTGTAATAAAAATATGACACGCGCCCGCTCATGTAATACATAGTCGCGCGCCTGCTGGAAGGTTAAAGTGGACAGTGCAGGCAAGGGATAGCCCTTTAATTTTAGAAAGCGGTAAGCTTTAGGGCTGACACTTCGTTAAGAGATAGCCGAAGAAATATCTTCTGGCAGCCATCATACAGTTTTCTTACCATAAAGTAATTTTTGTAATTGTCCTGGCGTTAAAAGTGATTCTAAAGAGATTTTTAAATTGTCACATTCACTTTCAACCTTTTGCAGTTTTGTAATCAATTGTTCATTTAATTTTGTCAATTCCTGGACTTTCTTTTTTAACTCCTCGTTAGCTAATTTCTCAGCAGTAACTTCTTGCCTTAAGATGATTTCACTTTCATTCTTATTATTATCAATTTCATCCTCTAGAGAATTAGATCTAAAAATTTTCATAATATTATAGGTATTTAATTATAATTATTTTAAAAGTAATGAACTTACATATTTAATTCCTGACTAAGGATAAGCGCTAAGGTATAAGACCTAAGCGATAGTGAATACGGAATAAGCTGGTTTATACAACAAGATAACGGATACGAAATGCGCATTTTTACGCATGAGCAGAAAAGATTGTTTTGAAACTTGGCAGTTTTGACACAACTTTCGTTTTCATTTTTGTTTACATTTCGTATCTCGTTTCAAATTTTCTATCTTAAAATATGTATCAAGATTTAGCAGTAGCAATGAGCATGTTAATTTGCTTAAAACTGTATCTCAGTGTAAATAAAAAAAAAGATAAAAGAAGAACACGTCGTCGTTATAAAGTACAACCGATTAATCGACTTCGAAGTGTTATTGGTCAATACGAGTGTCTGGTGAAATACATTCGTGAAAATGATAGTGTACAATTTTTCAAGTATACCAGATTAAGTGTTGACCAATATAAACTTTTATTAAGTTTAGTCGAATCGAGGCTACAAAAATGTATAAATAAAAGTCCTTTAACACCTGGTCATCGATTAACAATGACTTTACAGTTACGTAACACATAATTTATCCTGGGGTAACAAAGAAAATATTTTATTTTTTAATTGCAGCTTTCTTTCACAAGGGTCTTCAATGCAAGAAATTGCATGGGCTTATTATGTTGGAAAAACCACAGTACATTGTGTTATTAAAGAAACTTGCGAAGTTCTCTGGGATGTTCTTTCACCAACTTACTTGAAACCGCCGGAGGAAAGTAATTGGTTGGAAATAATAAACGGTTTTTTTCAACGTTGGAATATGCCCAATTGTATAGGTGCGTTGGATGGAAAACACATTAACATCCAAGCTCCGCGTTTTTCTGGCTCCGATTATTTTTCATATAAGAAAACATTCAGGTAAATTTGTGTATTTAGAAATCATACAGTTTTAGAAATGTCAATTTTTTTAGTTTGGTGTTAATGGCAATCTGTGATTTCCAATACAAATTTACTTTGGTGGACATTGGTGCTACTGGTTCAATGCACGATAGCAGAATATTTCGAAACTCTGCTTTCGGAAGTGCCATAATGGAAAATAATGCCGAAGCTATTAAAATACCCACCGACCAATGTCTACCACATTCAGACATAAATACACCATGTTTTTTTGTAGCCGATCAGGCATTTCCTCTCCACAAACACATAATGCGTCCATATCCTGGTGAAAGATTGTCACACGAAAAGCAAATTTTCAATTATCGATTATCTCGAGCTAGAAGAGTAATTGAAAATACGTTTGGCATTCTGGTCCAACGATGGCGGATTTTGAGAAAACCTATTATTGGTAACATCGACACTTGCGAAAGTATCGTAAAAGCAACAATAGTGTTACACAATTTTGTGCAATGTGGAGAGGAAGCATTGCCGTTAAATAATAGAAGGTATTGTCCTACTGGTTATACCGACTATTATGATAACGATGGGAATTTGCATTTAGGCAAGTGGAGAGATGATGCCCCCAATTTTACAAATATCCAAAGACTTGGAAGCAATAACTCAAGTCAAATTGTTCGCTCAATTAGAGACACTTTATCGAGATATTTTACAAGTACTTTTGGAGCAGTGTCTTGGCAAAATGAAAGTGTAAGTAGGGGCTCTGAACCATAATAAATTGAAATATTTAAATATATAATGTAGTACGTAGGTACTCTTTCTTCGCTATTGAAACACAAGGTTTATTTTTATTAGCATGACATGTTTCATGTGACTTAGCACAGATTTTCAGATGCAATTATTAATTTACAAAGAAATTCAAATATTTGTAATGCAGAATTGATTTAAAAAAATGTTTTCTACAGCTTTTTAAAATTATAATTTTAAAAAACTTAAAAATTTTTTTTAAATCAATTCTGCATTATAAATATTTAAATTTCTTTTAAAATTAATAATTGTATCTATATTTAACATTTTAACAAATATTTCGCTATTCTAAACTACATCATAATAAATTGTTTTAATTAAATAAAATTTGTAAATAATTTTTTTATTGTTTTATTCATTTGCATGTTCAGAAATTAAATTTAAAATTTTAGATTGTAATTGAATTTTATTTTGGAAACCCTTGACCTTATTTAACATAAGGGCTACAGTTGTTCCAAAGGCTTCGTCAATATTATTGTCAACGGTTCTCTTTTTGAAATATTGGCCCATGGATTCCATTGCTTTTTCGACAACATTCGATAATTCCGTTGATTTCCTCTTATTTGATTTCATGATACATCTGGGAGAATTATTTGTTGATGTTGTCGGTAAAGGGATTGAAATAGTTGTTGGCAGAGAAGAAATAGAGCATACTTCTTGCTCTATCTCGAAATCGGAATCGATCTCCATCTCCGATAGCTCCATTTCTCTACTGGTATCTTCGCATAATTTGTTTAATGAACTGTAAATGATTTTTACTTAAGTAATTATTAATAATATAATATTCAATTTTACTTACGCTCTTTGTATAATTTGGTCGGTTAAATTAGTAAGTCCCATTTCTTTGCTGACGATGTTAGAAGAAATTTTTTTTATGTTGCTGGTGGTACTGCAAAAATTATTTTAATTATACCACAATATACTACTATCGACTTTTTTCACTTACACCCTTTGACTTATATGATCATTTAAAAATTTTAAATTTTCATAATGTGGCCAAATATAATTTTCCGCTCCCGAACCACTAGGAAGTGTGTCTGCCTTTTTCCGCATTTGAGAATATTTTTTCCTCAAATTAAGCCAACGTTTTTGTAAATCATCCACTACAAAAAAATACCTTATACATTATAAGAATGATTTATATTTAAATAAAACTTTACCGTCTTTTTCAAGTATAAATGCAATGTTCCTCCAAGCATTTAATTTTGAAATGTTGTCCTTGTATTGAGGATGTTTCTTGTCATACAAAAATTCGTATTCACGAACGCACTCAATTAATTGTGCATCATTTTCCATTTTTATTGGTTTTTTGAAATATTCACTTTACGTATAAAAAATAATAAAAAGACGCAAAACACAACTTAACAGTTTGGTGGTTTATTTAAAACTGAAGTCGATAATATTATCGTTCTGTCTTTGAAAAAATGTTTTTTCAACAATTTTTGAACTAGGAAGCATTTCCAAGTAAAAAGGAAACATAATTTTGCATTATACAATATGTGGGTGGGTAACGGCGTCTTTTAGAAATTGGATCCTTTAGGTGTAGGTACTAGGTACCGATATATTTTGTAAGGGCTTCTCTAATTTATTACTTACACATTGATATGTGCAAACTAACTTTTGGAAGTATTTTAAAAACAATATTTAAGAATTTCATAAAATTAAAATTTATAATTAAAGAAATGGGCGGGTTAAATTAGTTCTATTATACAAAAATTCAATTTTGCGTTAATGCGCGTGTGCAGTATGGATAACAGAATAAGGCGACAAGAAAAGTTGAAATTTGGTCAACTTCTTATCGCTTGTCGCTTGGTCCTTATTCCGTGACTAAACGCTACTACAGTATTCGCATGGTTCAACTTTTTTATTCCTTAGCGCTTATCCCTTATCTCGTTGTATAAACCCACCAGAAAAGTTGAAATTTGGTCAACTTCTTATCGCTTGTCGCTTGGTCCTTATTCCGTGACTAAACGCTACTACAGTATTCGCATGGTTCAACTTTTTTATTCCTTAGCGCTTATCCCTTATCTCGTTGTATAAACCCACCATTACTATTCGTGCAGATCGGGTCAGATCTGAGTTGTTTTTTTTGGAAAACCTTCCTGGTAAGTGCAATGTTGGAATTGCATCATTCTTCAGCAGTCTGGCAGTTTTTGGTTGGTAATTTAGTAGCCGCATTTTTAATGGCAGTTCAAAACACTGAGGCTCAAAGTGAATTGAACAGATAGTTGCTAAAAGACAAGTCAAAGTAAATAAACATTTGATATTGCGAATTTGGTAAACAGAAATTAACTACATATTACATACCTACCATTTTTTAAATTAATTTTGTCTTCTCGACGACAAGCAACTACCCATCGGGACGAAAAGTCGTTTTTAGGAAACCGAAAATATTTAATGTCCGTGCCTTTAGTTTTTTTGTTGTTGTTAGTACAACCATAAATTGCACAATTAACCATTTTAATTAATAATAATAAATAACACTAGTATGCGGCACAATAACAGAATTTCCACTATAGCAGTGGTTCTCAAATTTATTTGCCTGGCGGCAACGTACCCCCCCCCCCCCCTTACGCACGGGCTTGATGCATATTTCGTACTTTCATAATGTATACTAGTTTTATAAAATTTTTAATAATTAAACATATTTTTAAATTTTTAATAACAAAATATCTTTAAAATTATTATTTTTATAATCGGTACATAATAATGTAAATTAAATTTTCCAATTTGTCCGATAAAATTAATAGTTATTTATGTATCAAGGGCATTATGACGATGTTTATGTCGAGGGCAACCAATTTAAAAGGTCGAGGGCCGCCAGGCCCGAGAGTTTTTAAGTTGCTCGAGAGCATAAACATCGAGTAATGCCAGTGGTGCATACAACGTTTTATATTACACTGCATTTGAATTTGAGAAAATTTAAAAAATTTTGAATTAGATTTTGCTAAATTTTCTAGTTTGCGGTGGAATTGCTATTGAGAGGGCATAATAAGCGGGCATTATGATTTATACGCCCTAGGTTATTATAGCATACTTAATATATTTCGTTGTCAAGGTATAAATAACAAATAATGATTCAGTGTAATATAAAATACTTTACTTACCTATATAAAATATTTTTGCCTAAAAATATTTTTTGTTGCAAAATATATCGCGACACCCATGTGGAGTGCTCGCGGCACACTGGGGTGCACTATATAGGTATGTTCGTTTACTTGCAAGAATTTGAACCAAATACTATAGATATAGTATTTGCTTGAACCGAGCAAGTTAGTGCAAAGAAAAGCGTTCGTTTGCATGAACTGAGCAAACTGTACCTTATTCGTTTGCTGTTCGGTTCACGTTCCGAACGTGGTGTTAGCAAGTCCTTGTCCCGCGATTTTTTTCAGCATTTCTGGGTCGATGGCAATTAAACTTTTTGGAGGTATGTCCGATGGGCTTTAGTGGTGAAAATAAGGTTTTGGCAAAGAAATCTTTGTCAGGGCTACCACAATAAAAAAAAAATAAAAATGTCATCGTTTCTCCGGAAATGTTTAACCGATTGTGATAAAATTTTGTGTGCTGATAGAGCTTTTAAAATACAAGTATTGGTGAGGAAACAATTGAGAATTGAGCCAAATGTAAAAGCAAGAAAATTACATAAAATATTAACTAAAATTTTAATTTATCTATTTTTTGTGAAAATTTGTTAAATCGTTTGATACATTCAAAAATTTTAATAATTAATCTGACAGATATCAGTAATTTAATTAATTATTTAAAACGATTGAAAATTTGTGTGCTGTGTATGTAATGGTTGGTATGATGTGTAACGGTAAGGGGCTGTCCTTTAATTACGTGAGGTGTTTTATGCCATTTTTTTACCCCCCTCCCCTTTGGTGATACGTCGTGGGGTTTCAGGCTACCCCTATTCCCCCTGCCCAACATCACGTGTATTTTTTTTTTATTTTTTCAAGTAGAGAGTCACTTGTGAGTGGCGTCACAAGGTCCAGTGCCGGAAGCCAGCTGAGAGCTACATTGTTGTTATGTTGCTTTTTAGGCATAAATTTGCTCTCTCGGGATTTCACGTGGTAGTAAAAAAATATACACATGGTTGTCACAACATCCCCCCATCGTGATCAATCGTGATGTTATTCTAACCCCCTACCCCCCTGTTAGAACCTTACGTGATTAAAGGACAACCCCTAAGTGTAAGTGGTAAGTAAATTAATAAATATTTTCAATTTAATTGTTGGTAAGTTTTAATTATTAATACTAATAATAAAATAAATAATTTTAATAATATGTATATTTTACGTAAAATTTGTTAGTTACAGTAACTTAATAATTATTTATTAAATATTCATATAAATGAATATGTCATCGTATCTCTGCAGAGATACTAAAATGGATAAAATTTGGTCTACTGATGTGAAACTCAAACAAACAATATTTTGTAAATTAAAAAAATAATTTTTTTCTTATTTTTAAAATTTAATTTTTTTATTATATTCTGTTCTATTGTATTAAAAAGTTATTAATCAATAATCGTGTAAATATCATATTTTTTTAATATTGTTTTGTCAATTTTTTTTCTTATTTTATTCTGTTCCATAAAAATAATAAAAAAATCTGATGTCACAATACATAACTTTCCCATGTATTACAAAATTTAATAAAATAAGATTAATAATAATAATTAAAATTTAATAAATAAATAAATAAAAAAAATTAAGGGATTTCAACCAAAATCTAATCAGCTACAAACCAGTATATAAAATTTGAATTAAAACGGTTCACGTGTTTTGAAAAATTCGTGGACGAAAAAATCGCACACACATCCGGACATCAAACGATTTGTAGTAGGAAAGGCCACATCCTTAGATCTTATAATCTATATGATCTAAGGCCACATCAGATTTTTGTACTTGACCCGGCGAAACTTCCGTTGCACTGTTTGTTTAAAATTTTGTTGACCTCTCTGTATATAATAAGGTTATGGATAAAATATTCTGAAATAAACAAACAGAAGGAATGATTCGAAATGCTGTAGTCGTGTTGTTTCGACGGCAAATCAAAAATTTAACATGTGTAGGTACATAAGTAGTGATGATTACTAACTTTCTAGTTGATAAGTACACACTTCCTGTCGATGAAACCGGCTTGTTCTATTCGAACCTGCAGAAACACAATTTCGATATTGCAAAATGTCAAATACCCCAATGAATGTTTGTGATCCTCTTGGTGAAAACACCACTACCTATGAAGCTGCAGAAAATGGCAAAAGTGTTTTAAAAAACTACGTACCCACTAACACCATACGAAGTAAAAGATCTATCTGGAAGTTATTTCAAAGCTTTTGTATGAAAAGGAAGTACATTTTAGAAAAGGACACATCGAAAGAGGAAATTGCAAGAATTTTACGAGATTGGGCAATAAATATGCGAAAAGCTAACGGACAAGACTACAAGGAAGCTATCGTAAAAACGATATGGAACATAACAGCTAAAATTGTTCAGGAAAATTATTATTATAAGCATAAAAGAAGTTTCAGTCCTTTCTTTGACATCGAATTTAAAGATGCAAGGGATGCAAAAAATGCAAAAAGGATGCAGCTTAAATGCGAACCCGAAAAAAGGAAACAAAGTGCAACTTCGCTTACATTTGAGAATTATAATTTAATGATCGACAGTTGCAACGAAGATAGTCCCGGTGGCTTACAAATGAAATTTTTTCTTCTGGTAACGTTTGAACTGGCGTGGAGACCATTGGAAGGTGTCGATTGTCGCACTCATTATTTCAAAGAAGAATTGTTTGACAATGGAACTCCACGTGGAAAAATATTGTACAATCCACAATTTTCGGGTATATGTCAGAGTAAAACTGAAGACTGTCAGTGTTGCAAGTTGTTAACGAGCAATTTGGAATATCCAAATAGATGTCCTGTGCGAGTGTATAAAAAACTGACTGAAAAGCGGGGCAACCACATAAAAACAGATCGATTTTTTCTTACGCCTAATCCATATTGGAATAATCGACCGGATTCGTCTTGGTATAAAGATTCGCCTGTGGGGCGAAATGAAATCAGTCAGTGGACAAGAAAATCAGCCGAAAAAATTGGGTTGGATATTAAACAATTAAAAATAACCAATCATTCCAGTGTTTGTTTGCTCTAAACACAGTAAATTTGGGGTTATTAATTTAAATATGTTCAAATGTACAATTTAATTAATTTTAATTATATTAATTACTTATTAGGTTTATACCTTAAGTTTTTATTAATCTTCCTGGAATTATAAATTTTCAAAAGTATCGGTTGTAATCTAGATTAGTAAACAACTGTGTTATAGATACAACTGTATTTGAGACATAAGGAATTCGACTATTAGTTTCAGCATAAAGTTTTACTTTTGACTAAAAGATATCGATGATCTGTAGTAAACTAGCAATACAACTTACCAATCTTCATTAGAAATGATATCTTCCGATTTATAATAATTGATTCATCTGAATTGAATTACAAGATTTTATGCGTTATCTGTCGACCACTGACGCGCATGAATGTATTGACGAGATTTCTGCTACCACTGTTCATGATTTTTTAAACATTCAGCCTGCAGAGATTCTCTGTCTTTTTCTAAGTTTTTATATATTTTGAAAATATGCTCATATTTTAAAATAATAAAAATATAAAATATATTATATTGAAATATAATATTAATGAATAATGACGATTTGTGAAAATAAGGGGAAGGGGTTTCTTAAATTACGACATCACACATTGTTAATTTATTTATTATTTTTTATTATTTATAACATTTTACAAGATATTGCATCTGAAAATACTAAAACTTCCGACTGATCCTATATTGCATTAATTTGTCAAAATCGCAGTTGAGAGATATACGAAGAGATGGCGCATTTAAAAATGGGTTTGTTCAATGCTAACAACAGTTTATCAATTTTAAACTTTTCGTTTATTATTTATCAAGTGAACATAAGTTTAAATTGAAATTTAGGTAACTTATTGGGTTTTTATTTGTTTTACATGCCAAATTAAGTATTTAATAAATTTTAAAATGTATCCTTCAACTTCTTCGAGCGGCGAAGGAGGAAACATTCCGTTTTTATTCAACAAATTGTGTAACTATTTTTCGGGAAACAATCCAGGTATTGTAAAACTTTCATCGTTTTAAGGTTAATCCAATTTTGTAAACTTTAGATGTAGCCGCTTCGTTATTTAGAATTACTACAAATTTCCTGTCTTCGGCAAACAAAAATTTGTTGTTGGACGAACAGTATGTCGTTAATCAAATTCACAAAGTATTGGCAAGTCGACAGTCGCCTGAAAGTATTCAAAATTTTGATCTTTTGTACGCTAGATTACAAAGATGTGTAAGTAACATTCGGAAGTTAAAATAGCCAATTTAATGTTTTTTTTTTCTTTTTAGACAATTTTACATAATAGGGCTTCCATTTTAATGCTGTTTTTAATGTTGTATAAGGACTCAAGTACTTCTACAAATTTTAATATGCTTCAAGAATTGCACGATATGCAAATGAAGTTGGATGAGAATAAATCTCCAGCTAGTTTTTTACCAGACGATGTTAATGCCGGCGTTAACAAGTTGTATTCTGCTCCTTCTACGAGGTTATCTATGTGTACATCTACTCAGGTATTGATTATAAAAAAAATTAACTTAGTTTTTGAATGAATGCAATTTTAGAGCTCACATTTGAAGAATCAGGAGCCTTCTTTGGCATCGTCAAACAGTGATTATCATTTACAAATCACATTGAAGGAAAAAAATTCGTTAACTTCCTGTTCTTCAACTTGTTGTAAGTGCATTCATAAAATTATATCAAAGCATTTAAAAAATATTTCTTTTTTACAGCAATTCAAAGTATTACCGAAACTGATTTAATGCAAGAGGTTATATATGCCTTGCAAGGTATAGAAGGCAGAGTGTTGAAAAAGGAGCCCGGAGGTTTAGGCTTTTTAATTGATATTAAGATGAACAGGTCTTTGAGTGCCATACAGAAGAGTCTCATTGAAAGGTTAGCGGGAGTGGGATTTTTACATAATCAATTGAAGCAACATTGTGAAGATGTTGACAAACAAATTGGTGTTATCGGGCAGTCATTAATAGCCACTTTTAGGGAGGAACTCTCTGAATATTACAAAACTCTTGCCATATTACAAGCTCAAGTAAGTAAATTTTTTTGTGTATTTATTTTTTCAAATTTAACTTCTCTTTCAGTTGAAAAAACCGGATTCAGAATTAACATTACGAAGAATGTTGGTGTGGGTTGCTGAACCACATAGTAGTTTGCAGTGGTTGGCTTATATTGCCGAGCAGTGCACCGATAAAAAGGGTGGTGCACTTATTAGTGCCATACATGGATTTTTACAACACGGTTCTGTTAAAGTACAAAAGGTAAGTTTATTGCTACCAATATATTATTTTAAATTTAATATTATTTTGTATTTTAGATTGCTTCTAAAGTATTGCTTGCAGTTACTAGACCTTTATATGTAATGCTCTCACATTGGCTGTTAGATGGCGAATTAAATGATTTATTTGGCGAATTTTTCATTGAAGCTAGAAATATTAGCAGTGCTGAACGCCTTTGGCACGATAAATATCACGTAAAAACTTCTATGGTTCCATCTTTTATTAGCACAGAACAAGCAAAGAAAATATTAGCCACTGGCAAAAATTTAAACTTTCTCCGTCAAATATGTAAAGACTTAAATCAATTACCAGGACGTGAAGCATTGCAAAAACTTTTTACAACCACCGAAGCAGATTCCTTGTACGTGCTTGATAAAAGCATTGATTTGCATACAAACTTGGAAAATGTCTATCGAGAAACTTCCCTTAGGGTATTAACTATGTTGAAAGAAAAATATCATTTGTTGGATCATCTGCAAGCACTCAGGCGTTATCTGTTACTCGGACAAGGCGATTTTATAAGACACTTGTTGGAATTGCTTGCGTAAGTTTCTTCGAACTGTATTAAAAATCGAATACGAATTCTTGTACTTTTTAGACCGGAATTGAGTCGACCTGCTCAATCTTTATATGCACATACTTTAATGGCAATTTTGGAATCTGCAATTCGAGTCACCAATGCTCAATTTGAAGATGAAGTAATATTACAAAGGTTAACTGTAGAATTTTTACATCATTCTCATGGCGATACCGGATGGGATATTTTTACTTTAGTTTATATAGTCGATGGACCTGTCGGAACAATATTAGAGCCTGCCATGTCAGAGTATAGAAGTTTGTTTGGATCACTTTGGAAGGCTAAACGTATGGAATACGTTCTATCCAATATGAGGAAGCAACAAATTTATTGCACAAAATTGTTTAAAAATATTAAAGGTACGAAACTAGGACCTCATGCAAAACCAACTATTTGAATTAATTAATATCTTTGTAGCAATTAGTCCAATACTTCATCAAATGCACATTTTATCTAGTGCGATGATTCATTTTTTGCATCAAACCCAGTATTACTTCTTGTTTGAGGTATTGGAATGCTCGTGGGCGGAAATGTTACGGCAAGTTCATCAAGCGGAATGTTTGGACGATGTTATTAATGCGCACACAACGTTTTTAAACTCTGTACAGTGCGGTGTACTTTTGGATTCCGGATCTGAAACTAATTCAGGAGGTTTTACCGTAAGTGTTAATTTTTTTAATTTAAAGCTTGAATACATTTTTATCATATTTTAGGAAATGTGTGGTCAGTTACGCATCATATACAATTTAATTTTACAATTGGAAGCAACACAAGAAACATTGTATTTGGTAGCCTCTGAAGAGTACACTGCATTAGTTTCCAATGAACAACTATATGATGAGTTAAGAAAGCAAGGTAAATTTGAATTAAATTTGGAACAAGAAAAAGCAAACAAGGAACGTACAGCAAAATTTAACGTCAGCTTAAATACGACAAAGCATCAGGTTAAACAAATATCAAATAAATATAAACATTTTGTTGAAAAATATTTAAAACTTTTGGCTTCGAGCACAGATTTAAATTTACAATTATTGAGTGTACGCTTAAATTTCAATGATTATTATAAAATTGCGTGACAGTATGAGTTCACTAATATTACTAACGTGCCAACCAAACTAGAATTTACTGAAAATATTGTAAATAAACCTAGGAAATTACTTTGCGAACGCAAAAGTTGTAAAAATGACAAGACCATAATATCTCAAGTGAGTGTGGAAAATTTGATGACCCCTACCAGTTCTCTTTCTCCTACCTCTACAAACTGTAGTTACGGCAGTGTAAATTCTTTATTGCCTCACCATAAAAATAAAAAACAGAAACAAATCTGATGTTGTATAGGGTGAGAAGTGTAAGCAAATTTGATTATTGTAAATCAATTTTATGACATTTCTCACCCGACATGTCTTTGGTAATGCCGTTATCCTATATATTAAAAAATGATATTAATATTTTTAACCTAGTGAAAATAATAATTATTGTTAGAAAACGATTATTGCACCATGCATTTTTTTGTTGAATAAAATTTGTCACATTTATTTTATTCTTTTTCAAACAACCAATTTGTAACCGCTTGCTTTAGTTTGTTGACAGTTAAATTCTTTTTGTTTATGCTAAGTCGCTATGCAAACCTATTTGTATTACAAAATATTTTTCTACCACTGTTTGAAAAAGTGCAACTTTTCGATAATCTTTCAATGTGCGGAAAAGTAATTTTTTCATGCACTAGTGCTTTTACCCCAGCAGTCATTACAAATATTCTCTGCACCTACCCGTTATAGGACGGCTACCTAACCTAGTAGTATACGTATAACCTCTTATTGCAAATAAAATTAATTTGCAAACCAATACTCTGTAATAGTTTAAATAATAAATTTTTTGTTTCTTATTCAAACAATAATAGAAAAAATATTGTGTGAAACGCCTACGAAAAGCTTATTTTTCCGGACAAGGCGTGAGATTATTTATCGAGGCGTTAGCCAACAGAAAAATGTCGCTTTTCATTTACTTGTTGTACAAATAATTAAAGTGTTTTTCTCGAAAAGCATAATTATGATGATTTAATAACCAGTGAAATTAATATTAGAATAAAATCTTAAATTAAATTGGCTAAATAAACAATAAAATTGAAATTTTTTTTTAGCAATGCTAATATTAATAAAAAATATAAAGATGATTGGTTGTTGCAAAACTAATAACTGAAAATCATCCAAGTCATCGAATCCAGACAAATGCTTATTGAATTAAATAACTGCAGTTAGAAATTTTACATTAAAACAAATCTATAGTGTAGCTGCTACCCTTAACTCGGCGTCAATGTGGCGACCAAACAGAACACTGCCGTTGTGGACAGGTAAATTATACCCATGTACATTATTGCTCTGAATCAACCTTATGTCCATATTAGTTTTTCTATATTGGGGTATTAGGTAATTGTAAACATTATTTATAAAAATTAAACATTTATTTATTATAAATAATATAAAATGAACCTATTATTATAATCTTTAAAAATTTAAACATTCTTTTATGAATCAATTTGTTAGTTCATAAATTTGTTGACATAACCATTAATTACGTATGGGTTTGGGGAGGGGGGAGGTATCGAAAATCTTACGGACCCTTACGTGGGGGATGGGAGGGGCCGACGTATTCCTTACGTTAGTTTCGTAAAATACTTTTTTTTTTAATTAAATTCTTTTTAATTATTTTTTTTTATTATTTAATTTAATTAAATTACAGGGATTATCAATTTTTTGTATTAACTTTTTTATGCAATTAATTAATTTTTATTAACTTTTATTTATATAAACATAAAATTTAATTTAAATTTTTGTATTTTTTGTATAATAAAAATATTATTGTTATTCATATTTTATAAATATACTAAGCGGGGAAAGGGGGGGCTCAACATTATGTTTCTTTAATAATCCGTACGTAAGATGTACCGGGGGGGGGTCAAAATCTTACGTGCCCTTATGTGAGGGGGTAGGGGCTCAAAAAATAATGACAATTTAAGTACAAAATATAAATGTTTTATTATCATGTTTTATGTTACGTAGCCATTGTGGCCGGGTATAACTACCAGAGCGCTCTTCACAGACGTGCAAATTCAATCGTAGCCGCAATGACTCTAATTAAAATAGCTAAAGCGCTTTGTGAGGTCCACAACTTCAGCTACTGTGAACGGCAAATAACTAGTGTATTTTGTTTTAAAGCTATTAGAGGTTTAAAAACAGTCGGGTATCAGATCCCCGACAACAATGACGCAGGGTTAACCATTTTGATCATGTTTTGTGATGAAAAAAAACTACCAAAACCAACTTTGTAAAAATAAACGCCAATCGATTTTTTTGATTTTAACAAGTTTGGGTAGTGATCAGGAAAAACATAATATATGGGATTACCCCAAAGGTTGGCAACTATCTTTAATTTACTAATGCTCATGCTAATGCTGAGGAATTCTGAACGAAATAAAAAAAATTTATGATTGTTTTTGTGCTTTGCAGACAGTAAAGCCTTTGATCTCACTGGGTTGATGATTTCTGCCACCACATGAAAATTACATTTATTCCAATTTATCATGTATTGATTTAAGATTTACAAATCCTATACAAAAGGTTTTAACATATTTTTTATTTAAACAGGGTATTTTTTAAAATGAACTTGTGATTGATAGTTGAATTGGTATAAATTACACGATATCAATTTATTTTCATAATTGGTTGAAATATCGACCAGTATCCTATAATATAAAGGGTTAAATAAATCGTATCTTCAATTTTATTTATCCTAAGGGTGTCATTAAAAACTCATTGTAAAGCTATTTAATGAGGTTTTCGTTACATATTAGTTAAATTTGACTATAACAACAAATTCTACTTTTTATAAACAATTTTATCATTTATAGGTAATTTTCGGGATGACCTTCTCCTCGAAAAAATTTGAAAAATATGATCCTGTTTGTCGGTAAATTCTCTATAGCTCTGTAAACTTTCAGGAACACTATATCAAAATAGTAGGTAAATGATTTCGGCACGCTCCTTCCAAGCCCGAGCTTCAATATTAAAAAAATTAAACATAATCGTGGCAAAACACTTGGGGCCCGTATTTCAGTTGTGGTTTAAACTGCGATTCAAGTTTAAACTCCGTTTATATTGATATCTGACCAATCAGGTAGCCATAAACATTGGTTAAACCTTGAACGTAGTTTAACTAGCAACTGAAATACTGGACCTTGATTTTAATATGTTAGTATATTAAATATTATTTCACATAAAATTGCAATAAATAAACTGTAGATTTAAATTTGTAACACAAATATCTTCTAATGTAAATTTGTTAATTAAAAAACGATATTTTTTTGGATACAACTGCTTGGATGGATATCTCTACACATGAATATATTTTTGCTAGTATCTACTTCGGTATGACTGATCATTTATTCAACATACATTTGTTCAACATGGAATTTTATACGACATACATTTGTTGGATGGTATTTTATATTACAATGCTTTACATTGTATAAAATTATAAGTACTCTGGGCCCGTTTTGTGGCCTGATTGCATGCGAACTTCGGTTTGCCCTCTACATCCAATCCAGAAATTATAAGTACTCATACACTGGTAATTCGTTCATTACATTTCTATAATAAATTTAGAGCAACTTAATGCTAAGCCTTTTTGACGATCTTTGCTAACTGAATCTAATTTGTTTATTCAAAAATGGAATTTTAAAATTTGAAGACTTCCTGAGCTAATTTATTCTTGACTTGAACCCCTATGAACCCATAGAAAGGGGAACCCCTATAAACCTTTAGAAAGGAAAAATATTCTATTTTACCAATCCGTACTCAGCTGTATTGGCTTTGTAGACCCATGGCTTAATATTTCGGCATTTAATACCTCAAAGATGTTGCCAACATCTTGTAAGAGAGACACGGTTGAAATAGCCAGTTGTGGGGATTGAATCCATGACTCTGACATAGCAATCTAGAATCTAGCATTCAAACTTCCAGCCTACAGCCGCACCCTGGGAGTGGATAAAATCCTGTATTCTTTTGGCGTTTTCTTTATGATAGCAATCATGTGTTTAGATTAGTGCTGGGACATAGATAGAAGAACATCGATGTTGATTTCGATGTCTAACCTGGACATCGATAATATCGGTTGAAAACATCGATGTTTTTGCCTATTAGTTTAAATCAAGGAAAAAACATGATAAAACACTTAACACAGTAATTTTATTTAGAAATAAACCAAACACAAGTTTATCTATATCTGTTAAAATGGGAATTGGAAACGTACGTACCCCTGTCCCCTGGTGTATTATATATCAAGAAAGGTATAGGCGCCGTCAATCGAGTTGCGACTTGTGATAGCGGGGATACTTGATAGGTTCTTATGAATGAGTTGTTATCTTCTTGCATTTTCGGTTTTATCTTTTTTCAAGCTACCACACGACAAAAAAAATTGGTATAATACCAACCGTCGGCGTCGTGTATTTGACGTGAATTTATTTTATTTTACAAATAATTCTCTGTAACATCGTATGTAGCGATAACATCGCAAAGCAAACATCGATAGTTTTGATATATCGATAGGTCTGCCATCGATGTTTCGATAACATCGCCCAGCACTAGTTTAGATGCATCAAATGTATTCTGAATTTATAATTTTATGTGAAATAATATTATACTACAGTATAAAATAAATTGATTTGCCAGTAGAGTGCTCCATGTTTTCTAAATCATTCGCATTTTGATAATAGTGTTCATCAAATCTCCACCCTGAAATTTTACAGTGTTGCAGAGAATTATGTGACGAATAAGCTTATATTTTTTTCGAAATCTTTCAAGAAAATGTTCATCTCTAAAATCACCCCTAAATAATAAAATTATTTATAAAAAATAGAAGTTTTTATTGTTAAATTTAATAAATATGCAACAAAAGCCTTTATTAGATAGCTTCAAAATAATTTTGTAATGAAACTTGTAAAATAAATGGAACTAGAGATGCAATTTATTTGAGTGGAGCATATCTTCGTATTTATGTCCATTTGACCAAACTTCAACTCCTTGTAACTTCCAAACGAGGAATCTTACAGCAAAACTTTTTATGTGGTTAGTTTATTTGTTACATATAATAAGTAAAAAAAATTATAGCAAAATCGATAAGATAAAATTTTTTTAAATTCTGTCTCACTTAACGTGGAATGACCCAATATATTATTAAATACTCTTTTGTTCATAACTACGCTGTTGTAGATTTGATTAAAATGAGTAGGTATCTTAAATTAATAAGCATTTTATAGCAAGACAAACAAAATATGTTATAGATGGTAAAAGTTCAGAAATAAAGAAGGATGCTTCTGGGGATATTGCAAGTAAGAAAACTACAAGAACTCTTTTAAATTGTTTTGCTTGGGGGGTGGCTAATCTTGTTACAGCCCTGTGATTTATATTATTTTCTTACCTTTTTTTTTATTAAAACGTAATTCTGAAATGTATCGTAATTATCAAACTTTGCAAGATTTATAATAATATGGAATTTATAAAATTTAAATATTATTATTTACCTTTTAACCAAGTGATTACTACACGATGATACTAGTGGTTTTTTCGATGCATTGTTCCCATTTCCTTCAAAAGTTATCATCTCTTGTTAACATTTCTGCCTCAAAATTTATATTCTTCAGTTGTGCCTTGTTCAATTTTACTTTTAAGGTTACCACACCTAACGTTTGTGATAACTCACTATGGCTTTTACATTTCACCTCGATCGGGTTCCTACCTTCTTCACTTATTATCTTAAGGAAAGCTTTGATACCACTCCTATTGATCCTTTGCGAAAATGCAAAGTATATTACTATAAATAAAATACTGATTCCTTTGAATTTATTCTATTGAAATAAATATACAGTTTTGAAATAGAACTTACAATTTTTATTTATAAAAAAATCGTTTTAAGTAACAATAATCCTTAAAAAATTGACTATTACTGGATTTTTCACATGGGTTTTATCGACAACAAAATTTGATGTATTTTTTTGGTTGTTTAACTAGATTTTTCCAAAATTGTATCGTACGATGTAATTTTGTATCATAATAAATTTAAAATCATCAACAATACAATAAAATATTAATTCAGTTTGGGTCATCATGTAATCAGTCCATACATGATAATATAAGAAACTGAAATTTTGCGACACTTTACTAACAAATTTCCAAAAATAACAATAAAAACACTATTTGCAGTATTCAACTGTTAGTTAAAACAGTATCATTTAATTAGATTTAATTATCATTTTAAATAGATATCATTTAGTCAAGTATTTTTAAAACGATACAATTTTGTGAGCAGGTTTCTTCTATGAACGCTCATTATTTTCATAGTTTTTTGCCTTACAAAAAGTATATTATTAACAACTTGGCATTTTTAATTAAAAAAATTCTTTAAATATACATAAATATATAGCAAATTGCACTATGTGTATTTTGCGATTATTTTCTTCTTAAAATAAATTAATGTAAAAAAATTATTTCGTCAATTAAATTATCAAGCCCTTCTCTTTAATTGAGAAAATAAAATGAGCGTACATAGTTGTTAATTGTTAAAACAAAATGGAGTAATTTATAGTTATTTATACTAAAACTTGTGAATATTCTAAGATATCAGAACTTGAAACCTTCGTTAGGTAAATTTGTGTTTGAATCAAAATGATATGCCGCATCGCCTGCAGCCGGTGCTATATTTGGATCATCTTCTCCCTAAAATATTAACGACAATTACCACCAAGCTCTCAACAAATTTATTCTATAAAAAAACTTACGTCTCCACTAAAGTATAGCTCGATAATGTCATAAGCGAGTTTATATATTTCAATGTTGTCGTGATTTTGTAGTTGTTCAATTTTATCTAAGCCACCGCACTCCTCAATCATATTAGCTAATTGTTCCACCTGAGTGCCCGACATTTTTAGCATATTATTGATACCGTCCAAAACCACTTGAATCACTTGCGCGTCTTTACATACCAAAAGATCGCAGAAAGGCGGAATGACACCTTCACTAATCAAACGACCAACTTGTTCTTTATTTCCTCCGATTGTTAAATTGCTTATAGCCCAGGCAGCCTCTTTTTGTGTTTGAAAATCACCTTTGCTGAGGTTACGTATAATTTTTGGCAAAAGACCAGCGTCGATGACGGCTTGAACTTGTAACTGATTGCCCGCTGTCACATTCGATAAGAACCATACGGCTTCTTTACAGATTTTTTCTTTTGGATGAGTGAGCAAGATTGAAAAATGTGAAAGTGCATCGCAGTTTAATACAACCTAGTAAACATTTAATCTGTAAATTAATTGCATATTATAAACTAATTTTTCTCCTCACTTGAGTTTGTTCGTCGGTGCCAGTGACAATGTTCCCAACTGCGCGAAGAGCTGCCGTTTGAACTTTAACTTCTTTGTGGCTTAAAAGGGGTATCAGACGAGGTACTACGCCACTGTCGATTACCATTTGAATTTGTTCGTTTCCTCCGTCAGTTAAATAACTAAGAGCCCAAACCGTATCCACTAATATCTACAATTATGTGTGCTTTTAGTGGACAATCAAAAAAAAGCATTAATTCGTGTACTCACATTAATATCCTGGTGATGAATCAAAACATTTAAAGCTGGTAAAATTTCCTTGATAGTTTGCATGGCCGGAGGAGGATCCTTATTACGACACAAATTTACAATAACCCACGTAACATTTCTCAAAAATGATATTGGTATGTCGGGTTTAATAAACGATAACAATGGATTAACAACACCTAATTTAATTACATAATCTCTAAGATTAGGTCCATCGCCGATTATGTTACCAAGTGCCCACACAGCTTGTTCACATACATTTTGTTGCGGAGAACTTAACAATTGTAAAAATAATGGTACTGCACCTGCTTGAACTACTTTGTTGGTTTGTGCAGATGTACCGGAAGCAATATTTGTTAAAGCCCAAGCGGCTTCAAATTGTAGTGAAGGATTGTCGTGACACTCTAAGCAGCGCACAAGTATCGGCAGAATTCCACTGGAAATGAGGGCATCGATTGGAGGATTTCTGTCAGAAGATAATAACTTTCGTGCCGATTGAACGGCAACCAGTTGTAGTGCAGCATTTTCAGTTTGTGCAGCTTGTCCGACGAGTTCGTCCAAATTTGTATTTAACAGCGACCTCTCGATATCATCTTCATCCGTCGAATCGGTAACCGGGACGTTTCTTCGTTTCTGTAGCGTTTCTTCGCGTTTATTTTTTCTAAGTTCGACGGTTTGTTCATTCCGCCGCCTTCGCATCTCCTACAACATAAAAATTTAAATTGGTCATTCCGCAATGCTTATTAGAGGTCTTGACATGTGTTTGTGACCTTTACATCACACATACAAAACAAACACACAATTTTAACACAACATCCCAACTTTTTGATTTTAAACATTAAATAAGACGGAATAATGTAAGAAACGTACATCTTGATCTTTCCCTTTGTTCTTAAAAACCTGTAATCGGTTCTTAAAATGTGGATCTGACGCCATAGTTGACAAATGTTAAATTTGACACTCGATAAAATGCCGGGGCCTCTCTCGAATAATTTTACTAGAATTCGAATAATTAAAACCTAAAAATTGTTAAATATGCACTCTTTTTAACACATCACATGTACGTTTTTGTCTATCACTTAATTTATTACTATTATAAACGTGAATATTTGCGACAAATAAAAAGTTGTTAAATTAATTAAACGACAGTTGTTGTCTCTCTTTAAACGATGTTAATTTATATTTACTTCTTTTTTTATTCGACGACACCACTGCCACTACGAATGCACAATATTCTGGTTCAAACAACCCTGAGCAGTGCCGTACAACTTCCTGTCTAAATATTTAATGAATAATATGAGTACTAATAAAAAGAATAATTTTTCAGACCAAAAGTTGACGTTACCCAAGTAAAATTTGAATTTTCTGTGCTAATAATTTATTACGCTTGCAAATGTTCTAGTAATCTGTCAAGTACCTAACTGCCAAGATCCCATTTTGGGAGCTCTCTAACAATATTTGCATCATCGAGGCATCAAGAATGAAATAGAGACGTTATTCTATGTGCATGATTTACGTTCACGTGAAAGTTCTCGAACTGTGTAATTTTTTGCGCAATTTTGGCTGTAAACTTCATGAAGCGCAGAGGTTCTATAATTTAAAAGCTTCCATATTTTGTATTAATCTGTAATTACCTACTAACATCAGATTTGAAGGACCTAGATGGATAATTGTGCAAATTGGTGATTGTATGCTAATCCATTGAAGACTGAGATCTGTGTATATCTCCGTGTGTTATTCCGTAATAATTTTACTCCATAATATGAGTAAAATTTAATAGAGGTCTTTGATTTTGGAGCACCACGGCGTTGCCGTTTACCTCCATTTTGAAATTCGTTCTCTGAATCATTCATTATGAAAGTCTTGTAAATGCACCACCTAGTCATTTATAGTGCAAGACGGGATATCTACTGCTTTACGTGAATTCGAATCACTGAGGACGCTGTGCTGACTCTAATGAAAGCCAAGATACGTATCTGCAAGGTGAATTCGCCGGCATCTTTAGTTTTGGTGAAAAAGACACGAATCCGCTCACATCAATTTTTGCCTAATTCACCCGTCGAGACTACTCGTCTATATTGCCTTTCTCAGTCCTGATGCTGGGTGAAAATGTTGGACATACTGAATTTAGATATCCAAGTTCAAAATACGGTTCCGGCTGATTCCGCTTTAACAATGATAAGGTCAACCAGTGTGGATACTTTTTGCTGAACTACCAATGCGTCGGCAGTGATGTGAGTGGGATAAAGCCTAAATTTGACAATCATTCAAAGGACTATGAATGCGTTGATTCGGCCAGGTACGAGCTTCTCTAGTAAATGTTCGGCGAAGACTATTTGGGTACTGCTACAGTGGAAACGTTTAGATATCAAATATTAGGGCTAGGGTTTCCGTCTAATTTGTTGGATCCCCTATGATACTGATGAAGGAAGTGGGGGGGGGGTCTACAATCCGTTACCTGCCTGTATTCCGGAAAGATCAAGATACAAAACAAGACTTGGCTTCCAGTTCTTGTTAGCATAATTTCTTCGAAAATCAGAATAAGAAATGCAGGTTTTTTAAAGAGAATGTAAGAAAATCGAATTTAACTGCAGTTTACCAATACAATCGGATTGTATTTCCAGAAATGCTCTCTGGAACGCTATTAATAATATCAGAATATTTGTTGCTGATATTACTATAAGTACTCGGCAGTAGACTGTCTACATACAAAAGTTCCAATTTAATAAAAACCTAATTACCGTAAATTAGTATTTATATAATATGCCAAGCTAAGGGTTTTTAAGCAAATTACAAATATGCGAGCGATATGCACTTATTATAATTATACCTTAATAAAATCAAAAATCGGCAAATTAAAAATTTTAATCAAATTAATCTGCAAATTAAAATTTCGGTTAATTATTTTTGAACTAAGAAAAATTTTGAAAAAATGATCCAGAATCCGCTTAGCTACTCTAATAAAGCATAATATATTAATCAGTTAATTTTTTAAATGTTGATCTATTTTTTTTATTTTTTTATAGAGCGAACAATATAAGTAGAACTTTCAAAATCCTCAGACAGGTCAACTGACTCCATCCGATATTTGCCTACTACTGATTAGTATGAACGGGTTTAAAAAGAAATACGGTAAAAACATTCTCGAAACGCAACTGCACTCGAAAATTATGGATCTAGAAAGTCAATAGAATCTTTGAACGCCCATTGATATAATGGTCGCGATGGACAAAAATTTAGGCTATCTGCATAAAAATATGTGGTTTCAAACCATGTTAGGTAGATAACTATTATTTTTAGTCAAATTTAACTTTCCAGTTTAAACAAAAATAAATAAAATAAAAATGTTATTTGAAATCAAAGATTACTGTCTACGCCACTGCTATTTTCTCTAATATATAGAAAGCACTTTAATTTTCGTGTCATGTTCGCTATTTTTAATATAAATTATTGCAATGATTAAATTCGGTACAAACGACTAATTAGTGATACGCCAGAAGGAATTCTATAATTTCTAATTTGTGCTTTTTAAAATACTTAAATAATTCTTAATTTGAAATAAAATCGAATATTCAAAGTTATTTAAAAGTCCCTCTCGATTTTCGTTCGTGTAGGTACCAACCTTTTCATTAAATTTCCCTAAATTGTTACCCTTTGATGGTTGACAACTGTCGCGATACGAGATAGGTTTGAAGGGTGGGAGTCAATAATTTACTATCTAATAAATGTTAAATGGTGATTTCGTCGAAATATTATTTACCTATGAATCTTAGTGGAATATGTCTAGCTTGAAATTGGGTAGGTTTACTTAATTAAATATTTATGTTGGCAAAAAATTCATACGATTAGGTCCCACCCCCTGTAATCCGTTTTAAACAAAAATAATATGCTTGCCCCTTAACTATCTTTCAATGGGTACGAAACGACATTATTATGTTAATTGTATATCGGTTGGTGATTCATAGAATTGTATAACAAAGTTAATAGTAATGTTAGTCATTGTTTGTATTTATTTTTTATTATTTTTATTGGATAGATTCGGCGATGTACTGACGAATGATCGCATCCAATTTTTATTTGATTTTGTTGATTTAAATTGATCAAAATATGGTTATTTTCTTTGAAGCATGTTTTTGTGCTTGATTTGTTTTTCAATTTATAATGATTTGCATCACGTTGTAGCATAGAGCATGAGTGTCAGCTAGAACTAGATAGACGTGCTTACTGCGGTATGCTGGAAACAAGATCAATGCGTGGGACACCTGTACCTCCTGCTTCGTGGCAGCCTAAAAGCAACTATGGTGTTGGAACACCACAACACCACATGGCTAATCCCCCCAACGTCAGACATGGTATGCACTGTATACTTGACAAATTTTGATTTTTATAAGATTTATTATTGTGTACGTAGAAATAGAACAATCAAGCTTGAGAATTTTAACTGGCCTTATTTTATAAACAAAAGGTCTTTAATACTATTGTGTTGTTAATTATGGTTTTGTTTTGAAATTTGTGTGACATTAAATTATTTTATTATGAAAAGTGAGAACAGCTAAGCTTACATTTTACAATGGATAATAAAAATTTACTAGTGTTGCTTATCAAGCTGTGCAGGCTGTATCGTTACATTTTGTGGTAAGAGTTTTTTGAAAATTATTTTTTTATAACGTAGTTTCGAATTTTTTATGTAAACTTTTTTCCTGTGTATCTGACACCACAATGGTCTGCAGATGAGTGAAACTAAATTCAATTATTTGTGAATCGTTTGTTGTATAGAGCAACTTTCTAACTACAGGAGAGGTTTCACGGAATCTCAGAATTATATAGAAAACAAAATTCTTGAGAATAAAAAAATGAAAATTTAACAGTTTTACAGATAGTTTTTTAAAAAATTTAATTTTTTCAATTGAATTCCGAAAATGTCTATTTATTTTATGGAGATTTTTATTGAAAAAACTGATAAAAAAGTCCTAGAATATCCAATTATGGAAAACTATCTCGACAGGTGAAATATGACTTCAACTGCGACTGACTTCGACTGTTTTTTTAGTGTTGAACATATAAATTTTTATTATCCAACTTTGTTTATGCAGTAGTTTGAAAACTGACTTTTAAGATAAAAGTATCAGTATGTTTTAATTAGTTACAAGTCTTGTTAGGTCGTCTGAAAATAAAACACTCCTCAAACTTATTACATTTCTTGTGGGTTGTGGGTTAAAAAATGGAAAAAAGGATTATAGCTAGGTTTTATTATTGTGGCTAAAAAATTGCTCTATTTTGACATTTCCAGAGAATTAAATCTGTTTTCATTTGTCCGATAAACAGGAGAAATAATTCACATAAAAACTAACAACTACGTTTCTTTTTTGGGAAAAAATCGTGAAAAATACGATTTAATTAATTTTCCTGTCTGTTGGTAAGTATTCTCTAGGCATTGGCAAGTCGGGGATATGTACTACCGTACTACTATCATTATGGCAAGACAGTACCTATCCTTGATTTACCATTGGCTGGAAAATGCAGATCGCTGACTTGCTGAAAAAATAATTTTTTCTTGATAAGCTCATAGAAGTGTGTTACTTATACAAATATAATCGTTTGAACGTTGTATTGTTTTAGTTTGTTGCGACTAGAAAAGTTTTGTTTAAGGGTTTTGTAATGTTTGGGACTTTTCTCAATAAATTTACCCCCATTCTGATTCGAACCTGATATAAAGAAATTATGATCATTTTATGATGCAGAAAAGATTGATATTTTTATGTTTTCTATTTAATTTTTGTAGGTATTAATACAGGTTCATCCAAATGGGGAAATAACATGGGAAACAATAATTAAAAACCAAAATATCAAGTGTTGGGTATCTTTAGAGGCGGAAAAAAATCTCTTTAAATTGATACCTCTCATTCTTATCAGTTAGAATGAGAAGCAGGAGTTTAAAACATTTTTTGAGATTACAACATTCAGGTCTATTATGTATCACAAACGTTATTATATAGGTGACGGTTATGAAATAAAATAAAGGTTTTGGCAAATTGGTATGCACTATAAATGTTAAGAAAACCTTTATTATCAAGATCATGTTAAAATAACGGTTTGTGAAAACGATAGGTAATACCAATTTGCCGAAATCCTTTAATGTTATGTCATAACTGTCACCTTTATAATAACGTTTGTGATACATAATAGGCCTGATTATAACAAATAAAATTACTTTAAACCCCCCAGTCAACGAGTGAAACCTGTCGGGCTTATATGGTATAATATTCTGCCATGCTAAGCAAGAGTAATTGAAGGTTTTATATTTTCTTTTATGTTATGCAGTTATGACAAATTTCACAACCACATAATCAGGCCTATTATGTATTACAAACGTTATTATAAAGGTGACAGTTATGACTTATGACATAACATTAAAGGTTTTCGGCAAATTGGTAATTACCTATCGTTTTCACAAACCGTTATTTTAACATGATCTTGATAATAAAGGTTTTCTTAACATTTATAGTGCATACCAATTTGCCGAAACCTTTATTTTATTTCGTAACTCTCACCTTTATAACAACATTTGTGATACATAATAGACCTGAACGTCTCCAAATTTGCAGATATGACCTTCTAACTAGGTGGAAAACATAGGAAAAGTAATGTTTTATACGTAGATACTATAACTTGATTTTTCAAAAAATGTCAGATACGACCTTCTTGCTTAGAACGGCAGTATTATATTATGCAATTTATCCTGGCTGGCAAGTTAATAACCTTTTTTATTATATTAGCATAGGTTAGCTTAGGTGAGGTGAATTAAATTTTTTAGTTGTTTGTAAGTAATTACAAAAAAATTTAATTTCAATTTTTATTATATTAACTGAATGGCTGATGAATGATATTTGAATACAAAAATTTGTGTCAAAAATTTTTATTATAAATATTCAAATTTTTAAATTTGTTAAAAGTGGTAAAGTCGGGGTAAATTACTATCTTTCTTATCTATGGGTAAACCCCTCTCCCTCCAACCCCCTAAAAGCACATTATATTTTTTATATTTCTCAAATTTCTTTCATGTAAATATTTATTATATTGGGAACTTGTTTGCATAAATAAAATTTAAAAAATTCCCAACTAAAACTTGAAAAGTTTGCTGTGAGAGTCTTATAGCGAGATCACTTTTATATATGTTATGAGCAATTCGGTCAATGACCATGCATTTTGGGCGATGTTGACATTTAAAATTTCATATATGGTTTTTTACATCATTGTCCGAGCAATGACGTTAATGCCCAATACAAGGTGGGCAATGATGAAACTACTATTCTACAAATTCCATATTCTATCACTCTTATCACGTTTCGTACTTCGCCAAGTTCGGGCTTCCCTGGAGAGGTTGGGCCTCCCAGTCGAGATGGATTGATTTCAGGGATGTTTTTAGCGAGTACGCGCCAGCTAAAACGGCTCGGAGCGCAGCGAAGGGCTGCGTAGAGTCAGTTTTGGCTGGCGCAACCACGGAAATTCACGGATCCACCGTAAAATGAGTTACTTAAATTAAATTAATTTTTCTTCCGAGCCGTTTTGACTGACGCAACTACGACGAATCACGGATTCACCCTAAAATGAGTTTGCGTTTGTCTAAATTAAATAAAAATCCTTGTACACTTATGAAGCCTTGAAAAGGGCTGAGTTGCTGACATTTACACAGAAAATAATTGTCCCAGGTTGAAGTGCATCGCATTATAATAGTATTCATTCTATAATTATCATCATTGTCTAATTCATTTTGGCCATTAACGTCAATGACCGGCTAAAGACGTAAATATTAAAATCAGATGAAAATATAAAAAATGCCCAATTTACGTCATTGACTGTAACATATATAACACTTGGGCGCCAAACCGTAATCGCCTCCCTAAACTTACTAAACTACGATTCAAATATTTGTGCCGCTACGTCACGAAATTCTGATTAAGAAATGACATACTGAATATAATTTTGGACGTCGTTCATCTTCATTTAAATGAGTGCAAAAATATTCGTATATCTAGCTAACCGAAACCAATAAAAGACGTACGTTACTAATATTGTACATTATAAAAACATAACAATGAAAAATTAGTATGTCTGAACTTATAAATTTTTTAATATAATTTTTGAATCACGTAGTGCTATATTTTATGCAGTTAGGTTAGGTTTTCATTGTTGTTTATAACCTGCAACACTTTAACAGTGCCATTTACATTGTTTCAAATTGTGGCGAAAAGAGAAACTACGATATATTAAAATAAAAATGCACTTTAAAAAGCACTTATTTAACTAGTGATTTCCAGCTTGATTCATACCATTTATACAATGACGCACCGGCAAATTTATTTGAGTTGTACTTTATGTAGGAACAAAAATTATTTTTAGTAATTTAATTCCTTTTTCCTAAAGTACAACCCAAATAAATTTGCCGGTCCGTCATTGTTTAAAATGGTAAGAATCAAGCTGGAAATCACTAGTTAAATAAGTGCTTTTTAAAGTGCATTTTTATTTTAATATATCGTAGTTTCTCTTTTCGCCACAATTTGAAACAATGTAAATAGCACTGTCAAAGTGTTGCAGGTTATAAACAACAATGAAAACCTAACCTAACTGCATAAAATATAGCACTACGTGATTCAAAAATTATATTAAAAAATTTATAAGTTCAGACATACTAATTTTTCATTGTTATGTTTTTATAATGTACAATATTAGTAACGTACGTCTTTTATTGGTTTCGGTTAGCTAGACATACAAATATTTTTGGACTCATTTAAATGAAGATGAACGACGTCCAAAATTATATTCAGTATGTCATTTCTTAATCAGAATTTTGTGACGTAGCGGCACAGATATTTGAATCGTTGTTTACCTACTAATTTTTTGAAACTAGCAGCACTATGGACGAACCTCTATTTATAAATCAAAATTCTGGAAGTTTGTTTGAGCGTACAATATATGTCGGCTATTCTTAAAGTAATAAATACAATTGTATTTATTTAAAAAAAATTACAAATAAAACATAAATCACGGTTGAATACATAACAATATATAAACTCTGTTTCTGCAGTAGTTTAAAACAGTTTGAAGGTGTTGCTAAAAGCTGAAACTAATTTAGCAAGCACATGCGTCTGACATTTGCAAATTGCTTCAAACTGTTGCTGAAATAAACTTATAAGAAGTATCCTCCGAGATTGATAGTACATCTCCACTAGCTAGATGCAAGTTCCCGTGACTGGGATTTATCAGGAAATGAGATTATTATGTTTATACAGGCTCTGATGAACAAAATTCAGTAAAACGTTTATTATTTAAATTTACGGGTTAAAGTGACTTGACTAATCATAGATAGGTTTAGATAGGTCTATTTTAAGTGCAATGTACTTATTTGTTACTTTATATTTTTAAATTGTGAAGATGGTAACAGCAGTCACCGAAACTAGTCTACAGATATTTTAGTAATAATAAGCTTTTTTTGTGGAGAGATTATTTCTGTGATTTGAGTGAGTTACTCTTAATATAAACCATAATAAAAATTATGTTCGTTTTTTTTCTGGTTTCTGATTTGAAACAGAAGATAATATCAACACTTGATAGGTCAAATGGCGTAACCCTCAAAATTTTGAAAATCGAGTTATGCATATATTTGGGTGAGTTACGACATTTGGAACCCAAATATATGCATAACTCGATTTTCAAAATTTTGAGGGTTACTCCATTTGACCTATCAAGTGTCTATATAATAATATTGCAAACAATAAGGTTGCAAATGAATTCGCTTTAGAAAACCAAGAATTTATCCATTTCATTTTTATTGCCAGTTTGCTTTTGGAGTTTTTGATTGTTAAATTTATTGTTCTTAATATTTTTTTCTAGTTTTATCCTTCCTGTTTTTGCATGTATATTTTTCTTTGTTTTTTTTTGTGTATTTGAGGATTTTCTAATGTTATAAAAAATAATTTTGCATTATTTTAGGTATTCAAAATTTGTAATCTCAATCATAACAATGATAACCTTTTGATAGGATTGTTAAATTTCCAAGTAACCTTAAATTGGTTACATCATATTAATTTGTGAACTGCTCCCTTTAGAAATGTAAAGCCTTTGGGATTTTGATATAAATATTAGAACTACCTCTTCTTTAGTAAAAAAACAGTTTTAAAGTGGTGTTGTAAAAAAATTTGATATTTCAGTTGTTTAGTCACTACTATCAGTAATAATGTAATAATGGATGATTGCCTTAGATAAGAATTACAAATTTGTGATAAATTTTAAAAGTTATGATTTTACTTTCTATTAGAATCGCTTTGTACATATTTTATGCAATTTAATATGAAACTTTTTAAAAGTAAGAGAGACAAAAACTTATTATCGACATGCACCACGACTCTGCAAGATGAACTGAATTCTTTTTTGTTTTGTTAGGCAAAGCAAGTCAGGATGACGTTTGTTACGTCATTGCCAAGTACGATTATGCAGCACAAGGAGCCCAAGAACTAGATTTGCGTAAAAATGAGCGGTATCTTCTCTTAGATGACTCGAAACATTGGTGGAGAGTTCAAAATTCACGTAATCAATCCGGATATGTTCCCAGTAATTATGTTAAAAAAGAAAAACCTTCTCTTTTTGACAGCATTAAGAAAAAGGTTAGTGTAAGTGTTGTTCCATGTTCCCCTAGAATGCCCTACTGTTTTTTAATTTATTTATTTTTAATGTGCAGGTGAAGAAAGGTTCCGGTTCAAAAACATTACCATCAAACAATTCGCCATCTAGAACTGTGGAATCGCCAAATATGGCTAGAAGGTTACCGGCAGATCCTTCAGAAGCGATAGGCGTTGCAGTAGTTAAATATAATTATCAAGCACAGCAACCAGACGAACTTTCCCTCGTTAAAGGTTCTCGAATTCTTATTCTCGAAAAAAGCAACGATGGCAAGTATTTTTTTATTTTTGAATTAAAAAATTAGATAAGTTCATTTTCAGGTTGGTGGAGAGGCCAAAGCGGAAATTCGGTTGGATGGTTTCCGTCAAATTATACGCAGGAAGAAGGCGATGCCGATGATACATTGCACACTTACGCCATGGCCGAAAACGTTTTGGACATTGTGGTTGCACTTTATTCGTTTTCTTCGACAAATGATCAAGAATTATCGTTCGAAAAAGGCGATCGTTTAGAAATTTTGGATAGGCCTCCGTCTGATCCCGAATGGTAAGGTTTAAGTTTTGTTAGGACTCAGATTTTTTAAATGTCAGAAACTTTTACAGGTATAAAGCTCGTAATGCTCAAGGCCAAATAGGTTTAGTTCCACGTAATTACCTTCAAGAATTGTCGGAATATTTAACGCAACCATACCAAGAGAGAAGGCAGGAACGTACGGATTCGGTGGACAGGCAGCAACAGCAGCAGCTACAACAACAGCAACAACAACAGCAACAAGTTGGACCCGATGGAGTGTCATCTGATAGACCTCATTTAATTGGTAAACCCTGGTACTTTGGTATCATAACACGAAATCAATGTGATAACATATTAAATCAACACGGTCACGACGGTGACTTTCTTATACGTGATAGTGAGACAAATGTAAGTACAAAATTATTTTACTCTTGACTTTTGAAAAGAACGGTTTGTTTTCTTTTTATCAGGTAGGAGATTATTCTGTGTCTCTGAAAGCACCTGGTCGTAATAAGCATTTTAGAGTGCACGTTGAGGGTGCACTTTATTGTATAGGACAACGTAAATTTCACACATTAGATCAGTTGGTCGATCACTATCAAAGAGCTCCAATTTATACCAACAAACAAGGAGAAAAACTGTATTTGGTACGACCACTACCTAAACCAAGTTAAATTAATGTAATTTAAAGTAATGTATAATTATTAGTAATCGATACATCATTATGCTTTAACGATACAATTTTGTTCCAATGCAGCTCGATGCTCATTTAGTTTAAGTTTTTTTGTATAAATCGTTAAACACAAGGTGTTTTATTTACGAAGCTAATAGACAGTAAGATCTGGTCAGAATTTTCTTTTTGTATATTGCATATTTGGTTTTTATGTCAAAGTGGCACTTTCTTTTGTGTGTTTTTGCTAGACATTAAAGTATAATAGGAAATGTGCGTGCATGTTTGTGTTTTTATATTTTTTTTTACTGATTAAATTAAATTAAATCTAAGATGGCTTTTTTTCAAGTACAGGGTGGGCAAATTTTGTCGTTTCTGCGGCTAGTTCGATTCAAGCAAATAATCAATTTTTATATATTTTTAATGTGTAATTTACTCTCTTTCCTCAAAACCTAAACTGAAATTTTGGTTACACCACTGACTAATGCATAAGGCTCAAATTTGTATTTCAAAGTTACATAATTGCTACTTTAGGGGTCTGAAATATTTGGAGAAAGTGTTTGCTTTGGCTAGAATTTGACAAAACCTTTTTACCAAGTGTTTTCCTCCGTTAAGCATCAAATATGTGAATTTGAAACACAAATTTGACTTTGAAGTATTAACAGAAAGCCTAATTGATATCTGTAAACATTAGTGCTACTACTCTTGTAATATGTACAGAATTATCGTTTCAGAGTGGACTTTTGCTTGAAAATGCATATATTGAAAACAGCTTGCGGTATAACTTAAAATTCTAATATCTAATATTTCATATATTGCATTTTAAGGAACCCATTGATATAAAATGAAGATCAATTTTTTTTTCTAATAACATTTTTTATTGTTTACAATAAAATTGGTCATAAAAAGTGATTAAATTGAAGTGTAATAAGGAAATGATGATTTATTTCACATAAAAATATTAATAGCTTCTAAAACATTAATGACTTGAGTTATAAAGATACAAATCAAAAAAGATTTTAACTTTGCATTTGACTTTGTAAAACTTGCAAACACAGAAATTTTATTCAAAAGATATTTTTTAAGGAATTTTCCCCATTGTGACAGAAAGGAAAGGAAGTTGAAAGGAAATAAGTGGGGATGAAATAGCTTTACAAACTATGTTTCCGTTTATGTATAGTGGTGCCCGGTTATAATGAACCTTAACCACCAAATTTGACGTTTTTTATCTCTTCAAAAGAAGTATTTTTTTAAATTTCAATTTTTCGAACTTCAAAAGTAAATTATTTTTTTAATTGTTTTTTTGCTTTATAACAATTAATTTTGAGATTATCTAAATTAAAAAAAAAACATTTTAAAAAATATGAAACTTTTTATATTTTTCAAATTTCAAAATTTCTCTGCGGACCACTAAAATTTCCTCGCGGAAATTTCAATCAGACCAGTAGATTGGCGACCACTGTTTTAAATAACAATGTTACTAAACATTAAAAGCTGTGGCGTAACTAGAACCTCGCGGCGGAAGACTAAGGAGGCTCTCATGGCCATTTTAAATGACAAAAATTCCGGATTTTTAGTACAATAGGGGCTTAATGCTCCAGCGTCCACTAATTACACTTCTCACGATCCCGTCAGGCGGCCGTCTCCTAGTGTGTACTGATTTGGAAATATTTTTTGGCGTGAGGTGGCGTTTGTTACAAAACTAAGAGAGAGAGTTTTGTACGTTTACCATCAAAAATAACATAACGTGATAACTCAAATCTGGTTGTATAGTCTACTTTAATTTAAAAAATTGTCTGAAAATAACTAACGTAGCCTGTGAGAAAAACAAAATTTGCCCACCTGTACGTCTTGAAAAGAGCCAATATAGTAAAATTTATTTACTCGTATAATACTAAAAATTACAGTGACTTAAATTGTACTACAAAATCAAAAAAATAAATAAAAAAAAAACACCACACCAAACAGACGTGCGAATAGCAAATTATAGTCCTACTGTGAATATTGCAATTTTTAACAAAAAACAGGAGTAAACTTGTTGTGCAAAACAATTATTTTTAAATTTTATAACCAAATTTGAGTGCCATCGCCAACAAATGCTCAACAAAGATGCTATGAGGGAGCTCATTTACCTGCATAATAAATAATAATGTTTTAGATTATGTTAATCGTAGATGATTTATTATTTTTCATTTATCGTAAAATGATTGTTATTTGAGATTTTGTACATAGTATGCAAATTTATATACCTAACCGCTAGTATAATATAATTTATTCAATTATTTACAATGAATATCAGTCGACTGACTTGAAATAAAGCAATTAAATAAAATTTTCAAATTTCTTGCCTTTTGTCTGAAATCAGATTTCAATTGTACACAAGAGACTAGAAACCTGACAGCTTTGGCTTGAAGAAACTCGATGTAGGGTCAAATTATGCTTCCGATAAATTTTCCAGTAGAAATCATATCAATTAGATTTTGTTTTACAAAGTACAACATTAAATTTTGTAAGTGTTTGAAGAGGGGAGTTGATGATTGTCGTATTTTATAAAATGTAAGCTAAGAATGAAGTTAAGAATTTTTACTAACGAATAAATTTGAAACTTAATATAAAATTTTAATTTATTTATAACAATGTGTTTTGTGAATTTGATAGATTTCTTTGTACTGTGTGAATATTTTTCTATTTTTCTTAAAAAAAGAAATTTTTGTATGTGATAAAAAATGATTTTGTTTGTATATAAATTCAGTTTGATGTTTTTCTTAAATTATCAATCAAATTAGAAGGATGCCTAAGTTAAAAATCGTTTTAGAAAATTGTAACTCAAATTTTGTACTGATGTATAATGGAATCGAAATTTTATGCATGAGGCTGTGCAAAAGTCCATAGATTGAAGCTTAACCGAGTTCAATTTTTTTAGCATAGATAAATGTAGATTATACAAATTCGATATTATTCTTATCATCACATTTTGTTGCAACTGTTGATATAATAATCTTTAGTAATTACTTTAACAATATTTCGTACCCGTGTTTTCTTTTTTACGTTAACCATTATTTTAAATTTTTACAAAACCTGTTTAGTTTAGAAAAAAATACATATTCTAGTGATAATTTTTCGTAAATTAAATTATAAATGTAAAAGTGGCTATCAAATTTCTTGCGTAGTTTTATTAAAAATTTAAAATAGAAAACCTCTGTCTTATACTGCAAGAGAAATTTAAATTGGAAAAAATTCTAAACTATGTGGGAAGTTTATTAACCACTTTCATCATTTAGGATTTAATTGTAGTCATAGTTCTAATGGTTAGTGATAGAATTTTAATTTTTTGCTTTATAATGAAAATCTGTCCTTCGAACTACATGTATATTGATTGATACATAAAAACGAAACTTAGTGTGAATTATATAACTCCATAACTTTGATTTATTATTCTCATTATACTTACAACAAATAAACTTTAATACAGCATGATTTGCAATTTATTAGTACATTTTTAATCACATACCTTTTAGGGGACATCCATTAATTAAGTGAGACGTTTAGAGGGGGGAGGGGGTCGAGAAGAATCTCATCAAATCTCACGTGAGGGTGAGGGGGGGTCTCAGCAAATATCACTTAATTTTTTTTCCGCCAGAAACTGTAAAATTGCGAGAGAATTGGGTTAAATTAAGAAGGTAAAACAAACAATCTCACGTGAGATTAGGAAAGGGGGGATCAAGCTAATTCTCACGACATCTCATCAGAGGGGGGGGGGTCGAAAAATCACTAAAATCGCCTCACGTAATTAATGGACGTCCCCTTACTTCTGCTACTTTTAAAGATGGAGTTTAGTGCTTTTACTTCGAAATTAAATTTGATGATCATGAAGAATAAATGAACACTCGCAGGCGTTACATTACAAGAAGTTTACGATGGAGAAATACAACAAAATGCAAATTTTTGAAAATATAATAGAAGTTAAATAGCTTTACAATATCATTATGTATTAATATTATACATTTCGTTAATAATATTAGTTAAATATAGGGGCGGTGCGGTGGTCATATCTCTAATTTCTAAGGGGGGAGGTCATTTCTTGAAAATAAGCAAAATAATAAAAAATATATTAGGTAAACGACATTAGTTGTAAACTCTATAATATGCTGATTTATATGGGGACATTCCCCCCCCCCCCCTTATGACCGCTCTTGATTAAATATTACAAAAACAATAATTAATATTTCTTTTTATTAGATACCATATTCAGCAAAAATGCTCAACATTTTTAATCAAATATGATGAAATAATCATAAATCCAACACCAAATTATAATTAATATTTTCAATACTTTTTATTATTTTATTAAAATTTTGTGTACCAATTTAGATAAATGACTATGCAGGTGGTTTACTTTCAATGTTTGTAGAAGCATAATAATTTATTATTACATTTTTAGCTGGATATTAAATTGATACTTTTTCAAGCAATAAGTAGATAAGCAATTTTATGCATCGATTTCACAGTCATTATTATCGACGGTATCTTGACGAAAAATTTCAACGTCGGCCTGACTGTCGGCATGCAAGAATTTCTTTTCCCTGCCAGGCTATAATTAAAATTATTTTAACAATTTTTTTGCATTAAAATTATAAATTTTACCTTTGGGTGCATCAAAACAAATGGCAACTCGGCTGCCAATTCGCCTGAAAGTGCTCCCAGAAACAGTTTCACTTTTACCGAGTACGATACGATAATACCAAAAGCGTCACGCTGGTCAGGTGTAGCCAATCTAAAAAATAATTTAATAAAATAAAATTAGAAACTTGAAAAAATTTTACAATGTTGTTGAAGCCAAGTTAGTATCTTGTCGCTTTAATTGTCCATCCAAAGCTACTCCCCTACGATCTTTATTGGACGACAATAATGGTGTCAAATAAATAACCTTTTGCAGACTGGAACCTGGATGAATTGGACAACCTTCCCTAAAAATATTAAATTTTTCAAAATCTTTTATAATAATTTTGTATCATTCAGCGTGACTTACTGAGTTTCAATACTTGCAACTGTGGTACGATATTGTCCATTTTGAAACAATACGACATCTACTCCTTGTTGTATCATTGCCTTAATTTTTTTAACCACTTTATTGCTATTATTGCGAACGCATAAATTTACGGCAATTTTGTCGCCATGATGGTACAGTTGTTTATCCAAAGTAAGTTCCAATTCTAAGTCGCCAGGGCTTAACATGAAATCTTTGCGAACAATGGTGCAAGGTTGCCGACCTTGTTTAGATGGAGCAAACTGCACCTTACGGATGCCCATATTGATAGTGCTCCGTTTATGGGAACGATCGCTCTCATTTTCACCAACAAACACTTTAATATAATATTGTACTCCACAGGGTTGACCCTCTTCGTCGATACCTAAACAACCGTGCCACTTAAAACTTTTTCCGGTGTTATACTACCGAGTAATTCATGTTCCTACTTCCAAAATTGTACAAACTTAAAAAAGAAATTGATTAACTTGCCTTGTTGTATGGTAACCGATGCGGGAGCATTTGTGGGTAAAATAAAAGTAAACGGATAAGTATTTTCTCCCATTTTTTTCATTAAGCGATCTTGAAGTTTAGTTGTGTTTTGTTTTTCAGGAGGTGGATAGACTTGAATGGATCCTAAACACAACTCCTTTTGGAATTTTAAATCCATGACTTCGTCTTCTTCTCGTCCATACCGAAAGCTACAGATTACTTGAGCAAAAATTTTTCGATCTCTGTAGTCACTGTCGATCAAAATTACACCATCTTAAAAAATGGAAATTAATATTTGTAAAAAATCTATTTAGTTCACAAACCAATAGGTTCTACGCCTGAGATGTGATCCACAAAATCTCTCTTTGCCATATAAAGCGACAGCTTTCCATTTGGAGCGCATTTTTTAAATACCCGAAAGTTAAAAACCATTTTTAGTTTATTATAACAAACACTCAATGTGAAAGCAGGAAAGTTATTGGTGCGGTTTTCAAAAAAAAAGTACTTTTATACGGTGCTTCAGTAAGGATTCTTAATCCTGTAAGTTAAATTTGTTCTAGGTAGGATGACTCTTTAATCCAATTATTAACTTGGTGACATTTCTCCGTTACTTTTGACGTTGCACCATAATACTTTTAAATAACCATTCTATTTTTGGATGGAAATTTAAAAAGCGAAGGTCTTGCAAAAATAAAAAGAAAGATTTTTTACACCAAATTTAGAAATTTTAGTTTTAATTTAAGCTTGTATTATCAGGTGTTGCTCAAAACGAAATGATTAAAATTGCAAATTTTTTTATTTATGACAAGGATAACGTGGTTGTGGGTTGATAGATTTAGATAAACAATCGATCAATAAGATAAAGCGGAAGAGTAACTTTTAGAAGAAGCAGAGGCGGATTTTTGTCATAACAATGCGGAGAAACCTGTACGGGACAGTAGTCTGTTAGCATTATTAAAAAATCATAAATTTTACCAAATCGACCTTGAACAGACAATATTAATGGAGGAGTATCATACTCCTGAAAATGAACGTCTGTGATTAGTTAATTTTTATCACAGGCAATTCTAAGGAAAATTTCCATTTTCCTTGAAAGCTCGACGTTGTGGCTGTTGAAAAATGTTTCCATACAAAAATAATGCTATTAGTCCATCTCTGAACAGAAATATAAAAATAAAACACTAAATTCAAAAAACCGTATATTGATCACAGTGCTACATCATAACACTTTTGATAATAATTGTATTTACATAGGAACATCTTATTTACCCACATAAAATTAATTTAAGCAAACAAATTGAGCGTTTCTTGGACATATAAATTTAGTTTCAACTTATAAGTTCTTTTAAATAATTAATTATTTGCTCTATTGCTTGAAAGCGATCTATGTCTTCATCGGGATTAACACAAATTTCAATTAATTCAAATAAACGATGATGAGTTATGAGAATAAAATCTGGAGGGGTATGTAAAAGTCCATCCTGCATCATTGGCCATGGAGCATTTTTGGATAGTAGTAACTAAAATTATTATTTTTCTATTAGAAATCTGCGTGCAAAGAACATTTTTTACAACTCGAAAACTTACCTTACAAATGGCGAAATAATTGTGGTCGCTTAAATTACTGGAACATATTTGATTTTGGGAAAACGTAAATGTATCCTGATCACCAAAATCGTTTGAATAGTGAATCCCTGACTCTGCAAAGTGAAACAATAAATATTATTGATAGTTAAATATATCAGATTTATTAATCTGAATATTTGAGTGATTATATTCAAAAGTATGTAAATAATTAAGAATGCATTCTTCTAGAAGTTTGTTGTCAGAAAAGCTTTTCTTATCTGTTCCGAAAGACGCGGAAGTTCGAAAGAAATGGTGCATTGCAATGAATCGTGATAAACGTAAATTGGTGATGACTTTATCAACTTTGTTTCGCTGTGAGGATCATTTTACAGTAAGTACAATAATAAAATAAACTGTTGCCGAATTTTTAAAAAGTTTAACAAAGGGAGATTTTTTTCAGCTAAAAGATGACTTGGCAAATTACAGGCAACCTCAACTTCTAGGGAAGAACGAAATTCTTTACCTACAGAAGTGTTTTTAATTAATTCAGAGCTAGAGACCAGAATAAGGTACGTATTATTGTTTATTTGTGTGAAAAATTGTAGGGATTGTCAGCTTGAATTAAAGGTTAAATTAAATTTTCAAATAGTGTGGTGCAATCGAGCATTAGTACTATACTGACAAGGACACATCGTCGCTGTGAAATCAAACCGGAATATCTGCAAAATGCATATTTTTTGCTAGAGTGCTTTAAAGTTTTTATCTAACGGACGTTAAAGGGAAACTAAAAACTTTAAAGCACTCTAGCGAAAAATATGCATTTTGCTGATATTCCGGTTTGATTTCACAGTGATGACATGTAAACTGCGCCAGCGGCCAATATTTTTTGATCATTTTTTGGTATGGTAACACGTATGTAAATTGCGCCAGCAGTTAATGTGGGTAGCTTAACCCTTTGGTGGGCGGCGGGAAGACGTATTCCCACCACCAAAATTGCTTAAAAATGAGTTCTTGGGACCACATTTTACCACCTATTATTAGTCTGTCCTTTAGAAAATATATACGAAGTAATATTTAATGATATCTTCATATATACAACAAAAAATAATAGTAATTTTTATGATTTAAAAATTATTATTTGACATTTTGTGTTAATATTAGTGTTAATTATTAATAAGTGAATTTAAGTTTTAGTGACATTTTTGCATTATATGTTTTTAATAAGGTTTTTTCTGATATTTATTAAAACTTTTTTTATCAATAAACAGAAATAATTTCTATAACATTATCGCTTAAAAAAATAAAAACGAAAATTACAAATTTCAATTTTTTTTCAATATTTCAAAAACTACAAATGACAGATCAATTCAAAAGGCTTCACATGTTATATTTTTAATAAAAAAACTTTAAAAAAGAAGCCAGAAAAATTCGCCCACCAAAGGGTTAAGTAAACTGAAAAATTTCTTACAAGTGCCAGCCGTGTATACACTTTCTACATTGTATACACTTTCAATTGGTTTCACAAGAGCTTCAAAATATAATCAAATTCTTAACACTATTGTTATTTCGTTAACTATTAAAAAGATCTATACTAAGGAGCATTGCACATCAAAATTCATACCTGTATAATTTTTACTCGTTACAATCATATTTTCTAGATCAACAAAAGAAACTTCCTGTTTAGAATTTACTGCAATATTATCAGGTGAAATATCGGTCAAGTAAAATCGAAAAAGTGGATGACCATCTGTAAACCTTTTTGCTGCTATCAGCAACTGCAATGCCAAGTTAGCACGGGTAGTCCATTCGGCTTGAGAGAAATTGTTTAAATTTGAACCATCGTCACTTTCAACAATTGTACGCCCACATGCTCCAAAATATTGAGGTAAACTCCAACCATCTTTGTACCTTAAAAGCTGCAATATATAAATTAACAACACTTTTAAGAATAAAATATGACATACTTGCAGTAACAGTGGCTCCACGTTAACTTGTAAAATGAACCAAATATTTCTTAATAAATTTTCACTTGAGTTATCTCGTAAAATCACACTTAGAAACTGTTTGACAGTTTCAATTGTACACAATTTAAAATTTTGCACTTTATTTTCATCCATAATAGTTAAATGTTCAACAAGTTTTAATAAATAATTTTGCGAATCTATCACTTCTTTTATATTACAATTTAAGCTTAAATTATTAACTGTACAAATTAATTCATCGAGTTTATTCAACTCAGCATCGTGTGCTAACTTCTTAATTACCACATCTTTGTTTTCATATGAAGCATAAAATACATTTTTTACACTAAAATAATTAGCAAATAAGTTTTTAACAGAATCTTTCTTTAATGTGAACTTGTTTCCTAAGAATTCATCACAAAGATCGTCTCCAAAACAATATGGACATTTTTCCAAATCGCACAAGTCGATGCACAAAAATTGATTTATTCTATAATAAAGGATACTTAAAATTAAACTGCCTATAACAGTAATAACCGTTAGGGGCGACATTGTTAAAACGAAATTAATTGTTTCTAATTCCCGTTTGGAGAGCTTTCTGCCGATAAGAATATAATTCTTTAACCCACTTTTCCGATCTTGCTTCTTCGTTTAAAAACAACTAAGAAATATTTAAAATGTAGCAACAGGACAATAAGAGTCATTCATGCTTACCCCACCGTGGAAAATACTATCCGGCTCTGACTGTTCTACTTGAGGAACTTTAATTGTTTGCTTTGCTAGATCAATCACAATAGTTTCATTTTTATTATTTTTCGAAGAAAACGTTTTGGGTACGAAAGCATCAGAGTTAATTTCTTCTAATACTTTGCTGTCCATCACATGCACTTCGACTTCCATTGGAGATTCCACATTTGGTTTTACGTCATTTTCAAAACTTTTACTTTGTGCAATTTTACTTCTTTTTGGTTTTTCATTACTCGAAGAGGAACCAGACGACGATGACGAACTCGAAGGAGAACGTTTCTTACTAACAAACTCTCTTATGTATGACTTTGATTTAGAACGTTTCGATCTGTAACGATCTCTGGAATGAGACTTTACACGTCTATCGTTGGACGAGGATCTTCTGTGTTTAGTTCTGGTTCGGGACCTCGACCGTTTGTACGATTTAGATTTATGCGACCTGTAGTGAGAAAGACTTCTACTGCGGGAACGCCTACGATAAACAATACGATTAGTATATTCTTTTCAAACGAGCTGGCTTTACCTTGACTTGGAGTAACGATCAACACTTCTGCTCCGATGTCTTCTGGTGGACTTGCTGTTTTTTTGTCTACTTCTAGAACTACTGGATTCAGACGAGCTAGATCTGTTAATGCTTACGTTAGGATTGTTCTTGCAAGAAGAGCACAAGGCAAATATCACACTTCATGAATATCTTACCTTCGCCTACTGTTACTTTTGTACGAACTTTTATTTCGGCGCTTTTCGGAATCTGAATCACTCGAATACTTACCCATTTTTATAATTAACAAATATGCATATTTTAATTTTAATAATTAATGTTTTTTTTCTGTAACCTGTTATAACCTAGAAAATTGACATCGGTAAGTTCGGAAAGTTTAGCGGAAATACGCGTGATACCAACCACAGCACAAGCTCCCTGGTTCGGAGTTAGTAACTAATCTTTCAGTTGTTTTCAATCGTTGTTTGTTTTGCTATAGTAGTGACAAGTGCATATCGATTTGTTGATAACATTTTGCGCTTAATTTGTTGATAAATTATTTGTCAAAATGACAATTATTACAAAACCTTTTTCTGAGAAAAAAACCGATAAATTAGGCGCTCCGTTGGTTGACAACGATGCAAATGCGGTAAGAGATTCTTAATTTAGGTACACCCTTTTGACTCCGAAAAAATATGGCCCCTTATTGTAAGACGTCATTCAAATTATTATTTTTTTATTTTATTCAATTCTAATTTTTTACATGTCAACGAAAGTGACCTGAATTTGCGTTTTATTAACACGAAAGGCCTATTCAATTGAGATTTGTGCGAATTACTTATCAGTCAAACATGAATCATTTATTAGACAAGTCTTTATCATTCAAATAATATGTGGGAGCTCAAAGTTTTTTTTTATAAAAAAACATGTACATAAACTGTGTAATTATTGATAAAATTGTTATATCAACTTACTAATGGAGCAATGCAATCGTTTCGACGCGGTAAATTGGTCTGTCTGAAGATAACTCGGAATTCCAATATTTTTTATTTGAACTCTTTGATTAATATAACAAAGCCTCTGAGCTTTTACATCAGAGTCAGATGGGGATCAGGGGTAAATTTGCCCAAAGTGTTTTTGAAAATCACAATGTTGTGGATTGACTGCTTTGTATGCATCAAAAGTCCCAAATTTCAAATTTAAACTACATTTCTGAAGCGGTGTTAAAATGAAGCACTTTTTGCACATCATTTGGTTTAAAAATAGTTATAGATAGAACAACAGCAAAAGATGTGACATGAATTATTCAGCAGATTTGGGTTTATACAAAACAAATGTTTAAAAATTTCAAAATTATAATAAACAATACCATCAAAAAAGGAGGTATAAGCTCAGAATAATTAGCTAAGGCATAAATTGTCGGGTTTCTAAGAATTTTATTTATTTTTAGTTTTCAATGGTTTTCCCAAATACCAAAAAAGTGGTTGTTAAAACCGGAAAGTTACCATTACCATTAAAAATTCTACACTTTGGTAACTTTGCTTTTACCTCATTTAGATATAATTTTTGGTATTAAGTCGAAGTTGCATTAAGGATTGAAAAAGAATTGAATACAGTAGTCTCGAAAGTATGAACAGCAAAAATCATTTTTTTTTTAAATATAAATTCTAAATTTATTTCTTTTTCTTTTCTGCTTTTTTATGCTATGAAAATCTTTTTTCTGAACAACCAGATAAATTTAAAAAAACCAAAAAACACGCTTTTATGACACACTAAAAACTAAAAAATAATTAAATTTAACCCTTTCGGACACCTTGTAGTCAATTGATAATTGGTGACTGAAAGGGTTAATAAACTAATTCAAAAAGCGTGGAGCGCGTTTTGGTTCTGTGTCTTTTAATTAATTTAGACAAAGCGCTCCACGCTTTTTGAATTAGTTTATTAACCCTTCCAGTCACCAATTATCAATTGATTACAAGGTGTCCGAAAGGGTTAAATTTAATTATTTTTTAGTTTTTAGTGCGTTTTAGAGCGTCATTAAAGCGTGTTTTTTGGTTTTTTTAAAACTATAATATTTTATTTTATACTTTTCAGTCTTAAAATAACTTCAACATAATTATTACTGATTCAGAAAACATTTAAGGTTCGCTTAGTTATTTATTTATTTTTTAAACCTTGAATAGTAGTGTCGATTGGAGATCGTTACATAGCTAACCATGCATTGTCATCTAAACTATACATGTATGCAAAATTTCAGCTCAATCGGAAAACGGGAAGTGGGTCAAATAAGCGTTTTTTTCAATTTTTTTTTTCGAAAAATGTGAAATTTTTTTTGCAAAGTGTATTGTCATCGGGGACGAATCTATGTGCAAAATTTCAGCTCAATCGGAAAACGGAAAGTGAGTTAAATTAAGCTTCCAAGATTTTCTTACATAGTTAGTTACAAGTAAAGCTAATAAAAGCGTATTAAAATTTAGGTTTAATATTAAAAAAACAAACATGATTTTTGCTGTTCATACTTTCGAGACTCTACTGTATAAAGTTTGCTTTTATTTTTATTTTATTAATTTATGAAATTAAAATTTCAAGGAAATATGCAAACTAATTTGTATTACGTAGATGTCAACGGAAACTTACAATAATCATTTAAATAAGTGATCATTAATAGATTAATGATCATTAAACTCTGTGTGTCCTGGATATAAAATTAGTCGTACATCGCCACTTTTAGTCTTTAGATAGGATATTTGTTTTTTTAAAAGCTTCGTATTAATTTATCTTATAATTTTTTTGATGATTTTTTAATCCAATTCCCTCCATTTATATATTTGAGCTGAAATTTTGCACATCAACTTGCAGTTCGAGACATTCTAATCGAAGAAATTTGGAAGTCGATCCTAATATATTTTATATTATTAGGTTTTATTTTATTTGGTGCCGTGTAGATCAATTATTCAGTGTTAATTTAAAATAAAACATTAGATGCCAAAAATGTCACTATAAAGCGATAAAACTCAAAAATCAGAAAATAAATAATTTCTTATAATTTAAATTTTTCTTTATGCCCTATTTTTTTCCTATGTCGGACTTGTACCATTTAGATTTAAAATGTAAAAGAAATTCTTTATTTTCTAAAATTCAAGTTACATTTTTTGTTGAATTTCAAATTTTTCATTTTTGAATGTTTCGATTTGCAAGTGGAACGCTCATCTGTAATTATCAAATGTAGTACATTCATGAGGCAATAGTTTAAATGATGAACGTTCTAATGACTTGACGAGATTTTAATTCACTAAAATAATAAATTATTGTATAATATGTTAAAGCAATATGGATAACACATGGTTTATGCTTTTACATAAGGTGCTCGGTTGAAAGTGGCTCAATATTGCGATCTTGCGCTTATTATAAAAGTTACAGGTGCAGTTAAATGGGATGAACGTTTAGCAATAAAGAGACGATAAATTGTAACAGAGAAATTGAAAAAATTCTGTCTGGTGCAGGAATAGAAAACAAAAATTTAATTTCAAGTATGTTCTACTTATTATTTTTATTTCATATCCCATAAAAAAATTTTATCGAGGTTCTTTTTTTATCTAACTGTTTATTTTCTATCTTTTGAAGTAAATTACGCTTTTATTTTATACTTCCTTTTTAAGTTTATTATTTTTATGGATTGCTACGTCATTATTAAAGTTTTGTGTAAAAATCACGATACACTTGTACCGGTATGATCATTGAAGCTTCAAAACGTGTTTTTCTTGCGCATGACGTCAGTTCGAGGGAAATTGTAATGTATTTGTGTGCTGTCATTTTGAAGTAATACCACGGTATACCCCATGATACTATAACTTTTATAGTTATAGTATCATGGGTATACCCATAGTATCCCTCGCAGTGACGTCATCATACATGCGCGTGAGCATACCGGTGTAAGTGTATCGTGGTAAAAATCAAGTTTATTCAAAGATTTTACAGATAAAGTGGAAACTCAGTTGCTGTGCGACAGTCGAGGGGGAAACCACAAACCAAATTTTTGTACACTAGATATCCTTTTATGAGGTTTCCTTGGATTTACCTAGACTGTCCCGTATTTCCTAAAATTTTCCCAATTTCCTTGAATTACCTCATGATTTTCTTTCGAGAAAGTTAAAACAAAAAACAAAGATTGTCTGTAATATTTCTAAGATTTCCTAGGATTTTCTTTCACTTATACACCAGATTGCCCCAGCGATTTCCCTCTCGGCGACAGTTAACATATTATCTTAAATTTATTTTAAATTGGATTTCGTTAATTACAGCCGAATTTAACTTAAAAACATATTTTTGACTTAGAGCCGGTTTAGGAGTGTCTTTTTACGAGTGAGCGAGTTTAAAGATCCCGTCTTTCTGGATCCGTAATTTTTGAGATCTGGTCGCTACAGGGATGTTTCCTTCCGATATTCACTGTCTAACTAGATCTGTCATTTTCGAGTGCCATTATTTATGCCTAAAAATACTTGTATAACATAAATGCAAGCCAAGAGCGGGGCTAACCTTATGGAAACAGCCAATACAGTAGCTACTTTAAATTTTGTACCATTTTTTGGGCATATTAAGTTACTATAATTTCACTAGAACATTTTTAAAATCTGAGTTTTCAAAAAAGGTAATGTTGGATATGAGAAGTATTCTAACATACATAGGTTTGAAGGTTTCAATATTTTGAAAAGAAGGTTTCTTAAAAATTTTATTGAGTTATCATAAATCATAATAATGTTATTTTGGTGATACTGGTATGAATTTTGCTGACATGTAAAATTAATTAAAATAATAATAAATGTTTGTTTACAACATTTTCCTTTTATAACCTTGGACTAGAAATTTATTTGGTACTTCCTGATACCTCTTTCATAATAAATTGGGGAAGCTGTTTTTCCAATTATTATTCAACTGTATCTTAAAACAGTTTCGAATTTATGTTGATTACAAAAATAATCTTTTAAAATAGGGATAGCTTGACTATTGCGATTAGATTTTGAGTCATCGTGGTTAATACTACTTGCACATACAAAAACTGATAAAAAATCTAATCACAACATTGGTGCTACATGATTTTTCTAGAGGAAAATACAACCAATTAAAACCATATTATTACACTAATATTTCCACTTGATGTACAGATTAAAATTTTACCACAAATAAAAATCATATTTTTTGTTTGGTATCGAGCCCAACTTTTAAAAGATTAAGCTACCTAAGAATAAAAAATCATAATTCATAATAATTTATGTAAAAATTAAAAATGAAAAACAAAATAAAAAATATTTCTTAATTTCCCGGAATTTAAAATTTTTTCAAGACCATTTCCTATGATGCGGCTTACAGCTCCCACAAATATAATGATAACAAATGTTTTTATACAGAAATCAAACAATCCAACATGATTTCCGTACAAAAACATTTTTTGTTAAAGTTATATTTGCGGCCGCAAATCCCGGCTACGCATTCTGGTTGATTATAATAATTTAGGAAAATCCCAAATTATTGACAAAATTACCGATCCCGTTTAATATCACCTAATTTATAGACAATAATTCAGATTAGGTGAATCGTGGATGTTTCAGCGGGTTTATGTACCACATAAAGTACATTTACTCCAAATAGAACATGTTATGTTTTCTTCAAACGCAAAAAAACCTTTTGTGCTTTTGTGTATTAAATGGAATTTTTAATTAACATTTTTTTTTGTTTATTAGACGCCGAATAATGATCTGGAAGCTCAATCACCCAATAGCGTTCGTATGGTATTTATACCAGCACGTGTGCGTCGCATATCGCCCACCACAACCATTTGTTTGTTAATAACTGCATTGATAGTAGTTGGTATCGGAATTGCTGGTGGAAGCTATTTGTATCAACAATACATTCGTTCCCAACTGCAATTCAAGGGTTGGTGTGCCATTCCCATCAGCGATGATAGTAAACCTGCTATGTTGGTCAGTCAAAATGGTGGCTTGAATTCCGATTCAGAGGAGTTTAAAAATGAAATTTTGTCAATGTTCGAGAACATCTCGGACATATTCCAAGAAGAGGTTGAATTAGATTTAGAGAAAGATAGTTATGAAAAAATTAACGTACCCGATTTTCGCGACGGACGTAGCGGTAGATTTATTCACGATTTTAACGCTAACACCACTGGTATTATCGACGTAACAGGAAAACGCTGCTTTGTTATGCCTCTCAATAGAAATGCAGTTTTACCGCCTAGATCTCTGAAGGACTTGTTCAACAAAGTTTGGGGTGGCTATTATAAAGTAAATACGGATGTTGTACGAGAAACAATGCACGTTGTTATGCCACCACTCAGTCAAGATGAAGTGAAAGATGTTGGAGTATACATCATGAACGAATGCAAAGGCTTGCCTATTTATAAATTGGAGAAGTTTGTAGGTGGAGGTGGGTTTACGATGTTTCTTACAAAAAATTTTATATAAACTATTCAATTTTTATTTGCAGTTGTGAAGCGTTCCGCAGAATTGGACAGCGAAGCCAAGTTTGCAAATTTTGCTGGAACACGTATTATGGAGTTCGATATAGTCAATTTTGATGATGTTAAAGCTTTTGAGTCCAATCAAGCAGCTTAAGTTTGTACGTTATTAAAATATATCACGTATTATGAAGTATTTTAATTTTCATTACCTGTATACAATATATATATTATCTACCAACTCATGATTGTATATTATTTTAACTGTAAACTGTTGAAAATTATCCAATTTGAATTAGACTGTAGGATAAGCAAATATTTCAGATTCAATTATTACGTAGTAGTTTGTCTGTAAGTAGATTGTAAATTTATATATAAAGAACTTTGATATATATTGCCGATTTATAAAAAATTTGTTTACTTAAAATTTTTTATGCAAATTGGCAAAATCAAAATGTTATCCCAAATTAATTGTATAAATAGCAATCGTAAAATTTAAACAGGAACCTCGAAAGTGTATTTTCCAATTATCATGTAATTTTCACTGTTAATGTAAATGTTGAACCACAAGTTTGTGCATTTTAAGAAGTTTTAATTATTTTAGACAAAATTTGTTGTTAATTAACATAAACTTTGTGTTACATGTAAATTTTGTGATAAATTTGTACTGAAAAGTACAATGTATTTTTTAGTTTGTAATGTTGCTTGCTTTAATGAGAAAAACAATTTATTAAATAAAACAATTTAAACTTAACGATTTATTTGTATCAACATAAATCTTCAAAGAAGTCACCTACATTTCGTCTTTTAGAGGATGGCAGGTTATGTGACATTTCTCTCTTTTTTTCATTTTTTGTATGACTACGCTTTGCAATCTCAAATTCTTCAAAATATTCAATATTCCAGAATTTTATGTCATTGTTGTGACTGCTGGATGCAATAAAACGACCGTTGTTGCAGATATCCAACCTTTCAACCGAATATTCGTGTTGTCCCACCACACCGAGATACCTGTGAGGAAACAAATGGACTGCACGTAAATTCCCATCTTCTGATGCAGTCACCACAATATTCTCGGTGATAGGAACGATACCATTAATAGAAGCTTTAGTGCCAGGAAAGACGTCGCTGTGGAGCCCAAACTCGTTCCAGTTGTATAAAAATAAATTTCCTTTAGAAGAACCTGCCAGTAATTTAGTTTCGCTCCTAAATAAACCTAGACAAGTTAATTCTTCTTCGTACTCTTCCGACTGCATCACAAACTTTCTGAAATAAATGAAATATTGAGACTTTTTCTTTATGTGACGACTTGATTATTATCGGAAAGTCAAAAATACACTTACCTATTTTTTAAATCCAATGTTGTTAATGAACCATCACCACTTGCACACAACAGATATTTTTGAGCTTCATTTGAAATCATATCGCTAATGTAATCTTCGTTCTTTTTAATTGAAAATATAGAGCCTTTACTTCGCAAATCCCACATCTTAACTGTACCCTCATCGTCGCCTAAAATTATACTAGAGATAAAATTGCTTTTTAAGAAATTACAAGTTTACCTGTAGCAAAAACGTTTTCGCTTACGACTGTTAAACAATAAGGTGCAACATCGTGAGCATCATCGTAAAATCGAAGTAATTTTCCGGTATCTACATCGGTCAACATGATACTTTTATCCTTCGATGTACTAAACAAAACTTTGCCATCCTGACTGAACTCGATATCTCGACATGCTTCTGTGTGTACCTCAAAAGTATTGAGAATTGTATTTTCTTCATTCGAATACTTATACATAACAATATCGCCAACGACGTTACCAACAGCAAGAATATCTTCGTTAGGATGAAAGCATATATCGACAATAAATTCATCACAAAGTATAACTGGTGGATGATCGCGTATTTTTTTATTTTCTCTCCTTATAGCTTTCAAGACTTCGTCTTCCTCTTGTTCTTCTTCTGCCTCAGATTCTTCATTTTCGATGGTCTCGTCTGCATTTGGTGGATTATTCCCTTCAGCCGTGGTATCATTTTCGATATCTTCACTCTCGGAGTCGGTCATACTGACGTCACTCGAGTCGGATGGATCCACAGGCACCAATATACGAGTTTCTTCATCTTCGCTTTCTTCAGAACTACTCATTATGATAGGACACATGGAAAATCACACTATTTTGACGTTTAAAATAGTTTAAGGGTTAGAAAACAAAATGTAGAAGTTAAACATAAATTCGAAAGCGACATCTACAAATTCCTAGGAGAATCATAAATTGGTAATCTAAAATTCAATAGCTTTCTTAAAACCAGTGAAATCATTGCTTAAAACTATCAAAAATATTAAAATATTGGTATTTTTTCCACACAGATCGGGAGAGTCTGCTAAAAATTCATTAAGTTTCCTGAATATCTTTTGTTTATAGTATATTTTTGAAACACTCTGTATAAAAACTATCTGTCAAATTAACACAAGTAAAACATCAAATTATTTCCTGTTGGAGGTTAGTTAATTTATTTGTAATTTCGAAGGTTTTTCATTATATTTTAATTAATAAGTGTTTCGTAATGACTTCATTATTATAAATTGCAGCGATTAACATAAATCTGCAGAATAATGACAATGGGCGATGAAACTCCAGTAACATCTTTAATACTTCCTGTTTTGATACGTCCTATTTTGTCGCAGGTAAATTACTGTAGTATGTGGAAAATAATATGTGAAATATAATTATTGCTATTGTAGTTAGAGCGACGAGATGTATCGGCATCACAAACTTTACGTTCTGCTTTGTCTAAAGCCGAAGCGGCCTATCCAGGCTTAACATATGACTTTGTTGTTGGAATAATGCGAAAGGGTGATTTAACTGTAAACATGAACGAAGGCATTTTGCGCTTACAAGGGGCTGTCTCTGATACTGATGGTAAATTTTTCATTGTAAAATATTACGTATTACTTACTGAAGTTATTGTAGTGGTGGAGTATCGACTGAATAGATCGGAGGATGCTTTTCAGGAGTTAAATAGAAAATCGGCCTCTTTGAAGAAAATTTTAAGTAGAATACCTGACGAAATTACAGATAGGAAGACATTTTTGGAGACCATTAAGTAAGATATTTTGTTCAGTTGCATTAAGTTGTAAGCTTATTGTAAATTTTGTCAGGGAAATTGCAAGTGCCATTAAGAAGTTGTTGGATGCCGTGAATGAGGTGAATGGTTTTATCCCTGGTACTACCGGTAAACAATCGCTGGAACAAAGGAAAAGGGAATTTGTGAAGTATTCAAAAAGATTTAGTAATACTCTTAAGGAGTATTTTAAGGAAGGACAGTAAGTACAAATTTTTTGAGCTAAATTTTATTCAAATAATTGAAGAAGGTCGAAAAACGACCGTCTTCAAGAAAACTGATAAAATTGAATGCATGGAAACGTATAATGGTGGTTATAAACATCAAAAAATACGTAAAATAATCATGGATGCATATAATATTATTTCTATTTTTTATTATGAAACTTTTTAATATGAATTCAGAGATAAGCTGATTTTCAATTTGCTTGTGACTTACACCCTTATTACTATAACAAGACAATTAGCATATTTTATAATTGCTCGAACAGGGGTTAGAGTACTAGTTCAGCAGTTAGCCGTTTTATAATTCGTTTGACCAAAGAGTGCTTGCGTTTTAAACTTCACCACCTTTACTCGAACAGCTGTTGGAACAATGACTTCATGCACTAGCGTTCGAGCTGGTGCACCAAAGTTGAACAACAAACAACCTAAAAAGATGGCAGTTTAAAAATAATATTACCTGTTTACAGAACAACTTACATCTAGTTACAGTACTACCCTAGTTTAAATACCCAAAAATTGACTTAAGGTTGATTTAGATATACCCGACATGCACAGACCTGCAACAGCATGTACCGGACCGACAAATTGCCAAGTGTTCACATTAGCACAGACAGTTTTTGAAACGTACATGTAAAAGCTGTGTAGGTATTGTAAAGATTCTGATGATGAAAATGTTTAAACATTTATTTTCGGAAAATTTCGCCGTAGTAGCTGTTATAGATGATGAAGAAAAAAAAAAGAAAGAGAATATGCGGGTACACGACATATTACACATATGTCATACACATACAATACATACAGACACGTACCGGCACCTGCAAAACGTTCCTCAAAAGTATGTCTACAGTTGTCGGTCCGTTCCGTGCTGTGTCTGTGCGGTGTCGGTCGACTAAGTGTGAATTAAACTATTTAAAATGCTTGCTTAATATTTTGTCGGTCCGGTACGTGCTGTTGCCAGTCTGTGCATCCGGGTATATCTGAATCGTCCTTTATTGTAAATATTTCTTATATTTTGAGGTTATTAATGAAATCGGTTTGTACACACACGCACAGATCGTTTTTTAATTTACTTCGTTTTTAATTCGAGCAGGTTCAGATCGGCTAATTGATGCCGATGGTGTAGGTTTTGGAAGTTTTAGTATATTGTTCAGTAATGCTTGAAAATCATTTAGGCCAATTTTCAGACTTCATAGTCTAACAATCTTTTTCAAAAGATTATTTTACCATGAGATAAAATAAAGTATTATTGCACTTGTAGATGATGCTGGCCATAACTGTTCTGCTGCTACTGCTTCTAGCAAACCCCGGACTTTACCTGCATCTGTTTCCATGCATTTCATTATTTATTATTACATCTTATATGTAATTATTATTGACCAATTTGTAACAAACGTTACGCTGCATCTTCATTTACATGGCACTTTGATCGTATGATTAAGATTAATAGTATAGCTACCAATAGTTTTAATGGAGATGCAGCTATAATTTATTACAATTCAAAATTAAGCAGCAACGTTGCACAATTTTATTTATTTTTTATATATTAATGTGAAAGAGGTGTAGTTTTAGTGTTTTGACATTTTTTATAAATTATAAATTTTTACCTACAATTTTTCATATTACATCCATGTAATTTTTTGCAGAAATAAATTCTAAAAACTTATTTTTACAATAAATTGCATAATCTGAAATGGAATTTAGACAAATTAGACTCAAAGCAAAAGCACAAGGCAATTTTTTTTATTTATTTTTAATGTCAAGTGGATTTGCAGTGGTTGTTTATGGTTTCTAAGCTTTAAATTTACATGTCACTATTTCACACAATTAAACAGATCTATAAAAGCAGGAACGTTACACTGTCCTGATATAAAGTTGCATAATATATTTATAACTTGAAAAAATGAAAAAACTGATAAAAGTTTTAAAAACGTATCAAGTAGTATTTCTATTGTTTTATTAGGTAGATTATCATAAATTAATGTATTTGTATTAAGAAACAAAGCAAAACAATAATGGCTTAATAGGAACAGAAGGATAGGTATACCTTTCAAAAACAATCTGTGATTGATTTCAAACCAACGCAACGTGTATGTGTATTCAATGTGTACGTAGGGGCTGAACGGAAAATACAGAAAAATAAATAAGTAATGCGCTCACAGAGGAGAGAACAGCTTTATGAGACATAAAAATATGACATAAAACTTACAGTAGGAAATTAGAATGTAAAGGTGCAAGTACGGATTGCAGAAAGCAATAAAAATAAAAAACTTATGTTTGATATAGAGGAGGTACATGCTACAGACAGAACGATATTTTTGATGGTACGTGGAAAACAAGAATAAGTGCGTGTAAGTAATAAAATGAAAGAATGAAAACAAAATGAAAATTTATATTAAATATAAAAGATTATGTAGGGAGCAGATGCTGACCCTGATCATTTTGAATATTTAAAAGAAAATAATAAAGAATTTGTGTGGGGTCTCTCGATTGCGGACTTTTTTCGACCCCTTGGATTCGCACCTTTCACTTGATGGCTTCCTATGTTAAAAACTCAAAAAAAAAGAAAAAGATTGTATAGGGGTTCTTCGACCTTGGGGTAGTATTCTTTTCGTAGAAATGTTAAAAAACCTTAAGCTAACAAAACTTGATACTGCTAATTGATACATGTAATTATGTATGTCAATAGCAAATATGCCGACAGCTAATCACGTCGCCAAATAATTATGCCGACAAGTAATAAGGTAACAAAAATGATTGCAGAACTTCTTTTTTAGCGACGGTTTTTCTAAAAAAAGAATAACTTCTACCTACTCTAATCTACGGAATAGACCTGTCTTCGTACGGACCTTCTTTTCAACGAAGGTTTTTCTAAAATAGAACTTAAACCTACCTTAAACCTTAAAAATTTTCTAAGGCAATTATAGTAGCTTATGGCGTAAATTACTATATAAATAGTAGAATTTATAGACTACCTACAAATTCTGGAAAAAAATGGCATAAAACATTAACCGATTAGCCCCGCCCATGGACTTGTTTTTATCTTATACAAGTATTTTTAGGCATAAATTGCACTCGAAAATGACGGATATAGTTAGACAGTGAATCTTTGAACCGCTCCTGCTATTAAAAACATCCCCGAAGCGGCCCCAACTCGAAAATTACGGATCTAGAAAGACGGAATTTTTGAGTCCTTCCACTCGTTAAAAACATCCCTGAAGAGAGATATTCTAATATCCCTGTAATAGCCAGAACTCGAAAATTACGTATCTAGAAAGATGGGATTATTGTTTTTAAGTTAAATTTGGCTATAATTAACTATTAAATAAATTCTATTTTTAATACTACGCTAACAACTCAGATCCCACCAATAGAAATCCTACCATTTTTCAATTTTATATAAAATTAAATAGTTTTTCATTTGTTGTTGTTCTTCTGCTGTCATTCAACGTATATATTACATATGCGCTTCTTATTATGTGTATGATATTGTTTTGTATGAGATCAAGAAGTTTTAAATAATTAGGATTCGTGGAGTTATAGATGATATATCCGTAATCTAATTTTGTAAATTGTACCTATTGTAAATCGATGTAAAGTGTTACGGTTAGGTCCTTTAATTTTGTTGATTATTTTTAAGACGTTCAGAGGCTACATAAAAGGTCTCTTAAATACTCGTTTCGACTTAGACTGACCAAGGAAGTAGTTCCACTGTTGAGTAATAAAACAAATAACAATAAATCTCGATCTATCAAGAAACAAAATAATATTGGTGAAGTAAAACAATATATTCCCGAGGAATATGAAAAATTTTACATTACAATTTCAAGTTTACCTACGAAAGAAGGAAATCGTGCTCTACAAGCTTTTGTTGAAAAATTAATTAATAAATTTGCGTTTAATCCAGTTGATTTAATTGCTTTTCTTTGTCCCCACCACGTTCAATGTAGAAATTAAATATGTTCACGATTATAATACTAATGTATTATTTTTATTTGCAAACTTACAACAAATTGTTTTTGACTTAAATATTTTATTTTAGTATCAAAAAGTAGGTCTTCAATTTTCTACAACAGGTTAGAACCAAACCAGGGGTTCCAAAATATTTAATTCACTGTTTATTCCTGTAAATTCTGTATTCTTACCACTCTTATCATAATTATATTACTGCGATAATTTACTGAAAGCTCAAATATAATTTCTATTATAAATTATTATTTGATTTAACTTGTTATATTGAAGTTTTTAATGTTATTTATTCGCACAAGTTAAGATTTATATATTTAAAATAATTCACTCCGAAATAAGTATATTACTAGTTGAAAATAATCTTCAACAGATTTACAAATTAACTTTCACAACTTTAATTATAATTTTCAACCTACAAAATATCTCTGTAATTAATCAAATAATTTATAATCATTGTACCAAAGTCGATTCAAATTTTTCAAACAGTTTTCAAGGTGATGTATAGATTTCACATTTTCATCTTATCCTTTTCTCAACGATGAAATATCTTTTTAAGAAAATAAAGTTTAAATTCCAAAAAGAAAACTTTCAAGATTGCACTTTTTTTCCAAAAAGAAAAATTTCAAGTTTACACTTTTTTTCCAAAAAGAAAACTTTCAAGTTTGCACTTTTTATTTCATTTTCGCCTCTTTGACATTAATTTGTTCGAATAAACTCAGATATTCTATTTTTAAATTTCATATACCAAACTTTAAGAATATAAATGGGCTTTGGCTGTTACCAAATTGACGATTTTCAAAGTTTTTCCTTAAATTTTATATTTTCAAATGATCACACGTTCAGCGTTTCTTTCTCGATTATCAATAACTTTATTATTATTTTGCAAATTGAAATTTTAAATTTTCTCTATGGATTTCAAACTTCCCAAATTTGCTTACATATCGAATTTTCAAATCATTGAAGTCCGCGAACTTCTAGGTAATTAACAATTCAATTTTAATTTTTTTATTTAATTCTAGTGGTTTGTATAACACTCTGTTGTTTGGATAATTTTTTATTTGTAGAGTATTTTGTTTTTATTCTCTGTTCCTGTTGTTCACTGACTAAGAAATGTGGCCCTCATCTCCACATTTTCTAATTGCAGCACTATGGCTTCTTTTATTTTATTTAAGCTATCTTGAAAATTGACTTCTTTCTTTATATTTTCATAATAATTTTGCGGAAAGCTATTTTGCTGATCCTGCCGTAAGATTGTAGTCAAATCTACTTAAAATTTTTCTATTTTTTTTTTTAATTTTCTACCAATATCTTAAATTATAATTTCAATTATCTATTGTAATTTTTTTAATTCAAATTTATTTTCTTCTTTATCTGTTTGCCTACTACTTTTCAATTGCGTTTTTATGTTTTGTCAAACTATCCTTATTTGCCACCGCTGTATTTTTAGCATTTTAGCGTAAAGATCTGTAAATAATTTGGCTATTGGCAACTAGTGATCACAAGCTTGGACCTTAGCAACTGTAAAAACATAAAATATATTACCTTTATTCTTAATTTTGAGTGCCTTAATAATAGTTATTTGCAGTGTTATAAAAATGTAGTCTAATTTGGAGTCTAGAATCAACAACATTCTTGATAAAGTAGAAAATAATAGTGTATCCAATTATTTTTTGACTTTATCGTGAATTATGGGCATACATATAATGTCTAATCCTAATCAGTTGCTTTGTTGACATGGTTCGGTATTTTTTATACAAGTAGGTACCCTTGCAATAGAAGCTTGAAATATGTGGACGTATTTTCTTAACTCCTAAATTTGGTGAATACCATATTGTATGAGTTCAGAAAAAGAATTTATTAAAAAAATTTTTTATTTCGACTACAAAAAAGTCAGGGTTGAAAGGGTTAAAATTTAATTTTCTGTGAATAAAATTGTAAAATCTTAATACAGAATTTATCTTCATTTATTTAATTTAAAATGGTAATTTATCTTCAAAATCGCTCTTATCCAAAAATTTTAACTGTAAATATTAAAATTTCAATTTAAATCAGTTATCTTTCCACAAAATACCAACTTTCTCTTTAATTCTTCTACCAATTATTTATTGATCTAATAAAACTAATTTACAACTAAATTTTTAATAATTTATTTTCATCCAAATTGTAATTTTTAAACGGGAGCTTACAAAAATTACAGTTGACCGCCATTATTTCTTCGGCTGGACCTTCTCATCAAAATTTTCTTCCAAAAACCTTCAACATTTCAAGATTACTCTATATCTCAAATGTTAGCATTACAGTTTATATCAGTCGCTTAGATGCAAAAGCCGACATGTCAAATTTTTTTTAGAAAGGAGATTAATTCTATTCTAGCAATTAATTCTTAAAGGCTTCTGACTACCCCAGATTTTATCAATTGATTTTTATATTTTGATCTATGGGTAGGAAACTATGCTAAAAAAAAACCATTGCTTAATTCGGTTAGATAAAGATTTTGTGAGTTTTTCTGCATTATCTAGTTTTATATTTCACTGGACTTGTCGGGTTTTGCATTTAAGCGACTGATATGTAAAACTAATTCTAATATAAAATAGATTCAAATTCAAACGTTTTCAACTTGAACTCTTTTGACTTTTTTCGGCTATTTATTACATTTTTATAAATAGCTGAACTTTAGTGTATTTCAGGTGCAATGTTAGCATTACCTAGAGTGTAGGAAACAAGAAAAATCTATTTCATTATAAAAAAACAATTTTATAATAAATTTTTATAGAAAATTAAAATAATTCGGGAACCATATCTGTAAAATTAATAAACTTGGTACCCTGTTTCTTTTTTTTTATATAATGTGAAATTTTATTTTCCAGTAGAAAAGTAGAATTCTTTGTTCATGCTGAGGAGTTGATACATTATATCTAAAATTTAGTGTATTACACAAAAATTATTCTTAAAGTAAAGAAATCTTGAAAATTCCTTATGAATTTTTTAAAAATTATTGAGAATTCCTTGGAATTCTTGGATTGACTGACCAGCAGCAGTCCTAATTGATTGTTGTAAAAGTCAGTTATGTGATTATTTTCTAGATGATACCACTTCACTTGAAAGTATTTAAAATATTGCCCGCGGAGTTTTTTTTTATTATTTTTTTGTTTCGTAAGGATTTTTATATTCTGAAAATTCTAAATTGATTTGAATTAACAAATAATATTTTTTCTCTATAAGAAAGACCACAGTGGTGGCTTGATGTGACCGCTAGTTGAGTTATGAGCGGAAATTCTGGGTTCAAATCTCGGACTCGGCAGAATTTCTTAGCTCAGCCCTCTGGTGGACATCAAACTGTGGATCGAAATACTAATAACTTTCCTTAACATCTTAATGGAAAACGGGGTACAATAAGCCTAGAGCTTCAGTACAAAGTGGGCATTGAACCACTACCCGTGTAGCAAATTTGGAATTCTCTATAAGAAAATATTCGAATTTTTTCTTTCCAAGTTTTGTTTTGAAAATGCAATAGTAATGCTTTTTACCTTAGTAATGTTTTATTTTGCATTCTTCCTCATTACCTAAAATTTAATATGCAACATGCAAAATAATTTTAAAATAAAATTATCTCAATATTTAGTAATTAAAATGTTCGTTGTTTGATTACATTAGATATAACTTAACAAAATTTTGAATTTTCAGAGCCAATTCAGTTTTTATCAGTGCACTCTATTTAATACACCAGACAAACATGATCATTGCAACTGTTAAAAACAAATGCGAATAAACATGGAATTGTGTTCATAGCATCTCTCCAAGTGTTGTTCAAATAATAGTATAAAATGGTATCGACAACAAATCAGTATTTTTGTTTAGTGTTTTAGAGATAACTTTTAAAAAGATACTATATACCTATAAGATGAAAGTTATTTTACCTAATAGAATTTAGCGGTTGTGGTGGTTAATAATTGTTGTACAATAGACTTCGGGGTTACATAAGTCATCCTGTTACAATATTTTATATGTATAAAGTAAAATAAAACATGTTCAATTTATTAGTTTTTACATTATTTATTTACCTTAATAATACGTACCGGACTTATTTATTTAGAAACGGAACCTTTCTAGGCAATTACCTGCCCACATTTAAACAATTACGACTGTGGTTATATTATTTAAGAAATATCTGTCAATCATCGAATCATTCATTCACAAATAATCCCAGACATTTTTTTCTGAATAAGAATAACTTTAAAACTTATGTTTTTGGCGTTGACAAAATTTCGATTGATTCATAATATTGCGTACGAACTCACGTTTGAGGTTCACGTGCATTTTTTGTATTGCAACTTGAACGTGATATTGGGATTTCATAATGAAACCTGTACTTGTTAGGAATACACATAGATTCAATGTTTAGTAAAAGTTCGTTATTTCTTTGAAAATTAATTTTCTTTTTGGCTGTCTGTTAGTAACGAATTTATTTATATTTAAGTGTTACTACAAAATAGTTTTTTTGGGTGGCACAAATGGAATTGTTGGTAAGTATATTTTTGATTCTTACTTCTCGAATAACTAAAAGACATTTTAGCATACTAAATGCAACGCTTTCAATCTCACGTTTTAAACTATAGGTATTGTGTGGAATGAACAATCGGTTTTACTTTTGTATTAGCTTAATCCAAGCGCACAATTTAAAAAAAAAACTTGCAATTCCTATTAATTTATTAATTTACGCTTGTAATTCATATTGCTTTACGCTTGCTTACATTAGCGTTACCCCTTAAACTCAAATATTACCTTCAGAAAGAGGTAGGTATTTCGCAACTTTTATGAGGTTTTATCGATAATAAATAATAAATATTTTGAAAAAATCAAATTTTTATTATAAATCTATTTATATTTTTTTATTTTTAACCGAGGAAGAGATGGATTCCGGAACAAGCAACATAGCCCAAATCAAGAAGCGAAGAAAAATATAAAAAAAAATTTGAAAAATATGAAATTTTATACTTATAGATTATTTTTTATTATACAATAGAACCCCTCTATAACGAGTCCTGGTTATAACGAAAAATCGGCTATAACGAGTAAAAGTTTGGTCCCTTGACTTTTGTTTACATGTCGTCGTTATAGAGGGGTTCTACTGTATTATAAATACAAATTTATTTTATGTTTTGAATCTCAAACTCCAAATATTTTGAATTTCAAAATTTTAAATTTCACTGTGGACCACCAAAATTTCCTAGCGGATCAGTAGGTTGGCGAACGCGAAATTCTTATTTTTGAAAGTTTATTTATATTACAATAATTATATTTTTTATTTTATTTAGATATTTGCAAACGAAAGATAGTCTATCAACTTCCTTCTTACTTTGCGTCAACGGTTTTTTAAATTTCATTTAAATGCCGTGCTAAAATGTTTAATTTTTAAAATGTTATACTCTTTTTTTTATTTAGATAAATAGTTGGACCCAACCGTCAAATATTAATATTTCCAAATAAATTTTTTGCGAATTGTTGGCCTTTTCTATCGTTGCGGCGTCCGCAACGTATTTAAGTACAGTAGAACTCCAATTATCCGATTATCTGAATAGCTTTCAGAATTTCAGAAAAAAAATTAAGACTGAAACGTACTGTGATTCGCAAAATAATGATTCGAGAACATTATTGGGATAATGTTCTTATTGTACGGTTCCATTTTTTTTTAAATTTTTAATTAATTCCATTAATTAAAAGCTCTTTTTCTTTACAAATAGTTTATTTCTCCCATTTTCAACATACATACAGTAATTAGGAATTAAAATAGTATACCCGTTTTTCGGAAAAAATTCAGTTATCCGAATTTTTGATTATTCGGAATGGGTCCGGTCCCAATTGATTCAGATAATGGGAGTTCTACGTAGTACCATTCTTTCATTATATAAGATAACCTTCCACAACACCAATCGATGACAATTATTGGTAAATTTCGAAGACCGTAGGCGTTGCTGACGCAAATCTGTAAATATCACGTTTGATTAGGAATTGGAAGTTTTTTTTAGACATAAAGACAGAAATAACAAGAACTTAAAAATATATACCTATTGATAAAACATTTATATAATATTATGTCAATATAATAAAGTAGTAGGTTCCGACCTACATATTTTTTTCTCTTCTAGTTTTTAAAATTCAGAAGATAACTTTTTGTAATATTAAAAATGGTAGCAAAAATGTATGGATTACCTTCTGTTGCACCAATCGTGACATAAATTTTAAAGCAATTTTATAAAAAATTTGCAAAATACCATGATGGCATGGAGATATATGAATAAACAGAATAATTTATTCGGATTGTTAGGCAATAGGGAAGGCGATAATTATATCGTTAATAAAGATTGCCATGGTAAGTACACTATCAGTTCCATAATTCCATTTAACCAAATATTCTTTATTTTAGAAATACTGGAGGTAGTCTTATTAAATTTATTGAACGAAGATCGCTTCTTGAGAACTTATAGAAGAATGATAGGTTTTGGTGAACACATTCGTAAAGATCTGTTACCACTTTTGATTCACGCAAAAAGCAACACAAGCTCGAATGTATCCACAAAAATTATCAACACAACGATTAAGATATTACAGAATCTTACCATACCGGTGGAATGTTTGCTTTCATTGGAGCAAGAATCAAGAACCGAATCTGGTCGTCAAATTATTTACGAATTAAATTGCTTGCTTTTGACAAGTAAAGAAATATTTACCGATAGCAAAAATACTAAAGCCGTGGTCGATTTTTTGAAATCGATAATTGAAGTCGATACAGCATTAGATGTCGAACAATTTGACTACATCGAAAATTGCTTTCAGCTGTTAAGAAATATTTTGCATATACCCGAAGCTCCACCTTCCAATGTGATGCAAAATCAAATCATTTGGAATTTGTTCACTCAAAGTATCGATAAAACTATGATACAAATAATGGCGTATCCCAAAAAGGCAAGTTTAGCATATTCAAACCATGAAGATTTTATTTAAATTTAATATTTTACAGATGCATTGCAGCGCAACATTGGTTCAATTGATAGCTCTTATGTATCAATACCAATCGGTTAGTAATTTGCAAAAACTTTTAAGTTTTTGGTTTGAAGCGTCGTTAAGTGAGAGTTCAGAAGACAACGAAAGTAACACTTCACCTCAAAATCAAGGAAGGGGAGAATTGTCATTTGTATTAACATCAGATCCTACATCAGATTCCAGTGATAACGGTGGAAGCAGAATCGCGACCAGAACTAAACCTACAATTTACAAAAATAAAAGTAAAGTATACAGAGCCACCGAAGTGACTAACTTAACACAGAATAAAGAAAAAAATGTTATTCATCGAGATAATTCATTCGAAAGTGATAGCACTGCCGGAATAGCAACCCATAGTAGCGATTCGGGAATATGTACTAAGGCGAGTGATACACGCTTTCAGGTTGAGAAAAATAATATAAGTATAAATAATTTTAATTTTAGATGGAAGAAACTCCGTCCGTAACCGAGATTAAGCAGCACAACGCTGAACAATCGAAACAAGTTGGTAATGAAGTTTCAGAAAAAACTACATTTTCCGACTGCGGTTACGCAACACCACCCGAAAATGAAAGAGAATCGATTTCTACTTCTAGTAACGACGATGAAACTCCTTACAAAAAACTTGTTCATCACAAACCGCTACAGAAGAACCGCGTTCAAAAAGTTGCAACTGCGATCACGCCACTGGATAAAAAAGAAATGCGAAGAAAAAAATTGGTTAAACGTGGTAAAACTAATATGTACGTATTAATTCTCCTGGTAACTATCTATAAATTTATTTACAACAAAACTTCTTACTTTTTAGAATTCACATGAAAGGTTTAATTAATTACACTCCCACCGACGAGGATATTAGCGAAGTTTTGAAAGAATTTACAGTCGATTTTCTCTTAAAAGGTTATGGACGTTTGGTTGAAAATTTATATTCTCAGTACCTTAACAACATTAACCTTCCAATTGATATTTCTCATTTGTTCTGGTTGATTACTTACTTTTTAAAGTTTGCCGTGCAACTAGAGTTGGATTTGGAACTGATAAGTCCGGTATTGTCGTTTAATATAATTTCTTATTTGGTTTTTCAAGGGGTTTGGCAATTAGAAGAACTTGAAATTTGTAGACGATTTGTCGACTTAGACTTACAACCGCATTTAAGGCGATTGCACTTGGTAAACTTTTTTTAAATTATTTATTTAGTGTCTATTTTTATTTTTTAGGTTGTTACTTCTATCAGAGAATTTTTGCAAACCATTGAAACGTATCAACAAAATTCTAGTAAAAGTTTAGAAAACCGCAACAGTCTGATGAAATTGGAGTTGCAAATGTGCGAGATCCACGAGTTGAAAAAATTATTTTTATTGTTAATAAGGGAATACAATCCAGATATACAAAGTAAACAATATTTACGTGATTTGATTGTCAGTAATCACGCTTATTTGCTGCTCCTGGAAAAAAATTCCAAAAATAACGATTTAAAGTTAAATATTGAGGATCACCTGAAAGAGTAAGCTATTTTTTCTAGAATCAATTTTTTAGAAAAAAATCTAAACATGGATGTTTTGCATTTCACAATTCCGATTTTATTTATTTGTCCTAGTTTAATATTATTTAAATAATGCGCTAGAATCTTTTTTTGCCAGATTTGCATCAATAGAAATTATGCGACAATATGGTCTGTTATTGGAAGACTTTACTGAAAATGGAAAATTTGTGAATAATTGCATATTTACAATGATGCATCACGTAGCAGGTGATTTGGATAACCTTTCTACATTGTTTCAGTTAAATATACTGAAAACGCTTTCTCAAATTTGGGAAACTGATTACGAACTATGCGATGTAAGCATTACAATTAAAAAAAAATTTTTCTATTAGCTTAACTCGACCACGTTGTAGGATTGGCGCGATCTTATTGAATATGTAATTCAAAGTTTTATAAATTACTCGAAAAATAACCATCATTCTTCAGCTACTGTGAAAGATCAAAGTACATGCACGTCTGTCATTAACTATGGCACGCCTGATGTAGCATCGGAAGTATCAATGGAAATAGAGTAAGCTTTTGTAATTTAATAATTTATAATAAATGTTTTAGAGTTAAAGTCACTCTGTAGATATGTTTATTGTCATGATTTAAATAAAAGTAAATTTGTGAACAATTAATTTTTTTTTCTATTAATATTCCAATTTATTTTAGATGGACTCCAGATGAGAACGAGCATATTAATGTGATTAATAATGAAACAAGTCAGAACATACACGATAAAATTTGCTATGCAATAAAAAATTATGATAAAAATAACATAAATACGTGTCAAAATAAAATGAAGAAAATTCTTGAATCAAATGATATGGAATGCATAACCACATTTGAAGATTTGGTTACGAAAACCATTAACATGCAAATACCATTATTTGACGAGAAAAATTCAACCAATGATGACATAAGAGTGTTAAGAGATCATTTAACTCAAGACAAGAAGAATAATCTGATTTTATGGTTGCAAGATGCTCTTCTAGAAGCGTGCTACGCAAAACTGATAGTTGAAAACGCAAAATTAAACGATTGCAATAGAAATTTTATTCAACCAATCACCTATTACTATGCATGTAACTTTTTTAAACTTCCGTTTCAAATTTTGTAATAATTCAATTTATTTTAGTAATTGATCTACCCATTCCTTTGGTCACTTGGACAAATAGTCAATGTTATATTATCAAGCATAATATATTTGCCCTTTTACTTAGCAAATTGGAATTTATGCTACCAGGAGATACTGGTAAAAATTTTGTTAGAATTCCTAGTAACTGGAGTGCCAATTATCTGTTCACCGTTGCTCAACAATTAGGACCCATTGATGCAAGTAAGTACCTATTTTGGATTGAGAAATCAACTTCAAATTCGTTAAAAATTCTTTTTAGATAAATTTAAATCCGATTTAAATTGTATATTCAAGACTGAAAATTTTACGATGAAATTGGAAACAGGACAGAGTGATGTTAAAGGAAATGACAATTTTGCAGTTATAACCACTAATCAAGGTGTTTCTATAAATTCATACACCCCACTGTAAGTGACATTTTATCATTTTTAATTTTATAGCACTTTTTAATGTATCTTTAGACCAACATCTATGGATTGGTACACCGACACAACAATTAATTAATATTATATAAATTTTAAACTAGAAAACTCAAATTAGGGTAAGCTTACTGCGATTTTTTATTCTTGTTATTTCAAATATAATGGGTGATTTTTATTTTAGTGTGACTAAAAATTGAAAAATTTAGTACTTTTCAACATGATTCTTCTTAGAAGATATTATGCATTAGGATGAATACTGTACTCTTATGGTCTCTTATTACGGAGGCAGTGGTGCCCAATGTAGGTAAAAAAGAGATTTCTGTTTTGGTTGGCATGTTTTACAGAAAGTTCAAAAATGATACTATCATTTTTAATTATTGAAAGCAGAGGCGAATTAACCAATTTTTTTTTTAATTATTTAGTTTTAAATTATTTGATCATATTTCATGAAATAGTAAAAATCTCAAAAAAAGGTTGCAATTTAAAAAATATCTCCCCAAGTCTGAAAAATTACACACCTACATATTATGTAGATACAGTATTATCTTTCAAGCTTTTTATTCGATCTGGCGGCGTGAAGGATTCCGTTTTTGAGTCATAAAATGGAATAAAAATGTATTTAAAAACATTTTATTTTTCGTTTAATTGTTTTTTTTTTATTTCATATTCATGTTAAAATAAGGACAAATAAGGTTAAGGGGGGCGCAAATTTTGGTTCAGCTTTGCAGCGCAATATACCTTTGATCCACCTCTGATTGAAAGGCACATAGTTGTTTAAAATATGGTTTTCTAAATATGTTGGGCACCACAATGTAGCCAAAAAAGGCTGTCACAAGAATAGTTTTATTAATAATACGTGAATCATTTTTCTGCCAGTTTTTCTGTGTAAGTAGTCAACATTGATTTTTTAAGAATTTCCGAAATAAGTTCTTATTTAGGTGTTAATACAAATGAAATTTTTTGGAATCGAGTTTGATGTTAAGCCTTTTAATTTAATTAAATAGAGTAGATAATTATTATATTACATAAAACAATGTTGTTGTTGTACTTTTGGTGTAGATAAGTTTCGGTCAGCATATTTGTATAAAATCGAAAATGATTTATTTACCAATATAGTTGTCCGACACAGTACAAACCTTGTAAGTTGTGTTATCAGTGGGTATAAAAGTATAAATATTACAGTGTCTGGTCAAAGGAATAAACGTTTATATTTTTTTCTGATTATAACATTGTTTTATTTATTGTCTGAGGCTGTACCATGGGGATCCGAATTTTTTTTTCCAAATTTGCGAAAATTTAATTATTAGGATGTCCTTTTCTACATGATTGGCATAACATCCCGGAGAGCTGATATTTAGTGAACAACTTTCATTAGTGTAGAGGTTATTACTGTTGTATAAAATATTACAATCAAATTACACATTTCAAATTAACAAACATTTTCCTATGAAAAAGACAAAGAAATCATTGCAATATATATACAATCTTCAACAGTTAGGTTTTCAGCTATTGAAAATGTGAGACAACAATTGAATTTTCGCAAAAAAATCTTATGTCTATGCATTTGATCACGAGAGTAAATAATTATTTTGTATTTAAAATTTAATAACTATTTTATACTGTTTTGCAAAAGCGGTAACCTATCTCTATCTATTTGCTCTCTCTATATATTTTTCTATAATATTTACATAGATGTGTAATAAAACATTTTTTTTTATAAAATCAGACTTGTTAGATGTTTTGAATACATTGTGTATTTTGTTGTGCACATAATAAAAAATAATTAGAAATGACTGATATTTTATTGTATAAACCAGTGTTTCTTGAAATTTTTTGAGTGTATAGAAAAACATCCAGCTTTACAAAAAAATTGATCCGTTATCAATTTTGTTCCAATCCCCTTAATATTTTTCGCCGCTTCCACTTTGAGATGTTCTGCACCACATGAAGCGCGGCCATGGCTCCCTTTGCTTTAAAAGCTGATGTTTTGATGTGGGGCACCCACTTGAGTCCTCTGTCTATGGGCACCTCATGGTTAAATTTGGAGGTATCATTCCATGGAATCTTTGTCCCGAATATTTTTAGTCTTATTTGCGCATTTGTGCTCGTCGATAAGCACAATGGGTGAGACGCGGATCGGCATGAAAGTGTTGGTTTGTATTGTAGGCTTCTTTGGAGCCCAGACAGTCGGGAGAAAGACGTTTGTAACAGGTTTCTTGGAAGTTCCCCGAAGGAGGGCGCAGCCTGGGTTTGGAGAGGCTTGTGTGATTGGGTTCGGAGGGTCGTCTGCTGGAGGTGGTGAGACATCTATCGTCTCCAATTCTTCTGTTTGGCTTACTTTTCGAGACCCTCTACACTCCCTTTTCACACTCGTTCCCCTCTCTGTGTCGTTATCTGATTGGGCATAATGCCGTCAACGCGATTTCATTTACGTCTATAAAACGTTGAAAGAAATCTGTGGTGATTGTTAAAGTCGTCTCTTAGGAAGGAAGGACGTATTGCGCAGTCAGTTCCGCCACTCCTTGTGAATTGATGAGATTCGTGGCCTCCGTAAGCTGGGAATCGTTCTCCGAATGTACGAATTCCTGAGTTTTCCACGTGGTGTGGGATGCCGATGTCCGATGGAACGGAGCCCTCATCGGTGTTACTACCATATGATTCATCAATAAGAGTAGGTACTTACCTGTTACCTTGTTGTTTGGGGTAACGAATTTCTACAGCAGCGATTTGTTTTTTATATTATATTATCACGATTTGTGATTTTCGAGTTTAGGGGGCTTTCAGTAATGTTTTTCTTAAATAGTACTTTGGCTTTAGAAATTCCCCGTCTTTTTTTAATCTTTGATATTTGAGTTTATAAACCATTATAAAATACACCAATTGCGTTGGCCAAATTATATGGCCCAATTATGGCTCATAATTATTATAGTATAAATATTTTTGTATTTTGAAGAAGTGAGGGTGCTAGCTTGATTTACGTGTTGTTGACAGATAACATTTAATTGTTCGTATTATTTTAAATAGTTCCTATGCAGTATTTCTTTATTTATTTTATCAAAATCGCATTAAAATTGAAATAAAGTGAAAATACGTTTTGTAAAATTATGAAGTAAACTTATAAACATTCTCGATTAGGCAACACACTTAACACGTTGGTTTTGCATTCGATGTGCCACTTACATTGTTCGTATCGCGGATCCTTTCGTTAATCTTTTTATGAGCGTCGGTGTCGGTGGCAGTGACGGCGCCAGCTTTTTTGAAATGGATAGGCACAAATTGGACTCAATATATTTAAGGTGGGAGCACAAAATTTATAAATAAACTCAAAAACACATATTATTGAAATATGCTCCTAAAATTGATAGTATGTATTTTATTAAAAATTTGAGAGGGCACTTGGTTGGGCCCACCCCCTGGCCACCTCCTGGCGGATCCACGTCAATTCGTCGGGGGCAATTCGTCGCGGGCAATTCGTAGCATGATGCATATCTTCGCGCGGATATCTAATTGTTACGGACAATTTTGCTAAAGAAAAATCATAAACTAACACTAACCTACATAACCGATCCATATCTTCGCGCGGATATCTCTTTTTTAAGGACAATGTGTAACTAACACCAAATTACAAAACCTGAAGAGGAACAATTTTGTAAAATCATGTATTTTAAATACATTAAAAAACACACCAATTTTGGATTATCTTCGAGGAATTGCGCATAACTTTAAATTACAAATATAATTTATATTTTTTATTTTATTGTTTATTGTTAATTATTTTTTTCGTTGTCGTTTATTGTTTATTAATAAAGTTTTTTACTTTTGAAAACAAAAGAGAAGAGGAAAGTACAATTAATTGCGACGAATTGTCGCACGCGACGAATTGTCTGCGACGAATTGACGGTATGCGCCCACTGGCGACGTCAGTGGAAGTCAGATACGGATATGGTACCAAAATTCTACTTCTTGATAAATTAAATTATTATATATTCTAATAATTTTATCATGCATTTTTTAATCTTGCGAGAATTGATTATCACGCAATCGTGACACCTATGCTAGAAAGGCAAAACGTAATAGGATAACAACAATCGAACAATCTGGTAATCCCACTTTGATAATTCTATCTAGATAATCCCACTGAAAATTGTTTTGCATGATTTACAAAATTTGTATGTATGATTACATGATTACAATGATTGTGGTAAGCTAATTTATTATACTATCAAATTACTTTTTCATAGATACCTACGAACCTACCTAATATAGGCCGCTATTGCGATTTAATGTGGTATTGCAATATATCTAACGCATAAGAAGAATTCAATTCCTCATTATGTATCCAACATAGCACAAGTCAGTCGACTTTGGAAATTTTTTGGAAATCCTTGGAATTCTTTGAGAATTTTGGAATTCTTGAGAAATCTTTAGAATTTCTTGAAAGTCACTGCGGCACTCTTTGGAAATCTATAAACGTCGTTAGAATGAAAAAGTCACTAGCCGCTACTGAATTAGTGTCTTCTCCCCTTTGACCCTATTTGTTTTTTTTAATATGAATATGAATTAAAAAAACTATTCTATGACTCAAAAACTTTTCGACTTGTGGAGATATTTTTTTTAAATGGACCCTTTCTATGAGATATTTATTATTTCATGAAATATCATCAAATAATTTAAAACTAAGTAATTTAAAAAAAAACTGAAATAAATTTTGCGCCCATCAAAATTTGGCACCCATACGTTAGCCTTTTTGTTTGCAGGATAGTCCGTCTCTGAATTTCGGTAATGAAATTAAATTTGCAATGCTGAACACCTGATGTTGGAGGTGTAAGCCGCCATTGACAGCGCCAGGGGGTGGCTACATACATATATATAACCTGAGAATTCCACACGACTTGAAGAGGGGAGTCTTCAAATTGAATGGGTTTCTAAGCTCACACAATTGGTAAAAAATCCCCAAAGCCGTCCGCGTCCCAATTGAAAAATTGTTGACCATAACCGCGGGAATCTCGTTAATGTATCCGTGCGCATTTGTGATAGACAGATAATAGATAAGATTCTTCTACACCTTTTTTACCAGTAATTCAGAGGAGATCAACTGCTATTCAGAAAACGTCAATTGTAATTCAGATTTGTCAACTGATATTCAGAAATCGTCAACTGTAATTCAGAGTTGCCAGTTGATATTCAGAAATCGACAATTGTAATTCAGAATTGTCAACTGATATTCAGAAATCGTCAATTGAAATTCAGATTTGTCAACTGATATTCAGAAAACGTTAAATGGAATTCTGAAAACGTCAAATGCAATATTCATAAAGCATCAATTTTGTGACTTATGTTTTATATCTCTTAATCCCTTCATAAGAGATATATGCGATATATATTGTCGTGTAATCTGGGGGGGGGGGGGGGAAGGTGTGTAAATATAAAAAAAAATGTACTGGAACTCCAACCAAATTACCACACTATTGAGCGATGAGACTCTTTTATTCAAATTTAATTTTTAAATGAAATTATTCGAATTACCATTTTACTAATGGAAAATAGAACGCAAATGTGCGCGATACCGGTCCAGGTGTGTGAACGTCCATATGAATTTATTAAAGCCTTTAAATTTTCGAATATTAATGTTTTCAATTTTTCCAATCCAATTATTTATATTTCTTTCAACCATCCAAATTATCATCCAAATTAATTAAGATAATAATCAAACATTCAGACTTATTCAAACTATTATGTCCAAAAATATGTCCAATCTCCAAACAAGTAAATTCAAAATTTAAATAAATTAAAATTCAACTCACGCAAAATCAAAGATTTATTCGCAAAATTATAATAGCTTTAAACAAAATTTAATTTAGACAAAACTTCTTCTTAACCGCTCATGGCGGCCATTATCGGCAAAAAGCCCCGTTTATACCGCTAGTCGGCGCCAGCTCTAACAAAACTGCGGCAAAACGAGAGATTCAAAATAATTCACACTTTCAAAATTAATACAATTATTTTACATTAAAATATAAAATTTCCAAATTAAACAAAAACTTCAATGAAAGATTTTGGAACATGACATCATGTAGCAAATGATTGGGTAACGAGATTACTTCAACGATGGCAAGATATGGAAAATCAACTGTCAGATTTAGTACTTTTTGTAGACAACGCGCTTTATTGCCATTCAAGACTCGAAGCGGTCTTTGATGGGACGGAAGCAACCCTGTTGCGGCTACACTGAAAAAGAAAGGTACATCAAAAATTCATCATTTTTCAGGCGATGAACAAAATTCATCATATTGATGAAATATTCATAGTATTGATGAAAAAATCATTATATTGATGAAATTTGTTCATCAATATGATGAATTCTGTTCATCGGCTGAGAAATGATGAACTTTACATCAATATGATGAACCATTTTTTTCAGTGTAGGACCTTACTCTCTAATCTTCAATGCTAAATCCCATTGAATATATTTAGTCGAAAATCAAGGCAGCAGCTATGTGCAATATTCGAGTTCCCAATGTTGCAGAGCCTAATATGAATAAATAATTTAAAAAAATTAAAATATGGTTTTTTTTTGTTTTTATGAAATCCTTTCACTTAAAAAATTAAATTTCATTTAACGGTTTCTGAATTTCATTTGACGATTTCTGAATATCAACTTACGGTTTCTGAATTACAATTGACGATTTCTCAATATCACTTGACAAATCTGAATTACAATTGACGATTTCTGAATATCAACTGGCAAATCTGAATTTCAGTTGACGGTTTCTGAATTACTGGTGGAAAAGGTGTAGACTAGAAGAAAAGTTCTGGAGAGGGTGAATAAATTTACCTTACCCTCTCTTCTCCGTTGGTATTTTTGCTTGCTTGGGTTCCAGTGATGTATCCAAGATTGGATTGGAAGATTGGGGTGGCAAAGATTTAAAAAGAAATAAAAGACAAGCTGATCCGCACTTTTTTCCGTGCACCATACGAATCGATAGTAATATACTGCCGATTATCATCGATGTTTGGAGAAAGCGGCTAGAGCTCCTTAGTTCCCTTCCCCAAATTCGCTGGTGAGGGTTCCCCTGATTTACATGTAGGAGGACATGGACATGATTGTATCCAGGAAGGCCGCCTCGATTTAGATATATATCATTTTATATCCCTGTTTGTCTTGCGTTAAGTGTTCTGTATGTTTATCAATAGTCGCAGCAAGCCATGTTGTTGATAAAATGTAATTTTTCTAATAGTACACTTTTGCCCAACATTTTGAATGTTGCGCACAGGTAAAACAGAGTGCGTGGGTATTAGCATTATTGTTCGATCGAATAATATTTTACGATTTCATAATAAATATTTTAAGCAAATCAATAAATAAGATTTATTTTCGTAAAAGCTAATTCAGCAATTTTTGTATAAGTTGTGGGAATGTGAAGTGAAAAAATGCAAATGTGTAGGAAAAACACCGAACGCGGTCTCTGCTTGTTTCGTACAATTTTTAATTTTCGCGCTATAGGTGGCAGTACCGTCGATGAAAGCGTAGTAGTATAATGGAGACCTAAATTAATCTATGCACACTATGCACTCGTTTTAACGATATAAATATAGTAGTAACGTAAGTTTTAGAAAATTATTTTAAACAAAAATTAGTGAATTTATGTGAAATGTTTAAAAGTGTGATATTAGTTCAAGTTAATTTTACGTGAATTTTTGTGTTTTGGATTATTGTTAGAAGGAAGTGGCGCCTCGTTTACACCACACTTACGGTGTCCATGGTGAGTTTCTTAAAAAACTGTTATTAAACCAAAATCGACGTTTGCGAATTTATAACTTGCAATCTTTGCTAAATATACGCATTTCGTTTGTTTTCAATCGATTGAAAATATTAATCTGAACATTGTTTTGAGTAAAAATAAACGATTCTAATTCGCCATTGGTCGTTGAAAAATCAACATTTCTAATGCATCTACACAAGATATCACCTGATTGGTCGTATTTCGTCAACTAAATACAGAACAGTATTATTCTATCCAATTAAATAGTCTCTTTTCTCTCATTACGGATGATGTCGGGCATGTGTAAGATCTGCTTTCGCGTATTTTTTACGAAAAATTAAAAAGATCGAAAGCGAAAGTGTGTAAATTCGTATAGGTGACGAATCTAACTAAAACAATAGGATAGGGTAAATCTGTGACCTTTGACGAAATCGGCAATATCGTTAATTTGGAAGGCGAGCACCCAAGCCGTGGATATCTCAAATGGCGGTCGCGGTAAGGTTCATTGTTCTCTTGCCGGGTGCTGATTGATAACTTGACGTATAATAACACTTATCAACGTTTTCGTTATTTCGTCAAAATAAGGAATTGCTTCGATGCTCCTATACGCGGAGTGACGCATTTTCGGCCTCAAAATGCAAAAAAAAATTATTTTTAAATATCAAGTCCACCCTTTTCCCACTAACTAATCAATCCCCTAATTACCAACGGGATTGTCGGGAAGATGAAATCAACGGACGATCTTCGATTGTTTTAAATGGCGATATAACCTTTATTTACACGTTGTCATGGAAGCAATTCGCTTATTTCGATTCGCTTTTTTTTATTACCTTGACCGTTTTTAATTAATTTTAATTAATGCCGATGCTTTATTTTTTATTCTTGTAGAAAAAATGCATGAGATAGATATTTAATTACCCGAATTAAAAAAAAATAAGAATAAAATTAAACCTTGTAACGTCTACCTCTCAAAAAAAAAATATAATTTTCCCCACCATTAATTTTTTTTATAAACGCAAGTAATAAATTATTTAATACGATTTATAATTGTAATTGCTTAGAAAAGATATCAAAATTATTATGTTGCCCTTGCAGGTTAGTTTAATATATTTTATTGACAAATCTTATTCACAAGCTAACATAAAAATTATTATTGTATTTCAAAGTACCGATCGCGAATAACTTAACTTTTACCCTGCGATTTGCGGCATTTGAATTTTCCCATTGCTAAGCTTAATTACATCACTTTATTTTTTCCGATGGCGCAATTTCCTAATGGAAACGCTATCGAGATTTTAATTGATTATCCCGAAGAAGTAAACGAACTCTATCGCAAAAAGGAGCTTCCCATGCAAAAGGAAAATTTTCTCTAAATTATTTTATATTTTCCGATTCGTTAACTTACGTGGAATTTTTACAAGGTTGCCCCGATATTGTGTGATCGTTAACAATCTTAATGGATTCCTGTCTATCTATATTGACATTATTTTTTAAACAACAAATAATACATAAATAGCTATTTTTTTGAACAAGGAAGATTATTTCTTACGGTGGAAAGTTGTAGCGCTGATGGTTTGTTTAACACATAAGCGTATAGCTTTTCCCCTTGAGATTTGATCAAACCAACAGGAAAATAATTATTTCTACCTATGTTTGAATTTTAGCTTATTTTATAGATAAGAATAAATTAGTCATTTTTACAAGGTCGATCGATAGTTTATGTTATTTTTATTACCTATATTTAAAATTTCGGATTATACTTTGTTTAATATTAATTTAGGAATTGTTTTTAGCGATGGTGTGGTAAGAGATGAACAGTAGGAAGGCGACATGTGCCGTCTAAAGCGATGGACTCTTACGACTTGTTCGGGGAGGATGGAGCTGGAATGTTGGACGGCTTACCCGATTTGGGTGGAGAACACTTTGAACCTGCGGTGACGGGTACGCGTGATGCTGCTCCGTCTTATGCCCAGCCAACGTACACGCAAGAAAATCCTTTACAAAAATTGGCCTCCTTTGGTGGTACAGAATTTAGTCACATGGATCCTAACGCTCAAAATATGTATGCCCAAGGCTACGGGGCAGAACGTCCCATGGGACCTCCGGGGAGTTCGTATCCTCATCAGAGACAAATAGTGAGGCCACCCGCACCTCAGGCGGCGACCACTGGCCAGTATCCATATCAACCAGAAAATATGTATTCTATGCCTGATCATCAATTGGGAATGAGCGACACTGCCGGAATGCAAGGTTGGGGTCAACATTCTGGCTATCCCATACATCGTTACGGCCAAATGGGCACTTATCGCCAACAGCCTATGGCTTACGGGCATCAACAAGAACAAAAACATCAGTTTCCTCCCACACAGCATCCCATTATGCAACAACCTCATCAAACTGCTTATCCCATGCAGCAGAGGCACACTCCTCATTATCCTCAGGGAACTGCATATCCGGGAGCTGCTGGTCAAGCATACAGCAGTTACATGCATCAACGCATGCCACATCATCATCAATATCCTCAAACTCATCATCAACTCGATATGGGCGTATCACAAACGCAACAATATAGTCACATGGGCCACGGTCAGGCGCTGGCCTCTCATGCCACTCCTCACGCCACTCCTCATGCCACCCCTCACGCGACGCCACACGCGCAAGCGACTGCCGGCCACATGAGCCAATCTCATCCTACGGCTCAAGGACACGTTCCTCCGGCACAGCAACCGCCCAGTCAAAGTCATTTATCGCATCCCAGTTCGATGGGATATACTCCGACGCCTCATCAATCGATGCAGTCTATTCAAAGATCGATGGATGTAGGGACAAACGCTCAACAGTATTCTTCTAAACATGCTGGTGGACCTGGAGTATTAGGTAACGCCAGTCCACAATATAGGGCTCCATTTCCTCAATTATCGCCACAAATGACTTCGCCGAGGCCTCAAATGTCGCCAAGACCACCGGCACCTCAAATGTCTCCAAGACCGGTAATGTCTCCTGCCAAACCTAACATGTCACCGCATCCACAAATGCAGCAAACTACTCTAAGTCCCAGACCTGCCACTAGTTTAACACCAAAATCGACTACAGCTTCGCCTGTACCGATGCCGACTTATTCGCAACAAAGCACTTTGCAGGCTCTCGAACAAATGGTAATGCCACCTAGCAGCAGTACCAACAATTCGGAATATCCTACTTATCAATCGAGAAATACGTTAGGACCTCCTCAATCGTCTCAAAATCCAATGTCGCCTGCGATGGGACTTAGAAATGCCATTGCCGAACAGCAGCAGCAATGGTCATCTTCGCAACAGCAACAATCACAGCAGCAGCAGCAACAACAACAACAACAGCAGCAGCAACCTAGATCGCATCTGGCTAGTTTGAACGGAAGCTTAAGTATGTTGGATCAAATACCTTCTAGTCAAGGCATACCTCCACAAACTCAAAGTTTACCTCCGACGCCGAACATACAACATCTAACAAATTTACAAAATAATCAAACCTTAGAGTCAAGTTTTGGAAACGACGATTTAAGAACTGATATTAGCAAACCGGTATCTATATCGGAAGTAACTACTCAACTTTCTCAGGATAGTACATCGTCTCATAGTTTACCTCCAACAATCACTCAAAGTGACTTTAGTTCAATTAGATCACCAATGTCGGCAGGTGTTCCCGATAAACCTACAAGCACCACCAATAATACTGACGTATCTACACCGACAAGTATTCATGACGTTTCAATTTCTCATCCTGCTACTCCGACACCTTCGTCAACTACAGATGACAATGCCGGTAGCAATCAAGAATCCAATATTACTACCAACGTGGAACCGTTTAAGTCTCTCGAAGACAGTAGTAATAGTAGTAATGCTCCTCAACAATCGACTCAAAGTAATACGACAAGCTTTACAGATTTTACCAGCGTATCTAGCATGACCAATTATGGTAAAAGTAATTCACAACCTCCTAAGACTAATATGGACGATCTCATGCCTTCAAATCTGCAATTGTATGGTCAGGAATCTCCTATAAGTACGATACCTCGCGAATCCATACCTACGTCTACAAATTCTAACGTCGTTCCAACCACGATATCTCAACTATCGAACGTACCTTCCATGACTCCTCCAAGTTCTCTTCATAATGTAAATATTCAACAAAACTCTCAACCTCAAAATCAAATGCAATTAAATCCAGTATTACAATCGACAAACCAAGTTACATCTGCACCGCCAGTAATACCAAATCTTCAAAATACTCAAATTCATCAAATTCAACAGCAGTCTAATTTATCTCCTTCGCAATCGACGGTTAGTTCAAATCAAATTAATATGCAGCCGATTCAGTCCAATCAAGTAATACCCACAGTTTCTACAAATTTACAGCCAACTCAAACAAGTTTAGCTCAATCGTCTATTGTACCTCAGTTGGGTACAATGCCGTCTAACCAAATGGGTCCACTTCCGCCACAAACGACTCAACATGGCATGCCATCCTCTCAACTTGGCGGCCCCTTACCACCTACGTCGATACTGCCTTCGGTACCGCAAACGCAGAGTTTGCCGCCTCATTCTCAAAGTATGACGCTCCCTAATGTTCCTCAACTGCCTCAACCACAAAGCATGTACGACCAAATGGGACCTGGCGGAATTCCAATTAGTGGAACGAGATCGATTCCTCACGTAATGCCTATGACGACGATGCCCGGTATGCCACCTATGCCCATAAGTGGTCCGCCTCCGGTGTTAGTACCCGGAATGACTTCTACACATGGAATTATACCAAATCAAGATATGGGATATCAACCGCCCATTACGCATCATCAAGAACGAGCTGCCTTACAACAACAACTCCAAGAATTGTATTGCATGCCAGCTGCACCCGAAAATCAAGAAAAGATTGCACATCTGCAAGAGCGATTAAACATCTTAGCTCAACACGAGGCAAACGATCAGTGCAACGGTGGTCAACAGTGTATATTACAAAGTCCTATTTTTACGTCACCCATGATCGACAGTCCGCAGGTATCCAGCACTACCGGTCGTGGTCGAGGCAAAGGAACACCCAGAACCAAGAAACCCCGAAAAAATAAAGGCGAAAAAGATATTTCCGTTGGTCAAATTCCTCCAGCTGTTATCGGATTGCCGCCACAACCCTTGCCAGTTTCTGAAGACTGTGTCACACCAGGTGCAGGTTTGAATATACCTTCAGAAGATTTGACGGATTTAGGAATAGACCCAATAACTGGCGAAATGGATTCAGATAAACTAAAGAAAACTAGAACCCCGAGGAAACCTAGAGAACCAAAGAAACCCAAGGAACCAAAACCACCAAAAGAACCCAAGGAGCGAAAAGAACGCAAGAAAAAAGAACCCAAAGAACCTAAGGAACAAAGAATAAAGAGAAAGTACGTAAGAAAAAAGAAAATGGATGGAGAGGATTCCATCACAGATGATTCGTTCAACAAATCCGCCGAGAGCAGTGACGATCATGTTGCGGAAGTGTCACAAACTTCGATGACAATCGATGACTTGAGCATACCCGAACCTGGGGAAATAATACCGGAATCTACCAAAGAAGCAGAACAAGTTCAAGCCGATTCTCAAACACCAACAGATATTTTAGATTCTGCTGCAGAATCTGAAATTAAAAAAGATGAGTACGCTTTTGAAGAACAATCAAATTCCAATGAGGAAATAGAGAAAATGGTGAGAAAACCGAAACGTTCTAAACCTACAGCTGGAACGCCTAAGAAGGTGATTTCGTCTAAAGCGAGGTCGTCCAAAGGCGGTGGCTCTAATAAAAATCGCAAACGTAAAAGTATTGTGACAGAATCGGATGGTGAAGGAGAAGATTTGATAACAACACCGCCTCCTTCTCCGCCCGAAGATGCAGAAAATGCAACGCAAAAGAGGCGATCTGCTAGAAATACTCAAAGAAAGAAATACATCGACGATGTTATGCTTAGATTTTCAGACGACGATGCACCAGCGGTGACGCCTTCTAAGTCGAAAAGGTCACAAGTACCATCTGCCCCGGTTATTGTTTCTGCACCATCCAACTTGTCTGATAATGTAGAAGATAATGCTAACGCCAGCGATAGTGGTAATAAACCAAATTTTGTTTATGTGAATACTACCGAAGAAGACTCCATGGTTGTGCAATACGTGCTCTTGTCTCGAATGAGTAAACGAGAAAATCGTGTGGAAATTACTGAAGAAGTTAAAATTACAGAAGATGCAAAGCCAGAAGAATCTAGTCAAAATGAAGAAAATAAAACTGAAGAAAACGACACAGAATTGGAAGTTAAATCAGAGAAAGAGGTTGAAACTGAGGATAAAGTCGAAGTCGATAACAAGCCACCAGAAGAATCGAGTGAGGAAAAGAAGTTTGAAACGGTTACTGTGGACGTCGAAGAGTATTACGTTAAATATCGCAACTTTTCATATTTACATTGCGAATGGAAAACGGAAGAAGAGTTGTATAAGGGAGATAAACGAATTGGAAACAAAATTAAGCGGTTTAAACAGAAACAGCAACAAATGAATATTTTTGAGTATTTGGACGACGAACCATTTAATCCCGATTACTTGGAGGTGGATCGCGTGCTAGATGTTGCTGAACATACCGATCCAGGTGCAGGGGCTACCATCAAACATTATTTAGTTAAATGGAGGTCGTTGCAATATGAAGACAGTACTTGGGAACTCGAAGAAGACGTCGATCCCATAAAAATTCAACAATTTTTGAAATTTAGAGCCGTTCCGCCGCGAGATAAATGGAAGGCAAAACGAAAACAACATCCAGATTGTTGGACAAAAATGGAAAAAACACCCACATACAAAGGGGGTAACGTTTTGCGCGAATATCAGCTGGAAGGTTTGAATTGGTTGCTGTTTTCGTGGCACAACGGCAGGAACTGTATCTTGGCAGATGAAATGGGGTTAGGAAAAACAATTCAAAGTTTGACGTTTTTACACGCAGTTTACGAGTTTGGAATGAGGGGACCATTTTTAATTATTGCTCCTTTATCGACAATTCCTAACTGGCAAAGAGAAATTGAAGCTTGGACGGATATGAATGTTGTGGTTTATCACGGATCTTCTGCCAGTAGAAATATGTTACAAGAGTACGAATATTTCTATAAGAACGATAGAGGACATCCCATTAAAGATATCACCAAGTTCAACATTTTAATCACTACTTTTGAAATTATAGTTACCGATTTTGCCGACTTGAAAGGATTTAATTGGCGCATTTGCATTATCGATGAAGCTCATCGTTTGAAAAATAGGAACTGCAAGTTGTTGGAAGGATTGCGACAGTTGACTCTTGAACATAGAGTTTTATTATCGGGAACTCCTTTACAAAACAACGTTAACGAATTATTTTCGTTGTTGAATTTCTTGGAACCGACACAATTTCCAAGTTCCGAGTCTTTTCTGCAAGAATTTGGAGATTTAAAAACTGAACAGGAGGTACAGAAACTTCAGGTTATACTTAAGCCAATGATGTTGAGACGATTGAAAGAAGATGTAGAAAAATCTTTGGCTCCAAAAGAAGAAACGGTGGTGGAAGTTGAGCTCACTAATATCCAGAAGAAATATTACAGAGGTATTCTGGAACGCAACTTTTCGTTCTTACAGAAAGGTACTACTCAAGCCAATGTTCCAAATTTGATGAACACTATGATGGAACTTAGAAAGTGCTGCATTCATCCATATCTTTTGAATGGTGCTGAAGATCAAATTCAGTACGATTTTAAAATGCAACACGGCGAAGATAGCGATGCTTACTACAAATCTCTAATTAATTCCAGTGGTAAAATGGTACTCATAGATAAATTGTTACCTAAATTGAAAGCCAATGGACATAGAGTTTTAATATTCAGTCAAATGGTGCGTTGTTTAGACATTCTCGAAGACTATCTAATGTACAAGAAGTATCCATTTGAAAGAATCGATGGGCGAATTCGTGGAAATTTGAGACAAGCTGCAATCGATAGATATTCCAGACCGGATTCGGATCGATTTGTATTTTTGTTATGTACAAAGGCAGGTGGATTGGGCATCAATCTAACGGCTGCTGATACTGTTATAATTTACGATAGCGATTGGAATCCTCAAAACGATTTACAAGCTCAAGCTCGTTGTCATCGAATTGGACAACAGAAAATGGTTAAAATTTACCGACTACTTTGTCGTAATACTTACGAACGCGAAATGTTTGACAAAGCTTCTTTAAAACTTGGATTGGACAAGGCAGTTTTGCAGAGTATGAATACCTCGCAAAGTGGAAAAGATTCCGGTAATCGTCAGTTATCTAAAAAGGAAATAGAAGATTTGTTGAAGAAGGGTGCTTACGGTGCTCTTTTAGACGAAGAAGATGGGGATAAATTTTGCGAAGAAGATATTGACATGATATTAGCTCGACGTACTCAAGTTATTACTATGGAATCCGAAAAGGGTTCCACTTTCTCTAAAGCCAGCTTTGCGTCCAGTGCAAACAGGTAAACCCGATTTTTTTTAAATTTCTGTTAAATGCTAAAATTACATTTTTTTAAGGTCCGATATTAACATTGACGATCCTGACTTTTGGAACAAGTGGGCTAAACGTGCAGATATTGACACCACCGAGAAAGATGAAACTGAAGATTTAGTATTATCTGAACCTCGGCGAAGAACGCAAATCAAACGATATGGTCACGACGAAAGCGCAATCGATATGTCCGAGCTAGAGAGTTCTTCGGATTCCGATGGCGAAAATGATGGACTTTCGTTGGGTATGCGTAGCAGACGCAGCAAGAAACTTAAGAAGAAGCTCAGAAGTGACGACTACATACCTAGGGAAGGTGAACGAGGTGATATCGTTTACGGCAGTTGGGCACGCAGGGAATGCTTTATGGTTGAAAGAGGATTACTTACTTTCGGTTGGGGTCGATGGCGTGAAATACTTGATCACTCGCAACTTAGAAAAGGCTGGAAAGAGTCCGATATTGAAGATTGTGCTAGAGTTATCGTGAGTATTCCAAAATAATCTTATAAATTGAAATTAATTTATCATAATTTCAGCTTTTGTACTGTCTTCGATTTTATCGAGGCGACGAAAAAATTAGGAGCTTTATCTGGGATCTAATCACGCCTTGCGAGAACGGCGAAGGTTCCAAGATAACCAGAAACCATCACGGTTTGAAAGATCCTGTACCTCGAGGAATCAGAAACAAAAATAAAAAGAAAGGCAAAGATTCGCGCCATTCTGCCCTCACAGATCCAAATCATTGGAGTAAGAGCGAAAAATACGACGGCGACATATTTTTGGAAAATAATTATAAGAAACACTTGGGTCGACATGCAAACAAGTAAGTGCTCTGCTTTGGTAGTTATGACGATAGCAAAAATAAAATGATGATTTAACATGCTAATTTGGAAAGCACTTTAGGTGCTTACTGAAATAAAACATTCTTCTCATAATTTTCTGATCGTTTAAATAATATAAAATTAAACATGCGGATTAAATTTGATATTGTGGAATGAAGAAATTATTAAAATTTTTCAGGGTACTACTGCGAGTGCGTATGTTGTATTACATAAAGCACGAAATAATTGGAGATCTTGTGCAACACATTGCGGATGGAGTCCATGCCAGGTAAAGCTTTCTCGCTTTATTATTTTCAAGAATAATTGTGTACTTTTTAAATGTTTTTTGTTTTTACTTTGAAAATTGCTAAAAGATATGATTGTATGGCTTAAATGTCACTAATGCTATATAAAACGGAACAAATTCATTTAGTGTATTGACTTACATTATTTGTTTTTTTTTTTTAATTGGGAATCAGAGTCTTGTCGAATTTATTATTAACTTGTATGCATGCCAATGCTTGTGGCTATGCTAGATGCTTTGCAAACACATTTTTTGAAATAATTGTGATCCAGTTATTTTATGTTAACTAAAACCAATGGAGAAAAAGTTTTGTGCATTTTAATGTCACTTCACTAAACACATTGAAGCTTTTGTCGCTTATTTTTAACCTCATTCATTTATTGTTTTATTTATTAATAACACTAATATTAATTATTATTATTCATCAATTGATTCCCAATCCTAATAAATAAAGCAAAGGAACAAACAGCTGAATGCTACTACTTACAAGGATTAAAGGACGAAATATGCATTTTTGACATCAAAAAAGTCGAAACATTTAAATTCTCTTCAAATCAACAAAAAATAATTTTCAAAATTGTTTTTCTATAAAAATGAATAAGTCAAAATTGACAATTGGCAAAATGATTTCGCAGTTCCTTGCCGATAATACCTCCCATAACGGAACAATTGCCTTGTGAGTGGTGGGATACAGAATGCGACAAGTCTCTGCTAGTGGGCACTTGGAAGCAAGGCTATGAAAATTATACAGCGATGCGCGCAGACCCCACCCTATGTTTCCTGTCCCGCTGTGGTCCGCCCTCTGCTCGAGAACTCCAGCTGGCTTCTAACACGCAACCTCCCACGCCTGCACTGTAAGTAGTCATAGCCTCCCCCCTTTTTTATTAGCATTCATGTCATCACCAGTTATTATTGTACTAACTAAATGTGGAAACTTTCTACAGGTATTTTTTTATGTGTTTAGTTTATTAGTAGGTAGGTGGCCATAGCTTGGCTCAATTTATTATTTAATGTTTTGCATGTGGTTATTGATTATTGCATAGCTATCCTTTTCTTGTGTAGTAAATTAAAAATTTTGATTTTAGCTAAATAAGAACTTGTAGTTGTAAAAATATTATTCCGAACCGATCGAGCATTACAAATTTGTTTTTTTTTACAATGGCTAATTAATAGTCACGCCCATCTCGATTTTGTAAGCTCGATCAAACTGTACGTTTAATTTTTAGAACTTCACGCAATTCAAAACCAGATTTGTGATATTTTCTTCAATACATGCAACGATTAAAAATATATGTTTTGGTTACTAAAAACTGAAAAATTAAAGATCATTCAGCTGATCTTCTCTACAGTTGCTTTTGTTCAAAATTTGTCAAATTTTACCTTTGCATTTAACCTAGTTGAATTTTAACAAATTTTTTTTGTTGATCTAATAGTTAGTGCGTTTAAGTATTACGATTCTCGGTTGGAATCTGAGTGACTGACTTTCTTATAACTGTCTCTGTGTTTTGAATGGCACATAAAAGCCATCTATTCTTCTGGATTGACGATTACTACCATCAATTATTAAACGGGATTACAACATCATTCTCCAATCTGGTTTAAGCAACTGTGAGGTTTAAAACTAATTGTTCTGCAGGCTAAGGAAGAATAAATAAGAATTCATTACCTCAAAATAAGTTGCACCAGAAAAAATCTTATTCCATGTAAAAGCATCAAAGGTCAAAAGCAGCGAAAGCTTAAAATCACTGAAACACAAATATGTCATAATTACTACACAAATGTAATTTTGTTATTATTATGTCATTTTTATTTTGAGTGTTTTTTGGTGTTTGGCTTTGGCATTTTTGATTTTTAATGTTTTTGTTTCGGTGTTTCGACGTACTACCAAAAAATATGTCACTAATGCCCATATTCACCAACTACAAATAGCACTATTTGTCGAATAAAATTACATTATTACAATGCAAAACAATGCAAAATCTTGTTTTTATTCGACAAATAGCGCTATTTGTAGTTGGTGAATACGGGCATTAGCGAAAGACATTCTAAGAATTGAATTTTTACAAAAATTTTTCATAGATGTTTTTTTATAAATATAATTTAGGTGATTTATAAATAAAAATGATGAAATTCTTGCGAAAACATTTTTAAAAATGTTTAAATATGATCCAATCTGGGACCTTAGCAGGTAAGTTTCTTACTTTAAGTTTTATTTTAAAATATGTCAATTGAAACTAGTTTCAACTGTTGCAATTACTTAGTTGTATATTACTTCAATTGAAACATTTTTGCTACCGATAATACCAACTTCGAGGTTTTGGTACGACCAATGTACTTCTCTGTGGTGGTAGTCGACACTTTTTTATTGATTTTTTAGTATAAATATTAAATAATTTTTTAAATAGCGTCATATTGTCTGCCAACTAAATTATAAGCATGATTGTTTGTCTAAAATCAACAGCTTTTGAGTTGTGGATTAAATAATGTAGATAATAGTAACAGATTGCTGATTTATTTTTACGAATTACTTCTGATTGATAAAAAATTGGAATTCAAGTCTTATTTACTAAATTCAGATTTCAACATTCGCAATCAACTACTGTGACGACTTAGCTTAAGTTAAGTAAGGAACATTTAAAAAGTTTTATTGTATTTTGTTTTAAACAGTTAATGGGCTGCAATTCTAGTAAACATTTTTGAAAAACTAATCTTTTTCATGGAAATCGAAAATAACGGAAACAAAAGATACAAAACTTTATTGTACATAAAATTTTATTACCAAAATAGATACATATTGGAAACTTTTATTTTGTTTTGTACATACTTCTTCATTTTTTTGTATAATGTTGCAAATGTAACGATAACAAATATTTTTGTACAGATATGACAGTGGATTTTTTGATTTTAAAACATTTTTTATTTTATTTATTATGATTCTGTGATTGTATTTGCAGCAGCCAGGTGCATCATGGGAAATAGACCTTAAATTTACTGTCTGGAATTTTTGGTAAAATGTTTGTTGATATTTTCACGTTATTTAAAAATCACTTGACCATTTACCTTAAAAAATCAATAGTTTCATAGCCCATTTTATCCACTTTAGTAAATTTTACAGGAGGAGCAAAAAACTGTTTGGTTCACACCTTAGCTTTGCAGTAATATCTATTTTTCAACAGTGATTTTCTATGCTTTATAGCAAATTTAGCAGCGAGAAATTTTAACTATTAATAGAACTATGTAAATGCAATCTGAAAACAGAGCTAACTCATTTTTGAATAAAAGTGGATTTAACGAGTTTTGCAATGGACCCCCTCATTTATATCCAAAGATAAATATCTTGAAAAATATTTGTGCACAGGATTAGGAATTACGGGGATTTTCAAGGGAATTCAAAGCAAGTGTATGCAACATTTTCGAGATATTTACTTGAGACTAAACTGCAGACCAAGATCATGTACACCAATTCCTCTGTTTGTTTGAAACTTGACAATTTCTGCATTAATTACCTTGCAATTCCTAGGTTTTATACACAAAAATTCCTATGCGGTTTACCTTTTGTGTTTATATCCTGATTTTTATAATATTGTATCCTTAAGGGTATTCATAATATGATTGTATTTTTGTGTCTTCACGTTGAATTTCGTATTTTGTGTATATAATAATTTGAAGTTGTTTATCCCTTGATGTCGCAAGGTCGATGTCCCAAGCAAATTCTTGTTGTTTTTACTGAGAGACTGCTACATCACACCCTTCTAGCAACAATGCACGTTGCAAGTAGAAGCCGTCTTGGCTAAATTGTGGTTTAGTTAGCCTTTGATGATTGGAAAGAGGAAGTTAATTATATAACGGAAGATGCTTGGTGTTCTATTCGAATCACCAATTTAGTGAAATGAAAAATATTTCATTGGTTTGTTTGACGACTGTAATCTTTCATTAAATTTTAAAACCAACTTAAATTTTATTATGAAATCAGTCCTAAATACACTTATTGTAAACTATCATTTCCTGAGAGAAGTTGTAGGATTTTGGTAATAACGCAGGTTACAATGTTACAATAAAAAAGAATTTATTAAATTTTGTATTTTTAATGAAAGATAAAAAAAATTTAAATTTACTTTTTTATAATAATAATAAATATTTATTTTTTATTTGGTTAACCTCGAAGTATTGCATAATCAAAACTATATTTTTATGAATAATTTAAATCTTAAATATTATGAAATTTTTATTTTACATTAACTTTGACGACACATACAAACAAGCAAATTACGATAAATTAGTCACATTGTTAATATTTTGACTCTCATAATTTCATTATTTACAAAACTGGTATTGTAGTTGCTTTGTATTTATCTTTTTAATAGTTTAATGACAACTTACTCAAAATAGTTTAGTTTTAAAAATTGGGTAGATTATTAATAACAAAATTTTACTATTTTTTTGCTCATTTTAAAATTTTTGTGAAATAGTAATGACGATGATTTGGACGACGATGATACAAACGAAGAATTTAACTTTAAATCGACTCGTCATCGTGAATTATCTGAACTTAATTCTGACATGGCGGAACCTTCGCCTGGACCTTCCGGTTCATCAGAAACTCAGCCGTCAGGCGATCCTGATGAAAGAGTTTACGACGAATTGGATGATAAACAAGCTTGGCCTAACACGACCGATTTAAACACAAGATTACGACGAGTTATTACATCATATCAGAGAAATTACAGGAAAGAAGAGCAAAAGCATTCAAAACACAAGGTATATTTAATTACAGTAATAAAATTCTTGTTTCATATGTGTAATATTATCAATTCATTTTTTTAAATATAATTCATAGAACATCTTAATGTGTAATAGAAACTGTTTCGCATTAAGTTTTTTCAGATTTCGTTGTTAAATTTGACTTGAAATTTAAACTGTTATGTTTGTTTTTTTATTTTTTTAATTATTGAATGAACTGTGCTTGACAGCTGCTTTGTGCTTTCATTTTCAAATCCATTATTTACTGTTAAATAATTTAAACATTTTGTTGTTTATGTGTTTTATTGAGTAATTTTAATGAAGTATTCAAGGGCTGCCCCATCAACCTTCAGGTTTCATAATATTGACTGTTTTACTTGAAGCCTTCAGCTTGTAGTGATGTTGTTTTTGAATAATATACCCTTATATACCTAAGGGTGGCAATTAATAAAGGGGAAAGAGGAAAGACATGCTTCGGCTATCAATTCGAAAAGTGGCTCATAAAACTGAAATTGCATGAGATTAAGCAATGAGTACAAAATGCTGACAGACGAAAATAAGAATGTATTTTTGTATACCAAACAGCTGCTTAGAAATTATGTATGTAAAAAAATTAACACGATTGAACTATTTCACAATCATCAAAAAGGCATTAGTCAGAAGAGGTACTTGGACCATCTACCATGAATCTTGGGCCAATACCCTAAAGCGCCCTTCACACTGCGATTTATCCTAGGATTTCTCGTACGATTTTTCTTAGGATTTCTCTCATGAGTTTTACCCTTAGGGGTTATGTTGGTTTTCAGTTCACACTATAATGTTTGCTTACGATTACGGATTTATTGTAATTTGGGTTACTTTTGCCCAAATTTTGCGACCAGTTTTTAGCACAAATCGCAAGTCACCAAATTGGTTTTTTTTTATTGTTATTGCATGGGTGATTAATATTTTTTAATATTTAAAATTTAAAAAAATGTAAATATAGGGTTTGCAACACTTTTATTTATCAACTGCATATAACCACATGTAATCTTACATTTAAAATGTCAATTTTAACAATATCGATAAAGAAGGTTTTAGACGTTATAGGCAATCCTATGTAAACTCGTATGAAAATAGACACCGCCCTAATCGTAGGATTCGGTTAAGATTTTGTTATGAGTTCAGATTCGAGTCTTTCCGTACGACAAATCGTACAATGTGAACTGAAAAATATCTGCTTACGACAACTGGTTCGAGAAATCCTAGGATAAATCGCATAGTGTGAAGGGCGCTTAAGTCTGTAATGTTTTAGAGCGGTATTTGTGCTAGTGGTAGAACATCTCTAGTTTTTGTGGAAGATGAAATTAATATCAATTAAGTAGTCACCAACATTGGATCTTTCCATATATTCTTTGATTTAAAAATACTGTATTACATTATAAATATTCAAAAACCACCACACCATAAGCTTTAGATTTTCTTGTGAAACAGTCTATATAGCTTCCCAATGTTGGGGACTTCTAGTAAACACCACGAATTAATTTTTTCTTACGTTTTTATAATTTTTCAGAAAAAAATGTGTTTTTGATGTTAGCTTTCAATAGTGGAATTAGTCTTACGATTTAAATGTTCCCAACGCTTGAATTCTATTGGTAACGTTATTTTGGTTTGCTTACCCAATGAAACTTGGGTTATTTATAAAAACTTCAGAAGTTAGACTTGTTTTAAGGTAACCCCACACCTCTACTTATTTGTACATCAAATAAATTTTTATTTTTCTTCAATAATAGTTATAAACAATACACGGCAATTAATATTTTATGTTAAATAAAATATTTATAATTAATGCTAGTGATATTGATCTTAAAAATGGTTTGCCAAATTAACCTCAAGTACTACTACATAATATTATTATGTATAATAATAAAAATTAAGTATTAAATTAAAAAACAATACAATAGTGAACATGAAATTTGGTACCTATCCATCTAACCCTGCTTCTGATCTTTACTAATATTTTTTAGTAGGTTTGCATTAAATCGTATTGGTAAATAGCAGCTTATAGAAATAATAATTTGATAAATAAATCCTATCAGATCATTGATATTTTGGATACCACTAACTAAAATCAAAATTGTATAATGGTTGTATGACACCAAGATATTTCTGCATACAGATGGTTCTATTTGGTGACATTTGCGCATGCGCACTTATTTATGTGTAGAATTTACAATAGACTACGTAAGTGTGACGTCACAAGTCGCGCGCGCATTTGAAAACCTTTCCAAACAAAACCTTTCCACATACAAATTCCCATAAGAGGATTTGTTATTGAATTGAAACGTTTTGATACGCTAACAATTACTATAATCTATAAAAACTAACTCTTTGATGTCTCTTGTTCATGACTATATATACTAAAACCCTTATTTCAGTAATTCCAGTATAAAAAAAAGCAATAACAAATCCCCTTATGGGAATTTGTATGCAAAAAGATTTTGTATGGAAAGGTTTTTGAAATGCGCGCGCGACTTGTGACGTCAGGACTTACGTGGTCTATATTATTTCTACTATAATAGGGATTTTACACTACCGATGGTGGCGCTAGCGACACCTTCAATATGTCTGCATAGCAAGTATACCTCGGTAGAATGTTGGTTTAAAAAAGACTGAAAGACTGGTTTTTCTTAGATTAAACTCTGCACTGAATTAAAAAATCTTAGGAAAACTAACTCGAACACTGTTGAAACACGTTAAAGACACTTAGGTATACTTGATGGAGTAGTTACAAAAGCTGCGTGTGGTTACGTTTACAACTTTGTTGTGTAATATTGTAGATTTTCCAGTAATCACCATTTAAAACCATACATCACGTATTGTATCATTTCAGCTACATCAAAAAAATAGGCTGTTGCTAGCCGCTCGTTGGAATATTTTCGTGTTGAAACGTAGTGTAGCAGATTTTTGTTTTATTTGTACTTTACATTAGGTAGGTACATTAGGAAAATCATTACAATATAAAGCACCAAGTATCAAATCTGCTGCATTTAAAAAATTGTAAAAAAAATTGTTTAATTTGGATTTTTTAAATTATTTTTTCCTTTATATAAGTAGGCAATATTTCCAACTCAAAAATATAGTGTAGTGTAGCAGATTTTTGTTTTATTTGTACTTTACATTAAGTAGGTACATTAGGAAAATCATTACAATATAAAGCACCAAGTGTCAAATCTGCTGCATTTAAAAAATTGTAAAAAAAATTGTTTAATTTGGATTTTTTAAATTATTTTTTCCTTTATATAAGTAGGCAATATTTCCAACTCAAAAATATTTTTTTCATTGCAAATAAAAAAATTGCGTGATGTAGGGTTAATACAAAACTAGCTCGAAATGGTAATATAAAGCAGAAGCAAGGGTGAACTTGACTTGACAATATAATTGACAGATACAAAAACAGTGTATTTAATGCACCCAGGATTTGAACTGCAGTTTCAACCTAGTTATAAAAAATAATATAATATAAATTAATTGTTGAAGTCTCATTAATCCATGTTATCATCAAAAACACTTTGAAAATCTGTAAGATTTTTAATACAAGAATTAACTCGTGGCTTTTTTTAAACACAAGAAAAGATTTATATTATTCATTTTAGAAATTGGGTTGACTAATTAATATTAATTTCCCGTTTTCTGTACTTTTAAAACTTAATATTTCAATAAATTATTGTGCAGAACAACATAAAAATATAAATAGAAGTACATTGCGAAAACTTGGCAATAACCTTCAGAAATATGACAATTTTTATAAAATACATTTATCGCGAGGGGCATTTTAAATTTCTGATTTTGACTTGTTAGTATAATTTATTGTAATGTACTCAAAATCTCAAAAACATTACTACTTTTAAACAACAAAAATTGCAATCAGTTTTCACCATTTTCATGTCCCTTCATTTTTACTTCTATTTTTCAACAAATAATTTTTAATCCTCCACCATCACAAGTAATGGTAAATAAGTGTCCAATTTTTATGTATGTATGCATCTGGGACTCAGAACAATTTAGCATTTAGTTTTTGTAAATATTTTATAATTATTCGATACATAATACATAGATAGATATTATTTTAATTTACTACAACCCAAGTAGATTTTGTATTTTTATCCTAAAGTTAAAATTCAAACTTGGTACCTACTAAATTTTGAAAGCACCTTTTTATTTAAATTGATGGATTTGAAATATAAGTTACTTTGTACTTTTGTTAATGTAACAGCTTCATTTTTATTATTATCTAGTTTCTAGTAATTATTCATAAAAGGACTTTTTTAAAAAAACAAGCATTAGTTTTGATTATTTTTTTATTTATATGGGAAAACTTCATTTTCTCATATATTTTTATTATCAATCACATGCACACGCATGAGCGTGCTAGTTGTTCTGGTAGTATGTAGTTTGCACTGTGCAGCCTGCGAGTGTAGAGAGTGCCCTGTCCTCCCCTTTGGCTGCCTTGGCGCAGGTGTCGCAACAGCTAGATGCGCGTGATGCCGCCTCCCTTGCCATGCCCGGATGGGATCTTCAACAGCTAGCACTGTATCTATTGGTTAGTAAACTTTTTTTTTTGTTATTATTTTACTTATTAGATGTTCATTTTGTTGTAATTTGTACATACATGTATTGAAATAAGTTTGAACTTTGCTATTTATTGTACAATCATCACTGATTAATTTATTGTTAAAAAGTTAAATTCATTTAAGGATAAAATAATCGGTTACATTCGAAAATTGATTCTATGATTTCTAGAAGATGGAACGACAAGGAAAGCAATTAGTAGAGCAAGCTGCCCGCGAGCGAGACCGACACACCATCGCCAAGAAGTGGACGCGAAGAGAAGAAGCCGATTTCTTCAGAGTTGTTTCGTCATATGGAGTCAATTATTATCGTAAAAAGAAGGCATATGATTGGATTAAATTTAAACAAATGGCGAAATTAGAAAAGAAAAGTGATGACGAAATTACAGATTACTACAAAAATTTTGTTATGATGTGTAAAAAGCAAACTGGTCTTAAAATTGACGAAGACAATTTTGACGCCTCCATCGAACACGTCGGCGAGGAAAAAGCCAGACGTACTTTGGAAAGATTAGAGTTACTCTCGAGAATACGTGAAGAAATTATAACAATCACAAGGTTAGAAGAACGTTTGAAAGTTTGTCTCACATCTGCCGACATGCCCGAATGGTGGTTACCTGGAAAACACGACAAGGATCTTCTTTTAGGAGTTGCTAAGTGAGTAGACTCTTTACATTACATGTTGCTCGATAATAGTAAAATGTTTCTTTTTATATAGACATGGATTAGGTCGCACCGATTACTTTATTCTCAACGATTCGGATTTGTGCTTTCAAGAAATTTTACGCAATAAGGTTAGTAATTGCGCACCTGAGTCGTTAGAAAATAAAGATGCAATAAAATTAGAAAGTCGCGAAGATATTCTGAAATTTGACAAAAATGAAATCTTAGTCAAACTTGAGAAAGGCGAAGGAACTCTAAAAATTGAAAAAGTTAATTTGAAAAAAGAAAATGTCGATGATAAAGAAAAGAAAGTTGACGATACGACAATCGAAATGACTTTAGTTAAAAATGAAACTACAGAAGAAAAGGAGGTGAAAGAGAGCGAAGTCGAGGAAAAAGTGGTAGATGATGAAAGTAAAAAGGAAAAGGAAGATTTACCAAACAATGAAGTTGTGGAAGATGTAGAAATGACTGAAGAAAATGATGAGAAAGAAAAAGAGAAAGTACCTACCGAAGAAAAGAGTGAAAAAGAAGAAGAGGAAGTTAAAGATGAAAAGAAGGAAGAGGAAAGTGCTGCAACGCCGGCTAACGAAGATATTCGTAAAGAAGAAAGTAAAAAACCTGAAGTAAAACCCGAAGAAGTCAAAGTGGAAAAGAAAGAAGTGCAAGAGGAGACAGATTTGTGTGCTAAACAAGCTGCAGAACTTAAAGCAATGTTTCCCGATTTGGAAGTTATACAGCCTCTATCAAGGTTATCACAAGTGGACACTTTTGTTTTGCGAGATAAGCAAGGCACAGGTGCTTTAGATTTTAGTGAAACAACTGTGGCACAATTATTTAACAACGCTGTGAAGTGGCCACGAGAATATGCAATTCAAGTTCGTCTTCAACACATCATTTTTGCTTTAGAAACTAGGGAATGGCCAGCATCTAAAAATTTCTCCGCTTATGCTAACGGAATTGGACCTGAGTTTGATATTCCTATTCATGAAATTCCAAACGATCCACCTAAACGTGAAACATCTACGCCAATGTCAATTGGTGACTCCGAAGTAATTACAATTACAACAGATAATTTACACAGAGGTAGCTTAAATAAGAAGCGTAAACGACACATTGCAATTGACGTTGAAACCGAAAGGGCGAAATTGCATGCACTGCTTAATAGCAGTCACGGTGGTTTGCCAAATCCGTTACCAAAACCAGGGACTTCTTGGGATAACGATGACTCGGAAGATTCTCGAAGATCCACTCCTATAACCCAGTCTCTACAACCACCGCCTGCTCACCAACAGCAAGCCAATCGAATGATGTCTTACGAGCACAAATATCTTGCACCAAAGACTATTGGACAAACTTCGGTTATACCTGGAACCAGCAGCACTTTAACACCGATTGATCTAAGTTCAGGGTAAGTTTTGAAACATTGCAGTTTAATATTGTCAATGTTCAGCAGTTTTATTAAAATGAAGATTTTACAGACTCCCAAAGATGAATACTCCCGACATACCAAAAGTGGCAAGCCAGGATCTTCACAATGAAGTACAGGACTTTTCGTTAAAGAAACAAGGTGGTTCAAAATTAGCAGGGGGAAATAAATTGGATGACACCTTGTCAAAACTAATGAAACGAAAAAATTGTGTAAGTAAACTCTTTTAAACCTCTCAGTTTTTGTTTCCCTGAAATAATCCTAAATTTGGGTAAGATCGTAAAGCTATTAGTCAGAATGGCGACCGATTAGAAAATAAAAATTTAAATCCAATACTAAACTCATAACATCTTTTAAAGAGGAATTTAAAACTGGATTAGCTGTATATTACTCTTCAAAATTGGACAGATTTGCAGAAAGTAACCAATCTATAAAAATTAGAAAGCTACCATATTTTACAAAAATCCTTCTTGAAAAATATTGTTTTCGAGTTATTCTTTCATAGTTCAGATAAACTACTATTCTACTATATATAATTTTTTTTTTATTGTTTCCTAGGCATTACCGCTTGGTTGCATTATAAAAACAGCTCAAAATTAGATAAATTGGTTACAGCCAAGAGACCTCTCTGAAATATAACATATTTCTTTTATTCCCAACACAAGGGTTGACCAGAATATCAAAATGTCAACTGTCTAATCCGTATCTTGTCTTAGTTAAAACTCGGATTGTGAGTGATAGTCTCGAGTCCACTCAGCATAGCATACATGTACATTAGGGTGGGCCAAAAAAAACTTTTAATTTTCTTTTCTTTAGCTACCATGAAAATATCGTTCAAGATGACGAAAAAAAAATTCTGGTAAAGTTTGAGCTCTTAATATTAACATTTAGAGGTGGCTAATCGTGATTTTTGATTTCCCATTTAAATAATACGGGAAATTTTATTTTTTTTATTTGGAATTTTAATGCGCTTGAACGAATTATTGTCTAATAAAATTTAAAACTCATACTTGTAGGAAATTAAACGATCTACAAAAAAGGTCTGGAATGATTTTTTGCTAAGTCGGCTCGTTTAAAAGTTATTCGAGGTTTAAGTTGAACCTCAAATGTTAAATCAGATTTTCATAATTATTTATACTCGATCACAAAATAATGGCTCAAAAACATAAAACATCATATTTTATATAAAGTTTATCAAGTGTTCTTCAGTAAAACAATAAAATTTTTACGAAATATCAATAATTAATTTATTATAATTATTTATAAACTATAATTTAAATTTAATTTAATCATTCCCTAAAAAATAATAAATGTCCTGTTATTGATATTTCGTAAAAATTTTATTGTTTTACCGATACACTCGATAAACTTTACATAAAATATGATGTTTTATGTTTTTGAGTTATTATTTTGTGATCGAGTATAAATAATTGTGAAATCATTATTTAACATTTGAGGTTCAACTTAAACCTTGAATAACTTTTAAACGAGCCGACTTAGCGAAAAATCATTTCAGACCTTTTTTATAGATCGTTTAATTTCCTATAAGTATGAGTTTTAAATGTTATTAGACAATAATTCGTTTCAAATTCGTTCAAATGCATTAAAATTCCAAATAAAAAAAATAAAATTTTCCGTGTTATTTAAATGGGAAATCAAAAATCACGATTAGTAGCCACCTCTAAATATTAATATTAAGTGCTCAAAATTTACCAGAATTCCTTTTTCGTCATCTTGAACGATATTTTCATGGTAGCTAAAGAAAAGAAAATTCAAAGTTTTTTTTGGTCCACCCTAATGTACATACAAGAATGAGCAAAAAGACAAGTTCAACCCTTCCTATTCAATATGCCAGACACTTTGGCGGTTTGGCTATCTGTTCTTGAGAGGATTTCTTGCAACAAAAAATTCATCGACATTGTTTACTAGTAATATCCAGTGCTTATTATTATTTCTTATCTGTTATTTCCCGAATCTCTTTGGAAAACAGAAATTTACACGAAAATGGAAATTAGATTTTGGCAATACCCGAATTCCCTTCCTTGCATACCTTATCACGTAATATACTATTATCTAACCTAAAATCTGGAGAAAATATTTTGCTGGGAAGTCAGCATTTTGCTTTTGGTTTTGAGTGTCTAAGTTTGTTTTATACTTACAGCCAATCGAAGAACCGGTTGTTGGAAAAGAAAAGAAGCGACGAAAATTAGACGAAATTGTATTAGGTTTATCGGCTGCCAAAGAACAGATGTTATATCCTGAAATTACTAAAAAGTCGACAGTAACTCCTAGTGTAACGGTGACTCCTACATCGGCACCACTCTCGTCATCTCATCAACAGAAACCGTTCACGATAACCGTGACTTCTATACCATCACCTGCTCCACCACCACGAAGTTGTACAACTCCAAAAATGAAAACTACATTATCAACTAAAGATAGTTTCTCTACTTTCTTGGCGCAAGCAGAACAACAAAATATGTTGCTGAAGAAGCAACAGCAACAACAGAAGAGTTACGAAGCAATGATTGCGGACATCAACAAGGTGGCAGATTTTAGCTCTAAAGTGAACACTTACTCACACGAAGCCAAAGTTAATAAGTGGTTAGCCGAACAAAATGCAGCATTGGCAGACCAACCTTTAGGCAGTGATTATTTAACACCCAGAAGAAGGCGGCCTCGAGTTGATCCCACTTTATTAGACTGGAAGAAACTAACAGGTAATGAAAATGTTGCTGTAATCCACCGTGTGACAAATAAGAAACTAACAGGTCCAAAAGCACCGACCTTGAAGCGACTTGGTCAGTGGTTAATGGAAAATCCTATGTACGATATCGACCCAAAGTGGGCCGAATTAGTGAAAGAACGTGGAAATTTAAGTCATGATCTACAAAAACGTTTTACAAATTCAAAGAAAGGCACACCGGGAAGACCTCCGTTGTTATCCAGCCCTACAGGTTCAACTTCAAGTGTTAGTTCAGCAAATTTGACAACTTCGTTGGCTTCGACGTTACCTTTTCCAACATTAGCTGGTTCAAGTTTATCTGGTTTAAATTCTAACTTGCTTTCTGGCTTATCGGGATTGGGCCAATTTGACCCTAAAAATCCTCTATTAGATCCTAAAAATAATCCACTGTTTGATCCCAAGAGTCCATTATTGATGCCGTTTGCGACAGGTATGCCAAATATTAATGCTTTAAATTCAATGGCCGGTTTAGGTAATTTAGGCAACATGAACTTATTTGCAAATCTTGCCGGATTGGGATTGCCTGGACTGGGAATGGATCCATCATCCCTAAGCGGTGAATCACCAAAGAATAAAGGTTCTCCAAATAGTGGTAGCGGTAACTCCGAGAGTAAAAGTAAAAATCAAAAATCTGGGGAAGGTCACAGTTCCAGTAAAACCTCAGTTTCATCTTCTGCAACGTCGTCTTCGACAACTGCGGTGTCGTCTAGTTTACCTACAACTTCACCATTCCCCTTCTTTTTCCCAAATCCTAGTCTTCTGTATACACCTTTAGGACTTGGAGGTTTAAGTCCCTTTGCTTTACAGCCAGGAATGTCGGCCGCTTACGATACTTTAACTCAGCAGTGCAATTTACTAAACGGAAATCTAAATTCGTCTTCTTCGCCCAACTCATCTTCTAAATCAATTAAATCTGGTAATCGTAGTACACTAGTGACGTCGACCACCACGACTGCCAGTCATTCGAAATCGCCTAGAACGAGCACGCGCGATGCGCATTTACAAAATTTAATTTTACCACCCGACACCTTACTCGAAAGCATTTCGAAAGTCGCCGGAAATCTGGACGCTTCTTTAAAACAAAAAAGCGATCGAAAAGATGACAAACAAAAAGCGTTAGACAGTTTACGTGGTATGCTGCCTACGGATTTTACAAATCCCGAAAAGCTTAGGAGCATTAAAGATTTGCCCACATTTGCTGACTTCAACAAACTATTAGAAGCGACTCAAACTACGCCCCTGTTGTCGAATAAAAAACCACGCGAAAACGAGATGAAGGAAGCAATGGAAAAGTTGACAAAAAGTAATGCAGAGCTATTGGCACGTGCTTCGTCCGAAGAGAGGTCTACCCCTACCGGAAGCAGTAAACGTCAGCGGGAGTCGCTTTCAGAACAGGAATCAATTGCGGACAAGGACGAGGAACCTCCAGCAAAACATTTCAAAGAAACTCCCGAAGAATCACAACCTTTGGCATCAAATATACCAAACGATGTGGACATAGAATCATTGTTACCACCTTCTACTGTCGTGAAAAGTGGTGGCGCATCTTCTAGCGAAAACATGGAACCTGCTCTTGCGGAAATTGGACCTGCAGATCCTGCTCCTGCAACTTCTGCACCATCGCAGAACAATTCTGAAGAAGTACAAAATCAGCCGGCCGAAACAGTAGAGACTCTGGAAGTAATTCCAAAGAAAAGTACAAAAAGAACAAGGGGAAAGCGCAGGTCCGGCGATATTATATTGGATCCGGAAGCTGTAATAGAAAGAAAAAATTTGCGGTCTAGTGCAAGTAGATCGGCAGCAGTTGCAGCCGCAAAGCAAGCAGCAGCAAAACAATTAGAAGCGGAAAATGCCCAAAAAAATCACGAGAACGACGATGCGTGAACAATTAAAAAACTATGATAATGAATTGTGTCGGACATTTAATTGGCGTGCAATCAGTATCCGTAGCGTTTTTAATAAATAAATAAATAATTGAAGTAATATAGTGTGCGTGTTGAACTGTGATACATTTTTAAAAACTTAAAAAGAAAAATAACGAAATGAAAAACTCGACGCGCTTATTACGGTTAATAAATAATAAATCGGTTGGTAAGAAAAAAAAATGTATTTAAAATGAGTATTGCTTAATGACGTTCTATCGATGAACCAAACAATTACGCTTGAAAATTTATGTATTCCCATTTTAAGAATTATTATTATTATTATTATTGATTATGCTATAAAGTGTAGGTTGATAAGTGAATACTTGTAATCAATTGTAATTTAGATTATAATTACGAAAAGACGAGTAGACAAATTGTCTCGACAGTTTTTATTCGGTAAAATTACGTAAAAAAAATTTGGTAATTAATTTTAGTTAATCCAGTTTTATTTTTTTAAACAATTGTGTTTGTCTTTGTTTAACATTGTACATAGATAATATAACATTTTTATATAGCAATCGTATAGATATCTAAATATTTTGTGGTTAATTGAAATTGTTACCAAAATTTAAATTTTGTTATGGTTTTTATTTTTAACAATTTGTATATAGTTTTAACAGTCGTCAGTTTAATGTTGACGGAATGATGGTTTTACTAGCGTAAAATTTTGTAAATATGTTTGTGTTTTTTTATTACTCTTTTTTTTTTAGTTAATTTAAAATTTTGTGTATGTTAAATAGTGGTTTTGAGTCTGATCTTCTAAATATTTATTTAAGATTTTTAATTGTCCCCACTTACGTATTTATTTGAATCTGCATTTATGCCATTGGCATTTTGCCGCCGGCTATTAGATCTGTTGTAAAACAAATTATACGATATGTATACACGTATTATAATATTACTATAGCATGGTAGCTCTCTCATTTTATTGTTATAATGTTCATATAGATAATAAACAAAGTGAATAAACTTCAGTTTCTTTTAATCATTTTATTTTATCGATGTCGAAAGGTAAGACAAAAGAATGAGCACAAAAAAAGTTGGTAATAAAAATAATAATTACTCATCTGCAGTAAGCAAAACCGACTTGAGTCTGAGTAGCAATCCATAACATCTCAACGCAATTTTACAGTCATGTGAAAACCAAAAACCCCCATTTAGTATAATTTCAATTATGATTTTTCTACCAATTTTAAACTGAAATTAACCAAATCACCTTCTGCAAAAAATTAAAAAATTTAGAGAATTAAATTTTTAATTTTACTTGGAATGAAAAAATTTTAAAAAAATAAAAGTTTTAATTTATTTTATTATTATTTGATTGAAATTTTAATTGATTAATTTTAAGAAACCAGCTTGCACCTTTTCTTTGGTGGTTGGTCGGATTCGTCCATTTCTTCATTTCCACTGTCCCTTTCAGATTTAATGTCTTCCTGAGTTTCTTTTATATTTTCTACCAGAACAATACCCTTAGCATTTCTTCTTCCCACTATAAACACAATACTTGAATTTTTATTAATAAAATAAAGTAGTTTCGAAACAGTGAACATCATGCTTATTTTTTTAATATTAAATTCGATTTTTTTTATAGCATAAAAAAGATAAATTTGGAATTAATATTTAAAAAACAAACATGATTTTCACTACTCATGGATTCGAGACTACTGTAAATAACCAACCTGAATGAAGAAATACGTTCCTTCCAAAATGTGATATTGAATTTTTTGAATTTTCTTCATTTAAACCAAAAATTATACCCATTCCGATAATGTCATACGGACTTCTCAAAAGAAATGAGTTTGTTGCTCCACTGGAAACGATAACATTCTTAGATTTACCATTTGCATGATACAAGTGAGACATGGCAATCATATGCTTTCTTTTTGAACTGTCATCAATTGTGGGAGCATATAAAATTTCAAAATAAAATCCTTTTCTTACTAATTGAAAATATAATTTACGATTTAATGTGTAACTTGCTTTGCTTTCAGGATTATACGAAAATATATCTGCTTCCATTGTAGAACAAGTAAACTAAAATTTATAAGTTTTTAATTTGCGTAATTTTTAAAAGTAAAACTAACATACCTGAAGTGCCTGTTGAGATGTTGGCATCGAAGCTACGATATTATATTTTTTATAATTTGGTGATTTTACCTAAAAATATCTCGGTCAGCATTTTATATTATCAATAGAAAAAATTTACAATTTTGTAAATTATGTCTTGGTTCTCAAACACTATTGTCAAACGATTTAATATTTTCATATCTTCACACCCCTAAAATAAAACAAATTATATTAAAAGTTCAATAGAACCAAAATTTTGATTATACCTCAACCGTAGAGAATGTTAAAGGCGGTGGAACTATATCAACTATTTCTTTCGATTCGCCTTTCTTCTTTTTCTTTTTTGGCTCCGTATTTGATTCATCAATTATTTGATTAACAGCAATCGTACGATAACCCACTAAAAGTGTAAAATAATACATCAGAAAGTTTTATACAGCTTGTAAAGAACTACTCACATTGATACAATCGTTTAATGGTCTTTTGATACGAATTAGATTTTACACATTCTTCCATAACGCATAAATCAAAAAAATTCTTAACAATCTCCATTTGGGCTGAAATTAATTAAACAAACTATTTTGATTGAATTTCTTTTAGAATCGCAAAATAACCTATAAATTCAAAATTGTCAATTCAAGCTTGACATGTGCTTTTGTTTACAAATTTTATACAGGATGTTAGATATTATTGAAATTATTGTTGCAGGGTGATTTAAATTTTTATAATTAAAATAAATAGTTATGGTAGGTTACACAATTTGCAGGAGAATCCAGTGTCTACAATTTCTTATTTAAAAAGAAAGTTTTGTGTATTTTCAATTAATTTTCAACTAATTTTGCGAGACATTGTGTAGCGCCATCTATACACATCTTCAGTAATTTTCAAGTTCAAAATATTTATATCGCAAATTTAAATCAAAATGTTTTCTCGTTTATTTTGTCGTAATTTAAATCTTGTTACAAAAAATTGTAGCAGCATACAGAAATTATCCTACAAAAACTACTCTAGTAAAAAGAAAAATCAGCCAAATTTACAAGAAGACGATAACCTCACTTTGGGTAATTTTGGCACAAAATATCAAGTTTTCAAAGATGATGACAGTGAAATTGTGTTGGACGTTGACGAGGAACGAGAAAAGTATGCTAGTAAATTATTAGACGAAGAAATGGAAGTTTACAATCCTTTTGAAGGTTTAAATTTAAATCGTAAGTTTATAACATTGTCGATGTTAAGATATTTAACGTTGTTCTTTTTTGTTAGGTGGAGTTAATGGTGTATTTGAAATTGAAGATTTGGTGGCGGTACTGAAACGTGAAAATGCCTCTAAAATATTCGTTGCTCAAGTTCCTAGTAAATATCAATATGTAGATTATATTTGTGTTGCAAATGCAAATTCACAAAGACATTTAAAAGCAATAGCTCAGTTTGTTAAGAGAGTTTATAAACATAAGAGAGGGAAACATGATATTGTGCCCAGAACAGAAGGTGCTGGAAGCAGCGAATGGATAGCGATCGATTTAGGTATGATTTTAGTAAGCTTAACATGGGCGTCCTTTTTTACAGAAGGGCTAGTAGTCTACCATTCGTCTTGATTTGAGTATTAAAAATTTTCAATTTGCAAAAATTTATTTCAAAGCCAGAATGTGGGAAGAACACTAACTTTCATTTGAAAGGCTGTGGGTGTTGTTACCGATTATACAGAACTATATGGAAAAATAATAAAAACAAATGCTGGCTTTGGGGTCAATGTTGCATTTGAGCGGCTTAACCGACTCGGACTCATCTAATTCCGTGTATGTTGATTGGTTTACAACATTATGGTTTAGTAACAGTTTAGTTTAACGTTTTAGACGACGGACGAATAACAACACAAATTTACATTTCTTTATTAAGATTTCTTTAGATTTTCTAAGATTAAGGATTACTTAAGTATGACGGTCGTAGGCCTACTGCAGGGACCAAGCAACAGTACAAAATCTGACGGGCGTAATTCAACCAGTGCTATTTACTATTATAAGTGTTTATTTAAAAAAAACTGTAATAAATTATATTTTTTAAATTTCGATTTTACCCCATTTTGATGGAATAAATTATGACAAATTTTTATTATGACATATTTTTTTAGTTTTTTACATTATCATTTTTCTAATTTCAGGTAACATAGCTCTACACATTTTTGAAAGTGAAACACGAAAATTATATGACATCGATTCATTATGGGCAGTAGGACCTGAGTATGATAAAGAATCCTTGAAAGAAGATCCAGTAGTTGAAATGCTTGAAAAACATGTAATATATTTAAACGATTTACAGCCAGCAAAATAAAATTTTAACTCTTATGGTATGTCGGTTACATTTTTTTTTCAAATTTTTTACCTTTACTTGTGCCACTGTTGTCTTATTGTTACTTGTATAGGGAAAGTATTGTAATCTACCAAGATTTTGATGAATTTTAGGTCGATGTTTGTCTGCGTTTATGTATGTGGTTGGGATATGAAAAAAATAGTATCAATCGCATGGGTTGAACCACACAACAGACTGTCATGAAATTTAGCATAAACATGCATCATAACTGAAAATTGAAATAACTTTTTAATATATTTTTTGTTGACAATCTATTAAATTGATGTTAAATTGACAGAAATCTCTTTTTAATTTTATAAACCAAATAAACCGAAAGTTTTTAAAGTGTAGGTTTTATTTTATAGCCTTACGGTCAGAAGGAGCTTTCCAGGTAACTTTTATAAAACATAATAATATGGTATGACATTTCGTTTTTGTATTTTACTGGGTCTTCATTGATTTTGCCAAAAAATTAGATTCTTAAAAATGAACTATGAACCCAAATTAAATGGGGAAGATTATATGATGTTTAAATAGCCGATTTAAAAAAAAAATTTTACAATCAATGGAAATTGGCTAGGAGTAACCAATTAATGTGCTAATAAAAAATAAATACTTAGATAAAAAGATAAGATATTCTTATCAGCGTTTACATTTGCTACAGTTTTTGTATGGATTTCATTATTGTGAAACAAATTTTTGGTGTGATAAATTGATACAAATAAAACATTGTTATGAATTTTATAAAAATTGTTGAAAATGGCAACTGCAGAAGATCATCAATCTGAAATTGTAGTAAATCCTACTGTATTGGGTTTCGAATTAGATTCAGATCAGCATGTTGTCAGCAATTATTTAGTGCCATCACTTGTTGCTTGCTTGTTGTATGTATTACATTTTGCAAGCGACTTTGCAGTAGCATATAGGCATTATAAGGAAAATAATCCAGCATGGGGAGGATTAACAGTACTTTTTATGTATTTACCTATAATCGGTTGTTACATTGTAACCATTTCAAGTACAGAATTGTGGCCAGATAGTGATAATTGCACGGTAAAAAATTTGAAGTGGTTTTCTTTAAAAACTGCACAACATTTATTTTTTCCTATTTGGAGTATGTGGAGGTAAGTTTGCTACATTTTAAACTTGCTACTTATCATTTTATATTGTACGTTATTGAGGTCATCTTGATTGTATACATTTTACCATATCATGTTTTTGATATCATCTTCTGTTGACAGATTCGCGGAGAAAATATTTTGGTCTATCGAAGGTTACAGAAGTACAGATGAAGAAGAAAAGGAAAAACTTGTGAACATTTTAACTGCTCCCAGAACGGTCGAGCTGTATTACTTTTTACAGGGCTATCTTCAGGCTGCCCCTCAAATACTTTTCCAAATGCATCTTATAATGCGATTTGTTCCTCTAATGGACAGGCAAACAGGTAAATAATTTTGCACAAATTATACAGGAGGGGGAGAGGGATTCACCTTATATAAATTATTATTATTGCAATTACTAAACAATAAATTTTAATTTTTAGTTGATGCTCAAGTATGTAGTATTGTGTTATCTATAGCTCAAATGGCCAAAACAACGACGCTATTTCAAAGATTTTCATCTCAAAAAATTGCAGGAAAGTGTTATCCATGGTATAAACCCTACAAGGCTTTGCATAATGTAATTAGAACTCGAAACGTCGATCAAACAGATTCAGGACGAAGTTCTCGAAAAAGTGTGGTGTATCATTGTAGATCATCTCATTCATCGAAACGAGATACCATTAATAAATGCAATGCAAGTGATAGTAACCACGATAATGTTGAAATAAGGCATCATAACTTAGACGATACGGTTAGGCAGAATCGAAAAAGTAGTGATTTTTATGAACAACCTTCTGGTTCGTATCTCGAACGTTTAGAAAGAGAAAATTTGGTTGAATCAGGACGCGAGACATCTGTAATTGGCGGTCCAGAACGCTTAGTTTTGCGTGCCGAAAGTGAAGTAATCGACGAAGTAGATTTTTTTAATCCCAAACGTCTATTTAAAATTAAAGGTTTATTAGAAGATGATATAGCCGGAAAAACGATATCGTTTTTGTGGTGGTTTTGTTTTCTGGTTGCACGAATGTTGGCTATTTCATCTTTTGGATATTTTTATCCCAAGGATATTATATGGTTATTAGCTTCTCACTATATTTTGGTTATTGCACTTTTGTTATATGATGTGCGACACGATGAAGTAAGACGAGCTAAAGCAATATTTTTTATTTTCATCGGCTACGTATATTTATTTTGTTTAATTGAATTTAAGATAATATTTAAGAAGCCAAACTTTGTTTATAATGGTTTTTTTATTTTAATGTTTCTCGAGAATTTTGTAATGATATTTGTATGGTGGTATTGGGAGGCCGTAGAACTTGACAATACTTGGTGGTACAATTACATCTTTAATGTTGTTGTTGGATGCTCTGTATTAAGTTTTGTGACTATGTTATTTTACATTACAATTCTTAAACCAAAAGAAGTTGTTGTTGAAGTTGTACGGAAATAGAAACTCAAATTTATGAGTTAAACATAATATTATGAACATTAATTTGAGCCAATGACAAAATTATTGTATAATTAATTAATTTAATATTTTTTGTATAAAGAAAAATTTAATTGAAAAAAATTGAATTGTGTTTTATTATAAATTTAGGTGAAACGGTTTCATAAATTTTGTATAGGAGGAAGTGGAAGGAATGTGAGTGTGTTTTAGTTTTTAAGAAAAGTTCATATTTTGCCTTAAAAGTATATTTTTAGTATCACCCTTAGTTTTTATTTTGTAAAAAAATTATTATAAAAGTTGAAAAGTTAGTGAACTGAAAACCAAAACATTTGGACCAAAGTAAAAAATTGACGTCATATAAATGATAAAAGTTTCATAATAAGAACAAAGGCAAAGAGGTTGAAGAGAAATTAATATACAGGGTGCTGAACGAGTTAGCCGAACATACGAAATTAACATGTAAAAACTTATTTTTGCATCTTTCATTTTAATTTTAACTAATTTGCATAAATAAGTTTTTACATATTAATTTTATATGTTCGGCTAACTCGTGCAGCATTTGGTATAAGTAAGTATATATCTAATATTTTAAATGTAATTAATCAGCCTGTGAGAATCTGTAGATTTTTGAATATAATATTTTTATTCATTATTGCATTATTTCAGTTCTTTGAGTACTTATACCATTGTTTATCTATATCTAGTTGGAAAGCCTCGGTTACATATATAATATAGATATAGATAAACAATGCTTATACTATTGGATCGCATTTCGTATATTTTATTAAAAAAGTTAATAACTGCAATTTCCTGTTTTAAAAACAAAAGTGTCATTTCAACAATGTATCTTTTATTGAGAATCGATGGAGAAAAACGCTTTTCATCGCTTAAAAATTACAATATGCAAATAAAATTGTTTAGATGCTTTGTTATGAATTAAAATTATTTTTCCGTTTGATGTTGCCATATTTTAATATTTTACCAAATCCTATTGCATTTTCAGAAAAAAGTTGATAAACTTAAAAACAATTTGGAATTTGAAATGAAAAACTTAAAAATAGTAAATTTTTATATTTGTTAATAATTTCTGTCATCCAGCCTGTAAGAAAACAAGCACTCATCAAACCTCACAGTCGCTCACAAAAATAAGATTACACCCCTATATTAGCAATGTAAATTGTGACTTTTGCAGACTTGTTTTCTTATATAAAAATCGCTTCTACAGCAAAACTTATTGAACATTTTTTTGTTGAAAATTTCATTCTCTTTATTTTTGTTTATATACATTTTTCTATTTTGTCGCACCATTTCAGAGTTACAGTGATTTAAAAAAGACTGTAAAATACAAAAAAATATTTCATTTGTACATATCTCAAAAAGGGTGCAACGAATAGCAAAATGTATATGAACAAAAATATAGGGAATGCATTTCACAAGAAAATACTACTTATATATTTTGTTGCACCGTTTTTGAGATACAGACAAAATTGTTTTTTCTATTTTACAGAGTTTTTTTTAAATCTCTGTATCTCTGTAATGGTGCGACAAAATAGAAAAATGTATATAAACAAAAATGAAGAGTATGAAATTTTCAACAAAAAATGTTTAATACGTTTTGCTGTAGAAGCGATTTTTATATGAGAAAACATGTCTTCAAAAGTCACAATTTACATTGCTAATATAGGGGTGTAAATTTATTTTTGTGAGTGACTGTATATCTTTTTAATTATAACACAGAATGGCAGAATAGTATTAATATGATTAGCCAATAGAGTCGCGTTTGTATGCTATATACTGTTATATTTGTAATTTTTATTGATTAAAATTAACTTGGGCAAAGCCAAGATGACTTACTAGGGAATTTAATTTTCGAGGTGGTTTCCCTATAGCCCACAGATCGATTTTGAGTTTATCAAAAGCGAGCCGGATTTTTACAACAATTTTTTTCTTTCTAATTGGCGCGAATTTCTTTATCGACAAATAGCAGAATTATTGTAAATATAACTGGGAGATCCAAAAAATTAGATAAATATTCTATAGACGTTCTGTATACCACCAAGTGGCAGCCAAGACACCTACAAAGTTGCGCATCATTCGTCGTTTAAGATTAAGGGGAATAACTTTATAATTGCGACATTGTTCAGAAATTACTCTAAAAAATCTTTTGTGTAAACTAACATCGAAATGCATCTGTATACACCAAGTGGTATAATATTTATTAGTGGTATCTTGGAAAATATAAATTAAGAAACAAAAATAAGCTTCAATTTTAACTGTAGTTTACTACTTTTAACCCAAACAAAGGGAAAGCAAACAATCCTATTATTTTTACTAACGGCAAAAGGAATGCAACCAACTGGCATTGTTAATTTAATAGTTTAGCATCAACTTTTAATAATGGAGAAGAGATATAACCCATACGATAAATTTGACACTTCCTTGTTTTATCAAGTACTAGGTGAATGAAAAAATCAAACATATTTTGAACTTGATCAAAAAATCACAAGTCAATAAAATTTTTATATGAAAAAATTCGTAGGGATAAAATATTAGGGAAGGATGTAAAGTAATTAAATTCTAAGACGTATTACAGCTGCACCTTGTAGCATTTTTAGAGGAGATGATATTATCTTCTATAGGTATACCTATTTATAGGTGTGAGTAGGTTAACGAGCAGTGGCATAGTATACATAGGCATAGTAGGTATGATAGGTAGGTCATCATAATAGTTTTTGTTTTTATTTATTATTAAACCTTCTATCAATAAAATTCAATTAAACAGTCATATTTTACCATAAGACAGTTACATTCTTATTTTTAAGTAAAAACAAATTAATCTTAACTTCCGATTAAAGTTCAATGATTCTATCATTACAAAGAACAATCTAAATATGTCAATCTTTAAATAAACTACATTTCTTGTGTAAATTGTTTATAACCCATCGACACCTTTCAAAAATTATTAATATTGAATTACATTTTTATGTGCTTGTTATCCCGTTCAATATGTAAAATTTATACTTTCTGTAATTTTTGTACTCTAAAATTAGAACATTCAGTATATGCCGAACGTTTGAAAATTCGATCCCAAAAATCACAATAAATATAAATTATTAATGGAATGAAAAAATAATTTCTCTAAAAGCAGTTATCAAACAATAGGTTTTAAAGGATTATACTTATTTACGTGACATCCTAAGAAGATAAACTAAAGTATCTACAAAAAGGTCCAACTCGAACAATTAATCTTGTTTATATACTTTAGTGTACCCACTGGGTGTAATCCTGAACTGTGCGTATAACAGATCAAGTTAATATAATTTGATACGAAAACTTAATTAGAAATATTTTAATACGCAGGTAGCAGAACTTTTCGTCATGTGGATAATGATTCAACTTTTGGTTTTGCATCAAAACTCAGAACCCATCGATTCAATTCGTTCTCTAGATAGTATACGAATACCTACTACATTTTCAAGTCTAAATTATGATTAAATTGTTCGAGTTAATAAAACATTGTACTTATGTAAAACAAAACTGGCACCCACAATCGCGTTTTTTCAATGTACTTCTTGTAAACGGATTTAATTTTTGTATTACTAATTGACCATCTGGTTCACTCTTTTTTTTTATTATTACGTTTGTTGCTGGTTTTAGCATATAAATTATTCAAACAATTTAATTATTGGGAACCTTCGGGGGTTGATTTGCTGATTATCCAATTGTAAAACTGTATAGCAAAACTTCCTGAACTGGAAGTTTTAATTTCAATTTCTTACTCTTAATGAGTTGAATTAAACTTTATATATTTTATGACGTCTCTTTTTATACTTATTTTAATTTGTTCGTACTTGAGGCGAGATTTTAGCAGTTGAAAATATGTTGAAATCGATGCTATTATTAAACCAAATTTTCAAGTTATTGCTGAAATTATAAGTTTCATTTTTTTACTAGACATAGAAAAGACGTTATTGTAAAGTACTCCGAAGAGATATTTGCATTTGTTTTGTTAGAAAACAGTTAAAAAAATTCACAAAGTTCATGAAAATAAGCAATGTTTAAAATATTACTGCGCAAGCATAAGCAGTGCTGTAACTAGAACTTTTGGCGCCTATGGCCAACTACAAAAAATGCGCCTTAACGGAAAGGGTGGGGGCGGGGTTTATTCTCTCTCCCCAAAGAGGGGTCCTGGGTTTCCCCGGAATTTTTTTTTGAATTTGGTGCACAATGGCGAATTTTGAGTCATACTCTCAGTTAAAATTTATTAAATTTAAACGAACTGATTATATAGTTTTACCAACAAGAAAATATAAATTAGGCGCCTATATTTAATCATCGCCTATGTTTAATTTGAACTTTTGAATTTCGTTGCCTTTATTTAAACGGCACCTTTATTAAAATGACGCCTATATTAAATACAATATTTATAATTGGAACTTCTAAATTTTGGCGCCTTTATTTAAACGGCACTTTTATTCAAATGGCACCTGTAGCGATAATATTAAATGCAATATTTAAAATTAAAATTTTTGAATTTCAGCGCCTTTATTTGAATGGCGCCTATATTAAATACAAAATTTTTAATTTGAATTTTTTAATTTTGGTGCCTGTCGGCGCCTTCATTCAAAAGGCGCCTATGGCTGACGCCATATTGGCCATACCCTAGTTACGGCACTGAGCATAAGTAAAAATTTGAAAAATCTGTGCCTTAATAATTGCGTATTTTATGTTTGAAAATGTCTTGTTTTAAATATTATTTGCGTTATTCTTAATATTTCCCCGTAGCGGTTTACAATAACATATTGTTGATGTCTAATAAACAAATAAAAATGATAATTTCAGCAATAACTTTAAAATTTGGTATCATAATAGCATCGATTACAATTTCCTTTCGACTGATAAAATCCCGCCTTAATGCATTTTAGTAGCTGTCTTATTTTATTTTAATTTAATTTAATTTAGGACTAACTAGGTCCTGTTATTTTCAACTCTCTGCTACATGGGTCTTCTATAAGTCCTAATAATACGTTTCTGTAGGATGCTAACCAGCTAGTAAATTTCAACGTGAAAATCTACATTTAGTAGATAGGCAAAGCAGAAATCAGACCACTTTTCATATTCCAAGTCCAAAATTGATTAATAATTGCATTATTCGATTCATGCCATATTTAAGATGTGAGCATACGACCACAAGTTATTATATTAAATAAGTTTTGAATGGTAAAAAGGAAATAAATATTATGTTAAATTAATTACTGTAACATTCTGATAAACTAACTAAAAAAATTAAAATTGTTAATTGTATTATGTACGAGTCTACATTTTTGCATATTTACAGGTTACTGTAAATATTCTTCATAGTTTTAAAGATAATGAAGCAATACGCCCAGCTAACGGATTTAAGTAAACGAAGAGAAGAAAGAAGTGAGAGAAAAAACGAGAAACAAATCTCGATTTTAAAATCGACATTCGTTACTAATAATAATATGTCATAAATTATGTCACGCATAGAGGGGTAGGAGGGGATTCAGATCTTTGCGACAATTTCTGACAATAGGAAGAGGTTTTTCTTTTAAATTGTGACGTCAGCACGTATAGTTAATTTTTTGAATTTAATTTATTTTTCAAATTTTTCGAAAGTGATAATATTTAATTTATTATATCATTTAATGTATTATGTACCTATATATTATTTTTTCTATTTTGCGCCTAAAACATAGTCATTTTGAAACCCAATCGCGTATCGAAATAGACAATATTTCGAAATGCAATTTTTTGTTTTAAGGGATTGGTAATTAATAAATTAAAGGAAATTAATGTCATTTTATATTATCAATGTCAAATTAATAAACTATTATGCGCTATTCTAACCAGTAAAATAAAAAAAAGCAACACGCTAGTCAAGCGATGTGGGCCCCAAACTCGGTAAAAATTTCAGAAAATTTAATATTGCTCTTATGGTGGTTTCAATCAAATTTTAACAGAGACAACTTCTTTTGCTAGTTGTTAATAAAATAGTTGTCTTTCATATCATAGGCATAGGGGCCCCATTATCCAAAAGTGCCCAGGGCCTCTAATAGGTTAAAGACGGCTTTGACGCTAGTTGTTACCAACAGTCACAAAAATTTACTAAATTTTTATTTTTATAAATTAAAGGCTAGATGTAAGTAGAATATTTGCGATTTACCTTACCGTTGCCGTTCGTGGCACTTATGACGCTACCAAATATCAAAAACATGGCGGCTCTATTACGTACAATTGATGTTATTTGAAGTTTAATTCTGAATTATTTTATCGTAAAACCGCGGTGAAATGATAATTCACAAAATAAAATGCCAAAAGAATGAAAACAGAATGAAAATGAAACAAAACTTTCTATATCAACTATACGTGTTAGATTAATTTGGTATTTTCCGCGTGGTGGATTTCGTTTAATTTAAATCGCGATTAATCAAAGAAAATCAAGGTTTTTCTTATTTGGGGTGTTTGGAGGAACATGTAAAAAATTATCAAAAATCAAAATCAAGAATTTCAATCATTAATAATTTTTTTTACAACATTTAATTGTATAGGATTGCGAAATCCATATAATAAGATTTATTAGTACCCTTTAGCTCGTTATTGATATTCATATTTATTGTATTTTCAAGAGCTAATAATTATAATTAGTAATTTTTAATGGTTTTTTTTTACAATTTAAGGGGGTAAATTCTCTCTCAAACCAACTTTCTTGCTACAAATATTAACTTTTCAAACAAATTTAAATTTTACTTTAAACAAAATTTCCAATATAAATGGGATCGTAAAGTTTAAAAGATAAATCACTCATATGCATTGGTATCAAATTTTACCTTGTGCTACCTTTAAATTTTAACTTGAAATAGTACCTAAGTGTAAATTGTAACATCGAAATCAATCATTGTAATTCATTTTCTATTCAAATTTGATCTTCTGTAATCTCAAATTTCAAATTAAATTAAATCGATTGGTTCCAAAATCAGTTACTCACACTAAATAAATAACCTCATCCAAAAATTCGCTAATTTTATTCAAAGTTGAAATTTGTAAAGTATTTTATTTTTGAGTGAATAATTCGATTTTTGAATAGGAAATTATCCAGTTATAATGAATTGGAAATTATCCAGTTATGACTTCCAATTCTCAAAAATCGAATTATTCACTCAAAATTAAAATACTTCACAAAGTTCAAATAAAATCTTAATCGCCTAATATTAGGTGGCCATCTTGTCGGCGAAAGGTACGTTTCATCCCTTGTTAGCCGGAAATATCAAATATTTACACTAATTGTTAAATATTTAATACAGTAGAACCCCTATATAACGAGTCCGATTATAACGATTTATCGGCTATAACGAGTAAAAATTTAATCCATTGACTTTTGTTTACATGCTAAACTGACTGTTTAAAGCGAAAATCTGCTTATAACGAGTAAGGGGTTGTCCTTTAATCACGTGAGGTGCTAACAGTGGAGGAGGGGGTTAGAATAACATCACGATTGATCACGATGGGGGGGGGGATGCTGTGACAATCACGTGTATAGTTTCTTGCTACCACGTGAAATCCCGAGAGAGCAAATTTATGCCTAAAAAGCAACATAACAACAATATTTAGCTCTCAGCTGGCTTCCGGCACTGGGCCTTGTGACGCCAATCGTCGTTCCTCTGCTCGCGGCCTTCTGTCTCGCTGTCACTACTTATAGAAATTTTTCAAAAAACAATACACGTGATGTTGGGTAGGGGGGGTAGGGGTAGCCTAAAACCTCACGACGTATCACCAAGGGGGGGGGGGGGGGTAAAAAAAATGGCATAAAAAACCTCACGTGATTAAAAGACGGCCCCTAAGTAGGCTGGTCCCTTGAGCTCTCGTTATAGAGGGGTTCTACTGTAGTAAATTTTTGGAACACGACAATATATTGCTATGTTTTTTGTTCAGTTATTATTTAACTGTAAAGACAGTTAAAAATATAAACCATTTGATTTAAAAATATTTGTTCGAGTTCTGCTTAGATCAGATCAATTTTATCAACTATAGTAATTACGGATCCGCGTTGATCCGCTATCTTTTACATAATAAGTTTTGATATTCCAGTTATTTTATTATTTTCGAAAATAGCATCTTGTTTTATCAGGAGCAAATGTCGCACGTTTTGTGGTGAGTTTGTAGGATTGACGGTTGAGAGGGAGTAAAGTTAGCCTAATAATATAAACTTCAATAATATCTACCATGTAGTAGATAGTTAAAACACATTTTGAAAGTAAATAAGCATTTTCTAGAAAATATTAGATTTTGAATAATTTGAAGTAAGTAAACAAACGCAACAATTGAATTTGAAAGCGAAATATTTACATTATTTTTAGAAAATCTATTTATGTTTTAAAACTAAAAAAAGCTTTTAGATCATATGTTACATATGAAAACATAAAAAGGTAAAAGCAATTATTCAAGTGTGAATTTATATATTTAATTTGATCTGGGACAAAGTTTCATCATGCCGAATAACAATTCACACCCTATTTAATAATTAAACTGGAATTTGTTTATTCAATATAATATTGAATACATTTAATCCTATGTAATGTACCTGTCAAGATTATTTGGTAATACATATTTTATATTGATTGATTGCTTTTATTTAGCGATTATTTTACATCGAATTTGTTTAATAGTATAAATTACACTTGTTGAGCACGGCGACATTTAATTGGTTTGACATTTTGTGTTACACAACAATGCGAGTGTTATAAAAAAGTTTACGGTGACAGAATCTCAGTAAAAGTATTTCATTTCGAATTTCCAACTTTTCCACTAAAAGAAATTGTATTGGTTTTTGGTTTATTATTGCTATAGCAAACGTTAGTGGAATATAATTTGTATTTTTAAATGCAGTCAAAGAATCGTTTTCGATACGAATTCCTTGTTTTAGAAATGTTGTAATTTATTAATGAATTGCTTAAGACGCAATTTCGCTTTTAATTGTTGCTTCTCGTCAAGAGGGTTAACTTGATTTGAATTAAATTTGATTTAATTATATTTAATTATAATTATATTTAATTGTAATTAAATGTAATTTATTTTATTTACGTTTTTAAAGACTAATATTATTATCTATATTGAATTCTGCAATTTTTCGTTAATCTTTCTTTGCTGAATAACTAGATGTAATATTAGAAGCAGAGAAATCTTTTAAAATGTAATAAAACTTCCTTATTAAGTTCGAATATTAGAATTTTTTCAATTTCTTGGATTTAAACCAATTCATAAAATTAGCTAATTTTGTTACATAATAACCTATTTGTTGTTAGTTATAGGAAATGTTTAAAAATCAATCAAAATTTCAACATTTTCAAGATTTTTGGTCCAATTTAGAACTTCCGTAATAAATAAATGTAATCATTTCTTTCACAAAGCCTTCGATTCACAATTTAATATTTAACACTATCTGGCATTATAATATTTCACACATAATTAGATTTAAAAAAAATACTAAATTAACAGAGTCCTACATTGACTTACAACTTTAAATATTTTCTTTTTTATTTTTGTAAACTTACCTTTTTTACAAGGCAAATTCCAACTATGTTTCGGTCTACAGTGAATTCAAAAATTTTTAATTTTATATTTGCTTAGGTTGAATTACAAAAAAATTATGACAAATTTATTTTAAGTTTTTATTGCAGCTTATCAACATTTATTTGTATTTATTTAATTTTAAAATAAAACTTTTTTAGATAAAATGAAAAAATTAACATGACTTTTAAAAGCGATAACAACACCGCTTGTGGGAAAATCGGAATTTAAAATTTCTTTAAATTGTAATAATCGGTAATAGTACTTATAATTTAGTTTATCATTTATTAATCATAAATACTATAATATACGATTTCCTAAACAACTTTTTAATCGCTTCCGCACTTGAATTTTATATTTTGTTTTATTTAATAAAAAAAAATTAAATTTTCATTTAGCTATATGTACTATATAGCTAAGGGGGAACGCCGGGAAAATCTTGTGTACAAGTGAAAGGAAATTTTAGGAAATAGGAAATCCGAGGAAATGTAACAAATATTAGGAATATACTACAGATGAGCTTTTAGATTTTTCTATTTTTGGAAAGGAAATTCAGAAGGAAATCTTGGAAAATCTCTCAAGAATCGGTAATCGTACACGAACATTCATGCTTCATCTGTGCATTTAAATCAAAATCAGTAAAATAATATCATTTATGTTAGAAGAATAAGAATATAGTATTATCATAAATTATTTATAAATAAAATTATGGTTTTTTAAAATTCTAAGTTAGAATAAGTTCTATTCTAAAAAATTAAGTTTGAGCTGATTGATTTCGGGTATACATATTGTAATAAGTAACACATTTCACTAACAAGGATTACATTAGATGTTAGTATTCGATGGATACGGAATTGTAACAGTGTTTTTGTTAATTTACTGAAAATATCTTTAGCACTGGTTATAATTATTTTAATTATTGTGACCTTGATTTTAATTACAAAATTTTTATGTGATAATATTATCTCTAAATTAGTAAGTCATGATATTCTGCGTTCATAGATTTTTTATATTATTTATAAGTAGCAGATAGGTAGGTTTAAGTAGCTTATAATTTTCAATTTTTGTAATTATATCTTCATACCTGATATTAAAAACAATTTTATTATATGCAACTATTCGAATAAATCAATTATTTAATTATTTCAATAAGTCTTCTGATGGTAAAGAATTTCTTTACAAAATCACTAACTAGCTGCGTGCATTTTAATTAATATTTATTTTTTGAATCTTTGGAAATAATTGAATAGCTGTTCCCTTTTTATCAGTTAAGTTATTGTAAAATATTCTAACATCTTTGCATAAAGAGTAAAATGAAAGTATTTAATGAAATCTCTGCAATTAATAAAAATCTGCTACCCACATAAAAGTTTAATTAAAAAATAACATTTAGGTGTGATTTATGAAGTGAAATAATATATTTTATGAAAGAGAATTACAAGATACAACAAAAATATATTTAAGAAAATTATTATTAAATGTATAAATGATATGGTTTTCAACACCCACCTAGGACAAATCGAAAAATCTGATATTATAAAAATAAGTAAATTACATATTACACAAATAATAATACATACAGTGCGTTTATTTTAAAACTAGCCTGTCTCAATAGCTATCGATTTTAAGTATATTATTTCGATTCATTCCGTTTACAATCACTTAACGTAAGGTTGAACTTAGTTGAATCGGGTGTTTGTTTACGTCAGAAGCCGATGAAAAGTCTAATCTTAACAATGCCAATGGAATATTCATAAAAATAACAAGGTGAGGGAGTGAAACCTAAAATTCAAACAGTCTTGTTTTTAAACTTCCTCTTCGATTTCTTAATCGACTTATTTTTTGTCCAAATTAAATCTATTTAAAATTCTTACTTATTCTAGTAAGAAAATAAACCAATTGAAAGAATCTCAATAGTACAACCATGTCTAAAAGCTTTCTTAGTTTTCAAAAATGTTCATTAAATATTATTAATTAACTAGAAAATTTGTTGAATAAATGTCAACAACTTCCTTAATAAAGTTTTTTATTATTTCTAGAAGTCTTTAGTAATTTGTATGCAATTTATTTAAAAACGTTTGAAATCCTTTTAGTACTATTAAAAAATGTACGTTTAAAATTCAAACTGCATTTTGAAGTATATTTTATACAAATTAAGGTTTTAATTAAAAAATTACAAAATATTGGTTCTATACCCGTCATGGCGAACCTTTTTGAGAAGTAGGTCAAACACCACTCGGTGGGTCACTAAGTGTAATAAAAAGGATTCCAATAATTTCGGTTGTCTATTCTCTTTTTTTTATGATACAAAAAATAAGTTTATAGAAATCAAAGCGTAGGTCAGTGCCTGACCTGCGGGTCATAGGTTTACCACCGCAGTTCTGTACTATACTATTGCTATTCTATTCTATTATTTAAATAATTAATCAAGTTAAAAATTTTTATTTGAATTAATTTTAGAAGTTTTGATTTTCTAGTTTTTTAAAATTTTAAAATTTTTGAATGTTCCAGTTTTTAAATATATCCAAATATTTCTCATTTATTGTGAATGGAATTTTATCTTTTAAAGTATCTTTCGTTTACTATGCGCAGTATAAATTAGCGTAAATTGTAGCATCATCTGCGTATAAGGCCAATTTGATTTTTTTTGAAAGTCACAATTTCTGATACAAACAATTGAGTTTTTTTTTATATGGCAGGCGTGACGAAAATGATGACAACAGTGAGACACGTAAGTGGTGTATTTAAAGACGTTTAATCTGAAACTTACAGAGAAATACAAATAAAACAAGGTTTGCTGTCTGGATAGACTATACAAACTAGAACATAGGGGATTGAACACTCTTTTTAAAGTAAAATTTCAGAAAAATCTCTATTAGAAACAACATCATGCAGAAACTAACGTTCATAGGCAAACGTTTACGACTAGTTTACAATTGGGTTTTAATATATTTGCAAACTAAACTAAATGTAATAATTTAGTTTATGCCCACAAAGGAGTTTTACGAGTCAAGTTTAATTATCATACCCACTGAAATGTTTTGTTGTCTGAATGTTTGAAAGGTACAAATACAAAATTTAAAAGCTTTCAAAGCTTTACATAAGCTTCACTTTAAAATAAGAAACACAAGAAACGTTTTTGCTTATAGACAATACCAGTGACGTAACTAGGAGATGTGAAGCCTAGGTTTCATATTAAAAAACGTTGCCCCCTCATATGAATGAATAACGACGAATTATGAATTTTTTGCCCCCCCCTCTCCAAGTTACGGTTTTCGGTTCTACGGAACCCCGATAGTTATACCACTGGTTACTGCAAAAGTTTGTAACAGAACTATCAAGTTGAAGTTGTGGGGTTACCCGGAAAACGAGGGCTCTTTTGGTTAGGGGATTTTACTACTATTAACCTACGTGACCTATGTACGTTAAGTAACTTAATAAAACATGAGTTATTACTTTGTTAATTAGAAAATTATAATATTGGCTGTTTAAAGAACCATATACGATAGATAGTATCAGTTTATATCCTCAACTAATACAATGTTGTAAATAACTATAGACAGTGACATTTAAATACATATAGTAATTAAATTTTTATAGGTAATAAAATTTCCGTTGTATTTATTATTAAGTGCTATATTTATAACACCGTGAAATAATTATTTTATTTTATTTGAATTAACGGAAATGCATCTTCTATGTAAATCCTTACAATAAGATTATGCAGGTAATCTGATGCTTATCGCAATCGTGGGTCTGGCACTAACGTACATATTGCAGTGACCCATTCTTAGCAATTGGTGTTGCACATATTTTTTTTAAATGAAATACAAAAGTTTTCAAAGACTTAAGATAAATTACCCATATGAGAATTACGGATCAGTTAAAATACGACATAGAAGTGGTCATAGGGTTGACGGCTAAGTACTGAACCGATCACGCACTGTCTCCCCCAAGAGGCGATGGCAAACCACCAAGGTATAATCTGTCTAGTGAACTTTCTTAAAATGAACTTTATTATGTATGCTTCGCTGGTATGTTTCCCATGTGTGTGATAAACATTAGATAGAAGATACGATTAATGCATGTAGATTGGACAGATCGCAATTATTGCAAGCCTTTTTTTTCATTGTGAAAGTAAAATAGGAAAGCTAAGGCTGGAATACATCCGTGAGCTATAAGGAACTTTGCGAAAGTCAAGATTCCTCCTAATTTTTTGTTCGATAATTTATTTATTACTTAGGAAAGAGCTTGCAATAAATTAAACTAGAATTATTTAAAAAATTAATAATCTTTGCACATGATGATTTTTAATGCCATATTTTAATAAAACATGATGTTGCTTTTGAAAAGTGGATCGAGAACCAAGCAATACTACTTGTAATTATTACATTATTTATTACTTATGAAAAAGTCAAGTTAAAAAAAATTTTAGTTGGATATTTTATTTTCACAAATGTTTTCCTTTTCATTATTTGTTTTCAGTTTTTCAGGAGAAAATTTATAACCTCCCACAACTTTTGTTTTATTTATTTTTACTTATTATTCTAATATTAGTCGGAGAATTGGATTCTTGGAATGACATTTGCTATATGATAGGGTTCGATTTTTTTTAACGTAACTCATTTGCTAGTTATCAAATTTTTAAATTCAAAAAAACCTATTTAATTAAATTATAAAAATATTTGACAAAAACATTATTTAGCATTTCGTATGATATGCGTCTACTTGTCATGGTAAATACTGTTTTATTCTCTGGTAGGAACAACATGCGAGTGATTTATTTTATAAGCTTTGTCTTTGTGTTTGACACTCACAACTTTTATGAATATTAGGTGGAATTTTCTATTGCATTAAAATCAATATTAAATAATTATTTGCTCACAATATTATTCTGCTGAATTAATTGGGTGTTTTATACCCAATGCCACGTGCTAACTTTTCTCTAAATTGCAAAAATTACCGCCACCCGAGGTTGATACTGTAACGTAACAGGTTGTCCGTGGGTGGTTCCTATCTACCTCTGTACTATAAATTATTTAGTTGGAGGTTTATTTAAATTTTACCTATAATTTTTTATATCACTACTGAAAGTACGTTTTTAGGTTTCTCTTTACACGACTAAAAAATGTAGACCATTTCCTGGCCCACTCAAATTCACTGTTCTACTTTCGTGCCTGGCCATCCACTTTAATTAATAAAAAGTTTGACTAGCTGATTCATTTGTAGGGTTGTTTTATACATACGAAAACGTAATAGTAGATTATATAACCATAATAGACTTATTAATCGCGAGGTGGATACCTTGTCACGAGGCGATTTGCCGAGTGATATATTATTCACTCAAGTGTGCAATTTATTAATGTGCACAATTGGGCTTAACGTAAGGAAAATCATTCAGTTGTTGAGATTGAAAAATAAATATTAAACCCGTCGAAGGAAAAAGCTAGTGTTGATATTATGTATGGCTACTGACATAAAAGTTTTTCTGAAAATTAAATTATTTAAAAAAATTGTGAGTAAAAGCTAGGTAAATTAGTTATAAATCCGTCAACATATAATGAATGGATACTTGGTTTAGGTAGAGTAACTAGATATTAACCATATATAAATATTTTAGAAAATCCAAAAAAAGTGTGTGCATTCTTTGGGTTTTCTAAAATATTGATATGGTTCGTAAAAATAATAATTGTATGATAATATAATTCACAGAAGTCAGAAAATACTGTTACTGATAAACTATAATGGAGTCAATTTTTGGATTTTCCAAAGTTTTCCAAAATCTAAAATTTATTGCCCCACCTACACACGCATCGGGTAGTGGTGGATAATCGCAGTTTTCAAATTTCAAAGTTAATTTTAAATGAAAATATGCCTGCATACTTCTAAATTCAAAAACTTCTGCACTTTCTTCCTACATAATAGTTATTGCTGCTATTGTTGTGAGCTGTATGTTGTCGTTGTCGATGGAATTTTCACCTATTAAATTCGGCATTAACAAGGTTAATCAAAATACAAAAGTCACTGAAACACAACAAATGGTAATCTTAACCCCTTGATGCACCTTGTGCCGTTCAAGGCACAGAGCGGTTTTATGTGCTATATGTCTTCATCTGTACTCAATTTGTTGAACTAATCATGTCAAGTTACTTTTTATACTATCATAGAAAACTGAAAGCATTTAAATCCCACAAAAGTGAGGTTAAATATACAACGTCAATCTCTAAAGTCAGAACTATATTTTCAAAAAAAAAATCAATTTTAATTTTTTTTTTTAATTATTTTTTCTTAACTTAACTCACCAAAATATATTTCATATATTTTTTTCAAAACACAAGAAAAAATATTTAGTCTGGTTTTGGCCGATGTGGTAGAATTGGTGAAGTATTTTAATTATTTTAATTAATAATTTCTAGTCAAACTACTATTTATTGGTGAGAAAATCATGCATCAAGGGGTTAATCTGATGAAATAGGGCGTTATATCGCATTATGAATTTTTAATTTTTAACAATATATATTTTTTTTACAGCATATTATTTATTCATATTTTTTTAAATATTTGTAATCCTGGCTTGTCAAGTCAAGTGATAATTATCATGTTTTTTTTAATTTTTTGAATTATTGATTTTCTACGTATACTGTATTTTTTCTTAACTTTACACTTAAAATTCTTTTGTTTAAAGGTTTTCGTGGAGTTCTCTTAAATGTTTCTGATGAGCTAGCTAGATTTTCGCACTCGAGACTTTGTGGAGCAATCAGTCTGGCTCTTAGGCTAGAAAGTTTGGAAACCCCCTGATTTAAGCAATAAATATTATTTTGAAAATATTTTCATTATTCAAATTTCAAAATTTTTCTTTAATTTATTGGAAACTGGCGAATGCTGTAATTTTTTTTGAATTTTTTTTCAATCGAAAAGTCTGCGGTTTCAGAAGGGTACAAAACTGGTAATTTTGAATTAACGATAATAAAAATCAACAAGTTATTGTCTTATTTTCAATGTTTTCATTGTGATTTCTTTTTACGACATCACGGCCAACCGAACTGATTTAATTTTGAATTATTGTAAAAAAGTGCCAAGTAAATGCTGAAGACCGATTGGAGCCCGGGGGGCTTCACTAGAAAGCCACAGAAGAATAAAATAGCCACTCTGAGTCATGAATTTAATTGTAATTTGGTAACGGTGAAACTTTTAATCAAAAATCAACAAGTTTTTTTTATAGATTTTGTAGATAATAAAATTAGTTAAAAATACAATTTAATTTTTTGTTAACTGTTTCTGAAGAATTTAAATTTTAAAAAGCGACGTCGCGTCGTAGCAAATTATTTTAAAGTTTTTGGTAAAAATGTTTTTAAACATAAAAACTTTAACTAAAAGTTTTACTGGATGACGAAGTATTTACAGAAGAGTCTGGAAACCGAGAACAGCGAAAATCATGTTTATTTTTTTACTATTAAATCCGAATTTTTATCTTTTTTTCTTCTTTATTTATGCTGTAAAAATCTTTTTTCTTCATTCTTTTCATGTTATAAAAAAAAGATGGAAATTCGGATTTAATATTAAAAAAACAAACATGATTTTCGCTTTCAGGGTTTCGAGAATACTGTATAAAAAAAGTCGTTTAAGACTTTTTTTTAGGAAATTTAACAAGCACCTAAATTTTTTTTTATGTTTTCCGGTTTTGATTTTCAAGTAACTTTATTTATTTCGTTTTTTTTTTATTTTAACATTAACGCTTTGAAGTTTTATTGAAAGTTTTCACACAACAATATTATAATTATTGTTTAAAAAATATTTCATTCATGTGAATGCTCATAAAGCTGTTCTAGTACAATAAATTGCATTCGTTGGCGGTAATAAAAGCACAATAAAAGTAATAGTAAATACTCCGAGGAAAAGTTTTCTTGATAGAAATTAACCATAAAGTTATAATGGGCATAAATAACATAACTCAATCTGCAGTTTCAAATTGAGCCAATAAATAAAATTTTTGTAGAAACGGAGTTGTATCGACATACATAATGAAAATAATATATATTTTTAATAATAATTACAAATGCACTTATTTACAATCTATTATAAAATTCTAATTTAAAAATTAAATGTAAACCGAACTTAATAAATCATTCGGTTGCTTAGTCAATGATTGGATATTATTGAACTTTAACAGTAGATAATGACAATAAAATTTCAAAGATAGGAATGAATATTGGAAAACAGTTAGATTTTAATAATTTAGACATAACGGGAGCACATAAAATTTGTATCTACTATTCGAAAGCTTCAACTTACATGAAAGTAGTGGGGGTGTATTTTCAGGGTTTGTTCAGCGTGCTTTCCTGCAGTACGTCTTCTAGCGTCACATTAAAAGTTCACATTAGAACGCATCTCGCGAAACGCGGATTACATTACGCAAAATCGGATAAAAATTTAAAAAATTTAAATTCGACATCGCAGAAAAACATAATAAAATTCATTTGGTAGGTACTTGGGCAATTTATTGCGAAAGTTGAAATCAACAGGTTGTTGAAATGAATTGTTAAATTTTATACAAGTGCAAGTTTTTGTGTTGACAATGTGGTTAAAACTGTATTTGTGAAATGCGAAAAAAGGAACTCAAGTCGAGAAAACGAGCCTTTAGTACGCAAAGAGATAATTATTATTTTTTCAACATGAGCCATGAACCGGCCATCCAATTTGCAAGCGAAACTGGAAACGAAAGAATGGGTAAGTGAAGTGATTTTTTGTGCGCGCAAAAAAAGTGTTTGAATTGATATTATTAAGAATAATTTGTAAAAGGAGTGTCGGAAGACCACTCCTTTTACAATATCTGAAATGCCGCCTTTATAGAACATCAGTAATAACTTTACCTAAAAATTGGTTGGCCAAAAAATGCAGCATAATGCAACTGCTTGTTATAATAAATGATTATGTGCAAATCTTTTTTTTCTCGATTTAAGTGTTTATATTTATTGAGTGTAAACATAATAATGTATTATCGTTGAAAACAAGGTTCATGTTGACATACTTATTAAAATATCGAGTAATTGCTGTTTGTAAGTTAACAAAGAAAATGTACAATTCAATATTTATGTTGAAGATATAAAAATAATGTAAAATTTTCGAAAATAATCACGTGGAAAGATAAATCTACTGAGACGTTGTCGAATGTTGAATGACTCCTCCATTGAGAATTTTTACAAACACTAGATTCGTTTTACTATAACCGATAATTAGGTTTTTTAAAAATACACTTCCTATAACAAACTCAATATTATAACGAGCGGTCATGATGCTTCCTGTTTTTATGATCAACGAGTTATAACTAATTTTATTAAATTAAAAATTGTCGTTAGTTTTTTTTAGGCAAAAAAAGTATGAATCACTTTATTATCAATAACATTTTAAAATATATTTTGATTGCTTTCATTGAAAGAGTTGGCAAATAAAACGCGATCATGTTAATGCATTAGTTGATGAAAACGATATTACCTATAAAAAGAAAAGAACTGATGTGATATAAAGGATAAATAAAAAAATTAGGTATAGATTATTTGATTTTGAGTTGTAATTTTCTTAACTGAGCATAGGTCTTGGATAGATTTGCAAAATCTAATTTCGATAGGGAAGAATGACGGCGACGTCAAGAAAAAGAAAAGAATTTTCTGTTTGTCGTTTGTGATTGGGTCTCGGATTCTTATTGAAATCGCAAAATCTGTCGATTTTGGATTTAGCCTTGTCTTTGGTTACATTCAAAGAAAACATTAGTCGTAACTTTTAAAATCTGAACATAAAAGTTTTTGAGTTTTATATGGCCAAAATTAAAAAATCTGACGTGAAAAAAAAAACATTGACAATATTATCAATAGAAGTACGAGAACGAAGACCGTAAACAACGATTTTAACCCCGATAATATTTTATTTGGTCAATAAAAAGTAAATCGAGAAGTTTTAGCTGGCCGCACAAAAAATTAATCAAACCTGTTTAATTTGAAATTTTTCCATTCATTTCGTACTTAGTTAATTTTTACTTTTTTCATGCTTCACTAAAATCTGAAAAATGTGTTTTTATGAAACAATACAGAATTTCTAAAATTTCGGTAATTTAAAAAAATTATTTGAAAACGTTTTGTTGCCCTTAAAACCTTTTGTTTTAATTATAATTAATTTTGGTTTCATTTAAAATGTTTTATTAATTTTTGTAATTTTTGGGTTTGCTGCGAACTAGTTGACTTTGCGCCAACTATAGTGTAAATATGGCCTACCGAACGGACAGACAAAATTTTGATTGAATCTTTATAAAGCGAATAAAGAGTGAATTTGCTTATATGAGGATTAGTTTGATTTGAAATAAAGATTTGAATAGTGTAATTTTTGATAAAATATTGGTTTATTTTGAATAATTAGAATAACTTAAATGCTAATTATTATTGGCATTGTTTATCATTCATTTAAAAGTAAAATGCAAAAAAATTCGGAAGTGGGTAAAAATTGACGATTTAGGAACTTTGTAAATTGATAAAATAAATAAATAAAAGTAAATAAAAAACGACAGGTTAAATTTCATGTCAATACGTTGAGTAAAGCAGTTTCCACATCATCTAGCCACCTGGAGTTTTCTATACAATTTCGTAAAACTTTACAGACTTCCACTGTTTTTTATTGTAAAATTGCTATTTTGAACAATTTTCTGCCAATTTCTTTCTGTTTCCGTTCTACTAAATTTGGTGCTGATCTGAAGACCGAAAACAATTACTTCAACAGAGACGAATTTATAGATTTCCTGGAAAGAGAACCAGGCTAGCGCTGTTGAGAAACTAAGCTCTAGCAATTGATCGGAGGCGGCGGCGGTCATTTTTATAAAAATGAGAAATTACTGTTAGCGAAGTATGAAAATAGCAAATTAAGATCAAATTGTACATTGAAGATGCGAAATATCACGCAATACGGCAGTTTTATTTCGTGAAGAAGTACAATTTGATCTCCATTTAACATTGTATAAAAATAAACCGAGGTTTATTTACCTCAATAAAATCTCTGGACTCTCTTAGCTGGAATATGATAATTATTATTTGCAGTCATAATGAAAAGAACGAAAGAGTGACGAAAATGGTGTTTTTGAAAACCAAATAGCTGTTACAAAAGTTGATATATAATGTAATTTCTTACTTTTACTTTTTATACCAATTAAAAAATATTGAATTCAAAGAAATACATTTTAAATAGCTTGTTGCTTTTAATTCTAAAACTTTTTGAAAATTATTTTTTTAATTTATTAATTCAACATTCCGCTTTATACGAGTACATTCTGAAGAAATTATGTTAGTATTCATGTATAACCCAGTTTTTTAATATTTATTAACATTCTAAAAGATTTTATTAAATTTAAATATTACATTTATGGACAAAAAAAAATTTTTTAAACATAATAATTTGTATTAAATCTTTTCGATAAGAAAAATGTGATACTATAAGATTAAAAAGTAAAAAAGAACTCCAAAGTATTCAACAAACATTTTTTTTTCAATTAGGGTACAAACGGTGCTGATAAAGCAGCCACAAGACATTATCTCACCCTTTATCGGATATTACCGCTATCGATTTTGGTTTTTGTAATTCCTTATTATGCGCTTAAAGGATTCAAAATAATTTAAAAAATGTTTTTGTAATCTCTTCACAATCTTCCGGATATTGTTACCACCGAGCACCGAAAGTATTAATTTCAATCAAGCCAGATGGTTTTTCGTTATATTGATTTTGCATGAACGGTTGGTGAAATAAACTGTTTGAAATCAAACGGATTGGTTTAAATCATTTAAGTAAATTTTAAAAATAATGGAATTAAATTTAACTAAATTATAAAACAGTTGCATTAGGTATGTTAGCGTAAAAACAATATTGCCCAACGTTTCGGTCAATGAAACTATTTTATAATATTTATTATTGTGATAATCCTAACATTCGATAATAGTTTAATAAACTTACGGAAAGAAATAAACTGATTTAAGAAAAATAACTGCGAAATAAACTTCAATATTACATCGTACAAGTAGGCGATGGCAAAATTTGCGGTTATTTCTAAATCTTCTTTTTTTTATTATAAGATAGAAAAAAAAATGTATGTTGAAATGGGCAAACCTACCTTGTAATTGAATCCACTTGAATTTTCTGGAGGTTGACATCCGTCTACAATATCATTTTCTAAATTAAGGTTTCTTCATATATTTGAATAGGTACAATTATTATACTAATCATGATAAAAATTAAATTACAGACTATTATTTGGTTACTAATTTTCAGAAGACACGCGTGTTGAAATTTATAATTAATATTTTAATGCATTCTGTATGCGTCTAATCTCGGCTATTAAAATTGGACCACGATAAGTTCGAGTAATTTAAAAAATGGTCAGATATTTTACACTGAAAAACAAATCTACTTTGTATACTTCCTTCTTAGTAGCAATATTTCCTCTGTATAATAATATAAGGCTGGCATAGTTTTCATGTTATAAAGTTCAAATGCTATCTTTACGTTTTTTAAGCTAAATTATCATAAGATTAAGATTATTGATTTGTTAACGACAGTTAACGTTTAGATTGCTCAAACTGAAACCTTAGTAGATTGATGCTCTGTTTGATGTGTGAAGCGCATTTTTTTGTTATTTTTAAACCACTTAATGCCGCTAGCCATTTGTGCATTAAAAATATCTTTTTGTAGTGGTGGTTTATTATAGTTTGTTGTTTTGAAAACTTAAAATATATTTCTTGTTGTTTAATTGCAATATTGGTATATGTAGGAACTACATACCTATTATATTGATATGTTTTAGAGCCTGGCTTAGCTTTTATTATTAAGAGATCTAAGACAACAAGTTTTGTTGATTTTAAATTAAATTTTTTTGGATCTATTTGATGTGTACAGAAAAATAGTTTTGTAATTATTGTAAAAGGAGTCATAAATCATACTGATTGTTTGTTTGTAATTTGTAAACTGAAATGCATAATATTAAAAATTGCTGTGATAAGTTAATAAAACAGTGAATTAAATGTGAAAATACATAATTATCGTTCACAAAGTAACGAACGTTTATTAAAAATTGCATTTTAAAGTAGACATTACAAACATTTGTTGAACAATTTATAAATTTATGTAGATTATGAATTTAAAACTGAAATTTATGTTATAGGCATTGTTTATCATTCACTTTAAAGTAAAAGTGACCATGTAGGGTATCTACGATGAGCAAAATAGTCGGAAGTGTATGAAAAATTGACCATGGAGGAGGTTTATAAGTTGAGAAAAATTTTGAAATTACAAATTATTGTATTAAACAAATTACTGTATTATAAAATACAGATATTTGAAAAGAATATTTAAATATTTACTGGTAGGTACTTACTGAGATGTTCAGTTTACAGAAGGAAGTAATTTAATATTGCAAGCAAAGCTGGAAAGTAATTTCAGAAAACACGGTTTTAATAATTAATTTAAAGATCATTAAGAAGAAGAATATGACATTTAATTGTTAATTAAATTTAAAATCGTATTTTAAAATTTGAATTATTGTTCTTTGCAATGGAAGGTTTTGTCGAGGTGCACGTGCTTTAACAAACGGCTGACTAATTTTATTTGGTACAATTTTAACACAGTACCAAGTAAAGATATTTTATCCACCCTTATAAGGGATTTATTTTTAATGAAATTATACTAGAGAAATTTTCATGGAAAAATTAAATAGATTTTGAATATCCAACCCAAATTATTTGAAAAGCACATTGTAATATTTATGTATGTATTATATAGGTGATATTTTGTATATTTTAAATCAACATCAAATTCAATTAATTTACCTAATTAATCGCAACAGTTGATCATCAAAAAGCGGATTAGAAATAAATTAATGATCGCTGTTTGAACTAATTCGATTTATACAATTTTTGAATTTTTGTTTCCAATATGCTGAACAATTTTTATATCCTAAATTAAAACAAGTTGGGAGAAGATCTGCAACCAATAATAGAATTTAACCGAAAACTTGATCAAAAGCCAATCAGTTTTGTGTAACAATATACAGTCGAATTTTTTTATTTGTTATTGCATTAGACCCACGTAAATCCATCCCGTGTTCGTTTAAATTTGATTACTCTTTGATTAACTAGAGATACTGATTTTATGTTATATCAAATTTTATTTGTATTAAATAATTGCAAAAGAAATAATTAATGTCCAAAATTTTTAGGATTTTATTCTTAGGAAAATCTAATAATAATTTGTTGTATGAGAACTACTAAAACCAGTGAAATCAAATTATTGGTACTAATTCAGACGGACACGGAATTCAGAATTTTATGCAAAATAATTAAATTCGCTTCTTATTATGTTCATGGGTGTTTGGTTTTTTAGTTGAATTATTTTGATTCAAACAGTAGAAGTAATTTATTTCATACGAAAAACTCATTTGTCTTTAATTTTATGAACTAATTGAATCTTCAGCTTAATATGTTAAACTAAAAGAGATCTTTTACATATAAATAAATGGAAGTTGCGGTAAATTATTTTGTAAAGGCATACTTATTTCTTTTGATGTAGTACAATAATAATTAGCGCGGTGGGTACTTTAATTTCGCACTTCAACAAATCACACAGAATATTTAATGATGCTGGCAAAATGTTTTTAAAAATATTTTTTAACATAATAACACCAAACAAGCCCTTTATTCTTCTGGTCTGGAAGTTTTAATACAAATATTTTTGTATAACATAATTTTTAATATTAAAAATTAAATTTTAATTATTTGAAACCTTAAAAATTTGTAAATTTGAATATTGGATAAAAAAACCTCAAGATTTTTATTATTTCGTTGCTTATAATTTTACCAAATTTTAGCTATATTTAAATATTATAAGTTTTTTGATTACTTCAAGGCTTAAGAATGCAGATAAACGGTATCGCCAAATATATTTCTCGGAATAATTACAAAAAGCAATAATTACTTTGAACTAATGAATTAAATTTGCTCGTTAAACATGGCCTTTCTTTTAGTTTTTTCATAAATGTATTTCAGAATCTTCTTCCTTTAATAATTCAGATTATCTAACTTGAGTCGAAAATCAACAGTGATAAATCAAAGAGATTGTGGTGGAAGTGAGTTGCCTTTTTGAATTCGAATGTTTCCTAAATAATAAATTTAACTTGCTTATCTTACTCATTACTCTTTGGTTTTAAAAATATCATTTTGAGTGTAGTACTACTTTCAGTTTGATCTTGTGTTACTAAGCAAAATTATAATTTACTTAATCATGTAGCAAATTACAAACTGATATTTACTTAATAATATTACCAATTCACCTGATTCAATGTGCACTTGAGTGTAAAATAACTAATTAGAAAAGTTAAACTTATGTTTAGTTTTATAAATCACGATTTGATCGGTTTATCTGTAGTATCATCTTGATGTGGTAATATGGGCTAAAGTTAAAAAAGTTGATTAAACTATAGGTATATGTTATGTATACTTTGAACAAAGAAATAAGAGTTTTCTGAGAAATAATCTTAAGGATGGGTTAATAAATCTGACATTTACTTATTCTTTTAAAAGTATGTTTTGATTGATTTTATTAAAAATTCTATTTTACAACGTGATCATTAGCAATTATTATAATTGAGCAGTATAAACAATGAACGATAAATTTTCCAGATGTTTATATAATTTCAAAACGATGCGCTATATTTGATTAAATCGTATTTGAAAATAATTGCAATATGTAATTTATATCTTCTTAATGTGTTATAATTAAGTTTTAACCATGACATGTTTATAATTATAAACTATGCATGTAACGCATTCTGTATTGAGGTACAGCGAGCTAATTTATTATATTTTATTTAATTTTAATCTAATTGTTATATTATAATTAATTCAGTTCACATAGTTTAGGCTCAAATTGCTGAAAAGCATTCAGAATTAATAGCAATTCAACATACAGTAGTAAATTAACAAAACTCTTGGCGATGATAGTTTTGTGGTTTAAGCGCCAACGTATAAATCTCAAAGACGTTCTCTAATTTAACTAATACGAGTACCTACTTCAAGTAAAATGATTTAAATAGAAATATTTGAATATATACTCAATTAACAGCAGTTTTTCACATGCATTATTATTTTATAATTTAACGAATCGCAAATTTTACTACAATCTCAATCTTGTTGATCTATTCATGCGCGTCGATTTTTCCGACGTTTGATCAATGGAGAAAGTTAGTATTAAAGTGGGCTATATTAGGTTAATAAAACATTAAATGGAATTAATGTAACAAATATTACCAGTGGCGTAACTACACCTGAGGAGACACGAGGCGGTAGTAATCTGAGAGGCCCCTTTATCTAAAAATAAAAAACGTCATTTTTTATTAATATTTAAATTCTAAAATTTGTATTGCATTTAAAAAATATGCACTTACATGCTGTTTGGAGGCCTCTACCTAAACCAGGAGAATAATAATTTATAATAAATTAGAATAATATCACTCAGGGACGTAGCAAATCAAAGCCGGGCCCTGGTGCAAGTGGGTCACAGCCCCTTCATCATTTTAAAATGATAATTTTAAAATTTAAAATAACAATTATTTTATTGCACAAAAAATAAAAATCTACGAATGATAAGAGCATTAGATTTTATCTATAGAAATGTTACTTAAGGGGTTTCACCACCTTGGCGTTCGGAAAAATAGGTATAAAAAGTAAATTATTTTCTAACGCAGCTATTAAGTATATAAAATAATTTTTATTTTACACATTTTCATAGTAGTTTTATGAATAATTTGACATAAAAACGAATAAAAAACATTAAAAATTGATGGAAATATGAGCCATCAAGTAAGATCCTCTTTTGAAAATCCTTGCTGATGGTGGAAGTACTTTCTCTGTCAGGTATCGTCGAAAATTTAAAAATTAATTTTTATCTTATACAGAAAGGTAATATCTAAGATGTAGCATAAGGAAAATTTCCTTTTAATTTTTTTGTAGAAATGACAGCTGTTTAAAAAAAAATGGCGATTTTTATCGAAATTTTGAGTTTTAAAAATTTATAACTAATGAACGCGGTACCCAATTAAAAAAATCCTATGCTACACCTTAGATAATATTATTAAGAATATATGTGGTTCAAATTTTAACAAAATCGGTTAAGTAGATCCTGAGATATTTTGTCCACCAGTTTGAAAAATGTAGTTCTGAGAAAAATGCAAAAGAAAAATCAGTATTGCGTTTGCCTTTTAAAACCAAATATGTTTTTAATTGTTATAAATTGTGGAAATAATTTGAATTTTGAAGTGTTTGAACGTTTAAAATATTCTTAAAAGTATAAACAATATATTCAGCCAAAAATAAAAAATTCTATTTTTTGAAAATCTCATTATGGTGAAACCCCTTAAAGCTTAAAGGGTCAAAAAATGTTTTTGATATTAGTTAAAATTTTCATTTATCAAACTGGCCATTTAATATATTATTCAATAATAATTACATTGGAAACTTACCTGGCCAATCTGATAGGCACTGTATTCACTCACTTTTGATTCTTTCCAATCATTTTTAAAGTACTTCTTTTATATTTCACATTCCTCTTCCGTTAATTCTAGACTTACTCATAAGCGCAACTGAGCAGAATATTGGGGGGGGGGGTGCTAAAAAATATAACAACCTTTTACCTTGATGATGTGTTTCACCACTGATACTGGTTTCAGTCAATTTATTGTTGGGGAATCAATTAATTATGATTTTGAGGAAATAAGTTAAACACCGACCGGCATCTACGAATTTACTTCTTCTTTATTACACCGTTAACGAGACTTAGTCTTTACTTTTTTTAATTGGCCGTGCATGATGATCTAAAGAACCTAAGGGTTATATGTCCCCCAACTATAGCTTAAATTGATTCCACGTCAAAACACTGAAGACAAAACACCGAAAACAAAAACAACGAACGTGACCTAGTGTTTTAATGGCGTGGAAACTCCATTGCTGTTCCGAAGAAGGAACAATGTATGAATGAATTCAAAATAAAACAGAAAATTAGCAGTCGACAACCAACTCTAGGGAGGAAAAGGAATTCTAAAGAAGAATTAGTTAGTATTATAATATAATGTGTAGGTTTACAAATTAACTAAACAATCAAGTTCTATTCAGACTTAAGTAATCAATGATTCCGCGCAAAAAAGAATTTCCACGTCATTCAAACACTAGGCCAGTGTTTTTCGGTGTTTTTGTTTTCGTAGGAAACAGCCCCGGGCGGGAGGGCAAAATCTCCGATTTTCTCCGATTTTGCCCGAGGATAGCCCGGAGCTGTTTCGACGAGTATGGCACGAAAAGGACAGAGGTAGCAAAATAAGCAAATCGTGCCCGTAGATAATTGTTTTTCTTCAGAAAATTTAAATGTTTTTTGTTTGCAATACGCCACGAAGGCAAATTCTCGGATGGAATTTCGTTAATCTATTCCTACGCGTCGGTAATGGGGGCCTGTATTTGCAAAAACCACCCATATTGAGGGCAATACTGAAAATATTAAATTGACTTTTAATTATTTGTTTTAACAAAAAATTTTGTTTTTAGTAAAATAAACTTTGTTGTGGCAACAAGAAAAAATCGGTTGGGGTAATTTCTACTAAAATATTTGCTGTGATTACAGATGTTTTTCAGTGTTTACATTGGTTTGGTGGATTGTTCAATATTTTGCATTTATTTTACGTCTCCCGAGCTCTTCACGCAAATGTTTTATTGAATTTAGATTAAATAGACGAATTTTGGACTTTTGGAAACGATCATTAGCTTAGTAATTATTAGGTTAGTCGAACAACTGCTGACTCTTAGGTACTCGGGCCGATCCTGGGAGAGTCTAAAATTTTCATATGACCGTCTCCGTGTTTCGGAAGGCACATAAAGCCGGCAGTCCCCCTGGGTTGATGATTCCCTCTATCATTTATTAAAAACAGGGTTATATACATTCCTCAATCTGAATGCCTTTCTCTCATAGAAAGAGGCTGATTGTCCTGTAGTGGACAGAAAAGGCTGAAGAGGTAGACGAATTTTGGTGTTGGTCATATAATCCTTGACATACTTGAGTGTGTTTTGGATCGTTATTCTGTTGAAAGATCCATCCGCTGGACATTTTTGGTTTACCATAATACTATTAATTTTATGTCAAGATCCAACGTCATCAGCCTCACACAATAATATTTTCACTACCATAATTATGTCATAATTTTTGTCATAAAAATGTTTCGAAATCGAACGAACTAGGAACTACCTACTATACTTCCTAGAGAAAGCAAGGGAAAACCACCACGTTAATTACATTTCCTAGTCAGTCATCTTGGCTTTGGCCATAGATAATCATAATGGCAATATTTCATTATTTTTTTTTAAATAAGATCTTTTATTGAAAAACGACGCAGGGAATATTTGCAAAAAAATATTGTTGCTTTCCCGGAAGGGTTTTTCTAAAAACAAGCGTAAATTGCTATTGTTGCTTATATTTTAGGTATATTATGTTGTATACTTTCGTGCAAAAATAATCGTTTCCAGATTCAATCATTTGTGACGAAGCATTTTTATTTTATTTTCAAAGTGTAGGTGTAACAAACACTACTATAATGTAATATCCGAGAGTTTCCAGCTATTTGATTTATTTTAACTATGCAAATAAGTTTAAATAATAAAAAGCAACTTATTGTATAAAGATACCCTTATCCTGCGGAGTTGGACGTGCTACTTTGTAAAAATTAGAGTTTAGAATTGACGTTCTATCGGGGTCACCAATTTAGAATGATAAAATGCTAGATCTGAATCTTTTTCTACACAAAACTATGTTTACCTCGATATTTCGAGAATTGACCGAACTTAGATAAACATAGAATCTACGTGTGTATTCTTTAATCCTCTTTACCTGAAAGCAGCGTTATAAGAAAATCCGGGAACCTGCGATTTTAACTTGAAAAAAATTCAATTTAAAATTTACCATATAAAGTGAAAATATTTTAGTGTTTGTTAATGCACATATTATGGAGTGTCATTATATTTTTTAATAATAAAAAGTTATTTAGTCTTAATTTAAAATGTTTATCTTGTGTAGCTGATATAATTATTGTCTTTCATGTGCCTTGATATTGCATAATTTATTATGAACTTATACAAAAAGTTGTAGTGTGTGGCAGCAAATTATCGAGTGATTTATTGCAATTGAAATTAACTGTTGATCAGTTCTACTTATTCAAGAGTGATAATATTTAACTTTTTTTTGGTAATGAGTTTGCATTCTTCCGCTGGTTAATTTTTACCGTAACTAAAGAAATGTTAATTAAAGTTTTACTCGGTTAATAATTTTTGGAAGCTATCTAGATGGATGGACGTGATTAATTATTAGAAAGTCTAAATTATGTATCTCTAATTTAGATGACTTAATAATATCTTTCCAAAAGGTTATCATAATGCGATATGTGTCTATAATGATTAATGCTGTTGTAAAGATAAACGTGGTAGGTGGTAAACTACCACATCGTTTCGTTTTGATGAGGCTGATTAGCTTACGAGATAAGTGGGCTTATGCTAGAGTCGATTTTGACTGGAAGAAGTAAACCTTTCACCTCGCAAGATAAAAAATTATGATTAATTTTGTATTTTTCGAATCTTTATTTTTAACGTTTCCACAGTATCTTTTATTAACTTTTAAAATTGGATAAAATATTTTTCGGTTTAAAAATAAATTTTATTTCCTTATTGAAAATACGGGAAAATTAATCTCGAGCTTATACGCATCGTGAATCATCTTAGTGCTTCATCGGGTTACCTGCGTGTTATTCATAAAAATTTTATAAGACGATTGTCTGGGTATTAAAGGAGAACGAGAATAACAAATCAGAAAACTTAAATCGAATTTAAAACACGTCATATATTTGGATAACACGTGCAAGATCAATAATATAATTTTTAATCACAAACGTTAAGTCAGTGGCAGCTGGTGAACCTTTGATCGGGTAATTAGTGTTCCAACTGCTCTTTTATAGTTTCGATTCCGAAGAAAACATAAAAGTGAAGTTGTAGTGATGAATTTCTCGAAGAAGCCCTAAAGGAATTATATAACGTATAGCCTACTTTGTACATTTGTCTCATTATCTATCCTGAACAGGATCCACATAAATCTTCTTCAAGTAGTATATAAATTTGCACCCTTTATTATTTACAATATTAGTTTCTGAAAACAATTTTTCAATAGGAAGCAATATTATGCTATACCCTTGGTGAATAAATCATTTTCAATGTAATTAACAAATAGCTCATTCATTGAGTAATTTTTAAAGACATTTTCATCCCCTTTTTCGTTTATAACTTTAAGTTAATTACTGAAATTTTAACAAGGTGTTAAAAGGCTTTAACATAAAAACACTAATAAATCAAAACTGTTAATTAAAGTGCTAATTAGAACCTTCCCAATTTTTACGCCTTAACAATTTTCAAATATAAATCAAACAGACGGGATAATGTAATATCGTAAATTATACTATAATATAATTTATTTAAAAAAAAGTTATTGAAATTATAATAAAAATTTCAATTATTTGATTTTTAAAAGAACACGGGGAGAGGGACATGTATCCCCTTTTATTGTATTATAAATCCACATTTAGGGTAATTGCTTTAAAATTAATAATACTGAGGGAGAAAATTCTTTAGGAATATTTAGAATGGTAATTTTATATTTATTACTTTTTCACTCATTTTTTGAGAGTCATTATGTTTTACGTTCAAATTACATGGATTATTAAAAATATATACCTATCTATACCAAATAAATGGAAATATTTAACTTGAAATTCTTTGGTTGCTTTAATACTTACCTATTCTAATTTTAGATAAGCGAAACAATTAAATTGGGAATAAAATACACAAACTTACATTATGCAAATAGAACGACAATATTTAAGAGCATGAAAATAGTTTTCTAAATTGATTTTACGTAAGCTACTTTGGAAGATTAATTTGTTATACTTAACAGCTTAAAGTTGGTTCATTCGAGCCGCGTTAGGTTTTGAAAATTTCCCAAATATTTTCGAGTGTTTCGAAATTTTAAATCACGGAAATGTCGGCATTTAGAAATATTGTATTTACAAAATGACCTCGAAAGCTTTGAAGTTATAGGTCATATTGCCTCAAGATATGTAACGAATCGGAGTAAACTAACTTCTTACAACTTAAAAATATGATAATATTAAATTCTATTATTTACTAACTGTTATCGGACTTTTGTCTATAGAAATTCAAACAAACTCAAGATTTTTAACCTCAACGACAAGAAAAATAAATATATTAATGAAAATTTGATCAAATCAAAATTTTATTTACAAAGGAAGTGGTCCAGTTAGTCTGACTCTTCCTTAAAACTTTCTTTTGCTTATGAATCGGATGTAATTTTATAAACATCATAAATTGGACATTTAAAAAATTTGCTTTTGTATATAAAATCGGAAGAAGTCAGCTTTTGGCATCAAAAGGAAATAATATTGAGTAAATATTTTTCCAAATAAATAATATTTTTATTAATGAAACCTTTAAAAGCTGTTATACGGATGATTATTTTTTTATACATACTTAAATTTGTGCTAACAGGGTATTACATTTTAAGTTTACGCAATAACAATTTATTTATAAATAAATTTAAAGAATTACTTTGCCGTTTCATCAAAATCTGAATTAAATTTTAGTCAAGTTCTAGTTTAAGTTTAAATTAAATTAAAAAAGTAATTTCAGTTTTTTAAATTTCAAAAAATTATTAGATAAATATATTAAAATCTAAATATTCTGGATTATAATATAATAAAATTTTTTGTTAACTCTAAATTAATTATTTAATAACTTTGTTAATTTAACTGTAGCTCAAAGTAAACAAACAAAAATTTCCTCAGGTCATCAGGTGGTTATCTAATTGTGAAAATATAAATGAAACGAAAACTCGCAAAAACGGTTACAAAAGACAACCGGATATATTTTAAAATCATTAAGTAAATATATTTTTTTTATGAATAAAAATAAAAATTCAAAATCTTTCGCTGTGTATAATGTTATCATTTTCGTCAAACAAATTTTCATGTATAGAAGTTAAAATAGTCGGAAAATAAAAAATGCAATGACAGAAAATTAATATCTTTCTGATGGGATCATTCGCAATGGGTAGTGCATACATATAATTATTCGAAAATTGTATAAACTTAGACTAGATTTAATAGTTCTGTCAATAAAAGCTTTGCGCAAGTTTAATTTGTTAATTTAGTTGAAACTGTAATATTGTTTTACAATATTATAGTCAGAATAACTCGAAAACTACATTTTACATGAAAAATACCTACAAAAATAATACCTATATTAAATATTAGCTTATGAAAATGAAATGTAAATTAAAATTTAAATGAAGGTATCAACCTGTTGCTGAAAGCTATGAAATAATTTTAAATTTTGTTAAGCCGGATTTCCACCAAACCCACTGGTTTTTTTTATGTCAAAAAAGTTTGCGTTTAGTCCGAATGAAACATACATACAATTTTTTCCCAAACGACCAAATATTAAATAAATTCAATTAAAAAACATTAAATTCGAGTTAATACAGAGTTAAGTGTTAAGTCTTATCCGATTTATATCATAATAGTATCATCCTTTTGCACAAATATAACAATCAATTCGGGTTCATATCAAGGCTGATTTAGGTCAAGTTCATCAAGGATGTAAATCAATCGAAAAGCTGTGTTTTCTTTTTATTTTCTTATAAATAAATCTTTTATTTTTGCTGGCCGGGAGGGAGGGAGTTTAATTCGTAAATATACGTGTGTTCACGATAAGAGGTAATAGTGAATAATTCTTATAAATCTATCTTAGTAGATACAAAATAAAGTTTAAATAATTTTTATTCAACTCGAAATTTACCATCGGAAACTGCAAAGGTAAATTTTTTGTGTTTTAAACTCAACCGGAAGTAAACCTGTATATTTTTTTCTGGCATTTTTGTAATTTGCAGTTTTTTCTCTATATATACATATAAAATTATTATAGGGTTATATAAGAAAATTTTCAAGAAAAATGCAAGATAAATTTATTAATTATTTAATTTATTTAGTGTGCTATGAAGAACAAATTATAGATTAGTATTATGTCTTGAACAAAATGGTGGAAATTTTGAAAAATTTATCAGATAGTTTTCTGTACCGTGATATTGTTTTGTTTTTCATAGCACACTGAATAAATTAAATAATTAATAAATTTATCATGCATTTTTCTCGAAAATTTTCTTATGTAACTCTATGATAATTTTATATGTTAGTATATGTATAGAGAAAAAACTGCAGATTACGAAAATGTTCAAAAAAAGGCATGTTACTATTTGAACAAAAATATTCATGTTTGCTTCCAGGTGAGTTTGAAGTACAAAACAATTTACCTGCACAGATTCCGATGGTAAATTTCGAGTAGAATAAAAAACTATTTAAATTTTTTTTTGTATCTCGTAAGATATAAGAATTATTCACTGTTACCTCTTATCGTGAACACACTGTATTCTGATAAGAATTTAGATATATTTTTAAAATTTTAACAAGATTGAATGGATTTTGTTCGTTGGGTAATATCGTCCTTGAGCTCATATCCAGGGGTTGGGACATTTCGCCGTCGGAGACATAGTATTTATTTTTTTAAATGTTAAAATCAGCATCCTAGGATTTTTTTCAGGAGGTGGTAAACAGACTATATTTTTTAATTTTAGTACAGTACAATATATTAAAATTTAAAAATTAATTAATTAATTTTATTATCATTTACTGTTGATATTTTCAAAGAAAGATTCAAATATATCGACAACTTTTTTCAAAAATTAACTAAAAAATTCACCCCCCTCGCGGTTCTTACAAGAAGACGCTTATGGATTACGTTACGCTTACATTCTCTTCTGTTATCCACCGGCTTGGGGGACAACTTGACTAGTAACTGGCGTCCCATCATGCCCACTTGGTCTACAGAGGAAAATTATTAGGATTTAGGTTAGGTATCATCGTCGATCCAATTATAGGGTTAAAAACGACTGCGCTGAACTGTACCCTGTTCAACTGTCGGTGTAGTCTACAATAGCGCTTTCCGTCCCTTTCCAATCTACCCAATGAAAGAATGAGCGATAGACAACGTTTTTCCCCTTTATTAGCCGTCCTCAGTACCGCATACACGTTACACGATTTTTTGATGTACCAAATACTTACTACGAAATTTGTTTAGTGTGTAATTTTAATTAGATTTAAAAAAATATTTGGAAGTCCTTCGATGCGAACAATGGTTTGGCCTACAAACTTTTTAATTGTTTTTTTACAGTTTTCAATGAAGAAGTTACTCACTTTTTTGTCCATTAATTGCTTTTGAACTAAAATAGAAAATTTTTTATATTGAAAGTAATTTTTTAAATTTAATAATATTAGAAACAAAAAAAAATTTTTTTTAATTAAAGCAACTTTTGATCTTTTTTTAAACTTACATACTTTAATTTCTTTTCAATTAACCCCTCGAGGATGAATAATAATTTACTGTTTATCAGTTTTCTCCGTACATCAACGTTTACTAGAAGGAAGATTGAATTTTTTAATTGATTTGGGGGTGGGCTTCAGCCTACGTACCTTACCAAGATATAACATTTTTTTAGTGATTTTTGACTGAAATATCAACTTTTTAATTTTAAAACCAGGTAGGTACGTTCGATATTTTTTAATATTCTAAAGAAAAGTAAAATTTTTCTTTAAAAATCTATGAAAAATATTATATTATACATTAAGGCTCTCTCTGTTTTTGACTGTGCCATAGCAATCCAATTCCCTACCTGCTAGCCTACGACCGAACTTTAATAAATAAATAAATAAATTAATTAATATTGTTTCGCCACTACGAGAACCAACGAGAGCTCAGAGAGATATTTTGCTCATATTACTTTGGACTATCCAGAACTAATCCAAACTTTTATCGGAATTCCCTTAACTCTCATTTTTTTATTGGATCTTTTTGTTTTTAGTCTTTTATGCAGTTTATCCATATTTCTTCAGATTCAGACTTTCCGAGACTACCCCTAAATTCCGGAAGAATACCGAAAAATGGCGCCGGATGTGCTGCCCACCACCTTTCTCACTCTACACATTCACAATTATCGAATTGAATTTTGTGAGTTGATAATTTTATCATTTGTTTTAGTTTAGTGGTTGTTCTGAGACTGTCCTGTTAGAAGTTGTCATAGAGATTCGATATCAAAAGTAAGTTCAATTGACTCAATTACAAATTAAACTGGGTTAAAGGATTTGAACTTTCTGTCGAAATATGGGATTTCCACTATTAAAAAAATATATATTATTGTTATCTACTGTTATTGTTGTACATTTCATAAAGCAAATTGCTTAAATGTGTATTAAATGCATATAAACTGTAATTTGCTTTTGATTGTTTTTTGTTTATAAGGAGAATAAATTACTATTTATTAGTATAAATTAATACAAAGTATGTACGAAATAACGACAGTTTGTTCAGAACGTTGTTGAGATTTCTGTTTGAAAACTTGATAAGTAACTTTCCGGTGTATAAATTCAAAGAGGAACTTTTTGATTATAAACAGCATACGCAAAAAAGTAGAAGTGCAACTCAGATCATATTATTTATTTCTTTGATAGAACATACACTTGAGTATAATAATTGAAACTGCTAAGTTGTTTATTTTGTCATTCAATTTAGCTTTAAAACATTTTAATTGTCAATGTTTCCATTTTAGCTTTCGAGGTAACCAAAAGTTTGTGTCTTTATTGGTTTTACATTATTACTGCCAGTTTAAGATCTTCATTGGCTTAAAGGAATAGCAATTGGGGCCTTATTGAAAATATATACTTGAATATAAGAATTATATACCCATGTCCTGATGATTGGCTAATTATTTTACCAACCTAAAAAGGCAACCAATCACATACTAGAACGTCAGAGTGGCAGCCTTTTAATTAATTTACGTTATTCTGTTACTAATGATACTAGAAAGGAATTGACTATTCGATCAAGTTAATATTAAAAATTACTGATAACAGCTTGTTTAGCTACACTGAAAAAAATGGTTCATCATATTGATGAACAAATTTCATCAATATAATGATTTTTTCATCAATACTATGAATATTTCATCAATATGATGAATTTTGTTCATCGGCTGAAAAATGATGAATTTTTGATGTACCTTTTTTTTCAGCGTATGTAGATATCATAAAAAATTTAAAGAAAGTTTCGATATCAGTCTCCGTGTTCCGTGTTCCAGTAGAATAACTACCCAAATTGGATGTCTAGTTAAAAGAAGTTCTCAAATGAAGTTTGTTTCGACAAAAGCATTAGCCGAAACAAGGCGTTATTTTTGTGTAAATAAAAAACAGTTGCGATTCCATTTTATTAGATCTTTCATGTTTTCATTAAAACACGTTTATAAAATAACCGATCGTGCAGTGTGCTGTCTAGCTTAATCCCGATGAATCTACAGTATAACGAGCCGCTCTACAATCTGAGACTGTCATTGGCAAAAAATAAAAGACAATAACCGTGCGGTTGTATGTCCTATACGACTTGTATTTTATTCGTGACCAGCAACATGGCATTCTTTAAATGTTTAAACTTAAACGATACTTTACTTGCTGCAAACTGCACGAAACCAATAAAAATCTCAAGATAATGGAAGAGTAGTGGATCCAATGAAAAAAGTCTAGTAGTTAGCTGAAACCAAATAAGGAACGAATGCAGCAATAATTGTTAGCAAAGTGTTTTAGTAATTCAATAATGAGCTCTTTCTAATTTGTGTTGTTTCTAATTAATTTGTCGATTTGTTTTACAATCTGATTTTTAAAATAAATATTTTCATAAAAATTTAGACATAATACAAATTAATGTAATTCCATAAATATTTCTTTATGAGTTTTGCACAACACCTACAACAATTTTCCGCCCGAATCAATCAAATCACTACAAAAAGTACAAAATTTATATTAAAATTAAAGCGAAAAAATAAACCAAGCAATTCAGCATTTACGAAATTTGTTTTATGTGGGTGCAATTAATTATAAATATAAGTATGAAGGAAAAATATTGCGAAGGAAAAGTAGCAGATATAATGAAAAAATGGGGTATCAGTTTCGACTTTATTTAGCCATCTTCAGAGCAATGCATCAATTTAAATGTAAATTTCTTGATTAACGGACGGTATTATTCGACAATCAATCAATCGACAGGCAATCGGCTTCACGATCTATCGAAATAACACATCGTTCATCAAAGACGCAATACAAAAAGCTAATCATGTCTTTAAAATAAGACAAGATGGACAGTGGCATTAAGACATTAATTTACTCTTTATCTTAACCGGACGACGCTTTTCGACATATCTACCGAATAAATCATTAAATATCAAAACACTTTCAACATAAAGTGAAATTTTGATAAATGCACAAACAATGCAATGTTTGATCAAAACATTAGTTGGATGACTGTAGCAAAAGGCAGAAATAAAACTAAAGAGATGGAGAAGGTTTTCTACCAGAAATGGAAAGACGTAAAACACTTTACTGAATCTGTTAAGCAAAGCACAATGTAAAAAAATTATTCTAACAATAATTTTAAAACTGAGAAAAGTAATCCAATGGATGATTGAATTTTCGAATATTAATATCCCACCTCAATGTTATAAACTTAATGACGACGCCTCATCTCTTGTTGTGTTGTTGTGATATTTGAAATGTTTCATGTAAGTAGTACCTACACATCTTTATGAAAATATCAAAATTATTTTTGTTTACTTTGCGTCTTAGGTCAAGGTTTTATGTTGCTTTATTTATACAAAAAAATAAATAGTAGAAAAATATTTCTGAACTCGTCAAGCATAGCCCCCGGCTCGTTAAAAGCAAAAATCTTAATCTTTGATAAAAGTATAAAAATTTATATTTTGAACAATGCGATTTTTATTATGTGAAAATATAAATATTAAGGAGTCTGAAGAATTTGTAATGCCTAAAGAAGTCAAGTATAGAAATAATTGAAATATGATTAATTTGAATAAAAAGATTTCATAAAGAAGCCGAAAAGAAAGAAGAAGTTAAGAAATAACTTTAATTATTAGAAAACAAGGTAAGTGATATATAAGTGTAAATTAAAATATAAAAAACTCACATTAATAAAAGAAAGAATAAGGGGGAATTATATTAAATTATTACAACTACAGGAAAAAATGGCTTTGAAGTTATAATACAAAAGTTAATTTGAAGAATAGGCAAATTTGAAAATTTTTGTATTTTGTAATGAATAAAAGACGAGAAACTAGTAGGCCATAATTCAAAACTTAATGGATACAAACATTTACAATGACATAACTTATAAACTTTAAATATGAAATATAACCGACTTCGATTTTATTTTTAATCAAAGTCGCTAGATTGAATTGAAATTTTGTAATTTTGAACCTACATATAAATCATTATAGTCCAGTCAATGGGGAATTTTGCCTTGCAATAAATTATAAAGTTTTGAAATTTGGCAAAAAGTTTCGTCTTAGGTCCCTGTTTAACAAAAAAAAAGTCGCCATTCCTCCTAGGTCCGGAAGTGTCCGCCATCTTGGATTTTAAGTGACAATTTATGGTTTTTTAATAATATCTTTAAAAATATTAACTTTACAAAAAAATTGTTTGTATAAAAATTGAAGCTCGTCAAATTCTCCATAAGAAAGTTTATATTCAATATTAGCCTAAATGTAACATTTAGCCGACAAAATCCATCTGCCTGTCGTGAAATATTGTGCTGCGTCTGATTATGACTACAGAATGTAGCGGATTATCCTCAAAAGCGTTCACTAACCCAATTACGACGTAGAACTAGACGAATTATATATCAAAATGTTCGTATTGACCTAATGGATCAAAATACAAAGTTTAGGACATTTGAAATTGTGAGAGACAAAAGTTATAAGCCCAAAACTATAAAAAAAATTAATTTTATTTAACCAATTGAAAGAACTTTTGAAATCGTTCGTACTTTAAAATTAGTATAGGTATATCAAGATGATTTTAACACTATTATTTAGCACGAAATGTCTACTTTTCAACGATATATAAAAATATGTATTAATTAAGTTCTAATTAGCTCTAATTTAATATTATACGAGCAGTGAGAAATTTGAAGTACCGGAATATTTGCAATCAAAAAAGTGCATTATGGAAGTAGTGACGAAGAAGATGCCAATTTTTAACTTTATTTTTTCATTCCTTATTATGTTGTTATATATGTGTATTATTTATTTTTAACTACTTAATATTTTCTTTATAAATTCGTAACTACTTGAAAAATATTCTAATTTTCAAAAATTCAAAAAAATTTTGAAATTTTTGTTTAATTGGATCAAACTTTATAAAACATTATTACAAGTTTGATACAATACTTGATTTAAAATATATAAAATGCTGTTTTTACTACTGAAACATGCGGTAGAAATCAAAAAATAGAATAAATTGCGGTTAGAGCGGTAGGGGGTTGCTCTTGCGAAATACGCTATCGGTCTTTATGTTTTATTGTTCTCCTGTGTTTATTTATAAAAATAAGTGCATAGTGTAAGGATATGAAATATTCTCCATAAAATTCCGCTTCTTGTCACGTGCACGAATTTTCAAATTTTAGTGAGATGCTACTAACGAAAAACTTTCCATTTTGAATGAAAATATTTCACAAAAATTTCTCATCGCTCGTATAATATTAAATTAATGTTAATTAGAACTTAATTAATACATATTTTTATATATCGCTGAAAAGTAGACATTTCGACCTAAATAATAGTGTTAAAATCATCTTGGTATACCTACAGTAATTTTAAAATACGAACGATTTCAAAAGTTCTTTCAATTGGTTAAATAAAATTAATTTTTTTTATAGTTTTTGGCTTATAACTTTTGTCTCTCACAATTTCCGATGTCCCAAACTTTGTATTTTGGTCCATTAGGTCAATACGAACATTTTGATATATAATTCGCCTAGTTCTACGTCGTAATTGGGTTAGTGAACACTTTTGACGATAATCCGCTACACTGTAGTATTAATCAGACGCAGCACAACATTTCACGACAGGCAGATGGATTTTGTCGGTTAAATATTACATTTAGGCTAATATTAAATATAAACTTTCTTATTGAGAATTTAACGAGCTTCAATTTTTATACGAACAATTTTTTTGTAAAGTTAATATTTTTGAAGATATTGTTGAAAAACCATAAATTTTCACTTAAAATTCAAGATGGCGGACACTTCCGGACCTCGGAGGAATGGCGACTTTTTTTTGGTTAAACAGGGACCTAAGACGAAACTTTTTGCCAAGTTTCAAAACTTTATGATTTATTGCAAGCAAACATCATTTTTGGATCCGTATTGACTGGACTATTATTAAATGTCACAATATTATTGAAGTTGTCGGTTCGAAATTTTAATTAATGTTTTTTCGGCTAGGTTTTATTTCCCCTCGCATACTATATAAAATTTGCAGGCCCAGAAAAGCTTAATTTTCAGTTCTTAAGCTTGAGTGACATTATCAAACTTTGGTTATATTTTCGTTAAACTTTCTTGTCAAACATTTTGCTTCAAAGTTTGATGACAATTTTTGGATGGGGTTATGTTTGTAGGAAAGATATGCGAAAGCCAACCTTACTGCATAGATTTGCAGCAATGCGCATGTTTATTCTTGCTTATTCAAAAGTTGAACGAAAATATGACACGCGCTACTTTGTATCATACAAAGTCTGACGAAAGTTTGACGAAAATTTGATAATGTAATTTGGCTTATTAGTATATTATTTTCGTCAAAGATTTGACAACAAAGTCTGACGAAAATATAACCAAAGTTTGATAGTGTCACTCAAGCTTAATAAAACAACAAACTATTATTATCTATAATATCCAAGTATGAGATATAATCGTGCGAAATCAAAATTTTTGACAAAAATTACCTGCCATCATATTATTTAAGATGGCTTCTCTTACCGTTGGAGGCGCTCGTGACGCTACCAAATGCCAACAACATGACGGCTCTATTACGCACACTCGATGTTGTTTTGAGTTTCATTCTGAAATATTTTGTTGTAAAACCACGGTGAAATAATAGAACACCAAAAGAATGCAAACGTTTGTTTTATAAACAAAACTTTCTATACCAATTACCTATACGTATTAGATTAACCGTAATGTTCGCTTAATGTAAATCGCTAATTATTTGGCTATTTTTATATGGTTAGCCCCTATCGAGTCCCCCTATGTGGTTGCACGCATAAGATCTCAGTTTGTGCGTTACTACGATAGTTGTTATACGTCTAAAAATATATTTAAATTAAATGTAAGAGTTGAGGTTTATCTCTGTTTTTAAGTAAAATTTGGCTGTAATTAATTAAATTCAATTAAAAGTAAACTTATTATTGCACTACCTACGTAGGCTTTTGTCAAAATTTTCACCTGCGTCATTCTTCTTACGAAGAGAATTTTGAGAGCAGTCGTATTGTAGCGGATATGGATATGGCTATACATAAATATATCCCACGGTACCTATAACCTTTATACAACATCATTTTAAGCGTTCAACCGAATGTTAAGCTGATGTTTCTGAGGTTGACATAAACTTGCATGAATATTATTATCACGTCGAAACCAGTATTTGCATACACACACACAAACAGAATTTTATAAATGATATCAAAGAACTGCGTTTTGTAAATTACAGAAACATTTGTGGTCTTATTTTTTATAAAATATATTGGAGCTATTTCTTTTTTATTCTGATGTGAAAATCACGAACTTTTTAAAAGTATTCCTGTATAAGCTATCAAATAAAAGAACTTCTATAAAGACATAAAAGTAGATTAGAGAATACTTCAGGCGGTTAAACAAGAAAATATTATATTGCTTCATTAGGTGGAAAAGTAGAACTTTTGATGTTGAGTCTTGGGTGGACCTTTGTTTAACAAACAAATTTTACCTTTGCGTGACAAAATGTATCATAGCATTATAGTTTAATTCAAATCCGATTAAAATTCGAAATTGCTTTGTTATTGTTTAACGACTAACTTATTAGGTAGGTACCTACCTCAGTTAATTTTTTTAAATTTGCCTTTAAGCGAAAAACCAATTAAAAACTTCAATAGTGACAAATAAATAAATAGGATTTAATCAAACGGTATTGTATATTAAATATTTTTGGAATTGTTTGTAAAAATTCAGTTTTAAAAAGTTCATCAAAAACATCGAACATTTACAATATTTTGCGTTGTTTGGATAATAATGTTACATTATACAAAATTATCAGTGATTGCTTTTATTGAGTTGTAAAACAAATCTAATTGTTTACGTATTCATATTGAAACAAAATTTAATGAAAACTCAATTTATTTACTGAAATTTTTATTTGAACCTCCTATGAATAATAAATTTTTTTTATTTTAATAAAATTATTATTTAGTTTGATTTGCATAATTTTATAAAAATATTCTGCTTGTGTTCAAATCTCAGGCATTATATGTATTTATAATTATAAATAAAATTCAAATTACAAGTTAGGTCGATTAATTAATCAGCAAGACTTTTTAATTGCTTTTTAATTTTTTCGGCATTTTGTAACTTATTATCCAGTTCACATCCTAATCTTTTACACACGGATCACGAAAATAAATAATAAGTAGATAATAGTAATTTACGAAACAAAAAGACGTCTTTACTAGACGATCCGAAACCCTATTTCTGCAAGCTATAAATTAGTAAAGTAATTTACCAATTACAAAAAATACGCTTTTTTAATCCGAAAATATATCTAAAACTCTTAAGCGTCGTTCTCATTCAATTAACGCTACGTAAATTAATAAAAAATAATAGAAAAATATGACATTTCTTCTTTAAAATCTCTTTTTCATTGACGCATTTGACTTTAAGTGAATTTTTATTTATTTAGTTAACTAATTTACGTCAAATACGTCGTTAAAATTGAAGTTTTAAATAAGGAATATAATTTTTTTTATTAATTGACGTCTAAATTACGTAGTGTTAATTGGCGATCTTTTCTGAAAAAGTAATTTTTTAAAATTATTTAATTTATTTATAAAGTTATTATTATTGATTTAGAAAAGAAACTATGAAATACAAAAATGAAAAACAGGAAAAAGGACAGACAATACAGTAATATAATATAATTAAATGCACATACACGGATTATTGGAAATTAAAATCGTATTAATCTAATAATATTATTTCAAATAAATCTTTGTGAACTGAAAATTAAAGTTATTGTGAAAAAACTTCCATGTTTGACAACATTTTAATGCATACTTCATTAGTGTTCGTTAGCAAGTACTTTTGATAAATCTTCTTATCAATTGTAGAGGTAGTCTTGATTCGGATAGATATTAATTTTAGTCTTGTTAACCTAGATAATTAAATGTAGAATATATCATATTAATCTAACCGAATACAATTAATTAAATAATTCATTTTTAAATTTATTTATTTTGTGATTTATTAAGTTGCAAAACTGTTTAAATTCCATATTCATAAATAAATATTTTATAATTCTGCCATTTAAATCGGGAAAGTCCCTAGGGATTTTTCTAAATACTGAAAGAATTTGCAATAAATTACACCAACTTTCAGTTAACTCGCTTGGGTAAATTTTTATAAGTAATATAAATTTAAAATATGAATTTAAATCCGATTGATATATTTTCAAATAATATCAAGCTTAGTTTGATAATAGAAAATTTTCCTAACCCCGATTATAAAATTCCGCTGTAAAAATTCAGGGTAGTTGATGTTTACTTATATTTTTAATAAGTCAGTTGATAGTAGAGCAAGATAAAGAAACCTACAGCATCTCTGTCGAGTGCTAAAGTAGGTAATCAATATAAATTTCTTTCATAAGTGTGGGTTTCAATTTACGATAGTCTGATGTTTGGAAATACAAGATCAACGATAATAAAACAGTGTTAAATTTCTTATCGAAATATCTTCTATTATTAAGAAACATGAAATTAAATCAAATTCAATACCCGTGGCTGATCCCAAACCCGTAACATCGCGGATAGAACGAAAATAAACTACCATTCAAATACACTTTCTTTAAACTCATTCAATGTTCTTCATCTTTCAAAAAAATAATAATCCAAGTTCACTTCGAATAATTACACCACAGGTGGTTTATAAGTTTTCGTTCTCAAGATTCAGCAAAAACGATAAAGGTATAGACTACAGATAGTACCAAAGGTAAGGCTAAATTGAAATTAAATGTTAAAACTTTTGAAAGAAAATTAAATTAATTATTTACCTGCATGAGATTGCAACCAATTAATTTACGAATTAACAAAAACATTCCGAAATAAACTAGAACCAAAAAGAATTGGAGCAATGAAACCTGAACTTGAACTATAAGAATAACCAAATTTAATTAATAATTTAAACGTTAAAATAGTAATTTAAAAAAAATTTATAATTAATTTTTCATATTTTGCTTTCATGAATAATAATTAATTAAATTATAATAGTTTGAAAAAAATACATTTCAGTAAATCTGTTGATTTTCTTTTATACTGAAATAAATTAAATTGCTTTTAGTATCTCGAAGACTACATTTCGTTAGTAAGGAAGTGAAAAATTGAGAAATATATTGAGTTAAATAAAATTTTTTCTTTTCCATTGATTTCGGTATCTCAAAGCATAATGGATTGAGTGAGCAAACGGAGATGCAACGGACGTAACATTAGCAAAATTTTTGAAATAATTAATCTAATTTGATTTAATTAATTACCAAAATAAATAATTCTTTGAAATCGATACTAACAATGAATGGACCTGTTATTAAAAAATTTAAATAACTATATTTATCATAATAACATAGTTTTGCAACTGTGTTTCAAAATATTGTTTATCACTTTTTAGAATAAATCTTTATTAGTCACTTAAAAAAAATTGGCAGATTCATAAAATTCTTTATAAATTTTGCAATGTAAATATTTTCAGGAAGTAAAACCAAAAAAATTGAAATATTCAGTAAACAAGGATAAATAGTAATATTATACTATAATATAAAATAAAGTAGTTAATTGTTTTGTAAATTTTCTCGTTTACGTACATACATAATGTGTAATGTTTATTTACAAAATCCTGCAATTAAGCCAATTGTTAATTTTATTCAGATTATCCGAAAATAACATTTTAATTAGTTTTTACAAATATGCGATTAATCAAATTCAGCTGCCGGAAAGCAAAATTTTATGTTAAATCGTTTCGATTTAAATAATCTAAATTATAATTTTTAGCTTTTGCTACTTAGGTTATCAATTATCGATTAATAGTAATTGGAATGAAATTGGTAAATTGCGGGTCAATGATAGTTGTATAAATAAAGTAATTATAATTTAGTAATAAAATTACGATAGTATTAAAAAACAAATAGATTTCTTTCAATTATTATTTTATTGTTTTAAACGATCATCCAACTATCTGCGGGGCACGAGTACCACATTATTATCATTACAGTATGGGTGCAGTCGTTCCTTTTTAATTTCTCAAATACCTACAGTGCAATCTGAATAATCCGAACGAATTAAAATCTGTCAATTAGAACGTAGTTAGAGTAAGTTCAAAATATTAATTTTGTGAGTTTAGAATTTATTCTGGTTCACTGTGGATGGTGGTTTAGAATCTAAGTTTGTTGAGGACTTTGTTTACACTTATCCAGTAAGCAACAAGTAATGACTTGTAATTTGGTCTTGTGGGTTTATCTCGATTGTAAAATGGTTTAATCGTAAATTGAATTGATTTGAACAGTTATTTGCTTAAGCTTTAATCTAACAAAATTGGTATCCACCTAATCTATGCTTAGAATTAAATGAACACGTTCAGATATGTTTAAAGGAAGCTTAGAACTTGAAAAATTAAAATAATAAATTTAATTCCAATCGGGATAATAAATTCCACTTTGCATACTTGGTTTGTTTTAATAATATTAACTATTGGGAAAAAATATAATTTATTATTATGATATAATTTTCATTGCTATTGTAATAATATAGAATGATAATTACAATAATAACTTTTGCCAACACGCCGCGCCAACAAGCAAAGATTAATTTAAGAGGAACGAGAAAGAAAAATATTTTTATTTCAACAAGCGTTTTTGCAATCTTCTAATTTTCAAAGTAGACCTAACAAAAACAGAATTTTTTATCCATTTCATAAAAATTAATTTGTTGAGATATTATAGATAAACCCAAGAATCGCCACCACTGGCACTGGCAAAATAACTATTATAACTTTTCTAATAAAATATGAACGTAAAAAAATAATTTAATTTTTAAAAAAGTATAAGTTGAACTGGATTTTTCTGTAAAAAATATCAAACGTAGGTTTTCTATTGAGATTTTCTATAGTCATGCCATTTTAGAGAAAACACAATCTGCTTTACGCTTCAGTTTTTTGCTGTAAATATTTAAGACTTCTAAAATTCGTTTTAATAAAAATATAACAATTGCAGTTTTTCTCTATCGAGTTTTGCATGTCTAGAAAAATTTGAGATGGTTCAAGAATAGAAATTTATAATAATTCATCTAATACAAAATTAATCGCTCAACGCTCCAACCCGACCAGTGACGGCGCCAGCATTTTTGAAATGGCTGGGCACAAATTGAAGACTTGAATGGGCACTTTAATCACTAATTTGACTAGTCCACGGGTACTTGAAGCTTGACCATTATGATAATTATCCATGACAATTACAAGGGTATGAGGCGACGAAATAAAAATTTATTACAATGTTGTTATATGTTACGGTCAATGATGACATTTCGGCCAGCTTAGTTGAGCATTGACGTCATTGACCGGTCATTAACGTCAATGACCATGCATTTGGGCGATGTTGACGTTAACGGGCATTGATGTCAATGGCGGTCAATGACATTAATGGCCAGCGTAAATGGGCATTGACGTCATTGCCCAATTTACGTCATTGACCATAGCATAATATATAAAAAATAAAAAGCAGTGGTTTTTTTATAAATAAATTTTTTTGGTGTAAAAATTCCGCCACTGCAATGTGCTCATTTGTTATTGAAGTACCTACTAGAAACTCAGAATAATTTTGAAGAGGTATTCAATATTGTCTTGTTTTATTCCATGGTTAAAAAAGTCCCAAAGGACGTTTCCTATACGCTTCCCACATGAAAGCGAGAAAGTTGTACCACCGAAGCCGTATTTAACTAGTGTCAGTTGTTAGTGAGATCATGGTTAGTGAGCAACAAGTTTAGAAAATTAAACCGTCAGTTTTACACTTCTCATAATATTTGCTGCGTTTTAATTACAATTTAGTTTAACTAACTTTAACTTATATTGGGTGCGGTAAAAATCTGAACTAATCTAACTTCACTTCGAAAAATTTTCAATTAATTTTATAATTTTATAACATTTGATATAAAATGTAATTCGACTAACAAATAAAGTTAGACATTAAGATTGGTTCAGAACTACTTAAATTTTATTGGAGGAGAAAGCATAAAAATATCATAAAATCTAACTTCCCCTTAAGTTAGGTTAGATTATATATTATCTTAGCTTTTTGATAAATAGCAAACGTATATTGTCCATTACTTGGATAGACATAATATAAAAAAAATTACAAAAATATAGCAAAGACAAAGCTATAAATTACATTGTCCATACTACAAAGCAATAATACAACACATATGTTATAAGGTTATAACTACTGTCAAACCACATAATATGAGAATCAAAGGTAACATAAATAACAAAGAGTGGACTATATTGAATAATGTCACTAGGTTGTAATTCACTCATTTATAAAACAGAAGCTTCGTTAATTAATTAGTATTGGAACCGCAAAGACTTTATTTAACTTTGACGTTATAACCTATACTAGACAATAATTTAAACACATAAAAACAAATGAAGCTTTAAAATTCTCAAATAAGTTTTTATTTAGAATATCTGCAATACTGCATTTCTCATTTATAGCATTTTTGTAAAAAGCATGTGAAAAAGCATGTGATTAATGTAATTCTCATTAGAAATCATAGCAATATATATTTCTTTTAAAACTACATAATATATTTATTTTTCACCAACGAAGGTTGCTATTTGCTAAAAGTATTTTTGTACCTGAACCTGGGAATACATGTAGCTTTAAAAAATTGTAGTTAAAGTTAACGACTTGTTAAGAAATCGGGCATAAATATAAAAAAATTAAATACCTAGGACGCGAGAGAAGCAATCGCTAGAGAAATTTAGTGTACAAGTAAAGGGAAATTCGGAGAAATTTTAGTAAAATTTAAGGAATCTCAGGAAAACTTAGAATATATTATTAGAAAATTCAAAAATTCGTAATATAGAAAATCTAAAGAAATGTAGAAAATATAAGGAAATTCAATGAAATCTCAGGAAATTTAGCAAATCTTAGGTTAATCTTAGAAAATCTTAGGAAACTTTTTTGCTGTTTTACTAAACAGTAAAACTGTTTAGAATGGAAATTTTAAGGCAATTCCGGAGGAAATATTAATATTTAATATTTATTATGAAATTTTTTAAATTAAAATTAAAAAATACAATACACACTTTTCCGGCCTAGGATGAAAAAGTAGGTTATTAGATAGGACAACTATTAGTGCCGACCGGCGACCTGTTCTTTAAATTATTTTAAGTTTATATAGATACATTATCTCTCTATATCTCTTCAAGCCGTAATTCAATAAAAAAAAATTTATAAAAAATATGACTGAAAAATTATTCTTAAATAAAACAAATGACTAAAATTTAAATAAATGCAACAAAAATGCCCGAATGTAAAAATACTGTAGTAAAAATTTAATTTTTTTATTTTAGAATTTTCTCCACCCTAGGACGAAAAATAGCTCATTTTCACATATGTAGTTCGCAGAAAATATTTTGTCAGTTGTACAGTGAAGTACACACTTTTCCGTCCTAGGATGAAAAAGTAGGCTATTAGATAGAACAAATATTGGTACCGATCTGTTCTGTAAATCATTTTAAATTTATATTAATATACTATTTCTCTCAAGTGGTGATTCAAAAATTAATCTATAAAAAACGTTGATTAAACTATAATCAATTTAATATTATCATTATAATAAGTTCTTACATTGCATCGAAATCTTGAAATTATTTTAGAATTTCGGGTCATTTCAAGAAAAAATGGTATGAATGATAACTTTTCTTGCCGTAAAACTTGCTAGCCAAAAAAGGTTAGTTTGTTAGTCCTAATAAGACAAGCTACTATTACTATACTATAGAATATCATTAGACGGCTAGACTTATGTCTACGTAGACATACCAATTTAATTTAAACCATTATAATATTTGCTTGCTTTAACCAGCCAAGCATTATCGATTATAACACTTTAGTGACGTATCGCGCGATTAGATCGAATCAAGGAACCGGACGCTGAACTGTCTCAGTGGGGATCTTTTCGTTCTGTAATTTATCTTACAGCCCACGTGATCGGTAAATATCCGAATCAACTAGTTTATTTTACTGTACAATTACTCGGGATTGTCTTCATCAGGGAATACTTGGATATTTTCTTCTCTTTCGGACTACAACACCCTTTGAATACAAATGGCGATAACTACCGAGTACCGACAGGCCTCTTGAAATTTAAAACAGATTATAGTGTAAAAAAATAAAATCGGTTTGATACGAATAGAACCCCAATATATAAGGTAGAAAAAAAAGTTATTAACTTAGATGTTTGTTTGATTTTTACAATTTTTGATGTAAGCAATTCATTTGTTAGATTATACAGTTGGTCAAAAAAGTATTTCTACGCACTCGTATGTTAACAATGTAAATTGTACATTTTGAAGATTTTTTTTGACATAAAAATCAATTTTATAGAAAAACTTACTAGACATATTTTTTTTTGAAAATTACGTTTCCTTCGTTTTTATTTATAAATATTTTTCTATTTTGTTACAAAAAAAAACAAAAACAAAAAATATTGTTATCTGTATCTCAGAAACGGTGCAACGAAATATAAAAATGAATAAGTATTTTTTCTTGTAAATTTGATTCTCTACATTTTTGTTCCTATACATTTTTCTATTTTATTGCACCGTTTCCGAAATACTGATGAGAATATTGTTTGTAGTTTACCGAGTTTTTTTAAGTCAATAACTTGTTAAATGAAGAGAATGAAATTTGCAACAAAAAATGTTTAATAAGTGTTGCTGTAAAAGCAATTTTTATATTACAAAAAATAACTTCAAATGGTACAATTTACATTGGTAATATAGGAATGTATGAATACTGTCTTGAGCCATTATATGTAAATACTAATGTAATGTAAATAATAAATTATACAAAATTTTATAGAATATCATCACCTCAATAATAGTATGAATTTTTATAAGTATTATGGAAAATTTATTTTCCATTTATTAGACTAACAATTATTGTTATCTGAATTCTACAAAAAGTAACGTAAACAACGTGGTATTCATTTTTCACTGCAATGGCTGTCGATTACAGGTTATTGATGTTTTTTAAATAAAACCAATGAGTTTGAAATATGAATTTTCTGAACCAGAATAAATTTTATTATTTTATAGATCTAATCTTTCTTCTAATGGTACAAGTAAGTACTACCTATTGGTATATTATATATTTTAATATCATTTATCTTAATTTTAAAAATATTATATTTATGTTATTTAAAACTTTCTTTGTTTTAAGCTTTGTTAATTAAGCTTTGTTTAAAATTAAAACAAAAGCGAGATAACTTTACTTTATGTAATTTACTTTATCAACTTTTTTGTGAACTTCTTCATGCTTTGTGAAAGTAATTCTTCTACTTTAGTGCTTGCGACAGGCGGCACTAAAGTACTACTTTATATTAATCAACCTAAAATGCTTTAGTTTTTAAATCAAACATAATAATTTGATGTGGCCTTTTTCTTCTACAGTCTACATCTATAGTATTTTAGTCTACTTCTACATTAAAAAATTAGGAATAGGTGGTATTTAGTCACCATTATTCTTTTAATTTGTTTTATATCTTTTGAATTAGCCTATAAAATTTTATGAAAGCTATAAAGTAAACATACTTAAGAGCATTCCAAAAAAAATTTACAACCAATTATTGTTAATTTTTTTACAATACAAATTTAGTTAATCAAAATTTACATATATAATTTTCAATACAGTTTATTGTCGAGTCAGTATTATATTTCTATTCTTTGAAATACGAATACGAGGGACCTTCAACATATTCTTTTAATGATTAATGTAGTTCTAACTAATTATTTATTTTGTATAATTTAATATTAGGTAGACACTTATTTATATTAAATATAAATAATTTATTTTTATTGCTGTATAATTTTAATTTTTAAATTTAAGATTTTTTCGATTACCTTCTTTATGATGGATGAGGACATAAAATCGATTAATAAAAATTATTTTAAAAACGTGAGAATTATAATTACTTGTATATTATATAAAGTAGTTGACAAGACTGATTTCTTTACCAAGAAATTCTGCTTTTCAATATTTCTATAAAACTGTATTTTATTAAAATAATTAAACTATTTTCTTGGTCAAGATTTAATTTGCATATCATTAATTTTACAAATCCAATTATTACTTGATGGTCTCATTAGTAAATTAGATATGGTACACACCTTTTGGTGCTGAAAATCCAAAAAATAAAGAACTAATAGAAGCTGTCGTAATTCATTATATCTTCGAGACTACGAACTCTGCATTCTTTTATTCAATTAGCTTTAGGAGTTGAAAAAAAAACATTACCAATAATTTATTACCAAAACTTATCTCGAGGCAGGAATAAATAAATTGTCAACAAATACACCTTAAAAATTAAAATTAGTTAACTCTGAGTGATTACGTAAGAAAACAAAATTGAAAACCATTATTTCATTGTGTATTGAAAATATTGTCGATATTTGATCATTGATCATGTGTAAACAGTGTTTAAGAAATCAAACACCTACAACTTCCAAATCACTTAGGAATGAAAACATATAACACCTTTTACGTGCTTCAAAATGTTGGATCTTGAAAAGACACACGCCATCTTAAGTGGGCTATGTTATTTTAGGATATATGTGATCTAAAACACCTTGTTAACATTTTAGGTGCGTTGAACCAACTCTTCCTTATCAACAAAAAATTAATGAACTAATGGCACTTCAGCCAAACTATTATCGTGCGATCTCGACGATCTTGAAAATCTCAGCATCGGGCAAAAAACTGATATACAATACAAAAATAAAGTGAACAGAATTGTAGCGCTTTTATAACATTAATTAAATTTTCAAACTATGGTAGATAACTACTTCATTAAATCCGATAGTTCTCGGATTACCTGATCTCATTGTGAAACTAATAAAGTTTCATGTTTCAGTTTTTGAAACTTTTATGCTTTTTTTTCAAAATTTTAGTTTTACTTTAAATTTTAACAGTTAATTTTCTATTTCTAGTAAACATAATTTTTTTTTAAATAAAAGCAATTTATGATAATTACACAAAAATAAGATTAGTCGAAGATCAAATCGTACGGGTCGCAAGTTCCAAATTACCACTGAAATCAGCATGTAATTAAGATAATATGAAGTTCACTAATTTTATAAAAATATCTCGATTTGAACATTTTGGAAGAGAAATAAATACTTGATGATGAAACATCATGTAGACGAATTAATTTCACGATATTGAATTTTGCTAAAAACCCCCTTATGTGGTAAAGGTTTATAATAAGAGCTTTATGAATGGCCGTTCAGTGATCACCAAACCATGCATGGCACCCTCAAAGACAACACATTTGAAAATCTAATAGCTGTGCACTCGTTCTCGGAAATCTCGATGCAATTTGAATGACGTTTATTAAAGAGAATTATTTATGCAAAAAGGACGAAACAAAAGTATTACAAGATTGCTTGTTTGTTTCTGCGCAATTTCCAACACTGGTTCATTAACTTTTATGTTAATACTCTTATAACTTGAATGCATACTACTTTTTTAAGAGTATATTGAGGTAAATAGAGTTATAAATTATTTGATACGAGTTTCACAAAAATATTAAAATTAAATATGATTATCAATAGTGAGCTAAAGGAAACAAATATTTTTTCTATCATATTGATTTGAATACTGTGCGCGTTAGTAATTTTTTCTAGGTTTGCCTGATGAGAATCCGAAATTCGAAACACCTGTGCCATACGTGTCGCAAACTAATTCACTTAATTTGCATATTTTTTGGATTAATGAACAGTAAGCAATTTCAGTCATTAATAATTTTTTACAACATTTAAGTGTATAGGATTGCGAAATCCATATAATAAGATTAATTTGTATCCCTTAGCTCACTATTGATAATCATATTTAATTGTATTTTCAAGAGCTAAACAATTTTAATTAATAGAAAAATATTATATTTTATTCTAATAAAACTAAGAGTCTCCGTGGTACGTTTGATAGTTCGCAATTTACAAAAACTAACAATATTAAATTGAAAAGTATCAAAACTGATGGAATATTGTATAAACTAGAAGAGCTAGAATAAATTAACAAACTTTAGCATATCCAATTTTGTGATGATTATAATTTTAATGAAAATATCTGAAAAGAAAATTTGCGCAATAAGGAAATTATATTTAGAAATTTAAAACACAAGAAAAAAGAGAAAAAAGTTCCTTTTAAAAGCTTAACGAAGGGTTTCACAAATAATCTTTTTATTTCACTTTTCACATTCAAAATAAAACACAACGGAAGCTTAATTTTAAATTTTCCACCAGTTTCTTCGCTCGAATTTCAAAACAATTCTTGAAACTTTGTTGTTATACTTAATGAGAGTTTAGAAAAAAATTGATTATTATTTTTTTATTTTTCAGAAGATGAATACCGGAGACCATTTTTAAAGACTGGACAATGTCAAAAAGGAATTTGCGGCAAGGAAGCCGCTTGTATGTCTCATTCCAACAATACCTATTCTTGTATATGCCCACACGACAAATCGCCTCCTACGAAGGACTGGAAATGCACCAGGATTACAGGTAGCTACTTTTTTTTTCCTTGTCACATAAATCACAATAAATAAAAATAATATACGAGTTGATTTAAAACCTTGTTATTACCTTACTAATGAAATACAAGGCATAAAAGAAAATGGCCTTCACATAGTTTTCATACGGCACTTTCTGTTTATATTGATTATCTAATCGCATTGCCATTTAAATACAATATATTGTACTGTTATATTCCAACGAATAAATTATTGAACTTCTTTTTCACAGAAACCGAATGTCCGACAAAAAAGCAGCCAAGCAGACTGCGTTTATCTAAAATGTACAGATCAAAGTAATTCTAAACAAATTAAATTCTTGCTTCTTGAAAAAATACTTATTCAATAAAAAGTCAAAGACATCCACAATTTATTTTTTCGTTTTTCAAAGTAATCTTTGTAACTGTAATATTATATTAGTAATTTCATTGTAGGTACATACTTACCTAGAAAGTTTTGTAAGTTTGGTTGATAAATGAAAATCAATTCGAAAATATATTTTTGTTAATATTTGTTTTCGATGTTACGGATTTACGATTTTTTGTTTGAAACTAATTTTCAAAATTTATTTTTTGATTCGGTCATTTTTTTAAATATTATTCAAACGACATATTAATTTTTTGTGCGTTGGGAGTGGGTAAATCTTACCGAAACCGGAGCCCTCTCATCTAAGACACCACCTGTTGCTTTGGTTAGTGTGGCGATAGGAATCGACCATCTGATATTTCGATCCACTAAAACACCACACCTCATTTAAAAGTATCGGAAATCAGTCATCGCATTGCTTCCGGTTATCTTTTTGCTTATTTCCTACCCTGATGCCTCTGGATTCTGGATTTTAGGTGTACACTTAGTACCACTTCCGATGCAGCGGCTCTGTTCATCACTCATCAAACCATCCTAGTTGTAGAAAAAACTCAATTATTTTGGCAGGCGGAGCAAAAGATTCGCTGTTTCGTTTGTTCTGCTTGCATTACCAACACCTGGAATCATCTACAAGTCTCAGTATGTTAATGTTTACCAGATATTGCTTTTATCGCTGCCTTTAGCTTGTTTGGACTCAGTTTCTTTTGCCCATCTGCTATAGTGCAGCCTTATAGGATGGGTTGTTTTAAGAGAATGTCAATAGTTCTGATGCCTATATAGTTGTTTGACGCTGCCTTTGAAGCAGTGAATTTTTGTGTTTTCGCCGATGCTTGCCCGTTTTGTGCATGAGAAGATTGTGTGCTCGGCGTCTTTACTCTCCTGGATATGTTTGGGTATTTATTGTATAGCATCCGTGTCTGGAAGGAAACTGGATGGTCTTTTGTATTTTAGCTCACCGTGGCTTCGCAAGCCCGAAGGCTTTAATACCTGCATATTACCTACTCTCTTCCAGGTACCTTTTGAATTTTCGAAGGTAATAGCCCCGGGCGGGAGGATAAAATCAGGATTTTGCTCGAGAACAGCCCGGTGTCAACGTGAATTTTTACCCCTAGAAATTTTACCCCCCTGGGGTAAAATATCCCTAGTGAAATTTTACCGGGGGTAAAATATCCCTAGTGAAATTTTACCCCCTGTAAGAATTCTTTAGGGGGTAAAATATCCCTAGTGAAATTTTACCGGGGGTAAAATATCCCTAGCGAAATTTTACCCCCGGTAAAATATCCCTAGCGAAATTTTACCCCTGTATAAATTCTTTAGGGGGTAAAAATTCCCTAGTGAAATTTCACTAAGGAATTGTAAGGGGACGTCCATTAATTACGTGAGGCTTTTAGGGGGGGGGGGGGGGTTAAGCCAAATCTTACGAAATCTCACCAGGGGGGGGGGTCGAAAAATCACCAAAATCGCCCCCGTCTGAACAGATAAACACGTAAAGACTTTACAAAACTCTCCTCTCGTTTCGTGGGGTCATGGGCATCACTACTCTACATGATTTAGCCCAAATATAATATGTATATACAGGGTGTCCCCGTGGCCGTGAAGAACAAATGAGGTGGTGATAAAGGACACTTTTCTAATACAAATTTTGCCTGCGTCTCCGTATACGCTTAGGTTAAGTGTTGGCCACTTTAATAAGCACTTGTACATGAAACTAATTTCATCTGATTCACTTACTAGATGGCTAAGAGGGGGGGGGGCGAAGTATGATACTATGTACCAACCAAAAATTTATATTATAAATATCCCTTAAATCCATAGAATTTAAATATTTAACAAATTAAAATTATTAAAGTGAAAAGAGAAGTATTTGATGAATATGTTGAGACCGTACGAAAATAAAGAAGACGATGATGACGATACCAGAGCACAAGAACCAAAACCGTACGAAAATAAAGAAGACGATGATGACGATAGCAGAGCACAAGAACTAAAACCTAAAAGAGTCAGGCGTACGACCTACAACGCATTGGATTTAAATTGTGTTTCGGCATATTAGTCCACTTAATTTAAGTATTTGCCTTGGTTTTTGATTTTGATTTTGATTTTTTTACCCCGGGGTAAAATATCCCGGGGGTAAAAATTCACGGTTACACCGGGGTTGTTTATCGGAGTACATAACTCCTGATAAGTCACTCGAATGCGCGCGAGTCTCGAGCCGGCAAACCGGGGGGCGTCGTGATGTTCTCGTAGGAAACAGCCCCGGCCCGAGGGCGTTAGCCCGAGAACAGGCCGGGGCTCTTTCCACGGGTATTGCACGAAAAAAAAGGTGGCGGTTAAGGAAGTAGAGGGGAACGCGTAGACGAAATTTCGTTTGGAAAAATTTCTTTCGTTTTCGAAATAATATGATTTTTAATTTTTCGTTGCACCGGATACAGGTACGATGGTACCTGTTTCTACTTTTTGCACTTTTTTACACTTTTGTTTTATTTTCGTCGCCCGTTGCAAAAAATTGTTTTTTTTTGTTTTTCGAGTTGTCGTAATTTTTTGGGAATCTCGTTAATCCATTCGAGTTACGATTTATTTTTGGAATTTCGACTCGAAATTTTTTGTGCACCTGGCCGCACGAAATCGGTGAGGGTTTATTTGGTGGCAGGGGGAATTTTTTTGCTCAGATTTTCGTCATCTCGCACCGTTTTCGAGTTATCGCAATTTTTAGAGAATCACGTTAATCCATTCATGCAGGTCACGAGGGCAATACTTCGTTGAACACACCCGTCGTCCGAGCGTCCGGCTCTTTGACTTTCCCTCGTTTGCTTCGCTCACTCGGGAAAGTCTCGCGAGACCGGATCCTCGGCTCCGGGTATGTTACCTACGAGAACATTACTCCTGATAAATCACTCGAATGCGCGCGAGTCTCAAGCCGGCAAACCGGGGGACGTCGTGATGTTCTCGTAGGAAACAGCCCCGGCCTGAGGGCGTAGCCCGAGTATGGCACAAGAAGAAAAGATGGCGGTTAAGGAGTCGAGGGGAACGCGCAGACGAAATTTCGTTTGGAAAAATTTCTTTCGTTTTCGAAATAATCCGATTTTTAATTTTTCATTGCACTTTTTACACTTTTTCGAGTTGTCGCAGTTTTTCGAGAATCTCGTTAATCCATTCAAATTAAAAATTTTTTTTGGAATTTCGACTCGAAATTTTTTGTTCACCTAGCCGCACGAAATCGGTGAAAGTTTACTAAATGGCAGGGGGAATTTTTTGCTCGGTTTTTCGTCATCTCGCACCGTTTTCGAGTTATCGCAGTTTTTCGGAAATCACGTTAATCCATTCATGCGCGTCTGGAATGCAATGCTCGCAGTAGCAGGTTCTGTTTTTCTGTCAAACCTTAAACCTTGGTTTGCAAGCAACTATTTACATTAACAGCAACGCTTAATCTTGAATAACTTCTTTTATGCAATATCTGTTATGTGGCTTGGTAACAATGCAATTGAAGCGCAGTACTGTTCATTAGGTATTGCATCGGCCATATCTGCTCTGCTACTACTGCTTCTAACAAACCACAGTTTTAGCGATCTCTCTGATCACAACCGCTGGCTACCCATCCATGTTTCAGAAATTTTTATTTATTTACTGCCGCTTATAGCTCCGCTTTGTCGAAGAGCGGGACCGGTGTTGTCTCGTGATATGGTCCGGTACAATTCGGCGCTGCCAGTTCGGTACCAGGGTAGTTCGGCGCCAAGACAACTCGATGCTAGGTCAACTTGGTGCCAAGTTAAACTTGTTTTAATTTTGAATATTCTTTGGAATTTTTGGCAAATTATAAATTGAGACTGCTGCATGCGTTTCTTATAATAGAATATAATATAATGTTTCTCATAATAAATTAGGAGGTTGAAAACCCCCCTACTCGAATTTTGAAGTTGATAGTTTATCTATATTATGTAGATTCATAAATTTGCATTAAAATAATTTAACCCCTTATTGCATGAATTAAAATATGTTACGTTACACCAAAATTATGATTAGAAATTGGTTTTATAAAATAAAATTATTTATCACACAAAAATATGGCTACCGCATACGAAGCCATGTTAAGTCCTATTCTCATCCAATTAACGCTAAGTAAATTAGACATAGATTTATTTAAAAAATAACATTTCTTCTTAAAACCTTGTTTTCATTGATGTATTTGACATAATTTTCATCTTTGCACTCCAATGTTATTTTAGTATACATTTTTTGTTTAATTTCAAAATTTCCCCTTTTGATTTTGTTTTCAGTTATTTTTCAGAAATCTCCCTTCCAAATTAGAAATATGGTCGATCCTGGTAAAGTATGGCCCTAGATTACACCGCCATACACACCGATATAGCTTCTCTCAAGTTTAGACTCGTCGTCATAAATTGAAAGATTTTTGTATAACTTAAATGACAGTCTCATTACTGACGGTAAACATATCACTTCTTAAAGGTACTTTACACGAGGGGATGTTTTTGACTTTTTGCCGATATCTCCTGGCGCCAAGTTGACGATGCCGAGTCACTCGGCGCCGAGTTATTGTCTCATCCCGTCTTGCTAAGGGTGAACGAGTTCGGGGTGAGTCGGGAATAGGGACACTCTTTCTTAGTCTATCTTCTGTAAACATATTTTGTTAGTCTATCTTCTCGTATGTCTTCTTCAACCTCATCGATAAGATGTTTTCAATTGCTGTTTTGGCGTTTGTTGATCTTGGCACTTTCTGCCATTCTTGCCATTCGGGCGGCTTTAGGGATACTTTTGCCCAAAAAAAGAGATCAATTCGCCTGAACTTTTGTAATTTTTAAATCTATCATTGTGTTGATCAGACTTTTGATAAAAACATTGGTGGAAATTTTGATCGTGGGACAGGGACATTAGATAAATCCTTTTTTGTCTTGAATAAATTACGAAAAAAAATTGTTTGTGTGGCCCACTTTTCCATTTAAATATATTATGTAGTCCTTCACCTAAACTGTTTTATCCACTACAACTAATCTAAAGGGTAGATTTCACTTACCTAAGGATTATAATATGTCATCTTATATTTCTTATATTATATCACTTTAATTTAAAGTTAATCTTCTGTAGTAATAATAAAGCTTTTGATGATATCGAAATAATGTTTTAATCAAACAAAAAATATCAATCAAAATTTATTTCATTAATCCGGGGTGAGCTAGACAATTTAATGTAGGTTGTGAACCACCCGGCTCACACTTTGGCGACGCCGCTGATAATAATTCTTAATTCAGGTTCAAAATATGTATATTATGTTGCCTAATCTACCAAAATAACATTACATTTCTGTGAAATTAAGCAGCAGCGCTATTTTATCCAAGCGGTTAAATTTGAATAATATATTAATCACGTTTGTAAAAGGACTTCCTTTAAAGTACACTCAAATATTACATCATACTAACTTATTATGTACTTAGGTATCTAATGTTTCGTTCAATTTCGAATGATCCATTTGAGAATATAAATTTTTAATATAAAGAAATATTTTATTTTAAAAATTCATTATATTATGTATGTGTCGAAAAGTGCGAGTGTAGCGACTTGAACAGGTTTTTCCAATAATTTTTGTCTCAAAAATTTGTCTACAAAAATTTTGAAGAAGATGATATGATTTTTTATTTATTTTTAAAAGCTTTTATTTCACTTATAAATTTATAATTTAAAAATATCTAAGTCATTTTATGGAGAAAAAAATTTACTTTACAAACTACTTATAGGATCGTTAGTTATATTTAAAAGATCAAGTTTTAATTTAAATTTATAAAAATATTTTAATGTAATATTACTAATAGGTAAAGAAAGCTTTCTTAATACAAATTGAGATCAAATATGAATAATAACTTAAAAACATTTTAGTTCTGAAAAGTGTTTCGTGCATTTTTTGAGTTTTTTTTCTCTGAAATATTGATATGGTTAATGTCGAGTTACACTACTTAAACCATGTTCCACGTATCAATCGACTAAATATAAACCAATTTCTATTTATGAATAATTGCAGTAAAATATTTTTAAAAAAGTGTACCGCTTATCCTACTAGTAATGGACACCCCACATCAGTGGTGGACACTAGTAGAGTAGACGTGATTAGTTATTACTAGAAAATCTGTAATAGTAAAATTGAATTGATTTTACATCATTTAATTATGTCAATAATTGCAACTTGTTTGCTATTTTTTATAACATAATATTATTTTTTGTATTTGTAAAATATATTTGCAGACGGTTAGGCAACTAAACTTACGTGAAAGTAGCTAACAAGTGGGCCCGATATTATTTATGAATTATTATCTTTTGATTTAAAAATATTTCTGTTTTATGGCAGTTTAAAATTAAGCAAGTGAAAATAATATTTATAATTATAGTAAAAAAATTTTTTTTTAGTTCCGCCCACTCCACATCCCATTAAAAATATTAGACTATCTGCAGAGGGAAATTCAACAGCAAATAAGAATAAAATTACGGAAAATGGAACACATATAGGCAATAATAATTCTTCAAACTTCCTAGTAAGTACCTAAACATTTTTATATAAAAATATAAAACTAGAAAATTTAATAATATAATATTATGTAGTAATATTTCATATATTTTATCCGTTTTTTTTTCAAGTCTTTCATTTACATTAAAGTTTATTAAGTACCAAGGGTGAACTGAACGTTGCAATAAGTCGGTATAAGAGTATACCTACTATATTTTTTTATATTCGATCAATGTTTACCTTCAAGTCGTTTTATATTGGTTCGCTATAAGCGGAGGTTCGTTATAACCGGGTTGGTTATAACTGGACCCCGCTGTACATCTATCTGTTATTAGAATCTTTTGCTGTTTAAGAAACGTCAATGGCATCAGAAACTGCACAATCAAATTTAATTAAGGGAAAATATTTTTTATCAATATTATTGTTGCATTGTGCATTAATTAAATGCTATTTCAAAATAGGTAGGTACTTCTATTTTTAGACAAAATAAAATTGCTTTGCTATGGTTAAAATTTCATTTTTTGATCTATAATTAGTGTTGTAATTAAGTTTGTGGTTTTCTTACAAATTACATTGAATATAATCAACTATTTATTACAGAAATACTACGTCGAATGTGATTTGTAACATAATTATTACATAAAGCGAATTGACAGTTAATAGTTGATTTTTCGATAGATTATAAAGAAAATTTTAAATTAGAAGTTATGTATCTATTTGGCAATAGCTTAATAATATATTAAACTTCTATATTAACAAAAGCATAAATCATGATATAATTAAAAGAAATGTAATACTCTAAGATGAAACCTTCCTATAACAAATTTCACATTTTTGCCTTTTGTGTAGATGTGGGAAAGTTGTTTAAAAAAGAACTTGAAGAAGTCCAAACAATCAAATGGATGGGTAAACAACGGCATGTCAAGTTAAATAAAACCTTTTACCTAATGTTTAAAACACTTGTAAGAAGAGAGTTGGGTAGATTAATTACTCATAACTCATAAGTAGCAATTGACATTAAAATGTTAAAGCGTGTGATGTACGCGTCAAAAAATAAAGAATGATTTTAAATTCAGCTTTAAAATTAAATTGTACTTGTCAAAAATATATAAATGCCAGTAGCCGCACGAAGTTGAACAAGTATTATCAAATAGTGTTCACAATGAAACAAGGTTATCCCTGAAACCATCTTTATAAAAAGGTGAAAGCGTAAAAATAAAAAAAAACTTTCAACTTTAAAGAAAAATTTGCTACACACCAAGTTACATTAGCTTAAATTTATCAAGTGTGGGAACCTGCCCTGATGAACTTGCTGGTTGTTGCGGTAGCGAGGGTCGCAAATGGTATATATCTTTACGTTTTACAATTATTTATATATAATACTTTTCAGTTTATATAATAATTAGTGTGTTAGAAAAGATTATGTGAATACAAACCCTCGTAAGAGGTAAAATTCTTTTAACTTTTGTGCTCACTTTGTAATAAATTAAAAGAAATATTGAACATCTTCTGTATTTTTCCCACTTTCAACTTCGTGCGTCTACTGCTCTGAAAGGATTTAGTTTAATAAGAAAAATGTAGACGAACTTTGTGTAAAGAATATCTGCAAATTTAATTTAATGTTGAGTTATTTTCGTCGTTTAATTGCTAGATAATCAACCTTCTTCGGCTATTTTTTTATCGCAGGGAAAGAAGAAAACTCACTGTATTGTTAATGGAACTCAAGTAAATCATTTACAATTATGCATTGTAAATTATTATTAAGAAATACTTCCATAAATATTGTACAACAAAAACAACTAAGAAATATAATATATTATGTATTCTTTTGTATTAAAAGTGAAAAGTGATCCTTTTATATTTGAAGGCGTAAATTAAAGTGTGAACACAAAGGCGATCGATTTAATCGACTCTGGACACAAAAATGTATTTGCGCTTAAAGCATAGCGGTTTTCTTCGATTCAAAACTGACCAAAAACAAGTGACTTTTTTTTATTTATGTCTTAATATCCGCGCTAGACCATTTCTAAGATAATCTTGCGATCTTTCAATCGTTTCAAATTGTTCCCTGTCCGAAAAATTTATTTTCTCTTTTACTTTTGCCGCTTGCCAAAGGTCGAATTTCAACTTTTAATAAATCCTTGATTGACAACTTGTAAAGCCTATTTTCAATAAACATAGAAAAAAAACCAATAACTACTTTTTTGCTAAATGTAATTTTATATAAATTTAAAAACACCAATAAATTTAATAAAATTATTATATTTTTCTATTTCTAACGTAATTAAATACTTTTAATTAACTTTATCAAAACTTTTTTTGTTCGAAATTTTAATTAAATTGAAAGTGTAAATTAAAGTTTTTGACAAGGTTACTTTATGAAAATCCTATTTATTTTTAATTTAAAACGGGATTCGAACACCTGAATCAAACGAAAAAAAGTCAAAATCATAATATTATGCTAAACTGTAATGTATACATTATGTATAAAAATTTAATATAAAAAGTATCGATCTTTGATGGCAGAATATAATAGAGGCTGCATAAAACAAAAAATGGTACTAAAATTGTAAATAAAAAATTATAATAAATTAAAATTTTAAAAATGAGCAATAGATGATGTGTAGGTTTGCGAATATGCAATAGTTATTTTTCTAACCAGTGGCCAAATAAGTCATATTGTTCAACGCGTGCGGATCAACACAAACATTGGGTTAATTTTCACATTAGCAATGTGACATTATTACAATTAATAATAATTAGAGTCATTGCAGCTATCATTGAAATTTTTATATTTTTTTTTATTCATCATCAACGCTGGACAACGTAAAATGTTTTAATAATCCACCCGGTACTTGCTATTCGTTAACCCTGTTAATTTTATATTAATCCTTTACAATAATTTAAATACTGAAAAACTATTTTATTTCAGATACAGTCAACGGAATCCTTGGCAAACATATCTGTAGATAATTCGAATCTATATTTAATAGCGACTGGATTGGGAGCGGTCGCTTTAATCTTAGTAATTTTCACCTTTGTGTTCTGGAAACGAAAGAAATCCGAAGGATGTTTAAGTTACAACAAAAGTTCTTGTACAGTAAGTACACTTTTAAAACATTAATAATTACTTTTAAAAAGTATTAATTGAATTTTTAATAGAAAAACTTTAACTTCCATTAAATTTACAAGATACATATTTACAAAAAATAAATTAATATTACAAAAAATATTTTACAAAAAATAAATTAATATCGATATTACTTTATTTATGTAAGTAACACAAACTTTTGAAAAATATTATTTGAATTTAGTGCTGTAAGTTGAGTTATTATTATATCAGTCAAAATTTCATGCTCAATCAAACCTAAAATATCTAATGGAGAAAACATTTTCAGATGAAATGAAGATCAGTTACTTACATTAATAACCTATTTAAATATCAAATCAAACAAAATTTAGTTATATGAATATGTAAAAACTTCGATTTATTATATTTTCTTTTTCAAAAGTTTACGAAGTTCATCGATGTGTGTCTGAGGATGAGAAAATCATTCTAAGTAATCCCGAAATCGTCGGTCACACGTTGTAATTTAAAGTATTATCTGCATCTATGTTCAAAACCGACGGTTCTGCTTTTGCGGTAGTCGCGCGTTACACTTTGGATATGTATTATAAAAGAAGTATCTAATATTTTCAAAATTTTAGCCACTCGTACTTATGTAGTTTAATTTTTCTAATAGTTATTGTAGAATTTTTCTTAACAAATTCGCTTGTTATTCCTTAACAAATAAACCATGATTCTTAAAATACCTAAGTTCAATTTGATGGAATAAAGACAATGTCACTTTCCATTACAGACATAATAGAAAGAGAATCGTTATTGTAAGGTGCGCTTTTTATATGAGTATATTACACAAAAAAAAGGTAACTTTATTAAAAGACGTATTTTCATTATAAAAAACCTCTTACGTGAAAGACAATGAGTTCAAGTAACATCGCCTAAAAAAACACAATTTATTGTAACCTTAATGTAATATTTTTGTTAAATTTTTCCTTTTCTTCCAGACGACCTGCCTACTTACTTTTATTAAATTTGTAATATTATATTTTAGCCTTCCCCATCTCCAATAGTCTTGAAGCGCAGTTTGCTTGTACCAGAGCGATATGCACCAAATCCTCAATATTCCGCATGTTCGAGTGCAACTGTACCTGTTTTACAAAGAGAAACATTAAAATTTTTAAACGAAATTGGAGAAGGCTGTTTTGGAAAAGTCTTCAAAGGTAAGTCTTTGATAGTATTAAAAACTTATAACCATTGTAATTAAGTACTCACAAATCTGAAGAAGGATGGCATTTATATTACAACATCAAAAGGCTCTTTTGATTCCTCCAACTGATATAAAATAATCCGATTATTTTTTGTATAAAAACAAGTTAATGTTTAGAAGAAAATGTTTTTCTTTATTTGTTGCATTTAACGTGTGAATGCTACATTTCAATTGGCTATTGATATCCCAATTTCAATGGGGTTGCCTGGTTCTATTAAATCAGCATTAATTATTTAAAAAGTATTAAGTACAATACTAGTAACTTTTCAAAATTCGTCACAAAATCTGAAATAATTAAATTTAACAAATTATATATTCTTTTAACTTTATATTATAATCTGAGCGTCAGTAACCCCACGTGTAACTAAATTATACAAAAAAGTTAAGAACGTCAAGTTTTAAATTCATTAGGCCGATAATTTTACATTTCAAATGTGGTTATTTAAATTTCAAACCGTGCAACTATTTGATTTTTAGATTTTTTGTTTTGTATTTTAGAAGTTTTATTATAAATTTAGATTCGGTTTTAAATATTTAAATGACATGTAATATTTCGCCATATTATGACTTGGATAAAAGTTTTTAGTTTCTAAAAGCATCTTAGAAGTCACCATTTCCAATATGAAATTCTGAATATTTAAATGGAATCTTTAGATTTAATTCTGATACTTCTGTTTCCTAATTTTTAAATCAGTTCAATCTCTTATTAATTTTTTATTCAAATATGAAAACAGTAATTTGCCGATGACATTTTTGTATTACAAATAATATTTTTTCCTACTAGTGGTTGAAAAAGTACATCTTTTCGATATTCATATCTTGAGTAAGGTAAAGTAAAATTTTTTCTACACTTAAGACGGAAAAGTAATTTTTTCTGTTAGTGTTTAAAAAAGTGTAACTTTTCGATATTCGTTTGAGTAAGGTAAAGTAGTTTTCACGCACTAGTGCGTTTTACTTTTCCGCACATCGCATTCAAGTTACAACAATTTAAGTTGAATCATCAACCTGTGCGGACGCAAGTGGCCAACAGTAAATAGTTGTTCGTTTTGTTTAAATATATTTTGAAGTAAGTAAAAATAATTATATTAAATATTTTATTTCTAATTTATCATTTTACCTAATTTTTGTTACAAAATTGATATTTGTTTTAGTAGTTTGCTGAAAATGTCTGATTCTTAATGTTCAGATAATGAAGAGTCGATTGCCTTAGAGGTTCAATCGTTAATTCCCACAAAATTCAAGGAAAATATGAAACTGCTTATCAGAAATTCGAAATTTGGTGTAAAGAAAAGCGAGTTAAGGTCATCAATGAATATATTTTACTGGCCTATTTTGAACAGAAATCCAGGGTCTACAAAAGTTCTACGTTAATATTTATAATAAATAAAATACAAAACTTGTTGTAACTTAAATGCGCATGTGCGAAAAAGTAAAACACCCACCTGCGTGAAAAAACTTACTTTACCTTACTCAAACGAATATCGAAAAGTTACACATTTTCAAACACTAGTAGAAAAATAGTTATTTTCCTATTATTAACCCTAGAAATGATTACAAATATTCTCGGCACCTACCCGTTGCAGGTAGGACGGTTACCTACCCAAGTATACAGCCTCTTATTGGCTTATTGCACACAGGCAAATTCTATATTTATCCATCTAGTTGGGGGGCAATCTTGCTAGATTCATATCCCATAGATCGAACTTAAGCGCCCTTCACACTATGCGATTTATCCTAGGATTTCTCATACGAGTTGTCGTAAGCAGATATTTTTCAGTTCACATTGTACGATTTGTTGTACGGAAAGACTCGAATCTGAACTCGTAAGCAACTCATAACAAAATCTTAACCGAATCCTACGATTAGGGCGGTGTCTATTTTCATACGAGTTTGCATAGGATTGCCGTTAACGTCTAAATCCTTCTTTATCGATATTGTTAAAATTGACATTTTTAATTTAAGGTTATATGCAATTGATAAATAAAAAAGTGTGGTGAACCCTGTATTTACATTTTTAAAAATTTTAAATATTAAAATAATTAAAATTAAAATTTTAATATTAAAAAATATTAATCATGATGCAATAACATAAAGTCGCCCAATTTGGTGACTTGCGATTTGTGCTAAAAACTGGTCGCAAAATTTTGGCAAAAGTAACCCAAATTGCGATAAATCGGCCAATCTGGCCACACTGAACCTAAACTCAAAATATTGAAATATTTGATCGTGCTTACCCGTATTCGTTCGTGTTCATCCGTAATCGTAAGCAAACATATAGTGTGAACTGAAAACCAGCATAACCCCTAAGGGCAAAACCGAGGTAAAACTCACGAAAGAAATTCTAAGAAAAATCGTACGAGAAATCCTAGGATAAATCGCATAGTGTGAAGGGCGCTTTTAAATGACAACAATGTATTCGACGTGAACAGGTATTAAACCGTGGTTTCCCACTTCATAACCAGCTGATTTAAAACTAAAACTAGAGTGCATCTATCTCACACAACTACTGGAATTCTGGGTCATATAGAAGCACTTGTTCTAAAAGAGTGGCACACCCCATTTACTAGCATTAATCAGAGATGATGCATAGAAACATTCACTCTTTGAAACCGGGTGGTCTGGGGGGTATGGAATACCTCAAATTATGAATCCTTTTTCATTTGAAACAATTTTTAATATGCTTTCTTTAGCAAATCAATATCTTTAACAAGAAATAATTCTTGAATTGTGCACTTTGAACGCAACCACTTTCTCATTCAATTTTTACTTTTTTCTCCATCGTTGAATGTCTTTTTAATCATATAAAATAAGCCCATATTAAAATGGGTCTCTTATTTGGTAATTTTGCCTTACCTCTATAGCATTTATTAATTTTTCTGCAACTTACAATGCAAATTCTCAATTATTAGATATAGTTATGCAGGAACCTACCAATCCACAATTTTAAAAAAAATAGTTAATTACGAAAATGAACTTATTACGAACTATTCTTTGACTTGCAAGAACCTAGAAAAAATTCAACTTGCTAATATGGATTTTATGTAGATATTCATTATTATGAATAAAACTACCAACCTACAGAATATGAGTATTTTTGTACAAAATCAAGAAATACAGTTTTTTTGACTGAAAGGTAACTTAGATATAAAATATATCTATATATTTTAATATAAAATACAAAAGCACTTCCACAACTGTCTTTCGCAGTATTCTATCCAATACGATTTTTCAAATTAAATTTTATTTATTTATTTATTTTCTCAATAAGTGTTTTATTTGATTGGTAGGTTTCTGCATAACTACGTCCAGTTCAGCTTCAAAAAATTTTATTTTTATCAAATTAACGTCAGTAAACTATTAGTAGGAAATCAAAACTTCCTACACCTACAGTCACTTTGCATTGATGTTTTGATACCTTTCAAGACCCAGACTTAAAAGTAACTAACTTTCCAGGGTAGAAATAAATAATTCCTCCCCCCAAGTGAGATTTTGTTCTAACTTGAAAACTTGAGACAAGAAACTGAAAATAAAAGTTTTGTAATCTGGAATCCATTTTTTTTATTGCAATTTAATCTCAAATTTTATTTTATTATTAACCCTACAGTGCATACGTCGATAAAAATCACACCAGTGCATACGTAGGGCCTGTCCGGCCCGTAGCTTTAAATCGACGAATGTTGGTATATTTCAGGAAAATAAGATAATTTTTGTATATATTAAACTTTATAATAATAAAATATTAAAGAAAAAACAGAATTCTTGAAATAAATCAATGAAATGATTACGAAATATTATAAAATTCAAAGTCACCTGAATCTTGCAATTAGCTGAAGTCATTGAAGTTGCATATATTGCATTACGATGACTTGTAAGAATTGTAAAGATACTTTTGATAAACATAGTTGAATTACATGGAAATTATCGCAGTTTTGTTATTATTTTGCGAATAATGATTATAGAAATTGCTATACAAGCTGAAAAAAATTTTTTACAAAACTTATAATTTGATTGGAAACCGATTACTATTTTTAATATTAAATAGTAACGCCAGTGCATACGTCGGGCCTACTAGGCCCGAAGCCCTTTTATTGGCAATCCATTCAACTTTTTCAAGTTTCTTAAACCCATGTCGATGTCTTTTCATATTTTAAACAGCTACTAATGATATGGTGAAATTTATTTAAACGGTTCTTTTTTTATATTCATTTAAATGTTCACTCGGGCCTGCTAGGCCCTACGTATTCACTGGAGGGTTAATATTGAAATACACAAGTATTTAGCTGTAACACATTATACTATAAGCTGTATCTCTTCTCTGACACTAAAGAAAGCAATTACGTTCTAATCAATGTAATGTAACAGAATTTAAGCCGTCAAACCCTTGAATATGTAACGCACAGATCTGAATTTTCTCTTGACTAAACTACAAAGAGACAAAGACAGTTTTATTTTAAATATAATTGTTTTCTCAAATTTGACTACTACAGAGTTATCACATTTTACACAGAATTACAAAACAATAACATAATCTTAATAAACAACTTTTTGTTAACCGATTTTTAATAACATGTATTATATTATAAAAATTTTGATAAGTAGCATATTATTTAAAAAATTATAATAATAAGTCGTTTTTTTATTATATATAAGTCAAGGTTGCATTTTTTATTGATAGAAGATATTTTAATGAGGTAATTGTTTTAAATAAATTAAAAAAGTTTGTAAATTGGAAAATTTTCTGTACTTACAAAATGCTAATTAAAAAACAAGGATTGAGAACTTTGAATTTTTTAAATTTTTAATAAGATTCGACGAGTGTTATTAAAATATGAATGGAGGAGAACGTAATTATCCAACTACTCATTGCTTTTGTATTGCAGCCAATCAAAAACAGTAATTGGACCAAGCAGAGTTATAGAAATTATATTTGTATTCCTTTTATGAAATTTTAAATTTTAAATTGTGTACGGTCGGATAGTACCAGGTTCCATTCCGGGTAAAATACGTAACATGACTAAAACTAATAGAAAAAGAAGAAGGAAAAAAATGAAAATGATAGAACTTTTCACTCTACGATTTTATTCGAAATATCTAATACCATCACACAAAAATATAATTAGGGCTCATTTTATTTTTTATTAGAAATATACGTTGATATTCATGAAATTAAATTTTGTGTAAAGGTTCGCGTTAAAATTATGTGTTATGATTTATACTAAGATTTATACAATGTCAAAGACTCAAATTGCTTTTGAATTTAACCGCAACTTCAAACAGCAAGAATCGAATTACATTCAATATAACGAAGCTTGGCATAATTTTACTTTCTGATAATTGTAATGTGTTTGGTTCAAGATTTATCTTTGATGAAACAGAACTTTACAAATTCTTTGTTTTTAGATCTGTACTTCGTATATTATTATTTTATCTAATTAATTAGGATAACAAAGTATCACTTTGTTATAACTCTTTACGTTAGACAACGTTGCACATTGTTTATATGAAATTCAAGATCCACTTAATTTGAATTTTACATGTTAATAATTTTAAAAGTTTCAAGATTTTTTATAATATCTTCCGTGCTACGTACTGCTACACTTTGTACTGCAATCTCCACCAATGCCTATTATTTCTATTTGTTGCATTACTTCATAATTTTTTTTTCATATTATCATTTATTTTTAACTCAATCGCTACACCTAACTGGTTAAATAAATAGCTATTGTTTTATTCCTTCTAAATTATGTTTGAATGCCGGGGTATATTTCGCAATAGATTAAAATAGATAAGATAAGCTTCTCCTATAATGCAATCTCTAACTATAATATAAGTTTGGAGTTCTTATGACATCTGATTTTTTTTACAACAGCAGGTATTTTCTATAATTATGTTTAAGCTGGATCATATCGTTTGCTACTAATTTTACAACAAATGATAGACAAGATATATAAAAATGATGAAACAATAAAAAGACTTTTATCAAAAGATTGTCAGTTCAAGGGTTCATTATGCGATATAACGCTAACTTATTCAAACGCGTACTCAAGTCAACATTTATCAAGTTGATGTTAATTTGTTTGCTTTCATCACTTCACTTGCCATTTTTCTGAACTAGAATTATTTTTAGAAAGAGCGACCATTGACGCGTACGAATGAATTAACGAGATTTCTTTTACCGTGATCTGTGATCTTTAAGTCGAGGCGACCTTAAGGGATGTTTTTAGGTTCAGAGATTTCCCGTCTTTCTAGATTTGTGATTTCGATCGCGCTTCGGAGATGTTTCAAGTTTTATTAATGAAATGAAAATAAAATTTACTATATTTGTGAAAATTTCGTAGTGATTTTCTAGTTCGGTGGCGCTTTAGTGATGTTTTACCAGATGTTTGAACTTCACAGAATAGTTGATTTACTTTGATGAACTAAGAGACCTACTCACTTGGGAGCCTTCCGGGGCTTCTTACGGGAGATGAATTAATTTATGTCATAGTGGATGATATACAAATATAAATATTTGCGATTTTTATTTTTGTGTTAAGTTATGATTTACATTTTGTCCTTTTATTTAAAAAAAAAGCAAAAGTCCAAATTCCCGAAAAAATATAATTGAATTAATTTTAAAAAATTATATTTTTTATAAATTTTAAAGTTTGGGGTGAATGGGGGAATACCAATTCCAATCCTTACGTAAAGGACAGAGGGAGTCTACCAAAACCTTAGGACTTCTTACAGGGGCGAGGGGAAACGACTTGAAACTTTCAAAAATAGTTCTTACAATCGTCGATTGTAATGGACGCTCTCTTATCTAATAATTCATTTGTTTAATATTTCTGATTAATCAATCGCATGCACGTCAGTGGTAGACCGATTATGGATTAAGTCTGAAAAACTTACTATAAAAAATAAAATTAAAATATAATAATAAAAAATAAGGAAAATAGTTACTACTGTCTACTACTGATGCGCATGAATGGATTAAGGAAAGATATTTTAATAAACAAATCACTAGGTAACATGTAACCTAAGAGCCACACAGGATTTGAAGTGGGTAGTCATAGAAGTAAGTAGGTCTCTGAGCCCTCACACGTTTACACGTAACAAATGTAGCGTCATTTATGCGCCAATAGGAAAATCCGGAAAATTGGTACTAAATTCGGTTTAGTAGGACAAACAGTGGCGGATTCATATTTAATAAATTTTTATTTATTAAATATTTATTTATTTATTATTGTCTGGATCCACTACAGGTGTACTGAATATACTGAAAAATAAATAAACAATTTTTTTTATTTTGAAAATTTAAACTTGGTTTCTGGTTCATCATATTGATGAAAAAATCATAATTTTTGCGCCAATGAACCAAATTTATCTTATTGACGAACAAAATTCATCATACTGATGAATGTTCATCGGCGCAAAAATGATGAATTTTTGATGTAGCTTTTTTATCAGTGTAGGACTAATAGAATAATTTTTCCCGATATAATTTTGGCTTTAAAAGTTGCATTCGAACGTCAATAACTTCGCGTCGAAAACGATAATCTGGATTCGATTGTGAACCCTAAAAGATAACTTCTGTCCTTTTAGATGTTTAAAAAGTTTAAAAAATTAACTTCGGTAAATTGCAAAAAATTGTAAATCGAAATAAAATTTTATTTATACTATAGGTGCGCTAGCGCAATCATAACAACATTTTGTATTTATTTTTACAACACACATAGCAAGATATGAAAAGTGCAAGTCAACAAACTTTTTGATTAAAAATAAATAACAAATAACAATTCTCTCAGCAAATATATAAAAATTGCAAGTAGATGTACATATGTAACAATGTACATACATAATATTGATTTTTACTTTTGCATTCGACCACCTCAGGTGGAAAACCGGCTTTGATTCCGTGGATCCTACTGGCCTATAAAGAAAACTTGAAGTGATCTCCAGACGAATACCAACAATAATCGCAATTGTTTCAAGTTATAGATGATATGAAAAGTTTTTACATTTTTTGTCAAGACTTGTTTAGATAAAACTCAGAATTGAGAAATATTTCATTGGAAGTTTTTGCTGTCCTTTTTTATAAAACATAAATTTAAGAAAAATTTTATTACTATTGTATCAAAGCCCACTTATTTGGGTATATAAAAAACAGGTAAATTGTGCGTGGGCTATAAATACACAACATCCACGTAGTAGATGCTTGTTGGGATTTACAAAATTTCAAAACCATCTACGTCAAAAATTGAATTATTAATAATAATTAATTAATAAATTCAGTATTTTGCATAATTATAAACACATTAATATCATTTGGTGCAATCAATAAATATACACAACGAGTCAGTTTAATCGATTAGGTTTTTTTCACTTAATTATTATCCTATTAATTATAATTTAAAAAAAAATTGTAAATTACTTTGCTGATATGCAACCGTAAGTAAAAAAGTATATAAATATTGTCAAGTTAGTGTAAAAGTTCATCAGGTTTATTTGATAGCGCTTACGTTAGCAATGCAAAATTTGTATTTAAAGTAAAATAAAAACGCGACTCTGGTGGAATTAAATTTAACCACGTACAATAAAATCTAGGAAGCTAGGAAAAAGATCCGTTATTTGTTTATTAGTCGGGTCTCGGTCGCAGGTCACACTAGTCAGAGAGAGAATCGTGTAACGAGAATATGATTTGTCGGTTCAATAAAATCACGCACACACATTGCAAGTACCAGCTTAAAATATTTAAATACTGTGAAATCGGTTTAAAAAATTCGAGTACCGCAGTCGCTTTAAATTATGAAAGCATTCCTTCGCCAAAAGGTCTGCCGATTATTGGATCGACGTTATCGATAATTGCTGCCGGCGCGGCGCCTTATCTTCACGAATATGTTGACAAACGACACAAGCAACTGGGGCCGATATTTAAAGATAAAATTGGTCCGGTAGACGCAATATTTCTTTCGGATCCTCAACACATGCGGCAAGTGTACGCGCAAGAAGGAAAGCATCCAATTCATATTTTACCAGAAGCGTGGATAATATACAACAACCTGTATGGACGTTCCAGGGGTTTATTTTTTATGGACGGAGAAGAGTGGCTGCAATATAGGAGAATTATAAACAGACAACTGCTCACCGGCGATTTGGCGTGGATTACCGAAGCTTGTAAAACCACGAGCGAGGAATTGATAGATCGTTGGAAGGCTTTAAATTCCAAACACGAAATCGTTCCCAATATAGAGATAGACCTCTACAGGTGGTCCCTAAATACCACGATTGCCGTCCTTTTGGGTAAGAACGATTACCAAAACCTCAAGTCTGAGATTAGCGATCTGTTGGAAGAACTCGCCCACGTAGTTCATCTTATATTTGAAACATCTTCAAAATTTCAAATCCTGCCCGCTTCGTTTGCTGCAAAATTCAATATTCCATCTTGGAAGAGATACGTGAGTGCGGCAAATAACACCATGACGTTGGCTAATAAACTCGTCGAAAAGTTGTTAAGCAAATCTTTGGAGGGCGATGGTTTACTAAAAAAATTACAAGACGAGAAATTATCGAAAGCCGATATAACTAGAATTGCCATCGATTTGGTTTTGGCAGCTGGAGACACCACGGTTTATACGATGATGTGGACTTTGTATGCTTTGGCAAAAAATTCTAATGTTCAAGACAACTTGCGAAAATCGGACAAAAGTGAAAACCGATTAAAGAATATCATAAAAGAGAGTTTGAGATTATACCCAGTGGCGGTATTTTTGACGCGCGTTTCGACCAAAGAAGCCCAGGTGGGTGGTTACAGTATCCCTCCCGGATCAGTAATGTTATTTTCATCGTACACGCACGGAAGAGATTCCAAATATTTTACCAATCCTGAAAAATTTATTCCGGATAGATGGTCACGCGAAACTAACAGTCAGAATCAAATATTCATGCCTTTTGGTTTTGGTGCTCGTTCGTGTATTGGTAAAAAAGTTGCGGAACAACAATTATATGCTCTAGTGCGAGATGTGGTTCAAACGTTTAATTTGAAGTTAATGAACGAAAAAGAAATAGACATAATTTTAAAAATGGTAGCGGTACCTTCGCAAAGCATTAAACTGAAACTGGATTTAATATAATTTTGTAATCATACGGTTTTACTTTTATGTACCTGTTCTTTTCTATTTCGTAATTTTGTAATTTATATATAAATTTTAATAAAATCCTCACGATTTTTTTATATTCTGTGATCGTTTTAATTTATCTTGTGCTATTTAAATACATAATATTATATCATGCAATAATACGATTACGAATGTGAAGACGAAATGATAAAAATAGAAATCATCTCAAAAAATGCGTGCAGCAGATGCACAATTGTCTTTAGAAAGTCGTAAAATATTATAAAAACTGTGTAAGTATAGCATCCAAGTGGATTGTGATAATACATACAATAGGGGGCATTCGATATCAAATTAACTACTAGTCTTTGAACCTGGCCATTTTGAATATTTTATTATTTTTTTATAAAAATTTATTTTGAAAATATTTCTTTTTAAATATTTCACCATTTTTTCAATTGAATTTGGTATAAAAATGTGTAATTTGGAAGTGTCTGAAGATTTTGTCCATAAAAAAATAATAATTTTCATTTTATTGAATTTATTTCTTATGCTTACTCTTGTACCTTACCGATTAGAGCAATATCGTATCTGTAAAATGTTTAAACAAAAAGTAAACAAAGAAATATTTTAATTATTTGCCATAAAAAAGATACATATTATATAATATCGAAATGAAATTCAAAAACTTTCAATTTTGAAATTTAAATATATACAAAAATTACAGATTTATTAAATTGCAGTTTTTCTTAATTTAAAAATTTAGACAATCTTATGATCAAGAAAATATTTTTTATCTAGAAAAGCTTAAAAAATAGGTCGTCGCGCGTTGACATACAAAAAATTTATGTTTGTGGACCGCAGGCTTCGAAAGTGTGAATTTACTGGTCTGCGAAGTTCAAAAGGTTGGCGACCGCAGATTTAGATAAAGCGTAAACCCTTAGAAATTATAAAAACTAATCAATCTATCGAATAAACTCTGACCAATTAATTTAAAAAAACACTTATAAAAAACTAACAAAATAGATGTTCGTCGGTGTAAAGCACTTGATTGGCAGCTAAGATCTACAAAGGCAAAAAGCTTTTTCAGTTAATTAAAACAATAAATTTAATATCTCTAATTAATTGATTCGCAATAAATTATAATTAATTGTTTTTATTGAAAGCTGATGATTTTCTTATAATCTTAAGTTTATTATTCTTTTTTGCAATAAAAACCAAATTCCCCCGGGTTAGCAATAACTTTTTTAACCCTTGATCTAAAAGGGGGTTATTATATTTGTCTGTATGTCTGTGGCTTCATAACTCTTCAGCGAAAGGTTTCCATAACAAATTTCATAGGAACAATGTAGTAATAAATTAAAGTTTAGAAAAAAAGTCCTGGAGAGCATACAATTTATTTTAATAATTTAGAAGCGGGAAGCTTTCCAAGTAGCAGATTATGTTATTACAAAATTCATGGGAATGTTATAGGAAATTAAATCTTCTATATACTAAAGAGTCCAGGAGAGCATATAATTATCTTTAATAGTTTAAACGCAAGATATATTTAAAGTCGCAGATTATTATTCCGTAGCAGTTGTTACTAATTCAGAAATTTGTTAATCCTGCGACCCAAAAATCTTACAAATAATATAAATTGTATGTTCTTTGTATTTATTGATTTAAAAAGTTACAAAATAAAATAAAATTAACAATTTTAAAAACCTCCGACCTATTTTTGAATAAAAATGTAACGTTAAATTTTGAAGCAATTTGCGTTGGACATATTATATTGTGAGAGAAGTATCTATATCTTAGATTGATCATACATAGAGGTTGTGAAATGATGAAGTTGTTATACATAATATTATTTATGTGGAGACAAGAAAATTTTCTCATCTTCATCCGACAGGCTCGGCGCTACCATGGGTTAAGTAGATGAAGAAGATTAAAGTGACTCCGGCACTAAATGCTTCACTTTGCCACTCCTCTACGCTACGCTACGCGAAATCTTTCTCCTGCGATTAACTTAACTTTACTTTCACTAAACAACAACTACACTTAATTAAACAGAGAAAAGAGAGCTTGTTTGTCTTAATATTTATTACCTACATTTGTAAACACGAATTTGTAAGGTATTCTCGTGCCACGTACTGAATTAATAAACATTATACTTAACTTGAGTTGACTTAAATTTTATTTAACGTCACTCTGACTCGTATCTATATCTGGGTTTTTTGTACTTATTTTTCTCTCGGACTAGTTTATTTTCAACTACATTAAAACCATGACCTGTAATTTAGTCCGATTTCCGATAAACTGTTTCAGAAGCAATAGGCGCGGAATTGTAAAATCAATATCGGTGTCTGTTAAATTCGTTTGTTTTAAATAAAAAGTTTTGAATTAAAATTTTATTATCTAAATAGACAAGTTAATTTTTGTTATTGTTTCGTCTTCATTGGCCAGGTAGTAATACTCAATTTTTTTCTAGACAACACCCACTCAAAAGTAAAATCAGATACAAGTAAATTATATTAATCAGATTAAGGCACTGATTGTGCAAATTATTTTCGTCAATACGAAATAAACAAAATTTTATTGAAATTAATTTTAAAATTTTCAATAAACTACTATGAGCGATGTTCCTGATGTGCAATCCTGATTTCAGTTGCAAATTCATTTATGAGCCCGGCCATGAGGAAAATAACGGGGAAGTCATGTGAATGTTTCTATTTCTTTTAATTTGCAGTTGAAAGTGAGTTGTGATGCTACAACCACAACTCTTTTGCTAAATGAATATAAATTTACGTACTTGTACCTTTGACTTTTATGCAATCAAAATTGAAGCCACAATTCACGCATCCTTAAATTACACACAAACACACTGAACATTAACATTTTATAAAAAGGAAATTGTTTTAAAAATTATCAACTCCAATTATTATATCTCTCCTATAGACGGAAATATAAAAGCTGAAGTAAGTCCCGAAAATGTAACAATGGCTTCTCTATAACCAACACATAGTTTATCATTTTTACCGCATTCTATGGAAACCGTATTATAAGAAACCTGGAATTACCATTGATAATGGTTGGTATTCCAAAGAAAGGTCAATTAAATTTAACATGGCGGATTGTTAGCAGCTGTTTGTTTAATTAAAGCTCAATATATTTTTAACGCTATCTCCGGATGTAATCGTCAGTAACAGCTCTATGAATGTGATAATTAAGCGAACGCCACCAAGCGGAAAAATAATAAGTTAATCTAATACGTACAGTAGAAGCCCGATAACGTGAACATTCGAATTCATGAACATCGCTACTCGGTAACATGAACATTATTAGTTATTACATACTCGGTAACATGAACAGTAAAAATTAAAAAACAAAATAAGATAACTACGTTTTTTCGTGAACTTTAATGTTCTTAATTTCCAACATTATGCATTATACGTTTTATAAGGAATAAATATATGACAACACAAGTTTTTCTACACGCCCGTTAGTGTGAACACTTGCATTAGTTTGAACATACGTTTGGATTTTTGTGTTCACAGAATCGAGCTTCTATTGTATAGGTATAGGTGCATAGTTGGTATAGAAAGTTTTGTTTTGTTTCAAACCAAATTTTGCATTGGTTTGTTGTTCTATTTTGTGAATTATCGTTTTTACGATAAAATAATTCAGTATCAAACTAAAAACATCATAGTCTCCATATTTAGGCCATAAGCTACTTTTAAAAAATATTGTTTTCTATTATTTTTTTTTATATTGTTTTATACAGAGAAAGAACTAGAACTTTACAGACATTTCACAAAACATAATTTTACTCCGAATAAAACAAGTTAGTTAGTAGAGTCAATGTTTAAATTTAACAAATAATTAACATAAAGTGAAGTTTTTCAAAAGATTTTGCTGTCTTACTAGTTCTTTTTGTAACTCTTTTTTCAAAATTTTTTACACAACATTAAAATAATATATTATCCAATTTGAGGCTGATGCTTTTGATACTAACGAAGGTTGTCTCTCAAATTGAAACCGCAAACCGAAATATAAAGTTTAAAATTAGAGAAGTTTCTTGTTATACATATTTCAGTTTATTTTCACTAATTTTCTTTTTAACTTGAAATTAATATTCTTTAATATAATTTTTTTTAATATGAACATATCCATTTAAAATGCACAAGGGTCACCTTTAAAAATATTTTAAATGACCATTGGGTACTAAATTTAATGTTTTTAAATAAAATAAAATTAAATAAATTCACATTCAAAATGTAATGTCTAGAACCAGTCTGGATCCAAATACAGGTTTACAATTATTTAAATATCTAATTTGATAAAATGATTAATGAAATGAAACAACTTTTGTAATATGCAAATTAAATGTGGTAAACCCAAAACGGGTAGATTTTTTTTATATTATAAAACTTCAATTTAAAATCGTTGCAGAATTTTCTAAAATCACAAATGAGGAAATTCATATTCCTAAATATAACAAAAGAAACGGATCCTTTCAAAGCCATTGAATTTATTTTTGTAATAGGTATATTTTGTGACAAGAGCTTAAATTTTCATAAATAAAAAAAATTTATTGTTGATTGCAATGCCATTTAATTTGATCGACACAATCAATTTAGATATGTTCGCATATTATATTATACTTGATCCTGCAAAGTATATTTGTAAATTTAATTTGAAATAAATGATCAATCAGCAGTAACTACTGAATGAAGAGAATATCGAATAATAATTTATTTTTGTTTAATTAAATAATAAAATTGTAGACATCCAAGTTTACGTTTAAATCAAAAATCAAACAAAGAGCAAATATAATGAAATTAATTTATACGAGTACGTCTAAATATTTCAAGTTTTGATTTTTTGCCATTTTGATATCAATTATTTTTGTTGTAGGCGAATTATCTACAGAAAACTTAGATGAAGTTGAAATCGTTGCTATCAAAGTTCTAAAAGAATCTGCCACAAGAGAAATAGAAGAAGATTTTTTCAGAGAGGTTGATATAATGAGTGCTTTTAGACATCAAAATATATTATCGCTGGTGGGTGTTGTGTTGAGAGGTAAGCTTATGAAAACATTTTACTTTTCAAAATAATTGCGTTTACAATATTGATAGAATCCGGTCTGAGTCCGATGATGGTTTTCGAATACATGCCACATGGTGATTTGGCAGAACTGCTGCGTGCTCAAAAGCAGGTTTCGAATAATTACGACGACAATAATTTACCTCAATTATCATCGCGAGATTTAACGTTAATCGCAATGGAAATTGCGAGTGGGATGAGTTATTTGGCCTCTCAACGATTTGTCCATCGAGATCTTGCGTGCAGGAATTGCCTGGTTGCTGCTGGACCCATCGTAAAAATTGCCGATTTCGGAATGAGTAGGGACGTTTACACTTGCGATTATTACAAGGTAATCCAAAAAATAATCAGTTTAATTTTTTAAATGTTAAAATGATTTTGTACCTATATAGATTGGAGGATCTCGTTTACTGCCAGTGCGTTGGATGTCGCCAGAAAGCGTCATGTATGGTCGTTTCACTCTGGAATCTGACATTTGGTCGTACGGAGTCATCCTATGGGAAATTTACAGTTTCGGAAAACAGCCCTACTACGGACATTCCAACGAAGAAGTTGTTAAACTGATCTTGCAAGGTATTATGCTGATACCACCAGAAAATTGTTCGTCTTTAATTTGCGAATTAATGAAATCGTGTTGGAAAACCGACCCGCGCGATCGTATCAGGTTTCCCGAAATCTACGAAAAACTAGAAAAAGTCTACGATAGTTTTAAATCTGCAGACAAACTCAGTTTAGAATGTGAAACCAAATCGAATGTGGGTACGATGAAGAAGTTACCACGACCGCCTCCACTGATGACTAGTGTTACACCTCGAATCGACATTTTAGATCACGATGGTTACCTTTTACCAAAAGAAATTAAAGAACCCGTGACGTATTTGGACGTACAGCCCATGTACGAGTGATTTCGAGAAATTTACATCGATTGCAGCACAAAACTGTGACTTATTGAAATCTCAGTGTTTAAATTTAAATGTGTTATTAACGCCACAACAATCGAATGTACAGGGTGTTTGAAATTAGTGCCTTGCTTATGAAAGTGATTTAAACATTTTTAAAGATTTATTTTATTTAACATTATTTTTATAAAAGTGTACCTAATTAACAATGTTAATTTTGCATTGCGGCAATTTTTTATTATTCATAGCATTTTAACATTTACATTCCAGAGGTTTATTGTTGAGTTTACGTAAAAGTCAAACAAACGTACATTTTGTTATTATTATAATATATATTATATTCCTACAATGTAGGTGGTCAACCTGTGAACTCACAATAGTGGAAATAGTCTACGACATCACCTTGATTATAATATGAATCGACGATCGCATTTTATACATATTTTTGAACAACAGTTGTATTATATTTTGTTTTTATTTTATTTATAATTTTATTTTTACAGATTGTTAAAAATAATATGTACTTCCAGTTGGATAATATCATATTTAAGTGCCAAAAACGTACCTACCATAAGTTATACCTAACAATAAATGAAATTATAATTATTTCGAAATATTTTTTAAATTAAATTAAAAATTATTTTAAATATTTGTACATAATATTTATTTAAATATTGTTATAAACGATTGCCCTTCGAACCCCCACAATATACCAAAGACAAACGCAGGGTTTCCGAAATAATCTACATTTTGTTGTTATTAAAATAAATGGTACCTACCCTCCAAGCATGAATTCCAAAATTAATAACTTTGTAATAATTGTAATAATAACAGATGACAATGTAACAAATAAAGTGTTAATATGTTTATTTTTATTTTTTCTTCAATGAGAAACTCTTCAAACTTCCAAATATATTGAAAACCGCATGCATTGTGTACTGATGAATGATGATATTATCTTGGAACGGCGAGCAAATAATATATTGAATTCTAAGATTATATCAAACTGAAACAACGAAACAAGGGAAAATTGTTTACAAAGTTTGGTCAAATAGAAGTTAAATTGTTTTATCTGGCATCGTTAAATTCTTATTAGGGGGTTGCAACCTCTTGACGACTCTTCCTGCCGGGCTTTTAATTATTATATTCCATCTTGAATTCCTTTTGAAGTTAAAAATTTGCTAACGCCGGAAGGCTGATAAAACTAAAGTGTATCTATCATAAGCAGTCATAAAGCAAATGCTACTTGATGTGTATCCATGTCAAAATTAATTGTTCTATGCTTTAAAAAATTGAATTTAACTTTTTATTCTGTCACTGCCAATTTACAGCAGAGCTAGAAATGAAAAAGGGAGCTATAAAATGGTCTGCGGCGGTTCCAGTACGAAAACCAGACAATATAATATCTTCGAAGTCGAGAGAAAATGGCGATGTTATAGGTTTTATACCGGAATATGAAAAAGTTACAAAATGATAACCGCATTGACTTACATTACTTTTTTTGTTCTGCAATTTTAGGAACCAAGAGAAAACATGGCTTTTATTATGTCAAATGAATATATGCGTTTGTGGTTTAAACAATTAGCCCTTTACGAAATAGATACATACTCCAAACTTGACGTCGAAGCAGGTGCAAACGACATTAAACGTAGATTTGTACAACGTTATGCGCAACCCCCACATAAAGTCAAACCTCTGCCCATCATCAAATTGAAAAGGTAAGTTAGATATATCAAGATATTCGATTTCAATATCTTGAAATTGGTCAAAATTGGTGCTTCGATCGTGAGTCAGAGGTAATTGCACTCATCCCCCCCCCCATCTTGTAACACCGGCAGTTCGCGCCACTGATTTGGATATTCATCCAAAATATTACAATTAAAAATATATAGAAATCCATGTTTTAATATTTCATATTAACGCCTAATCAACCATTAATTTTAATTTTATCATTTACCGAAATCAAATTACTTATTATATAGTATTTGTTTCTAGGTTTCAAAATATAAGTGGCAAATCTGATCATAAAAGACCGCCTAAAGCTAAAGAAGAAACCGCAAAATAATCCAAAAAATTCCAGGTGATGAAGATACTATTTTTTGATTGCTTATTACTTCATCAAAATTTACCTTTTATGCCCAATTATTTCATTTCATGCAAATAAAAAAATTACGGAAAATATTTTGATTTGGATTTTGGCCGAAACTAAAATTTCGGTCGGTTTTCAATTTTAAGTTACAAACTATTAATAAGAAACAAAAATAGGTATTTATGTAACGAGTTGCAAAATGCGAGTTTAAAAATTTAAATGTCACACCAGAAGTTCGAGTCAAAGAGTATAAATGGTACCTACAGTAATTGGCCACCTTAAACATAAACCTAAATATTAAAATTATTTGAAGTCATACAATATTCAAAATTGTCCTTTACAGGTTTCAGTTTTCAGATTTGAGATTGTTTGACAGATATTAATAAAAAACAGCAAAATCTCATACATTTCTTAAGTGTTCTGTTACCTCCAAATTATTATTTAGCTTATTACGAAAGTTTTCTACTTAATTTAGGTTTTCCGGATTAGTCCAACCTATAAGTAAGCATTTAATTATATAAAAACACAATTATTGATCCATTTTGTATTAATAAAATATCTACAATTATAGCAGTTGGCCAATAGCTGAGTTTTGCACTATCTTCATAACCATGTCGGCAACTAAAATGCATAAGTTGGCCAATTATTGTAAAATAACATTTTAATATCTAAGTACCAAGTTTTTTTAAGTCATCCCGAAAATTCCGACTTACAGTAGAAAAATCTGGGTTCATTATAACGTATTGCGAAAAAATATGATATACCAGGAGAAACTTTACCTGTCAAATGTGGTAAATATCTCTTTGGTGGTTTTTAAATAATAATTTTCTATTTATATAATTAGTAAGTTATTATAATTACAGTGGCCAATTACTGTGATGTCCGCGGCCAAAAGTTACCAATAACTGCATAATTTTGAATGTTTTAACATTAAAATATTTTACATCAATTTTGCATTAATATTTTCAAATCACATTAACCATTATAAATCCAGCTTTCAACCTAGTTTCCGTTTTTTCTGGTTGCCGAAATCAAAATACAAATGATTAAAGTATAAAAATTCTTAAGTGGCCAATTACTGTACCGTTTAACCTAAGTTTAAATTAAGATTTAAAATATTATTCTAAATAAAATAAAATTGTTTTTATTGAACAAGAACAATTTAAACACTAATAAAAATTCAATATTATTTCAGCTTTCAGTGGATTATTTGTAATTTAAAAATTAAGCAAGTAAGGTCGAGTTGGTTAACTAGAACCTTACTCTTACGATACTACTGTAATAATTGGATTAGAATGAGAAAACAAATCCCGGATTGATTGGGATAGCAAAATCAAATACAATTAGCCCAGTACGTAGGGTATTTTTTGATGGAAAAAGGTGGGGTAGAAAAAAAATTTAATGCAGCGTCTCAGGAGTTTTGCCTTTCCCAGGTTTGCAAAAATAAATGTTATGATGTGGAGTCAATGCTGTTAAAAGAACAAAAAGATCTACGTTTTCTCCGATGATGAAAACTGTATCAAATGTTGAGCCCAAGAAAATTACTGTAATTGATCCCTAGAAAATTTAATTGTAAACACAGCGGCGTAGCAACATACATATTTTACACTAGGAGGTTTAGGAAAATTTTGGACATTTTAAGATCATCGTGCTTTAAAGAAAATTTAAAAATTCTGGGGCGGCACGCGCGCTAGAATCGTCCGCTCTTCGCTTACACGGAATACCACCCACCGGTGTGATGACGGAAAATCAAATACAGAAGCCATTTATTCCAAACACACAATTATTAATTGACAGGTATATCCAAAACGCGTAAAATAAGAATAGTCATAAGATACAAATGAGGGATAAGCGCTGAAACAAACATCGTTGTTGGAGAGTTGGGCTTTTAATTATTATACTTTCCTATTAAAATATATTTACTATGAATATTTATGAAAATAACAGGGTGCTCAGCGTCATTTAGAAAAAAATAAGTAACAGAAGTAACTTATAATAATTCAAAAAGTAACCCAAAAGTAACTGATCTTTTACAAAATTTTGAAGTTTTTCGATTTTCTGAGAAAATTTTTGACAAGGAAATATGGTTATAATACATAGGTATACAATACTGGTCGATATTTCTACCAGTTATGAAAATTTATTTAATGTAATTTATACCAAATCAATTATCGATCGTAAGTTCTTTTTAAAAAATACTCTGTTCTTTTTTCGTAATCGGCCCGCTAAAGGGATAATAGTACTTACTACAACATAATATGTACCTAACTACGTTTACATCAATTTTTCAAATATAATAATAGTATATTACATGACTAGTGGAGAAACCGAGAGATTCGCTCACGCATTTGCCAGTTTTGCACGCGAGCCGATAGGCGAGTGTGCAGAGGCAAATAAGTGAGCGAAAAGGTTTCTCCACGAGTTATGTATAGGGATTTTACATTAACCAAACGCCACCACACGCAGCTTTTGTAACTACTCCATCGAGTATACCTAAAGCTGTATTTTCGCGAGGTACCAAAAGTAACCGGTTGCAACCGCTGCTATTTTGGCGACAAAACGGTTGTAGGGGAGGTAGTTTACGTTCAAATATTTACCTAACCGAAGCAACCGCTGTCAGGCAGTGGTTACATATAGCGGTTGTAGTGAAGTGCCCGCCACATTTAAAATTTGAATATTTCTTGAGTACTTTAACTACGATAAAAACATTATTGAGCACATTTCTTTGTATTTATGTTATACTTATTCCATTTATCTAGATTGTGAATTCAAAAATTGTAGGTACAATAATAGCTTTTCAAATAAAGTATCTAACTCTTCAAAAATATATTAAATTCCTAAAGATATTCACGTGGTAGTAATCACAAATAGCATAAAATAGTTCCGACAAGGAACTGTAAAATTATTTATTAATAATTACCACTATTTTTTTTAAATTAAAAATTCTAAGGTAAAGGTAAAATGCAAAATTAATAATTAAATATCGGCAAAGATAAAAATAAAATTAAACAAATCCAGGAAAGCTACTGCTTCGGTTAAATTGTTTTAATCGTATTAAAATCCAATTCTCTTTAAAATCTTAATTAGAATGAAGTTTTTGGGAATTCTGATACATAATTTACATTTCATACTCACAAAAAAGTAAATTATATTACTTGTTTCATTTTTAAAAAAGTATGGTTAGTTTTCATTTTCGCGGTCATTTAAAATTAGTAGTGGGAGAAGTACCAGTCGTAACCGCAAACAACCAACCGGTCCCTCGCGAAAATACAGCTTAAGTGTCTTTAACGTGTTTCAACAGTGTTTGAGTTAGTTTTCCTGAGATTTTTTAATTCAGTGCAGAGTTTAATCTAAAAAAAACCAGTCTTTCAGTCTTTTTTAAATCAACATTCTACCGAGGTATACTTGCTATGGCAGACATATTGAAGGTGTCGCTATAATAAATTATAATTTATTATAATTCGTATCATCAATAATTAAATTTGAGATTTTGAATTTGCAATAACTCGAAAACGGTGTTAGATATCGAAAAACTGAGCTAAAAATTTACCCCCCTTTGCTCGTACTCAACCCTCTGTAGCAATTTGTCGTAAGAAGCTTTATGCAAAATTTTAGATCGATAGCGTGCATTTTGCGCGCAAAATAATTTAAAAAAAAGCTCTCGAGCAACTTAAAAACTCTCGGGCCTAACGGCCCTCGACCTTTTAAATTGGTTGCCCTCGACATAAACATCGTCATAATGCCCTTGATACATAAATAACTATTATGGGGCATCTATTGACCCATCTTCAGGACTAGAGGAATACAAAGATCAATAATTAGAGATACATTAAGTGGTAATATCCCTCCCCAAATCCCCATAATTGAATTCTATACATCTTTATTTGTTTTTTCTGGTATGATTGTTGCTTTTTCTATTAGTCGAGAATATTAAGTGCCTTGGAATAATACCTGACAAGAAGCTATATTGTAAAAAACATCTACAATTTAAATTAGAAAAAGCTAGAACAGCTTTTAGGCAGCGTCTGAAAACATTGGAACAATCATCATAAAGCGTTAACCCTAAAATCACCCTGTAATTTTATACTGATGGTATTGGCAGAACTATGTTTTGCTAAAGATGTGCAATTGTCACATCTACCACATATGGAAAGTCTCCAGTGCTTCTGACACCAGTCTCGAAGATTGATCTTCACTATCTATAAGCAAACTGTCGTGCCATCAGTTGACATTTCCTTTTCTTGAAATAAATTCTCCTCTTAACTCTAATTCAAACTCTTGACAAAACAGGTCTAGGAATTCCCAGTAAAAAATCAGAACTACATTAGAGATTTCCAGCAATCCGTATTCGGCCAGTTCTAATTGATCCGGATTAGCAAAACTTGACTGTGATTCATATAAAAATGTTCAGTTATAAAATGAAATATCGTCGCTGTGAAATCAAACCGGCATAACTGCAAAAATAGAGTTTTTGGGATGTTGGTGTTCAAAAATTTTTTTTTTCCCGTCTATTTTTATGTCGAACCGGCATATTCGTATTCGTCTAAATCAGTGGTTTTCAAAGTGGGGGGCGCGGGCCACTAGTGTAGTTGAGAAAAAAAATTATTTTTCCCTAAACTCCCTTCCCTCGTTTTGAAAAATTGAAAAGTTTCGTTTTGTGGAAAAGTACCTTTTTTTTGAAGGGGGGCGCCGATATTTTTTGGTAGAAGGGAGGCGTGACATAAATAAGTTTGGGAACCACTGGTCTAAACTAATTCATTATTAAGATGACTTTGAGGTGAATCTAACAAACGTTAAAGGGAAATAAAAACTTCAAAGCGCTCTAGCGAAAACTATGCATTTTGCAGGTTTAATTTCACAGCAACGATATTTTGATTTGGTTTTCATTCAGAGCAAAACATCCCTACCTAAAAATTCCATAAATGTGGTTTTTCCGCTGTTATTTGACAAAAAAACCAAGATTTCTTTTCTATTTGTTTCTTAATTATTATCTTCATGATGTTACTATATTTTCTGTCGACACAAAACTATTTTGTAATCAAAATTTTGATTTTATGAATAACAAATTATGATTCCTTTCAATTTAGAATTCCGTTTCTTTAAAAGCAAATGCATTTCTTTGATTATTTTTGTTTTTGGCTTGAAGATTGTTTAACTTGCAGCAATTAGTTTTGTGTAGCACTAGAAAATTACTCAAAATATAATATATTCACTATTAAATAATTCAGATAAGTTAAGAATTTTAAGAGCAACACTATTCGAGAGATCTAAATGTAGTTACGATAGTCATATGACAATGTAACTTCAAAAAATATTGGAAAAGTTATAAAAAGGAAAATCTTAGAAAAATGGAAGCTGTGAACCCAATTACAGCTTTCTAAAATAAAGAAAAGCTGGTTGAAAAGACACGAATCATGCAAATCTAAATAAAAGTTTTTAAAAAGGCAACTATAAAGCTAATATAACCATTTAATATTGCTTGTGTAGACAGTTTTTTAACAAAAGAGATTATTTACAAAAGTCTTAAAGTTAATGGTTACTTTTTTATAAATGTAAACTAAAAATTGTTCCAAATATTATTTTACTTATTTTTATCGTGATTGCTTTAAAACTGTAATCAAAAATCAAAACGTAAACTAAACATATTCTCGTCAAGTTATCTAATCTAATTTTGTTATAGAAGGGTATAAATAGAATGTTCTATTTATTGGAATTATTCAAAAACTAGAATTTCTACACATACATACTGAAATTTTCATAATATTTCAAAAGCAACCTCGTAACATACTAATGGAATATATTTGTAAGTTTTCCTTGCTACACCAAAAAATTATTCAAACCAATTCATTCGCCTGAAATAATGAAAAAAATTTGTAAAATAATGTAAACTGAATTAATTGTTCTCGTAATTAGTTAAAACAGAATTCAACTCAAAAATCAGTTGTTTTAATCTAAATTCTGCTTAGAAACTTTCCAAACACCTTTATTTTAAAACAATTTACAAATTTTTACAAAAATCAAAATTACCCTACGATATTTAAAATCAAAACGCATAAGAATCCTCAACCTTAGTTTGAATAATTTCATTTAACAAGAAAGGTTTGGAAAGTGCTAGTTTATTTAGGTAACATAAATAGGAATAAATTAACACTAATCCAAGTTTTAGCCAAATTGGAAAGTAAATCCACCAGGAAATCCACCAGACGAAAAATTGAACTCCGTACCTCCTCCATGTCCAGCATTTCCAAAGAACGATTGGAACACTTGTGTGGGATCAATATCAGCTAAAATTGTTGGAAATAATAATTTAAAACTTGATCAAATTTAAATTTACTTACCGCTCATTCCTCCATCGAAATCTTCCATATCTTGACCGTTGTCATATCGAGCTTTTTTCCTCACATCAGATAAAACTCCGTAAGCTTCTCCAATTTCTTTAAATTTCTTTTCTTGTTCCTTCCTTTCGACGTCGCTAGCATTTGCATGCCTGTCTGGATGATGAACAAGTGCACGCTTACGATAAGCTTTTTTAATTTCATCTTCAGTTGCGGAACGTTCGATACCCAAAATTTTATAGTAATCTTTTCGCTTGGAGCGTTTCAGTGCAATTTTAGCATCTTGCAATAATTTCTTATTTTCGCGACTTTTGTCCATTTTACATGCTTTTTCGTAATCACGAACGGCATCTTCGTATTCGCTGACCTCCATGTAACATTTGGCACGTCGCAAAAGAGCTTTAAGGTAAGTTTCGTCAAGTTTTAATGCTTCGTTACAATCAGAAATGGCTTCTTGGAATTTTATGAGCCTCGAATAGACTGTGGCACGATTGCAATATAATTTTGCATTTGTTTTCTTATTTAGAGGATCGATGTTGAGAGCTTCGGTGTATAAATTAATAGCTTCTTGAAATTTGCACAGTTTATAAGCATTATTGCCTTCTTCTTTCTTGGTTTTTAATGCTTTTGCGCGTTTGTATGCGTCTACTGCTTTGCCATGATCGGGTGCCAAACGTAGAACTTGTTGAAAATGAGTTAAAGCGTGTTCCATATTATCATTGTAGAACAAACATATTCCACGAACGTAGATGGCGTCTGCATTACCCGGTTCAAACTGTACAAGATTGTTGACGATATCTTGAGCTTCCGAATACCTTCCTAAAAATGCCAAATTTTCAGCTTTCTGTATTTTGTATCGTGAACATGACGGTGACTGATCCAAACATCGATCCATACAGTAAACCACTTTCCTATAGTCTTTTTTCTCGGTTGCTTTTGCAGCCTCACTTTCGTACTGTTTTAATGTTTCCAAAGTTCTGATTTCCGTATTCGTGGTTGTGTTAGCCGAATCCAATTCTTTAATTCTCTTTATAGCTTGATCCGCTGTCGTTAAATCGCCAAGTGCTAAGCTGCATTTTACAATTCGTTGGTATCCTTTAAGAAAAGATTGATCGATATGAACTGCTTTACGGGCATCTTCGAGTGCATCTCGGAAATTAGACAGCATCATGTAACATGCAGCTCGGTTGCCATAATACGCTGCGGTGCTCGGACACAATTCAATTGCTTCTGTGTATAATGGAAGAGCTGAACGATATTGTTTAATTTTGAATAATTGATTGCCATTTTCTTTTTTTAATTCAGCCAACCTAGAAATATAAATTTAAATTATTGGAAATTTGTTGCCCTTTTTGTATATGTATTTTATTCCGGTGGGTAGGTATTCCTTTTATGGCAAAACTGCATTTTGATGATTCATAAGTTCACCGACTTTGGATCAATATGGGTGGTTAACCTTTACATTTGTAATGAACAGAACATTATAATATACAACAAATAATTCGACCAGAGCATTGAAAGCAAACTTAAGTGAAACTATCAGTTGCATTACAAATGGAATCTTTAAAATAATTTTAAAAGCAAGCATGGCAAAAAAAGTAAAACATGTTTGTTAAACAGAACGTTAATTAAAACGAACGCTATTCACCATTACACCTCAAATATGGAATATGAAAGAAGCAAATAAATAAATTCCAACATACGATTCACTAAATGCAGTTTCGGTGGCAACGGGATCAGGTTTTATCAAATTTGGCATTTTACAAAATTTCGGTTCATTTATGATGCGACATTTAATTTTGTTGACAAAATGAACTGCAAACACTAAGGACCATGCCACTAGATTATTTTCTAATTTTAAAGCGCGATCGACCTTAAAGTAGGACACACAAAAAAATAACGTAGATCGCCGCGATTGTGCCCGATTAGTTTGTTGTTGGAAACTGTAAGGTCGCTTATTTATTTTAATCCCAGCAACAATAACTTTACTACATTTTTTACACCACTTCCTTATTATTGACAAATATGTTAAGTGCGTCTATAAATAGATCAATTTACTTACACTTCTGGATTATTTGGAATAATTTCATCGGTTTCAGTACAATCCATGCTTAAATCTTCAATTACATCTACCATTATTAATTTTTCAACCTTAATTAGCTCCAATAACTAAATTATTGCACCATAAATTACTTTCCCAGCTATCTTAAACTAAGGTTAAGAAGAAAAGATAATAAAACTGTAAAAATCTTTTGACAAAACTTCCCCAGGTAAATCACGCCACCAAGTAGAATGTCAATTTTAGATTTTACGGTTGGTATTAACCTTGATATTTTATCAGGACCGCAGTTAGGCATTTCATCACTTAAAAAATTGATTTGTGCAGCTTGCAAATTAATGTTTATCTTTTAACTATTACGAAACATTAAATCGCTTTTTTGTTGATCATTAATATTCCTCAAATATTTGTGATGCTCTCTGCTTTTTCCTCTTTTATTGTTACATTAAGTTTGAAAGTATCCCGTTCCTACTAACGGTAGCGCATTCTTCGGACTGCATTGCCGATTAATAACTGGGTACTGCCGCGCTTCGCACGCCCTTGTAAAAGTGAGCGCCAATTTAGCTGAATCAACAGCAAGTAAGTTTTTGAAAATTTTCTCCTACAACACACTAAACTTCATTTTCCACTTAACTTCAAATACACACTTAATTAAATATACATAGAAGAGAGGACTTGTCTACCCTATTATCTATAAGTAATCTCTGTAAATCACGATTGCAGGGCGTCCTCGTGCCATATACTTAATTAACACGTCGTTGGTGCCACTCACATAAATAACATTACGAACGTCAATCTTAAAACCGAAGTCGAATTAATCTGATACTATTAATACCATCAAATGACATGTTTACAAATAAGTATTGACAAAAATACCGCATAGTTACCGTCTTAGAAAGTTTACAACACCGATAAAGTGAGCGTTGCGCTAACCGCGCAATATTTTTATCACCGCCGTACGTACACGTATTTTTATTTTATTCAATTCGTCATGACCAAAGAGTATGTACTCTTTGTCATGACATACTCTTTGTCATGACCAATAAATTAATTTCGTTGTTGAAGGAAACCAAAGAACAATTTTTGTGAATATGATAGTGATATTTCTGAACCTACACCAAGCATTAGTACACAACAATCAAATAGCACAAAATTATTATAAATATGATTATCAATGAGCTAAAAGATACAAATAAATCTTATTATATGGATTTATTTGTATCTTTTAGCTTATTATTGATAATCATATTTATTGTATTTTCAAGAGCTAATAATGTTAATTAACAAAATTATTTATAGTAACATACAAAATATAATTTACTTTTTAATAAAGTGTAGAAATACACATATTTTTATGTACGGTTGGACGTTCTAAGTTGATAGAGCAATTAATAATGATATAGTCTTCAAAAAAAAGTAAGTTAATAATAACATTAATTTACAACTTAAAGTGACTTATGCCACTTTAAAAATAAACGGCTCAAACGTTACTTGACTTGACATGAAAAGATTGCATTCCTTATTCAGCTACACGTAACGCTATGCATGCATTAATGCATATATTAATTCGACTTTTTCATTATGAGCATTATGACATTATGACTAATAAATTTTTAATAAAACAAAAACCGACTTCAAAAACAAAGTTATCTGAAGATGGAGGGCCAACTTGACGGAGCCTTCTAAACCAACGCTTTTTCTTGCAGTTACTGACAAATTATGTTTTACTTGGCACCGACTTCATAATATTATTAAGCAATTAATAATAATTACAGTAAAAGCCCTCGTATCCGAAATGAACGGGAGCCATTTCTGTTCGGATAGCGAATGTTTCGGATAAATGGTTGGTTTAAATATAAATATAAATTTATAAATATCATAGCATGAAACGGAAGTCTACCTACGCGTTGCCTTGCAAGCATCTTTCGGTTGACGCGATAAATTCTAAGAATTTTCGGATACGAGGAATTCGGATACGAGAGCTTTTACTGTATATAGACCGGGCAAGTGTGACGTCAAAATATGACCGACCGAACAGCTGATGGATACCAACATTGCCGGATGCATGCGGTATTTTAAATTTTTTCGTGACTTGACAATGTTTTTATTCAAAATTATGACTTATTGTATTTGTCCAGGTCGCCCACATAATTCTAGACGTGAATAGTGCAGTTTTTCCTGAAGTGACGCAAACAAAGTTTGATATAAAACGTATAAACTTTGCCACAAAATTTGCCATAATCGCAGGCTAGCCATATTGGCAGTAGCATTATTATGTTTAAGCGGAAATGTTCATACGTTCTTTTATCAAAGTAATTTAATATATTAATTTTTTTAATTCCATTTAAATTGAAACAAACTATACCTACAGTGAGTAACGAAAATATCCGGACGCTCAGACTATATGTTAACAATGTAAATTGCACCTTTTGAAAACGTTTTTTGACATATGAAAATCGCTTTTACAGCAAAACTTTTTGGAGAATTTTTGTTAAAAATTTCATTGTCTTCAATTTTGTACCTATACATTTTTCTATTTCGTCGCACCCAGTCGCACCGTTTTTGACTGACAACGATTTAAACAAGACTTATGCTCGTATTCACAAACGTTCATAAAAATTTTAATGAACCGTTTATTTAAACAAACCAATGGAATTTATTTGCTTGCACTACGAGATCATTTTCGTACGGCTCGTACGGGCATTAAAATATAAAAATTGGCTATGTAAACATAGCATAACTGTCCCCATTTAATTTGGGTATAAAAATTTTCGTTCAACCTCCTCTTCCCGGGTACCATTCGACGGGAAAGACCGCGAGAAAGCTACAGTTCACATCAAAAAGTCAAAAAGTTGAAAAATTTGAAAACCCGTTAAATTAAAGGTGCAGATTTACTTCGTTGCACACCTAATTTGAGGGTAACTTTTCGTCCTCTATCCTCTTGCCGGGTACCGTTCGATGCGGAAGACCTCAAGGAAGAGACGGGTCGCATCTGCGGCGCTCAACAATCGCGCTGCGCGGGACGCGTGGCGTAAAACTCGAAAACATGTCAAAATTTTATAAACGTCAAACTTGAATTAATTTCCGAAAATTTTGGAATCGAGTTGCGACGTGACTCTCATTCCATCTAAATCGATTTATTCAAAATTGACTGAATATGGCGCGCTACTATTTCATTCACGTAATGCCGTAGGTGTAATCTTTATGTAGTATAAGTATAAAGCAAAACAAAATTTCACACCTGAGAAGTAGCCCTTGTTAGTGCAGTAGTTGACTACACTCCCTGCTCCCTGCACTAGGTCTGGAGCAAGTGTAAAAAGTGCAAGCAGTGCAGGGCAATAATACAGCGGGAAATTTAAAATACCAAAATGGAAGATCAATGCGAGAAAGACATGAATATTTCAGATACTCGAAATTTATTTATAAGATCAAATGTTTTCTCTCATGATATCCAAAAATGCATTATAAAATCTATTTCATTAATGTTTTCTATGTAATTTAATACGTATTTGGACTAATTCGTCGTAATCTAAAATACAATTCTTAGGTTAGATTCCCAAATTTTTAGTTATTTATTTCCTATATAAAATAATTCAATAAATCATCCTCTTTAATTATATCAGGTTCTAAGTACATGGGTGGTAGTAATATAACAATTTTTTCGTCGTTAGACGATTCAAATGTCAAAAATTAGATGAGCCATGTTTATTACTGTACTACCACAAGTGTACTTATCTCTCTCATCTATGAGTGTACTGAAGCATGAGAGAGATAACGAGATAAAGGTTGAATTCCTTAGCTGCGGCTCGAGCCGTCTGCGGCTAGGGCCGTGCGACTACAGCCGCGGCCGCAATGATGGACCGTTTCCTTAGCTGCGACTGCGATCGTGTCGCAAATGCATGCTATTAATTTCATTATTAATGAAAATGGAACATTTTGATCTTTATAAAAGGGGTTTTGAAGATCAAATAAGGAGGGGTGTTTTGATACACTCTCCACTAGTTTTTCATCTTCGGATATCGTAAAAATTAACATTTTGCCCATTTTTTATCTACGTTTTGCGACTACACTGCTTTATAGTTTATATTTTTTATTTGCAATGAAATACGTCTCGTCCGTGCAACAGAATGTAAGCGATTGTTATAAACAGTTTAGTTTTGTTATTTCAAATTTTTTTTCTCAACATCCAATTTAAAAAAATTATTTCGGGAACATAAATTAGAACTAAATTTTAAGTAATAGATAAAATTTCATAAACAACCCAAGTCATAAACAACCCCAACTGGTTAGGGTCACTTGTCACTTGTCTGGTGCCTGATCGAAGCATGGTTTCCTTATAGGGTATCAATGCACAACTTAAAAATTGGTTCCAGTTTTTAATTTTTAATGAGAAAAAAGTTCATTAAGTCCAGATTGATCAAGAAAACAAGACGTAGAATTTATACGTCATTGTTAAAAACGGACTTCTTCAAATCATATTTAGAAGTAGTGTAATTTACAAAATATTTTTGTTAAGAAAAGAAATTTAATAGATAGGAATTTAATTAAAATTTTTTTATCATTGATGTCGTATTCAAAACACAAATTGATTCAATAGGATTAGTTCATAGTATTATTTATTGTGAAAGCCATTAATTGATCATCGAGGATCCATATACGAAAAAAAATAACTTTCCTAAAACAAAAAAGTGTTTAGTGTTTGATAATAAATTGTTTAGAAAAAAAAAGTATTAATTGTGAAATCACATTTTACCTACAAGTAATAATACAAGTAATTACGAAAACAAATTATTGACATTATTCAAATAATTTTATATCTATAAATTTGTAAACATAATTGTGATCATGACGAGAAAGTCACCGAAACTATATAGTTAATAAAATATTTATATAAAAGTGGATAGATTATATTTTTTAAAAAAGCAATAATTAGTAATAGCCCTGGAGATCACATGCATTTCTTTGAGGTGATTTTATAAAACTTGGAATAATAGTTATTCGTTAGTTTAAGTTGTGCTGAGAACGAAATGGCGATTCTGGCTGTGGCTTTGCGGTCGCTATGCAGGGACGGAACTACCGGGGTGCGGTGGGTGCGACGCAAGCGGGCCCCCTGTTAAAAGGGCCCCCAGTTGTACTGTGACCTTTTCAATCTAAAAAAATTCTCAAAAATAGGAGGTGCATAACACAATATTCTGTGGAGTGTTCCACACCCCCCAGACCCCCCGGTGCGAATTTCTACGGTACATGATGTGTCAATATGCACTAAGACCTATTGTTTATAAAACTAGGGGTATGAATTGTATACAAATGACATATAAATATATTTGTTCTGACAGAGTGAAAAATATTTATTACAAAAATAAATCACAAAACGTATACACACACTTTTGGGCTTTGAAATGGGGGTGTTTGGGGAGTATGAAATACCCTCCGTGCACCAGCAATTATGGGCAATTTCACTTTCCACCGATGGTCAAGGGTTCCTATAATCCCATATGCATATTCCACCGCTGCCGTGGGCAGGTAGACTGGTCATAAATTTAATCTTTTAATTGTTAAGTCTATAAGCCGTTCTAAATCAGACCAGTTCTAAATATCGCAGATGCAATTGAGGTGGATCAAAATTATTTTTAGTATCAATTACAATATATTTACTATATAAACAAAATAACAAACATAGAAATACAATATAAATTATAAGAATACGAATAAACAACACCTACAGAAATTATGGCAGCGCTTCGAGAAATTGTATGGTAAGCGCGGAAATATATTATTAGTGCGTAACGACTTCAAATTTTACAAGCAGGCAGAATTGCAAGATGGGCGGGTTAAGTGGCTGGGTGGGTTTACTAACTTACGGTGTTTATGCTCTGTAGACAATATATACATGGATGGTACTTTTGAGTATTGCACCAAGTTCTTTAAGCAGCTGTTTACAATTCATGGTTACGCGAATGGACATTATATATAGCACTGGCGTTTTGTCTTTTAAAAGAGAAATCTCAGGAAACTTACCGGCATTGCCTCCAATCATTAATAGATATTTGTATGCTCAAAATCAATTACTTTTTCAACCGAAAACGGTTACTGTTGACTTTGAATTGGCTGTTCATGCTAGCCTTAAACATATCTGGCAAGATGTGGAACTAATTGGATGTCGGTTTCATTTAAGCAAAGCCTGGTATAGAAAAATTCAGAAGCTAGGTTTGGTTACAGAATACAAAGACCAGACTTCCCAAATTGGCCAATGGTTGCGCTACATGTTTGGGTTGCAGTATTTAAATCCAAATGAAATTGATGCCGCTTATAGCGAAGATTTAATATCGATACTGCCTAACGATACAAGGCTAGATCAGTTTTCCGATTATATATTTCGAACCTATATCGATGCCAATTCGATATTTCCGCCTCAGCTCTGGGCAGCACAATCAGCAAGTATGTGCCGTACGACGAATGCTTGCGAATCTTTTCATAATCTATTTAATTCGAAATTTTATAGCACCCATCCATCGCTATATTTATTTTTCCGCAATTATATATGTTGAAAAAACAAATTAAAGTTGAAAGCCCCCAGTTTTTTATTTTTTTTTTTTCAAAATCAAATTTTTGATTTTACTTTTCGAGCCCAGGCTTCGATCATTTTTACAAAAAATTTAAATTTTTTATTTATAACAAATTAATATTTAAATAAAATAAATTTAATATTTTTAAAAACAAATGTAATTTATAAATTTTTAAAAACGTTTAAATTAAATTGTTTATTTGACTTGGCACTAAAAATGAGAAATTCCATGACAAAATTAGGGAAATCTTAAATTTTCTATGACTTTTCCAGATATATAGGAAATAATCAGAGCGGATATAGAGACGAGTAACTATCCGCCCTCTCTATTTAATTTTATTAGCTATTTTAATAAATATAGAGATGAGTTTTTTATTTTTCAATTTTCTGAGATTGTCTAAATTTCCTAAAATATCCTAGAATTTTCTGTGTTTCCCCAGTTCACAAGATATTTTGGATATATATCTAATATATATCTAATATATATCTATATTCTATTTCCTTTCATTTTCTACATTTCCTTCCTAATTGTGAAATTAGTGATCTTTTTATGGATTTTCTTTATTTTTCCCGCTCGGTTTTTACTAATAAGTGGAAAAATGATGGAGAAATTGTCATATGCAAAACTAAAGGGAAATTTGAAAAAATCTAGAATATTATGGACTATCTTTTTTTGCTTTTTCCATTTTCTGAGAATTCATTGGCTTTAAAATTTGCTCGAGTTTCCTAAGAACTTTGGGGGAGAAAGTAAAATAACGTACAAAAAAACATTTAAAATGGAAATGTAAAATATGAAATACAAAAATAGTTTTTGCTAAAAATAGTTTTCGTTCTTTTTTTTATTAATTTAATTAATACTAATTAATTTTTTGACCTAAATTATAATTTATTAAATAAATCAAGATTTAAAAATCGCTCAAGACTTTTAAATATTTAAATAAGAAATAATAATTGTCTTTAAGGTGACCGGTCATTTCGCTAAGGGACATTTCGTTCCCGGACATTTTGCTCCCGGACAATTCGCTCCCGGGAATTTTGCTACTAGGACTAAAAATTTTTTAAATTATGAGGAATAATGCTACGAAGAAAATAAAGCTTATACTACTCTGGATTATAAGTTTGAAGTAATGTTAACATTCGTTGGTCTACATGTCAGTACTGTAATTTTAAAATATCTATACAAAATAAAGAGAAATCACTCGATGGCTTTATTTATTATGTAGGTTACTGTTAGTTTCAGATATTTGTTTAGCAAAATCGCCCTTCCAAGAGATTCGTGCAAAGACATAACTAGTCTGTTATGTAGGTTAGTGTTAGTTTCAGTTATTTGTTTAGCAAAATTGCGCTTAAAAGAGCGATCCGTGCGAAGACGTAAAGTATGTTAATATGTAAGTTTAGTAAGATGTGGTAGCGAAATGTCCGGGAGCAAAATGTCCCGTAACGAAAAGTCCTACACGGGTCCCTCACCTGCTTGTTACACCACTGTCGCTATGGTATGGCGTCGCGACGCTCAGCGTCTTGTAAGGTTAACAATAAGGTTGAAGTTGTTTTATTAAAGCTAATACTTTATTTTCATCTTTATAACCGGTCGCAAATCAGTCTAGCGAATTTTTGAAATTGTAAAATATAACTTTAAAAATCGATACTTTTTACAATTTCAAAAATTCGCCAAACTGATTTGCGACCGGTTATAATCTGCCAGAATTGTTTTAAAATACTTATAATAGTACTATAAAAAAATGAAAATAAAGTATTAGCTTTAATAAAATAACTTCAACATCATTGTTAACCTTACAAGACGCTGAGCGTCGCGACACCATGCCATAGCGACCGCAAAGCCACCGTCAGAATCACCATTTCGTTTTCAGCACAACTTAAACTAACGAATAAATATTATTCCAAGTGTTATAAAATCACTTCAAAACAATGCATGATCTCCAGGGCGAAAAACGATTTATTTCTTTTATTGAAAGACCCACATACAATTTTTTGTGAAAGACAACAACACGAATTAAAGTTTTCGAATTTAAAAGCAATAACCCAAATTTTCTATGAAGAATCAATTTTATCATTTTTTTAATTTGTACATAGATGCATGTAAATATTATGTTACATGAGTATTTTCTTCTTAATTAATTAATTTTATTATATATTTTACGGTCATTAGTCGTAACACGATACTATGCAAAAGGTGCCGCAAAGGCAGACAGAAAAAGTGACGAACATTATTATCTTATAGTAGTATGTCTGTTGTTTTTTGGCGACTGTAATTATTATTAAAGTGAACAGAAATAAATTTATCTTTTATACATTAAAACAAAATTAAAAAATATATACAAAATCAGTGTTATATTTATTCATAATTTAATACAAAAAAAAATTTATTGTTGCAAGAAATAATTCATTTTATTTTAATTATTGAATATATACATTTGCGGCCGATGCGACTCTACTGCTCATGGAGCAGTAGAGCCGCAAGAGTCGCAAGGGCCGCAAGCGACGATCGCAGTTAAGGAAACAGTCCCATAAGAATACATGGAGAGCAGCCATTAAAATTGACCTTGCGACTCCGGCCGCAATCGCAGCCGCAGCTTAGGAAACACTTGGGCCGCAGCCGCAAGCAAGAGTCGCATTCTAAGGAAACAGTTCAATAAGAAAGCATGGAGAGCAGTCATTAAAATCCGGTGCGGCTGTAGTCGCACGGCCCGAGCCGCAGCTAAGGAATTCAACCTTAAGACTGAAGTGGTTTGCCTATGTATTTAAAGCATCTCTTATAATTAATCTATGACTGAAGTCATAGATGATAGTCTCTATCATCTATGACTGAAGTGTACTACGGCGTTCTTTTTATCCTTCGCTGTACTCTTGCACTTGCTTGCACTACCCTGCACTCGCCAGTTCTAGTGCAGTGCAGGTGTAGCACCAGTGTAGCACTAGTGCAGTTAAAAAGAACAAACCTTATGAGTGAAGAAACCGGGCATTAGAAAGAGATGCAGCACGGTACAATTAACTAATTTAGGTATAACAAATGGTGGTCCAAAAGTAATTGACACTTAAACTTTTTTTATTTTCTTAATCATATTTCCGCAATTTTCAACGAATTTTCACTATTTTCAGCTGGCCTCTAAGTTGAACTATGATGTACGATTATGCCAAATTTTTTGACATTTGATTGCGTGATTTAACCTGTGCAATTGATACTATTTCTTTTCATGTCCTAATCACACACAGACAGACAGACAGACATACAGACGAACATCCAACTAAAATTTATCAAAAACTTATCAGGACATGATAAGAAACATTTTAATACCAAAATTTCGATTTTTGATTTTTGAGTGGATTACAATACTTTCCCTTATACATATTATACGTATACGCATGGGGAAAGTAAAAAATATTATCATCTATATCTCAGAAACGGTGTGACAAAATAGAAAAAATGTATACAGGGTGATCAGTCGACCATCTGAACATAGGAAATTGATTTTTCTTTAATTCCTGTTTCCCATCACAACGGATAAGAATGAAAATGGTATCAATTTAAAGAGATTTTTATTCCGCTTCTGAAGATACATAACCGTTGATGTTTTGTTTTTCAATTACTGGTAAAAACTCACTAATAAAATGCAAAAAAGGGATTTTAAAAATAATTTTAATTTAAATTTTGATATTTTAAAATATTTCACATTATCATTAATAAATTTTTGGTTAAAGAAAAAGTAATATGTCTCATTTGGATCTAAATCGTCTTTGTTTGATATGTGATTATTGCATCCGCTCGGCTCCGAATATGACAATATACTATTTTTCGAATTATTTCCAGATAAAATTTAAATATTATTATTTATAATTATTAGCTCTTGAAAATACATTAAATAAAATAAAATTTAAATAGCACCAACTGAAACAACATAAATATTTTTTCCTTAAAATGTTGACACTATCATTACTTATACAATTGGAATGGACAATTCGCGATTTACATTAAGCGAACGCCACCACGCAATAAAATATTAAGTTAATCTAATACGTATGTATAGTTGGAGTAGAAATGTTGTTTATAAACCAATCGTTTGCCTATTGTTATTGACATTTGGTAGCGTTACGAGCGCAACCAACGGTAAGGTAAATCGCGAATGGTTGACAGTTACGTTTTAAACTGTCTTAATTTTTTTCAATGGCCTTTCTGCGACTGACCTAAACTATTAATCAAATCAAAAGTAAACGACAATTTATTAATATACTATTCATAACAATGCCCGACAAAAGATTATTTGAACCGATTATACAAAATATAAATAAATGCGAAGTGCGTTTAGAAAAATATAATTTGCCAATTTTACATCTTCACCATGAAAAAGAACCACAGAAATACATCGAAGAAACTCGAGATGATAGTAAAAAACTTTCGATTGATGATGAAGTACCACGAGTTAGTATCGATAAAAGAGCATTTTTTAACAACCAAGAAGAATCACCTGAAATTGACGAGAATGCAATACTCGAGGCTGAGAGAACAGCAGAAGAACTGGAACGTGAGAGAATAGTTAATAAGTATGTGGCTTTTACAAAAGACCAAGAGATGCAACAACCGAAATTGTGCATGTGGTTGCTTATGTCGGATCTAGAAGCAGGCCAATTATTGCAATTATCACAAAAAGGAAAAATTATAAAGTATATTGGTAAATAAAGATCTTTTAACATCCATCAGTTATAAAATTGAATATTTTAGATTATAAATTAAACAGTGAATATCCGAAAGGTACAGGACGATTGCTGATTATCGAATTGTTGTATTCTGTTGTACGATTTTGTAAAAAATCAAAGTTTTCAATTATCCAGTCGGCGACTTTGCTCTCAATATTTTATTTAACACATCAATTTCTTCTGGGTTCCTTGTACAGGAACGTACAAAAAGTGTACTGTTTTTTTAAAGAATTTATGCTGTTGCATTGTTTTGAAGTAAGTAATAAAATTGTTGCAAACTTGTTTGGCACCCAACGTGGGTCCAATCTCTTTATTTTGTCGCATTTTTCTAGTGTCCACCTGATTGCATGAAAATATTTAACTACAAGGAAGCCACAAGCGTTGCACTGTATTTCTGTACTGTCTATCTAGCAAACATTCCGTTAATCCGTATGTTAACGTTACCCAACTTTGGACTGCATTTAAATTACGAAAAGTTACCAGATCCGTTTGAAGATAAAAAAGGAAAGAAAGGTAAAGATAAAAAAGATAAGAAAGGGAAAAAAAAGAAATGATCTTTTTTAAATACTGGTATATACTTGTAATATAAATAAATGTACAAAATACTCACATAAAATTTTTTAAAATACAAAACAGATTTATAAATTATTAATTATCTTTTGATACTACATATTCCTTATCTAACAACTTATTTTTCCAATATTTGTTACAGTTTTGAAGTTCTTGTGTCATATTTTCTACTTTATTTAACCAAATCTTGGAAGCATAATCTTCTATGCATTCTTGCTCATCGTTGTCCTAAAATATAGTCAATATAGTAAGGTATAGTGTGATGTCACAGTGTATCTAAACATCGCTTGTATGCAAAGCGATTGCAATAACAATGTAATAATTCAATATTTACTTCAAAAGCTGACGTGACATCTGGACTTAGGCTCATTTTGCTACTATCGGAACCGTGTGATTCGAGGCTTCTAATGATCTTTTGACATTGTTTTATAGAGTTAGCATGTTTATAGTTCTTCATATTATTTGCACCACCACGTTGTCTTGGGACCAATTGGCACTCGCAAGTGCATTGGCATTCGTAAGCCTCCAACTTGCTGTAAATTAGACTGCTTTGTAAAAATAGAAAGAAAAATACAAAGAAAATGTCATATTTTTAGGATTAATTGTTTTAGTTATGATTATTTCAAAACAAAGGAAAATTAGTCCAAGTTAGAAAGTAGTACGAATTTGGTCTAATAGAAACATATTATTGCTTCCAGATGCTGATCTGAGTTAGTACACACCAAACAAAAATATAGCTAATATAACTTACAAAACTTCATGTTGTAATTTAAAAATTTCAAACTCATCAGACCTAACTTTTTGCGAAAGTTGGTCCTTAACAACCTTTTGCTCTTCTAACCAAGCCTTTACGTTACTTAAAACATTTTGGCAATTAATGCGTAATTCGTTTTCATTGGCTTTACTATTACTAAGTTCATTTTCAAAATGAATTACTAACTCTGTAACTTGTTGAAAGTCTTGGTTCAAATTTGCGTAAGCCGTATGAAGCATTCTTAATTCGCTTCTATTCTTTTGGTACGAATTTTGTAAAAAGTCTCTTTCGGCTTTCACCACATTCAAATCGCACATGCATTGTTTCATTTCTTCTCGTATATGCTCAGTTTCGGCTTGACATTGTTTAGTGCATGATTGTAAATTGCAAATGTGACGTTGCAATTTCTCATTCTGAAAAGAACAATAATTTGAGATGGTTCAAATTCTAAAATAAAATAGTTGAATTCTCACCTGCTGCCTTAAGCTGCTACGGTCTTGAGATAGTCTTCGCACTTCATTTTTCATCACTTTAATTTCTTCATGAGCGCCGTTCAATTGCAATTTAGCTGCCGATTTTAGCTCATCAACTTGAGAGCTTGCCAAGTCGTACTTCCTATCTTTCGAATTCAAAGATTTTATAATTTCGTTATTTTCTGATTTTAAATTTGCAATACAGCAACAAAGCTTTTGTTCTTCTTGTTGCGTTTCCTTCAATTTTTCTCCAAGTTCCACTTGCTCTTTTCGAAGCTGTGTCTCGCGCATAGCGGCATCCACCAATAAAGCTTGACTTCTTTTGAATTCATCTTGTAACATTTCATAATTAGTAACGGTTTTTATTAGCTTATTGTTTAAATCACAAATCTAAAAAAAAGTTAATGGCATAAAGAAATACAAATCGGAAAAAACCTTACGTTGTGCTTCAGTTCGCAAATGTCGTTCTCATAATGCAACGTCGATCCTTGTAGTTGTTGTTTCAAACACTCGCACATATTACCTTGTACTTGAAACTTGGCCTGTAACTCACAAAATTGTTGATTTCTGGTATCCAATAAACCTTTCAATTTGTAAAATTTCTCTTTCAAATCGCACAAATTATCTCTGCAGCATTCAATCTCTTGTTTACAAGGCGAACCACCTTTGGTGTTTCCTCCCACGTCATTTGTATGTTCGTAATCTTGAATTTGTGAAATAAGCCCTAAAAGTTCGCCCTGCAAGTCTTCGTTATGACGTAACGATAAATCCAATTTTTCCTGCGTGTTGTACAATAAATCTTCAAACTGATTAATTTCGTTACTCTTATTCGCAATCGCTTCTTGCATTTCCATCATACTTTCTTCTTCGAGATCTTTGTATTGTGCGGCAGTGCAGGGCTGACAAATTATAAATTGGCTAGCCGCACAACTTCCGCCCGCCTCAGAGCTTTCTGGGTTTACAGGACTAACTTCGTAAAAATTCGTTTCTTGGATAAACAACTCTCGACTTGTAGCTTTCTCGACGTCTGAAGACGCAGTAGAAACGCCGTAAACATTCGGTTTATTTGCTGCAACTCCTTGGGAAGGCGTTCTACATTCGCACGATAGTGACATATTTTTCATATTTTTTCCATAGTCCGTAGGTGTTATAGGAGCACTTGCATTCTTTTGTCCTTGAAGTCTTCTATCTGCTTCACATGGTTGAGCATCGGATTGGGCATTTCGTAAGTTATTTGGTTGACGTGCTCCAGCGTTACGTTTAATATTTTCATTTGAACAGCAATCACAAATATCGTGAGAGCCTATTTCACCTTTGCCACGTTTGATTTTATTGTCTAATTGGCCTTGAGCTGTATTTGCCTGATATTGCATTTCTTCGTTAGCTTTTTGAAGAATCAGTTGTAATTCCTTTGCTTCGTTCTAAATATGTAAAATTAAGCGACAGCAAAACGAATAATTGTGAATATTTACCGCCATTTCCTGCATCTCTTGTAGTTCGTTAGTTAACGTCATTAACTGCGATTGTAAATTTGCATTAGCAGAGATTTGGTTCTTATTTTCTTCGAGTAATTTCACTAGTTCTGCTTTAAATGCCGAACATTCCTACAGAAATTTAAAAAATATTTTAAATTAGCAAAACAAATTTATTATACCAACTAGTAAATAAAGCCCAAATGAAAGCAAAAACTAATTTTTCTATAAGAGTATACCTCGTCCATTTTAAAATCGTGTTGATACTTTAACAACCTTGCTTCTAAAATAGCAATATCTTGGCAAAAAACAAAATTTTCTACTTCCAGTTCCAAATTTGAATCTTGCAAATTTTCTACTAATTTATCCATATCGCTGATCTGCTTAAAAAAATATTGAAAATTTACCCAAGAAAGTAATACGTCACAATGTCTTACCTGACTGTAAAATAAAGAACAATTTTGGTCGGTCTTCGTTAGGGCATTCTTTAATTCAGCAATATACCCCAAATGCAGAAAAACCTCAAAAAAATATTTAAAAAAAATTATATTGGAAAAAATTATCTTAATTAACCAACATACCATAAAGCAAGCGTTTCTTCTCAATAATTATTTCGTTAATTAGGTCGACATGCTATTCAAATAATTTAGTACTACCAAAAATTTGAATTTTTTTATTAGAGATTACAACAATATTCGTTTAAATTTTTCATGCCACTTTACCCATGTAGCACAAATATTGGTTTAATATTGAAGATCAATATTGCACAAATATCGAGATGTGAACATTTTTTAATATTAAAGCAATATTGATAAACAATATTAGCGCAATATTCATTTGCAATATTCAGGCAATATCGATTTCCAGTATTGGCGTAAAATTTATTTGCAATATTGGTGCAATATTGAAGATCAATTGGCGCCAATATGCCAATATGTATATGATAATATTTATAATATTATCTAAAAAAATTTAATAATAAAAACCATCAAATAATTTAAAAAAATATATATTCTAATTAAATTCCATTATAGGATTCCAATTTTAAATTTCTAAAATTTAAATTAAATAACGTGATAACGCACAAAAATAAATACATATAAAATAATAAATAAATAAATATATATATAATTGAACAATTCTACTATAGTAGAGATAGCATCTGGAGCCTTTAGCACCCCAACCCACACAATAATAGTAAATTTCTCCAAATAGCAAAAATATCAAAAAGCTTAAAGTTCAATCTGTAGGTTGAAATAAAAGCAACGAAAAACTACCTCTTTCCACTCCTTCATCCGTAAATTACATTACGCCAGTAATGGACAACCCAGAACAATTGTCTATCTATTACTGGCGCAGTAATACCATTACCGGTAACATCACTCGATACTTCCCGTTTTTATTATAAAAGTATAGATGTTTTCTATTGTTAAAATCCCACTAGCCTACTACAATGTTTTTCACACAAAATCTTAACAAAAGAAAAAAATGCTACTTTTAACACCATCTGCAATCTGTGCAAAGTTTTAAGTTTATTCTATATTATACGGCATCAAGACCACCTCATGTAGTACAAATATTGGCGCAATATTGATGCAATATTAAAAATCAATATTTGTGTAATATTGGTGCAATATTGATTATCTATATTGCAGCAATATTGCGCCAACATTTTGTGCAACATGGACCGATCCTAAATAGAAGATTTGATTTAATTTGATCTAGTTGCTATCCTAAAAATAATTTTGTACTATTTTAAATTCTTTTGAATTGTGAGATTCACAGCTCCACCCTCTCTCCTTATTCTATTTCAAAAATAAGTTCCGAGTTCGTTGCATATTAGTCTAAGAAACAAACATGCAATTCAACAATACTACTTCAAATATCGTGCACATGGTTCTTATCATCACTAGGCAGTTTGGAATCGGTTGAAGACGAACCAAACCACCTAATAGGCCAGCCGAAACTCACTTCATTGCTCAATTTTTGTTGTAACTCTTCGATTTGATGTTTAGATGAAACGAGAGCTTCTTGCAGATTTAATATTGTCTGACGCTGTTGCAAAATCTTGAAAATATCGAAGTACATACATTAATTAATAAAAATTTAAAAGCTCAATTTAGCTTAGATATTTACCATAACCAGGCCACATTATGTAGTTAGGTAGCATTCACATAGAAATTAGTTTTATTGTAAACTAAAAGCTCTCAAAAACTAATCAAATCCTAGGCACAGCGAAACCCAGCCGTAAGAATTAAGTAGTATCGTAACTGCAGCTGATTACTAGTTATATTCTAAGTAATATTTATTAATTAAATAAAAAAAATAAAATGGTTATTATAAGTTATTTTATTAAATATTTAGTGTAAACAATTACAATATTAGACCAATAAAAACAAAAAACTTACCTCAAAATTGGCATGTTCTCCAGAAACCTCCAATAACCGTACGGAATTTTTGTATAATTCGACCTTAAAATTTATTGCAATATCTAGTAACTACTTAGGGACGTATACTACGGTAGCTTTAAATACAAAATACACTACAGCGGTAAATAAAGTATAAGACACTCACTGCATTAGTTTCAATAGCCCCAGATGATTGTCCAGATTTTTCAAGTTGCATAATTGTCTGTTTCAAGTTGTTCATTTCTTGATTGTGTTTTGCACGTTCCATCTCACTTTCTTTCAGGGCCTAGGAGTACAATCACCGTCGTTACTCGAACGAATGTAAAAAAGTATAATTACTTACCCTCGCCAACTGTTCTTCCAATTCCGCAATACGGTCGTTGGCGTTAATCGAAGTTATCGTGTGCTAATAAGAAAAAAGATTTTTCATAATTTAAATCAAAATAATAACTATATTGAGTATTGCGGTGATACGGATTGCATTTAAAATTATCGCCTTATGTACAATTTGATGATATCTTCTCTTTAAACAGAAGAACAACGAGGCAGAAAAGCGAAACTTTTGTAAGTAAGGGTATGAATTCTCATCTACTTGCGTAGGTTCACAGTTCTTCATGAGAATCACTATGTCTTAGAATCGTAGTATTGTCGAGTAAGCTAAATTGTAAACAAGGTAGGAAATTTGACGATGAGCGCGCCAAAAACGCCAAAACCTATTTCAAAACAAATGCAAAAATTTTGTATAAACACTTACCCTCTCTAACTGTTCTTTCAATTCCGCAATACGATCGCTAGCGTTATCTGAAGTTATTGTGCGCTAATAACAAAAGACGATTTACAGTAATTTATTAAAATATATAGTCCATTAATTACGTATGGGTTTGGGGGAGGGGGAGAGGTGTCGAAAATCTTACCGGCCCCTATGTGGGAGAAGGGAGGGTCCGACCTATTTCTTTCCTAAGTTTCGTAAAATACTTTCTTTTTTTAAATTAAATCAGTTTTTTACCTGGATATTAAGAGATTACGAATTTCTTGTATTAACTTTTGTATGCAATTAATTAAACTTTATTAACTTTTATTTATATAAACATATAAATTTAAATTTTTGTATTTTTTGTGTAATAAAGATATTATTGTTATTCATATTTTATAAATAATATAAGCGGAGAAAAGGGGGCTCAACATTATTTTTTTTAAATAATCCTTACGTTAAGATGTGACGGGGGGAGGGTTGCCAAAATCTTACGTGCCCTTATGTGAGGGGGGTCAAAAGTTACAAAAATCGTCCTTACGTAATTAATGGACAGCTCCGTATTGCGTATTAAAAACGGAGTGATTTTTTACTGCAAGCTAAAAGATCACTTTACGCTTGCATTTTTTCTAAACTCCTTTCAACACGAATGTAAATAAAAGATAATCATTTACCTGCTCCAACTGTTCTTCCAATTCCGCTATACGCTCGTTGCCGTTATCCATATTTATCGAACGCTAATAAAAATACGTAAATTAAAGAGAGCCGAAGACGAGCGCTTCGAACTATTCCGAGCTCAAAAGTCACTTTACACTTGCAGTAATTTCAAAACAAATGCAAAGAATTTGTATAAATACTCACCCTCTCTAACTCTTCTTTCAATTCCGCAATACGATCGCTAGCGTTATCTGAAGTTATTGTGCGCTAATAACAAAAAAGGAATTACTGTGAAACAAATGCAAAAAATAATATAATCCCTTACCTTCTCCAATTGTTCTTCCAATTCCACAATACGCCCGCTGCCGTTATCCGAAGTTATCGTTTGCTAATAAAAACAAAAGAATTTACAGTAATATCAATTAAAATAATATTATATTGCTTATTAAAAACGAAGAAAGATCAAGCCAAAAACGACCGATCTATTCCAAGCAAAAAAATTACTTTTCGCTTGCAGGATTATACTACTATCACTTCTAAACCCATTTAAAAAAATTTGTGCAATGAATTGTTTTTTTAAATATATTTTATTGGGTCTCATCCGTTTTTCGTCTACTACTGACGCGCATAAATGGATTAACCAAAGATATTTAAAAAAAAAATTGCGCAAGTTCTAAAGTGAGTACGTCTCTGAGCCCACGCCTTCCATTTTTTTATAAAGCTTTTTGTATGCTTTCGATTGGTTCTCTATTAGTAAAATATACTTTCAGTTCCTCAGGTGGAACTTGGGAGAGTTTGCAAAGCTTACTTTCTAAATTAACGATGAAAAGCAAATTTACCTCGGTCATTTCAATCACTGTAAGGATACGTATTTCTTCCACTTCTTCTTCTTCTCCATCTTTAGTATCTGAATCGGTGGTAAGCCAGGTTTCTGCGACTGTAGATGTATCGGATTGGGCTGCTCTAGATGTATTCGATTCAGCTGCTGTAGATGTATCAGATTTCGCTGCTCTAGATGTATCAGATTGCGGGGCTGCAGCTTTACTTGTAAATTCGTCTGTATTTATTGAGACGTGTTTAGTTTCCGTAGGAGCAGAATCGCTCTCATCGCAATGACAATATACAATTCCCGCACTTTGTTCGAGTTGTTTAATCTGAGCGTAAAGCTCTTGCATTTTATCGTGTTGGCGTTGATTCTAAAAAGCGATAACCAATGGGAGCTTTGAGGTTGGATAAACCTTTCAGTTTGCAGTTAAACCATTTTACATTTGGGATAAAACAGCTCGATGAAACATAAAAACAGTCCTTGTTTTTAAAACAGTTCTCTGTAAAATGGTTTATCCGCAAATAAAAATAAACAAATGTTATTACCTCTTCACTCAGCGACGCTATTTGATCGCTTTGTTTTTTGCGTTCAACTCTTTCATTATCCAAATCGCTATTTAAATCGCTAGCCTATAAACAGTCATCAAAGTTTTGAAATAACAAACACCCGAATGTATCATGTATCCAATACAAACCATAATGGTACTGGCCCGGCGAGTATTTTCAAGCTCTTCTGATTTAACGGCCTGAAAAAATTTTTGTTGTAAATGTAGGAATATACAACATTTTAAAATCATACATTTTCTTGTTGTAAAGCAGCCTTTTCATTCTCATGAGCTTCCTTTTGTCTTTCAGCATGTTCACTTTCTTTCGCCATTTTTTCGTTCATAGAACTAATTTGTTTAGATGCATCTTCACTTTGGCGTCTAAAGTTATCTCTCTCTGTTGACTGAAAAAGGGTAATCATATTATTACTAAGGGATTCTATTAGATATTTCGTTTTAATTACTATTCCTTGTGCTTCGGCTTGTAATCTTGCAATTTCCGCTTTTAGTCGAGCTACTTCTTCTTTGCATGCACTGTTTTCTTCATCTAACTTTTTTATCTAAAATGTGGGTGATTTTGACGAAAAATAAATTTTATAAATTTTTTTATCTGGGTAGCTTTTCGAAATATATGTATGTATTTAAAAATATCTTGGAATTATTTTAAATTGTACTTATAGAATAGATAAAGTGATTTACTATTTCACATTTTTTATGAAAGATTAACAAAAGTTATTAACAAAAGAAAAAACATGTGTTTTTCGTTGTTAAAGGAATATAATGGCCGAAAATGAAAGAGTGCTTGAAATAAAAACATTGCTAAATTTCATTATGCATCCGATGACGACGACGCCGACGGTGCTATTTGCCGTCCTCTAGCACATCTATTTTACATTGTGCAAGTTTCTTATTAGTCAAAAAGTTGATGTTTTTATTTCCTTGTAAAACAAGGAAGTATTGTAATCCCAATTTTTTTCGATTTCCAGATTTTGACGAAAATATCCGTTTTGACCTTTCCTGAATCCATTTTGACTATTTTCGTTGTGTCGCATAACTCAAATACGGTAAGTCGTAGAAAAGTTGAAATTTTGAATTTGAGACACTTATAGCATCTAGTTGTGCACCTCCTATTTTTGGTTGCGATTGTCGTTGCCTAAAGTCGTAATTCATGACGCGCACAAATAGATTAACGAGATTCTTGTACAATCATTATAAAAATTACAAGGATGTAATATGTGGTGTCCACATCAAATTTTTTTTTTAAAGAGAACTTTATTAGCATTAAGTTTATATATAACTTACACAAAGAAAGTTATTGCCGATAAACCGTTTTGTTGTACCTTAGCTACCTTTAATGTAGCTTAATTAATAACTTAAGCGGTCTTAAGTAAGAAGAAGGCAGGAAACTTGGAATCTGATAATACTCTAAAGTAAAGCGCCCTTCACACTATGCGATTTATCCTAGGATTTCTCGTACGATTTTTCTTAGGATTTCTCTCATGAGTTTTACCCTTAAGGGTTATGCTGGTTTTCAGTTCACACTATTATGTTTGCTTACGATTGCGGATGAACACGAACGAATACGGGTGAGCACGATCAAATATTTCAAAATTTTGAGTTTAGGTTCAGTGTGGCCAGATTTGCTGATTTAATGTAATTTGGGTTACTTTTGGCCAAATTTCGCGACCAGTTTTTAGCACAAATCGCAAGTCACCAAATTGGGCGACTTTATGTTATTGTATGGGTGATTAATATTTTTTAATATTAAAATTTTAATATTTAAAATTTTTAAAAATGTAAATACAGGGTTCGCCACACTTTTTTATTTATCATCTGCATATAACCACGTGTAACCTTAAATTTAAAATGTCAATTTTAACAATATCGATAAAGAAGGTTTTAGACGTTAACGGCAATCCTATGCAAACTCGTATGAAAATATACACCGCCCTAATCGTAGGATTCGGTTAAGATTTTGTTATGAGTTGCTTACGAGTTCATATTCGATTCTTTCCGTACGACAAATCGTACAATGTGAACTGAAAAATATCTGCTTACGACAACTCGTACGAAAAATCATAGGATAAATCACAAATTTTGAAGGGCGCTTAAGTAGGTACTATTAAAAAATAAAAAGATACCATTTGCATGATTTTTGCAACTTTTGCAACAAGCATTTTACTTCTCTTTAGTTTTATTTGTTTTAACTGGCGCTCACTATAATGTTTGTATATAAGTATTAAAAATTAACTACAGCGGATAATTCAAAGAATTATAAAAGAAGATTTGCAAGAATAATTCAACAGCCTCAATATATCAGAAAATGATAACTTAAAAAATGTCGAATCTTGATACAAAGTAACCACACTTTAAGGTAAGTTTAGTTTAAAACGTTTAAAATCTAACGCCAAGTTGTTAACAAGTGATTGAAATAGCAACCCAGGTTTTCTTTGTTATAACATTTATGGGACTGTTGTGTGACCGAATATATATAAATTAAGGTAAATTATATTTGTAATGATATTTGCAACTAAGGATACGAATTTTCGCATAAAATGATCACAATTGTTGAATGCTTCATATTTCTATTATTGTGAATCAAAAGCTATGTAATGGTCACCGAGTATACAATGATTTTAATTTTGGAAAATTTAGTATTTTATGTTTTTCGACGACGGATGGAAGGTATTGTTGACCCAATACTTATATTGTGAATTATTTATTTATACCGGGTGCTGAATGATTTAGCCGAACATAAGAAATTAACATGTAAAAACTTATTTATGTAAATTCCTAATTATTTTAATGAAAAAATGAAAGATACAAAAATAATGCAGAAATATAAACTACGAATGATAAGACCATTAGATTTCATCTAGCTTTTACTTAAAAGGTCAAAAAATGCTTTCAAAATTGTTAAAATTTTCCTTTGTCGCACTAGCCATGTAATAAATTCAATTTAATTTCTATTTTCAAAAATAATTACCATGGAAACTTACATGGCCAGTCTGATAAATGAAACTTTTAACAATTTCAAAAGCATTTTTTGACTTTTTAAGTAAAAGCTAAATGAAATCTAATGCTTTTATCATTTGTAATTCATATTTCTGCATTAATTTTGTGTCTTTCATTTTTTCTCAAAATAATTAGGGAAGCAGGAATTTGCATAAATAAGTTTTTACATGTTAATTTCCTTTGTTCGGCTATATATAAATATTTTTATGGAAAACTTGATGCAAATATCAATTATTTATATTATTGACCAAGCAAATTATGTATTTTGACCATTTTATGAACTTTATACATGTATGCGATTTGAACGACCACGTGACAAAATTTGTCAGTTATTATATTTAATATATAACAAATGAATAAATTATTAAATTAACATCTTAACCATTTTTGTGTTTACTTATGTGAATGTTCGCTTTCGTTTTCTTTGAACTTATCTGCCGAGTTCAAAGTTACAGTTCTCTATGAAAAGACTACTACGATTTGGATTTGTATTAGGTTGGGTAGGTTAGATTGTGCACAACGTAGAGGGTTCAAGTATTAGACGATTTGGGGGTTGATGACGATCATGTTTTATACTTAGTAAGTACAAGTTAAATTCTGGTAGTATTAAGAAATTCCTGATTCAATTTCTGTTTTATGTGATTGTTGAAATTTTAATCACGATCAACTTGCCTTCTTTACTATACTCTAGGCTAAGTGAATAAACTTGGCCCGCTACATAGAATATTTATTAATTATTACACATATAATTAAAAAAAAATACTTCCAAGATAAATAGAAACAAAAGCAGTACTTACGTTTTTTTTAACATAATCACAATCCGCTCCAATTTCCATCGATTTCTGTAATTAAATGCAACAATAAATATAAAAAATAATTAAGCAGATACTCAATAGTGAAAGTATTGAATCAAATACATAAAAAGCATTTTTATACGTAATAAGTTAAATTTATTCAAAAATTTACAAGTGGATACGATAAATTTCAAATTATCAAAAACTACTATGGCATTATAAAATGATAGGTACTTTACATGTTGTGTTGTATTTTAATAACAAACGTTTTTAAGTCTCTTTTAATATTCTCAACCGTATTATTAAAATGTTGTACTTCTCTTGAATGGTAACAACTTTCGATGCAGCGATTCTAAAATAAAAATTTCTCAAGCATTTCCACAAATACAATATTTATTTTATACTATTCACTAATATTAAAAACAATCAAAATTGTTGAAATGCACAGTAAAAGTAAAATTTTGTTTGATCACAATTTTGAATAACCTCGATTCGATGCATTTAAACAAATTCAAGAAAATCTCTCTTTAAATTTACAAAAACACAAATAACATACATGTCTTGATTGTAGTCGTTGCATTTCGTGAAACTTTCGGTGAAACAGCACCAATCGCTGAACCAAATATTTAATCATATCTTTTTGGTTTTCAATCTGTTTATCTTTTTCGTGAGAATTGCGCATCAATCGATCTAATTCTCTACCCATGGTGAGAAACAGTTGGCAATCGTTTTCGGCAAGCCTCTGTAACTCGGCTATTTCACGATCGAGATTATCTGCTCGACCAATATTATTGTCTCGTTTTGGAGTAGAGGTAATTGGTCTGACTCTCGATAAGTCCCAATCGACACTCGAATCTTCATCTATTGGCCTTTCGTCCCTACCGGCTACCTTCGTTTGGAAATTCATTTCGTTTTTCTCTGCAAAACTTAACGTTCTATCAACTATATATTCCACAATGTCTGCAATATCGTTAACTGAATTATATTTTGATAAAATATCATCTTTATTAACTAGGCTAACCGGAATATTACCCATCGAACTAAATTCCCCCTGAACTATATCTACGCCCGATTGGTTTTGAACACTATCTGAACTATCTAAACTAAACTGAGGCAATGAATCGTGCGGATGAATTTCATCTGCTAATTCGTATTTTGACAACGAATCGTTTTTAGAGATATCAGTGCTATCGTCGAATTTATTATATATTTTTGTATGGGATTTAGGAGTAACAGACAATCCGTCACTCTTGACTATACTATTATCAGAAGATATATCGACATTTTGATTCGACATTTTTGTGTGCGATTTGGGAATAACGGACAAGTCGTCATTCTTAACTATAAAATGATCAGGAGATCCTACGTCGTCTTTTATAGACACTTTCTTATGCGATTTAGGATTAACGGGCAAATCGTCATCCTCACTTATAAAATAATCCGAAGTTTTTCCCAAATTACTTGTATAATTGCTATCGCTAGTATCTTCGTCTAAATCTAAAATATTATCTATACTGCGAATCATGGCCTGTTCAAGTTTTTCCGGATCGGAATGAGGACTGAAAGTTTTTGATGACTCACTTGGTATGCTTTCTAATAATTTCGATTGGTCGGTTTGGCTATCGCCGTATCCGGAAGCGCTCTTACTTGAATCGCTATTGGGATCTAAAATATACAATGATTCAGTGTCCAAGTTATCTAAATTTTCTTTATTTGTATTAGATGCCGCGTCATTGGAGCTTTTTCTGAATCCGTTCGTAGACTTGGTCGATACATCGTTGGAATCTTTACTGGTTCCCTTTGTTAATTTTGATGTTGCATCGCTGGAACCTCTACTAACTCCAAATTGTGATGTTGCATCATTCGAACCTTTACTAGATCCATTTGTAAATTGTGATGTTGCATCCTTGGAACCTTTTCTGGATCCATTTGAAATTTGTGATGTCGCATCCTTGGAACCTTTTCTGGATCCATTTATAATTTGTGATGTCGCATCGATGGAAACTCTTTTGGATCCGTTTGAAAAATTTCGGGCCGCTTCATTTAAACTTTGGCTGGATCTGTTCATAAATTTTGAGGTATCGTTCCAGCTTTGACTGGATCTGTTCATAACGTGTAATCCGCTGGTGTTTATGTTTTTATCGGATGTATCCATTGTGAGACTTGGGATAGAATTACCCGTTTCGACAAACATACTATTTGCATCCTTGAATTTAAAATCGTCACTCTAAAATGAAATACAGCCACTGGGTTAAACAATTTTCTAAATTATTTTACGAACTTACTGAAGTTTTTAGTTTATCTTGTAACTCCTTAATCTTTAATAAAAGCTCAGCCCTTTGCTCTTCGCATTCCTAGAATTCAAGGGAACCGAAACTAAGTACCGAAGTTTTAAGATTATATAAACGAAACAGTTTCTAAAACCTTTATCACTTTTTTTAAATTTCATCCCTTTTGGTTTACGAGATGTTTCGGTTAAAACTGCTCATAATAAAATGAATGACAATTCTACCTTCGCATGGATCCATTTTAATTTTTTTAAATATATAGGTTGAACACAAAAAATCTCAACTCGATCCATGCGGAGTTAAATTTTCATTGGTAAAAAGAATCCAATTGATCCTTACATACAAAATTCTTAATTTTTTAAGAACAGTCGCATCTTATTATTGACCGAATAATTTTCTTTCAGGCAATAAATTAAAATATATTATTAAAATTCAAGGAACTGTGGTATACATAAATAAATATTTAAAATTAAAAACTAATATAATTAATTATTGTCTTTTCCTTTTTCACTGGAACTCTTGACAGTTCCCTCTAAATTTGTGATAAAGGTCTTGACGGATACGTGATTGGGTATGTTAATTGTCCTCCTATCGGTTAAATCCTTAAAGGTTTCGATTGTCCCAAATTTATCTCCAGCTTCTTTGATGCCATAATATTCGTGCAAAATTTTACTCGCAGTTAGTTTAGATCTGGTTTTACGATGATTACGTTTGTTTGCTGACTGTAAACTATTTTGGGGAACACTTACGCACTTTGACACTTCACAAACAAATCCATCATTTTTATTTTGTTCGGCATTGTAAATAACGGTAGCCGATAAGCCCCTATAGTCTGAACCGTTTTCTGCGCCTTGTAGAATTCTGCGACAATTTGTGTAATCGTGAGTGGGACTTTCTTCGCGCATGAAAATTATAGCTTGATTAACGTCTTTGTTAAAAGTTTCTTGTTGATTTTTCGCACCAAGAAGCTTATTGAGTTTTCTCGAATTTGATCGTCTAGATTTTAAATTCAATAACGGGCACAAATCTCTAACATAAGGACAACATTCGTGAAAATTGGAAGGAATACTAGGAACATCTGGACTTTTCGGGATGGGTGGGATGTTTGTAACTTGGGTCGATGCAATCTGTCAAAGCAATAATCTTTAATATTAATCGAAAGCAACTACAGTTAGTTAATGAGAAAAACAGTAACGAACGTACCTCTTCTTTGAGCGATTTAATTTCTTTGCGCAGTTCCTTGATTATGTCGTCTCTAAATTGCGTTTGTTTGTTAGACTGTCGACATTTTTCTTCATATTCTTGCACATCGCGCCGCAAACTTAAAATAACGTCGTGTTTTTCTGCCACCTCGATTGTTAGGGCACTTCGCATGTCCAATAAAGACTGTAATTCATTCAAATTTAGATTAAAGTCTTGAAAGGCTTTTCGCCCACCCGTAACCTATTTAAAATAATAAAAAGTAGTTGGCAAGCTGAAAATGAATGGCCGTAACTTATTACATTGGGGAATTACCCGAACGCTTTCAATTTTGTACCATTAGTTTTTCAGGGACTTATCCAACGAATCAATTTTTTATAGCAATTTTATTATTTTAAAAAGTTTCAAGTTATGGGTCGACAAAAAACAGAAAACTAAACTAACAAATTTCTTTAATCTAAATTTGAATAAACAATGCAAGCGTTTGAAAAAAAACGTTCACGAATTAAATTGTAAATTTGAAATCGCAAAACAAATAAAGTTAATTCTGGAACCTACCCGTCGAACGGTTTCCACTTCATCGGTTTTGTCTTGCAGTTGCTTAGACATATTTCCCAATTCATCTTCTTTTTCTCTCAATAACTCAGCCGTTTGCCTATAAAATAATTTATAAATTAAAGGCAATATTAAATTGGTTTTCAAAAACTTACGCATCTAGCGGGTAGCCTCCAGAACCGAGTGCTGCCTAAAATTTAAATTAAGTTTGATTTTAGAAGATTTCCAATAAGATCTACAATTTATAGGTACAAGAAACAGGTGTGTTCCAATTAAAACTTCCAAAAAAACGCAGCAAAGCAAATATATTTACTGTGAAAAGCTGACTTACATTTCATTATGAATAAAATTACTTAAGTATATACATAAATTTCGAAAATATTTTTTGTACGCAAAAAAGAAAACCCGATTAACATTTTTATTTATCTTTACAATATCGAAGATTAAACGCAGTGCGGGAACCGTCTTTGGGAAATTCTACGGTGAGGTTATCGGCATTTATAGGACAAAGGGTATCCAAATTTTCCGTTATCTCAAATGTTACCCTAAATTTATTTTCTACTTTGTCACCTTCGCACGGTGGATTACTAGAAGAAATTTGAATGAAAATGAATGAATATATTTTCAAATTTTGCATTACTCACCATCCTAAACACAACGACGAACCAAACAAATCCTCGTAGGTTACATTATAAAACTGTAACCCATTAATCGCCCAATTATCCTCCTCACGAATACGTCTTATAAATTCAATTAAACTATTCAAATCGTTTTGTAGATAAGCCAAATTCTGCAAAGTCTCGTCTGAATTAATTTAAATGAAATATTTTGTAATTATAATTGTAAATACGCAGAGATTACTATACTAAAGTTTTGTTTCGTTAGTTATAAACAAAGAAGCAAAGTTAAGAGAATATACAACAATATTTATAAATATGACGCCCAACGTGGGGCAAATTTTCAACAAAAAATCAAACACGAGTATTGGAACAAAAAATATTGCAAGACAAAAGCAAAGAAATACCAATGACGGAAACAAATATCTAACAAATTGAAGTGGGCATAATAGAAAATGAGAATTACCTAAACAAATTGAGTACAAATATCACAGAATTAAAAGATTTAATACATATTATATCAAATGAATGAATATGTGCTAATCAAAATAATAAAGGATACAGAAAATAAAGAAATCGAACATTATTATAATAAATTATAGAAGTTATTCAAGGAAAAACTAAATTAAAAGACGACCTAGAACATTTTGACGTGAAGAAAAACGCGTCACAAAATAAAAAAATATACGAGTAGAGTGCAAATATTTTATTTTCATTAATAACCTTATAATAATCTCTTTCAAATTTAAATTATTTATTTTGGCATTAAGAATGTTGTTTCTTCCACATTTAAAGTAAATTTAAACGTTTAAATGTAAGTGATCAATTTGTCTGTCTACAAGATCACCTCCGTGTCGCGGCGAGATAAACGTCAATCGGATAGAATAGGTAGAACGTTAAATTCTCAATATCGACGGATAACCGAACGTCGGATAACAGGACATCTACTGTACTAAACAGACTTAACAGTAACTAGATTTTCTAGTTCTAGAAAACTCGTTTTCTCTATGTATTTAATAATATTTCTTTTTTATTTCTGTAAGACAAAAATTTTTGGGCCAAATTTGCCGCCCCCTAAAATCTGCCGCCCTAGGCTTCAGCCTACTCAGCCTGTTGATAAATCCGCCACTGGTTGGATGATTAATGTATGATGGCTCATCCGTGAGGATTCATTTGATGACGCATGTATGATGATTCATATACGATAACCTGTTGTTATCTTTTAAATATTGCTGAGTTTGCAGTCTGGATCTTTCTAGATGTCGATAGAAGTTTATAGAAACTCCTAGATGTTTGTGGAAGTTTCTTAGAAAGATGCATTTCGATATAAATAGCATAGTGATTTGCCATGAAGTCAAGTCTGAGTTCGGACTTAATATAAAGTTAATATAAATACCGCATATATAAATAGTGATGTAATAAATAAATATACCGGGTGTTACATAAATACAGTGACTTGGTTTAAAAGCTGGTTCACACTATGCAATTTCTCATGTGACTTTATCGTATGAAAATCCTATCTATAGGATAATAATCCTATCATAAGCAATGTGCATTGCTTTTTTTTGTTTTATGTTACTAAATACCAAAAATTGTATAGTGTGAACGTAAAAATATTTCTAATATGACAAGTCATACGATAAGTCACATGAGAAATCTCATAGTGTAAACCAGCTTTAAGTTTATAAAAATAAACGTTTTAATTTTCGTTACAGTATGATATTCATTGTTGTAATACTATAAAAAAGTGTAGCACATGGTAGGAACACATTCCTTGGAGCCCCAAAGCTCCTCATCTGCATCTTGGTTTTGGTTATGGAAACAAGAAAACCAGTTTAGATAAATTAATTTATTAAAAAAACAAATAAGTTCAACTTGAGTTTGATGGTGTAGATTTGAACATTATGGGGAAGCAGACAAAATACCCCATCATAAGTATGGAATATACAGTAAGGTGGTTCTTAATGTTATGGGTAAAATTTTTTTTTTTTAATTCATTGCTCCCACCCACTAAAATTATTCCTTTTGGTGTTTCATCATATCAGAAAAAAAATAGAAGGAATTCAGCAATGTTTCATGGTCGCTCAAGACATTCAAACTTTTGAAAAGTTAGAAAAACATTACAAAAAAAAAGTTTTAATGGCTTGGGCGACCATTAAACATTGCCGGATGGCTTCTATTTTTTTTCTGATGTGATAAAACACCAAAAGGAATAAATTTAGCAGATAGGAGCATCAAATTTAAAAAACCAATTTTACCCATAGCACTAACGACCACCCTAATATACAGTCTGGAATGGCAAAACGACAAAGAAAAACTGGTTAGCCAAGTTCAGAAATCAAGAAAAACTCCAACGAAAAATATCAGAAACAGACCTGCGGAAGCTACGCTTTCCAAATTATTCATGGGAGGCAATATGAAACGAAATAAGCCAAAAATCGACAGTCAGCACTCTACATCTGAAAATAGTGAAATGGTAGAATACCTTACACGAAATTTCAATGTTCCAAAGAGACCATCTTCAAGATACGGCGGGAATATTGGACAAAACTCTGTATTCACAGATAAAGATGAACGTTTGAAGCCGTCCAAATTGGGGAATAAAGCTTCCAAAATTCCGCATGTAGCACATTTTGAAAATCGTCAAATACGAATTGCGCATAAACTTGAAGTATATTACATAAAGAACAAAATTATAGAACCATTCATTTTAAAAGTTTCATATTTACGATATAATTTTATCAAAGTATTGACTGTGTAACAAGGGCATAATGTATAAAATACATATAACTAAAATTTAATTCCAGACCAGCAGTATCTAAAGCCCAATACCAATCTCTGGGGAAACAATTGGAAACCATTCCATTAAATATATTCCCTAGTAAGTCATATTGGCTTAGAATTTTTTTTGGCTTATGGATTTTTGTGCTACGTGTAGATCCGCCACTGCTCTTTTCTCATCACGACCGGCCGGTTTATCTGTCCTTATTCCGTTGAAATCCGCAATATTTTGATTTTTATTACAAATGCCTATTATATTTTGTAGTAAGTAAATAATACCGTTAGCACTGAATAGGTTTTAAATAATAGATAAGATTGAATTCTGTGAAGTAGCAGTAACAGGATTTATGAAATCCACATTTATCTATTTTAAGAAATTAATCAATAAGATTCAACAATTTAAAAAATTATGTGTGTTTATCTATATTGGAGTTTTTACACAACTTGCACCATGCTATTGCCTCTCGTCCTTCTTTTAAGTCCTTGATGAATGTGTTATCTATAGTTTTTAGACACAGGCAGAGGAGACGCAGGAAATATATTATACTTCAATTCCAGAAAAGTTATATTTGTATTTAATAGCTAAAAGATGTTGCTAAACCTTGTAGAGAAGGGAAGACACAAGCGAAAAAAAAATATTTTTTTAATGAAATTGGTCTAATGTAAACTAAACAATCATGAGTCTAAATGCCGATACCTTTCTCTAGCCATCTTAGAAAGAAGTTATGTTCAGTGATCGATGATATAAAAGGCTGAAGAGAGATTTGGAGGACACAAAGGGTTCTCGAAGAGGTCACCCATCTAAGTGTGAACCGCGAGTTATTATATCGTTATTAATATCGGGGCTCCGTAGAAATTTTAAATAAAACTCCTTTGTATTCGTGTAAGTCATTTAAGGAACTACGCACAAAATATTTTTGAATATATTACGCAGTAAGCGCCTGGCAAAATCCGAAATTTTAATTGAGTAAAACACCCTGTGTAGCGAAAATAATCTAATAGAATTATAAAATTAATAATTACATCAGTTCCATCCATTCCGCGACCACGTAACTTTCCTTCCAACATTATAACCTTTTCTGTAGCTTCTTTCTCGAGTTCTTCGACAGCACGCACCAGCAACTCGTTTTGGGCAGTTAAATCTCGAATCCATTGCTTTTGTAAATGAATTTTTGCCTGAAATAAAGTTAACTCGTGTTTAAATTTACCGCTTATATTTAAATATCGGAATGTGGCATGATTGGTTACGCCCACCCGAAATTAATTAAAAATAAATTTGTAAGCAGTGTTCACTGACCTGTAAAACGGGTAAATTGTCTCCACCGGCTTCGCTATCAATTTTATGCATTTTTCTCTCGTATAGAGTTTTGAATTCATTAATAATTGCTAAAGTTTCAGTTTCTCCACAAGTAGTGTTACCTTCCTTAACCGGGCACGGTTTGATGCTTTTACTAGCCATTTTTGTTGGTATAAACACTTAATTACGTAAAATTTGTAAAAAATAATCTTGTATAATTTTAAAATGTAATAATGATAATGTGTATGGCCATTATTTTGACATTTTCACAGCCTTCTAACCCCACTACTCAAAGCCATGCTGACTCTATTTTTAATATTTCACTTGTTTCAAAAATAAATATTCCCCTCTCACGAAAAATAAGTTAGCACTAAAATTTTCCAACTGTAAATTAACAAAAACTTTGCCGCTATATCATAACAGTTCAGTTAAAAATATTGGACTATTTTTTTAGTTGTTATTGATAAGTGAAAGTCAACTGAAAATGGGACAAGTTTAAGTACTGTTTTTCAATGATAGACTACAGAAATATTAATTTGTTATTTTATATACTATACCAGTTGTTTTGAAAGAACATTTTTCATTAACTTCTCATTAAAATAAGTTTGAAAACGAACTCTCCATGAAGGAATCATAAAAAGCGGCTGCAGAAAAACCAATAATGGTAATCCCCTATTTCAAATCGAGGGATTACCCGCAACAGAAATTTTTCACAAGACCCACTTCATACTTTACATCAGAGAAGATGGGCAGCCTTTTTAGATAAAGGGCCATAAATTGAAATAAAAAAATAGGCCAAACAAAAATTGATTTTTTATATAATTTATTGATGTTGACGCCAAATTTAAAATTTATTTCAATTTTCAAATATGTATGCCAGCAGTATCATCAAATAATTTACAAAAATTTTCTTTCTGCTGCACGCAGCCCATGGTTTGCCCATCCATCTTTTGGATTGGAGGTTAATGAATTACAATAATAATTATTATTATGAAGTAATAATATAAGAAAAGACATGGATTTAAAGATTTAATCCAGATCCAGTAGTATTCAATGGAGATAGTAACTTTCGAATCGGTAGACTTTGGCTACAAATTTGCCAGTACCGTAACAATAAAATAAACTTACTATGTTTGTTTCCGTAAGGCAAACTATTGAAATATTCATAATTATTATGATTTATGAATCTGTAGGTCCACGATATAATTATTATTTCTAAACAATTACTGCATGCACTTACATACATATTCATAATAATAAATGTCTGAATAGGTACTACCAGTACTACTTACCGTGGTGAATTCAAACACAGTTTTCAAGGTTTTTGCATTATAACTTTGTCATCACTCATCAATCACTTATAGAAAAATTTGAAAAAAAAAATAAGAAACTTCAGACCTTCCTATTTTGATAATACAATTCACAAAATTTTCAATTTTTATTTAATTTTATTTTTGCTGTTATAAGTTCACATGAACATTGATGTCCCAGTGGATGTGGTGAATTCCAACATCCATTAAGAACATAAAAGTCACAATATAAAATAAAAATAATATTGTAATAACTTTATTTGAGTATGATTTATTCCTGTACAATCTGTTTCTGTGCATACAGAATAATTATAATAACCATATATAAGCAAGCATAATCGAAATAATAAATTCATTTATATTTAAATATATTATAATACAATTATTTAACTAATGGATAAAAACGCTCATACATACCAAACTTTAATTTTGTAGTTTTTTCACTTTTAAGATTTACTGTACAACCACCTCGCTACATGAATATCTAAGAAAATTACAGAAGTGATTTTTTTATAAATAAAAATTGATTTAAAAGCAAGTAAAAATTAATTTTCAAGTTATTAGTCAATTACTTGAAACAAATAATACAGTATGGAATTAACTGCAAACGCACAAAAAATTATCAAACTAAAAATTAAAAAACAAAATTGTATCACATTAGTCTCGAATGAAATTTTTTTCAAAATGAAAAATTTTATTACACACTACAACACAAAAAAACATTCTTATAATAAACAAACATTTAAACATTGAATTCTAAAAAAAAATCATCATGACCAATCTATTAATTTGACAAAAGAAGATGTTACAAAAGCTTCGATATAATGAAAATAATGGAAAACGATTTATTTATCAATAAAATTAGATACATAATTTTTAAACGGTTAAAAAAATAAACTGTTCTAAATGTTACAACACACACGTTGTATTCTACCCATAAAAGTTACACTCTCGTTTCCAAAATTGCAAGTAGTATATTAAAAGATATATCGGACAACGATTAGAAAATTTCAAAAAACCATTAATCTGTTGCACAAAATAGCTTTTACACATATTAAAATATACAACAGTTATAATAAAAATGCATAAGTATCTACGTATGTGTTAAAAATGTGATGACTTGACATTTCAAAACATATTTAAAGAAAGCACTACGATAGTTCTTATGTAATAAAATTACCCATTTTTAAAAACTTCCTAAAAATTTTTTTTCTTAACACAAATTGTTTTTGTTTTGTTAAATTATTACTATTTTTTTTATACAAAGGCTGGAAATCCTGGTGCAGTTATTATAAATTAAATAGATTAGGTAGGTAATCAGATGCCACAATATGACGATTATGATAGTCAAATATTGAGAAGAATTTATTTAAAAGTGAGTAATAAAAATTTAGCTTGCCGTGAACTAATCAAAATGTGGTTATTATTTTTTTTAATAATAAATGCAATTTAAATTGTGTTTTAAAAACAAAAAACAAAAAGATTAAAAAGTACAAAGTTTTCCAACATTTGACAAATTAAATCATCCTCAATTTTCCTACACGAGTAAACACAACGTCAAACGTTAAAGACTTGCATTCCTTTACATTAAGAATGCTTGCCAAATTATAAGTTTGTCGTAGCATTTATTAATATAAGAAATTACTTATTGATATAAGAGTTCATAATGTTATTAAAAGAAGGGCTGTATTCTGTATTATTACACTGATATATCACTAGAGCGCACCAACGCAGTTCATTCCTTTATCAGATAACAAGGTTACAAGCCCATTTAATCGGGGCCATCACTTGCAACAGTTGCCTGCTGTCTTGGCTCCTGTATCACTTTCCGCAAGTCGTCTTCCTTGGCTGCTACCACCTGAACCCGTAGTCGGATCGTTTTTAGGTAGCTTTTTCGCTTTAAAAATATAGTACATTAGTTTTATTATACTACAAGTAATGTTAAATATAAAATTGTTTAATTATTGTAAGATATTTTTCCTGTTTATTCCTTCAAAAATCAAATGTTATTTTATCATTTTATTTAATAAACAAAAATACTGATTGATGAACAATAATACAAATTTACAAAAATACGAAGGAAGTAGATATGCTAAAAAATATGGTAAATAAAATTCACAAACACCAAAACAAATTTTTGAATTTACATTTTCTTTATTGCTTACTAATGTGAAGTGGATAATATTATTAAAATAATAAAATGGCAGTGTAGTTACTAATTAATATCAAATAATTAAATATTAAATAATTATGCTAAGTGGAGACAAAGTCTGAATTGTAAATTGATCAAGAAAATGTAATTTCAAACTGAACAAATATGACAAAATACTCATTTGGTTTAATTTTTAAATAATTTAAAAAATAGTTAAAATTTTAAAATAAATACAACCCTGCATATGATAAGGCATTGAAAGCTTAGTTAAAATATTAACCCACGATCGGTCGCTATATAGAAAAAATCTAACAATTATGATTATGATTTCTGAATATAAGCAGTGCTTATATCGCTATATAGCGACCGATCACGAGTTAAGTAAATTTGAAATGCTAAGGTGGTTATTGAAAGGAAAAGTTAAAATGGCCACTTTAATTCTTGCTGTGAGAATAGAAGGACTCGAGTACCTCATTTCACTCCGCAATTTAAATATCGGAAAAAAACGGTTGCACAAAAAGTAAAAATAAATACACAGGGTACCTAGAATCAAAATCCAAAAACAATTTCATGAACTTGAATTGTCTATTAATACAATGTTATCAAAAACATTGACGACAATAATAATTGATGAACAAAATCATTTTTTGTCTGATATCAGTTATTCATAAATAAATTCATTTTTAAGTGGTTTATCTTGAATTTTTAATTTGAAATTTTAGAAAAAAATTTAATTAGTAACCAATTTGTGGTATTAGTCATGGTATTAGTAATCTGCATACCTGAAGATACAAAAATCACTTGTTGGACAATGGATAACAATAAATTTTACAGAAACCACTAATCTACATATTAGGGGTTGTCCTTTAATCACGTGAGGTTCTAACAGGGGGGGAGGGGGTTAGAATAACATCACGATTGATCACGATGGGGTGGGGAGGAGATGCTGTGACAATCACGTGTATATTTTCTTGATACCACGTGAAATCCCGAGAGAGCAAATTTATGCCTAAAAATCAACATAACAATATTTAGCTCTCAGCTGGCTTCCGGCATTGGACCTTGTGACGCCACTCGTTGTTCAGCTGCACGCGGCCTTCTGTCTCGCCGTCTCTACTTGAAGAAATGTTTCCAAAAAAAATACACGTGATGTTGGGTAGGGGGGGTAGGGGTAGCCTAAAACCTCACGACGTATCACCAAGGGGTGGGGGGGTAAAAAATGGCATAAAAAACCTCACGTGATTAAAGGACGGCCCCTTATGTACAAAAATAATTAAGTCATACTGTCATTGTTCCATTAATTCCCCAATATTAAAATTTGTGTGATGATAATAATTATTATAAAAATGATTTTTGATATTTTTGAGCAACTACAAACTCAATTGAAACCACTGTAATTAAATGAATATAAATAATTCTGAACTACTACAAAACATAATATACCTACTTACTTCCAAAGAAACGGTAATTTAATCAGGAATAGGTGTATACCCAAGAAACGCAGATCATTTATGCGAAAAACAATGTAGCAGAAGACCAGAAAAAATCAAAGAGAAAGCTAGCAGTTTTTAGTCAGTAATTGTAGCAAATTATCTTGAATAATTTCCACCAGTATCCTTATCAAGTGCATATTATGCATTCATAAACTGAACAAGTGCAAAGTGAAGTCAAAGCTCTCCAATTGTGTTTATTTCAATTTCATTTTGCGTAGTTTTAAACTTTCGTTTTAAAATTCAGTCTACTGATCTCTAGAAAGGGCTAGATTATAGTCATATCATCAAGAACTTGGAAATGTAAATTAATCTCCGAAAATGATAGTGTCGAAAGAGAAACGACCATTGTTAGGAACTGTAAATCATTTTTTTGTATATGTATTTGTAAAAAAAAAATTAAATTTTTTTCACTCTTAAGGGTTTGACAATATGGCAATATAAGAAAATAGGTTAATTGATTAGGGTTTTTATATCCAGCAAATTGAATTGAATGTAAAAAAAAAATAAACTGACCAATTCTGTTTATTTACATTTGATATAACATCAATAATAGTTTATAGTATAAAGTACCTAATATTTAGAAAAAAAATTAACAAAAATGTGCAATGTGTAGAAATGTTTATTTTAAATAAATTATAAATTTGTTATGGTAGCATTTGGCTAGTATCAATCGGCATCAGGAGCCATGCCCCAGAAAAAGGTCTAGAAGTTTAGGAGCCCAAAAATTTAAAACTGGAATCAGAATCTACTCTATTCATATCCAGACAATTAGAAATCCATATGGCATCATCTCACAACAAAAATAATCTACATGCACAGTTTAAATGCATTATTATTACTATCACTAACTGAATATTTTATAATATAGACAAAATTACACTTTGACCCCACATTTCTAATGGTCGTCCCTTTATTGTAGCAAACTACAAGCCTCCCCTGATATTACACATATTGAAAACTACAATTCGGAGATTATAGTAATTAGTAAAAAAATTTTTTTGTCTTGGTAGTTTTAAATTGTGACTTTCAGTCACAAGAAATTGGTATCTAAAATATACTGCCACTGTGTAATACATAAATTCTGTACTAAAAAAAAATAGTAGGTATACAACACATTCTAAAGGTTCATTCACAATTGGTCTGTAGCAGTAACGAGAACGGGAGAAGAAACGAAATGAATCGTCGATTCACAATAAACGACATAAACAATAAATGGGAACAATAACGATAGCTATTTAGGGACATTTCATTGGGTAAAATTTTTAAAACACGCCTTCTGACAGTTTACGAATGCGAATAACCATAGCAATAAAAGTTAAATCATTTCTGTTCCCGTTCCCGCTAATTGTGAATGGAGCCACCTAAATACATGTATTTTATCTTTTTACTGTTCCCGTTTCTGTTCTCGTTACTGTTACAGATTAATTGTGTATGAGCCTTTTATTCTATAATAATTTAGTAGAAGGGCATGAGCGTTTTTAAAATTTTTATTATTTTTTGGATGAAATTTCGTATAAATTACAAGAAATAATTATTATCCCAATTACAAATTTCAAAATTTTCCACCTTCTATAATTTTCTATTTTTAATTGGAATCACTCTGATCAGCAAAATTTAAATCATTCTTAACCAAAATAAAACTACTATTACCACCCACCTTTCTATTATAAAAATAAAACTGCTTTATTAATAAATTGCTTTTATAATTTTAAATTTAAAGTTAATAATGAAAATTTGACAAAAAGCTCAAAATGAGACAAACAAGATCAAAACTTTAGATAGGATCTAACGTCTAATTGTGTAAAATAGAAAATTAACATTTTTGAGTACCACTTTCTTATGACAAGACGTCATGTACTACAATATTTAAGATAAATTTAAGATAGGTTAATCCGATAAGCTGATTACAGCGTGAGTGAGAACCTCAAAACGTTGGGTTTGACCTCTGATATAGCGTGCCAATGCTATGTTTTGCTGGATCGTAAGCAAAGAGCAATAATATTTAGGTTTCTAGAGTATCCCGCTGAAATATTTTTAAAAACAAAGACCAAAAATATATTTATGAAGTTTGTAACAAAGTATTGTCGACGAAGATTCTGGTGGAAAAACAAAAATTTGATAAGCCAAATTATATAATATTTCGGTACTGCAGCCACATTTTAGAAGAAGAGCACAAAAAATTTAATATTTTTGTTGACCACCATACCTTTTGATTTTAGAGAGCTATTTTAAAATCAGGTAGAATTCAGAGAGTGGAGTGGAGTTTAATATTAATAAAATCATTTCTGTTAGCAAAAGACTGTGAGGTTTCTTCGTTGTTTGTTGAAATGAATAAATAAAGCATGAAATATAAAAATAGAGATTGCTTTCAAGAAAGAATAGAGAAAGCAATAAATTATTCAAAGGAAACGAAAGACAGACTGATAACAGCCCCTATGTACATAAATAGATTAATGAGATTCCCACTGATTAAATCTGTTCTTGGGATATAGCCCATCAAACGCTAAAATAAAAATTCGAATATTGTTCTCATACAATATTTTAGAAGGATTTCCCTTAGGCTATAACTTAGAGAAATTAATATACAAAGAATATCATTCAAATATTATCTTTCCCATGGTCTGTTATGTACAAAAATTGACACTGGATAGTAACCACTTATTGACACGATCGTGTATTGACTCATTCAAGTTTTAATGCCAGTTTTACAATACTTGCATAAATGATAGAATAAGCTAATTCAATATACAGTTAATCCCTTTTATACTAGATAAACCCGCAAGAGACCAAATCACAAGTCACTAACTTTACTTACTGACTAAACCTTTTTAAAGTTAAAACTAAACCACAATTGACCCAAATACCAATTTCCTATGTACTAAACCTGTTAGTGTAGTTACCTGTACATTATACATACATTAACTTTGTTGTTGTTATTAGCATATGACTAACAATACTTTGTTATAACTTATAACAAAGATTATTTTGTACTCGGACTAGTTCATTCTTTCATTTATAAAATTATTGCAATACTTATAGAAAAAAATTTTAGTTTATAAAATATCTTTTCAAATTTCTTAAAATTGAAAGTCAAAATCTTCAAAAACTATGTAGATGTGCATGAGCAGATAACAATCGGTACGGTGTGCATTGTTTAAAAAAATAAACAAGTAGCAAAAATACATTTACAATTTCTATATTGCTGAGTAATGGTTTTTCTTTATGGTCGAAAATGAATTTGTTGTGAAATTATCAATGATTAATAAAATTGTGCTACAAATTTTTTTACCAAAAACTTCCTGCATAAAATTGTATGTAGGTATTTACATCTGTAGTTTCGAATTTAAAAATATAATTTTAATCACGATTAATTTAGTAAAAACACGTGTGTTTAGATATGAGTTTTTAAAAAAATTATTTGCAAAATAGTAAATCCAAAAAGGTTACTTGTCTATTTTTATATGGCTAAAATCAATATTTCATAAAATAAATAGGATATCTATTTATTTATATATTTAAATAGTTCCCTTTACGTCACCAACTTAAACCAATTAAGAGAATAATATAAGTTATTGTTTAAATGGCACAAAAACAATTCGTCATCGTAAATATCAAATTATAAATTCAAATAATATAATTAAATATTTAATTAGTATTTAAAAAAAAGAGGAAATTTTAATCTTATCTCTTTAAACAAACACACTCACCTATCGCCAAAAATATGTCGTTAACATTCATAGCAGTTTTAGCTGAAGTTTCCATAAATAAGAGTCCATTTTCATCGGCATATGCTTGGGCTTCTTCATATTCAACCATACGCTTATTAGCCAAGTCTTGTTTATTACCGGCCAGCGCAATTACAATACTGGGACTAGCTTGCCTTTGCAATTCTTTTACCCATGTTTTAGCACGTCCAAAGGTGTCTTGGTTAGTTATATCATATACGACAATTGCAGCTTGAGCACCACGATAATACATTGGAGCTAAACTATGGTACCTGAATTGAACAAATTGTCAATTTAGTGTTTGGTACAAAAAGCAAGATAACAGTAAATTTAATGTTCCATAATTATTTTCATCATAACAACTACAAAATTACTTTATAATTGTTTACTCTTATTCATATATAATGCACCCAAATTCTATATCAAAAAGTACATTATTATGAGGAAATAGAAAAAATACAATCAACTAATTTTAAAGTTTCCTTGTCTTACATTTCATTGTTTTATTGTCAATATTCTATTTACAATGTTCAAATTAAAATCTTTATTGACTTCCTGTCTAAAGTTTTGTGGAATTATTTCTTTTCGATTTCCTGAAGAGAAATCTTTTAGCATTTTCAGCCTACTAAGTAAAATCGTTTAAATGTTTACATTGACTTAATAAATTTTAGGTCGACTAGGAATGTTCTGTGCAATAAATCATAATAATAATAATCGTATAATATCTACTTTACCTTTCTTGTCCAGCGGTGTCCCATATCTCAAATTTAACGGTCGTATCATCTAAACACACTGTTTGTGTTAAGAAAGCAGCACCTATAGTACTTTCTTGATACTCGTGAAATTGTCCCTTGACAAACCGTAGAACTAAACTCGATTTTCCAACAGCCGATTCTCCCAGAAGCACAAGCTTGAACTGGCATATTTTACCTTGAGTGGAACCGTTTGGTCTTTGGGCTGTTGACGTCCTATTTGCCATTTTCTAAAGACAAAATCAGCATGTAAACAAAATTTGTATTAGAGAGGCAAGCAAGGTTTAAAGGAAAAAACATTTCTAATTGCATTAAAAACGTAATAAGATATCTGAGTCAACACAATTAAAGCTTACAATTATCACAAAATCGAGGGGCGTAAATTTGCTTCATTCACTAGTTCAAGGGCACTCAAAATGTCTTAATCAGCTGACCATTTTTCGTAAATGTTTAATTTAAGGCTTTTTCCAATAGTTTTCGTAAAAAATTGATAATCAACAGGTCAAAGATTGAAGACTGACCAACTAACACGATAAACATTTACAGTTAACTAAATTGTGACGCATCTGACGAGAGATAAAAAGCTTTGTACGTCTTAACCTACCTTAAACAAAAGAATTTGCACTCACACTCGGTAAATCCTCGTAAAATTACCAATAATTTAGATCACATAAAATGTTACAACTATTGGATTAGTAAAAATTTAATTATCAACACAAAATTATACTCAGAGAACATAAATTAATGCACGATTGGTATGAGATGACAGTTCGTAAAATTTGACAGTTGAGTTCCGAAAACTTCAAGCGATTCATTAATTTAATATTCGATTATGTCTACCACATGACCCTTCAAAACACAGGTGTTGGTATAAAACGTAAATATTCTACTCACCTTCACACACTTCACATAAATTTCACTTATATATGACCAGAAAAATAAGAAACATGAATGCAGAGGTAGCTACTGGACGCAGCCGTGAACTACCCGGAACTACAAATGGCGCACATTACAAATTTTACGTTTGATTAATCGCAAATTCAATTTCATTTTACAAACTAAATACTGCTGTTTTATGTTATAATTCTGCAATTGTCTATCTGAAATTTTTTCGTTCTTCTGTATCTACAAAATATAAGCACCCAATTACTATGCATTCATCATCGAACTTAATTTTTCTATCAATAAGTATCTACCATTTCAGGAGTGGACTGGCAGAGTGGAGAATGCGCTGACACTTTTGAGAAAAAAATTTTTTTTGAGTTCTTGGAGGAAAACCATCCTGACAAGTAGTAATCCATAAAAATGATACTATAATAAAGGGATCAGAAAAACAAATAAGTCATTAACCAATTGAATTATTTATTATTAATAAAATTATAATAAAATATAAAATTAATAAAACTAGTTTCTTATACTTCAAATTTAATTTTAAGTCAGTTCAGAAGCGTCACATTTCCATAGTTTCTGATCAAAATATTTCACACTTTTATGATACAGTGACAATTAATTTACAAAAATATACATACTACATTACACAAAATGGCTAGTAATTCTGGAAAATTCATAGATCGATCGCCAATTATTTGCGCTGTAAGCAGTCAATATTTTCAAAATTCTTTTTAAGTTTTCAAATTTATTTTAGGCAGGAAAACCTAGCGATACCACCGAAACAGTGTCCGCTTGTTTAAAACGTTACCTTTTGCAAGACGAAGTGGATGCTTTAAAGCACGAAGCAGGGGTTTTCGAAGAATTCAAACCAATTTTTAGATATAAATTAGGTAATACAGGAAATCTCAGTCATCGCGGTATTTACACGAACGTAATTAAAGTACTTTCAAGAGTTTGGTACATTTAAACAAAATTGTTTCATTTAAGGTGAGAGAAATTTTACAACCACCCACTAAAACAAGATATCAAACTCTCATCAACGATCTGAAAGAAACTTCTTATAATTCGTATTGGAATAAAGAAGAAGGAAGATGTTGCGATCCTACACCAAATCTACCAGCTGGAATGGATCCCTTAGGAACAACGTTTGGGAATCCTTGCATAAAGGGTATGTTCGCTCAAAAGTTGAAAAACCCAAGAATATAAATTATTCTTTATAGTGGATGCTGGCAAAATCATAAATCCACCGAAAACAGTCTATGAGGTTTTGTGGGATAGCCAAGTTGGACATGACTTATACAAGAAAACCCACGACGATTATAATCCTGGTGAACGACTTAATCGAAAGTGAATTTATTGTTTAACAAAATTAATAATCTAACTGCTAATTTCTTATTTGTAGTTATTTAAAACCAGCTTTTAATCCAAAGAAAAGATACGGAATGAGGACGGCTTATGATCCCAGAGGAATTTGGGCGAGATGCGCATTGCAATGGTATAATGATGAACCGATAACTTCTGTTAGTAGCATACAAGCGGATGTTGCAGAACGAACGAAATCAAAAGTTGGAAAAATTTTAGCACCGTAAGTTTGAGCTCTTTAATTATTTGGTTTTATCCGAACATCTCTCCGGTTATTGTAGAAATAACAATATCGCATGCGTACCTAAAGAGCATAGGTTCGGTATACCATCAAATAGGCCTGTGTATGGCGTTGAGGATTTGCTAAAAGATGCCGATTGTCCACCGTGTTTATTTAAACGCGAATTTGAAGATTGGATGAGAAATTTAAATGAGTTTCGAGTGCACCTTAAAGATCTATTTAACGCATCTAAGTTTGATTATAACGATTTCGAAGCAAAGGTCCTGTTTTATGATAGGGTAGAGTGTTGCTGTAAATTTAATTATGTAACGCATCAATTATTAATTTTTAGAAATATACAGGATGGGTGCCGTTGGATTTGTTTTATCAAATTTGCAGATGCAACGGATTGAATTATCAGCACGAATCTTTGGAACCATTTTTCAATTTTACTGGAGTTATAAAAGATGGATTGATCAACTACAGGGATTTTATGTTTTTATGCAATATTAATAATTCTGTGCCAGAGATAATAAAAATTGAAAGTAAGCTATAATAATGACAAGACAACAAATTACTTTCCAATCAATTAATTATATCAGGCTAATGCCCGTATTCACCAACGCCAAATAACTTTATTCTATGATTCAAAATTTAACTGACCAATAGAAAACGTTTGTTGGTACTTGTGGACGGTTTTTATTATTAGTCAGTTAAATTTTTAATCATAGAATAAAGTTATTTGTCGTTGGTGAATACGGGCATAAGATAAAAGAAAACATAGAAATATAATATACAGATTATATACGGCCTCACCGAGTGAAGATCGGTTACCCTTCGTAAAAGTCACAGTTGTTTAGCCTTCAGCTATTACTCATATATTTTCTTATTTTCAGATGTGCCCAAGAAAAATCAATATTATACGTCTTCCAGTAGATTCGAAGCATGTGATTTTGTCTTGATCGATAATAGCAGTTAGTGCAAATTTCTAGTTTTTTTTAATTTAATCTAAATTATATCCGTTATTTTTATTTAGGAAAGAAGACTGCTGGTATACCAACTTATCGATTTGATATTCCTAAAACATCCGTTCCAGTTGGCGGTTGTCGTGCAGACTTGAATCATTTAGGCGATGAAACTTCATCTGGTGCCGTTATAAATCCAAGTATTTATACAATTTACGGTCTCTCTCACAGAGACTTCTTAATGGTAAGCATCAAAAAGCTAATACAAAAAAGATGCTTTATAATCTAAAATTAGAAAAACAAAATTATTTATAAATAAATTCATTATTTAATTTTATTTACTGGAGTGGCTATTCTGCCACTGACCAGTAAGTAATATTGTAAGATTTTAATTTGACACAATACCAATTGCTGTTTAGATTAAAACATTGGTCACACAAAGCTTATAAAATTTTGAAAAGCTTTTTTTTTTCAAAAAGCAGGTTATTTATTTATTTATTAGTTATTTTTAAAATAACTTTCTTATTGAAGCCAAGATCTCCCGATGTTATAAAGAAGATGTTTGAAAAGTTGGGCTACGAATTTCCTGAAGATGTATTTGAAAAACTATGGAAAATAGGTTTAGAATTTGATAATACTGGAGGCGTATGTGTTGACACATTTAAGAAACTACTAAACGAGACGGTTCCACCTTCAGAATTAAGAGTAACACAAACTGATACATGTTAATTTTACAAAAAATTTATTTAACAAATTATTTTGTGCAAGCTGTATTTTTGATAAAATAAATATTACACCATATATGTACATTAATCGAAAATTCATTTTTAAAAATATAATACAAAATAAAAAGTACCTTCTTAATCTTTCTCTCTTCTTTCATCTCTTCCCCTTCTTTCTCTTTCATCTCGACCATTTCTTCTTTCATCTCGAGCTTCTCTTCTAGTTCTACTATTATCTCTTTCAGGTCTTCTTTCATCTCTTTCAGATCTTCTTTCATCTCTTTCAGGTCTTCTTTCATCTCTTTCCGATCTTCTTTCATCTCTTTCCACTCTTCTTTCATCTCTTTCAGACTTTCTTTCATCTCTTTCGGGTCTTCTTTCATCTGTTCTGGTTTTCTTATCATATCTTCTCTCATCCCTTTCGTTCCTTCTGTCTTCTCTTGGCTTATAATCTCTTTGTCTGTCATTTCTGTTAGTCGATTGAGACCTCTCAAAACGTCTCGAATTATTTGGCATACGATCGCTTTCTAAATCTCTTCTATCGCGATCATTTCTTGGCGTTTTAAATTTGTCTTCAAAAAATTTCCCTCGTTTTGGATCCACCACTTCTTTCTTTTGCTTCTTGGAATCTTTCTTACGGAAGTTTTTAGATTTCTTTCCAGTTTCTTCTTCAGAAGATGAATCACTGGACGATGACGACGATGAAGAAGAATCTGAACTACTAGAACTATCGCTGCTACTAGAACTACTGGAAGAATCTTCTACAGTTTGTAAAGCAGGCATTTTGGAAAGTGCCCGAAGATGCTCTCTTAATCCATCGGTTAAACCGCCCAAACCACTCGAAGTAAAGAAATTAATAGAAAACCTGCTATTATTTGGATTGTCACGTGGAAACAGGCCACTAAAATGACCTTGCAAAGTGGGATCGTTCAGTCGGGCATTTAATTTTGCCAAACCCATATATTCAGAAAGTTCTTGAAATAAAATTTTAATAAAAATCCTACTCGAACTTGTAGTGGTTTCTTCCGTCAACTGTATCACCTCCATCACTTCCCAGCCAATTGAATCAGTGAAAAGCAAATGAGCAAAAAATTTGCTGACGTTTCTCAATCGACTCGTATCTAATCTGTGCGATGTTGCGTAGGTATCCTTGAAAATTTGTTCAAAAGGAGTAACATAAATTTTATTGATTTGACAAAACCTTTGTGCCAGAAGACCATAAAATTTTTCGTAAGTACGTTGTTCTGCACAACAATCCAAGAACATGTGGCAAAATTCTACTTCTTGGCCGGGTTTTAATTCCATCTTGAGTAGTTTGTGAGCACACTCTTCAAAATCTAAACTCGATTGTATTGTAAGATAAATTGTTCTTCTCAATGCGACTAACGTGGTTTCGGTTTTGTCTACTATAACCATGGGGGCATCTCCCGTTTCTTCGACGGCGTCTTCATCGTCGTCGTCGTCATCGTCACCTTCGGAACCTGATTCCGAACCGCTGTCGTCGCTTTCTAGGATGCTCGAAACAATCGTCTCGTACTTTTTCTCGTTCTGTTCATAAACATCGTCAAATTTAAAAACGTTTAAAGTATCCTCGGAATTTTGTTGTTCGACACTATCTAACGTAATTAAGTGAGTGATCTGGTCGTCTTCTTTTACAATATCATGATCTTCAAGAATAGCAGCATGATCCTTAAAACCATCTTTACGAATTTGAAACATAACTTCAATCATGTATTGAATTCTCTTCTCCAATTTGCCTTCATGCAAAATGTTACGCAACATTTCAAATATGGCAGAAATACCCTTACTAGATACCTCTGTTAACTTCTGACCACTCTCTTTTAAGAAAGAAATTGCAACTTCAACTGAATCATCGGTTGGTGTATGAACCAAAAGTGTTAAAATTTCCAAAGCCAAAATTTCGTGTGCTACTTGCTGGTTCACCAAATGCGCAATGAATGAAACTGCGGTTATACAAATTGTCTTATTATTTTGCTTATAGCCTCGTTTAAACTGTAACACCAAACGTTTCAACAATAATTCTCCAATGTTAGGAAATTTAGAATTAATAATTGCAATTAATGCGGCGTAAATTCGTGTGAAAGTAGGGGATTCGGACTGTGCTTTAATTATAGATTTACATAGCAAGCCGCGTCCCCTAATAATATTTTCTTGGAATATTTCCTTGGATATAATTTTGATATTGGAAGTATTTGCCTTGTTTACGTGACCTTGAATTGATTTTTTAAGAGCTTCCCAAGCTATTCTCTGATAAGCAGGTGACGTTTTATCGGTTATTTCTTTTTGCATTAAGCGTAGCTTAGCCGGTGGTATGTACGCACCGCCAGTTTTAGACGTTAAAAGGTCGACGATTTTACGTTGGCGTGGTGGAATTACCGTCTTATCTTCTTCTTTATCCTTTTCTTTATCCTTTTCCATATCGTAATACCTGGCACCGACCCTGGTTTCATCTTTCTTCGGATACTTATTCCAATACCTGTCGCTATTTTTATTGTCATCTCCATAATATCGCGGATATTCTTCGTCGTCGCTTTGACGCGAATTAGATCTCTTGTGACGCCTAATTCTTCTACGATCTGGTGAACGCGATCTACTGCGCTTCTTTGGTTTATTCAAGTCATCTTTAGTTTTCTTACTTTCGGGAGATTTTGAACGCCTGTTAGCAACAGGGCTTTGTTCCACACTACTCCCCATTTATAACTTTTATAAGTAATTTACCCAATATCAACGTATTTTTCGCACTTAACCAAACATCAAAAGTATTAGACAGTTATTTTTTACTTTTATAGTTTTGCATCAATACCAACCGTAAATACATACAGTATCGTACAATTTTTATCGGATTAATTTTTCTGTACCGGATTATTGATGAGAATAAATTAGAAGTTCATCTTTAGAAAGAACTCAGGATTTTTTCGATTTATATTCAACTTACACACCGGTTTTTCTTCAAAAATAGTTCATGTTACTCTGTGTTTTAGTGAGCGTTTTTCCAACATTCGGGTTTAATGTCGTGTGGTAAAATTTTGTTTTAATTGATTTTTGTTTGTACAAAGCATAAATTGATGTGAATGTTGGCATTACCTATCCTCTATCTATGAGGCCCGGATTGGGATAGAGAGTGACCGAGAGAAACTTGGTGGGTCGTTCTCATTTGAACTGAATGAAACCTCCAAATAATATTTTTGGTTAATATGGACACCCAGGAAAATGATTTGACGGTGTAGTTAACTTTTAGCTGTCCCGTAACAACAGATGTTTGTATTATTACTTAAAATCGAAATAATTTTTTTTATATCTATATACTCAAGGGGACGTCCATTTTAATTACGTGTGGCGTTAATGGAGGGAGGGGGTTATGCAAAATCTCACCCAATCTCACGTGGCGTGGGGCAAAGGGGGGTCTCGGCAAATATCACGTAATTTTTTTTTTATTTGCAAGAAACTGTAAAATTGCGAGAGAACAGGGTTAAATTAAGTTATTTCAGTAATTAATGCCCGATTTCTTCACTTTGAGATATCTATCGAATAAGAATACTTATAGTTATACCTATCCGATAGATATCTGAAGGTGAAGAAATCGGGCATACATAAAACAATCTCACGTGAGATTAGAGGGGGGCTCAAGGTTACATGTTACATTAAGGAAAATAATTCATCACATCCCTAAATTTGGATTTAAAAATTTTGTTGACGAAAGAAATATTATGAATTTTTCATCAATATATAAATTTTGTTCATCGGCGCAGAAATGATGAATTTTCATCAACTACTTTTTTTCAGTGTACGTAGTGATTTTTGTATAAAATATCTATCGTTAATCTATCGCTATCGTTAATATACGAAACAGTGTAAGAAGCCTTATGTTCTAGTCTCGTATCCATCCGTCTGTTCACATGTTTCAATTTCGTATTCGTTAAACTAATAATAATAATAATTTGTAAGATTTTCTTTATTTAAAATTTTAAATGTCTAATTACTACTTTTCTTATACATAGGTAAAATTATATTACCATCAACTTACAAAATGTGAATATATCTTTTAATATTATTTTAATCCGATATTTTATGTATAATGTCGACCTTATTTGGAATTTTTCTGTACCTATTCTATACTCTAATCCTAATCTATATTTTTTAAGTTAAACCAGGAGAGCCTGCGGTCATTCGAGTTCCACTTTGTTTATTTCCAAAACCAATGGATAAACAGGCGCAGATACAAGGGGGGAGAGAAAGTTTACGCTGTAACTCAAGGAGTAATTATCCAGTAGAATTTCTGTACACAAGACTCGCAATTCCAAAAATTCCAATGATTTCTAAAGAACTCCAACGATTCCAAGAATTCCAATGACTACCAAACAAGTTCCAATCTAAAGAATTCCAAGGATTTTCATGGGAATTCCAAACAAATGTACACAAAATTTTCGAGATATTTACCCCTTGCTGTAACTATTTTGGAGTAGAGCGGCTTTCACAAATATTTTTACCAGGTATGTGGGCTCAGGGACCAACTCACTTCCAGTGATGTCAATGCTTTAGTAGAATATATTTTAGCGTTTCCAAAATTCTTCAATATCTATGAGATTAGTCAAAATTTGTAAATTTTTTGTTGATTTATTCAAGCGCGTCTCTGTAAACAGATAATGTATGTTTACTTACGTAAATGTCGTCAATATAAAAACAGTATTTTCGCAAGTGCGAAAATGTTTTCTGTCGGAATTTTTAAATTTTACATAATTTTATTTTGAATAAAACGCGTGTAAATGTTTCCTTATATATATATTTTACAGTTGGCAACGATTTGGTTGTAATTGTGACGTAACGCAATCAACCTACATCTCCCACATCTACCATTTTATTTCGAAACGTAGATAGTTACAGTCGGTTTTTTAAAATCCGAAGTAATCTTCAAATTTGAGGTTGATCCTCAAATAATTTCAACATAAGATGAGAGCAAAGGTATGCATTTATTCTTTATTATAATTATTTTTATATATTTAGTAGTTTTTAACATTTTTAAAGTAATTTACGAATGTGCACATTTTAACCATAGTTCGTAAATGAAATTCTAATCTCCAGTGTGGTCTATATTGGTTGTTACAATATCGAGCACGTTTTATTCTGTAATTGCTTGTGTAATTTATGGACAAATTTAATTAAAAAATACGTTTTAATTTTTTTTTTAACACGTGGTGTGAAAATTTGTATTATGATTGACCCCAAAGATACCGGGCGTAATATACCTAGCAATAATTTAATCATTTTGTTTATTGGCATTGTTTAATTTAGTTCTTTTTTCTCTAGTGGAGGAAGAAGCGTATGCGAAGGCTAAAGCGTAAGCGCAGGAAGATGCGTGCGAGGTCCAAGTAGACTACTTGCGAGGTAAGTCGGAAATTATCAATAATGTTATGTTCTTGCTTGAAGTAATTTCTACAACTTGGTTTATCAAATTTTGCTACACATGAATTTACAGACTCGGCTTGGGTTTTTGCTGGAAAAGTATTTTATTGCAAGTCTTCAACTAACGGTCTATTTCTTCACTTCAAAATATTTCTGAGATAATAATCGATTAGATAAATGAACCAATTGGACAACAATTCAAATTTTCGAAAATTTGATATGTTACTTGATTTAATAGATTCTTATCTTGAAGATAATCTCGAGATCAGGAAATCTTGCAAAAGACTTTTTAATTTAACCAAGTAGACCAACTTGGACACCCGACGTGTGTAGCAGATTTGATGGACAATAATATAGTTCTAGTTGGTTTATTATATGGAAATCTACATTTTTCTATGTTTGAATTTCGATAACTAATACTTATTTTATTTTCAGATCCTTGTTTCCTCTCCGTTCATCTACTACAGAAGAATTTAGGATTTAAATTAGTTTAACAAGTTTCAAATTACCTTTTTTATGTAATAACTTGCTTCAATAAACAGTGTTAAATTCTTTTGTAAACTTGATTTTTATTTAGTTATTTGACTGGTGTTTGTTGTAAGAATTTATTGAACTGCTGTCAATTGTTTAAAATGTTTACAATACTATGCTGAAGTGACCTCTTTAACGTTCATGTGAATTGAAATAAGTTTAGAAATACTAGACGCAAACATATTAATTTTTAGTATGATTGTCTATTATGTATTTGGTTTTAAAGTTTTTGTACCCCATAATATTTTAATTAAGACTAGTACACGTAAAATCACAAATTCTAATGTGAATCCAACAGTGGCACACAGGCCCGGAGCTGGATTAATACACTACTAACTTGTGAAGATTAAGTGGTAGTTCTAAGGGGTTAATCACTTTGAATTTTGTGTTTTATAGACTTCACCAAGGTTGCGTGGCTCATTCTACATATTGCATTTAGTTATCCCATTGGCTGTAACAAATTTTAATTCTTGGAAGTTTTCAAATAAAAACTAATAATTTAATGGGGAAATATTTTAAATAAACGCAGACCTCCTAATTGTCCTGGAATTCTAAAATGTATTTTTGAATTCTAAAAATTACTAATTATTATTAAAGTATTCCTAATTTTAAATTAGGAAAAAAAAAAACTACTATTTTTCAAATTATTATATTTTATTAATTAAAATTTTTATTATTTTAACGGAATAAAATTTTTTGTTATAATATTCGCTTGGAATAGCAGACAGGCTCGAATAATATCAAAGTAGGAGGGAAACACTAGGAATGACTAGGATATTTATTCGACCCCGTGCGCTATTCCGAAGTATATAATAAGAGAGAACAACATTGGCGCAACTAGGTATATTTTGGGGGGGCTAAAACGAGGACTTACGTCGATTACGCTTTCTATATCAATAGAAATATCCATTTTTTTACCGTAGTCAATTTATTTTGGGGGAGCTAACCTAATTGGGGGACGTCCATAAATTACGTGAGGTGTTTTTCTTAAAATGTAGACCTCCCTCTTGGTGAGATGTAACGGGACCCCTCCCCCCCTCTATCTTCTCACGTGAGATTTTTTCTCATGAGAAAATAAAAAAAATTAACTAAAAAAACACTAAGATACAAAATGTTATCTGTTATAATAATGCTATTCTCTGAATTAAAAGGTTGACGTGAGATTTTCATTGACCTCCCCTCCCCTTAAATGAGATTTTGCCGCACCCCTCAATCACCATTTTGACCTCACGTAATTAATGGACGTCCCCTTGCACCTATGGAGAACAATTTCAAATCAAATTTGATATTAAAATTATTATAATGTAAAAGGAAGCATAGGAACATTCGAGTTATGCCTAGTTTACACGAGCTTCGTAGCTAGTGCTTACCATTTAACTAATGCCTTGCGTGTAAACATACTGAATAGCGCTTCGTATTAGCAAAACCATCAGTGCGAGTGAATAGAAACCGATTCTATTTACTTAGCAACAAGTTGACTACCCCCAACAAATTTAACGAATTCCTTGGTGATTGCTGAATCGTGTAAATAGTCATGACAAGTTGGTGTTCCATTTCGAACAGATATATCTTGTTACTAATACCTGTTTTCTAATACCAACGTGTAAACGATTACTTCTTACTTGCACTATGTCGATTAAAACTATGCGACCAATACTAATGACAACTACTAAGCTCGTGTATCCCAGGCATTAAACTAGTAAAGTGCTGTAGTAACACCCACATAATGTAGAATATTCAGTCAGGTAGCTAAAATTCCGAGATTAGCTCGAAGTAGGTTGAAGTTACCACTGAGATAGGATTACAACCTGCTCGGTGATAGATGGAAACGTAGAGATACGTCACGCGAGTTTTATATTCTTATATTCATTAAAAGTTTAGTATAGAAATTCCTAACTGAAATTTGAATATATCGCTTATATTATCTACACTAGCGATTAATATCTCTGTAACAACCTTGTTATATAATATACTATTACAAGAGATCGAGGGACCTATAACTTAAAATGATCTAATCGAAGTTAACCTATCATTTTTTGAGGACATAGTATTATTTGTTATTAGCCAAAATATCAAACAAAAAAAAAACATTAATTGCTATTTTATTTTCAATAAATCCATTTATAATAATCTAATACAAATTACAAGACGAAACAAACTGACCACTTGACTGTTTTACTTTAATAAATAATACAAAAATATACATCAACGGAAGCAACAGAAGGTGTGTGAAAAAATGCATCAGTGGGTGTAATCCAATACTTGCAAAGTAACAAAATAATATATACAATTTGAAGACAAAAATAAAATATTTTACATTTAGTGCTTAAATTAAAATATAGTAAATATATGGCTAAAAATAAAACAAATATTCATTTTTTCACAGCCCATACTAAATATTACGTACAATCAAAAAATTAACATAAAATACATAACTGTAAATATTAACAAATAGTATCTACCCAAAAAATTGATAACACATTTTTTTAATCAAATAAAATTTCAAAGTATTTTCTCAATGGCAAGATGATAATAAACAATTTTTACGATTGATTAATTAATTAATAAATAAATAAATTTAATTAGGTAATAACATGCAACACAGATGTACAAATTTGATTTGCAACATAATAATTTAATATACTAATAAATCAACATTATTTATTTAACAATTTCGTAATTTTAATATGTATGCATAATTAAATCGACCTGCATTTTAATTTTTTCCTCCGTAAAAGCGATAATGCCTTCAACAAATACATTTATTTATAAAACTCGCATTATTTCACTTACCATTTACTTATACTAAATTGACTAATTATTATAATTGTAGGTATTAATAGTGATGTAATAATAATTGTTACAAATTTTGGTGACATCAAAAAATGACTACAAAAAATTGAGCTTGCAGTCTTTCATTGTTTAAAATTTTTTCTTTTCAAAATTATATTAATATCTACTATTAACATACATTTCTATAAACTTAAAGATTAAATAATTTTTTAAGGTACTGTTTTAATTGCAGTGTTTATAGAATACAATACAACAAGAACGAAAATGAGAAAGTTAAAGAAAAAATCACAGATAAGTGTAGTAAATAGAGAATATTCTTGTAGTTTTTCAGCATAAAATAAAAAATGTCATGTTTATTAAAAGGACGGTAGAAAAATGATGCTATAAAATCAGAACTAAATTGGAGTTTATTAATCATAAACTAAAAGGTTGTTTGTTTGCCCTAATACAAATTCTTGAATAGAAATCTTTCGAGCTAACCACAGCGCCAATATTAGAACTTTTAGTGAGATGGAACCTGAAATTTTTATTTTCCTTCAAAAAGCCAGGTTTTGGATTCCAAAATACATAAAATAATTAAAGTTGTGAAGAGTTTACCTCAGAAATTAAATTCCAAGTTACTGGCCAAGAGTCTTATATTAATATTTCACTTAAAATCACAAAATTATGTAAAAAGCCATTTAAGTTATTTATTTAAATAAACTGTAATATACTTTTTATTTATTTAAATAAACTGTAATATACTTTTTATTTCTTAAACCAAAATGCAGTACAGAAAAAATTAATGAGTGCAAGGAGAGATGAAATTTAATTACAAGAGAGTACATTTTTATCAAACTTTGTAATAATATTGAATTGGTTCTAAGGTAAGAGAGCCAAAAAATTTGCAATGCTTTTTTCCAAGATAATATCAAATAATAATATAAAACCCAGAGCACAGTCGTGGGTTGGCAGTTAGAGAGCTGTTTTATTTAACTTTTTTTATATTTATTCAAATTATTATTGAAATACAAAAAATATACCAAACAAAGAATAATTAGTGTACGAAGAGCGATTGGTATAATATTATGGTTCAAAAATTGAAGATCTTTTAACATTTTGATTATGCTCATAACTAAAATGGATGGTAAAATTGTGGAAACGTTTCAAACTTGACGATTTATTTGTTCAATTCTTTAATATTCTTTTTTTTAAATTAATATTTTCGATTATGGCAATAAAAATATTAAAATTTTGAGATGCTTTTCAAAACTAAACCAGCCAAGTATGAACATTCTAACAATTATTAACTAACCATTCAAGAAAAATGCCTTTCCTGGAGACACTGGAAAAATTATTTTCAAAAAATCTGATTTGTAAAAGTTATTCACTGGTATAATAGTTGTAGTAAAATTTTATTAGCAACTCATTTGATTTTGAATTTTGTGAACTCTACAACTAAAAAAATGTCACTTCAAAAGTTGTCTTGTCAAAAAAATCCACAGCACAACATTAAATACAATCTATCAAATCTTTTTATAATAAAACATTAAATTATATTTTTGTCAAAGTAAATAATTAAAAAATCACCTCTGAATATCTCCTCACTGATTGTTTATATAAATTTTATAAAATGTAAGGTACTATCAGTACTATATTACATAGTACTACATACATACAACAACTATCCGTTAAGTTTATGCAACACTGGAAGAATGCGAGGCACCACTTATGGCACTAAACAGCGCCATACTATTTCTTTTAAAGCTTCCAGTTTCTTCGTGCGGCCACAATGACTCACCGAACAGAGTGGATAACGACGAACAGAGCTTTTTGTAATTGTGTCGCAGCACTTCTTGGTACTCTAGCTGGTCGTTCATTATTAACTTACTATTAATTTGCAAGGCAGAATAACAAATTTTAACAAACTCCCTGAAAAACAAAATAAAAAGATATTGAATAAATTTTTCGATGGTGAAATTATGAAGTATTTACCTAAAAATATCTTTCAGGTCTTCGACTTTATCTTCTGCATACATACTGCTTAAAGCTGGATCGAGAAATACTGTGGCATATGCAAGAGGTCCTGCATTAACTTGAACACAAACACTACCCTGTAATAACAGTTGCAATTTTACGGCGTCTTTAGGATTTGTAAATACGACGTCTTCAAGTTCCGACACTCTGGTCTGCATTTCGTCTATTGCAACTTCTATAGGACTAAGTTCGACGGTGCGTTTACCAACAACTTGAATTCGCTTTTTCACATAAGGAAAAGAATATTGTGCTAAAAAGTAAAATATAAAATTAAAACCTTTTAATAGGATTTTTTTAAAGCGTACGCACTTGTAAGAATAGTTCGCCTTTTCCATTGCTCTTCAGGATTGCCTCTACTTTTACCATCTTTTGTGAAAGGAGTTTCAAACATAAAACATGAAATATCGTGATTCAGTTCGAAATCTGTTCGTCTTTCTTCAAGATCGACTTTTTCAAAGTAAGGAGTCACGTGAGTGACTTGAATATATGCGTATTTAGGATCCAATTCACTTGTTACGACCTACGACAAAGGTTACATTAATAACAAATTTCTATAAATACTTTAATATTAAATCAAAAATGAAAATAATTAGATAATAAGATGGAGAAAATGACAAGTCAGAAGCTGCCCTAGCATGAAAATACAAATTACCAGGAAGAAGAAACATAAGCCGACCGAGGAAGAGATGGATTGCAGAACAGGAAATATAGCCTAAACCAGGGATGACAACTAGAGATTTCAAAAGAGCCAAAAAGTTACAAATTGCAGGCTCTTTACTTTTAGAAAAGCCATTATTTGGCTGAAATTGAATATGAAATTATTCATAGTTCAATTCATAAAATCAGATACCTATTAATTTATACTATATTTTTCGATAATTGAATTTTAAAATTATTGATTAAAAACATATTATTTATATTCCGAAAGAGCCCGTATATGGCTTGCACTTGAGAAATTTAGTAAAAAAAAAAAAATGAAAATAAAAAGTAAAAATGTTGCACTTACCGGCACAGAATCTTGAATCATTTTTACGTTATCCTGCCCTAATTTGTCATTATATTGCTTATGCAATCGTTCAGAGATTTCACTCAGTGATGTGATTTTAGGTTCCTTGTAGACATACTCAATACCACTATCCTCTTCAAAATAAGATTGACCATAAAATACAATTCTATAAAATCGTCCCAGTAATCTTCTTCCCGATTTGTTGACCTCGACAACTTTGCTGTAGTTTTGCGTTAATCTTTGATAACACTGTCGTAGAAGTTCATAATTTCTGTTTTTTTCGTAAACCGGCGTAATTAATTTATATAATTCCCCCAAGATTTCGTACCTCTCACTTTTTTCTATATACTCAACGCACGTTTCTAATTGTTCTAACAACAACTGGTCCGTATATTGCACATCTTGTACGCCCGTATCCAATTTTAAACCTCGTTCATCTTTAGTTATATTTGATGAAATTTTAACAAAAGCCTCTGCTCCCCAAAACTGACTTTTCTTCAATTTTAAATATTCTGCCATAAGCGCGGCTATGTGAAGCTGGCAACAGGCGGCTTCCGAGTAATTTCCATCTCTCACATGATTCCTAGTCATGGTTTCGAGCCATGTGTGCCTTAATTCAGGCGTCGAAGCGTACGAATTAGCCAAACTATGTTGTAGATCTACCGACATTTCTGGATCGTGATGATGTTCGCGCATTTGAGCAGTAGCCATTAATACGGTTCGAATTCGTTTGGTCAAATCCTTAACTTCACCAGGAAAACCAGTACCTTTCATTGCTTTATCGCTGTTAGCGTAACTGTTTATTAACGATAAACTTTCTTGAAATCGTGCATTATTTAGTCCGACAATATTGCCTAACATTTGAGAAACCGATATAATAACTTGCAAATGTACACGAGTTAGTCCTTTACGATTGGTAAATTCAAAGTTACTACGCATCAATAAATAAAGAATTGCACACGATTCTTGCCTAACTGAAGCTAGACGACTGTTGCAACAACGTAAAAGTTCGTAACACAAACGACCGCACAAAAGTGCATTGCCTTTAAATAACACTATGGAATAATTATTGATAAACGCCCGAATTGAGGCAAAAATATGCTTGAAGAGGGTTTCGCTTTGTCCGATTTGCATAAACGCTAAATAAATATCAAAAACTTTCTTCATAACAGAATTTTCACCTTCCTCGACTAACAAATTGCTACGAAAGTGTAAGCAATACAAACCCAAACTATCCAACACAATCAAACCAACTTCACTTGCCAAATGTTGTTCTAAAATTGCTTGCTGATGTTTGCTTGCTTCATTTTCAGTATTAACTAAATTTTCACGATTAACGGTATAAGTTACCAGTGTGCCAGTACCTTCGTGATTAAAATCGGGAGGATTCATCCTAGCAGGTAAGGTGTGAGCTTTAGTCGGTTTGCTCTTTAAATTTTCGACTACAGGTGGTTTGATAACGCTCACGTTTCGTTTGCCCACATATTTAAAACAGTGCAAACTCATTTCAAGTATCGTGAAGAAGTTGACCAAATCCCCCTCGGTGCAATGCTGCCACCACGCTATCAATTGTTCTTCCCCAACATATTTAATAATGAATATGAAGCATAATAAAACATCTTTTACTTCGGCTTGCTGAAATTTATCATATCTGTGTACATGTGGACTCGTTATACTTATGCCTCGCTGATGCGATTTCAGTTCTCCATTTTTAAGACCCTAAAAAAATTTAAATAAGAAAAAGTAATTAAAAAACAAATTTTACTTACGTGATCGTTTTTGAGACTATCTTCTCGTGTTTCCCTCACAATGGTGGTCTCTTGTGATGTAATCGATTGTGTATCCCCCGAATTATCAGATTCCAAACTGATAGAACTGTTTCCGTTAACGATGGATTGTCCAGCAATGGCATCAAAAAATGCAGAATTTCTAATATTATGCATAGGACTGTCTTTGTCGATGTGTAAAGTAAATCGATGACTCCTAGTAGAATCACTTGCGGCACTATTTTTAACAAATAAATATGAATTGCTAGAAGAAATTCGATTTATTATACTATTGTTAACCAGATCTTCAACTTTTTCGCTAGCATTTAATCGATTTAAGTTTTCCAAAACGATGGTCAACCACGGAATATAAATAAGAGCTATACGACTCATTTGACCTTTACTTTCATACCGATCGTCCATTTCGTGTTTTGCCATTAAATCACGTAAGGTACTTAAAGCAAGTTTACGAATGTGAGTGACTTCATTTAGAGAACTTTTCACTTCTAACAGCAGTAAAGCAACAACAAAGTGATGTTTGCAAAATTCTGGAGTAAGGCAATATTCTTGAAGGTAATCGGGCGATCGATTTTTGGGACTCAAGCGTGTGTGCTGAATAGGCAAATTAAAAGAAACGTAATGCTCGTGAGTACAAATAATTTCCAAAAATGCAAATTTAAAGTCTTGCAGAGTTTTTGGATCGCCCGGATTAAATTTATCCATGTAGCTGTTGATAAGTTTGAATACGAAACCTCGATCCATTACAGATAAACATTTCTAAAAATAGGTTCTATAAATTTTCTGTTTTTATTTTATTTACCCCAAGCTTACCTTCAGAAAGTTGGCCAAACTCTTGTTTAATTCCATCGTCTCCACTACCATATCTTTGTATTTACTAAATACATATGGCATTAACACTTCAAACAAAGCGTCGATTTTTTGTAGATATTCCGTAGGAAACCTTTCGTTTCTGTGCATCTGCAAAAATAACAAAGCCAACTAATTAAAAATAATTATTAGGTAGATGTAGCATAGTGCAGTAATTTTTCAACTGAACTCTGCTGACATTGGAGGTTCAGTAAAATCCTAAATCTTGCCTGAAGCCAACATTTATCAATCAAACTTGATAATTTTTTGACTTACCTTTATTCTATTGCTGGCCAATAAATGTTGAGCCATTCCTTTAATCATAACCTCGAAGAAAAAACCGGAATGGTGCATAAATTTGTTAACAACCAAAAAATCTGTGTTATTCGGATGAAGTATGGTGGGCAAATGCTTGCACATTTCTTCATGAACTGTGGTTTGTTTTTTACTGTCTGGTTGAACAAACACATATTTAACGTACGTCTGTAAAATTTCCTTTCTGCCGGCATCGTAAATCATGTTAACCAAATTGATCAAAAGTCTGATGACATTTAATCCGACCTCCTCGCTATTCGTTAACACCAGCAGCATAAACAGTTGATTAAATAGGGTGGGAAGAAAAGTTATTAAAGTTGTTATGTGTATTGCATGTAAAGCTTTTATAATTTTGCAAGTTTCACCTTCGTTGGGTAAAATTGTTGACTTCAGATCTAGTAAACGTTCGGTATGAGCAAATAAATTAAATAAATGTTGGTCCCTGGTATTTACTGTTGATACTAAATTAAAGGTAACTGTAAAAAGTGGTCGTTGGTTATCAATCCATGTTATTTCAGGACCGGCATTCTAAAAAAATACAAATATTAATATGCATTTTAGTTATATTATACTTCAACTTACTCCTTTTCCAAGTCCAAACGGATGAATAGATAAATAACCTGGAGGTAGATGAGTTGCAACGGGCATAGATTGAATGTCGACACACAATTTGCCTTTATTTAACAGAGGCAACCATGCATATCCAACACAGTTTTCCACACAATTATCACGTTTCTTTGTAATATCACAGGATATGTGGTAAAATATAAACAACAAATGATGAGAAGGTTGAATGTTTATCGGAAGCCTTAATTTGATTTCTTCGTACCACACCGGAACAGTGCTATGATGTAACACCGCACAAGAAGCTTGATTAACCAAAACTCTTTGGCCAGGTCGGCCATAAATGCACTAAAAAATAAATATATCAATAGTAAATAAGTTATAAGTTCAAGTAAAATTTATTACCGGCAAACCTTTAGCACCTTCGGCATCCGAATCACGCAACTCCACCATACATGCAATATTTCTTGCTCTAGTGAAGACTTTTTGAGTCTCAAAACTTAGAGATTGAGGATAAATGTAAAGATGATTTATAAAAGTTGTGTAGGGATGTACATCGCGTTCCGATTGTCCTTCAAATTCTGTTATTTCGATTTTAGGTTCCGAAGTTGGTGGAATAGGAAACTGCTTCAATGGCGATAGCGATGCCGTTAGAGTATCTAAAAAGCATAACCATTTAACTATTAAACATTACCAAAGTGTCTTAAGCTTACTGTCAGGAAGATCGGTGATGGCAGCAATTTTAATTTTTAAAGATCCAGGTATCACAGTGAGCTTGCTCATTTTATCGGGTTTCCTAAATTCTGACAACAGCTTTAATAACTCTTCGTCTGTAAGTTTATTACTTTCTTGTCTGAAGATGGTAGGAAATTCGGGATAAGTGTCCAGTTCATTGCTATATAATCTACGACAACAAGTATTTTATTGTAGAAATAATGAAAAAGCTTAGTTTGACTCACCTGAACAAAGGTTTTGCGGCCCAGGCGAATGGCATGCGGTAGTTACCAAGTCGTTGACAACAAGCGGCAACACTTTTTTGTACTTTAATTCCCAATTTGCAATCCTTGGTAGCTCTGATATAAGGTTCTGAACTTTGATAAATGCTACCTTGTAATATTTTTTCGATACGTACCACCATATAAATGTCAGAATGTGGATTTGTAACATTTAAAATGGCTTGTTTAGGATACATGATCCATTCTTGGGGAACATTTGTCGGTATATTAGTGGTAATGTGATATGACGAATTTTTTGTGTCATTTGAAATATTTTTCGCGTCGCAATTTAATCCGTTAGGTAAGTTTGGCATCAAAGATCGCACGGTTGTACTATTAATATCGAAATGAAAATTTTCAGTCAGTTTTCTGCCACTTTTAGCATCAAACAGGCACAAAGTTGTATGGTACGGTTCGACCTGGCACAGCGTTTCCTTTTCATCAATGGGCACTTGTAATTTAAAATTAATACTTTCACATTTTATCATAATTCGCTGACCAAAAAATTCTTTATATGGTTCAATTTGTTCGGTGGTTGTAGTTGGCGATTTTATATTTGCACAGATAGGAGGATATAAACTAAAAAGTTTGTGGCGATTTTCGCGCCTCGAATGTGCTATGCTTACATCTGTTTCTCTCGCATATTTAATAAGCTGTGGATTCATGCTTTGTTCCAATCCTTTCAACGTTCCATAAAGCTGTGTTTGGGGAGATGGTGGAGGTGTACTTCGATCTACGTAAACAAAACAATAAATTAGTGCCAAGGAGGATGAGTGATGATTTGTGACGGTCAGAGAGAAGAGGAGTTTTGAAAAATGTAACATCACACATGACAACGTTCGATCTGGCACTTTTTCACAAGGCAAATTTTTGTATACTAGCCTTTACCTTTTACGAGATTTTTGAAAGATTTCTCAGGATTTCCTTTGGAAAAAGTTGAAAAAGCAAAAAAAGTCAGTCAGAGATATAAATTTCAATCCACGATTATAATTAATTATAAAACAAAATAATTTATTGTTGTAACAATGGTTGTAATTTTAATCATGACTTAAATTTTAAAATATCTTTGTAAAAAACATCATTAAATTTTAGCATAAAAAAAATGCCTTTTAAATTTCCCAAAAAAAAGTTTTGTTTCAAAAAACGTTAAGAAAAGGAAACGGCCAAACCTCAACTGAGATTTTACTTTATTTAGGATTGTGTATAAGAAATTTATTATAGAGTTTTCTCCAATGCCAAACTAAAGAGTTTAAACAAAAAAATTGCATTTTTGAGTTGTTTCCAGGAAAAAATTCCCAATAACTGAAAGTTGTTCAGATGTAAAAGTTTATCAATTCCTTTACAAAGTTTCTTTCGTTTTATAAAAATAGCATTATTTAAAGCCACTTAAAAGTTATTTTAAAAATACAAATTAAATGCAAAATGAAAATAAGATAGGCTCTGCTCTTTCAGGCAGCTATTTTAAGAAAATGTTTAACTAAAATAAAAATACTTGTAATGAGCATATGTTTCCATTGACTGATAATAAAAGTTTATTGCTCTTGATATGAGCCATTCAATTTAAAAATTCAATTAAGACTACAAATTTATTTATTCATTGAAATCCTTTGTCCAGGAAAACCCGACAAAAGAATGAATTGATTAAAATCCTAGCCCTACCTTAAAAGCGATTTTTAAAACTCACATCAAAATTATTTTTTTGTCTGCTTTTAAAATCAAAATGTTACGGTAAAAACGTACCCCTTTCCAAAGAAGCGGCACGTTTTTCTTCTTGCACTTTATTTTGTTGAAGTACAGAATTCAGTTTGGACAACCACTCTTTAAATTCGTTTTCATTTTCGGCTGCTAAAACATAAGATTTATGTCCAGCTGTCATTCGCAATTCGAAACAATAACGTCCACGTTTAAGATTCTAGAAAAAGTACAAATTAAACAAATGATTTCTCAAGATCAATGCGAAACTAACCTTAACCACATCGGTACAGAAATCCATAACAATTGTAGCTTTGGCTTCGCCCTTTTTTTCGTCCTTAAATAATTCCAAAAAGTAAATGCCATCCACTTCTTGTCGCAAATAACAGTAGCGTCTTTTAAAGCTTTTAGAACCAATATTTGGAAACATTCGATCGTTTCCTGGAAAACATTTAAAATGAACGAAACTTTTAAAAAGCAAAATAAAGTACTAACCAATTTCTGGACCCTTAAGTAAATATCCTTCTTTAGTGATGCCATTAAGATTAGTATTCAAATCGTCCCCTGCTTCTGCATCGATATCGATTTCATACAATTCTTCTGGAAGATCAAAATCAGTTTGCAATTTAGGTAATTCTGCATAATTATTAGAATAAGAACTATATTTATGATGTACGAGATTCCAATTGTTTGAATATGTTGTAATACATTGTTTTGTAAATAAATTACAGTCTTCGGTTTCCAATTTTGGAGGGATAGTTTGAGAAATGGTTCTATATCTTCGAGGTAGGACAATTTGCTAAAATAGAAGAGGTAAAACATTACGTAAACAAATTTTTATGAATATTTACTGATATATCGTCCGAGGGATACATGAGGAGTTCACGCTGTGGATCATTTTGTATAAAAGTTCGATTCTTGAGTATAAAACTTTCAAAATCTAACGGTTCAACTAAATGCGGTTTATTCTGTAATAAAATGTTTTTTAATTAGTTATGTAATATGTATTTGCATAAATATTAAAATACTAGTGCCTGGTTTAATAAAACTTTTAACACATTTCGTCTTTTCTATCAATAAACTAAAAAAGCGTTATTACCTAAAGGCTTTCTTGGCCAGGTATCTCGGTGGTTTTACTCGTATGTAGTACTTTTATTAAAGACTAACATTATTTTAACATTTTTATTGCATATTTCATTTTTGTGTTTTCAATATTTTTAATAAAATGCACTAATGAGATTATATGGAATTTTATTTCAAGGAAAAATAAATAAACATTTTTATCTACTATCAATCAACTAAAGATCTTACAGCTTCAAAAAAGAGTTTCCACATCATTTAAATACTAAAAGATCAGGGCGGCCGATAGTTTATAATTTATATTATAATAAACCCAAAGTTAAAATAAAACAACAGGGAAGAGAGTTATACATCTAGTTATCTCTCAAAACAGATATCCGGAGAGTTTTGTAAATCCAACAATTTATATTTACGCAAATATTTGCCTTTAGACAAGTTTTGCAAGCATTCCATTCTTGGAATATCCTTGGTCATGCGACATGACTTCTTTCTTTTTTGCATAACTCATTTGCAAGTGAATTTCAATTCAAAAAAATTAGGAAAAAATGAATTAGTACTTCTAAATTAGGTAAAATTATATTTTGTTTCAAAATTTACATTAAAAAATCACAATAAAATGAGGATTTAGGGGTAAGTTCTAAAAGCAGTGTCATTAACTTTAATATTCTCTTAAGGGGAAGCATGATCAGCTGTTCGCGACATTGGTTTTAAATTGCGAATAATTTCTACAATTTTCATTTTTAGGCTTTAAAATTTTGTACCGTGGTATAAAATAATAAACACTATAAGCGGACAGCTTGATTTTTAAAAAATTAATTTTTATAATTTATATTTTTGAATTTGTAATTTATTGCTATGTAGGCTGGAACATAATTACTTTTTGAATAACTCATAATTTTTACAATACCGACTTATCTATATTAACAACATGGGACGAAAGTTAAATTTTAATATTATTCAAATTTATCATTTAAATTCGTGATTGTACGGTGCTGCCAGAATTTTTACGTGACCGTTTTGCAGAGTTATGCATTTCTAATAATTTTTGTGCTACATATACTTGCTAGACTTGCTACGTCGGCTTTGCAATGTTGCCAGTGCGATGTTGCAATAGACACTTGCACTTCTGTGATCTATCTTATGAAATTGTATTGCTCTGGTGAATTTATTATTTGAATACGATCATAGGATTTAATTGTTTCTAGTGTAATTTAGTGAATTAGTTTTTTTTAAAAGTGTTTTAGTTTTTTTTTAAAGTGTTTAGTGTCTTATAAGTTATAACGAAGTGGCCTTAGTTTTTTTACAGATTTCCGAGTTTCAGAATTGAAATTTTTCAACATGCCTAATTTACCAATAAGTTTAAAAAGAAAAAGCATGAAAAATCGACTGAAGCAAGTTCGTGCTATGTAAATTGTTTTTTTAAGATTTAATTAATTATTAATTAATATAAATGTTTTTAGTGCTGCTACCAAAAGATGCAACCAATTATGTAGTACATTTCCGGCGTAAGTACCTACTTTTTAATTACGAGTAGATTTTAATAATCCAAACTATAGCAATTTGGTACATCTTTATAAAGTAATACTTTTTATTTTTAGACAAATGATGGTGGACCATGAAGAGGTTGTTTGTGACTTGACTAATCTTGAAATTCCCACACAACAAATTATTGTAACAGCTGAAGAAATTATTGCAGGGAATTGTTTCATGGATATAAACGAAGAAGACATTCCAGTGGAAAATACAGTAGCAATTACAGATGAATCGGGCGAATGTTTACCAGGAAATTCTTTCATGGATGAAGAAAATAACGAAGTAGTTATGAGGTAATTTAATTTGTAACAAAATTAATTAAATTTCCATTTTAATTTTTACATAAATTTTAGAGAAACACCTACAGAAAAAGATGATGGTGTTGTTGGAAGGAGAATTATTGATGTCAAACATTTATTTAGTCAAATTTGTAATGCAGAAAAACACGAAACTTTCGATTGTACAATAGCCGATATGAAAGTGGTTAAAGAGCAAAAATATGGTTTACGCTCCAAATTTACTCTCCAATGCCAAATGTGCAAAATTATTAAAATCATCGACACACAAGAACCAACCAAAGATACCATGAATATTAATCAAGCTGCTGCTCTTGGAGCCCTATCGATTGGCATTGGATATTCACAATGCGATGAACTTCTATCTACAATGAATGTTCCGTTTATGTCTTCGGGCACATATCTGGAAAAACAAGAGGAGGTATCGACGCTATTACATGACACCTTATTATTTGTTATAATCGAAGCAGGAAAAGAAGAATACAAACTAGCCGAGGAATTGGGCGAAGTTGATGAAAACGGATTAGCACATATAGCAGTAATTGCAGATGGAGCTTGGTCGAAGCGTTCGTATAATGTTAACTACAATGCGCCGTCTGGTGTGGTAACATTTATAACTTAAATTTTATTTTATATTAATCTATTTATTACTTATTTTCATTAGGCCTGCATCATTGGAGAGAGAACTGGCAAGATATTGTTTTTGGGTATGCGTAATAAATACTGTTCAATTTGTGCGTATAACGAAAGTAAAAATGTAAGCAAAGAACATATTTGTTTCAAAAATTGGACTGGAGCTTCGACAGCTATGGAAAGCGATATAATCGTAGAAGGTTTCAAACAGAGCATAGAAATGCATGGGCTTGTATATATACGTTTGGTTGGAGATGGAGATTCGAGCGTTGACAATAAATTAATACAAGCGAAACCATATGGTAATCTACGTATTGAGAAAGTTCAATGTAGGAATCATTTGTACAGAAATTGTTTTCATCGATTGCGAAAATTGGATGGTATTCACCTGCTTACTATTAATATATTACAAATTATTCTTTTTTTCTTTTTCAGAAAGAACAGCAAGTAAATTTAATAGTAAGAAGATTCCGAAGAACTTGAGAAGGCATGTTCTGTAACAATTCTGTAACAAGAATCATAAAAGATATAAAAGTGGCAGTGAAATACAGAAATAATGAAGAAACGGAACTGAACACAAAAATTTCTGCATTACAAGAAGATATTAAGAATGTCCCGTCACATGTTTTTGGGGAACATAAAAATTGTGCACAAATAGGATACTTTAAATGTGAACCGCAAGATAATGAACTAAATTATGTTCCCAGCATGAACGAATGTGGATTGTATAATGATATTTTGGCTGAATTACATCGATTGATTCACAATGCATCAAGTTTATTACTGAATATGACTAATAATGATGCAGAACGATATAACTCGGTGTTGTGTAAATTTGTTGGTGGGAAACGAATTAATTTCACTACCAGAAATTCATATAATATGCGTTGCGAAGCAGCAGCCATATCATTTAATTCCAAGGGTAATTACCACAAAGTTGTGAATCAAGCATTTTCTAGAAAGCCAAATACTACGCCACATTATACCAGCAAATATGTTAACAAAATGGTAAGAAAAAGATTGGCAAATAGAAAATCGAAGCGTAAGTACAAAACGCCAAACAAGCGAATTGTTGGTCCAGATGAGGATTATGGATTAGTACCCTCACCGCAACCTTCTCTAGCACCCGAGCAGTTCGAAATCGCGACGGCTGCAGCCGCAACTTCCAAGATCGCCGCGACGGCTGCAGCCGCAACGCCCGACGGCACCTGGGCCAATTTTCAATTTTAATTTTATTAATAATTAAATAAAATAAATTAATATAAATTATTAAAGTTGTTTTTTTACTTATAAAATAAACACGCGATGTTTATTTTATGTCGAGACTGCACTTTCATTATATTAAGTCTAGTTTGAAAACAATGCAAATACCAATGTCTCGAACAGCTGAAACTGCTGTGCCTTTCAAATAATATGATTTCGATTTTTTTTGGTAGAAAATACTGGCTTAGAGAATTAGTGGTCCATTTTTGCATTTTAAATAAATCATCGGCATACAAGCAAAATTGACTAACTACAAAACTCGAATTTTACAGGAAAGCAGCTTTTAGGTTAAATATCGCTTATAAAATTATAGAAAATTAATGCTAAATTTCAATAATTTTAACCATAATACAATTAATAATATAGTTTATTATATTAAAATTTTAATTATTCTTTATTATTATATCGTTAATCAACTCAATGTCAAGTATCTTATTTTAGCCATTTATGCATTGGTCACTTTCGCTTGCATCCATTCATGGTCAAATACTATCTTATCTATGAAATGTGACGTTTCGGAAATGAAACAAAACATTATTTTCTCTCCTTATTATAAATTTCAATACAATAAAGAAATCTGCATTAATGGTGCAAATTTATTATTATATAGTACATAATGATTGCGTACGGTGGCGCTGTCAATCATTGAAAACTGTCAAAAAGCAAGACGTAAGACGTATGTTTGTTTTGATTTTAAAAAGTCACGTGCTGCTGTAGCGCCTTAATACAATGCCTTAAGGTTTTACTCCAAAAAATAGTTTTTTCTATGGGGTTCATCTTGATTTTAATAGCTTATAAAAAACTTCAAAATCCAGTCATTAATAGTAATTATCCCTAGTAAGCATAATAATCTTCACAATATCTGAAAGTATAAAATCCACTTGTTGAACTGTGGATAACAACAAATTTTACGGAAATACACTAATCATCTGTATGTTATGCACAATAATAATAATTAGTCATATTCGATTGCTCGCAAACGATAAAAGTTATTATAGTGTTCACTTTAAATAAATTAAAACTTATGCAAAAGATACGTATTTACTTTAAGTATGAATTCTTTTAATAATAACAAAGGTAAATTAACATAAAAAAATATTAGGTATGTTAATTTAACTCGGTTATTTCATACTTCAAGCATCCATTCAAGTTAATAATTCTTAAACTCATGGTAATTTTATTTTTATAGAAATGATATCATAGCCTAGTCGGTTATTATTTGATGTTAAAATTGGTATAATATGTTATGTAAGTGCAGGTCATGCAAATAAACATTGTGACCTATCATCAAGTAGATTCACTGACAAGTGTTAAAGCATACAACCATACAACCTAAATACTTAAGAACCTAAGGAAAAGGTGTAAACTTACTGATTAAATTATTTAGAAATCAATTATAAATTTTAGATTATAGTTCAAAACGTCTAACCTCGGAAGTATCGTTTACATCCACTTAACGTAACGTAAAAACATAGAATAGTTTAAATTTATATTGTTTATCTATATATTGCACATATTCCACTGTATTATCACTATATATAAACTTAAGCAGATGTAAACGAACAGCTTTTAAACTTAGTGCGTTAAGTTTATCCGTTAATTAAAATTTAAAAGATTTATACAATAAAATATGTATATTAGGTATACATATTTATTTAAAAATAGTCGCAGATTGATGCAAAGCATTAGAAAGCCGATATTCGCAAGAGCTGTGCATTCTTTAAATTTGGCATCTGCATTGCAAAGACGTGAAAATGCAACCCTATCACTTAAAATATTTTTTTTAAATCGCCTGTTGCGCTTTATTTCATTTTTGTCAGTGTAAGTTAGATCAGATAATAGATTACGAAAAAATATAAATATTGATTTAGAAGAGATTTTTTGAAATTATCACTAAATGCGGTCAATACGTATCATGGGTCAATACGTCAAAACTATCGGATAATAGGTTTCCTAAATTTTATCGGGGTTTTAAATTTCGCCGCGAGTGATAACTAAAAGCGGAACTCATGGGTTTGGGCCAATTCAAATTTCTTCAAAACAATTTTATTATTTAAATATTGCAAAAAATTACTTAACTTAATTTGTAATAAATTAATTATGGAAGTGAATTGATTAAATAAAACTCGTTTCTAGTTTGTAAATAAACCAGCATTTAATAAATATTTTCATTTTCTTATAATTAAAATAAATTGTAGATTCAAATTTGTAATAATTTTTATTAATTTTGTGCAGGTATTTGGCATTAATTAAAAATAATTACTTTTATAATAAAACTTAAGAAATATTTAATTACTTTCTTGAATGCATTTTTATAATGTTTGGTAGTCTTAAAAGTAGGTAAGTCATTTTATATTCCAGTAGTGTTAAATTTTTTGTGTTAATGGGCCACTTGGAAGGTTTAAAATTCTTTCGGTCAGGTTTCTATTCTACTTTTATACAAAATTGTGGAAAATTTAAAAATTTTCTTTCTTCCTAATTAATTGGAAAATCTCAAGCCTGTTCTAAATGAATGCAGATACTTTAAAACTGTAACTACAAATACTTTAAAGGTTACCTAAAATTTTAGTAATTCAAAAATATACTAATTTCCTGTAGCACCTAATCTGAAGGCTATCTGGCAACACCACAAAAGAGTCCTTGCAATAAATTTTAAAATGGTACCTAATGCAATCAGTTTCGTTGAGGACGAAATTTATACCTACCATTATTAAAAAATTAAAATGAAAAACAAAAATCACTTCTGCTGTGTTTTATCAACATTCGAGAACATAAATTGTATATCATTGTGACACTTAAATTCAGTGTACCTATGTACATTTATATTTGTTCTAGATATTCACAGGAAGAGGGTCAAAGTAAACAATAAGTTTAATAAGCAAGGAATTTATCATACAATAATATTAATTAAAAAAGGAAATGAAATACCAGCTAAGTGGGTTTGCAACGATAATGACTTACTTTTACAAAAATGATTATACGAGATTTCCTAATTCCTATCTTATGTACTATTTCTAGGATTGATAAATTTGTAAAAACATTACAATTTATAAAATAAATACTACGTTTCATAATAATCTATTTCAAAATTACTAGTATTAATAATTCAAACTGAAATTTCACAATTGGCAAACGTAAACATAGATAAACTGCCAGGCCCAAAATTATTTACATGGAAAAAATGTAATTTAAAAAATATATTTGTTTTGATATTCCCGCCAAAGTGGTGCCCTTTTACGAAAAAAAAGTAGGCGTAACCAAAATTATATAATAAATTTAGAATCAAAATACACAAAACGAAAACCAATACAGAAAATTATAGGTAATTACACTTAATGTTAAGATTATCATTAAATTAATTTTATATCGAAATAACTTACTTGTACAGTGCTTTCCTTAACAACTTGAGACACAGTTTCACGTAGTTGAGCCGCCGTACCCGGTTTTCCTACGTTTTTCAAAAATTTTCTTTCACTCATTTTACTAGCTTATACTATTTTTATTAAAAATTAATTTAAACAAATTTTTGTATTTAATTTTCATTTCGTCCTTAACCCTTTTGCGTACAAATTAACTCATCCGAGTTGCACATCATTTCATGTAAAAAGACAGCGAGTTTGTGTGGGTAACCTAAAAGATGAAAATTCCTAAGCGTTGCTTGTTTTTATAAATAAACAATATGCATTTAAAAAGTGAGTCTACGATAACAATATTGACGTATGAATATCGGCTTTTTCAAGAAATCATTATGAACACAGACATAATCGTTTAAAATTGGTAATTAAAATTTATATATGGGGTGTTACATAAATTTAGTTCATTTTTAGTTCAAATTTAGTCATCAGCAATATTCTACATTTTTGGTTTAACAATCTTTTTTTTTATTTATTAAACAATAAATTTACGATCGGCACATTATCTGAGAATCTAGGATCCCGAAAGTTTCACACCTCTGTTGGTTTTGGTTTTCGGGAAAATAAATAAGTTTAAAAAAAATTATTTCTCGAGATTATTGGCTGAATTTTTTTGACTGAAATTTTAATATGTGTTTGAGGCATGTACACTTTTAGAAAAATTTCTTAATTTTTGACAAAAATCTCATGCAATAGATAATAAATAAATAATAAATTTGTTAAACATTTAAATTCTGATAAAAACATTTAGGATAAAGTAGTTTCGTTGCGACTGTAAATTCACAAAAAAATTAAAAAATACTTTGGCAACATCAAAACAAAACAGTTGGCTTGGGCTAGAGGAAAAGTTCCTTTCGCGCCCGTTACATCCATCAATTTCCGGAATTAACATTGATTTACAGGATACAGTTTATTTATATTTGCAGTTTCATGCTTTTCTGAAAAGATGCTGCTCTCAGTATACTGTGATTTATTAGTATTTATCGCATGCGCGATTTTTATCAAAAATAGGGAGGACGAATCACGGGATCGAAATATTCGATTCCCCGTGTACAAATAATTAACTGACAGCTGAATGACAGACAAAAAGTCGAAAATAAGCAAATCAACTGGCTGTCAGTTTAAGCTTTGAGGTTAGGTCACTTTAAGTGTAGTTTTGGTAATTTTTGCTCGTCGTGGTTGACGCATGGTAAATATTTTCTAAAATTATGTTTTCCATAAATATAACAACGTAAGCTTACATATGCATTCGCAGTAAATAAAATGGAAGACGAATTGGACGACAAAATAATATATCAAACGTATGTGTCTCATATGAAATTGTTGTCCAGATTTGCATTGGGTTTGCCATTAAATTTTAACGTTTCCCCTTCTGCATATTTAACGCATGTATGGAATTTATTGAAAATGTACGCACTTAAACCCGAAATAGTAATTTTTGGAACACTGTTGCTAATTATGATTATCTATTTGCAAGCCGTAGATATGTGGAGCCGCACTTTATTGGGCCGATTACGGTTCACCTTGGCTCAAACTAGTCGCTCTAAGGTGCAAGGAATTGGCGTGTTTAGTTCGTCTGAAGTGGAAAAGTCGAGCTGGCAACTCAAATCTGGTCCCATAGCTGCATATGCAGTGCAAGGACGACGAGCAAAAATGGAAGATAGGTTTGTGATAAATGAGAATGTAAACGGAACTGGTGTGATGTTGTTAGCTATTTTTGATGGACACGGTGGCGAATTTGCCGCGAATTATGCCAAAGAAAAATTAGTACCAAATTTATATAATAAGGTTAAAGACATTAAAGATATACTTAGCGGTAAAAAACCAAATGTAGAAGACACATCTACATGTAAAGAAGAAAATAAAAAGGAAGCCGAGAAACCAAAGACTCCCAATTTACAAGATCGTAGAAAAAGCTTTAAGAAGACCTCTTCTATTACGGACGAGTGCGTAAAAGGTGGTAGAGAAATCACCGATACTGAACTGCTAAACAAATTGGATAACCTTCAAAGAACGGTCACACGTGAGGTTCGTTCAAATCAAGTTTCTATTATTAAAGATAATCCTGCCAGTAGTTATCACGATAAAAGTGGAAATATCGATTACGGTAAGTTAATAACAGATGAAGTTTTAGCAGCTGATAGTCGATTATTGGAAATAGCCAAAAAAAATATGGATGTGGCGGGAACGACGGCATTGATTTCAATTTTGGAAGGATCCCAATTGTACGTTGCAAATGTGGGCGACTCGCGTGGTGTCATGTGCGATTCTAAAGGTAATGTTATTCCATTATCTTTTGATCATAAGCCCCAGCAAATGCGTGAACAAAAACGCATAAAAGAAGCGGGAGGGTTTATCACGTTTAATGGAGTTTGGAGGGTGGCCGGTATTTTGGCTACTTCCAGAGCTCTGGGCGATTATCCATTAAAAGATAAAAAGTTGGTTATTGCCGATCCTGATATTTTAACATTTAATTTGACTGATCATAAACCCTTATTTGTTATTTTGGCAACTGACGGTTTGTGGGATACGTTTAGTAACGAAGAGGCTGTGGCTTTCATCAAAGAAAGATTGAACGAATCAGATTATGGTGCTAAAAGTATTACTTTACAATCTTATTATAGGGGATCACTTGATAACATTACTGTTATGATTATTAATTTTAGAGATATTTTATCACAGTAGTGTTTCCAAAATATTTTGCTTACAAAAATTAGTCTATTTGTGAAAAAATTTAGTCTGACATAAGAAGTTAATTGGATTGTGCTATAGAATTTAATTATTTAAAAATTATTAATAAATATACAAAAGAGTTTATATTTATTCAAAATTAAGAAACTATTGTATTTTTTTTGTAGTTTACATGTTTGTTTATTTTTTGATTAAGTTTTGTGTTTAAACGGTTTTTTTTGTTCCTACGTTTTCTTCATGGTGCTGCTTTAACATTATTAAATGTTGACCAATTTTTGTAGAAATCAACATAAGGATATTTATCGACAATTTTACTGCGATGCTTATAATTTATTTAAGTGTGAAAAGACATCCGTCTGTAATAAATGTCCAACATGTTTTCGGTTTTGATTTTCAGCTTTATTCTACAATTTTATTGTTGCTATGCATCTGTGATTATTTTACTTAACAAACTTTTACTTTGTTTTTTGTTAACGAATTTAAGTTATTGTTGTTTTATATTGAAATATGTACCTATACTATCTTTAATTTATTGTTAAGTTTTTGTTAAATGTTCTTAAATTACTAGTACAGTTGGTTACAGTTATTTTCATGTTTTTTGTGAGAAAATAGTTATTTTTGCCTTACATCTCGTCAAGACATTAAAATGATTGTAAACATTTGCAAATTTTCAAAATTGATCAAGCTGTTAAAGTTAGGTATGTTATTACTACATTTTGCTGTGATTATACAAATTAAACTAATTTAAAAACAAAGAGTTTATGGTTTTATTGAACCTACATAAACCGATAAGGCACCAAGAGCAAACTAGTGTGCATGTACAATTCGTCTTTTTTGTTAATTTGAAGTGACAGTCACTACATGCATCATAGCTTCGGGTGCATAGATGCAAAAGTCCAATATTTTGGAGAGGGAAAGCTAAAAAAAATTATCGTGAGCGCAAACATTTATTATTTTAGAATTTGCTTTGTTCAAATTTTTACTGTTTAAAACTATTAGTTTTGATTTTGAAGGGAGGCCAAGTCCCTTCCCTATAGTTGGGCCTTGGTCAGAATCCACTGGATAAATATGGAATTATTACAGTACAGCAGGGTATAAAAATTAAAAAAGAAATCAAAAATAAAAAGCTTTGTACGAAAAACCAAAATGAAATCAACTCAATAAAACAATTTTTCAAGAACAAACAAAAATTTAGAGTGCAGTGGATTACCTCTAAAATATGTTAAAGTTTGATAGTTATATAATACAGTACAGTCTCGGTAATCTGAACACACACGCTAATCCTATCTTCAGTCATCCGAACAAAAGAAGAAAAACTCGGTACTCTGCACAAATAGTTATAATTCGAACTCAACTAAGTTGTGATTATAACAATCTATGCAAACTACAAAGTTTTTTTTTCTCGTGTTTGGATTACTGGATAATTGGACTACAGTTTTGTTCGGATTAGCGTGTGTTCAGATTATCGAGACTATACTATATATATTTTTACATATAAAGCTGGAGTCAAAGTGAACCAAAGATTAATGTTAACTTACTATTTATCCAACCCGAAGAAGGTGCGGTCATAACTAATAAGAGAGAGCCGAACGATAAAAAAAAGATGCCCTGAAGGATATTCCATATTTCCCCCCCCCCCCGGTTTACACCTATTATTTTGTGTTTTTAAAACTTAAATTTAAAATTTATGACGTTTTATGGGCTTCACAATATATTTAGAGCTTTGAGCTTCGAAAAAACAGGTTCCACTGCTAAGTCTACAAGTAATTTAGGAAGTGGAAGTCTGAAGAAGCAGCTAGCTTCATTATTGTTAGTTTATGTTTAGCTTCAAGCTTTTCTTGAACTTCTGAAGTTCAACGTATTTATTTATTGTTATAACTTACAAATATTGGTTGAGTTTCAATGTAGCTACTAGCTATTGGCAAACTGGGGGTCCGGAATACCCTCCAGTTTACCATTTGCTTTATGCTGGAGATATTCCATAATCTCCAGATTTCCTGAACGCGAAAGCTATCGGGAAAAATTCAAGAAGAAGATAAAAACTGAAGACGTGAAGAAAATTTGAAATTAGTTTATATGACCAGGGCCCTGTTTCATAATGAAAATTTACTAATATTACAAGTTACAAGTAACTTTAAATATTCTTCAAATCGTTAATCTGAACACCTAGGGGGTTGTCCTTTAATCACGTGAGGTGCTAACAGGGGGGGAGGGGGTTAGAATAACATCACGATGGGGGGGAGGGGATGCTGTGACAATCACGTGTATATTTTCTTGCTACTACGTGAAATCCCGAGAGAGCAAATTTATGCCTAAAAAGCAACATAACAACAATATTTAGCTCTCAGCTGGCTTCCGGCACTGGACCTTATGACGCCAATCGTCGTTCCGCTGCCCGCGGCCTTCTGTTTCGCTGTCACTACTTATAGAAATTTTTCAAAAAAAAATACACGTGATGTTGGGAAGGGGGGGTAGGGGTAGCCTAAAACCTCACGACGTATCACCAAGGGGGAGGGGGGGGTAAAAAAATGGCATAAAAAACCACACGTGATTAAAGGACGGCCCCTAGCAGCGTGGTTTTTGGTACTTATTCATAAAATAATCTATTCTACAAGCATATCCAAAAATTATTCTTCATTATTTTTCAATAGTAATAATATTCAACTTGTACTTTCCGACTAATAGTATTAGTACTATTATGAAACGCGACCCTGAAATGTAAAGCATACGCCCGCCGGTAGGCTAGGTAGCAAAGAACAGCAGTTCTATTTCTAGTGGCACAGGATACACTGCTATAATCTCAAATTTAACATTGGTCTGTAGACTATGAATAGAGACAGACCTAGCCAATATTTTTCGGGGAAAGCAGTCTTCGGTTTTCCAAAAGTTGACTTAAGTACTTTTTTTTTGCTATATTTTTTTCAAAGAATTTTGACTGATTTTCAATAGTTTATATATTTGTGAAAAAATTCAATTTATCGATGGTTTAACTAACTATTGACAGATTGAATCTATAGAATCACCGCAATTGGAATTTCGTTAATCCGGCCTGGTGTACCATTTAGGTATGTTTCAGAATAATTGACAAAAGGATTTCAAATGTAAACAAACGTTTTTTAAGCAGTATATTATCGCAAGCTCAACGTTTTAAAAAAATTACAATTTTAAAATTACAAAATTTACAAAATAAAAATTTCGTGTTGGTTACATTGGTTAAAACTTATCAAAAAATAAATTAGAGTACTTCAAATTCGTCTGAATCGTATTGCTTAAGTCCGGTACTAGGATCTGAAGAGAAAACATAATATTCTTAATACACATTTTAAAAAAATAAACATATTTGATTCTTACCCAAATAAAACGAGTCTAATTGAGCTTCGGGTGAATCTATTTCTGCAGAGGACCAAGCTTTAGGTCGATCGTAACAAATTTCAAACAGTGGTCTTTCTTCCAGATCTACAAGGTCGTTTCTAATTGAAATACATAAATTATCGAATTCCTCTTCAGTTTGGCAGAAAAAACACTAAAATACGAAATTAAGTACCTAAGTCACATAAAGAATGCAATCTTACTAATGCAACTGAGGGATCCAAACTCCTGATATTAACTCGTGATGCTTTTGCACAATGGTAAGTTTTGTCTAATTCAATTTCATCTTCTGTCTCTTTATTTTCTACAAAACCAGTCCGTTGCGTCGTGTGAGGATCTAAAAATATGAGTTCTTCCCCAACACAACCAATAAAGTATAATGCTAAATTTGGCTTTCCACCGATGATTCCCAGACTTTGTTTAAATGTAAAAGATTTCTGTAAAAAAAATAGTGTAAGTGTGAATAGGAAAAGTTAATACAAAATTTACCTGCAATCCTGAAATGTAAACAGGATTAATTTCATTAATTCCTAAACGTAAAGGCACTATAAGAAGCAACGGTTTCCAATCGGTTTTAACTAAATTTGTACTTTCAAAACATTGTTCTTCTGAATAAAAAATAAAATATTAGAATTATTATAATATTATTTGTGGTAGATCATTAGAGTGGACTTCTCCGATAGTTTCAGAATTCAATCAAACTTGAAACAAATAAATCGGGATTAAAAAATGTAAAAATCTAATATTGCCATAAGAAAAATAAGATAATTAATTTGTTGTGAATTAATGTTTTCAAAAATATTCTTGTAAAACACAGCAACTCCCAGCCTTATAGTTTTTGATATATTAACTAGAAATAGAGATATCGACACTACCAACAAAGAAGGACGTAACTCATTTTTACCTATTTTGCAGGAGAGCAATTTTAAAGTTTTGAAATGTACATACATGCATAGGAAATACAACTTTTCTTCGCTGATTATTTCTGGAATTATTGGTCGTAAGGTAACTTTTTTTTACCAAATTAAAGGTTTTTTTCTCAGAATTACAGCAGTAGTCATAACTCAAATTACTAGTAACTCGAGTTACGTCCTTCTTCGTTGGGGGTGTCGTTATCATTAAAGTCCACTCTATGGAATCACTCTGTATTGTGGGTTCATAAGCAGATAATACAAAGTAATTCTCAGTATTATAGCTATTTAAAATTAATATTACAAGTTAAACATAATATTTGTTTTTTTGAACGATTTTCTCGTATTTCAAAAACGATAGAAGGTTAAAGATGTTTTGAGTAAAAAAAATCATTTTCATTTTAGCAATTTTTTGATATCTTTTAGAATTTTTCAGTAATTGGACAAAAAACTCTATTATGTTTTCTGCTGACTCATCCAAAAAAACAGACTAATGCCTAGTTTACACGAGCTTCGTAGCTAATGCTTAGTATAGTTTGTTTCAATTTAAATGGAATTAAAAAAATTTTAAATATTAAAAAAGATCATAATGTATCAAATAATTTTGATATAAAACGTATAAACTTTGCCACAAAAACATGTAATTTAGAATTAAGGTGATGTTTTTAATTGCAGGCTAGCCATATTGGCAGTAGCATTATTATGTTTTAGCGGAAATGTTCATACGTTCTTATATCAAAGTAATTTAATATATTCCTTTTTTTAATTCCATTTAAATTGAAACAAACTATACTTGTCGCTTATAGCAATATCTTGCGTATAAACATGCTGAATAGTGCTTCGTATTAGTAAACTGCCAATGCTAGTGAATAAAAACCGATTCTATTTACTTAGCGACAAATCGACTAAGCATTAGTTACAAAGCTCGTGTATACCAGGCATAAAAGTAATTGAAAAGTAACTTACTAATTTCGTTTATAATAATTGCGTTATCTAAAGCTACATTTACAGTTATAGAGCACCACGAATCATAAACTATTAATTTCCTAAAACAAAATGTTTATTTATGTACTTTCAAGTCAAAGCCAAAACTTACTTTAAAACTTGCGCTACAGTATTAGGACCAAACCATTGTCCTACGTCTTTTTTTTGAGATACTCCCATAAGCGCAATCTGATGTATAGAAAATGGCGCTTGTCGACTGTCTTCAAATTTTTTTAATATTTTTAAATACGTTGTGTCTTTTGTTTCAGGTTCCCAGGACCATTCGCGACCCAAATGTAACAAAACTAAAGCTTGAGCTAAAACCATTTGACCGCATCGTAACATGCAGCCCCAACCCCTATCAGATGTTAATCCAGTGTCGCCGATCGAGACGAAATTTTTACGATATGTAAACCATATTCGGGTTAATATGTCATGTCTAATTATGCTTAACTCTAGAAAATAAATGAAATTATGGCTTTGAAAATTAGGAATAGAGCCCAGCAAAAGTTTACCTTGTGCGGCATGATATTTTTTGCCTAAAATCCACACCGGTTCAACTGTGTTTTTCGGTATATCATCGACTTCCTCATTTAAATATGTTTCAAATACACAGTCCATTCCGTACCTAATTAATAAAACTAACCTTTAAATATGACTTCTAATCAAGTTACAACTACAAATAAAATTAATCATATTACTTAAAAAATCATGTAAATACAAAAGTATGATTGTTTTTGTTTAAGTAAACTGTCAACTTCAGACTGACAGCAAGCCAGCAGCTGATATTGGCTTGCAAACTTGAAAAAATATAAAACGCTAGGGAATTTTATTTGTAACGTATTATGTAATAATAATCAACTACAAAATAAAACAATGTGCTTAACTAACCTGAGATAATTTTTAATTTGTATATAAAGGTAATAAACATTGTCCAGATTCATTTTTTTCCTCCCTGTTTTTGGATGTGCACATGAATTTCTCCTTTCTCTTTCTAATACCTAAGGCCTTTGTATATCGTTTTTCTGTTGAAATGTTTTTTGAAAGGCGCCACTACCATTTTGAACGATTTAGTGAAAACCAGGGCCGTACGTCAACAAATATTATTAGGAGCGATAGGCCTTCTAGTTTTTTCGAAAAATATTTTGAAATTAAAAAACTAAAAAATAGCTAGATATTATTGAAATTTTTGATAATTTTTAGTATAAAAGTTTTTTTAAATATTAGTAATAAACCGACGGCGGATTAACATTTTTCTTTTATTTTAATTTTCGAGGCGTGTAGAAAAGTTGTATCTTTCAAATTTTCAGCAATTTATTGCATTTAATTGTGTTTTTGTAGTTAGCAATCCGACACAAAATTTAATGATCAAAATATTTAGAACATTTTTCCTGAAATTCAATAAAATAAAAATTTCATACTTAAAAAAAATAATATTTTTTTTAATTTAAAAATTCAGATACTCCTTTAATCGCAAAAAAATTTTAAAGGGCTAAAATGGCTAATTTTGAAATTAGAAAAATATAAATACATAATTTAAAAATTTAAATAATCTCTTAATTTCAAAAATATATTTTTTATAGAACAAAAAATGTAAATGAAAATATTTTAATTTTAATATGCAAAACAAGAACACAAAGGATTGTTAATTTCATATTTTTCAAAATGTTTTTTTTTAATTTAGAAATAGGTAATTTATAATAGGATATAAATAATAAAATAAATAATAAATAAAACTTTCAAAGTAGTACTTTTTTAATCTCACGTTTTTTGATGAACTTTGCCTCTTAACTTCTTTACTACTGTAGAACCCCACTATAACGAGTCCGGTTATAACGATTTAGTTATCGGCTATAAGGAGTAAAAGTTTAGTCCCTTGGCTTTTGTTTACATGCTAAACTGACTGTTTATGGCGAAAATCTGCTTAGGGGCTGTTCACAAATTACGTAACGCAATTTTTGACGTTTTTTAACCCCCCCCCCCCCTTGTAACAGATCGCAACAAATTGCGAGACCCCCACCTCCCAGGAGAATAACATAACAAAAGTTAAAACAATTTTTGTTATAAATATTGTTAAAACAATATGTGTATCTATTACACAAATTTTAATTATTATGATTCTTGACTGAATGGATCTCTTTGGGTTAATTTATCAAATTAATGAAAATTCAATATCTAGAAAAAATTTCGAATTTTTTGGTTACGTAACATTTCGAACCCCCCCCCCCACCGTAACAAATCGTAACAAATTGTCAATCCCCCCCCTTAAGGCCGTTACGTGATTTGTGAACAGCGGGTGACTGTAAACTGGGTCAAAGGAAAATTTAAGATAAAAGAAGGGGTGCAGGCAGGGTATGCCGGTGTGAATTCTTTTTTGATATTATTTCAAAAATAGTATCAAAAACTAACTGTAGGTAACCTACCGACCGATCTATAGCCTCACGCCCAATCTACATTTTTGCGCAGATTTATTTGTTTTTAGCTTATTTAGTTTAATTACTTTCCCATTTATGTAGTAAAGGAAAGTATTGTAATCGAGTAAAAAAAAATTTTTGAACTAGCATTTTTTCCATAGTCTATGAGTCCGTACAAATCGTTTGAGACAAATTTTGCAATGATGTCCGGATGTGTGTGCGTATGGGAGGGTGTGTGTGTGTGGGTGCGATTTTTTCGTCCACGATTTTTTCAAAACGCGTGAACCGATTTTATTCAAATTTCATATACTGGTTTGTAACAGCAATCTCGAGAGCTGATTAGATTTTGGTTGAAATCCAGACTTTATTTTTTTATTTATTAAATTTTAATTATTTTTTTTTTCATTTTTTTTTAATTATTTTTTTTATTCTTATTTTTTTATTTTAATTTTAATTATTATTATTATTAATTTAGTAATAAGTGGGAAAGTTATGTGCTGTCACATCAGATTTTTCCTATAGATGTAGCGGAAAATTTATGTTTATAGGGTTCTAAGACATTTTGCTACTACTTTTACTTTCTTACTAAACTTACATAATTCATACCAAAACGGCCCGGAGCGCAGCGGATTATGTCTTTTAAAGCTTTCGAAAAATGACTTTTCCTTTATTAGTTTAATATTGATAATCCTAATTTATATTATTTTCAAGAGCTAATAATTTTTATTTAATTAAAAAAATAAATTGTTGTTTTAAACAGTTACAGTTGGGTCGAGTGTGGGCCCCCCTGACTCAGGGGCCCCAGGCACGGGCCTATCGGGCCTACTGGTGAAACAGGCCCTGCACGACACAACGAAAGCTTAAAAAGGCTTAAAAGATTAACAATAACCTCGACTTAAATTGACCGATCGGTGGAACTTACATATTGGAAAATAGTGACCCAAAAGGGACCGGTGGAACATACATGTCGGTTTAAAAAGGATTTGACCGATCGGTGGAACTTACAATCGCCCGCATGTTTTTCTACGTCTTTATTGGAAATTTTCTTTTCTATGGGAAAATAAAATTGAATGGTTTTGGTTTTTTAGTATGTAGTATTTGACATCTAAAGGATACAAAAAACATTTTTTTTTGACATAATTTTACAATATTTTATTATTATTATTATTATTATTATTATTGGTCAAAGGAAAAAGAGGCCCGGGTGATTTCGGCTCTAAAAACATTAATCTATAGCCTTGTCGTTATCGCTGGAACTAGGATCTTTTTTTTTCCATCCCTAACTTTCCATTTTATATCCCGATTTGTATCTGAAAATAATTAATTTTATTTTAGAAGTCAGCCATTTTGCTATTTTCTGATAAAATTTAATAATCCTAGTTCCAGCGATAACGACAAGTCTATAGATTAATAATCTTTTTGATTTTTTTATTTCCGATGTCCTCAAGAGCCGAAATCACCCGGGCCAGTTACGTATCTTTTTTTTGAGACGCATACTTCGACCAATAATAATAATAATAAAACGTAAAATTAGATAAAAAAATTTTTTTTTATATCCTTTAGATGTCAATAATAACATACTAAAAAACCAAAACCATTCAATTTTATTTTCACAAAAAAAAAATTCATAAAAAGACGTAAAAAAACGTGCACGTTACCAGGGGCCCTATTCTCGAGCTTACTCGATTTGATTCGAATACTAACCATTATGTTTCGACCAATCAAGGAGTGCGAATAATTCATTTGTATACGAAAATTTCGTATTTGCGTATAAGAATCAAGTCGTATGAGCTCAAGAATAGGGCCCCAAACTACATTCTGCGCCCCCTAGGACAGGTACTGCTCCTCATCATGTCTGAACCAGTGGCGTAGCGTGGATTTCTGGTACCCGGGGCAAACCCTAAATTTGCCGCCCCCTATTTAAATTTGTCGCCTCCCTATTTAAATTTGCCTCCTCTTACTTTCGCAATTAACCAAAAAAAAGTATTTCTTATATCAATTTATTAGATATTATTAAAAAGAAATTAAAATAAAAAAATTATAATTTTATTCCTCGGCGATTCCTTGCCGACTGGTATAAAAATGTATAACTCCTTTGATAGTAGGGTTAACATTTAATAATTTTTAATTAAAATAAATTAATTAAATTAAATTCAATAAAACTAATTCTTAAAATATGTCAACTTTTATCAAAATCAAAATAATATAATGTAATCAATTAATACGTGAATCAAAATTCGACTAATCAAATATGGATTTGACGGAATTTAAAAAGTGGTCTGGTTGTCTCTTAGCCCCTCTACCTATCCTAGCATAGCTATATTCTCGCCTATATTATGATCAAAAAAGGATTTGCATTGCTGTCGTTTAGTTTCTTAAATACACATACTATTTTAAAAATACTTTTTTCCTGAAAAATATCAATACATTTGAAAAGACTGGTATTTGACGAATATTTGATAACAATAGATTTTTGGATAAAATAATATATAAAAATAGAATTAAAATCGTATAAGTATTAAGAAATATGTAATAAATATATATACAGAACTTATCGTAAACAAAAATTAAACCTTCTGTGTGATAAGTATACGAGTACAAATTAATGCTAAATGAAAATGATTGACGAATCATATACCCTATTAAAAAGAAAATTAGTTTAATCTAAGTTGAGGATTAGTTCGCGCAACGTAACTTAATAATTCTTCAGAATCTTCGCAGATCACAGGCTTTTCGTGATAGCAGGCAACATCATGCCATCCAATACCATCATTGTATACATTATTAAGTATGGAAAGACATGATTCGGTTGTTCTGTTAATATCAAATTCGGCGTTATCGGGCTGTCGCTGTTTCTTGTGTCCAGTTTGTGACCATGGATTATAATTCCATCCAAATGGAATGCGATTGGTTGGATCGATCCTTACTCGATTTGCAGACCAAAACCAACCGTTAATGTTTTTAGGTTCCAAATCGGATCGATCTTCGCAACCTTTAAAATCACATAGTCTTCCAGACGTCCAGATGTCTGAAATGTTATCTAATGAACAGAATTAAGATTATGATTGCAACAAAATGTTTTAACTTACAGTCTCGAATAAATCTAAAAATAGAGGTATTTTCTAGGTCGCTCACAATAGAGACTAAATCCATGCAATATTCCCAACATAAGTTTCTACCGTCGAACCAATCCACTTTTCGTTCAGCCAAATGGGGAATGTAATCACTGTAGAAGTAGTTGCGTCCGTTTAGAGAGAACTCTTTGGGCCCTACAAGTAAAACATATGATATTACATACATATTAAGCAGTTGCATTGTTGTTTATGCACAAAATAGGCATGACTTCAAATTTTAATGAATAATCTTAACACACACATCGATTGAATTAAATAATTTCAATAGGTAAAATTTTAAATAAGTACAATTAACAGACTTCAAATCATTATTTGATGTAAAAAAATGCGCAATAGCCGCTGGCAAATTTGGTCTTATAAGTTACACCCAATCTTAATATATAAAACTCAAAGTTTGTATGTATGTCCGTCCCATCAAAATCTCCCCAACGGAAAGCACGATTTAATTGAAATTTTAACTGGTTATTCAGCTAAGAGTTCTAAGGTTAACGCCACTATTCCCAGCTCTCTACGTCAATTTTCAATTTTATGGAAAATAAGTAAAAAAAAATATGACTAATATTGTGATTTTATAATAATAAAATAAGAAATTAATTATGATAATTGATCCTGTGCAAAAAGGAGTTTCCAGGTCACTCAAATATTAGGAGGTCAGGGCGGCCGGCAGGCCGCCTGACCTGCTAGTATATTATATATTATAGGTATGTATAACTGAGTTTTACAAAAAAGTTTTTACATTTATATATTTAAGTATTTTTTTCCATGCCAGTGAACTGGAATCAATTTTATCTAAACAACACAGTCTCTTCAATTTAATTCTGGTAATTTCTCATGCTAATTGGTATTACTGATACTCATGGAAACTACTTAATTTTGAATATTAACTTTTTTTTTATAAAATTAGTGTTAAAATAAAAACAATAATATGTTCTGTGAATATGACCATGAAAATGTTGCACTCTATTGATGCAGATATCATCATATTCATAGTTACATCAAACGGGGTGAAAGGGGACAGGTGAGGAGAATGGGGACAGTTCACAATTTTGTTTGGTTTTTGCGTGACAACTCGTCGAGTTTTGCACTTACAATCCTACAAATGTTTTTTTTTCGAAAATTCACGATTTGTCTACCTCTATAAGACATCGGTGTCTTTGGTGTAAACCACTGAGATTAACATAATTTCAAAACCTGTATTCATCATAAAGCGCTAAAACAGGTGTTGATAACGATGTACAAAAGTGGCTTTCGTACTTAAGGTAAATTAATTTTAAACTTACCATCTTTTTGGTCACAATGATGCCTTATTTTTCCATGAAAAGGACAAAATTAGAACCATATTTAGAGGTTTTATTAATATTTTCTGGAAAAAAAATTAGTGTTTGGAAGATGAAGTATGAATGAGGACACACAGAGAGAAGTATGGGTTACTAATTCACACAATTGTGCAGAAAAATTACACAATTGCGTACTTGTTTTGCACAATTGTGTAGATTATTAACACATATTTCTCTCTGTGCACTGTACTGATTTGCTTCATTTAAAATTTTTTCTCTTCTAATGGCTTTTTGGGGCCTATATTTATACATTTTTTCAAAATTTAAAGTTCTTTAGCACTTCAATGGCTTAATTGATGATGATGAAATGTTGTTGGCAGTGATATAAACGATTGGTAAAATTTGCATTTCTGGAATTTCTATAGTGAGAGAAATATGTGTTACTACTTCACACAATTGTGCAGAAAAATTACACAAATACGTACTTTTTCTGTTACACTGGTACTTATATACATTCGGCCTCTTGTATTGCAAATATATTAACATTTCGCAGCTTCTCTATCAGTCCTTCATTTACAGTTCCGTGCAAAGCTATATAGTTGGAATCACGAAAGGAAACATAGAATAAATAGTAGTTTGTGCCATTAGTGTGCAACTCTTCAACTGAGAAATACTTTCATCGCGTGTTTCATACATTTTTCTTTTACATTAAATTTACAAAGAATAAAAAAAAGAAATTAATTTGCTTCGTAAATATATTTGTATGACACCAATTTATTATTATTATTAATAATTGCATATTAAAATATAATCTATATATGCTGTTACTTTTTAACAAAAACATTTTCTTTTTTTTACCAAAAAAAAAGCTGTATTATACTTCAAGTCTAAGCCAATAACCTACGTTTAAAATAAATAACTTAAAAACAAAACAATAGAAAAACGGTGAATTTTTACAGCTGTTTTTTTCTTTAAATTTCTACCAACTTACTGTTTGCACATTTTGTAGGATTTGGTAAAACGAGGAAACGTCCTCTGAATTGGCCGTAGCTTATATTTATTACTGTTGTTAGTACGTATACCACAACGGCGCTGAAAACTTTCATCTGAAATTAAACAAAAACCTGTTAATGTATTTTAAAGGAATTTTTGGATTAATTCATTTGTTAAAATCTATCTGTCTTTGAACGAACAGTTTTGCTTAGATGCATCGTCTTTCGTTTCAATCCACCCCAAAACGCTGTATGAAATTGAACTGTTGGTTTGTTATAATACCGAATTTGTAATGTCTTTAGAATAAAAAAATGGAGAAATCATTCACATGCAACAACATACCATGCGTGCAACCACATTTTACACGGTTTTTCTATAACCTGTTATTTGACCCACTGAATTTATACAGTGGCTCACAATATTATTCATACAGTCGTATGTTAGTAATGTAAATTATACATTTTGAAGGCGTGATTTGTCATATAAAAATTATTTTTACAGCAATACTTATTATAATACCGTCAAACGGGGTGAGTCAGGACATAGGGGGTCAGCCGGGACAAACATGTTTTGCTGATAAATAGCGGTAGATTTTAATTTCAAGTTTCAAAACCTACTCACCGATGTCCTCCATAGTGAATGTTTGTATTCTATCCGTGCTTATCACGTACGTATTTGTCAATAATTAAAATTTGATTATTAAAAAAAAACAATTTTTTTTATAAATAATATCAGTTTGTTTGGAAATTAAATTCTTGTTAAGACTTCTTATGTTGACGTTTCAGAGAATTTATTCCTCAATTTTCAAGACTAAAAATATACACAAATGAGTCTTAAAACTAGTGTTGACAAAATTCTATTTTGCTCACCAAACAAATTTGTGATGATCATAAATAGTTTTTTTTTAGTAACTCTTAACAGCAATTTAATTTCCAAACAAACTGATATTATTTATTAAAATTTTATTAACATTGGATGAGGATTATCTACATTTATATATTATAACAAGAGTTTTTCAAAGTTTTTAAAAAATTGCCTGTTTTTTATTAATTAGATAGTCTGTTCGACCAAAAGAAGCCCATTTTTGTAAAGGTGATGTGTAAGTTTTTTTAAGTCATAAAATATATCTCTACTCTCTCCAAACACGGGAAAAACGGGCCAAACTGGGCATTTTAAAACGTTGTCCCGACTCACCCCAAACACTGGGTGAGTCGGGACAGCAAACAAAAATTCTTTTCTCCTAATTTTGATAATTTTTTGCTAAAGTATTTAGTTCAAGTTCTAGCTTAGGCTTCGATTGCAACATAGTTAAATACTTGGACCTATAAATGTAACAGAAAAGATGCAGTCATTCAAAATATACCAAAACCTGTCCGGACTCACCCCGTTTGACGGTATATTATACATCATAGGACTAAGGTGCTGCTTTTCATCCCGCGTGCAAAGGTTTTTGCACGAGGTGTTAGCCGAGTGCAAAAATTGCACACGGGATGAAAAAAACCTTAGTCCCAAGGTGTATATACTATTTTTCACAATTTCGCTGAAAATGCTGAATTACATTGGTTAATAACTAAATTTGAGATTTTGAAATTGCTCGAAAACGGCGCTAAATATCGAAAAACCGAGAAAAAAATTTACCCCCGTTACAGTAGCCCCCCAGCGATTTGTCGCAAGAAGCCATATGCAAAATTTCAGATCAATACCGCGCAATAATGGCGCGGGAAAAAAAGTATTACTTTAGTCCCGCTTTTGCGGGAGTAAAGTGAGCACTTTACTCCCGGAATTGTAAAAAAAATTTTTTGTTGTAAATTTCATTTCCTTTATTTTTTATATATAAGTTTTTCTAGTTTGTCGCACCATTTCAGAGTTATAGTGACTTAAAAAAATAACTCAGTAAAATAAAATAAAATTTTTGTTGTATCTCAAAATCGGTGCAACGAAATAGAAAGATATATAAGTAGTCTTTTTTGTGAATTTTATTCCCTAAATTTTTGTTCATATACATTTTGCTATTCGTTACACCTTTTTTGAGATACAGATACAACTTTTTTGCATTTTACAGTCTTTTTTAAGTCACTGTAACTCTGAAATGGTGCGACAAAATAGAAAAATTTATATAAACAAAAATGAAGGAAATGAAATTTGTAACAAAAAGTTTCTAACAAGTTTTCTGTAAAAATAATTTTTATATGACAAATCACGCCTTCAAAACGTATAATTTACATTGCTAACATGAGACTGTATGAATAATATTGTGAGCCACTGTATACATAACATATAAGCATATAACATTTTATATGAAAAATAAAGAATGCAGCAAGTTGTTTTGTCTTTGAATTTACTTTTTTTTTGATTGCCATTTAAATGAAATTTAATTATTAATATTAAAATCATGCAAACGATTGTAATGTAATTAAAGAATAAGTTATAGAAGCGAGGCGTAATACAGCATAAGCATCTATTAATTAAAATTCAAGTTATCATTTCCATGCAATTTTTTATATAATAATAAATTGTTTACATAAAATATTTGATAATATTCAAAATACATTTATGCAATAATAATATTTTCATTTTATTGGAGGAAGAAGGTTAGATTAATAATAATTATCGATTAAACGACGTCGTAGGAGACTTTAACGATGCGTTAAGATAAAAACCACTTGAATACAAGAAAATAAATAATATTACATAATATTTTTGCTTACCTTTTGTATTCCTTTTTTATATCACCAAAAATTACAGGTGTAAATTTTTTAACACTAAGCACTTAAAATTATGACTTAGAACAAATTTAGTTGTAAGTTTAGTTATATTAATCGGATTCGGTTTAATGTATAAATCTGTAAATCCTTGAAGCAAAAATAGCATTTCTAGCGTCATCGTGTTTGCTGGAGACAAAAAAAATCTGGCGACTTTCTTTGCGTCATGTTGTGTTGTAGTCTTTCATATTATATTCATTTGTTCGCAGTAGCTGTAGTTAAACGTGTGTATGATTTAAAATATATAATATATTATATTTGAAAATTTTCAGCATTATAAAATTATAATTGATAACTGATAAGTGATAAGTAAGTGAATTTTATTTTATTTTTTAAGCTTAAGTGAGTTCGAATGATCGTAATGCATTGATACCAAACAGCGCTAAAACCCAAAGTGGGTTTTGGCTAACCACTTCATTTTCTGAAGAGTTTTCAAGGCAAATTACCTCGGTGGTTTGCCATTCCCCGCCGAAGGAGGACGGTTAGAATAAAGCTCTTGCTCTACTCGGGCTCGAACCACGATTCTCTGCTTAGTAGCCGACGCACTTAAGCATCAGACCGTAACCGTCAAAATTGATATTTTGAAAAATTATTTAAGTAAACATGGTTTATCAATTTCATTTAATTTTATAATAATTTTAATTATGTTGAATAGTTGAATTACAGTTTTTTAAGTTGCAGAATCCGAAATGTTGTTAATCTTTTACTATATCGTTCAATCGTCAAACAAGAAAATCCGCAGTTGAACGAAAAGCGCGAAGTTGGAGAAATTGATACAGTTTATTCCAGAACTCCAACTCCAACGAGTTTCTACACTGCGCTTAACGCCTTGACCAGTGACAAAAAGTAAAATAGCCCATCGATGAGTGGAAGACGAAAAAAATGAATAGTGCAACCGTTTGATGGTTCCAAAAAGTGTTATGAAATTTACAGTAGTAGAAGCTGCATATGTATACATGCCAAGTTTAAAGAATGATTTGTTACTCGCTACAAATTCTGCATTTGGATTTTTTTGTTTAATAAGACTTTGAACACCAGACATAATACTGGGTCGTATTTAGCTACCAAGTCAATAAGCTCCAAAAAATATCCTCTATTTTCTATTGAATTCATGTCTTTCTGATGAACTCCTTCATGGTGACCTCGGAAGTCGGAACGTCAAATTTTGTTTAGCCAACAATCTAATTATGACAAGTATATTCTGCCGTCATAACTGAAAACGCCGTATCTACATATTATAGGTTTATATGAGCAGATACGGCGTTTTCAGTTATAAGAGCAGTATATTCTTTTTAGAATTTCCCTCTAGTTCGTTGTTACCTTTTCAATATTTTCTTGTTCTAAGCTGTCAATAGTTGCACCATGTCCAAGTCTGATTTCGAATTCCTTCCATTTAGTAAATTATTGAATATGTTGTTGACTCGACTCGTGTTGGAGATATTTTGGGACTTAGTTTCCACTAAATCCATTAAATCCATTAATTAATCCACATAGTAAATCTATTTTCCGAATTAAAACTTGATTGATAGTTATTTGAGAAAAGCTTACAGCAAAAGCAGTAAATATTTTTCTTCGATGGCGAATACACAATTTCGATTTGCTGAAAATTGGTTCTGCAACATAGATTATCTACGTCATGGTTATATCAATTGGAAATTCTATATACACCATCCACAATCTTAACATCTTTTCACCATTTGACATAATTTGAAAAAACCAGTGGCGAGTAAGCTTTCTGATTTCGTCCTTGGCTGCCTTACCAGGACGAACTACTCCTTCACTGAAATCGGAATCTAAATTTTGGATTCCAACCGGCGTCGACGCACTACAAGGACTCTTGTTTTGTCTTCAATCTCGCTAGGCCATAGTCCAACATCTTTCAAGGAAGTACAGGATGAGGATATAAGTTGCTCAGGACACTCTTCATCAGAACATGGTGAAACATCTACTGCTTTGCCAATACTTGAGGCAGGTATTTATTCCTTATCAACATTCGATGAAGTTTCATCACCGAATTCAGAGATTCTTTCAGTAATCCATCTTCTTTACCAATATTTGAGACATGTTTCTTTCTCAACAACATTAGAAGAAGTTTTTTCACGAGATACAGAGACGTATTTCAGTAGAGCTCCAGCATTACTACTCTGGATTTCCTCTCTAGACTGCTTTTTTTTAAATGAAGCTTATTCTCTTTCATTTGTTCGTTTCATCTTAAAGTATCTTTACATTATTGGATTTTGTATTGGATTTTGTTTTAGATTTCCACTTTTCATTCACTTTTCATTAGACTTTACATCGGATTTTTAAGGAATAGAACGGTGTCGACGGTGTAACATATTATGATCTATAGGAGTGTGATTGTTTGAGAAAATGAGCAGAAATACCGTTTATGTTTCACACAAGGGCCCGACAAAAGAGTAGGTATATAATAAACCAGTGACATCTGAATGCGCAGCATTAATTGTTTGAAGTGATGGTATAATTCCAGATTTCGATTTGCGTATTTACCCCCGGGCCAGTGATGATTGTACATATTTACCAAAACTGTCTACACATCATATTGATTCAATGGTGTTTCCATTACTATTCCCATGCAGCGATTTAGGCTGGACTTCCTACATAATGCAATCATCTGAAGGTGCAACTAAACAGATATCTGTTCTTCAATGTTACGCTTACCGCGTCATGTACCGAAATATTGATCAGTTTAATCCAATTTATTACGGAGGTAGGTTGCATCAACAGTATCTTATTAGTATCAATAAAAGTATCTAACGGCTCAATTACTACTTTTGTTCAATCCTGCTATTGAAACATGTCGTTTCTTACTTGGATACGCAACTAGAAACCGTTTGTTTTACTCACTCAAATTATATCTATGGTAACGAGTGGGCGAAAGACTTTTCACCCACTAGTGAGTGAAAAATGTCATTCATTAACCTGCCTACGTTCTTTATAATAATATTGAAATGTTTTAAAACCAAAGCTAACTTTTTTAAATTAAATGCGCGCTATCGATCTAAAATTTTGCATAAAGCTTCCTACGACAAATTGCTACGGAGGGTGGAGTACTAGCAAAGGGGGGTAAATTTTTAGCTCAGTTTTTTGATATCTAGCGCCGTTTTCGAGTTATTGCAAATTCAAAATCTCAAATTTAATTATTGATGACACGAATTATAATAAATTGTACTTTCATAAATTTTCTAGATTTATAAGTGCAGGATTGAACAAAACGCTATACATAACTCGTGGAGAAACTCTTTCGCTCACTTATTTGCCTCTGCACACTCGCCTGTCGGCTCGCGTGCAAAACTGGCAAATGCGTGAGCGAATCTTTCGGTTTCTCCACTAGTCATGTAATATACTATTACATAATCAAAGCAAATTAAGAATTAAATGTTATCAAGGTTTAGTAGACCACGTTTCCAGAAGTGCTATAAATAATCCAGAGAATTTTGAAAATCAAATGAGGTTGGAAAACATATTTGTGCTACCATCTTCGTTCATAGGAGGTCCCAACATATGAAACAATTATATCTAGATGCAATGGCCATTGTGAGAAAGCATGGAAGACCTGATCTCTTCATAACTATGACGTGTAATCTAAGATGGATAGAAATCGAAAGGGACTTGAAGAAATTTATATATCTTAAACTTGAATCATTTAATGCCACATTATATTCATTGCCATTTAAAATTTAAAACTTTACTGAACGAAATATTAAGTGAAAAATTATTTAGCACAATAATTTTGTATGTTTATACGATAGAACTTCAGAAGCGTGGGCTACCTCATGCTCACATGCTTTTCACATTAAAACATGACGAAAAACTAAAAACTCCAGAACGGATTGATAAGTGTGTATTCGCAGAAATACCAGAGGAAGGTACTTTGAGAGTTATAGAACACATGTTACATTGTTCACATACTGATAATGTGATAATTCTCCATGCTTAGGCGAAAATAGAGAGTGTTCAAAGAAGTTTCCATTATTATTAGCTTATATTAACTTATAATAATATTATAGTGTACAAAAATAAAGAAATTAAATTATTAAAATAATAATAATATACAAAACATTTGTTTGCGACCATATTGAAGTATATAATCTGACGTTTAAAAGTATGTTATACACTAGAACCAATTTTAAAAGATAGAATCAAGTTTCTAAGTTTTTTGGCTTTGTCTTACCATAATATACGGATATAATATCTTACTCAATTTGTTTACAGGGTTGTCACGTTTTGCAAAACCTCCTAGTGACGTCACTGGGTTTTTAAAAATTTATTTTGGGCTTAATATAAATTGCACGAAAAAATTAAAAACAACAATCTCAATCGCTTAACACCAACTTTCAGAAAAAAATTTTTGAAAATTGAAAATTCCTTATTGTTATTGGATTATTGGTATTGGTTCATTTAGAAGAGAATAAAACTACATTGAACTGGAAAATTTTAAAAGCAAAGTAAAAGAAAAAATTAAAACGACTTACGAGTGAGGCGTATAGTAATAGTATTGCTCATTTGGTCAGTCGATTACAATATTTATGATTTGTAAAGTACAAAAAAATTTCTTTACGTTAATATTAATTTTGGATTATTTAATTTACAAAAAGAGTCTCATGCTATAAAATGCATGAAGTCCATCGAGGCGCTTTTTCTTAGTAGGTAAATTTTTAAAAATTATATAGCTGGGGTCAAATCTAATAAATTATAATTATGAGTATTACATCTTAATAATATAATATTACTAGCTGACCCGGTGAACTTCGTACCACCTACAATTGTTTTGATTATAACTCTTTATAAGAGGGCGTCCATTAATTATGTGAGACGATTTGGAGATTTTTCGACCCCCCCCTGGTGAGATGTGGTGAGATTTGCTTCCCCCCTTTAATCTCACGCGATATTGTTTGTTTTACTTAATTTAACCCAGGTATCTCGCAATTTTACAGTTTCTTGCGGAAAAAGAATTAAGATATATTTGCTGAGACCCCCTCTTCCCCATACAGCGTCCATGCGTGAGACACGGACACTCCAAGTTAATTCCGCAAACTTCCAACTACTTGATGGTCATCGCGAAAGCCAAACGCACGGGAATTGCAGCCGTTTGAACTCAAATGGAAAGTCCGTTATAATGATAGGGATGCGCTGAATCAAAACATCTCCTTTGTACTTTTCTTTGATAATCGTTACCTTGATGCCATTGTTTATAAGCTTTTTTACAGTCAGTCTCGTTCCACATTACATAGTCGAGGTGGATTGATGTTACTCAACATGATGATGATGATAACTGAGCCTACTTTCAATTACAAATTGTGAGGTGGTAATCCGGACAATTTAAGCAATCTGGAAAGTATGCCATTTTGGTTTTGTAAATGTATTTATCCGGACAGTTGTACTTAATATAATTGGTAACATATTTAAGTGTTGCCCTCTACTAACAACAGCACAACACAATCATATTTCAGAAGGAATCTTGTTAATCCATTCATGTGCGTCCTTAACTGTGACCAAAACCTGTTCTGAAATCTGTTCGGATAGGACTCTCGTAATACATACAAACATTGTCCTGACAATTCTAAACACAACAAAAAATAGATCGTCCAAATCGGTAGAGCCGTTCTCAAATGATGAGCGTTCATACATTTTTTACGTTTCATTTTTACCCCTGACTGTTTTTCAAAAACACAGGGTATATGAAGTTACTATGTACAATCTTTGTTTATATATTTTTTATATGTTTGTGTCACCATATCTCCCGAACGGTTACAGGTAGCGTCGTACTTTCTTGACAGCATCATGTTTGTAAAGATCAGGGAAGTGTTCCTGGATGGTCAAATACAATTTTCACCCACGAGAAGAAACTTTATCGCAGAAAATCATCTCTAGCCCCCTTATATTTATTAGATAATGTAGGGTCAAATTCATATCATTGGCTAACTATTCGCGCTAGATACCACATCGGCTGTCTGGATCACGAAGCGGTTTAAAACATATATTTGGTTTCTCTATACATTTTGACAAAATGTACCTACTCCAAAAAGAGTGAAATAAAATTAAAATTTAAAATTTAAAAAACCCCTGGCTGTAAAAGCACCTTACTTTAAAAACTACTGTTCCCTTTAAAGAGGAAGAAATAATTTTTTCTTCTTCACTCAACAACATAAAGTGTTGGACAATTAACTCGAAAAATTAACTTATCATCCTTCGCCCGCCCCCCCCCCACTACAAAATTTGAACCTTAATTTTGAAGTCAGGGGAAACGGAAAATTTTTAATACAAAATGTATAAACAGGTTTCGTAAGTGAAACAAACCTCCGTTTTCTCTGACTTCAAAATTAATGTTCAAATTTTGTAGTGGGGTGAGGGGCGAAGGACGATAAGTTAATTTTTCGAGTTAAGTGTCCAAGAGTTTATGTTGTTGAAGTGAAGAAGAAAAAATTATTTCTTCTTTTTCAAAGGGAACAGTAGTGTTTTAAGTAAAGTGCTTTTACAGTCAGGGGTTTTTTAAACTTTAAATTTTTATTAATTACTTATATACCGGGTGCCGAATGAGTTAGCCGAACATAGGAAATTAACATATAAAAACTTATTTATGAAAACTTCTGCTTCTTTAATTATTTTAGAGAAAAAATGAAAGACACAAAAATAATGCAGAAATATAAACTACGAATGATAACACCATTAGATTTTATCTAGCTTTTACTTAAAAGGTCAAAAATTGCTTTCGAAATTGTTAAAATCTTCATTAGTAAGTAAAAGCTAGATGAAATCTAATGTTGTTATCATTCGTAGTTTATATTTCTGCATTATTTTTATATCTTTCATTTCTTATAATCTCTATCTATTTTCCATTCTCAAAAATAAGTTTCATATACTGGACCCGCATGCGGGTCGTATCAGATACTACACTTTGATCTTAGCTGATAAGCCGAAAAGCGATACTTTTGGTTACGCTTGAAAACTCTTTATTTATTCGCATCGCTATTATGTTCATAATCTCCCCTTAAGTACCTGACGCAGCTTAATTCTACAAGGTGATAATCAAATAAACTCTTTGTTCTCGCTAATGTTACAATATTTACATTTGTATCACGAATTTCAAACTTTGTTTTGCAAAAATTACAAACACAACAAACAAAAAATCAGCGAATTTGGTGAAGCCGTTCTGAAGTGATGCGCGAACAAAAAAAGGCAATTCATTTTTATATATGGGGCATTCCACGCCAAATCGGACACCATTTTACTTTTGCAGCTCGGATTTTTTTGAAAATTTTTTTTCCTTTAGTGCTAGTTGAGACTAGCCTCCATGACTTTGGCGAATATTTGATAATAATGGATTTTTAGATAAAAGAATATGTAAAAATTGAACTAAAATCGTATATTAAGAAATAGGTAATAAATATACAGAACTTATCGTCTACAAAAATAAACCTTCTGTGTGATAAGTACAAATTAATGCTAAATGAAAATGATCGACGAATGATATAATTAAAAAAAAAATTAGTTTAATCTAAGTTGAGGATTAGTTTGCGCAACGTAATTTAATAATTCTTCAGAATCTTCGCAGACCACAGGCTTTTCGTGATAGCAGGCAACATCGTGCCATCCAATACCATCATTGTATACATTATTAAGTATGGAAAGACATGATTCGGTTGTTCTGTTAATATCAAATTCGGCGTTATCGGGCTGTTGCTGTTTCTTGTGTCCAGTTCTTGACCATGGATTAAAATTCCATCCAAATGGAAAACGATTGGTTGGATCGATCTTGACTCGGTTTGCAGACCAAAACCAACCGTTAATATTTTTAGGTTCCAAATCGGATCGATCTTCACAACCTTTAAAATCACATAATCTTCCAGACGTCCAGATGTATGGAACGTTATCTAAAGAATGGAATTTAGATTATGATTGCAACGAAATGTTTTAACCTACTGTCTCGAATTAATCTAAAAATCATCTGGTTTTCTTGCTCGCTCTCAATAGAGACTAAATCCATGCAATATTCCCTACAGATGTTTCTACCGTCTAACCAATCCACTTTTCTTCCAGTCAGACCGGGAATGTGATCACTGTAGAAGTAGTTGTGTCCGTTTAGAGAGAACTCTTTGGGCCCTACAAGTAAAACATGATATTACATACATATTAAGCAGTTGCATTGTTGTTTATGCACAAAATAGGCATGACTTCAAATTTTAATGAATAATCTTAACACACACATCGATTGTATTGCAAATTACACATGAAGTTGTTAACTTTCTTCGTGTTCGTGATGAAAATAATTTCAATAGGTAAAATTTTCAATAAGTGCAATTGACAGACTTCAAATCATTATTGGATATAAAAAATGCGTAAAAGACCCTGGTAAATTCACTTGAGTTTTTATAAATTTTTTTTTACATTTATATATTATTTAAGTATTTCTTTTCATGCCAGTGAACTGGAATCAATCTTATCTAAACAACCAGTCTCTTCAATTAAATTCTGTTAATTCTCATGCTAATTAGTATTATTGATAATCATGGAAACTACTTAATTTTGAATATTAATTTCTTTTTTTACAAAATTAGTGTTAAAATAAAAACAATGAATATGCCCATGAAAATGTTGCACTATGTTGATGCAGATATCATCATATTCATAGTTATTTGTTTAGTTTATTGTCGAACAACCTTGTCCTACAATGTACTAACATTCACGTTTATCTTGTCAGATCTTCTTAATCTATTAGATCTTTTTATGCGTATTTAAACTTACATAAATATAATATGTAAAAACAATTACCCGGCAAGTAAGCTGTATAATATGTACTACAGCAAAAGCCATTGAATGGATATATAGTAAAAATAATATTACCAAAATTAAATAACATTTTCTAGAGTAATTATTTTTATGTTGTACAGCCAAATAATAAATAAAAAATAATGCTTTTCACTCTCTGTTGTCTCTAAATATTTTTGGCTTTAAAGGTTGCCGACCTCGGTCATAGACGTCTGATTGCTTCATTACCTTCAAAAAAGTTCAACACAAAAGTATCTTCGCTTTCGCTTGATACCGAAAAGTTGCCCGAAGTACAAAGCAACTGTTGAAATTTATACAAAATCATTTGTACAACGGAAAGCTATAAGAAACGAAAAAATTATTTTATGGTTTCCTCTCTAGCAAATCTGGCAAAGATCGTGTAGCCAGCAAAAAATTAAAATATAATATATTACGACAGAAGAATTTATGTTATGCATTTCTGAAATTTCTAGACAGAGAGAAATATGTGTTACTACTTCACACAATTGTGCAGAAAAATTACACAATTAAGCCTCATGTATTCATTGCAAATATACTCAGTAATAGCATGGAAATTTTAAAAATGCAAAAAATTGTATCGAATATCTGCTTCTCCAGATGAAAAATATTGCACAACTTCAGCTGTGCGGGATAATGTTATACAGATATTAATAAACGAAAAAAATGTTTGAAATAATCTACACAACGTTGTGCATTTCAAATCACCCAAATTGTGCAGTTTTTCAACCCAGCGCTTGTTAAAAAATTACATTTAACTGAATAATAAACAAATTGACGTTCGAGAATAAAAAGAAGAGAAGAGAACAGAAGAAGGAAACTTTAGAATTTGAAAATTGGAATTTATTAAACCCAAATAGAGAAATTAATTTTGTTTAAAATGATACTGTTAACATTAAAGAAAATTAAGTAGTTTTGACTTGTGGTTTTCATATATTTGTCAGGTTTCGCCTAGAATAACTTTTGTTTACAAATTTTCTTATACCACAACAATAATTGCAATTTAATGCAATTGTTACAAACTTTATTGCATATTTAGAAATGTGCATATTTAATTGTCGTATAATAATTTAAGATACTCATTTAACGTTTGGTGTCGTCATATCTTAGAAGTAACAAAAGGAATAAATGCATTTGGGTTAAAATGATATTTTGAGATTTTAGTAATTAGCTTGAGATTTTCTAAAATACAACAATGCAGAAAATTTAATTTAATTTATAATAGAAACATCAAAAACAGTTCTGCAAGTTACAAAATCGCATTTCTGTGCTTTAAAACGTGAAACTTAAATTTCGAAATATTGAAAGATTTTTTAACATTTCGCAGCTTCTCCATCAGTCCTTCATTTTGCAGTTCCGTGCAATCACGAAAGAAGACATCGAATAAATAGTAGTTTGTGCCATTAGTGTGCAACTCTTCTACTAAGAAATACTTTCATCGCGTGTTTCATACATTTTTCTTTTATATTTAATTTACAAAGAATAAAAAAAAGAAATTTATTTGCTTCGAAAATATAATGGAATAAGTCATTATTAGATTCAGTCATTTGTGACACCAATTATTAAATATAATATATTAAAATATAATAATTTTTTTAGAAAAACATTATTTTATCTTTTTTTTTAACTAAATAATGAGTAAGCGTAATATTTATACTTTATAGAAAAAAATTGCTGTATTGTATTTAAAGTTTATGCCAATTACGTGTAAAATAAATAACTTAAAAACCAAACAATAGAAAAATGGGGAATTTTTACAGCTGTTTTTTTTCTTTAAATTTCCACCAACTTACTGTTTGCACATTTTGTAGGATTTGGTAAAGCGAGGAAACGTCCAGGTCGATCCGAATTTCTGAATTGGCCGTAGCTTATATTTATTACTGTTGCTAGTACGTATGCCACAAGGGCGCCGAAAGCTTTCATCTGAAATTAAACAAAAACCTGTTAATGAATTTTAAAAGAATTTTTCGATTAATTCATTTCTTGAACGAGCAGTTTTGCTTAGAGGCATCGTCTCAATCTACCCCAAAACGCTTTATGAAATTGAATTGTTAGTTTGTTATAATACCGAATTTGTACTGTCTTTAGAATAAAAAAAAATAGAGAAATCATTCACATGCAACCACATTTTACACGGTCTTTCTATAACCTTTTATTTGACCCACTGAACTTATACATAACATTGCGTATAAAGAATGCAGCAAGTTGTTTTGTCTTTGAATTTACTTTTTTTTTGAGTGTCATTTAAATAAATTTTAATTATTGGTATTAGAATCATGCTAACGATTGTATGTAATTAAAAAATAAGTTATGGAAGTAAGGCGCTAATTATAAATACAGCATAAGCGTCTATTAATTAAAATTCGATTTATCATTTCCATGCAATTTTTTATATAATAATAAATTGTTTATATAAAATATTTGATAATATTCAAAATATATTTATGTAATCAAAATATTTTCACTTTATTGGAGGAAGAACGTTAAATTAATAATTATCGATTAAACGATGTCGTATAGAAGACTTGAACGATGCGTTAAGATATAAACCACTTGAATACAAGAAAATGAACTTTCATTTTAAACACTTCTAATAAAATAAATAATATTACGTAATATTTTCGCTTACCTTTTGTATTCCTTATTTATATCACCCACTTTACACCCAAAAATATCAACAGTAGTCTTATTATTACTTTGTATCAGGACGCACTGACTATTAAAATCTTCTCACGAAAAGTGAGAGTTGTATTTATAGTATGTAGAAGATCTTCTTTAAAATGGTGGGAATTTTAATAGATACTTTGAAAGAAATTATAATTTTTTTTAAATAAATTTTACACATAAGACGATAATACGAATTCGTTTAAATGCACAAAGAAGGTTATTGTGTAATTGTGTATAACAATATTGTTTAATTACGTAGAAATAATTTTATTCTTATATAAATATTTAAGTTTTTCTTCAAAACTTGTTAATCATTTTATAAGAATAAATAATAATGTACGCACAATCGACTATATTGGATTTTTGGCTTTTAAATTATTAATATAGTATTATAAATTTCTTTTATTTTTATTATTGTTATTATTATTATAATAAGCATAACTCTATAGAGTAAATTGCATTTTTTATATTGTTGCATATCATTTCTCATGAAAAGCACCCTAGGCGCCAATAAATTATTTACCGGAAGTATGCGATATTTTTTTTACTTTTTACTTTCTTATACTATGCCTAATTTTTAATGGTATTGACCCAAAAATAGATCACGAAAATTTTAGATACATTTTTTGATTCCCCTTCCGGGTCATTTTATTAAGCGTATCCTTCATTTTTCCATAACTTTTTTTCACATTTTTATGTGATAAAATCTCTAATAATTAAAATATTTTCAGAAGTCACAATTGTTTTTATTATTATTATTACATGGCACTCTAACGAAGACATTACAGTTTTAACATTTTATTTTGTTAAATTGTTGATTTTGTGCGCGACATGTAGGTGACGGTTAATTAGGCGACAGTCAAATAGGCGACGATAGACGGTAAATTAGGCGACGATACAAAATTCGAAAAATTTTTATAATTACATAATTATTTAACTATAAAATTTATTTTCAAATTCTCTTTCGACCTATGGTTTCGACTTTCGGTTTATGTCCGGCAATAGTTCTTTCGTAACCTATGTAATAGGATAGAAACACCTAATCGCACTTTGTTCGTTGTTATACAGACCAAATATCGTAAGGAAACGTTGGTGCTGCTATGGTGTCATTGGGTAGAATACGTCCTACATAATTATTGGTATCACGTCAAAACACCTTAAGCCAAAAACGCCGAAAGCAAAATCACCGAAAAACACTGACCTAAGTGTATGAATGACATGAAAACCCCTTTTGGCGCGGGATCGTTGATTACCTAAGTTTCAATCAAACTTGATTGTTTAGTTAAGTTAATTTGATAAACCTACTACATTACATAACTAATTAATTCTTCTTTAAAAGCGACAATTATTATTACTTGCGATGTAATATAAACAGTTTTATAAGTCAAATATTATGAATATATCGTCATCTTTTTAGTTGTCATTCAAACACTAGGTCACTTTTGGTGTTCGGTGTTGGTTTTTTGATGTAGATCATTAGTTTAATTAAAATAATTTACCGAATTTCCCATCGCCCAATTTGTACCGTCGGCGTCGCCTAATTTACCATCGTCGATTTGACCGGTCGCTTAAAAAGCCGTCGCCCAAAGAAACGGTATCCAGGTATCCTGCTGATCTACGTAGATTATGAAAGTAACAATAAAAATCAAGTAATCAATTTGAAGTTTCCATTCTACGGATTTCATGAAAACTTCGTTAGACTCTATTTCACAATTACTTCATGCAAAATCCTCTCACTTTCATTCCATCACAGACTTCATTTAGTAATTAACCTAAATGTGATAAGATAATGCTGTCGTAAGCCATAATCAATTTTCATAATCAAAATTTATTTTGATTACAAAGTTAATAATAAGGTAAAATTCGACATAATCATATCGTAGATATAATTTTGATCAGAGGCGGAACTACCGGGGTGCGGTGGGTGCGATACACGCGGACCCCCTGCTAAAAGGGCCCCCTATCTCAAAAATAGTAGGTGCACAACTAGATGCTATTTGAAGTTTTCCAGGAATTTTACTATATACTGTGGGGTGTTTCACATAACCCCCAGACCCCCCGGTGAGAGTTTTCACGATGCATAGATATATGCTGTATAAATATGCACTAAAACTTTTTGTTTCTAAACAAACGATATGTAGAAGTATTTGTTCTAAGAGAATAAAAAGTTTTCATATGAAGGTAAATCATACAACGTACACACACACCTTTGGGTTTTCAAACCGGGGGGTCTGGGGGGTATGGAATACCCTCCAGTGCACTAGCAATTATAGTTAAAGGATTTTCCGTTTTAGGAATTTAACTTTCTAAAAGGTCTTACAATTACTATTTTGCACCCCCCGGTGCAAATTTTTACGGTACATGATGTGTGAATATGCATTAAGACTTTTTCTTTATAAAACTGGGGGTATGAATTGTATACAAATGACGTATAAACGTACTTGTTCTGACAGAGCGAAAAATTTTTAATGTAAAAATAAATCACAAAACGTATACACACACTTTTGGACTTTCAAACCGGGGGGTTTGAGGGGTATGGAATACCCTCTAGTGCACCAGCAATTATATTTGTTGAAAAAGCAAATTAAAGTTAAAATTCCCTAGTTTTTTATTTTTACTGTCAAAATCAAATTTTTGATTTTACTTTTCGATCACAGGTTTAGATCCTTTTTGCAAAGAATTAAAAAATTTTAATTAAAAAGATTAATATTCAAATAAAATAAAATGCATAAAACTCTAGAAAATCTAGAAAAATTTAAAGTCAATAAAATCTCAGAAAATGGAAAAATCATAAAGAATAGATTTCCTCAAATTTCTCTTTAGTTTTTCATATGACAATTTCTCCATCATTTTATCACTTATTAGTAAACAAAGAACAATCTATTTAGTAAACAATCTATTTATTCTATTTTTATCTATTTTTCAATCTATTTTTATTTTTAAATTTTGTATTCAATGTATTTAATTTTTGTTTGTTCAAATTTTTTTTCTTTAATTGTAAAATAAAAAAATAAATTTTTGGTTTTGCCTCGAAATAGTTGACGTTGCGTCCAGCAACGTAGAACAGGATTAATGTCCACAATTTTTTTTAATATTGATAATTATATAGGTATAATATGATGAATTATAGAAAACGTTAAGTAATAATTTCTAAACACAAAATTCCGGACACGGTTGGGAATTTATCTAAAATAATGATTAATTAGTATTTTAATAACTGTTTTTTTTATGAAAATGAATGATTTTGGAATTAGTTTTATAGTTTCGAAGCGTAGAATGAAGGTTTAAACACAAGTGGTTCAGAAAATTTATAAAAATGATTTTAAAAAATGAAAATTTTATTTTACCTGGGTTGAAGCGATGTCAATGAAAAGTGAAGATTTTGTTAAATAGTAAAGCAAGAACTTATTATTGCACTACGTATAGTGCAACAAAAATTAAAAGCACAAACAGTGATTTAAAACTATGTATAAAAATATACAATTGATTATAAAATATTATAAATTTATAAATAAAAAAGCATAAATAAAAACATTACTGCTCATGAAATAAATACTAAAATCGCTTAATGGACAGCTGTTTTTTTTTAAATCTTGCAACAAAACATTTGCTAAACAATTTATAAATTTATATCAATATAAAAATGTTAAAATAAAAATTTGATGAGTTTATGTCTGTATAAACATAACATTTTACCATTTTGATTTGAATAGATGATATTTTATAAATACAATGAGTAAATTCGTAAATCCAATGAATTGTTTCACTCTTACTTACTATAAATTTTTCAAATATGCAGTAAATTTTTGTGATTGTGAAAAAAATGGCCGTATATTATATGGCCAATGACAGCAACATTAAAAATTTTAAAAATTCGGTAATAAAAAAAATATGTTTTTATTGACCTAATTAACAATAATTTGTAATTGATATTAAAATGTATGTTTTAATTACTCATAAATAATACCGGAATAATTAAAAAAACATGACGTGATTCATAATTTTCTGCCATCTTCATAATACAATTTGAACTTTAATTCTTTAATTAAAATTTTAAAATAATTTGCTATATTATGTGAATTAAATGCTATTTTTTTAGTTGAATTAATATATATCATTAAGTAATTCTTACTACTTAATTATTGTTAATTATTAACAGGATCTCTATAAAAGGATACAAAATAATAATTGTGAGATTCAGTTTCAGCTAATACCAATCTTGAACTTTGTGGAGTTCAAGGTCTTTTTGAGCTAATTAATAACGGATTTGTTTTATAATAAACAAAAAACTCGTATTTATAAATCCATTTTTATCACTAGCGGATTCAATTTTTTACCTCATCACATGTAATTTTTGTTTTTTAATTTGTGGAAACCATTTGAGTTTATTTTAATTGCTTTTAAAATATGCGTGTAGAATTAGTAATTTTAGCCGGAGAATGGGTAAGTAAATAGGTATTCACAAAACGTATTATGAAAAAAGTGTTAATATCCTAGAATCAGAAGTTTGATTAGCCTTGAATATAATAGAGTCGCCACTTTCACTAAGACTTCTTCGTGTTAATGTCAACTATTTACTGCAATGCTACTTGATCTTGAATTTTTTACTTTACCTATACCACTTTACATGGTATTGTTTAAAAATATTTAAGAGTGATAATTTTCGAACAATGGAAAATTGCAACAATGCAATAATATAATACTCGTATTAATTGCTTTTAAACTTATGGTAAGATTTAGAAAATAAATTAGACTAAGGAAATTTGATGTCCTTTGAAGTCCTTCTTTGGTTGAGTTTCTGCTGGCAGTTTTTATTTTGGGAAATTTTTTCAATGGACCTAAGCCGTACATATCAGCAGATGTTTTTCGTACCCAATCGTGATAATAAATAAAAAGAAATTATGAAACTTGAAGGATTTTTACATCGACTTAATTTAGTTCATGGTAAGTTATGCATTTATATCGATTAATATAGAAAAAATTGCATATCACGTAACGATATTTTTATTCTTAAATAAGACAATAAAACACAGATCTGTAATTATTATTAACCAATTTTTTTAGACAATTTACCTTCTTTGCTGTTTAGTTTTGCCTCGAAGAACACTTTCCAGATTTCATTTCAATGTTATTCATTAATTTTTAAAACTACAGGAATCTGTTCTAGAGAAAAAGTCTAACGTAAAGTAAACTAATGTGTTTTACTTACTAAACTTTAAAACTGCAGCATTCTTCACTCGCTGTTATAATAAAACAGCTGTAATATTATTACAGCCGCTATATGACGACACCGCTTACTATAGGTAAACAATGCTTACTATAAATTATACATACAAAATTTTTACAAAATTTTGTGACTTCTAAAATGGGTTAGATAGCTCTCGATCTAAAATAATTTTAAAATTTATGCATCTACTGCATTTTTTTAAAATTTATTAAAAAATGTGCTAAAATAAGCACTAAAAAAGATTAAAAATAAATCTAAGCATAAAAGTATCAAAATAAGCATAACAAAAATAGCGCAAATTATATATTTTTATATAATATATTTAATAAACTCTACACGGAAGAAAAGGATTTCTTAAATGAAGAATAAATAAATTATCTTGAAATTATTTATTTCATTTAAAAATATAATTTCTTCGCGCAATAAAATATGCTTGTATTAAAAATATCAGATTTCTTCCAGCAAGAATATTTTTTACTTGATATATTATTTAGATTCAAGAAAATTTCATTTTAACGAAGAACACTATTTTATAAATACATCAATATTAATATATTCTTGACCACAGTGGTGGCTTGGTGTGATCGCTAGTTGAGTTATGAGCGGAAATTCTGGGTTTAAATCTCGGACTCGGCAGAATTTCTTAGCTCAGCCCTCTGGTGAACATCAAACTGTGGATCGAAATACTAATAAGATTCCTTAACATCTTAATGGAAAACGGGGTACAATAAGCCTAGAGCTTCAGTTCAAAGTGGGCATTGAACCACTACCCGTGCAGCTAATACGAATACGAATATATTCTTAATCTAAGTAACTTAATTTCTTTAAAAAAAAATTTATAATTGTGAAATTTATATTACGAACTTGTACACACTTAGTAGTTCGACTAGTATAGCCAAATGGTAATTGTACTCGTACCATTCTACGCCAACCTACGGATTAATAAGTTTATTAATCTACTACGAGTATTGTTAAATTTTCCATATTCTATCCTCTGTTATCTGTTAGCAGTTATTTGTTACTCTGTTCTGTTGTCACTTTGTTTATTCTAGTGTTATTGTTACTGTTATTATTATATTCAAGAAGAATTACCTTAAGCTGGTTTTTTCATCAATTTTCCAGCAAAACAATGGTTCGCTAAAATATGAAAACGACAATTTAAACTTTTTATATCAATCAATATAAATTATTGTAAAACCGATCAGGTTACACGAAAGAAATCTAGAGATATGTGTTATCACGAGGGGCTCTTAGTTGTTGTAAGAAAATCGTAATGTTAGGCCAATTGGCACTTTGTAAGTGCTCATTAGACCATCAAAGTTGTTGTAATGATTAATTTAATAATAAATATTTTAAACTAACTAAAATTACTCGTACCACGATTTCGCAGCTTGAAAACCTAAGTTCGAACCCCACACCGGACGAAGTTTTATATAAAATAAAATATATAATATCCCGCCAGAAGTCGTCCAACAGATGATGCCATAATACTTGGACACACTCACTCTTCGGTTACAACATAATATACAAAAACCCAAATATTTCGGAGTAATTTAGTGAACAGAACTTCTTAATTCAAAAAGATATTTTTTTTAAATCAAATAAATTTTTAACTACTTCATTTAAGAATATACTTGTATGATCCAAGAAAACTTAATTAAGAATATTTTTTTCTTACGAAAAGAAAATATTTGCGTGCGGCTATTGAAAACAGAGAATTTCTTGATTCAAATGGTACTTATTTAAACCAAGTAATTTTTTTTCCGTGTAGTTATGATGATTTATTGTTAAAAAGTGCGTTTTTTATCATCATAATTCATAACTATTTGATCACCAAATGATTTTCATTTTAGCCATTCAGTTTCTTAGAAAAAAAAATTTTAAAATTACTGTTTTTTGGGAACATCTCTGAACATTTCTAAAAGTGTTTGCGGCCAGATATTACCAAAAAAATATCAGGGGGAATTAGCTACAATAATTTATCTTTAAAATGTTTTTTGATTTAAATCAGTGGTCTTCAACCTTTTTTTATTTTGTTTTAATTTTAATTATTTTTATATTTTGACATTAGTAACTTGAAGTAACTCGAATATCTCTAGGTAAGTATCAAATTAACCAAAATATTCACAAAAATTACAAAATTAAGTATTCAAAAAATCAATGGTATGTTGGAACACTACAGCATATGTATTTAATTATATATTATGTTAACTGTTAATATAGATACCTTTTTAATTCAGGCAATGTGGTTACCTTTTTTTTTTAATTAAAAAAATTTTAATTTTTTAATTTTAATTAATTAAAAGATTAATTAAACAGCTCGAAAAAAAGGGGGAAATATTTGGGTAGTGTACAAGGAAAAATAAATTAGAATAAAAATTGGAGAAAAATTGCACGTATCTATTGTTAAATCTATAAGGTCAAATCGTTAGAACATACATGTATGATAAACATAGTGACATTGTTAAGTTCATGTAAGGTCAACATAGCATCCTTTGGCTGTAATTATTTTAATTTGAATTAAGGCATGAAGGATGTACTGGAGGTATTCAGTGATATCTTATTTACATATTATGTAAATGTGTAAATTGTAATGTTCAATATATAATGTGTCAATATTTTCCACTCATTTGGAAATGCAATTGGCATAAATAGGTATAAAAAGTTAAATTGCATAACGGAACTGCATACAATAGAAACTTCTGTTCTATTGAATTGCAATCAGAAACTTAAAAAAATCATGACCGGTTAAAATTCATTTTATTAATTCATATTGTTTCCTCCCCAAGTATGTTGTTACTCACTTTGACATTTAATTTCTATTTTCTGTGAATATCCCTTCATTGTTTTTCTTGAACATGAAAAAAAACTTGGGAAAAACAAAATAATACAATAAACAATTCGATTTGAAATTCAGTAAGAATTTTGATGATTAAAGTTTTTGCAGGTAGTAGATACTAAAAATACAATTTATGGCAAATAATTTTGAAAATGTTTTTATTTTTTAAGCGCACATCCTGTTTGAAGCAATTTTGTATGACGTTGGACGAAATTTTACTTGATATCCTTGTATTGAACGACTAATTCAATTTTCAAATGTAAAAATATGAAAATTTATTAAAAGTATTAAATTTCAATTGGAGATGTTTTTATTGGTAGGAAACGTGTACTCAAGCTATTATTGCTTTGCACTTTTATTTATATTTATCCATTATGTAACTTTCGTTCAACGATACTTAATTGAATTACATAATTAAACGTCTGCTAATAAAATACCGTTTCAAAAAACTATTATTATTAGGTGTACTTTAAATATAGAATTGACGTTAATTGTTTAAAAAATATTCACCACTTGCTTTATCACGATAAGCATGACGTTTTTTTCCCCTAGAAAGCATATTAACTTTTATGTCTACCCGGAACTCTTTTGATTAATTGGAATATTGAAAAATTCAGACGGTAGATGAGGATTTTAAGAATTGTAAAATTTAAATAATTTTGTAATATTTTGAATAATTTTGATTAACAATATGAGCCTTGGCATACCAATATTTTTGTGATTCATGTTGGTGACAAAATCAGTAACAAGGTCGACTAGGAAGATCGCTAAACACTTATTAACTATTAATGCGGCATTGACGTTTTTGTAATAATAAAACGATTACACCTAGAACAATTTTTATATTAAAATACTTTATATGCATTCTCCTACTAATATGATGTAATTTGAATTAACTAAATCTCAATTTACATATTATCACTCAGCAAAGGTCTTATAGAGAAATAATAATTACAGTAGCGGTCAATGAAATGTACTCACAATGAAATTTAAACAAAAATTGTTTATAATGATATCCGCTTTTAAAATTTTGAGGCGATTATGCACCAAAAGGCTTAAAGACTACCTTACTGTCACTTTCAGGTACAAATTGTTTCAGTTTTAATATTTCTTGTAAGTGTAAAGACGTGAAATTAAAAATAATGGCAAAACTAAGTAAATTAACAGTTGCAAAAAAATCAGTTATTGTTGCTTTAAATAGTGCAAAATGGTCAACACGTAAAATTGCTGCTAAAGTAGGATGTAGCCAATCCGCGGTAACGAAATTTTTAAAAAAATATCGGAAAACTGGGAGTGTAGAGCGAAAACAAGGTAGTGGTCGACAACGAAAGACAACACGACGTGAAGACGTAGAAATGAAACGAATTTCGTTGAAAGATCGCTTCAAAACCGCAGTGGACATTCGTACCGAGATAGGAGAAGCATCTGGAACACAAGTAAGTGTCAAAACCGTAAGGCGCAGATTACGTGAATCAAATTTAACAGCGCGATCGCCAGCAAAAAAGCATCTCTTAACAAAAAAAATGCGGTCAAACCGGCTAAAATGGGCAAAAACGTATGAGAATTGGAGTGTATATGACTGGAAGAACGTGATTTTCTCCGATGAGAGTAAATTTTGTTTATTTGGGTCGGAAGGTAAGCAGTATGTTCGACGCAGACCTGGAGAACGACTTAATGAAGAGTGTGTCACGCCAACAGTGAAGCACCCGGCCGGACAAATGGTTTGGGGATGCTTTTCCTATTATGGAATTGGAGAATTGGTGTTCATAAAAGGAACAGTAAACGCAAAAGTTTATATAAGTACTCTTACAGATTATCTTCTGCCATATATAGAAATTCACAGTTCCCAAGCATCTTCCTCCATATTCCAGGACGATTCTGCACCATGCCATCGAGCAAAAATTGTAAGTATCATATTTATTTGTATCTTTACATAGTGAAGTAATAGTATAATGTGCAAAAATTTAATTTTTAAAATTTTAATTTGATAGGTTAAACGTTTTCTCCAAAATAAAGGTGTTAATACCTTAGAATGGCCAGGTAACAGCCCGGATTTAAATCCAATTGAAAATCTTTGGGGCATTATGAAACGAAGAATTACCGAAAGAAAACCAAAATCTTTAATACAATTACAAAATTTGTTGAAAATTGTATGGCAGGAAGTCGTTACAGACGAAACTTTAAAACATCTGGTTAATTCTATGCCTGCCCAGTTAAAAGCGGTCATAAAAAATAAAGGAGGTCCTACAAAATATTAAATTTATGGCTTATAAGCGACCATATTATAATATAATAGATGTAGTGTACCGAAATACCTTTTAATGTGAAGACCTTAAATAAATTTTTTATTTTTTATTTCTATGATTTAATTGCACTTTTTAATAAATATTTTTTAACCGTCGTTTTCTGACACCATCCTTTTTTAATATTGTCCTCTTTTGTATGGTATACTTAAATATACAGCAAATAACCTTGTGATACAATTTATACTAAAAATTTCTCGATTTTATTAGAAAAATTACAAAATAATGGAAATAATTTAAGTGAGTACATTTCTTTGACCGTTACTGTAGAGCAGCTCGTTACTATGTTCTGGAAAATTTGTACAATAACATTTTTAACTGGTTTTAAATGTAAATAAGTAAAAACTTTAAAAGTAAGATGCTGTGCCATTGAGCTAAATTTTCCCATATCATATAACCAACGTGTTGCGTTACTTAATGCTAAAAATGATGAATTGTTGTATTTCATGGATTTAAAAATTGAAAATATACAATACGAAAAATTTACTAACTAATAATTAATAATCATGGTTACGAAACAGTGCAATAATCCTTCATTATTCTGTTCTATTCTGGGCCTGCTCTTCGAATGATTATTTTAAATTTTAGTATAGCACTGGAAATTTATAATAAAAATATGTTATAAAAGTTCATTATGCCCTGATGCTTTAGGCAAATTGAATACATTTTCATTTTCAGAATAAATTGACCTTAACAAAATTTGCTATGTTAATAGCACTAATAATGCGGAACGAAGCTATTCCGTGACCGAACGTGATTGTCTGACGGTTATTTATGGCACGTAAAATGTTTAGACCTTTTGTTGAAAGCACGGAATATATAGTGATTACCGATCATTCCTCGTTGCTGTGGCTTATGAGTATGAAAGACTCGACGTCATGTCTGACATGTTGGAGTTTTCAGCAGGATCTGTTAGATATAGTGTCTAGCCTTTTTTAACAAATTATCTCGTTGGTTTGCCATTGCATTTCAACGAAAAACGTTAAAAATCAAGTTTTTAATTTGTTCTGGCTCCAAACATTATACACCTTTAGTAGAAGACCGATGCGGAAGAAAACGCATGGGGGTTCCCAAACTTGAATCTTTATTGTAAATTATATTTAAATAAGTAAATCAATTTCTCTTTTCGTGCTTGCATAAACAAATGTTTTGAGATGATAGGAAACTATTGATTATTTAAATTTTTGTAACATTCTGGAAATAAATAATAAAAACTTCGAATTACTCAATAATATACGAGTAGCGCTTGGACATTCCTCTTAACAAAGCCATGACATTATTAATCAGAATCGTACATTATATCCGTTATCCGTGCTGCGTTTTAATTCCCAATAGGTTAACTAAATTTGTTATAAATTCCTTCTTTATTTTAGAATAAATAATTGCAAAAACGGCAAGATTATGATATCATAATATATAATGCTTAATTTATGTTAGCTATTTTTAAATAAATGCTGTTGTAGAAAATATTAAAAAAATTATATAATAATATATTAGGTTATTGCATTGAAAGACTCGATGACAAATTAATTAAATCAAAATAAAATTTTCCATTACCAGTCTAAAACAATTCATCTTGAATATAGGATACGAATACCTAATTGAAAATGAGGATTTAATTTCTTAAATCTTTTATAACAAATTTTAATTTAAAATTTTATTATAATTTTTTGTTTGGTTTCAAACTAGATATTATATTTCAAATGAATAAATTTGAATTTATTATAAATTTGTGTTTAAAAATACTACATAACTAGTAGATTGAAAACTACTATATTTCATTAAAGATGAACGAACTTCCCAAATACACCGACCTTTATTGGGAAATAAATACCCATGGAGTTGGTTTTGAAAAAAAAGTTTAAATTGTGCATTTATTTTGCAAATTAAATTTATTTAACTTTGGTTTAAAAATTTGAAAAAATGCAAACGATGCAGTTCTGGACTAAAAATTAAATATTTCTTTTGTAATGTACTTTATTGTAAAATTTAATTATTTTAAAGATAAAGCTGGTAAGTTTATTATTTTCAGAACTTCTATGGAATTAGAAAATTTCCAATAATTTCTTGGTTTTTAAGTTTTTTGTGGTTTATTCTTGAGCTGTTTGTAAACAATCCATTAAAAGTTTTTCCATATTTGAAGAAGCCAAAATCCGGAATTTGGTAAGGACAGTCCGGGATGGTTGTCACATGGATAAGTTTCACACAACTGGTTTTACTAAAAATCAAAACGTTTGAAAGTCACCTCTTTAGCATAGTTAGGTCGAGAGTTGCATACTTAATTCATATAAAAGAAAAAAACTTTTTTCTGTTTTTTTACTTTTTTCTGTTGTTATTTTATTCTACTAATACATGTGACAATCGAACTCGGTCTCCCCTACTATTTTTTACAATTTATGAGAATAACAATCTTGCACCCTCCGTGACCTTAAACTGAACTCTCAACTCTAGTTGCCTTGGCCTTCTCGCAGAACCAACTATATGAGAAGCATTGGGGCGTGAGCTAATTGAAATTATTCAATATGTGCAAAATAATAATATGCAACCACCTACGAATTCTATTGAATTTAAACAATAAACTTGTGAATAATAATTTTTAATGACATGTATGTAATACGTTCGGCATAAAATCATTTCTTCATGAGTGTTCTCTAAAATGTTTTTTTTTCAAATGCAAATGAATAACTTTTATGATTGTGTTTTAGTATTATTAACTTGAATGAAATTCTTTAAACATAAGCTTTTATATAATACTTTAACAAATTAATACAGTAATGATTATTTTCAACTTACGTAATTTTTGGTATTTAGTATAACTATAGTAACAATTTAGTTACAAGAAAATCTATTTGACCGGTGTCGAGTTTTAAAATATTTTTTATACAAAATAAAATTTATTAAATAAGTTAATCATAAAATTTTAAGAATCCTTTAAAAATGAGGGTAAAAAGAGTTCAAAACATCATGCGATTAGCTGTTTTCATAAACTTAGCTCCTCCCGTAGTGTGTCTTATGTTATACAAGTAGTGCTTCTTGGCATAAATTCCCATATTATTTTCCCCATACATATTAACGTATGTATAAGGGAATAGATATTTTCGATACAAGGTAGGAAAACTAACATTTTTCCATTCAAGGAAAAGATAGTTTTCCACGAGTATCGAACAATATTTTTTCTAATTATTATGTTTCAAAAAGAACCAATAACATATTTTTTATACCTAAATTAAAATGAATTTACTAAATATTTACTCAATTTACAAAAATATACTTTGTGAAAATAGATACTTAAACTTTAAATTTGACAGTTGGTAGCCCAATGGTTGGTTATTTTTACTTTGTGATATTCAAAAGTGTGTGGAAAAGTACTACTTTTCCGCATACTTTTAAAACATAATACAGTGTGGGTCCTAATCTAATATAATTTGGAACTAAACCTTTAAAAACAGCACTAAGTAGGCCTTCCATTTTATAAACTTTAACGACGCAGTCAATATAATTTTTATATAAAAGTCCACGACCATGAGAATCGACACCTAAAATTAAAAGTTTTATTCTTTATCAATATATACCTAATCATATTAATTTATATTTCACCTTTATTATATAACCGTGTCAAAATAAGATCAAATGGCGTTACCATTACACTTATAGAAATCCCACCAATCATACTCACCAAAAATGATTTTAAATATGGAGAATTTGAACAAATATCATAGTGCTTAAGTAGATCTTTGGCGCATTGAAATGAAGTTAATTGGGATGTCGATGCTGCAAAAGCATGCGGAACTGATGCTCCGGCACCTCTAAACAATCCTTTGATTTATTAAAAAAGTCTCTATTGTAAATGCGATTGAAAAATCCAAAATAAAAACTTACGCCTTGTTCTCGAAAAATGTTGGTCAAAGCTTGCCAAGTTCCTTCGTGATTATGTTGATGGCCAACCGCTATACTATAGCAGCCCGGGACTGTAAATGAATTTTAATCATAAAGAACGGACTAGCACAAAATTGTCCAAAAACTCCACCAGTGCTGCTGACCAGCATAATTTTGTAAAAAGTTAAATTTCCTTGTTTGTCTCGAATATAACCTCGATTATCACCAAGTTGATATGTTCCTAGTTTAAAAAATCAACTTTATTTGTTTGTTAAATTAATATAAGCGTAATTACAAATTTTTATTTCTGGAAAAATTACTAAATATTTAAATCTTCCCCCAAGGCGCTGCGCCACAGAATAGCAATATATTCTCGTTATTGTTTATGCAATTTTTATCTATAATTGTTTTGTGAAGACTCTCAATTGGCTTTCCGTGACTCTATCGACAGACTTCTCAAAATTGCTTTGCAAGCTAAATCAGTGGCGTAACTATGGGGGGTGCAGGAGGTGCATGGCACCCCGGCGCCGACCAGTAACCGGCTCCGACCAGAAACCAGGCACCGAATAGGCGCCATGGTGTCGGCGCCGGTGCTTTTTCAGGAATTCAAAAAAAATCAAAAAGAATGAAATAGGTACCTTCGAGTGGATCACTTCAATTGTTGAGCAGTTTAATTGTCTCCACTTTAATATTTTATTTTTGTCATTTTCTTTAACTGCTACTTACTAATAGTATGTAGAAGCTATTTACTAATAAATGGGGACATTGACCGTAACTTTAATTTTCGTTTTGAAATTAAATCTGGTTTGTGTCGACTATTGATGAAAAAAAGACTTATTATTATCAACATTATTATTATTATCCGTGATAATTTTTGCGTGCGGCGCTGTGCCTCCCGGCCCCCCCTTTGGTCTTCGCGTAGGCGCCACAAATTTTCATGCACCTCGGCGCCAACCAAAGTAGTTACGCCACTGAGCTAAATGCGTTCCTTGTTCAGCGTTACCATACTGATATAGCTAATTAGCTATAGCTTTTCTCTCAGCTCACTGTTTCAGTAACCATAATCCACAACATCCACATAATATCACAAAGTAAGACTTTTTGAAATACGATTAGAAAAAGTATTGTAATCCACTCAAAATTCAAAAATTGAAAATTTGGTGCTATTAAAATGTTCTTTTTATATGATACATTTTTGATGAATTCGTCAGTATGTCAGTGTGTGGTTGGAGCATGAAAAGATATATTATTAATCGCACAGGTTGAACCACGCAACCAAATGTCTTGAAATTTGGCATAAACGTGTATCATCAATCATCATAACCAAACTTAGAAACCAGCTGAAAATGGTGAAAATCCGTTTAAAATTGGGGAAGGAGTAATATTTTGAGTGTTAAATAAGCATAACTTTTCTATAATATCCATTGTCAAGATGTTTAAAAATTACTTTAATAATAAGGCAACGACCATACCAATTTTTTGTTTTTTTGTCTTCATTCTTATGCACGGTGGAAAGGAAGCTTCCAGATAATGATTGTTACTTATGGCATTTTGTTTTCGTATTTTTCTGAATATTTTGATTTAGTCCTAAAATTACTATTGAAAATGAAATGTAAACCCAAATTAAATGGGGAAAAGTTGTATGATGTTTACATAGCCGATTTTTGTAAATTAGATTTTTAATTATTTTTAGTAAAAACATTGGCATGACTACCAATACCAGATTATCATCTACAAACAAACTAGCTGAGGCAACAAAATAAATTTCTCCTTCTTCATCTTCATTATATTGTCTCTCCTTCAAGAGAGGTAAAAAACTAAACAAAAAAATAACTTTGAATCAAACAATAAAGGAACTTCCCAAACAGGGACTCGAGGCAATTATCCAATTTAACCAAAAGCCCATTTCCCACCGTCTCAACTGTCTCTTTTGGTAATCTCTCAGAAAAGATTATCTAAAAAAGACTGAAAACAGCTATGACCGAAAAACAAATAATTATTCCTGACGAACGATTTGCATTACTTCCAGGCCACTTGACCAACCAAATACTTTACCGAAAATTGGAACAGAAATATGTAACAAGGACATTCTTTCTGGATATCGCCAAAGCTTTTGGTAAAGTATAGCATCGCATCAAACTCGATGGCATTCCATCTAACAAAATAGAAATGACTGCAAGCACCCGATATGGCTCATTTCTAGCTCCTGTCATTTTCGTCCAATATTGACAGCTTTACCGCTCTTGCAAATGCCAAACAACGCGTAGTTTTTAGGCCAACCCACTAATCCGCCAGATATATGAACTATTTGCAGTATAAGACGCCCAAGGTGATTCTGCAACCCCACACACCCTAATCCCAACGAATCTTTATAGGCTTGTAATTTCACTCGAAGCCTGATATTTACCTTATACAAACTTGTAGACCCAATTAACAGTATAAAAACTTCACTTTTAATCAAATGTCAAAGTTAAAGTGTTATTTTTCATCAAAGATATTGCAGGCAAGTATTTATATTAGTGTCTTTTCGCAGTCACTTGTTACTTTCTTTAAATTTTAAAATTTTATACTTCAAAGTTGCTTCAGCCAAAGAAGGAATAAAGCAAAATCCAGTAAAACAAAGCAATCTTTCTACGAGACAGACCCATAGCACATGGGTTACAACGAGGCAATATAAAATATCAATACTGCTTATTGCAATATTAAATTAATAATATTACTTAGTTGAAGCTTGGTGCAATATTACATCAATATTGACTGTCAACCTTTATCCAATATTGGTGCAATATTATTTTTCAATATTGTGGCAATATTGGTGCAATATTGCACCATTATTAGTTGAAGCTTGCTTTTCATCCTATATCAAAATTTATTAAAAGAAGAGAGAAATTGAAATATTGCATTGGTATTGATTAAAGCTTGGTACAATATTGCGCCAATATTAATAAACAATAATGTTAAACTGCAATGTTAATTTTATGAAATTTTTTACCGACTGTTTTTAAAATCGCTATTACCCAGAAACGATGCGACGAAATAGAAAAATGTATAGAAACAAAAATGAAGGGAACAAAATTTTCAACAAAAAATGTCTGAAACATTTTGCTATAAAACCGAGTTTTATATGAGAAAAAAAGTCCTGAAGAGGTGCGATTTACATTGTCAACATAAGAGTGTATTAATAATCTCTGGAGCCACTGTATGTACTAGGAAAATAATAAAACTCAGCGAGTCCTTCCGTGTACAATGTTCAGCAATTGACGGCATATGAGTTTTCTCCACTTCCCATTGTAATCAATTACCAGAGTTTGTACTGATGTAATCAATTAAAATGTTTTGATCTTTGCTTCAGATTCGTCGTATAAGTGAGAAATACTTGAGCATTGATTAATATCTCTAGAGTTTTTTATAAATTTAATAATTATAGCTTCGGGTCTTATAAATACTTAAGATTTTGTATTACATGCTTTTAAGATGTTACATCGTGATGTGCAATCAAATTATTACTTAGGTTTTAAAGTTGTTTATTTATGAGCTTAACTGCAATGTAAAATAATGAACATTTAACGATTTCTCATTCTAAGTTGAACGTGAAATACAATAGTCGAGAATATTATGCGAATTGTTAGCGCATTTGTTAATAAAGTTGCGTCAACTGTAAAGGAAGTGGGTCAGAGATAAAACGTCTTAGCCTTCTGGAGAAGTGCATCAGACATGAAAGATTCGTGATTACCCCAGATTAAATAATGCAAGCAAACCTCACTTCATTATTTATCGATTATTTCACAAAATCCTGATTACAATAACTTCAAATTCCAATTTAAAAAAGGCTTTCCCAAGTTTTTCCTAAGTCACTAGACCATATTTTAACCTTCTACCTTCTAGAAGTATTTAAAAATGGCAATAAGATTACTTTCAAAGTGAATAATTTTGCAATTTGCTCTTCAATATTTTAAAATTTAATTTATATTGATTTCCTTACTTTTTTCTTGTTACCAATGGATGGTACAACCTTGATCTGAATTTGATTAAATATCGATCATTTTATTATTTAAACTTAATTAATTATTTTTTAAAATAAGGTAATATCCCTGATATTTGACATAACATATATTTTATATTTGCAGTTACTTTCTTACAGAAAACAGCTTTTAGATCTGCATGAATATGTACAATGTACATACTTACATGTTTTCTCAAGAGCGGATTTAGCCAAAGTTTATAGAAGGAGGAAGGCTTAATTTAATATTTTTTGATAAAAACCGAAGATACGTTTTTAAAATTTAAGTCATAGGGGAGGGGGGGGGTCGATCCTCTCGTAAATATTTTTAGATGCTAATTATTACTTATAAATTCGGGTGCAATAATAAGGAAGTGGAATAGAGTGTTAAAGCTATTCTAAATGCTGAAAATCCAAATTTTCTGATTTCTGAATACTACTATCTATATTTTTTAATAATAGTTATTATCCATTTATGGAGTTTTGGTTATCAATGCCCACTTTAACTTGAACTTTATAATTATTATCCAATAATTATTATTATTTTAAAACAATATGTTATTGAAATAAAGCACGTCTTTGACATAATCCTTTATGGTAGGTAATAAACGTTAAGTACACTTCCAATAACGATTCGATCAATTACAATTGTAAAATTATAACTTCATTGTCTAATAGTTTTGTAGTTTGCACCATCTTTTAATTTGTGCCGGTTCCCTTATAAGTATCAATCCAAATTACTTAATTTGCTGATGTTATAGTAATTTTTCACGATCGACCTTGATATCTAAATGCAATTAATTTGCAAGGTTTTTTTCAATTTCAAGAGAGCAAGGTTAATGACTCCTTTTAGGCGATCGCGATACTAATAAAAATAATTGACCAATATAACAATTAACTAAGAATTGACAACTTTATTGTATACGATTAAGTTTTTACGATCAGATAATTTAATTTTGGACTGAAATATACAATTTAATGACGGGCGCACTAAAACAAAAATTTAAATAAAAATTAAAGTAAAATAGAATAAGGATTTGTTGGAGAAGTCCGGTGTAGAAGCGAAGAAAAATTTGAGAAAATTGAGAAAATCCGAAAAAATTAAATTGAATATTTAATATTTTAATATTTTACATTAAAAATAAACATTTTTAATATTTCTTAAGGGTGCGATTTTTAGAACTGTTTCAAAACTTCAGTTATAGCTCAAAATTGGTTATAAATACAAATATGATTTTTTTTTAACGGAAAGAGGAGAATTTTCTGAACACTATGATATATTTTTTAATCTGTTTTGATAACGGATTAAAATTTTGATTAATTTAATTAGCGATTTTATATAAAAAAAAAACACATTAATTACAATTTAAAATATATCATAGTGTAGTTAACATAGTAACCTTTTATATTCTGCATTGAAATCGTTTTAATATCAAGTATTATAAGTGCTGTAACTGAAGTTTTGTTTAGACTATAATTTGAATAATTTTAAAAAAACCGCCTTTTAAAACCAATCAAATTTTGATTTCATTTTTTCCAACCAATGAAAGGCATCCAATTTTAAATCTAAATAATTGCGCCACCTGTTGAAAATTTTTTCGTCCAAATGAAAAATCGCAGCCTTAAATTAATCTTTGAAAATGAGTCAATAAAAACAACCCGAAACGTCGAACAATTTTAAATTGTTTAAATTTAAATTATCTTGTCCACATCAAATTGAGGGTTTGACCAGTGCCGTAACTAGAACTTTTGGCGCCTATGGCCAACTACAAAAAATGCGCCTTAACGGAAAGGGTGGGGCGGGATTTATTCTCGCTCCCCAGAGAGGGGTCCGGGGTTTCCCCGGAATTTTTTTTGAATTTGGTGCAAAATGGCGAATTTTGAGACATACTCTCAGTTAAAATTTATTAAATTTAAAAAACTGATTATATAGTTTTATCAACAAGAAAATATAAATTAGGCGCCTTTATTTAATCATCGCCTATTTTTAATTTGAACTTTTGAATTTCGGCACCTTTATTTAAACGGCACCTTTATTAAAATGACGCCTATATTAAATAGAATATTTATAATTTGAACTTTTAAATTTTTGCGCCTTTATTTAAACGGAACTTTTATTCATATAGCACCTTTATTTAAATGGCACCTCTGGCGCTTATATTAAATACAATATTTATAATTTAAATTTTTGAATTTCGGCGCCTTTATTCAAATGGCGCCTATAAGTATTAAATGCAATATTTTTAATTTGAATTTTTTAATTTTGGCGCCTTCTTTCAAACGGCGCCTATGGCCGGGGCCACATTGGCCATACCCTAGTTACGGCACTGGGTTTGACTGTGCCCAGTCCCACTATGCCCACTATGCCGATGATATAAAGGCTTTAAATATATAAATCTTAACTTGTGAGAATTAATAATATTAAAAACTTCAATATAACAAGTTAATTCTTTATAAATAATAATTTAATGAAAAATTATTTAAAATTTATAAAATAATAAATCAATTAGTTGCTGAAAGCTCAAATATATTATTTTATTATTTAAATTAACTTGTTATATTGAAGTTTTTAATATTATAAAAGCCTTATTCGACTTTATATTGCAGTGTCTAGAATGCAAGCAATGAAGCCTAAGGCAGTTGTTAAATTCATTAATCAAAAGAATTATGTTAAATATCAAAAATACGAATTTAAAGACATTTAAATTTTTATCAAAAATTAATCTAGAAAGAAATAATTGGTTAAAATAAACAATTGAAAGTTAAATAACTTCAGGTGTTGTAATATAATTGTCAGAAGTGCGTGTACAGGCGGATGAAATAAACCTAACGAATCGCATTATCATTAACAAGCATTGATTTGAAAAATTGAATTTAAAAAAGATGGAATTGCCTAGACAACGGGTTGATGAAAATAGATAAAAAAAAATTAAATCAGTTGACGACAGAACCTCAAGGAGGAGGGTCGTTACGTGTAGTCCTCAGAAGAAGTGAGGAAAACCACAAAGTGAAAATAAAAACTAAGTATTTAGAAACGAAAATAATAAATTCAATTTTGAAACAAGAACGGCGAGGTGTGATTTTGAACAAAGCATTTAGAAGAAGTGGAAGGAAATTAATCTGGGATTAGCTGGTAGCGGTTCCATTCAACGCGAAGAGGAGAGTAGGAGATTAGCATCCAATTTAATGTGGACCCCCTGGGTCGAACAAAGAAGAAGATAAAGACAGGTTTGCACAATCACCATTATAAGTGTTAAACGTGTTTCTTGCGGCGGATAGACCGATAGTTAAATATAAAACACAATTGGGAAAATGAAAAATTCAAACAATTGAAATTTTGGAAATTTTGAAAATCACTTTCTTATTTCTGGAGATATTTAATCAGAAAGACTGCAGTTTCAGATGAATACTAAAAAAGCAATTTTTAACAGTAAGAAAATGTAAGTCGAAACGGAAAGATTAATTGGACGGCTTTCTGCAGAACAAAACCAACCCCAATATTTTAGTTTTGAGTAATTGATGGTTAAAGTTTATATGGAATTAAATGAGATGTTGGTTGGTTTATTCACATACAAATGACAGTCTTTATTTGATATGTGGGTTGATTCTTTTCTGCAAAAGACTTTATTACATTTAGGATCAAATGGTTACAAAATATTTTTTTTGATTTTGTGGGTTGGTTCCTTTCTGCAGAAAGCCGTCCATTTTAAGTTTCTTAAAATACTGTTTTTAAATTAATCAGTTTTTTTTACCTGGATATTAAGAGATTACCAATGTTTTGTATTAACCATTTTAAGTAATTAATTAATCTTTATTAACTTTTATTTTTGCATACTTAAAGTTTAATTTAAATTTTTATATATTTTTATAATAACAATATTACTGGTAATATAAGCGGAGGAGAGGGAGTTTAACATTATATTTGTTTAATAATCCTTACGTAAGATGTGACGGGGGCGAGGGGGGTTGCCCAAATCTTGCGTGCCTTTATGTGAGGGGGGGGGGGTCAACAATTACAAAAATTGTCCTTCCGTAATTAAGGGACGCCCCTTTATTTCAAACCATCGACATAAAACTAAACATTATGCCAACAAAATTGAATAAAACAGTAAAAATGGTGGTCCAAAAGCAATTGACACTTGAACTTTTTTTATTTTGAATGATAGATATCTATCTATTTTTGTAGATTTTTTAAATTTTGTTTATCATTTCCGCAATTTTCAATGGATTTCCACCATTTTTAGCTAGTCCTTAAGTTTAGTTTGGATGCACCTTTATGTTAAATTTCAAGACATTTGGTTGTGCGGTTCAACCTGTGCGATTGATATTATTTCTTTTCATGCTCCAACCACACACTGACATACCGGTAAACATTCAACTAAAATTCATGAAAACTCTATCATAACATGATAAGGAACATTTTAATACCAAAATTTCGATTTTTGAGTAGATTACAAAATTACAATACTTTCCCTTATATATACAAACGTTAATACGTATGGGGAAAATAAAAATCAGAAGAACAAATGGAAAACAACGTCGCTTTCTACAGGAATTTCCCGCTAATGCAAAACAGAACCAATAAAACGTCAAAGCTATAACTTCTGTCTTATACGAATGACTTGACAATGACCGATAATATTGAATTTCCATCTTCCCGGAAGACAAAACTTTCAATTGATTTTTGGCTTCCCATCTGGATAAAATCGAAGAATAGCTTAAACTTTTTGTTAAGGATAAAAAGTCCTTTTTATACTTAAAATGTTGTATGTTTCAGGCGAGCCCCAGTTTCCTAATTACTCTGCTGTCTGACAAGATAAGATACAATGGGAGGTTTTAAAATTTTGAGGGGGAGGTTTTAAAATTTTGAGACTTTATAATAGGATATAATAGAATTAAAAAAAAATCATTACCTACTAAGTACTTACTTTTAATTATTTTTCAAAAATTAGTTTTCCAATCTAAAGATTTCTATATAATAATATAAGGGAAAGCTCGGGAAAATAGATTTAACCGAGTTGTAATTTTTTATTACAAATATTTTGTGAAAATTCCTTTAATTCGAGTAAAAGTCAGACGAAATACATTGTCTCCCAGTTTCAAAAATGTAGTTTCGAGAAAAATACGTTTCAAGTTTTACAATCATAACTATTCCAATAGTGGCAGTATAAGTGCAAATTTTGATATAATATTTTAGAGGCATATTTTCAGCATCCCAAGTATGATAAAAATGCTATAAATATAATGTTATATCTAGTAAATTTTTCTAATATTTGCCCTTTTCACTTTATAATCTTAATAAATCTTGATGAACCTAAGTCTGGGTCTATAGATAATAAATATTACTAAACGGATATTAGTACAATTTAAAAAAATTCAGAAAATAAAGAAAAACCAAAATTATATAGTGATGAAGTGCAATTATTACAACTTCTGCAATATAGAAAGGGATTACTTGTTCTACTCATTAAGCATGAAAATTAAACTAACATTTTCTAAACGACTTCAAAATATCTACCATTTTAGATCAATCGAAAAAATTTAAAAAGTCAAAATGTCTCAGACTACACTTGGCTGGTCCGTAACTAGTTTGACTGACCAGTTTATATCTACTATATAACTTATTCAAAATCTAAAATACAAAATATTAATCACATCGAGATTATAAGATCGGTTACGAAGATCAATCAACTTTAAGGTCAAAATCGGTCAACTAAATTTCTTGAATTTTGTAAGCTGTATTGTCAAAATCTCGCAAAATGGATTGTTATGCATAATAAAATAATAAAGTACAAACTTGCTTATTTCGAAATATTTTTAATAAAATACTTTTAATTGCTATTGTTACATACCCACAAGACTTATTTGCCATTGAGTTAGACAGTTCTGCTAATTACATACTTAAATATATGCTAATAAAAAATTCAGCTCAAAATAATTTAAAATTTTGGATTTTTAATTAAAATCATTATGTATGACCTTATGTTCTAAGTACATTGTTTATTAATCGAAATTGATCAACTTAAGGTTATTGAAATCACGAAACGTTAATAATTTTCAGGTAATTATAATTTTGTATAAAATGTGTTATTGACACAAATTTAAATAACATCTTCGCTTATATGGCTATGCCATGAATTTATACATTTTACGTAAATAATGAACGAACAAACTGCCTTCAGTTCTTACACACGAGAGATAATCTATAAGAAATTATGATTAGGGCAAGGTTTGCTTCACCAAGAATTATACGACATTAAGCTATTTTTGAACACTATCTCTTGGATAAATAATAAATGTGGTCTCTTACATGTTTTCCTGGTTTAATATATCATGACTACTTGTAGGAAAAATAACAGGCTTCCAGATTTATAATTATAAAATGAAAATTAATCTTTTAATTGATTTATTTTCAAATTTTCAAATTCGTTTGATTGCACTTTACCGTAAAGCTATCTGCATTTTTCTTTAAATGGATAACCATATGAGTATCTATTGTACAATTTAGAACTTACATACTACAGTGAAACTTCCCCAACTCGAACTATTCTATAAATCGAATTTTCTTTTTAACAAATATATAGGTTTGTCAGATATTTACGTGTAATTTTATCTCCATAACTCGAAGTTTCTCTAATTCGAACTTTTTTGTGGTCTCTTTTGAGATTCGAATTAGAGAAGTTTCACTGTAATTAATAATATTATAATGTAATTATCACTGGTCGCGTCGAATACACTGCTGTGATCTAAAGCCCAAAATATATCTGTGGGCTATGGGGAAGGCAACGGGAAACCACCCCATTAATTAAATTCCCTAGTACGTCATCTTGGCTTCAGCCAAGATGATCGCTAACATCCGGTAACGGATAGACATGTGAAGAAGAAGAATTATCACTATAGTCCATTTCATTTAAGAAAATAGTTAGAATTTGTACTAAAACGATGACCTCGAAATATTAACCAATGAAATTGGTTTGAAATTAGGCGGCTTCACACTAGCAAAATTTACGTGATATTGACAAATTACATTTAATTTTTTGTATTATATTAAATAGTTCCTATGCAGTATTTCTTTATTTATTTTATCAAAGTTACATTAAAATTGAAATAAACTTGTGAAAATACGATTTGTAAACTTAGAATTGAAATTTAGAAACATTCTAGATTAGGCAATACGCGTAACAAATTATTAAATGACGTTTCCTTTTGTAAATCTGGTTTATCATTCGATCTGCCACCTACATTTTTAGTATCTGGGATGGACTATAGATTCATTATTTTAAGTTAGGCAACCAAACATACCTTACTTAATTTAATTCACTTCTTTTTATTCAAACAAAAAAAAAGTGAAATTTTTTTTCACATTTGTGAGGCAGAGTGCCAGCAGAGATCAAAAGCCTTGTTATGTAATGCAAAACATTATAACTTAGTTAGAGCAGATATCTTCTTAAAATTTAAAGTAAATATTTTTACCAAACGCAAATAAAACGAAATTCATTTTGTGTAATAAAAATATTATTCTACAATATTAAAATCAATTCAATATGTTACATAAACAAAACTTTAAAAATATTCTTGTAAGGATGTTCCCAAAGACCTTTCAAGTTCTTGTAACATCTTCTTACAGGCTTTTTCAACCTCCTCTTCGTCATCTTCCATAAGTTCTGCAAGAAACGGAATAGTTTCGGGTACTAATATCATAAAATCTTCTCCCAATTTCTTAGCCGTTTCACCTAAACAATGTAACGCTGCAAGTCTGACTTGAAACGAGTCGTGTTTCATCTTCAACAAAATCTGGTAGTTCATATCTTTCCATAAAGAATCATCAGCCGTAGCAACGGCAAATTGTACAATGCAAGGCGTTACGACCTTGCTTGCCCGCTCTTGTAAGCAATCTAAACCGCCAAGAGAATTTTCCAGTTGATCGACTAAAGGTTGCATGAGAATCTTGAATCTTGTTTTATTAACAAATTTATGATTATCAAATATGAAAACGGTTTGTAAAGTTTTCATAATATGTTCGACCAACGCGATATTTTTCTCATCTTCTTTGAAATATAAATCTTGAATTTTAGTAGTGTTGCAATCGTCCAACAACTTCGCCGCATTATTTAAAAATTGTCCGGCAAACAGCGAAAATATACCTTTAAGAGAATTTGCAAACGCGTTAGAAAGATTATAGAAGGTTATGACACGTTCGGATTTTTCGTCAGCATGAATGGCCCAATCATACAGTTGGCAATATAATGGCCTGAAATTCGATTCGGACAATTTTAAAGTTAACGCCATAAGGGACTTAATGATGTATTTTTCCACTTCGTTAGCTTCTGCATGTGTACAGCTTTCCGTTGCGCGCAATTGCAACGTATTCAAAAAAAAGTTGGTTAATTCGGGTAAATTTACTTGAATATCGGCTGCTAGTAAATGAGTAAATGATTCCGATAAAACTTCCATTAAGGAACCGATGGCAGAATAATCGGTTTTAGAAACAAATTTGTTGTAGCAATTCTCTATCGAAGGTAATAAAATTACGAAGGAAATTGACGAGCCTAACTTTTGTTGAATGCCTGTTAATTTTTTCAAAAAGGGCTCTAATTTGTGATCGTCACTTTGATTCCACTTGCAGGATAAAACGGAAATTTCGTATAAAATTTTTTCTATGTAAGGACTCATAAATAATGCTAAGCAATCCAAAATTTTGTAAATGGCCGTCACGACGCTCGTAATCAATAAATTTGGAGTTGTAATATTCTTCTGTGATTTTAGTAGTTTTAAGAGCGACGGCATGAACTTACTCAAGCATGGAATTGCGTGTGCTCTCAACGAGCTGCAGAATTCTGCTATACATAAAACTAAAGATGCTATTATATTTTCGTTATATTTACCTAGAGGGTTTTTGCTTAATGTGGCCAAAAAGTCAAGTATTTCAACAAATTTGTCTGGAAACTCCATCGATAACATTTTAGAAAGTAATTTTAAAGAAAACAGGGCTTTTTGCATAATTAATTCTTGATCAGAGTCGAGTTCAGATTCGTCCGATGTTTTTATGATGTTGATGATCGATGTAACTAAAATCTTGTACAATTCGTTTCTATCACAACTATCAAAATATTCTATATTGTATTGTAGTTTATTGTTTAACAATTCAAAGGCTCTTTTTCGAACGGTGCTGAGACTGTAAACCATGAGTCCGTGAATCACTAACAGAAACATTTGGGGAGGTAATAATGCGTTTACTGCATCCAGAATATCATAACTGTGGTGCAACATCACTTTCCAGTAGTGTGCGTGGAGGGTGTTTGAGTTGCGTTGCGCAATTTTCGATGTTTCTTGAATAAAATTCAGATTATGTACAATGAATTCTTTAAGTAAACCTTCCATTTGTAATAATTCCGAATCTGGTTCCGATGCAATTTTATGAACAAACTGTGGCGAGGACAAAAAATTGGATAAAAACGTGACGATGGTATATTTGTAGTGACGAAATTGTTTCACCGTGAACAGATTCATATTAAAGACGTAAGATTCGATCTTTACACTCATATCTTTCTGTTCAGGTAACGTGTGCAAATACTGAAATATCTTGATGAAAGAAACCATGGTCGTTTCGATAGAAAATTCCCTAATCAAGTCGGCTGCAATGGTCAAACGTTTAGGAACATAATCGGCGTTGCTTAACAATCTGTCTTTATTTGATTTCTGTGTTTCTTTTTGAGAATGAGAAACTTGTGCTTCGAAAATGATCAAAAGGAACAAGTATAAATTTTCTTTTGGATTTAAAGCCGTTAATAATTGTACAAAGAGAGGCATCCTTCTATGCTCTGGAACGTCTAATATTGCGTCAACAAATACTCGTAATATATTGCATATGTTTTCTTTCGAGTTGTCTTCAATTAAAATTGGAATAATTGTGTCGATTATTTTCGTCATAATTTGAAAACTGTAAACGTCGTCGTGTCTCAACACCGATGAGCCAACAAAAGTGAAAATTGTTATAATGTTGTGCATAACTTGTTTAGGAATTAAAGTGGCCGTGTGCGCTAACAAAACCAAAGCGTGGTGGTGCGTTTGAGGATTTTGAGAAGCTCTGATGCACTGCACGACAGAATGCATGTTGAAGCAGCCTTCTGGTAAAGGTTTTCCATGTTCCATTTTATTACAGCAATGTAAAATTGCAGACAAGAGAAGCTGTTTCGCGTACTCCAAACTTGCTTGCTCGTCAAAATCCAAACACTTCTTCAAGATTCCAAACAAAATGGGTAACAATATTGCAGTATTGGTAAATTTCTTTTTATCTTGTACAAACTCCAAAATTGTGATACCCTTCTTCCAATCGTTGGTGTCCAAAATATCGATCTTAGGAATGACAGCTTTTTTCCGTTTTTCATCATCTTCTTTCGAATTCACGTCAAGCATTTTCTGTAACTGGGATTTAACTAAATTGGCATCCAAATCAATTTTTTTGAAAATGTGGTTAACGGCGTTAGATACTTGAACATTTTTGGTATTGGTAGCAATTTCGATGATGGCATCCAGAAGTACCATTTTAACGTTTGGTTTTAAGTTTGAAAACAGTTCTAAATCGATTTGTTCCAAAACAAAAACTGAAGGACACGTCATTATGAGCTGATACTTCAATTGGATTTTGTCATTCAAAATACTTCGTATTATTAAATCCCAAACTGGAGTTCCAACTTGTAAAGCCGATGCAACACTCGAATCAAATCGTAGAAGGTTTTTGTAGATGATAGTTGAATCGGAGACAGTCATTTCGCTTTCACCGTTTCCATATTTTTCAAGAATACCTAAACTCAACTTGGAAAATTGTTTATAAATTTCTGGATTGTTTAGAAGACTCAATATCGTCACAATTCCGGCTTGTAAATAAGTGGGATTAGCGGAATTTAAAGCAGTTTTAACTAACTCTTTCAAAGTTTTCACTAAAGCCTCATTTGTAGAAGATAGGATTTTAGAAAACATAGTCGGCGTTTGTTCGTTATCCAAACGAATTTCTTCTTCATATTTAAGCAATTTTTTCAACAGCTTCACATAATTATCCAACTCAGAATCGGATGATTCTGTAAAATCTCTCAATAACTGAAGAGAAATTTCACGAATTTCAGTATTCGGCGTATTTAGCAAAACCAAAATGTATGGGACAATTAAAACGTCAAATCGAACAAATTGTACCCATATACTTCTATTCTTCTGAACAAATTCCTTTACGATTTTCAAGCAACTTAGTCGTAAATTATCATCTATAAGTTCGTTTTCGGCAATGGAAACGTTTAAAAGAAGTTCAGCAATGAAAACTATATTGTTTCCGCAAAAATGTTGAAAAAATGTGCTCAGAGTTTCTAAAAATAATGAAGATTTTGTTTTTTTTCCACAACAGCCTTCGAGTAACATTTTCAACAACCGTATATATAACTTTGTTATTTCTTCGTTTGAACTAAAGTCAAAACAACTAAAATTGATTTCCTTCTTTTCAGTTTTGGTTATTAAAGTCGAAATTCCACGAAGAAATCCTTGCAATGTAAATTTATTATTTTTTGCTTTGATGATATAATCGGAACTTAAACATTCGCCTTTAATTGTAGAAATGCTGGATGTTTGGAAATAGATTTCGAAAACATCCAACACTAAAGCACTCACTTCTGCTGGATTATTTTCTGGTAAACAATTGCTTAAAAGAATAACCACCATTTGTTTGTGTAAAGCATTTCGATTTTCCTCAGGCACTTGTCTGATCACCTCCAATATAGCCTTAATATCAAGATACTTGCTGCTCGTCGAAAGAGCGGCTTGAACTAGCTCACAAAATACACTTTCTTCCGTTGCCCCTTGTAGTTCTTTCCAAAAAGATTTTAATGGGCTCCATTTTTTCGCAAAATCCGACTTTAAAATTTGCTTTGCCGCTTTCAATTCGCCGTCACTTGTTGGAAGCAAATAAGGTAAAACGGCTAAAACAATTTTAATGTTTGAATTATTGGTATATCTGCATAGAACATCTAAGGCGCCGTAAGTCACTTTCCATGCTTCTTCATCTTGTGGATAATTTGACAGTAACTTAATTAGAATATCACATAAACTGTCAATATTTAAGACCAACGACAGTTCGGTATCAAATAAACTTAGCGTTGTATGCACGACTTGCATATTATCATCGTTTAAAGCATCAGTCAAAAAGTTTTCTAGCATAACACAATCTCTTTCTTTTAAAGCCTTCAAGTTTTTCTTCAATATGCTCAAACCCTCAATTCGGATAATAGAATTAGGGTGGTATAATTTCTCAAAGAGTTCGTTAGTATGTTCTAAGGTATTAAAATTATGCACTAGCATACGTAAAGCTCTTTGATGATGTTTAGTTTCCTCGTTTGTTGAAGTCAGAATTCTTTTAACCGCACCATCAAACGGGCTGGGATACTGACGCTCAATTTTACGGACAAAATTTTTCAAGCAAACCACCGTCTGCTCTGAAATATCACTATTTTCAGAATACAGATTCAAAATCGACCTGAAAAGAAAAAAATAATTACATTTCTTTATTAAAAATAATTATTATGTAATAAGAATTTTAATAAGAAGCCAACCAGTATAAAAAGGTTTATGCTCCACGTAAAACTACTGAAGGTAAGCTAAAACGCAAAAAAACCTATATTTAACGACTCAAAGTGTCTTTTAAATCTAAAATAAAAGGCCAATCTACTTACGTCAATAAATCGTCAACAAATTTGTCATCTATTTTCATTTCATCGAACAATTTATCCACGAAATCAATATCAGATTCATTATCTTCATTTTGATTAATTCGACTAATTCCATGTAAAACAAGAGTTCGAATGAAACGATAAATTTCAACTCCATCTTCTGTTAAACTCCGTAAGAGTTTACCCAAGCTCTCTTTGTTGATTAAAGTGGTAAATGCTGCATCCGAAATAATTGAAAACTGTTTCTGTGACTGATAGAGAACTGCAATAGTTAAACAAGCCTCAGTTTTCAACTTTGGAGCGTTCATTTGAACAAGCTTTTCCATCAAATGAAGCAAAATTTTGTCTCCTAGTTGCAGTCGAGACAAAAGTTTAGCTGTGATTATATAAGATGCTGCAACAAAATCTGGTATGTCTGAAACTAAACCTTTCAAGATGACCGGCAACATGTGAGACACTTGAGATTCGTTGACATTCTTCGAGTACTCGATTGCTCCAACAAAAGTAGTACAATAAAAATTGTAAATGATAGTGAGACTTGCTGGTTTTTCAAACTCCCTGATGATGGAAAGCACAAATTTTGATACAAACTCTAAAAAGAAAGGATCGGAGGCGGCATGATTGTACAATGCCTGCTTAGGCAGATGAATTTGAGGTTTCTGTAATGGGAATAACCAATTCCATTTATCATTTGGTGACTTGACGTTTAAAAGCTGCAAAACTTTAACAAATATGTCCACTTCGTGATAAGGTAAAATTAACATCAACATGTCTTCTTTATTAAATCGATGAATGTGGAATCGATACACTAACCATTCTAAAGCTTTTACCGAACTATTAAATGTAAGTTGAGGTGACAACAACAACAAAAACCTTTTTATGGTTTTATCTAACTTTTTATTGGCTTCGGCTGTTTCGACTGCACGTTCAAATGTTTTTGAAGTAACGTGAAACAACGTATTTTGAAATTCTTCGAAAGCGTTATCTCTAGATATTAAATCTGTTAAACCATCTAATCCAATTTGATAGACGGTGTCCGTATCGTAGTTTGCAGCATCTTTCGAATCAAAAATTAACGAAGCCCGCTTCTTGGATCGTTGAAGAACTTCGGTTTGCGGTACCTGAAGTCTTCTTAACTGTTCTGCTAACGAAGTCGCCATCTAAATATATTCTACAATCACTAATTATAACCTAATTTAAATTAATAATCTACTCACATTAGCAAAGAACTTAGATTCTAAACAACACAAATTATAAAATTAATCTGCATGCCTAGCACACCACCACACCACATTTAAAATAATTGAGGTTAGATAGATACACAGATAGATAGTTGTCAAACTGCCAGTTACTTTTTCCTTAATGTTGGTACGATTACGATTTAAAAGAACTTGTTTTATTATACAGGTTATATCGAATTTACTAGACATTTAATTAATTTTTTCACAAAATGAAAAACAGGATTGCCAAAATATTTAAATTAAATTTTGGATAGTTGTCCTTTTATTATTTATATTATAATATATTACAAAATTATGAAACAAAAATTTTGAAAATATTTAATTGGGAATAAGTAGGCAACCCATCGGAACCAAAGTATTTAGAAAACCAACAAAATGCACACACAAAAATATTACTTTACTGTATCAACGAGGGGGGTTCTAAAATATTGATATGGTTTATATTGAGTTTCACTACCTAAACCATAATCGATTGATAGATTATGTTTAATTTTAGTTGGAAAATAAAAGTTCAAATAAACTGATAGGTAGTAAGTATTTACATTCATTCAAATAATTGGTAAAAATAATAGGGGACTTGGCAATAAATACTCCAGTCTCCAGTTTAAAGTTTTAATCCAATTGATTGGTATAATCAGGGCCGTATCTGAGGAGGGGTCCACAAGGTGGAACTCGGATGACCGTAGTTCTTAGGCTTCTATACTTCTATCTTCCTGGTTAAACTTGAAAAATACTTTTTATGAAAGCCTAAAGCTATACTGGAATAGTTCTTAAAGTTGAAACATGCGGACAGACAGACACGGGGCCAGATCATAAGGCTTCTTCCTATACATTGTATAGAAGCCTAAAATACAATAAAGGACTTTTAAACAATTTATTTGACATTACATAGAATTTTTAAAGAATAAAAATGGAAAATCTTATGAAAATAAGTTGGATAAAATATATTTTTTTATGTTGCATGTTTCTTTCTAGTAGATTTCAGTGCACATTTATTTACAGGTAATTATAGGTAATTGCAGTTTTACAATGAAAAACGCCGTATCTGAGGCGGCTCTGAATAGGGGAAAATATCTTTGTATCGCAATTTTCTAACTTTGGATTAGAGCGTTTGACCTTGAAAATTTCAAAAAAAAATTTGCTTAATCCTGGGAATAAGCACATTAGTTATTTATCATTCAACCTCCGCCCCAACAAAAGTCCGAAATACGGTCCTGGGTATAATTGTGAAGTTTTCATTTGAATTAGTTTTGTTGGTTTGATGATGACAACTCTTCAGAAAAGATTGTTTCAAAAATGTGATTTGCTTCAAGTGGGCCATAGATAGGATTTACCCTAGCAAATCGATTTATTCTTCAACATTATTTATATTACAGTCAAATCAGTTTTCTGATGTTTTGGGAGCCGTTGCAGTGTAGCCTGACCACTAGCGTACCTAGGGGGGCCTTAGGGGCAAACTGCACCGGGTGGCACATTTTTAGGGGTGGCATTTTAAAAGATTTTAACTTGGTGTGAGCGTTGTCCATCGTCCGTGTGTATGGACTTTTTTAAAGTCATATTTAACCAACTTCCCTACGTCCTAGAGCAGGAGTTCCTATTTTAAAGATAACGAAACACAAACCAAATACCTTTTATTTTATGGAACCCCATATCAAATGATTACAAATCAACACTGAAATTTATATAAGAACATTTTAATAATAATAAATAATTATAAATAAATTATAAAAATAAATAATAAATAATTTCGGAAATAAAATTGAAACCCAGTTTGGGATTCCCTGTCCTAGAGAGCCGAAATTTAGTACACAGCTGTCATTTGCGGCAAATTTTTATATTCTAATTTCGTTTCTTAAAAATTCTGAAAAATAAGCGAAAAATCTAACTATAATTTCAAAAAAACATGCAAGGATTGCATTAATCTGTTTGTTAGGAATAAAAATGTAAAGCTATAAAAATATAGTAATATTATATAAATATTACTATAAAAAAGTAAATATTTCTCCTAATAATTACTTGTGCTATAAAAATAAATAATAACTCCATTAAAAATTAAACGAACTGAAGATAAATGTTTCTGTTACTAATTGCTGTGATACAAAATAAATATAATAGGTAGGTACCTATATACAATTCAAATAAGGTTAAAAAAATAACCTAATTTAACTATCACACAGTGGTTCCTTTTCAAGTTTTAGGAAGGTTAAAATCTATAATTTTTTTAATTATTTTCAAATCTTTATTAGAAAACAGAAAAAATAGTAACAAAAACTTTAAAAGCTGTAGAGGTTGTTTTTAGAGTAGGATGGAACTGAAACAAAAACACGAAACCAAAACTGCCGAAGTCAAAACATCGAAAATAAATTAGCCAGTTGTAAAGGAGATAAATTTAAAAATTTTTAAGAAATTTAAATCTTAAATTTTACCTACAAAGATGCAATAATCAGGGCCGTATTTGTAGTGCGGGCCCTACCGGTTTTCTTTTTTGATAATTAATTGTTATTTTAATTAAAGATAAAAAAGATTGTGGCAAAGAAGTAAAAGTTTAAGTTATATTACTCGTTTATTGATATATTTGGTTTATTGAAAATTGAAATTTTCAAACAAGTTTTTTGGTAGTGCGAGCCTTTTCGTGGTGTGGGTATACTTTTGGGTCACATTGAATAAATGCAACTGTTCTTTTCTTAACCGACAAGTTTCGCTTTTTTTATTTAAAAACTTCATCAGAGTCTACAACAAAACAAAAAACATCAAAACATTGAAATTCAGAACTTATTTAACTTGATTAGATTTCGGCGTTTTGGTTTTCGGTACTTTTGTTTTGTTTTGAAGTGATACCATTTTAACAACATTTGATAGGATTTGATAATATTTTTTATAATATTAAGAATAATTTTAATTTATAAAAAAAACTTTCAATAAACTATATATTTTTTTTAAATGCGTTTTTGACCTTGACTTTGTCAATTGGCCAGACTTATGTAAATATAGAACCAATTCTTAAATCCACAACGTGTTAATGCACACCGGAAGGCCGAGCTAAGAAACTCTGCCAAGTCCGAGATTCGAACTCAGAATTTCCGCTCTGTAACTCAACCAGCGAAACACCAATTCACTGCTGTAGTTAATATATTTATTTATAAAATAGTATTTCAATATTGATCTATATTCGTATGTAGTACATTATAATTCTTTTTAAACAGCTTTAATATTTTAAATATCCTATGAGGCATATCATCAGCGTCTATTTTTAACTGGGTTGGGCCCTAGGTTCTAGCAAATTTTCGGGCCCCTGATATTCGAGAGTAACTAATAGCATTAAAAGTCCAATTTTTGGGTTATTTTATCAGAATTTAACTTTAATTTTACGTGTTTATGTTATCTTTTCGGGCCCCTCTGGCCATAGGCCGAATGCGTCTAATGGTAAAATAGGTCCTAGTCGCAGACGACTTATAAGGAAACAGTTCCATAAGAAAGCATAATTTATATGAAAGCATGAACGATATGATTCCTTAACTGCGGATGGGACTCTGCGACTGAAGTCGCAGTACTGATGCTCTCCATGCTTTCTTTTGGGAGTGTTATCTTAAGTCGCCTGCAACGATCGCACATAAGATAGCATGAAGAGCAACCACTGCGACTTCAGTCGCAGAGTCTCAGCCACAGCTAAGGATTAATATTTTTATCTGGGCGAAAGTATCTGCACCAACACTAAGAACTAGTTAAACTTTAGATAAAAGTTAATCTAGAGCCAACTGATGTGGTTCCAATCAGTGAGGCCAAAGCTAGAGTTAACCTTTGGTATTCCAGGGGTATTCGATTCGATACAACGAAAAAGCACAGATGACTAGCTTAAGGTGTAATTTCTTAGCTTCGACTGGGGCTCCGCAGCTGCAGTCGCAGTGGTTGCTCTTCACGCTTTCTTATGAAACAATCGCATTCTAAGGGATCACTCCCATAAGAAAGCATAATTGATATAAAAGCATGAAAGATGTGACTCCTTAGCTGCAGTTGGGGCTCTGCGACTGAAGTCGCAGTGACTGCGTTCTATGCTTTTTTATAAGACTCTTATCTTAGAGCAGGGTCCCCATAAGGGCTACTGGCGCCTGTGTGTAAAAAAGGATTTTCCCGCCCCTTAAGGCATTTTGGATCATGTTTCTTTATTTATTTTTTTGAAGGTAGGTAGGTAGGTTTCTTAACGTTTATTTTAAAATTAATTTTTGTTTTTTGTTTTTTTTTTGCAATTTTTTTTTAACCCTGGGTTTTGGCGCCCCTAAAGGATGGCGCCTGTGTGCATTGCACACTTTGCACATATGTTATCGGGGGCCCTGCCTTAGAGTCGCCTGCAAAGATCGCATTCTAGGGATTCTAAGAAGATCAGCCACTGCGACTTCAGTCGCAGAGCCTCAACCGCAGCTAAGTAAACCTATCTTTAGCTGAACGAAATTATCTGTAACACCACGAAGGAGTAGTTAAACTTTAGATAAAAGTTAATCCAGGGTCAACTAATGTTGATCCAATCAAGGTGGCCAAAGCTAGAGTTAACTTTTGGTATTCTATGGGTTTTCGATTCGATTCTGGGTTGCAGAGAAACGGCAAAGTTGACCAGCTGAAGGTGTGACTGCTCTCCATTCTTTCTTATGAGATAATCGCATTCTAAGGAAACACTCCCACAAGAAAGCATGAAAGATATGATTTCTTAGTCGCCTGCGACGATTGCTTTCTAAGGAAACGCTCCCATAAGAAAGCATGGAGAGCCCAGCCACAGCTAGGAATCATATCTTTAGCTAGGCGAAATTATCTGCACCAACACTAAGGACTAGTTCAACTTTCAAAGTAATCAGAGTGGCCAATGCTGGAGTTAACTTTGGGAATTTCATGGATTAACTCTGATCTGAGGTTGATCTGTAATACAACTAGCCCCAATGATGCAGATTTGCATCCTGGCATGCCGATGGCATACCAATAGCATCAAAGGCTCAATTTTTGGATTAAGTTATCGGTATTTGATTTTATTTTTTTCTTTTTGGGCCTCTCTGTCCATTAAACCATAGGCTCGTGCCTAATGCGCCTAATGGTAAAATAGGCCTTGCATATCATATATCAAGTGAGAGCTCTTAAAAGCCGCTAGTCAGTAGCTTTAATAAATTGATTTTTAATAAATCTTTTTATAGTTTTTTATTGTTGGTTTGTTAACTAGTGGTTCACATGAACACGACCAAATTTAACATAACTTTTCAAATCAATCAGTAATATACATTCATTTTAACTAAAACAAAAATTAGAAATTCCACTTCAAAAATAATTTAACTGAGAGGAACACCATGTGTGCTAGTATAGATATGCCTATATTTGTCAATATTCTCCTTGACAGATTCTACAACTTCGGTGCTGCTATTTTTACCTTTCAAATCAGGTGTAAATTTCTTATCATCTGTTAAAGTAGCGAATATGGCTTTCTCTATAAGAAGAGCATGCTGGTGCAAACGTAAATGATTCAAAAGCTCGCAAGCTGCATTCAAAATTGCTATTGGATTGGCCACATTTTTTCCTAAAAGTTATATAATTAATTATAAAAATTATTTTTAGATTATTACTAAAAACAATTAATAATACCAGAAAGTTTTCGACCTATACTGCGAGAAGCACTCTCGAACACTGCATAATGAGGTCCGTAGTTACTTTCCGAATACAGTCCTGGTCCACCGAGCAAACCGCAAACAATATTTGAAACAATATTTCCATATAAGTTGGGCAATAATATTACATCAAACTGTTCTAAACTGTTGACCAGTCGCATACATGCAATATCTACCATCATGTTGTCGACAACTATATTTGGAAAGTCTTTTGCAACTTCTAAAGCTGTATGAAGAAACAGTCCATCTGAGAGTTTCCTTAAAACGAGATCACATTTTAGTTAAATCTTTCTGAAAAATACTAATCATTTTCTTTATAGGTTTATCTATAAGCAGTAAGCCTAAACAGCATAATTATAAAAAAAGCTTGAAATTTTAACAGATGTTTCATCGAGGTAAGCGGATATCTTATCAGCAATATCAGGTACATTAATGCAGTGACGTGAAATTGGTCGATTTAGCGACAGCTTTGTCAATATTGTCAATTCTTTTTAGAGTAAATCACTAATGCAGCTGTTTGCAAGTGTGGAACATAGTAGAACACCAAATGCAATACAATAACAACATCGACAACATTAACTTGGCCAAGTTATAAAAGGAAAATAATAAAAAAATCTATAATCTACAAAGAAAATTTTTTTATTTTATCTGTTATAATAATTTGAACTGCCGATGAATTATCAATGTAATTTGTTTCATCAATGAAGAACTAAAAAATATTGTTTTTATGGTTTGGTTAAAAAATTAATCATATGTTTAAGATAATATACGTACATAATGTTTGCCTTATGTACAATTGTAACTTTTTTCCTGTGATTTGTACTAGCATATCGAAAAGCACTGAGAGCAATTCTCTCCGAATTATACTTGGTTATAACTTTTAAGCTTTGTATAACACTATTTTTCACACTTTGATGTTCCAGCATGGCATATTCTCCTTCGGTATTTTGTCTTATCAACACAATATCGATACCATGAAACTTAGCATTTGCGATACTCGTGTAAGGTTTGCAATGAATAATATTTAGATATAAATCTAAATCTTGTCTCATTGACACATTTGGATTCATATCAGTTCTAACTCGAAACGATGTAGAACCTTCAATGTTAGTTTTAATAGCCGATCCATTCCGCTTTATAGAAATTATTGCATTTTCCACTTCTTCCAGATTTGTAACTACAATTTTTTCTAAATCCACAGGAACTTTTGCAAAATAAAATATATCTTCAACAATTTCGGCAAGTTCTGGTCCCAAACCTACACCAATTATCATCGTTACTATGTAACGACCACCATATAGTGACTGTGTTACCTTTTCCATTTGATGTTTTATTGGTACTTTTGATTTTAAGCTTTCCATCGGTTCAACATCAGATGATACCGAATGGGAGTACTTTCTTAAAACAAGAACTTGTTTAAAAATACGCAAAATTCTATTTCTATACATAATAGCAATTAATATTTTGACGTTGCAGTATTACGAGATTACCCATTAAAAATGATAATATGGCAGTTTCATAGCACTCCATTTATTTGGAGATATTTAACCCTACAATGCATGATTTTTTATTTTGTAAAATAATATTCAGAAACTAGGAAGAAATAATGATTAGGTAACGGGAAAAATAAAAAAAAAATTTTTTTTCAAATCTTTATAGTTTTTTATTAAATACATTGGGCGATAAAAATTTTTTCCTTATGCTGTAGGGGCATGAATTAATAGTAATATTTAACTTTTATGAAAATTTTTAAAACAGTTTTGATTGCCGTTAAAAGCAAGGAAGTAAAAAATATACATACCTTTTAATACATAGCAGGCGTTATTACTTTTCAAAATAGCACAAAATAGCTGGAATTCATAAATTTGTACATCGCACGTTGGTATGGTCATAAATTGGTGGTAATTGCATTAATTTTGTGTTTTCATGTTTTCATTAGGTAGCTACAGGTTCATATTAGATACAGCGTGCATTTGCAATATAAAATGTTGTCAAAACAAATTTATATAAGCCTAAAATGCGGTTGATTCATATATGCATCACCATGCACTGTAGGGTTAATTATTATTGGGAAGTAACTTTCGTGTGAGTTGAAAAAATTTGTAATAGTTCCAATTTACAACTGCATCAAAATTATAAAAAAAGCTGCCTGCTTATGCAACCAACGGAAAAATTTTGAAAGGTTTTCCCAGATTTCCTTCGAAATTGTCTCTAGATTTCGTTTTAAAAAAATTGCAAAAATGGTTTTCTATGAGATTATCTTGAATTTTCTCAGATTTTCTTTCACTTGTACTTCAGATTTCCCCAGTGATATCCCCCTCTATTCCTGACTGCTGTAGCAAGTAAGTGATTGTGATTTTAATCTTTCCGAATAATTCGATTTTCAAGTTTTGTTTTAACTAAATTGACTTTTGAACATCTACTGAACAAAAAATATTTCTACCGTTCCTTTTTACTACAAGAGCTGGTTCGCTGAATTGTCAATATCTAATGAATTGTGAGGGAATTTGGTTTTATTATTTAAGACTTGTTAAATAAGACTTCGTCATGTAACTTAAATGGTTTCTCACCGGTGTGAATTTTTGGAAGGTAGTTCAGTAGCAGAAATTACGGGATAAATCTAGTCTTGCTATGTTATAAACAAGATTTTCAGGTCGGATGATATGGAGCGTTTAGTTCCACGGAAAACATTAGTATAAATTGGCAGCAGGTAGTTGCCAATAATAATAAACTCACTTGACTAAAATAAATTAGAAAAATACTGATTAGATATTTACAATCAGTTTATTTCAATTTATATTTTCCAACAAAATTATGTACCTCCGATCCGATGGGTTGCCTATTTATTTTCAATTTTATGTTTCTAAAATTGGATTCCATGTAGATATAGGGTGATCGCTTTTGGACCTTCACTACCGGAATTTGCGAAGGTGCGAAGTCTGTTAAGTTAGATTAAAGTTGTGTAATTGTGTAAAAACCAAGATATTTTTAAAACACTTGTTTGCGATAAGTCCAAATATGCCATTTTTCATCTGTCAAGTCAAGATATCTAAGATTTAACTTTTGTTTTTCTTATGCGCACCATTTTGGATTTTTAAATATTTGAAATTTTCTGATTAGAGTGATGTAACACATTTGACATTTAGTTTTATATTTTGGTCAGAATTTCAAATTATTTGTTTTCAAAAGGAATGCTTTGGAGATACTATAAAACAAAATTTGTTTTATTTTAAACAAATTTTAACAGTTGAATTGGATTTCGAAGTCTTAACGTTGACATTTATGGTAATTTTTCTTAAAAATCTGCTTTCTAAATGAACAATTCAATATTATTTTTTAATAAAACTGAAATTTTGTTTTAAATTATTTTTTTTACATAATTCTAGATATTTTAAAATGTTGTTTATACATTTTTGAAAAAACTATAGGAAAAATGACGGTGTATAGATTTTCTCCAAAATATAAAAAATATATAAGCTCATAAGCATCTGTCCATTAGTACGAGAAATTCTCAGCATTGTCCAATTAGAGGATGTCGAATTATAAGGATAGTAAAGTCAAACAAATACAATCCTAATAATATAAAATCCCAGCACGCTGCTGCTCCTGCTCCAGCTTGTCATTTTTTGGTGAAAAAAGAAACACTCTGATTGGTCGACTTTTTTAACCAACCGAAAAATATATTAACCTAAAGTTGGGATTAAAAATATTTCAGAAAGAAAATAATGAATAATTATGTTATAAAAAAAACAATTGAAATTTCATAATCATAGTAATCAAAACTAAATGAGTTAACTGAACATAGAAAATCCTAATCTATAAAATCTCAGCACGCTACTCCTTCTGCTCCAGCGTGTCATTTTTTAGTGAAAAAGGGAACACTTTGATTGGTCGATTTTTTTTACCAACCTAAAAATATATTAAACTAAAGTTAGGAGGTTAGGACTAAAAATAGTTGTCCAATATGAATCCAAACCGCGAAATTTGAAGTTTTAACCAAAAATAAGGGAAATTTAACCTTCGGTGAGAAAAAATTAAAACAAAGAAAAAACAATCCTCACAATAATTTTGAAGCAAATATTACATCAATTAGGGTAAATTGTATATCAAATTTAATATAAATTAAATTTAGTAAAAATTAAAATTAGTAAAATTTAGTAAAATTTACTTCAAATTTAGTAAAATTTACTTCAAAATTGGTGTGAGACTGATTTGAACTTCAATTATTGTAAAAATTACTTCAAAACACCAAACATTTTCCTCTGTGTGTATTTATTTAATTACTTGACTGCTCACAGAGTTTAGCAGCAAGTTTCTGTTTTACTTTGAAAGTTAATTATAAAAATATAACGTCAAAATTGTAAACCGGGGGGTCTGGGCGGTGTGGAACACCCTCCAGTACATATAGCAAGATTTCCACTCTTTTAGAATACTTGGAGAAGATACACAGAGAAAAAAAAATCCTTGCAATAATTTTGATGTAAATATTACATCAATTAGAGTAAATTATATATAAAATATAGTAAAATTTACTTCAAATTTAGTAAAATTAACTTCAAATTTAGTAAAATTAACTTCAAATTTAGTAAAATTAACTTTAAATTTAGTTAAATTAACTTCAAATTTAGTTAAATTAACTTCAAAATGGTGTGAAGCTGATTTGAACTTCAATTATAGTTAAAATTACTCCAACACACCAAAAAAAATTTCTGTGTACGGAATTTATAATTTTTCAAATTTCGCCAGGAAAAAGTGGCATATTTGAATTTTTAAGAAAAAGTGAGGGAAATGTAAACCTTTCGCTAGAGAATATTGAAACTTTTATTGAAATGCCTTACTGCTCATAGAGTTGAGCAGCAAGTTTTGCGTTACTTTGAAAGTTAACTATCAAAATTATAGCCAAAAGTGTAAACCGGGAGGTATGGGGGTGAACACCTTCCAATACATATAATAAAATTCCCACACTTCTAGATACCTACAGATGACAGAATAATTATTCAAATTTCGTCAGAAAATGCTGTGAAATTTTTTGTTTTTAAGCAAAAGTGAGGGAAATCAAAACGTTCGCCTAAAGAAAATTAGAATTTGAGGAACTTATTTATTTTTATATTATTATAAAAAAATAGTTTAGCAGCAACTTTTCGCGTTACTTTGAAAATATGGATAAACGGGGAATCCCCCAGTAGCAGAAAACGGAAAACAGTCTAAATTTTTAGTAATTTTTTTTCTCAATACTTAAAGTTAAAATAACAAACTTGATAAAACACATGTAAGGCAGTTCGGTAGAGTTTGGCCCAATTTATAGACAATTAAATTGCAAAATCGATATTATTTACAATCATTTTTATTGAAAATATAGTTAATATATATAAATCTCAAATTTAGTTATTAGCCAATGTAATTCAGCATTTTCAGCGAAATTGTGAAAAATAGTATATACACCTTGGGACTAAGTTTCTTTTAATCCCGTGTGCAATTTTTGCACTCGGCTAACACCTCGTGCAAAAACCTTTGCACGCGGGATGAAAAGCAGCACCTTAGTCCCATGATGTATAATATACTATTGTTTAGTTTTCAAATTCAAAAATAGCGGGCATTATTTTATTAGCAATTTTTCTATAATTATAGAGTAAATCCTATTTTAATTTTTACTATAGAGTAGGCTTCATACATACTACATCGTAGATTTGAGTAATAAATTCTTTTTCATGGATTGCACGTTGAGCTTTTGAGTATTTTTCTATTTTTGTTAATAAACTTTTCAATTTACATATTCAAGTATGGCAATAAAACTACTTGATATAAAGTATAAAGTACTCGAGTTTGATTATTTTCTTCTCTGTGCTCATAATATAATATCATTTAGATTGGTTATAATTATGTGCCTCGTAGTAGTTATTTAAGTGTGTCGTTATTAGTTTTATGACTATTTTGAGCGAAATAGAATGGCATGTGCGACAATCCTCGGGGTTTTAGTTCTCAGATGAATTGCTTGTCATAGGGTGGAGAGAAAGAATGAGGATCTAGAGTTCTTTAATAGAAGGGAAACTTAAGTTCGATGGACGATTAGCTTTTAGGAGTCTACGTGATTTTCGAAACGTTTACATTCTCTCTTCTATTCGTGAAAAGTTTGTACAATGAACAATGTTGTTTTTATTATTTAAAGTATATTCGGTAGTCGGTACACTTTCCCATGTATCGATATACATAAATAAAATCGAAAGTAGTTCGAATTGCCGAAGAAATGAAAATCTCTCTTTGATATTTCACAAAATTTTGGAAAAATCAAAACTTGATTATTTATTTTTAATTGTAACATATAGATGGCACGGTATGATTAACTATAATGAAATTATTGATTAAACCAATCAGTACATTATAATTATAATTTAAATCATGTTTAATTAATCCGGACAGTGGGATTGAAATTCCTTTAAAATACAATTAAATTCTTTTCTCTAAGATGCAAAGCCTCAGAAGAATTTAGAATAGAAAGTTTCTTATTATATTAAATTGTAGTTGCAGCTTTTAAAAAATAATAAACAGACAAATGACCTATAGGCACTACCTGCAATTACTATTATTTGTACATAATTTATTATTTAGATGTAATAAAAGAGGCATCTAATTTATTTCTTATGTGCTTAATAAAAAAATTTAATTTGTTCAGCATGAATTGTTTATATGGTTCTAGGAAAAATTTATAAGTTGAAACCATAAACGGCACTAGCACTGTAAATGTATTACGTTCTTATAAGCACATAATAACTTTGTTTACGACGCGGTGTTGAGAGAATTAAATGAATTAAAATTTAAATCCTTATTTGAACTTTCCCTTGTTTCTAAATCAAGTCAACATTTGAGTCACGCTGCATATTTTGTCCCTAATTTGTAATTAATAAATTATCCCACTTTTTTTATCAATTTAAAATTAATTAGTTTAAATATTATTTCACCTAAGAAGACATGACAAGGTTGTGATGAAAGAAACAAACCTGCTTGCACAATGCAATCGAAGTTTTTCCGATTATTTTTCAAGTAAACTCACCAATATCAGTTGCTCTTATGTATGTATGTTTGTATTATTTGCTACACACATAGCTTCATAAAAATAAATTCAAAATTAAGCTCCAAAAAAGGGCATCAACTATTGTTAATAGAAGAATGAGGAAAAGATTTCAAACAAATTTCGATGTTGAAAAAAAGAATATTGCTAAAATATGCTCCAACTATTTTAACAACGGGCTCGTAATTGTTGTCTTATTTTTAATCTGTAGTACAGTGTTTCCCAAATAGAGGGGGGGAGTCCGGGGGCCGCGGCATATTTTGGGGGTCCACGAACCCACAACAAAAAAGAAAAAAACATAGGCGAATAGGCAAAAATACGTTAAAAATGAAATTTTTCTAAAATTTTAACAATTAATCTTCGATCTGGCAACGCAACGGTGCTAACCAAGGGGTAAAAATCTCGAAAATTTTGTGTACACTTATTTGGAATTCCTTTGGAAATCTCTGGAATTTCTTGGAAATCATAGAAATTCTTTCGATTGAAACTAGTTTGAAAATCAAGGGCGGATCCAGGCAAAGTTCATATAAGGGGTAAATGAGTCTGGCGAAGAAAGAGTCAATAAATATATTTTGATAAGAATCTAAGTATATTTTTGAAATTAAAAAAAATTTATAAGATTTTGTTGGTTTTTATTATGAGGAGGGGGTTAGATACACCGTTATCCACCCTCCTTTCAGCTGCCCTTGCCAGGCAAACTTAGAAAATATTAGGAATATTTTAGAAAGGCCAAGGAAATCTCAGAAGATTTAAAAAGCTAAAAAATAAAGCTCATCTGGAGTATCCCTTAAATTTTCTAAGATTTTCCTTCACTTCCCAGCAACAAACTAGAAAGAAATCATTAGAAAACTCCGATGCACTAGTGAAGAGAAATCCAAAGATATCCAGGGAAATTTTACAATATTCAAGAAAATATTGAGGAACAGAAAAATTTAAAGAAACGTAGAAAATTCTAGAATAAATACCTACTTAAGAAATCTAGAAAAAAGAAATATTCAAGAAAATACAACGCAATATCTGAAAATTCTTGGAAATTTAAAAAAATCTTAAGAAATTTCAAAAAATTGAAAAAATAAAAAAAGCCCATTTATGGTATTCTTAAGATTTTTTAGTAATTCCTTTTTTTTAAGACTTCCTGGAATTTTCTCAAATTTCCCTTTACTTGTAAACAAGAGCAGATTCAGGAAAAATTCATGGATAAGTGAGGCTGGCTGGGAGAGGGTTTGTACATATTTTTTTATAAGAATTTATGTATATTTTTCAAATTTTAACAAAATTTTAATAAATTTATTGTTTTGATGGACCACTAGGAGGGAAAGTTAGCCCGTTACCTCCCCCTTGTTGAAAATTATTGGAATTCTTTGAGAATCTTTGGAATTTCATGCAAATCATTGAAATTCCGAGTCCCGTCTACCAAATTATTTTAAAACATTTTCCTCTTGGTGCTGGCACATATATCCCATGGCTTTATTTTTTTACTTATGCAACGAAACTGTTTCTGGGGGTCCCATGATACTTCTGTCTAATTTTGAGAGTCTGCAATTTCGAGACATTTGGGAAACACTGCTGTAGTATATGCAAATTACTGGTTTCTTAAATTTTACTGTTGATTGTAGCGATCTGAAGGACGCCAGCGTTTCAAGCACAGCTTTAATATACATCAGTAAACAAATATTTATCATAATATAGTTGCTTTGAGGACTTCACTCAGCTATCTTTCAACCAATAAAGTTAAGAAAAGAAGATCTAAAAAATAAACAATAAAAATTTTTTTTTAAATAATAAAAATAATTCCACTAATATTTCTATCATTCTAAACCTTAACATTGCAGCTTTATTTGATGGCATCTGGGTAATAACATTATCTAAAATTAAAGTTGATGTTTTTGTTATTAAAGGGGTATTCTAGTCTAGAGGCATGATTTTCGGGCGGTTTTTGAAGCTCTGTACAAACGAAACAAACCATACTTTTACTACTTATCCATTTTTTTATCATTTGTTTATTCATATTTTAAGATTACATAAAAAATTAATCAAAGAAAAAAACTTTAAATTCACAAAGTTATGAGCTGGCAAAGTGGGAAGTCCAAAAAAAAAAGAGGGTCCTGGTGTGCACGATATATCTCAAGTTCTAATGAACCAATTTATTTGAAATTTGGTGTGAATCCCACTTTGCCAGCTCATAACTTTGTGAATTTTGAGTTTTTTTTCGGTTAATTTTTTATGTAATCTTAAAATATCAATAAACAAATGATAAAAACATGGATAGTAAATATATCTTTGGTTTCGTTTGTATAGAGCTTCAAAAACCGCCCGAAAATTCATGCCTCTATTAGACTAGAATACCCCCTTAATATAAAAATACCTACATTGCTAAGCAACTCTTTTAGTACGTGCCCTAAAATACCGCACTTTAAGTGCTAGCCTTAAAAGTTTAATATATAATGACAGTTTAATATGAAAATACCAAATATCAAAGCTATTGTATTTTTATTATCATCATTCATTATCATCAGCCACCCATTTCTGTCCACTGCTGAACAAAGCTTCTTTCTCTGGGAGAAAAGTTTTTAGCATTTAGACCCCACGGTTACTAAATCCGGATTGAGGAATGCCTGTAACTCTTTTTTTTTAATAGTTGATGACGGCAATCATCAATCCAGGGGGATCACGTGCCCTCCAAAGCACGGAGTTATACGAAAGTTTTAGACTCTTCCCGAATATTTAATTATACAAATATTCAAACAAAATGTTTGATGTACAAGTATGTCTCGTTTGAATTCAAAGTGAATATGTTTAACGTGCTTCTTCTTCCTCTTAATTCAGGACTACGTTCTGTTATTTGCCATAGGATGTACCAAATTTACAATTGGAATCCACGGTCCTTTGAACACTTTGCATATATTCTAGTAGGCTGCTTGCCTTGCTAGATGCATAGCCAGGGCCGGATCCAGAATTTTTCTCTGGGGGGCACAAAGGGTAGAAACAGGCAAAAAGTGTTCTCAGATTTGGGATTGTCTCCTTGTTTCCTTGTTAATTTACATTCGCCTATGTGCATAGCCCATAGGTGAAAAATAGGCTTTATATCACAACAGTACAACAGTGTAGTCGGCAATTATTATCCGCTCGGCTCTGCTGGCTTTTTGTCTTAAAAATGCAAAAATTATGTGTCAAATCAAGTTTCACTTTTAATCCGAATAAGGCAATATACTATTTTATTGTTGTAATTTGATTTTATTCATTTTTAAATACAAATTAATATTATTTTTTGCAACCAACTTAGGCCGAATGCAAATAAAAAATTTGTGAAATTTAAATGCTTTGAATGCTTCCTGCGTCTAAACATTCAAGATAAATTTATCAATATTTTTGTGGAAATTTTTAAATAAAAATTAATTTCATTCAAAATCGTTCTTATGAATCATATCGTATTTGTTATGGTTATCTCCGAGTTTCTGATATGATATCGCGTAATGTCCGTTTTTTTAGGTTTTTTCAATTTTTTTTAAGATAAAACAGTAGGGTATACCTACTCGTATAGTGTCTATACAGATAAAACCTTCCCGACAAAATGCTCTATCATATAAAAAAAATGATATGATAGATAGCGGCACCGCCCTTCTAAAACAGAGTATTAATTCCTTATAAAATTTTAATACATATTACATACATAATAATAATTATAATTATTCTAAACTAGGAAATGAAAATATCTTAGACCAGCGTCTTCACCATGATATATTTTGGTGCCCAATTATGTTTTCGTTCAGTGGCAGCCTGTCTGGGGAGGCATGGGCGGCAGTGCCTTACCATTCACCAAGCCAACTAGCCTAATTTCACAAAAACATAATTAATATTTTTTAAAAACCCTGTACCCTGTAGTTTCACATGTCTGCCTGCTGCCTCACCACCTCAACTCCTCACAAGCCACCGCTGTTTTCAGAAGATGAACTCAAAATAAAATTTCAAGTGGATTTGTGGTAGGCATATTATGTAGTATGTATTTGTAAAATGTACTTAACATTTAACAGAACTAAACAAAATAAAACCAAAGAATTTTAAGTGTAAAGTTAAGAAAATTAATTATTCAAAATAATCAAAACAGACATAATTAGCACGACAGGTCAGGATTAAAAATATTTTAAAATAAGATGAATTAGTAGTGTTATTAGAATATATTTATGAAAAAGAAATTAAAAATAATAAAATAGATTATTACTCTCAGCTGGTGACTCATTAGATAAACTAAATGAAATATTATTACCAATTTAATTAATAAGATAAAAAAAGAAATTTATTTAAAGTAAGAAGGCAGTAGATATTATATAGAAGTCATAGGTTGATCTCATTCAATTTTTTATTCTTATCGCACCATCGCCAACTACTAATTTAACAATGTATACGCAATTTGGGGGTTATGACGCGTTAAAGTAGAAATTTTGATGTAATAAATGACTATGGAGTAACGTTTAAGTTAAAAGCAGATTTTGTCGCCATTCAAAAAGTAATAAAACTGGTAATAATATGAATGCTAGTGTAATTCAACTTTAGGTTAATGACATCTATATCAGTCGGAAAACACGCCGTTATACCCGAAATACTCGACATACTAACCATTGTTATTATTATTTTATAGTAATTAACGCTAGAGGGGATAATAACAACAATCAAGATCTCAATTATACCTACGCGTAATATGCAAAAATTATTTTTATAATTTTCTTAATCTTCCTGAAGTTAAAAACATACCAATAATTGGCAATTGGCCGTTAATTTTTAATTTAAAATATTTTATCGTTTCTTTCTGATGATTTTTATGATGAACAATGAAAATTTTAACTTGTGAGCAGACCTCACATGCAGTTTGTGGAAAATTCAGAGTGAGCTACATAAAGGTTTGTTTAACAAAAAACGAAAACAAAAAATGACTCTAAAAGAGGTAGAGGGCGCGTGGCGTCCCGTCCCAAAACTTAAAAGTAAAAACAAATACTATCTTAAAATAATTATTTAAAACATAAATTTAATAATATTAACCCTCGGGAGGTTGCGGTATATCTGACATAAAGTATACATGTATCTGTCAGATACCGCGACCTCCCGAGGGTTAAATATCGTCCAATGTAATATCTTAGATAGAAATCTTGGGAAATTAGGAACGAAAAATAAAAACTAATTTACTATCTGTCAACGTTTCGGCCCATAAACTGAAGCCATCTTCAAAGACTTTAATTTAGAAACATATTGGTAAATACAAATGCTAAACATAACAATTTTAATTCTTCACTCACCTATAATAGTAGAATGGAAAATGGTGTTGCGTTAAAAATTTAAAATTGGGAAGAAAATACAGAAACAGCTAAATTAAATTATATTAAATAAATAAATAAAATTAATATAATGAAATAATAAAATCACTTTGAAAATTAAAAGATAATTAAAAATAAAATTTTGAATTTTGACAAAAAATGACAAAGTCTAATAACAAATAATTTGATTAATTTTATATTGTGGATGACATGAACTGCATAATAAAACAAAGCAAAATAAAGTAACTAACCCTGAATTATCCCCTAAAACCAAAAGTGTTAAATATAAATTATTGTATAATATTCTGGAAGTAAAACATATATATGTACGTGTGAAACCAAAATTGTGAAACTTAACAAAGAGACAAAGACTGCAATAAAACATACGAACGAGTTAAAAAGTAATCTAAAAACAGGAGCGTAAATATCGGTATGGATTAAAAGTAAAAAACTAAAAACAAAGAGAAACTAAACACCCCAAGTGCATTTTTTAATAAAATAGATTTATTGAATAAATTGATTTATTTATTAGTTGACAGAGTCAGAGCCGGATTAAGGATACGTGAGGCCCGGAGCTAACTGTTTTTGGAGGCCCCTTGACTTTGCATATTTTAACAAAATATGCCGCAGGCAAAATTATTTTATTTTTTAAAGTCTACAGTGCTTAGATCAAATGTAAAATTTTTGAAAGAATAATAGTTATTTTACATAGTTTATTATAGTTTTTTTTCTATAAAACACAGATATACAACTTTTGTGATTTAAATTTTGTTGATTCAATTTTTTTGAGGGGCTACAGCCCCTTTAACCCCTTCTTTAATATGGCTCTGGAAAAAGTGTTGTTTGGGATTCCAAAGTTTCTTTCTGTCGAATGTAAAAATTATCAAACAATTTAATTGTATGATTTCGGTGCCACAAAACCTTTAAATTTCTTGAAAGCAAAAGAACCCAAGTGACTTTTCTTTAAAGAGAAATAAAGTAACCATAAACTTTCTTAAATTTTTATACATTATTGCAATCCTAAAATTATTTTGAACAAAATAATGTATTAAAAAAAAATAATTCATAAAAAAATTACTTACTACACTTACTGTTTTGCAAGCAGCGTAGTGTGGGGTGCAGGGGGGGCAAATGCCCCGGGTGGCACTTCTGTGGAGGGTGGTAGAATAAAACAAGGAGAATAAAATTATAATTTTTTTATTTTACTTTTTTTAAATCATTATTTTTAATAATATCTAAAAAATTGATATAAACGAAATACTTTTTTTTGCTTAATTACGAAAATAGGGGGGCGGTAAATTCAAATAGGGGGCGGCAAATTTAGGGTTTGCACCGGGTACCAGAAATCCACGCTACGCCACTGTGTTTTACTTAGCTTAGTCGGTTAAATATATTTGCATGAAACTCTCAGTAAAACAGAATAAGATCTAATTTTGTATCAAAAAATAAGTCATTCTTGATATTTAATTATAAATGTTAAATTCCAAATTAAGTTGAATGCAAAACTATAATTCAGAAAATAAGTGGATCGGTTTTAATATGGCTTTACAATCGAAAATTTATTTTAAACAGGCTACACCTTTTCAGGCAGTAATTCATAAATAGTCAACTGTTATTCAGAAAACGTCAACTGTTATTCAGAAAACGTCAACTGTAATTCAGATTTGTCAACTGATATTTAGAAATCGTCAATTGTAATTCAGATTTGTTAATTGATACCGAAAAATTTTCAAATAAAATTCAGAAACCGTAAAATGAAAGTCAGAAAACGTCAAATAAATATCAGAAAGCGTCAAATGTAATTTAAGCTTTTCTTAATATTACAATTACAATCAATTGCAGTTGACGTTTTCTGAATTAGTGGTGGAAAAGGTAAAATGTATAACATTTCAGGCAGCTGAATTACCCTTTAAAAAATTACAGTAAAAATTTCTAATTTATTCGCATTTATGGTTCAATCGCTATTGGTTTTGATCTACGTTTGTTCTGCAAATGATTTTAAATTCAAATACAAATTCAAGATGACTAAGTCAGCCATTACTGGACAAACGGCTTTTCCATCTCTTTTCGAGTTACTCGATTATGAGTCAGGCTCCCCCAAACAAGGCCAGCAAAATTTTTTATATTGTCGGCTTCCAGGTTCCAGTTCCAGATTCGTTTTTCTGCAGTAGGTAATAGTTTTCTTTTTGTATACCATGTCATAAAAAACAGAAGCAAAATATAGCATGTATGTATCGTATTAGGAAAGATATAAAAAATATACAAAAAGAAAAACTATTCCTGCGGGGAATCAAACTTGAGATCTTCCAATGTACTTATAGACGTGTCACTCATCAACTAGAAGACCTTTGGATTATTATTGCATAAACTATCTGAAGTATTGCAATTAAAATCTTTTAGTTTTAATTTTTTTGAAACAAAAATCAAAAATAAACTAATTGTTTTTGTTTTGGGTAATACATTATGAAAACTGATTTATAAAAATGTAAATAAATGAATAAAAAAGCAAAATTTGATTTTTCTAATCAATTTATATATCGCAAAATGCATGCAAATAGTGCTAGTCCGTCCCTATATAGGAACTCTTTAATATCGGATAACAAAATAAGTTTTATTATTGTTATTTAAGTTTGTTATTATTATTAAATTTAAAGACATTTAAAGAACCTGTGCAAAGAGTTAAGGTAAGTAAGTTAAATACGCAATGAGGAAGCCATAATATTTACATACATTGCGGTAAAAAGATTTATCAATTGAAAAAATCGTAAGTTGTATTTAATAGAAATAAAAAAATATTCATTAATAGAAGATGGTAATGATAACGTCTTCCTTTGTTTTTAGCTGCGGTTTGAAAAAATAGACGTAGTACGTTAACCTACAAATTTAAACATTAAATCACGGGGACTTTTTAATTGCGAGAACGTACACTTACTACGTTTTACAAAAATGTAATAAAATGCAACACTAGTCGATTCATCATCTCTGTTCCAACGACCGTCCTTTTCATTCACACATCTTGGCGGTTTTTCTATTTCTGTTTGAAATCTACTACCTGCTGCAGTACTATACTCCGGGACGCCGAGCCTCCTCATTGGTCGATCCGATCCAAAACAAACGACGCAACACCCAGTCTGTCTCGGTGTGCGTGATTGTTAGTTCGAATAAAACCGTTGAAAGTAGATGTTGCGGTTCTACTCGGCGTGGCTTTATTTTTGTTTTAAAGCGCCAATATCAATTGTTTAATAATAAGTACGCGTGCGAGTAATAAGTTTATTATCGTGTGTCGTATTATTACGTAAACCTTTGCGAAACGATTGGAATTCGAAAATATATGTACCTAGCTAACTCTTAAAACGGTTGCAAGTGCATTCTACTCTCTCGTAAATAATAAATAAATATAGTGTTGTTGTTGTTCTTAATCGAGTGTGCATTTTTATTTTTCTTGTTGTGCATCGGTGGTGTGGCTGCTCAATTTTATTTTTATCGCCTACTGTGGATAATATAACGCCTATTCGATTGTTTATTAGTAGCAGTTGTATTAAAAAAATGAGGTATGTTGTTTATCTCTTTATAGCTTGTTTACCAAGTTCTTAATCGGCGACTTTAAAATAAGCTCTTTATGGGGCTTTTTAAGGAGTAACAATGTTTTACGCTCTAATTTGTGACCTCTGACACTATTTTTAATATTGTGTAGTGTATTTATGTATATTTTATTTTGCGACCTTTAGATATACACTTTTTCACAACATGAATGGAACATTGTTCCATCGAAAAAATAACAAATATTGCGCTTATCGCCCATTATAAATTGATTTTACTACCGTGACATTTTCTACTACATACTACATTTCCCAGCCCTCCATTTTCCAGTCAAAATACGATTCTAGCGTGTCGGGCTCTCCGTTCGATAACGGAAGGGCTCGTTCACGTTTTCAATGTAAACAATGGATGGAACTGGAAAATTTCATTAAACCGCTTTGTAATTTTTAATGTATTAAGGTGCTACCTACCTAGTATATCTCAATATTATTTATGTATTTACTTTTAATAACTTTTACTCCACCATGCCATACTCGTTAAATTATTAATTTACAATTTCTTTCCACCATAATTTCTAAACTTGTTTGTTTATTTACATTGATCACATCTGTCATTGGCTGACGTGAGTATATATGTTATATACCTCTACTGTTTTTAACCTGAAAACTTAATATTATTTATATTATATAATATTACATTATTTTGGCATATCGTGAGAGTTTCTAACCACCATCGATATTATGATGCAAGATTGCATCATTATCGCATCTAATATGTTTTCTAATCTTTTTCAATTTTTTTCAATTGCATTATATTCATGATCGTTGTTTATTTGGCGGTTAAAGCCATGGATTGTTGTGTCGAAGTCATGGGTTGAAACTCTAAATACACCGGAAGTTTTTTTTAACCATATCTGCTTCACAACATCTTGGAGTTATATTAGAATATTTCATTCAATCAGAATGGACGGCCAGATAATCAACGGGAAAATTGATATAATGAAAATGAGGAATATCGAGAGGAAATCGAAGAGTATTTTTCTTACTTGTGTGCTGTGCTTTAGTATTTTAGTAGTAATTTGCTTTGTCGCTCATCAGTTTTTACTAAAAAAAAAACAACTAATTTATCAACATACCTCTATAGGTACGTACCTTTTACCTTAGTGCAGGAAACAAAAGTCCATTTGCGTTGAAATCAGTTCTGTCGGGAAAAATATTTTCATTGGTTATGGTAAGACATTATTATGGTAACATAATATGCCAGCAACGTTTGGACACTGAAAAAACAGGATCTGATAAGATCGAATGTAAAGGAAGATTCCCAGAAGAATATTTTGTGGTACCTACGTTAATGGAAGATGCCAGAGAAGAAAAACTATAAAGTATATGAACTCGACGCCAGCGCTAATATCATCGAAGTGGTGAAAGCGCAAAAAATAAGATGGCTGAGGCATGTAATAAAGATGGACAAAGAAAGAATACCAAACAAGGTTTGGAAGGCAGAAATGAGCGGAAAAAGAAGAAGAGGCACACCACGTACGCAATGAAAGCAAGAACTTTCTGCACACGATATGCACACTATGCACGTTGTAAGATGGAACGAGGTAGCGATGGACAGGAAGAAATGGTCGAAAATTTCCAACCAAGTCCACTCGTCACCTTCACTTTACTTATAAAAAATCAGGGTTAGTTTGGAGAAAATTAGTGCAGTCTGTTGGCTTTAACCCTTACTTGCCACACTTCTGTGGAATAACGTACTTGACACACTGGGGTGTATTGCACCCCATGGATAAAACGTGTTATTTCAAACAACCTATTAAATATTTTAAGTTGACAATTTTTTTCTTACTTCTCAAGAGCTAGTTTTTTGTAGTGATATGGGTTATATGACAAAAAAATAAAATTAAATACTATTAAAAAATTGAAATATCGAGAAAGTGATCAAGTGACAACTTTTTACAAAAAATAACAAAAATAACAGATGATGCCATAAACCCGCTTTTCTCTGGTATACTGTATACATACAGTAAAAGCCCTCGTATCCGAAATGAACGGGACCCATTTCCGTTCGGATAGGCGAATGTTTCGGATAAATGGAAGGTTGAAATTAATACCATCACATAGTATAACCATGACAAATACCATAACAAATCTTCAAACATAGTATCATATTATTCTTGATTACGATAAGAATTTATTCTTATCACAGCAAACTTGAAGATTATATATAAATATCCAAATTTTATAAAAAGAATTACATTTTTTGGCAAAAATGTTATTAGATGCAAATAATGTTTAAAATAATTTTATATTTTAGATATAAAATGAATAAATAAATAATAAAATTGACACAAACGCGTTGCAAAATAACAAAACTAGACGAATAGAATATAAATATTTTATTTTGCGAATAATCTCTCTTTCAAATTTAAATTACTATTTATTTTTATGACATTAAGAATGCTGTTGTTTTTATTATAATGTAAGCATTATAACGTAGGTTTATCAATCCGTCTTCCTACACGTGTTCTCCTTTGAGTCGCGGCGAGATAAAGCTCACAAGCATCTTTCGGTTGACGCGATAAATTCTAAGAATTTTCGGATACGAGGGATTTGGATATCAGGGCTTCTACTGTACTTAAAATTAACGAAAACTGGGCTTGGGGTATTCTACACCCCAGTGTGGCAAGAAAGGGTTAATAATTTATTTTATTGTAGAGAAAAATAACAGAGAATTTCATACAATCATGATTCATGAAAGATAAACAAAACACATGGGATGTCATTCTGATAACCCCCTTGAAAATTGTTGTAAACTAGTTTATTGTTTTATCAAAATATTTGTTTGTGATTGGTTCATCTACAGTTAACCGGTCTTGATTGTTTTGTGAGTGAGCGAGCCATTCAACTAGCCGTATTGTAAGAGCCTAAAATTAATTTTCGAGTTTTCCAGCTAGGTTAGTACACTACTACATCGGGGTTCCCACTCGTCTGGAAAATCTGAAAGTCAGAGAATTTAAGATTTCCCTAATTTTGTCAGTGAATTTCTCATATTTAGTGCCAAGTCAATGAAATTAAATTTTCAGTCGGGGAAAACAAATTATTCTAAAACAATTTTTTTTAATTTTTAAATTTTAAAATAAAAAGTTTTTTAATCAAAAATTAAATTTTTTAATTTTAAAATTAAAAAAAAATATTAATTTTAAAATTATGATTTTTTTTACCATTTTATCTTCCGAATTATCGAAATGTTAGCGAAAAATTTTATTTATCAAGTTCAGTGAGAAGCCTGTAATTCTGCAAAACTATTACTTTTTATACCAATTGTGTTATATATAATACCATTATTGCAGTTAATCAAAAAAAGTTACCTAATTTAAATTTAAACAAATGAAAATTACCAACTTTAGAAGTACTTAATTCATAATTTTATAAGATCGTTTTTTTGTTTATATACGGATTGAGGGTTTAATTAATTTGGTTAATCGAAACAATCGTGTTAGCAAAAGCAAGCAGTTACTTGTTTTGTTTATTATGAAATAGCTGAAGTGTATACCTACAGCGATAATACATATGTAAAGGAACCTTATCTGTGTTGTTTTGTATTGAATTTCTAATCAATTTAAAATTGCTAATCTGCTAATATCGTATTTTCAAAAACAACTTTTTCAAAAGAATTTAGTTTTACTGTAGCTTTCCGACTATTTACAGTGGAAAATGCAAAAAAATCATAATAAATTCATTCATGCATGCATAATTTTGCATTTTTATTTCATATTTTAGCTAAAACATTTTACTGCAAACAAATAATAACTATTAGGTATTGTATGTTTTTATCCAAACACTGACAAGTACGATGCAACTTTTAGAAAGTAGAACTTGTCAGCTTTGACTACAGTAAAGCTCAATAAGTCGAGCTCTACTTATATTCTCTGTGTGTTCAAACGATGTTTTCTATAATATTTTATTGATATTAAGGTTCTGTTTTTTTTTTCATATAAAAACATAACCTCAATCTTGCGACGAGATTTCTTTGCAATTCCTGTCGATCGGAGGTCGAGCGGCCACCCGGATCAACGTATGAACTTTAAATTTCTAGGCGAAATGTCTTTCACAAGAAAATTTGTTCGGTTCATAGGCGGGCGGCGTTGTAAGTCGTAAACAAGAGGGGGTTTTTATGAATATAAAAACTTTCAAATTGATTTATTCCGACTACGTTCAATGCATTTAATGGAAACCATGGCAGCATCCGTTATATTTATAAATAAAGTGAAGATTCTTTCTTGAAAACCAATCAACATCTATCAAATGATAGATTTTCAAAACGGAACCTTCTTTGGATTTTTTTTATTTACTAATGGCAATTGATTCATTCATCAGTAAATTAGAATACCAAACAGTAAAATGATTTTCTAGAATTTAAATTCAGATTCTGTTTTTGCAGTAGCGGAAACTGGTTTTTGGGGAACTACGGGTATGAGTGGAACAGTTGCAAGTCGTGAAAGGGATGTCTACTTTTCTCTTCCCCTAACATCCATCTTTTAAAAAGAAATTAACGTTCGGAATATTTACGTATACGCATTTGTTATCCCATTGTGATAATATAAATTGAACATTATTCCATTCGACGTAACAGTCATCTTGGAATACATTGTCGATTAATGATTACGACGTTTTGTCGTGATAATGGAAACTACGAAATGTGTAACATATAATAATTGGTTGTTTTCCCATTTACTGTTGTAGACTACCTGTATATTTGATGTAGGACATAACATCCTAACTAAATAGTTCGGACGCCTTATGCTTCCGCAAGTGTATTTTTTACTGCATATTGTCGTACTATCGAGTTTAGGATTTACCCATTCAATGACCCAATAGAAACTGTTTTGAGCTTGTGTACATTTTCCAAGCTATACTTAGTAGTGTAATATTTGAAAAGGTTCACTACTTAGAGTAAGCCATTTGCTCTTATTTACATGATTTTTACGGTGATTAACCTTCTCTTTCGCTCAACGTCAATAGTTGACATCATTTCCGGTTAAGCCAATGAGTTTTAAATTTCATGTTTACATCGTTTTTGCTAATTCCGTTTCATACTGTAAGTAAGTGTAGCCTATAAGTTAATTAAAGTCGTTACTAACTTAATTATTTTATAAATCCGTTAAGTTTGTGTAATTTTAAAAGGAATTTATTTAAAAAACATTAGAATATGTAATAAAGTTATTTATATAACAGTAAACGTAATAAATAGAGCATTTTATTGTTTTCCTGTTAAAGGAACCAACCATCTTGAAATTTTTAACAAACAGCAACCGCTCATTCTTGAAATTTTTTATTGCAATGACGTAAAAAAATCAACGTACGTAAAATTTCATTCGGAAACTCGGTTCAAATTTACGACCATCGCTAAGTGTATTAATTAAATTATTAATTTTTTTTAAGTTCAATGTTATGGCGAGATGATACAAGACAAATAACTTGATCATTGATCAATGATTATGCAAATTTATTCATAACTCTTGAGAACGATTGTTTTTTTACTTGCGGTTTTCTAAAGTTTTTATATAATTTTCACGACTTGTGAAGTCTCGAAATAAGTTTAATTAATAACGAAATTAATAAGAATGTCAACTAACAGGTTATTAAATATTTGGAATGCAAAAATTTGTAAATATATTTGATTCATAAACAAGATTATTATTTATTTTCTCAGATGTTTGATTTTCTTACAATATTTTCGAAAGTTTGTCTTCTTAAAAATGATTATTAGGCAGAAATTAAAAAAAAAGGATGCTTTTTTAACGCGTGGCTTACTTATTTGTGTTTGTTTTTAACGTTTTTATCGGAAATAGAATTTCTACAGTTTTATCTAGTATGGTTGTCAAAAGTTTGTAGAGCAAGTGGTGATAAGAATACTATGCCGTAAACGAACTAATTCAACTTATCTTATGTGTGTCAACTAAATTTTGTGAATGGTTAACCGATAACATTTTACAACAAATTTTAATGAAATTAACTTATTAACATCGCTGACGATAATCTCGTAATATTATTAACGGTTTGTCATAATTTTTTTTTACATTTGTTATCTGCGCTGTAGTATTTTTTTTCTTCAAAAAAATTTGATTTGTGGTTTACTTAGTATGTTTTATCGACGAATAAAGTTATTTTTTAATTTCGGATAGATAAGAAAGGAAGTAGTGATTTTTCAATGTATACTTTGTGCTGAAATTTTGTTAGGTTCCGGTTTTACAAAAATTTAACCTTATCAGATTAATCTTCTTGTTTAAATAACTAAGTTCTTCGAGGTCAAAGGAACTGTGTAGCGAAAACTGCTCGGGTTTTACGATAAATTTTGTGGTTGGAATGAATCAACACAAATCGAAAAACATACATAAAGCGCAAGCTAGAACTCAGTTGAAGACTCCAGCACTGAAACAACAGAACTGAAAGAGTATAAAGTAGTAACTTATGACATCAAAAAAGTATAAAAAAATTAAGTTAAAGTTAAGACCTAAAATAAAGTGGATAAAATCCATCACTGGTTGGATTAGACTGGATATGATTGGACAAACATCTTTTCTAACACTCCTACAATGTTTTCAACAAAAAATATGTTGATTATTTTCAGCATATTGATCTTGCGGGTTTATAAAATGATATATTAACTGATTGTAAAATTATAAAGTAAACTATCAGATCAGGAGTATTGCATGAATATATAGCGATTGATATTTAAAAGATTTTTTGATCTAATCAATAATTGAAATGTTTATACGAAGGTGACACACTTAATATAAACAAGTCGTGTTAAAATCAATTTTAAAAAAAGAATAGATTTAAATTACTATTAAAATTTTAGGTGACAATGTTTGCTGTCCCAAGTTCTGGTTCTGTTAATCGGTAGTATCATGTTATTCTGTGATATAGGATATAACAGTAATGGAGATAGCAAAAATAACCAGACAGACACTGAAATAATAGATAAACCTTGTAAACAGAGATACCAGATAGCAAAGTTTCGGTTTACCGATTATGTCTTTGATGTTGGATTTTGAAACAACGGTTTAAAGATGCATTTTCGGTATGCTGCGGTAGCTCGGTGGAGAAATTTTTCTGAGAATGAAGGTTCCATTTGAAGTTTCATGATGGATGCACTATGAAGCAAACTAAGCCTAAGTGCGGTGTGGTCATCCGTCTGAGCAGACCACCCAAAACTACGTAAAGGACTAAATAGAGAACTGCTCCATTATTTATCGAAACGAAGCTTATTAATTTGTTATTTAATGTTTCCTCGTAGGTTATCCCCCTCCCTGATGAGCTTTAACCAATTTATTCTGTAATGGATTTATAATGTTTTTATGGAACCCAACTACATAGATACGCTTTCAACATTACAGATAATCAACTAATGATAATTAATTTCTCATGGTTTTTGGCTTAAAATAATTTATTTAATCTGGTGGTCTGACAGATATTTAAAAAATCTTTATCTTTGATCAATTTAAACACTGGCGAGTTGATTTCTATCGTTCCAGGTACTTATTACGCAGACGGTTTTCGTTTAATTCCAAGAATAATGAAAAAACCGTCAATAAGGTGCATATTTTTGAATAAATTTAAATTTTTTTACCTACGTCACTTTTTAACAAGCGTCGCGAGTTATTCATTATTGAATTATTTAGGATGGCTTTCTTTTGTTTCAATTTTTCGTTGAAAATTTTAAGGGACGAAGAAGTATCGATTGCGAAGTGATCCTGGTGTAGTACTACGAACCCACTTGCAGGTTACTACGGAGTAGTGCTCTTGTTTTATTTTTCTTGCGCTGAAAAATGAGATACAGTGGCAGTGTTTATATTGAACGTTTTCGGTCGTTGTGCATGGCGCATGGGTAGAAAATCTCGTATTATTCGTCCCGCTAGCTGTACAGTCTACGACCTAAATAACTTGCCTACAAATTCAGGTTACTATTATCTTCTGTTGAGTACTTCACTTTAATACAAAAACAAAATATTTATAAAACGGTTAAAATAATAGCTTTGGCAGTTCAAAGTGCTTTAGTTAAAATATTTGCAACTTGTTTATCATTTATACATTGTAGGTACATGATATACAATTTTCGTATCAACAAAAATAAATTTACACTATACACTGCAAAAAAACATCGATTCTTATTTTTATATCGAGCAAAAATATACTCGACTGTCTAGCAAAACAGTTTTGATAAGTTACGAGGTGATGCAGGAAGAATCGATCGGTGTTTAATAGGTTAGGGGGGTTCCGTATAAAATTAGGAATAAAATGGAGGTGCATAAAATTGGAATTCAACAATATAGCAAGTGCAGGAACGTCGGCTGAAAATTATATGCAACGTAGTTAGGTACTTATTATTTATTTTGTATGACTATCGTACAAGTGAATTTATCAAAACTTCACTTGAATTAGATAATCGAGACCACTTGAATTTTGATTGATACTTAAGCAATAGATTAAAATTTATACGAATAAACATGTTTTTTTAAACTTTTTTTTACTGTTTCCGTAATAATTCCTGCTGATTTGTTCAAAACAACGAAATAGATCAATGCCATTGGTTGGCACACATTGTTGACACACGCATGCAATGATCATAAAAACATTCTACTTTGTGATGTGGAAAGCCTTTTGTCTCTTTTCTCTCATCTCGCACATCAGTTTTAGAGATTTGATATGGTCTTTAGATGGTTTTCGTCTGACCCTTCGCATTTCCCCAATGCATACATATGCAATAAGTTCTCTAGACGATTCTAACAAGATAATATGAAGAAATTTAAATAAATCCGCATGCATACCTGTCTTCAAGCATAACGGAAAACAATACGAGTATCATCTTGGATGTTTTTAATCGAATAGGATAGATTTCTGTGAGCGCTAAATTTTTTGAAAAGCAATCGTTTCTGAGAAAATAGTGTTCAAAAGCCTTTAAATGCAGTACTTCAGAGAGTTTATGCAACAAAAATTCAAAGGTTTTCTAACTGATGAGATAGTAACATGTCCGCAAGTGGATTCTCCGCAGAAATAGTTGCTTTTTCAGATTGTTGCAGAACATTCTGTATTCTGCTAATTTATTTACCGTGAACATGAACTAAAATTCACTATGTTTATGAAAATTTTATATTATTAATGAAAAAAATGTACTTATAGTATTTAGTGAATTTGTTAATAATTACATATATTTATGAATCTGTTCATTCAAATAAGTTCTTCGGTTGAAAATTGTTTTTCAGTGTAACTCGTTAGTAGAGAGCTTCAAGGGGGAGCCCGGGGCTCCAAAGAAAGGGTTAAAATTGTGAAATGCAGCTTCTTATCCAATAAGGAAAATATTCATTTCTTCTAGAAGTACACTACCTTTTTAAACATGGGGATCACATGTACGGTTGATCTTCTATGCCAACGAATCCAAAAATAGCGAGAAAAATCTTATGATAGAGAGAAGCCCTAACTCCACTCTTTTACAGTTATTCAAACGCGAGGGCACTCACATGTGGGATACAGCACTTACAGCTCAAGAAGGCCTTTTTATGGGGATGAAAACTCAAAGTCAATTTTAGTATTATTTATTTTATAATTAGAAATTTTTTGAAAAATTTTTATAACTAATTATTTTCTCGCTAACTATTACTCTGGAAAACCAGGTCTATTGTCGTTAAGGTGGTCCTCAAGAGCGGTGGAGACCAAATTTGTCTCTGAATTTTGTACTGCGATTTAATTTTGGGTTTTGTAATTTTATAAATAAAAGCGAGTTTAATTTTGTTTAATTAATTTAATTTTTTGATTTTTTTTTTTTTAAGAAAATATCTGGACGAGCTTTAATAATTTAAAGTTAGATAGATGCGAAATTTCGAAAGATTTAGAATAGATCTTAGATTTCGAAAATTTTAATGAATTGTTTGGAAAATTTTTAATATTTAAAATTTTAAGGCTTTGAAAAGTAAAATTTTATACGGCGACATATGGACGAATTATCTTTCAAATTTAACGTTTCCATTTATATTGTAGAATTTATTGAAAGTAATTAAACTTTAGCGTTTCTAAAATCCATTTATGGTTGAAATAAGGTTTGGAATTAGATTTTTGAAGAGTCTCCTTGTTGCCTTGCGGTAATTTGGATCCGAAAATTGAGAATAATGTATTATTTTATTTTTTCAACCAAAGTATAATAATAGCAAAAAATTGCAGTAAATACGAAAAACCGCTTATTAAAATGCATATTTTGCATATTTTCAAGATTTAGTTTATAATGCAAATGCCGCTTTTGGTGTTTTTTGAATAATTTTAATAGAGAAAATGAAACATTATTATTAAACTTGTCAATTTAAGCAATTATTTTATTTATTTAACTTTGAGCAATTACAAAATATTTTTTTAAATATAAATTTAAGCAATTAAGATATAAATATTTACCATATTATTAAAAATAAAATTGAATAGGTAGCTTTGTATATTTTTTAAATATTAATTTGTAATTAAAATTTATTATTTACTTTTATAAGTTAAATTTATTTTGGTGCATATAAATCCGAGCTCTAGTAATAAGTAATTAATCTAAAAAATTAAATATCACCCGACGCCAAGTCTGGAAGAACTTGAACTTCCAAAACTTATACATTTTTATAAAAATCATATAAAACTCAGGGTGTGGAGAGGAAAAATTATTAAACATTTCTACTATACAAACCTAATATATTTATACAGGGGCGGATCCAGTTTTGGGGGGGGGGGGGGACAAAGGGTCGAGACGGACAAAATATGTTCTCAGATTTGGCATCGTCTCCTTGTTTCCTTGTTAATTTTAAGCGTCATGGGGGGGGGCACGTGTACCCGTGCCGTCCCTCTAAATCCGCCTATGTATTTGTATATGACTATATTTACCCCATTTATATAAATTAAAAGTATCCATAAGACGGTAATGTAGCCGTTAAATTCTTGTATGAAACACTCTTGTTCGTATAAAAATAAATAAAGAAATAAATCAATTCAGCAATCTTAACATTGAAAATTTTAAACACTCAATTTTTTACATAAAGCAGTTTTAGCATAGTAGTTAATTAATTACATTTTAAAGCAATAAATCAAAACTATTTTTAAATAAAATAACAAAAACAAGGAAACATGCGCGCTGGTATGCTAACAATATTTGTTAATAAATTATTATTTATTTATTTCTAATACTGATATTATTTTACGTCAATATACTTGACGTATTTTGAAAACGCAACTAGCTGTCTGCGCTAGCTACATTTTTAACCCCCGACCTAAACGAGGGGAGTTATAACTTTGACGCATATATTTGTTTTGTTTGTCTGTGGCTTCATAACTTTCCAACGGAAGGTCGAATTTTGATGCAATTTTTTTAAAATAATAGAGTAGTTTTAAATCCTTCTCGTAGTATGTAGATAATATTTTTAAAAAAAGATTATGAATTAGCATTTTTCTTATGGTCTAGGCTAGGATACTATGTTTTAAAACCATTTTTGGTCAATATTCCTCCATTTGAGCCGCAATAAATATGCAATCAATTTGCATATGTTTTGATTTTTTAAAATATAATCTGGCTGTTGCAATAATTTTATTTCTTGCAAATTTGAATTGCTGTTCTACGGTCGTTGTATTAGTGCAATTAAATTTTTTGTAATTGACCTAGTGCGTAACCAACTTAATTGTTGGGAGGTTTAATTCGTAAAATTCCATAGCGAGTTAATCATAATTGGTAATAGCATCTATAAATAAAACATTTGCATTTTATTATTACCATTATTAAGTTATTTATAGCTTTAGCAAATTTAATAATAAACCGGCAATTTTTGGTTTTGAATTACTACAATGTGGAAGTTTTTTTTAATTCTGTACAAATGAATGAAATTCTTCACACCCATGTGTTAATGAATATCCCAACATTAAATATTTGCTATCGAAACCTAATGTTAATTTGGCCTGATTCCATAAAAAATATTTTCCAAGATAATATCGAAAATAACTTTGAAAATAATATAAATATAAAAATATAACAAAATAATATCAATTCTCAACTAAACGACAACTTGTTGCGTTTTAAATTTATTAAAGTGTTTTTGTGCCACTTTTAAAGAGAAATTTTTTTAATGCTATATCAAATAATACGTAGTAGGTACATATGAAAATATTTAAAAAATGTACCTACGGGTAAGTATTTAATTACGTCGTATTTTAAAGAACAATGCTCTTAGGATTATAAAAAGTAAACATTTGTGTAATAACAATTATTGTTCTTGAAAGAGGACAAAAAATTGGAGTATGCGTACACCAATAATTTCACAATTTGCGCTTTTTTGAAATTTACTTGCTACGCAACGATAACGTTTATCTATAATTTGTTGCAACAATTTGAACTATTATGTAAAATTACGTCGTTTATTTGTTCGTTATCGTTCTTGAACAAATAAGAAAAATCGCTACTGACGACATTGACATTGTCTAATTATTGTAAAATTCAAAAAATATTTTTCTCTTAAAAATAAATAAATCTTGTTTTTGTTGTTTGAAATTGCCTACGTATGAATATAAATTATTATTCTAATTGGTATAGTAAATTTTACCCAAGTTGCGGTTTCTGTTTAATCGTATTTTGGTTTGGGATTTTTCAAAAAATCACGTATGATATTTTTAGGCTGATTCTTAAAAACAAACCGGCACTTGTGTGTGGGAAAGTCCGGTATCAGCTGTCTTTTCTTTAATATTTTCTCTTTTTCTATGTAAAGGGATTATTCAAGTTGTTTCGGGGTCAATGTTACTAAAAATGAAATTTCCGTTAGGCCTAAAAAATGTTATTCACGCAATAATTTACGCACGTCACCCTTAATATATTTTTTTGTCTGCTTAACATACAATGTGACATTTTTTTGATTAAATGCCGGAATTAGACTCTTTCTTGGTAAATAAATGAATTCTTCACATTCGATGACACACTAGTCTCATGATGTTTTGGTGTCACTTATATGATTAACGTTTTAAAGAATGCGAACTGATGTCTTGAAGCTTCATCGACATGTTTTTGTCAAATTATATAGAGAAAACGAGAACCACCTTTAAAACCTAATATACCAAAATCACGTGATTAAATTGCTATTTGTGGACGTTTGCTTTAAATTTTGAGCTCCACTGCTCCGTGCTACCTGTATCGTTCTTCAAGCGAACAGGAGTTAATTAACGAAAACAATTTCAAACTGTCGACCCAATAATTAACAGATTTTATTGGTATGCAGATTATGACAAACACTGTGACATATTTTTGCAAAATTTCCGGAGCATCCCGTGCCGAGCAAACAATAGTAAGATAACGTGTCAAAATAGTATTAGTGAATAATTGGAACACGGTCGTTAATAAATGCAAGATATTTTTCTCACGTCACTTACCGAAGAAATTGTATTGGTACTTTTTTTGTTAACAACATTCTATACTATAAATTCTTAAAGGAAATAGTATTTAAATTTTATTCCCCAAATTGCTTCAAAATTGTTAGTTATGAGGTGCAAAAAGGTAATTGATACAAAAAATATACTGGTTCTACAAGTTCGTTGTGCTTGTAGCAGTGATCGTCATGCTTTAATTTTTTTGTTTTTTACAAATCATTGCAATGCATCATCGTTTATTTACCACGAACCAATACTGGTAATGTTTTTATTTCGATGTACGAAAACATATTATTCAAAATACATTTAAATGATAAAAATAGACCTATTTTGATTCATGGGAAAACAATGATTCATGCAAGAAGAATATTTTAGGCGCTGTTTACAGTTGCCAATTTGTGTTAATAACAGGTTGTTTACGAAGCATCATCTGAAAGGTAAGTGAAGTAAGATTTGAACGGTTTTTGTTGCATGGTTGCATTCTTTGGATGGAATTCGCCTTGGGCGCTGCTTGTTTCATCTTCAACCTCTCACAAGAGTTCGCAGACCTTCACGATTTGCAGTCGATATTGTAGGCTTATGATTTATTTCTTACACTCGCACTCTTCCAAAAATATTTTGAATTGTTTTTCTTTTTCCGACTTTAATTCAAGTGCATTCTCTTATTTTTAGTCGTCTATAATCTCGCTTACTACAAATCTATGCCGTGTATTTGAACGAAAATAGTGCTCGACGTCATTCACTGCGCAGTAAGGCACATATTTACTTCATTTTATGTAATCACGTTTTACATATTTTCTTAAATTATATGTTTATATTTTTCCTGAAATGGTACACACATGCGGATATTTTTAACTTTCATATTGTTTACTACTACGATATTTTTGCACACCTATTTTATTTAAATATCGACATTTTATTTTAGCTGCTCACATCTAAATATTTATTTTTCGTAAAACTTTTCCTGTACGTTTTCTCAGAAAATAATAGGTACTTACACGTGATGTAACGAATGCATTTATCGACAAAAATACATAAAGCACTGGTTTTTATTGATCTAGCTTATCAATGTTAAACGTTTCCACCACATATAGATAACTAATAACTGTATTTCGGTGTTTCCCCCAATTATATGGATATAGGTAATTCATTACGTTATTATCGTAAATGTGTGCAATAGAAATGATTTACAACTGCAGATAAATTAAAAATTATATATTATAAACTTTTTTTGTTTACACCATTATGACTCGACGGAGTACAATAAAATACTTATATTCATAAAAATACTTTTACGAATGGGCAATTATTTACCCATAAAATAAAAAATACTATATTTTAAGTTTCTCGCCAGCCTCCTTCGAGTGACGGTAGCATAACAAATCTAAACCAAGACGGTTTTTCGGCGATAACTTCGTTTGCTTTTGAGATACGATAAAAATAGATATAAGCAAATTTAAAGCTAATAAAATTTTCTACCGAAAAGATTCTTAGAATTTTTACTCTGGGACCTATATTTTCAGCGCTGTGGCCGCTCGAAGTTATAGGAAGTTTTTTTATTTTCAGCTGTCATTTGTTTAAAGATATCAGTTTAAACGAAAGCGTTATAAAAAGGAAATATCCAGTTTTTGTCTATCTCGACTAATCTACAATTAAAAATTTTAATAATATAAAAAAAGATAATACCCACCTCAATTCTAGAATAAAAAAACATAGCAATATATAATATTGGAATGAATAGTTGCTAATAAATAAACAAATAATGTGTAATTTCCTACATATTTGCAAAATAAATTCATATATTTTGCTATTCAAATTTATTTTCCGACCAGTTGATAAGTCAGGGATCTGTATTTTATTGTTGTTCCTCTTGAAGGGAATCGATAAAAATTAGTCCACCCTTTTTAAAAATATGTAGGAATTTTCCGGCATTTTGGATGAAAATCGTACAATTTCGTTAACACGAATTCGTTCTTGTGAGAGCAAAAAACATAAAACTCATTCAATTTTTGGTAGGAACTAGGAATTACAAAAAAGGTTATAGTATACTAGGGAAGTGTGGAATTGAGGCGAAAATAAAAAACAGGAAAGGAGGTTTCTCAAATTAGGTTTCGCGAACTCCTCGTGATAACACTTCGCACGTGCTACATCATCATTCATCAGACATTGGATACAAGGTAACCTAGGATCGGAAACGGGAAATGAAAAAAGAGAAGATCGGTGAAAACAATGGAATATACATTTTTTAAATATTTTGTTTCAAAATTACCATATTGTATAGTAATTATTATAAGAAATTTTATTTAAAAAAAGATATAATATTATTTGTTCGAGTCGGTTAACATTAACCTGTATCGGTATCCATTCACCTCGTCAATTATCGCATGACTTAAAATACAATTACGTAAACAAACATTCAATATTATTTTAATGTTTTCAGTAATTGGATTCCTCTTTCATTAAACGGTGCGATCAGTAGCGGCGCTATGTTTTTTTTAAAGAGTGGGCAAGGACTAGATAGTGGGACAAAAAAAAGCAAATATTTTACAATTTGTTCTGATTGTGTACGATTCTCCAAATACTTTTTTTTATGCTATCTTTTGATGAAAATATGAAAAAATTAATTTAACGTCCATTTAGGTGGCAAATATCATTTTTGTAGATAATATATGACTTTTTAATACCTTAACAATTAGGTTTAGTCGATGGCGTTTAATAATAAATGCATTTTCTTGTTGATGACGACTTAAGTATTTAACTAAAAATAAAGTTGAGAAAACTATAGTACGCTTGTCAAAGCTTTAATTATACGTATGTATAAATTTAGATACATTATGTCTACGAGTATTTTGGTACTTATTGATAAATTAATAGTAAAATATATATTTTGAAGCCACGTTTAAAAATATTTGCAGATAATCTTGACACAACAATAATAAAAACGTGTGCAATCGTGAACGGAAAATGTTCATGTTTTTAGATCATGAATAAGCATTAAAATATGTTAATAAATAATGTAGGTGCATAATTTGATGAGGTATGAATTTAATTTATTGTTTTCTTTTCAGGTGAGTGGCGAACTATGCATAATGTCCATTTCTATTACATGTGGTATGTCCATGGTAAGTTGAACGTACTTGGCCCTATAAAGGGGCATTTTTCTATCGAGTTATTATTTCTTCTAAAATAATTTTAGTAAAGCAAAGATTATAAAGAAATATATAGGAAAAGTTACGAAATCCATAAAATTATAAATGGGCGAAGGGAAAATTCGTTCTAATGTAACCAAATTGGAATTGAGCAATGCGTCTTGGGATTACAAAATATATTGTATATCTGGGTAGTTCCTCTGTTACAAATTTAAGCTCATTAAATTAATCATCGTAAACTTCCAAGTCTGTTTTAGTTAACCAGGGCAAAATTTTGTAACTGCAATTATTGAAGGGTCCAATGCAAATTAGTGGACTTCGGTGAAAATCTTTTCAAGTCGTTTAACCTTCAAAAATTATTGTACAATTGCCTCCGGAGCTATATATTATAAGGGCCGAGTTAATTATACAAACCTTTTTTCTTGACTTGATTGTAATTATGAAATTGAAGTTATATGTGGATATATATCCTGACGTATCTCCTTGTTTCACTGTCAAGTTACTGCACAGGAAGATGTAGAAATGCGCTAGCTACATCTCCTCAACAGAATATTTTTTTACTGGAACAAAATTTGATATAAATCTGATAATCGAAAGTATAAATTTAGAACATCTAGTTCATAGCCTGTATTGCGGGTTGGATGGCAGATCTAGATGCCAAAAATACAAGAATGTAGATTTATCACAGATCATAGAATAACCTTATAGAACTATGTCAGTCCTTCTCCTCCCCCCTTTTCCACCGATCATTAGAGTACTACGTACCCACTTCTTTATTTTTAGACAACAATACCTAACCTATTGAATATTCATTTTTGCTTAAATTGTTATTAACTAAATTTAATGCTCATTATAGTTTCACCGAAAGAAACCAATTGTAAAAGATTTTACAATAGTTTTTTTTTTCAGTGTAGACGTATTAATCTTCTAACAGACTTCCTGATGATTATTTTAGTTGCAAAAATTGTAAACTTAAAAGATAGTTACATCATCCGAAATTCATATTTTAATCAATTTTTTCAGTGTTTAACGAACGAAACATTTTTCTCTAATATAATGACTACATCGGTTTATATTTTGGTAAAATTCTTAAACTTTATTTATTTTTTTAATTTAGGTAAACGACTCGAGATCGTTTTTACTCCATCATGTTTATTATAATATGGAAACGATTAAAGTTACACACGAATATGTAACGTCTTTTAAATTGAGGAAGAGGCCTAATGGAGTTTGCTTCTTTAATTTCAGTCTGCAAAAGAGATTTTTTTTTACTAATATTGTACCTGTTAAACGCATTCCTAAGACATTTATTTTTGATAAAAGTTGTAGGCTATCGATTTAGTCGGGTCATTATCTCACTAATTGTTACATTCAAAATGGAAGAATTGATGAATATTTGATTACTTTTTTATTATCCATATTTCCTTTTTAGGAAGCATTATAATAGTATAATGTATAATATTCCATACTTCTTTAAGATAAATCATAGAATACTAATTTGCTCCATTACTAAAAACGAAATATAAAATTGCATTTCATTCTTCTATACATCGTTTATTGAGAGTAACAACCTTCTAAATTATTTGATGGCCGTAAAAACTCAATTAATTTCTTAAAATATACATATATAATATACTTGATTCAATTTTATAGACCCCGGTTAAAAATACTTTTTATGACATAAAATCTCGCATAAACCATCCATGGCGAATCAGAAAAACTATTGCCGCTCCTCTCCACTCGCATTAAGAATCTCAAAGCTCAATAAGTTACAACGCAAACGCCAAATAAATTTGTCGATATCGTTCGAACATGAGTGAAAATTCATTTGCCTTTCCGATATAACACTGCAACCCTCATTTAAAGAATAATTTTTGTGGTCAAAACCAACATATTGCTCCATACATTTCTTCAAAACAAATGACTTATATCGAAATCATTGCCTATGAGGAAGTCTTGGGTTTAATTCCAAAAGAGAAAAAATAAATAATAGTAATAAATCAATAATTTATAAAGAAACAGAAGGAAGCCGAAATATTTTAATTTTAACTTTCAAAACATTTATTGGAAATTTGAGAAATGATATATACGACCTGTTTTCAGTATTATCCTGGAGTTATCAGTTACAATTTCTATCAAAATAAAAAATATGCAGAAAACTGGAGAACTTATTTTGATTATAATATTTATTATATTATTAATAGTATAATATCATGCAATTGGTGATGTGTGGGTGTTTGTTGCACCAAATTAGACATTTTAAAACTTTCACTTTCTAAAACTAAATATTTAATATATGTAAAATTCGGTGAGTTATTGCCTTGTAATTTGTCACGATTAATGATGTTTTTAAATTTTAAATGCAGCATACGAAAGGTTACGGGTAGGTTACAATAATTAGAAGTAATGTTTGTTATTTTGATAGTTCAAGGCGCCGACCGCGCCGCACTGATAAGCTGTCTAGCGAGGTTTCGTTGTGTAATTATAATTATTCATAAATTTTTCATTACTTGATTTTTGGGCTTCAAATTGCGTTGCCTTATTAAATGCTTCTACACGCAATGTATTGGTTACATACCTTAATAATTCAATAACTATCATTTTTAGTATTGAAAATTATATTCCAAATTTTTTAGAAATTTTCCCACTCTTGAAACTCGATTTTATGACCGCTACTGCATATTGAAGTCTAGAAACTAAAGCTGATTCTAGTAAATTTTCACAAAAATATTTATACGACAGCAATATTATATTATGAAAGCTTTTAAAATTATATAATTTGTTTTTAAATTTAATAATTGATTTAATTTGGCTGGTGCGGGACAATGGGGTGTCGCTCTCCTAAAACAGAATATTAAATCATTATTAAATTTTAATTACACAGTTTACAGTTTAAAGTGAACGATTGTCTACCATAATCACACTGAATTGTTTCTCTTAATCCTCCGCTTCCCCAGCTCTCCGAATCAGACATTCAGCTCAGATACATTTGATGAATCAAGATTTTTTAAATTTCTAATTAAAAAAACAATTTACCGTTGAAAGCTTGTAGTAATAAATTTAATGCAATAGCAGAGTGTCATCGTCCTCCGTATCTATCCACGTATAGCACAAAATATTAGGACAATATTGATAACCAATATTGTCTGCCGATCTTCATCTGATATTGGTGCAATATTGTTTTTCAACATTACGGAAATATGGTTATACTCTAATCAATATTGCACCAATATTGGTTTAACATTGTTTTCCAATATCAAAATAGTTGGTCAAAAACTCATAATTTCATTAGAAATTTTTTTAAATTCTAGTAAAGATTATTGTACTACTGTTCCGCACGGATCCACCCTAAAACAAATAAATTAAATTAATTTAAATTTAAATAAAAAAACCTGAAAAGGGAACGTGGAACGACAAATAATTCTCCCGGGTTCAAATGCAGTTAGACTCCTCCCACTATGCTATGCATGCGATTTTATATGTAAAATTTTCGATTTTTAAATGCCGAAAACTATTGGATAATCCAAAAAATTGCATTCTTTATAAAATGCTTAAAATAATGTCCTCTTTCTAATGGTATATAGGAATAAGTTAAATTGGCGCTACAAATGTTCTTATAGTTTCCTTTTAATGATTCAGCAATGTTTAATCGTCATCTATGAATGATTTTGAAACCATCTCATAATTATTCTTAATAAATTCATGGTTTTTATCAAGTTATAAACGAGTCGTGACTTACGCACGTAGCGCATCTCATATTAGTTAATTTTAAGTTACCAACCTAAAAAAATTGGAGTGACGGATTAGTACGGCCTTTAGGCCGCACAACCTAGGCAATCTAACATTTATTATATCATTATATACACTGAAAAAATTAGTTCATCACATTGAAAAAAATTTTGTTTATTAACTTAAAAATGATGAAATTTTTATGTAGTACCTTAATTTTCAATGTTCTCGCAGGTCAGGTGGCCTGTCGGTCGCCCCGACCTACTAATGTTTGAATCATGTAAGAAACTCCTTTTTTCATCAAATAATTGATTAGTTAGGTCCTGTTCTTTAAAAAATATGTTTCATGTACCTACTACATATTGAAGTTCTTTTAGGTTGGTATATACGAAGAACCAATCAGAAGCTTTCAATAATTAGCGTGACAAGCTATAGCTTTAGCCAATTCAACTTTTTTTAAATAATTATGTTTTAATAATTTGATTTGATATTATATTTAATTTATATTTAGTTTACTTTTCGATTGGTAAAAATAATTGAACAATCACAGGTGCGTTATGAATAGATAGATAAATAGAGGGATACACATATAGCTCATTATTATCTTTATAACTAATAATTCATCAAGACCGAGTTTTATACGAAATTGTGGTTATACCGGGTGCTGAATGAGTTAGCCGAACATAGGAAATTAACATGTAAAAACTTATTTATGCAAATTCCTGCTTCCCTAATAATTATTTTAGAGAAAAAATGAAAGACACAAAAATGATGCAGAAAGATAACAGCATTAGATTTCATTTAACTTTTACTTAAAAAGTCAAAAAATGCTTTTGAAATTGTTAAAAGTTTCATTTAACAGACTGGCCATGAAAGTTTCCATGGTAATTATTTTTGAAAATAGAAATTAAATTGAATTTATTACATGGCCAGTGCGATAAATGAAAATTTTAACAATTTTGAAAGCATTTTTTGACCTTTCAAGTAAAAGGTAGATGAAATAATCTAATGGTGTTTCATTTTTTTTCTAAAATAATTAGGGAAGCAGGAATTTGCATAAATAGGTGTTTACATGTTAATTTCCTATGTTCGGCTAACTCATTCAGCACCCGGTATAGAATCATTTGAAAAATATAAAATCTATGGGCGAAAATAATGAATAAACGGAAAATTACTTTTCCGCACTGGTGCAGAAAGAATTATTTTACTTTACTCAAACAAATATCGAAAAGGTTTTAGTTTCCATAAAACGCAATAATTTATATCTGATGAATTAGTAAATATTACACTGATTACTTGAAAATTTTATTTTGATGAATTCGTTCATAATAACAGGTTTCCATGCGAAGAAATAATTGGTTGCCATGGCGACGCTATGTGTTTCCATTTTGGGAAACAATGTGGAAACAGACTACCTTGACGAGCATCTCAAAACCAGAAGTTGTTTTGTTTTTCTTAAATGGCAATTGAGCATAAAAATATTTGTTTAATTAATTTAATCATGATGCAGCAGCAGCAGTAACCGGCGCACGTGGTCCTCGAAAAGAATTAATTGAAAATTGTTTACCGTAAATAATTTCGAGTTACCTGATATTGCTCATTATTTCATTGTTGAAATGTTATTTGATCGATTTGTTAGGCAATCAAATCATTTTTATTTATCTTATTTGGATGATAAAACGCTTGCCGAAAGAAATAAAATATATTTATCTGTTTTGTCAATCGCTTCGAATGTTTCAATCATACTTATTTTGATATCTATAGGAGGAAAATTGACTTAACTTGAAATTGAAAATATTTTTGTGTCGGAATAAATAAATAAATATTATTTTTCTATATAATTTCTCGTTGAACACAACTTGTGACGTTATTGAAACAACTTTTGCAAACCCACTACGGCCGATACTTTTGAAGTTTCCTCATTCGATATGGAAAGAAGTTATCAAAAATTTTGCTTTGTTTTGATACGAGAACGTAATTAACAGCATCCCAACACTTTCTAAAGTTTACTACGCAGTAACAAACACTATGACCCGAATGGAGTAAGAATGAATGAACTACACCCGGGGTCACGTCGACTCACTCGTGAATGAAACGTGAGGAGGGAAAGCTGTCGGTTTTACTAAAGAGTACATAAGTATTTGTATTTGATAAAATATTCATCTTCGGTTATCTTATCAGATTCTTGACATGAAAGGTCTGGCGGATATCCTCGTTCAAATTTCAATGTCACAATATGTTTAACCGGAATCGCACCAACTTTTTGTTACTCTCTCGTCTCTTCCCGATCTATTTGGATAATATCATAAACAACTGCTTTCGACTTTTAGCAATTAATCTGAATTGTTGAAATTTTTAAGATTTTATTTCAATATATTAAATATATTTTACAGTTAAATTTCATTAATGTGTTAGTAATTTCGTGCGCGTGGTTAAATATAATAACGTCGATGCCTTCAGCATATGGCATGGTTGGGCATTCATTCATTTTTCAAGAGCGTTGACGCGCCGCAATCCTGCTTTTCATTTATTGAGAAAAATTATATAAGTAGTATCTTCACTGTCAACACTATAATTATGAAGAAACACGCAGATATTAAAATCCATAATATTTCAATTTCGGCAATTCGAAAGAATTTACATTATTTGGTGCATTCGTTTGATAAATCTGAGCGCGTTTATCTCTGACTTAGGTATCTTATGCAATATTATTAATCTATGGTAATATTAAAAACTTTTGAAAATAGGTCGTACAAAAAGTTGCGGCGGCATTTCCTGTTGACAAAACGGTGGACTGCACAAATTCCAGAGTTAATTCAAATGACACTGAACATCGCCCACTTAAAAAACATGAGCTTCTATCAGTTTATTATATTTATTGGTTTTCTTCTATAAGTATGTCAGGAATTTAATTTATTTTTCTAGTTTTATTCATAATAATACAAAAACATAGTTTGTCACGAACTACGGATCTATTTTTGCGTATATTTTTTTTTAACCGAAAACTTGTTTTCGTCCGGTTACGGAATTTACTTTTTTGATTGTTTTGAAGTCACCGTTTGATGGCATTCTTTTGAAATAGCAACATGCAGTTTAAAATATATTTTGGTTTCATCTTCCAACTGTATTATAAATTTTGCTTCCAACGGATTGACATTTTTTATTCGCTCGTGATGCTTTGAGTTTAGTAAAAAATAAAGAAAATATATTTGTTTTTAATAGATACCGAACAAAGTTCAATGTTCTAGACACAGTATTAGTACGTGTTTACACTGATATGGGCCGTATTAATACGTCTTTTAGATACATATTAATGACTTTACATTTTTTTTTTACTAAATTTAACAGTCGTAATTTTTATTTTTAGTAATTAATTTTTTCTCATTTACATAATAGAAATAATGACATTATCGCCCAAACTATATTGAGTCACCTCGATCAGCTTTCGAGCACTTTTTAATTTATCTACTAATTTGCATTGTGTACCACGTGAGATCATTTTTTATGTGTCTATTTATGGTGATTATCTATTCCGACACTTGATAATTGGCCTAGCTAATTTTATCACAAGCTAATAATCAAATTGACGATAATAATGATCGACAAGTAAGTAGCCTTACACCACTGTGTACACAATATTGTATTTTTATGTTGTTTTTTTCGTCTTACAGCTTTTTTGGTCATTCAAAACAAGTTCGAACCTTCATATTTATATTTACATATCGCATTATGACATAACTTTCTATTTTTTTTATATTTGCACTTACAGCTTACTTGATAGGTATCCCAGTGTACATTCTAGTAAAACATTCCAATAAACTAATAAAAGGCAAGGCAAACCAGTTTCAATAGTGTGTTGTGTACCAAGTTGATCGGCTGCATAATGGAACCAGCATTAACTAGGAGTTTTCGTTTAACTCTCATCAGGTGTATGAGACAAACTGGCAGACAAAATGCGTCTAATAAATTTTATGCAGCATAAGTCGATTTTAAATTTTGACCTAGTGAAACCAGTTTTTCTTTTCTGATTTTACATATTTACAGTTTACATCATTTTTTTGAATTTAATATTTTAATTAGTCGAATTTAATTTAAAATATTCCATTATTTCTATTTTGGTCACAAGTTATTAAATTTATAGAATTTTAAAATTAGAAATTTAATTGTTTGTTTACAGACAACAAAGTACTTAAGAAATTAAAAAAACAGGCAAACTTAACGGTAATTTTTTAAATTATGCGATTTCAGGGACGAAAATTTACAAATCTTGACATCTACGGTAGGCAAAAATATCGAAAGTTGCATATATTATAATTTATACTGTACTGTGACATTTTAATAATATCAAATAGAGTAGAACGCATTATCATGGTTAATTTTTCTTATGTTCTGAAATAACGGATCATTGTGAATATTGAAAAATTAAAAAATCTTCCGTTGTTAAATTATTAGGTATGTAAAAATGTATCAAAATAAAAATTATACTAATTTTTTCTCTCTACCATTCAAAACAAAATTTAATCAAACAAGTAATTTATTGGTGCAATTGGTTGAAATTGAAGGGAACGTTTGACAATATTTGAATATAGGACTGGACACGGCCTTTCCAATAAGTGAAAGGTAAATTAATTAAAGATTAACCATTAATCAATTTCTGCTAAGGAAACATTAGAAAGTCATTATCAGAGTATTAATAATTGAAAGAAATTTTACCAAAAATATAATTGTACAAATTATATTGATAATTGGAAATACATTTTTAACCTGTGGTTAACAGAATAACAATAGAAATTATTACAAAAATAGTTTTGCAGTTAAATCTCCGAAACGTTTGATTATGTTGTCTAAATCATAATTAAGCCGTACTTAAGTTATATGGAGTGTGCCCCCCACTCCAATAAGTCACATTATTAATTAAAATTAATTTTATTTACTTTTCCGATCAGATTTTTTCAAATTTGCTTAACTTGTAAATTTTTCGAATACCTAGTATATTGAATCAGTTTTCAAATCAGTTCTCCAAAAAAATGCTAATTCTTAAAAATATTGCCCGGCTAACTTTAAATTTAATTCCAACAAATTTTAATACAAAATGGAAATGTTAAATCTAGGAGATAACTCGTCCATCTGCACTAGTATCAAATTTAGATTCTTCGTTCTAATTTTATTTTAATTAACTAAAATAAACCCATTTTATCTAAAATTAATAATTACATAGCAATATAATTGTTATACTGTCTTTCTCTTAATTTGAGCAGCTCTTAGAATAGAATATATTACAACTAACCTCTATGCGAATGCTACTGAACTTAACGAATGAAATATTTTACATAATAATTTATTAGAATTGCATATTATGTATTAAGTAATATATTTTTTAAAGTAAAATGCCAATAATTTGATTTATTTTAATTATTTAATTAATATTTTAAAACTAAGCTAGTTAAAGTCCTAACGTAAAATTTTTTAGCAATTTGATAAAAGGCGCCACAAGTAGTCGTAGTTTATGTAAAAACAGAAACAATTGATTTAACCATACCGGGTGCTGAATGAGTTAGCCGAACATAGGCAATTTACATGTAAAAACTTATTTATGAAAATTCCTGCTTCCCTAATTATTTTAGAGAAAAAATGAAAGACACAAAAATTATTCAGAAATAAAAACTACGAATGATAATAGCATTAGATTTCATCTAACTTTTACTTAAAACGTCAAAAAACGCTTTCGAAATTGTTAATATTTTCATTTATCGCACTGGCCATGTAATAAATTCAATTTAATTTCTATTTTCAAATATAATTACCATGGAAACTTACCATGGCCAGTGCGATAAATGAAAATTTTAACAATTTTGAAAGCATTTTTTGACCTTTTAAGTAAAAGTTGGATGAAATCTAATGCTATTATCATTCGTAGTTTTTATTTCTGGATTATTTTTGTGTCTTTCATTTTTTCTCTAAAATAATTAGGGAAGTAGGAATTTGCATAAATAAGTTTTTACATGTTAATTTTCTATGTTCGGCTAACTCATTCAGCACCCGGTATAGAGTAAAATAAAAATTAGAGTTTGGGAATCCCCGAATTTTATCTTTTTTTGCGACATATTTCAGTTTCAGTTCAGCAAGCTGAGTTCAGTTGAGCTTTTATTGTAAAACCGTCTCTAAATCAATTTCTATTTTTGTATTTACATAAACAGATGTTGAGAGATAGTAGGAAACTAGCGATTATTTAAATATTTGTAACCTTCTAGAAATAAATGACATAAAACACGAATTTCTCAATAAGTTGAACTTTTATGCATTTTAATAATTAAATGATTATAGGGGGCACATTGCGTTTGCGCAAACTTGTCACAAGTTGATCTTAAAATTCCAACTCTGCTTCTCATTATTTAAAATTATCAATCCCGTGGTTTGTGTTTTTAAAAATGTAGTTTCTGATGATTTCATTCTCACTGATTATGCAGGATTCTAACCTCGCGAGTAAAAAACAAACTTGTTTACTATTTGGAGGATTAATCATATCAGCGAATACATCCACCGATGATGAGGAAGTTTTTTTTATAGCAACACTGCTAATTTGAAATTCTAAATGCTCGATAAGTTTTGGATTTGCACTAATTTTATATTTATATTTCTCATTAGTTGAGATTATACGCCCAGCAATGGTTTGCGTTCAGTTCAAGATTCCTTGTGGGTGTTTACTATACATATACCGACTAATTAAATATTTTGTTTTTTTTAATTCCTACATCCTCAGTTTGGTGCACCCACAAACGCCGACTGTTTACCAACTTAAAATTTCCAAACTCGTTCAGGTGACATTCCTACGTGAAACGAGACATGGATGTTGATGATGTAAAAGATGAAATTTCGTACGCTATATTAAATTGTTTGAAGGTCTTAATGAATGAAATGTACACAAAAACGATTAAGAGAAAAATTTATTCCACCCATTTTTCTTTGGCATTAACGCAAATTCAATTCTCGTATTCTTACATCCGTTTCGTATATCCTTGATTGTAAATTGTTATTCTCCATTCACATAAACACTACGTATTGTTAAATTTTCATTTCCGCTTATGTACTTTAACCGTTTAACCGTTAAATTTATGCTTTTTAAGTAAAGTTGAAATACTATAATTTTGGTAACAACTTCGTAGGGTCATTGAATTTTATACTCTAACGCTAAGTGTATAATATTATATACTTTCGGGTTTTTATTCACAATTATTTTAATAGGACGTTTACAATAACACTACGTAAAAATACTACACTAATTGGTCATATTGAGTATTTATTACATAATTTTACAGTTATAATCGTACATTTTTTTATCAAATTGTAAACCTCGTTAGAGTTACGAGGACATGCTGGTCATTTATTGCACAAAATTTTCTATAGGTTTTTGAAAAATTTAAATTATTATTAATATTATCAGATAAAATCATATTATTACGTCACAGTATGTTTACTGTTGTGACCAAACAAGAAACCGAAGTTTTTGTGGCACATTTTTTTTGAAGTTGGTCGTGGGAACCAAAATAATACATATACGCACTTTTGTTGTAGAAATTCTAAAAAGTAAAAATTTAAGTAGTAGTATTATATTGAAATGGGTTTTAAATTGTTTAGTTTGAGTGCCTTTTTTTTGCTTTACAAAAAGCATTGTGATTATTGTGGTAAGTGTTGGTGAATGAAACAAGTTTTGTTTATACAATGTGTATGTGTACGTGTTACCAATAATCTGATAATAATTATAATATATTCAGCCAACACCTACACCATATCGATATGATTACTCCATATATGATGGCAACTGTATCCGAAAATTTTCTCATGAGGCTGATATGATGTGCGCCTCTCCAATTGACCGTTTCGTGTTGGTGGTCGCTTTGTGTAACGTCGTTGGTGGTCGTTGAATTTCCAACTAGATTTAGTTTCTTATTAATTGAATGCATATTGTTAATTATAAATCATGAATATAAAACATATACAAATGAGAATTATTGATATTGTTATTGTTATTTGGGAAATACCAGACTTGTTTTACATAATAATTGCATTATCAATCCTTCATGAATATTACTAGCGAAAAATTCATATTATATTGAAAAGAACCGTAATCGACTTTTTGTGCTCACGTTTTTTCGCTTGAGAAAGTGCGCGGTAATTAAACTGAACTTCGGCTGTAAAAATTGTAAGTTTGCTAATCAAGTCGTCAAAAGATAACAAATATAACCTCAACCTCTTTTCCTGGGCTTTTCGTTATTGATAAAAAAACTCATAAAATTGTAATTTTTTGTTGCTGTTCATTAGTTGATAGTAAAGACGATTAAGCGTTGTAAACAAAACCAAAAATAGCATTACAGTTTTATCAATTTAAAGCGCACTAATGCAAAACTCCAATTATCATCACTCAAATGCAATTTTGAAACGCATAACCAGCTGATAAGACCCATAATATTATGTTTATCATTTTTAATGAGCATATTATTATGATGTGTGCCTACATTGTAATTATATCAGAATTGGGCAAGTCACTTTTAAGAAGTAACCAAGTTTAGCTTTTTTTGATGCTATTTGCTTTTTGAAGAGGGTCGTAGGCACATTCTCCAATGTACACTGAACCGAAAGCTAATAATAATTATACAATGACAATTAAATAAAAGTAAGTAATTTCTTTAAATCAATTAAATTTTATTTATGAATTGTTCGTTGTATTAATGAATTTATCATTGCATTTATGTAAGTAAATTGTTTGGTTTTTTAATATTAAATCCGAATTGGCAAACCATCGAAATATCTGCCAAAAAAACTATGTCCTTACGTAGGACCAAGGACTCAGAGAGAGTATTATGAATTTTGCCTTCTCTGAGGAATTCCCAAATTCTCCACATTGTGTGAACTCAGTTTATTTATTTCTGTGTGAAAGGCCCTAAGTGATTGAATAACAAGCTGGAAAGTAACGGGAGAAACATCTAGTTGCTTTTCTGTTAATACAACTTAAAATATCAAACAAATGTTTACAAAATGCAAGGCTAACAATATAATTGATCATTTAAACAATTTTTTGGCGGAGGGATTATTTCTGTTTGTTGAGTTTTGTTCATCGATGACAAGGTTTGCACTGAAACTTTCTATCTTTGAAACTGGGGGTTGTCCCAGTACCTCAGTACTTGTGCTCGTGAATAACAACATATTATAAAGGGTATTCTATACAAATACTTGGATAGAGAGGATACTTGAACCCCCCCTTCAAATTTTTGGGCCTAAGAATGTAAAACTGAAATCAGACCGTTAAAAGTTGTGCAAAAGCTAAAACTTGGCCATCAGGTGGACGAACTGTCGTCGCGACACAACGTGATATGACCAAGAAAGTCTTTAATTTGAAGATAGCCGAATTAAATCAGGTTTTTATGATGGATGGAATTTATGTATAGATCATTTTATGACCTGCTCTGGCGTCAGAGAAAGAATCCATGTTGGAAACAACTTACTGGTTTGATCAACGGCAAAATCAAAACTCTTATCGAGTGCAATTTTTGAATTCTGTTTCTGTCTTCTTTCTTTGGAAAGAAGAATTCAGATCTAATCAACTCTATTTTATAATATTGACATACTCGTTGCCGCTTTTATTTAATCTGCCAACCTATAGGATTGGAGTTTATTTTTTTCTAACTTATTGCCCTCACCCTAATATTATCTGGCTCTACACATAATTTAACAAAACGAAACGGCTTTATGACTCTCTAAAGTGCGTACAAGTTAATTAAAATTCGGCTCATAGTTTTGTAAACGATCTGAGATATAATAAAGCTTTTTGAATAGCTCGAAATTTTGTCATCTTTCACGAAGTTGAGACATTTTTGTTACTTACGATTTTCATATCACAATTATTTTTGTTTAACGACTTCCTCACTCTTAATTAACCTTTTTAATTACTTTGTAAGTTTACAAGTGTTTAACATTTTTATAAAGTTTTCCAGCGTTCGTGTCCGACCGACATGTTTTATTTTATAACATTTGGTGCATTCATTCACATATTATTGGTAACCGAATGTTGTTTCCCGTTGTTCCGAGAAATGGGGTCAAAACATACAACATTTTACCTTAAACTGGTTTATTTATTACTGTCGGTATACTTTGTTTAGACTCGAAAAGTAATTTTAGTGCTTCAAATCATTAAAATTTTAGCTTTCCATTGTGCAGCGAAGGTTTTTTAATCCTTATTCTACGAAGTACTCGAGTTTTAACATTGTGAATGTGTCGTATTCTATCAGTGAACACCGAATGCCCCCTTAGGAACATTTTTATCATTTTCGATCTACGGTTATTCAAGATTATTTGATTTCAGCTAATAATAGTAAACATAATTAGACTTATCTAGGTGTACTAGCAAACAATAAGCAACACTGATTAATAATAATAATTAAATGTTCGACCCCTTATTTTTTTGCGGTTGATTAAAATACACAAATGTTTAATATTATGAGTGAATTTTTCAATAATACAGAAATATTTTACAAAAATTCGAATGACCGTAATGGTGTTATTGTTTTTGTGCAATAAGCAAAGCATATAATTCGTTTATAATTTATTAAGAACACTACACTGCACAACCCCAAATTATATTATCTGTAATCTAATCATCTTTCGGCGTTTCGTTCTTTCCATCCTTTCATTTTTATTTACTTGTACAATATCATGAAGTTTGCAATTAATTTACTTGCTATAAATAAACAAAAACATATTTATATTATTTTATAATTACTATTATGACTGTTGGCACATTAAATTAATTTACACTAATTTTACAAGAATAATGGATGTTCACACTTTGGTAACTTAAAAATTATTTATGAAGTCTTACTGAAAAGCAAGTATGTAAATGGAATAATAAAAAAACCATAAATGATGCTTTGTGGTTCTTACGAGCGAATTCAAATTGAACGCCAGATTTCCAAGTCCTCGTGGCGAAAATGTTCCCAAGTATTCAGAAGTTACGGAATTAATGGGAAACACAAGGAAATCTTTATTTCCCTTGAAAATAATTAAGCCGAAGAAAATTTATTTTTTGCTTTGCATAGAGACAAAAATAATTTGTGTGCAGTATGAGAACACGTTCTGAAGCAATTAATACTACGTATAAAATGGTCCCCCATTTCCAGATTTGGTCATCCCACTAGGGAATGGTACGATCGTAAATATTTTAATTTAAAAGGATATTCTACCTCGACCGAGACACGTGCAAAGTTCGTTAAATATTTATGTAATTTAATTTCTTAAATATTCTTTAAAATGCTGTAAAATGGGCATCTGGCCTTAAGTAGTTCTGGATGTTTTCTTATTTTGCTCTTTCCCTCTACGTAATAATTAGCATATAAATTGAGGACGCCCACTATTTCGTGATGGGGTTATTTTGACTGAGTGCAATTCCCTATAAGGAATTTACCCATTTAATGATTTTAGAAATGTTATTTGTTATATGTATGTATGCACAGTGCTTAATCGAAGATTGGAAATGTTTTGATCGACCATATTTCTCAATATCCTTTATCAAAAGTATAACAAAACGTGGCCTAATTGTAAAGAGGAAAATTCCAAAACCACTTTGTTGTGTATAAAAATATCTCGATATGTAATTGGAAAAGTTCGGAATGTAACAAAGAAATTGTTAGTTGAGTAAACATTACACATTACTTCTAAAGAAGTAGTATATAAGTTGTTATTTTGCATTACAAATAAAACTTAATGCAATTTCTTTGTAATCGCAAAATTTGAAGAGGAGTTAATGTGAATGGACTCGAGAGAAAAGGCAGACTCGGAAAATTATCGTCTACTGTTTTAAGATTTCTGCTACAAGAAAAACTGCAAGTAATGCTTTCGTCTTTAAGTGGAATATATTGTGGATGTTTTTAACAAGAGTTTATTTATGGCTGTAGTCGAAATATTTTGTTATTATTTTTCTGTAGTACTCCTTACGCGGAAATTGTAATAATAATTGTTAATTTGTAGTTGTTTTTGCAAAAAACATTGATCAATTTATTTAATCAAATACCTATTTTTAGTTCAATTACAGTTCGTTATTGCAACGAATTGCTTCTATGAGATATCGACTTGTACCATTTTCTCACGATAAGTTTTGCGGAGGATTAGGTATTAAAAAAGTTTGATGACACAAATACGCTTTTGTTTATTTGTTTATTTTGTAACATATTTTTTATGTTTCGGTGCTTCAAGATAATCCAATTCACCAAAAAAGATTTTGCAATAAATTAATCTAAACAAAAATTTATTAATTTTCCTGAAGATGTGGAAATTTCGATCATATTTTATTTTTAAGTTGACACTGAAATATTGTCAACGATTAATTTACTAGATTAATAATGCAATTTACAAGTTACAATTTTTTATCATTAAAACAAAATATACAGATGAAACAATTGAAAGATAAAAAGAAATAATGTCACACTGAACAAAATAGACAAAATCATAAATTGTAGACCAATCAGAAGCTAATAAAAAATAATGTCGGGTGTTATTGGCCAATATGTTTTTGTTATAAAACAAAAATATATTCAAATTCAATTGTCAGTTTGACACTAACCTGACAAATTGTTTTTATATTTTATTGTAAAAATTAAATGTTTTTTGGTTAATAGCGATGATGATGTGTTAGTACCATTCTTGGCGAATATCAAACGAAGCGGTTAGATATAAATAAAAAATATATGAAAAAAGTATATAACAAAATGTTGTTAAGTGTCGAGCTGCTTTAAGATTTAATTTATTACTGCACTTCAAAACGTCTTAACTTTGGTGTTACTTATTATAAATACACGATACATTTGCATGCATTATTATAGATAACATCGGTCATAAGCATTCATCTTATTATAATAATAAGGATATGTTGTGCTTGGGAATCAGTCCGCTTACCATTCTTGGCAAATATCAAAAGAAGCGCGTTGAGTTCTTATAAGCTACATGAAGTCATTCTTCACATATACATATTTGCGGCTGGGTAAAAAGAAATTGAGGAAAACAATTATAATGGTAAAACCAATTTTTTTATTATTTTATCATAACATAATTTTAAGTGCCAATCCGGTCACGCCACCGTGACCGTACTACCGAGATTAATAGCGACGACGAGGTTTCCTGCTATCTTCTACCGAGTGAGTACCTACTTTCAATTCATGTGAGTCTTGAAATTTAGGCGGCATTTTGAAACAGTTTTAATTCAAAATTATGGCAATGTTTTTGTAGTTTCTGATTGTCGTGGTAATTAAATTAAAAATTCGAAGGGTGGTCCACAAATGACGTCAATAATAAAGTTGTTTGCGGTCGCTTTAATCTGAAAGCTTTCAGTTTTCGAGTTACGACCGAATTTAATGTGGTTTCTTTTATTTTTTAATTGCCGTAAATTATACATACAAAATAATTTAATATATTATATGCAAATACTTTTTATTTTTTAAGTATAATGAAATATTTCCAATTATATCCTACTACAAATTAAAATGAGCTCATCTTTTATTTTTTTCAGCTTGGTCTTTTTATCTATTCATGTTTGGTATTGGGTATATTATATATTTCCTATTACCGCTCAAGGATAGTTTGTTTAGTTATACTGTTTTCGCATAATAAATAGTAACTTTAAGTACTATAAATAATATCAGATCTATAGTTTTGTTTACGTCTCGAATGAATGTAAATTTCACGCTGTAAACCAGTGGATTACATGTTTCCTACGTCCACGTTAAATTTTTACGAACCACCTAAAAGTTTTCTTTTTAAAATGTAACATAAATATAAAAAGAAGAGCAAAAATTACTTACAAAGAATCCTACAAAAATATTAAATTCTTTATACAAACAAAAATATCAAGATTATTTGAATTTTGACGAAAATTTTATTTTCTTATCAAAATTTGCAATTTGAATTGAAAATGTCAATCTTATAGATTTTTCTTTTGGTTGCTCTTTGCTTTCAAATTACCTCTTCTTCGGTTATCGTTAACCTTTGATTCGGAACCTAATGGATTTTGACCTCAAACCAAGAGCTTTTGCTACCGGTATACTGCGCGCTATAAATTTTCGTAAATTTCGGTTATTTGAAAATTGGTTTAACCTGAAACTACAATTTGTTCCGCGATAAAGTACAAAGTAATTAATCATATCTGTAAAATGCATAATGTATTTACATTGTGGCTAATAAACATGAAAACCACAGCTGCATTACCTTACGGTTGGTTAAATCCGACTTGGACTGCGTTAATCGCATCAATTAAAAAATAAAGCTGTTTTAATAAAATTTTAATAAATTGCTTCTTTTCAGATGCGTGAGAATCCTAGCCACGAGGACGCCGTGATGCAAACTTCCATAAAAAATTTTGCATAGGTAAGTACATATACATAAAAAATGTTTTCTATACTAATTGGTCGAAATTTTAAATAAGTAGATAATAAAAAATAATTGCATATATGCAATATAATAATTTTATAGAATAAAAATTACCATCTTAGTTATTGGACCATTTTAATTGGAAAGAATAGTTAAGGTTTATAAAATTCAGACATTCCAACCACGGACTATTAAATAAATGTAATTTAGTTATGTATAATACTAACTAAAACTAGCCAAAATGACCGGTCAAGGTCTGATCAGTAATAATTAATTTTAAAAACGTAAATGGCTACTACTCATATCTCAACAATTTCGTAGACGATAATGAATCCATCAAGAGTACATTATGTAGATAAAGAGATATACATAATAATGTTAGGTATGTGTACTTGTAATTCGATAAATTTTGGCCGCTCTTAATTCTGAAATATGCGGTGACTGGGAGTTAATGAAAGAAAATAATCGTCCTACTCAAAAAGCAAATCTAATTTCGAATACGGTAAACTTTTATTTGCATCAAACATTTATTAAATCCATTATGACAAATTGAGGTGTCAAAACGTGGGTATTATACACAAGTTGGCAAAACATAACAAAAATTTTTATATTGATGTCATATTTTTTATAGGACATAATTTTTTATTTAATATAATGCTTACTGATGCTTTGATTAATTGACTTATTATCTTTGCGACCATTTGATTTTTATTACGGCGTAACAACGTTGGGAAATTTAATTTATTATTGAAATTGAATATTCTAATTTGAATTGTTTTCGTAGTGGTCGATAACACTGTTAGCAATCAATAGTAACTTCTTGGAATTAGTTTCACATTGATCCTTTGTGATTGACTTGCTGTGACTATACAGGTATACTCGAAACTTTTACGATTACGGTTTTATTTGTTTATTGAGAGTTTCTCGGAAGTACTATCGGCATATTATTTTTTTCTTTTCATTTTGGGAATTACTTTTTAAACTCAAGTATTCACCATTGAAAATCTGGACGATATGAAAGGCATTGGAGATAACACATTTTGACGTTGATTTAAGAAGGCGGCATTCTGCTCAACTGATAAAACCATAAAGAGCCAAGTGTCGAAGATAAAGTTCCAGGTATGTTAATTTGTTTTCGACAGCCAAACATTAAAGAGGGCAAGCTTAATGTTTGCTCGTGTTGTCTGTTTACTTTCTATTAACATCTCTGTTAAGAGCTAGAGATTTAAAAAAAATTATTTTGAAAAAATCATATATTGTAGCCATTCAGCTGTCACACGTATCTCGTACCTTTTTAACCCTGGAACTGCACACTGGAGTCTCAGAAACCCTGAGCGTCATATAAATTAATGCCACATGTGCTGTAATGATTTAAAATAAAAATCCATTCTTGTAAATTAAGTTCAAAGTTATCTGAGTAGGTGTGAATATTCGTAGGTGCCTTTTAGTCATTAAGCGAATTACAATAATTGAAAATAAATTTTTATGGGTATCTCAGACCCTAGTGTGTAGTTTACGTATACTTTAAAATCTAACATTAATTTAATTTTATTGAATATTTGCTTTATTTACCGTCAAATAATTACTGATTTATATCAAAGTGAGTTTTAAAGATATTATGACTTCATTATAAACATAATTTTAAAATTTGAAATTAAAAAAAATAACAAGCTGTGTTATGGATATCAACAGCAAGGTTGAGAAGCTTGGCTAAGAGTAGTCAGCATATTTTTTGGCAAACTAAAATTTTTTTTTGTTAAAGGTATACCTTCTCAATAACTTGGTCAATATATAATTCATTTAATAAATTTACTTTTTTTATAATAAAATGTTGAGCATAATTTCACACAATTTATCCCATTTTTCAAGTTTTTAATAATAATTTGACTAAAATGGACGAAAAATTACTATCTAATATATCCTACGTACCAAGGCAGCATTGGTAAACAGTACTAAACAAAAATTTTGTTTAAATTGGTTGTTTACTTTAAAATATCATAATAACAATATTGGGGTCTCTAAAACCCAGTGTGCAGGACATGTTACAAAAAATAAGTGTGAAGTTCCAGGGTTAATTTGAATATAATTAATTATTTGAAAATGAGCCAAAAAGAAATGTTACGTGGCAAAGGACATCCTACGATCTAATCAAATTTAAAAAAATAATTTCCATTAATTTTTCTTTTATAAATCTGAATCCAAATTGCAAAAGATTTCAGGGTCCTTTACTTTGCCCCACCCCCCCCAGTTAAAATTTTTAAAGAATAATTTTTAATTATATATTTATTTAAAATAATATTTTTAAAAAATATTAAAGCTAGCACCATTATAGTTTTTTCACAAATCCAAATTGAAAGTGGGGGGGGGGGGGGCTAAAGTAACGCTAGCACCCCCCCAGTTAATATTTTGGCTCCAAAAGCTAGCTACTTAATCTATATAGCTAGCACCCAATTATTAGAGCTAGCACCGTTACAGATTTTTCACAAATTAGTATTTGATTAAAATGTCTAGATGTTTCATTCCACTGCGCATGAGCAATGATAGATTCCACATGCCCCGCCCATTCTAAACTTTACTAATAATTTTTTAACAGCTTAAAGCTTATTTCTTAGGTTACCGAAGAAAGTAATCTTTCGCAAGAACCTATTGTTTCCACATTCATTGCATGTTTTTCTAATTAGATGTTCGAATATTATGTGCTAATTCTACCGATAAACCATTTTAGTTCAGTTAATTTTTGTCTCTATAATAGACAGGGTTGACGCTACAAGCAAGACTGAAGATTTACTTCTGCCCCCCCCCCTTCTCGAATAAATAACGCGCATTATATTTTATAGATACAAAGTTTTGAAATTATATGGGACACTTTTTGACCTATGGAAGACGAAACAATGGTAAATGGGAAATTTACAATGACTGGTTAAAAAATTAAGAAAATGTTTCGCCAAATCAAATAGTCGGATGTCATTTTCTTATCTATAGCATGTAAGACAATATCGGAGTTCTAAAATAAATTACATAATATAGATTAACAATAAGCTTTAAGCTGTTAAAAAATTATTAGTAAAGTTTAGAATGGGCGGGGCATGTGGAATCTATCATTGCTCATGCGCAGTGGAATGAAACATCTAGATATTTTTATCAAATACTAATTTGTGAAAAATCTGTAACGGTGCTAGCTCTAATAATTGGGTGCTAGCTGGTGCTAGCTATATAGATTAAGGAGCTAGCTTTTGGAGTCAAAATACTAACTGGAGGGGCTAAAGTAATGCTAGCCCCCCCCCACTTTCAATTTGGATTTGTGAAAAAACTATAATGGTGCTAGCTTTAATATTTGGGTGCTAGCTCCATAGATTCGGGAGCTAGCTTTTTGGCCAAAAATTTTAACTGGGGGGGGCCAAAGTAACGGACCCAAGATTTCAACATAAAATGGAATGATAACTTGCCAATATGCACTGGAATCAAATTTTATTCTATATTGTTTTGAGTAATTTTGCAATTTAATTATTTTTCTTTCCAAATTATTTTTTATTAATATTTCAAATCTTCGTCCAAGCTTTATTTATCTCTATTTTAATCCAAAAATTAATTATCCAACATAAATCAATCTCATAAAAAAAATGGCGAATTTTATCCAAAATTCTATATTAAATAATTTTTAATTCAAGTAAGCAAATTACTCACTCGAAATATTAACACCTTTATTCGAAAAATTAACTATTTAAGTTTTCCTTTAATTTTTTCTTACTTTTACAAAGTGTCAAAACATTAGCACTTTATTTCTGTGAGATAACAAAATTTTCATATCTTTCATATTGCGGGTTCAACATGCTAATAATGGCTTCTTGTATTCGATATTGCTTGAAAAATAATAACAAGTAGGTATAATTATATTTTTTTGCATAAACAAATAAACAAATGTTATTACTTCAAGATTAATCAGTAAAATATTACCTCCAACTTTCGATTACCGGGGACCGATGTACAGGTTGCACCGAACCTGTGGGCGCTACCGATTCTGAGCGCGCCTAAATTCAAATATGAATTTAGGTTGATAAAAGTAGTTTTATTATTAAGTTTAGATCTTTTTCTTTGTATTGGCATAAAAAAAGTAACAAATACTCGGATCTAAAAATTGATGTCGAAAATCGTCTCCCGCGGAATCACCCTGTACAGATAAAATTTATTTTCTATACGACTAATACAAAATACGAACATTCTGGCTCAATTTTCAGTTTAGAAAATACACATTCTTCGCACCTGTTACAGAATATTTCTTTCTGTAACACCCGTTACAGAATAACTATATTCTCACATCAAAGAAATATTAAAACCTGGTAGTGACATCCATTAACAATTTGTTTTAGCGGTTTTATAACGCCAACTGTCAAATTGGAGTTCGCGTATTACAAGAATTAGCACTGTTACAAGTATTAGCACTGTGTATCAGTCGTATAGAAAGTATAGTCTGGAACTCGTTTGGAATGGTTATTCTGCACTCGTGGACCGTCCGTCGTCACAAACTTTCCCCTCGTGCAGAATATGTCAATTCCTAACTCGTTACAGAATATACTATTTTAATCAGCAAATTTAATTATACACAAATTTTTGGTGTATTTTTTTTTGTAAATTTTTTTCTGCTTTTTTAAGTTTTGAATGAAGATTTTTTCACATGAAAAGTCATTCCAGATAAAAACATATACTTAAGATATTATGCAGTCCATAATAATAGTTGAATAATTATCAAAACCTTTCAGTTTATTTACATAATACCCATTTTTTAAAAAAATATATTTTTTTCTCTCTATCATGCAGGTCATTTTTATACTATATAGGGGCATCGTAATTTTCTATTTAGTATTTACCTGGTTTATTGATTCTAATAAGTCACTTTATTTCTTGGTACATGTGCTGGGTGCTGGTATACCACCATATTGATCACAATACAATTTAGCTGGGGAAGATTGCAAAATATTGCAAATTTGAATAACAATGCCTGCCAACACCATTATAGCAAACGTCCGACTAAAATCAGTTACTATTATGGAATAATGTGTTTTTCCCCAATATTAACTTTTTACAATTGATCGTCCAAGCGATTGATAACGATTTTTACGAAAACAATTTTGGTAATTGGAACCGAGGGAACCACTGATGCAGTTAAGTTGAATGCGCGTATGCGGTTACAAACTTTAGAATGGAAAAGTTTTTGTATTTAAACAACAATGCACTGCAATTTAGCACTAGTTAATTATAATTTGAGATTTAGCATCCCAAAGCTGTATCCAACAAAGACTTCACGTAAAACATTTTTTTTTACCTTCGTTTATGTTTAGCTTCTTATCGGCTTATTTCTGAAGAAAAACTGGTATGTTTAACCATAATGACCACTCGAAAAAATTGTTTAAGCTTAAAATTTGCATTTTTTTTAAATTGTATAATAATCTACATGGAATAATTTATTCTAATATTGGCTAACAGCGCAACTTCTTTTTAATAACGAAATTTGAATATGTAATGTTTCCGAAATTTCATTGCTGGTCTATTCGAAAGAATTTAGCTGTAATGGCATCAGGCATTTCTAAAACTGACAGATATTGTAAAATATCAGTTGTATCAAAATAATTTTTTTTCCTGAATTATACAAGTTTTTTTTAGGCTTAAAATGATGGGTAAGGTAATTTTTTTGTTTAAAGTTACGAAAAGGGAAGGTTTGGGTATCCTATCATTAACGGGACTGAATCGTTCATATAATTGAATTAAATACACCGAATATGTTGTAGGCAGGTGCTTTGTTGACTAATACAGAATGCTTCAAGGAAAAACAACATATTTACCTCAGTTTTAAAAATTTAATGGTATATAGGATAACGACCTCTCAAGTGTATAACCACATCGACCTTGATATTATTCACATTAATCACAAAAATTAATTAGTTTATTTATTGGTTGCTTGTTTCATTCGGTAGTGAATTTTGCAATATACAAATATTTTCGTCCTAAATAGTAAATAATCTTATTGCTTTAATTCACTTACATAAATGATTGATGACTTTAATATCCACGATATCGCCGGGGAAGAACTTTTAAAAGCATTTTGGGTGTGTGATTATTGTGCATCTGATAACAGTTGTTGACATCGCTTAAATTTTTTCATGACTGCAACTGGGGTTTCCGACATAGGCATGCTTTTTAAAGCATCCGCAATTTTAGGGTCTTTCACCTTTGATATTTATTTTGGAATGGTCATACACAATTTTCTTTCACTAGCGACAACTTAAGATTATTTAAATACAATCAATACTTGGCAATTTTCTTGTTTGTCTAAAAATTTTATATAATATAATAATAGAATAGAATTGTTCGTTAGATTCTTAAGAATAGCTTAAACTTCTGCAATATCCAACCCATCAACAAAGGTGACGAGTGCTTGTTTTGCTTGCATAACCTCGATTAATTGGTTTTTAAGATGCAGCAGCTGCGAATTAGAATTCGAAATTAACTCGGAATTGGAGAAATAAATTGTATTGTTTAGTTTTTTGTTTGTAATAGCCAAGTATTTTTGATGCACCAGGGCGAAGAACCTTTTTAGTCGATCAAAACTACATATTCATTTTTGCAATTAGGGAACTCGATTGAGTGTTTACGTTATGAGAAAGCTCGCTGCGCAACAACAACATTATATCGAAATGCATTTGGATAACTACTCTAATGTTTTTGTGCCATTAAAAATAATTTGTTCTATTTTATGACCGAATTTTTGCTGCACGACGAAAATTATTATATCTCGAAAGTGTAATTACCATAAATGCAGAGACACATCTTATTTTTGATAGAATAATTGTACGATGTATGGGCTTGGAGCCAAATTTGTTTATTTACAACTTATCTGATGACTTGGTGTGTTTAAAGTGACTTGTACAAGCTTTCTCACATTTCAAATCTAAATACTAAATCGTGGTTATAAATCATAAGACAAAAGCTGCTTTTTAATTATGAATGCAAAACTAGAAATTAATAACAGCTGCGATTTTCCAGTTGGTGCTTCAATTGTGGCTTGCATTTTCTGTACTCATAAGTTGAAGTTTAATTTGTTTTTACAAAGCCAAAAATAATATTACATTATTCGTTTGCTATTCTATGTTTAATTTTCTAATTTCAAAGGAATTTAAATGAGTCATTATATTTTTGCTTTTATCCTTAATCTGATTTGGGGAGAAAATAGATTAACATTTTGTTCCCTAAAACATTTATGCACACTAGACGAGACATTCAATCTTTAATACATACAGTTAATGCAAACTTGGTGTAAAGTTCTTATTTGGAATGCAAATTTTTCCAGGCACTTTGCAATAAAGCATGCCGGTGTTTTAACTTTCATTCAATTTATCATAGATATTTTCTTGCTGAAGGCTCTTCACCGATCAGCAAATTATTTGGATGAAAGAGGCTAATAATTAATTAATATAATATGAGTTCGCTTCCATATTTTCTTAAACTTGTTCTTAGTATAGATCCTATTTTTGAAAGCATTTGAATGAAAAAATGATTACATGGGAATTAAATGTTGATTAAAATTTAAATTGAAGTCAATCAAAATGGAACGGTCACGTGGAAACGTTTTTCGTCTGTAGCACGCGATGAATGAAGCTACTAATTACCATATATGAACGACATTATTATTATACATAATATTATATATTCATGACGGAAACAAGATATTGTATGTAGGTACAATAAAAAATCCTCGAGTTAAAAATTACATGAGCCCGAGCGGAAATACATAATGGTATACAATTTTTTCAACTTATAAATCAATTTAGTTAAAAGTTCACTTTATGTGGTGTTTGAAACCGTACCTCCCTCTTTTGAAGGTATAATTTTTGGAAGAAATCGTAAGAAAGAAATTGAAAGTCAGAAACTAACGATGAGGGAGAGGTGCTAAGGGCTCGAGATCCCCACAAGTATTTTAGAAATGAAATTACTTTTTTTTAAATAATTGATGTATTTCGGCTTCCCTCCCCGACCCGGTAATTACTTCTCGGACTGACTAGAATAGTTAGACTGATACTTAAAGATGATGAGAGTAATAGTTATTTATCTAACCAGTCATGAACTAAGTCGTATTGTTTAACGCGTGTGGATTTGTTAACGATCGAGTGTTTGCAAAAATTTAAAGGTTGAACAAATAGGCTTATTTCGTTGCGCGGTGGATATAAAATTCTAGCTAATTATGAAGAAAATTAGCTATAAAATTAAGAATTTTATAAAGAAGAATAGATGAGTGGAAGAATTTGCACCTAGTTGTGACTAAATCAATTTAAAAAATTTTTAAATATCAAATTTGATTAAATCGTGTATATTCTCTATTTTATTGTATTTCCTGTGGTTTCCTTCCATTTATTTGGATTTTTTAAGATTTCCTACACTTTCTCAGATTTTTTATTATTTTGGATTTCCTAAATTTTCTTCAGATTTTCAAAAATTTTCTGGGATTCTCTCAAATTTCCCTTCATTTGACACTAGAACTTCTTAGCGATTTCCCCCTTTGCCGTGGTTGATATAATACTTGATTTATCTTCAAATCAATCAAAATAAAATGAAAAATCGAGTTGAAGACTCGAGCTCCAACATTAAATAAATTCTCGTTACTTTTTGTTGACGACGATAAAGTATTACTGCGGTATCGTTGCCGACGTTAAAAGTATTGTTAATTTAATTAAATAATAAAAATATAGTTGAGTTATTAGGTTTAATTTGTTCAATTAATTTTATTAGGGCGGCAGCTGATAAGGTGAGAATAGCCATGATGAACGCCAACGTTCGGTAACGGGGATAGGCACCAAAAGAAGAAGATTGCAATTGAAATATTAGAAGATGAAACACTACGGCAGAAATTGGATGTTTCAATTTCGAATGTCACTCGAATTGAGAGTGCAGATGAAAATACTGCATAATTTATGATGTTAAAAATATCATTTAAAAAAACAATATGTTTGAAGTAAGTGGTATTAATGACCATCCCATCAACATCCATTGAATCAGAAAGAGGATTTTCTGCAGTAGCTCTTTTTATACGCGATTTACTTAACCGTTAATGGCGCTCGTGACGCTACCAAATGTCGACAACATGGCGGCCCTATTACGTACCTACACTTGATGTTGTTTTGAATTTGATTCTGTATTATTTTATCGTAAATCCGCGGTGACATAAACAAAACTTTCTCTAAACTACGATTCAAATATCTGTGCCGCTACGTCACGAAATTAAGAAATGACATACTGAATATAATTTTGGACGTCGTTCATCTTCATTTAAATGAGTGCAAATTATTCGTATGTCTAGCTAACCGAAACCAATAAAAGACGTACGTTACTAATATTGTACATTATAAAAACATAACAATGAAAAATTAGTATGTCTGAACTTATACATTTTTTAATATAATTTTTGAATCACGTAGTGCTATATTTTATGCAGTTAGGTTAGGTTTTCATTGTTGTTTATAACCTGCAACACTTTAACAGTGCCATTTACATTGTTTCAAATTGTGGCGAAAAGAGAAACTACGATATATTAAAATAAAAATGCACTTTAAAAAGCACGTATTTGACTAGTGATTTCCAGCTTGATTCAGACCATTTTAAACAATGACGCACAGGCAAATTTATTTGGGTTGTACTTTACCAACTATCTGTACTAGATATTAGATTAACTAAATATTTTTCCGCGTGGTAGCGTTCTCTTAATATAAATCTATACAGTCACTAGATAGATACAGTACCGCAAACCTATGGGCCAATGAGTTAGAGAGAGAACGTTAATTAGGGCCCCAAAATGGCGTTATTCGGAAATGTCAAACGACATTTGTTGTAATTTTTACAATTTTTAAGGTTAAATCAGAATTCCCTAAAATTATTAAAATTAAAAATAAAATAAATAAAAATATGCAGGAAAATACATACATAAGACGAAATGTATTGTTTTAACTTGACATTATTGAAAAATTATAACCCCAGTTACAATTTTTCAAATTTTTTTTAATTTCCCGCATAAATTAGGGCCCCAATATGGCCGAATTTTGCGGTACTGTATCTATCTAGTAACTGTAATAAATCTCGAATTACAAATATTCGGTGTCCGTGGAGTCCGAAAACCTATATTTTTTCACGAACTACTTATTTTCTAAATAATTAATATACGGAAAGAGATGTGTGAATTTATTAATAATTAATAAATTCACACATCTCTTTCTGGAATCTAAAATTTTCATTTTGGAATCCTGGAATTTGAGATTTGCGGGAAATGAGAAACCCTAGTGCAGATTAAGAACTAGAGAATATTATGTTACCTATTATACAATTTGATTAATTCAGTATTGTCGGTGTCTAAATTTAAATCACATAATTTAGTTTCATAAATAAACGATTAATTAGTGACGCGCATGATAGGATTAAGGAGATTTAACTTTTGATACTGATGAATTCTTAAAAAGCAGCTCATTTTATATCGCAAATTAATGTTGAAAGTAAAATTTTTCAAACGGTAGTAGGTATAGATAAAATCTTGTTTAAGAATTTTTTTTAAATAATTATTACTAATATATCTTTTTTTAATTTTTCACGCTAAATTTGACCCATTTTCTTAAAACTTTTTAAATACACTGGCAAGTACTGGTAATAAAAGTAACATACATAATACTATTTTGTATGATGAAAAATAAATTCGCAATCTTGGAATTAAATGGCGGCACTGTGTTTAACGACAAGTAAGTAGTATTATGAACCTCTATAATATGATGTTGTACCTTTTATATATAAAAATTTTATGGCCATTATATGGTTACTGGCACTTATACAATGCCAATAAAATTATGTCGATAACTTGATATGAAAGAAGTAACGGTTACGGATTTTAAAATCTTGTATATAAAACGGGAGAATTAGTTTCCATTTTACAATTTAAGCGGCTTTGTTCTCTACTAAGTATTTAAAAACAGGTACCTAGATATAGCATAAGATTCATAAATCACAATATTCTTTTTGATCCTACAAAAAAATGTTTTTGTTTTTTTCGGCGACGACTAAACTTGGTATTTTCAACATTTCCGATATCTTTCATCTTTTTCGAGCTCAAGATAGCGACCAATATATTTCGAACCCAGCTTGTGTCTTGACGGTTATGTTATGTGTAGCTCCCCCCCCCCCTTCCTAAATCCATCGGTTCTTAAATATTTAAAGGTTTACTTGAACGGAAGGGCCAAATTGGAGCAAATCTATATTGCTATTACTTAGATATTCTGTTTACCTTAAAATTAATTCAAAACGAAATGCATTTGCTTGGTTATAGCGGTTTAAAATGCAAATTTTGAGATTTGTTTTTGTGGGTGTTTTATAACAATTGCAAGTGATTCGATAAAATGATTTGTCTCAAAGTCTAATGCTTATCCATGTGGAAATTTTTTATTGTGGGATTTTGAAAAGTGTATAAATATGATAATGCGTTATTACCATATTTTGGTAGCAGTTGTTTTTTTGCCACTTGAATGATGTGTTGTGTCAGGTTTATTGTCTCATTTACCTATTTTGCATAAAGGCACATGTTAAAATTTGAAATTGTTACTTTGTGATCTATGGAATCGTGGACAAATTTATTGTTGAGTTTGATTTTTTGCGATATCGTGCGCATTATTATTTTTAGATAATTTAAATTAATTAAAAATCTAACGTAGCTTTATCGGTGAAACGAAATGTATTTTGCTCCTTTATTTTTAGATTAGTTTTTATTTCGTGTTGGTTTCTACGCAGTAAAAATACACCTTCGTTTTTCCACCCTCTTATAATACATCTACGTTCTATCAACTACACTATCAAATACTCATTTTTTTGTTGTACATCTGCGTTTCTAGATGACATTGAACTCGAAGGGCCATTATAGAGGGCTCTCACCCGTGCAGCAGATGTAGCCCATTTCAAGGTTTTGCCTTGTTTGGTTTTTGAGCAGGTAACTCAAGGTGTATCTATTTATTTGATCAAACACCGGCAAGATGCAAGAGATTACAAAAGCTTTTGTCAAAATCTTGATCAAATATGAGTGAAATAGGTCTTTCCATTCAAAATTTAAGGTATTGTGTGCTTCGATTTGCACAACATTTCGGTTAAGTCGAAAGTAATATTTATGTTCCGTTTAAATTACGCACCAAAACGTTATGTTTATTTGTATAATAATTACTATGACACGTGCAAGAGTTAATTTTGTGCGTTTATATTAGAGACACCTGTTACTAGATACTAAGTATATACTGCTTGTGTAATTACCAAAATTGTTTTTTAAATCAAGACTATTTTAATAATATCTTTTTTTTTGCCACTTTCAAAATAGGTATACCAGTTTTTGTTACCGTTTTTTTTTCACTGCGACGCAATTTCACGTTTCACGAAAGAAAATGTAAAAAGTTTTTAAATTTACAAAAGCAGGGATTATTTTGGAGTAATTAATTAGGTGGGATAAGCTACAAATAAAAAAGCGGAAGTGAAGCAAAAAAGTAAGCTTTATAGGGGTAACACGTAGGGTGAAGATTCATACAAAAAAATGGAACTACCAGAATAAAGTTGATCGTACTAATCACGAGGGAAATATTGATGATATTTTATTTACCATAAATTTCCAGTCTTTTTTCGAATTACCTCGTCGCTGTTTGCTTTGCGGGCTCCCTTTATTTAGCTTTCTATAATGTGTTTTATTTTTGGAGTTGCGTAATATTTTGGATGAAATAACCTACAAGTATGTAAATAATGTTTTAATTTTTTGTTGTGAATTTCGACTGTTGATGTTAGCGAGCTTCCAGCTGGAGAAACAATTTAGACGCGGTTTAAATAGCTTTAATTAACTTTGGCACCACGTTTGTGCTTTAGAGGGGACATTTTACACAACAGTACAAATTACGCTAAGATGTCATTAAGGTAAGCCATTTAATAAAGCCTGTGCTAATTCTAATTTAGTTTCATTGTCACCTTAGAAGAACTCATTCTGCGGAATGACCTTAGAATGTTCAATTATTGTATTAGACAAATTGATATTAGTTCTTCCGTTTATCTTCTTCATTTTCTATTTATTCTCGAATTTGATTAGATACTTTCGCATTTGTAAACAAAAGATTCACTTAAATTATTATTATATTTTTATAAAATTTAAGCAGCATCTTCGAAGCTCCCAACTCGAAACGCAGCCTCCTCTTATACAATTATTGTCAATAACATTGTTATTATTACTGAACGATTTTTCCCAAGCAACCTTAAATTTTTGGGACACTTTACTTGGGGTCAAAGTTGATCCCAATAAAAAAATTATGGCGACGTTTACACTTACTTGACGTCTTTATTAACGTAAACGTTTTTCTATTAAATTTTTAAATTAATTGAGTTAATTTTGATTTATTCAACTATCGATTTATTTAATTTCTTTCGTACCGAATTAATAGAATTATTTTATAAGAGCCAGTTATTCTTTGGAATTGAGGTATGTTGAGTTCAGAACCTGACGTTTATTTTTAAAATTTTCGACTTACCCACGAGAAACTGAATTATGAGACAGGAATGTAAAATTTATGATGTCATTTATTCATTTATACAATTCGTTTGAAAATTAACTAATTTGTATTTAGAAGGAAGAAATTGTACAAACTTCGTGATAATAAATCGATACGGTCGGTGTACCTACCAATTTGTGCTTTTCTCCAATTTTCCACAATTTCTGACTAAAATAAATTGAATTATTTACTACCGAATTATACGGTCCGATTTGTTCTTGGCTGTTTTTTGAAATTTGGGTTTTTGGGAGTTTTTGAATTTTTTTAATCGGACAAAAGTAAGGGTTGTTTCAATATGTCTGGCAAATTTCAAATAATAAAAATGGGCAAATTGGTTGAAACAAATTATCGACAAAACGTGCATTGAAAATTTTTGGTAAATATACGTGATGTAGTTGACTTGTAGGAAGGAAATTTTGTGTTGGCTGTATAGTAAAACCTAACCCTCTGTTTAATAAAAGGCTCTCCCTTTCAAACCGACAACGTGATGTATTTCCTTGTTAGAAGATTTATTAGATTCTCTACTGCTGCATACAAGTTAGTAGAGAGTGATATGGTCAAATTATTACAGCCCCTGGTGGTATAAATCAGTTTTTTTCTATGCGCAACGTTATCATAAGTATATCCGAGGGCTGTATTTTTTCGATTCTATTATTACGTGACCGGCATAAGTTTTTCTTGAATTTTGAGTTAAATGTATTGTCAAGTAAAGAAGTCTGCTGAACTTCTTGAACTTTTCGACGACTTTTCATGAAATTTTCCGCTACAATTCACGTTCTCTGTGGAATATATAAATTGTTTTAATTAATTATAATTTCAAAGCATGTTTTAAATGTGGGATTACGTTTTTTTGTATTTTCTATTGGTATTCATGCTAGAAGAAATGAACATAATGAAGGTACATTAATGTTTTGGTGATTAATGATTCATCGGACAGTCTCTACACAAGTAGCCTTTGACCTGTACATATCATATATTATTATTATATTGTACTATTTAATGAGCTTGCCAATTTCATTTCCATCGCACGCACATATTTTTTGTTATTGATGCGTATTATTGCGATCGTTTCACTTTGAACGTCGACTTTAAGTATTAATTTATGTTGCTGCACGTGCTCTGTCACTTTTAAATTTATAATAATACGATAGTGCACTCTTCTTCCGACGCCATAGTCTCCAAATACAAAATTAAAATTTTTAATTAATTTTATGTTGTTTACTTATTCAATAAGCTATTTATAATAATAGGTGTGCCAAACGATTTTTTCTTTTTTCGAATCATAACCTTCAATGACACTTATGTATATCCAAATAGTTTATCTTCATTTTTTTTTAATTTAAATATTATAAAGTAACCAATTTATTTGTTTTTATTTTAGAAACAATTTCGTTGAGAAAAATCCGCGACAGCATATATTTATTTTTAGTTTTTAGATGGTTTTGAATTCTTTCTGCGCTTAAAATATTGAATTTTTTTAACGAAATTTAATTCCTTATTCTTACGTTTATATAATTTTGTTTACTAGTATATTACTTTATTTTAATTTAATGAATTTATTTTAATTTTATTTTTATTTTAATGCAATGCCTATTCGTAATAAAGCAGGTGTAATTACGAACTCACATACTTTCACTCTTTTTGTCTTGGTTTGGACGACAAAAATTGATTCCTTATAATGTTGAAAGCTCTACATGTATATGGAACTACTCGGAACACAGAAACACTGTTCATTTTAAAGTACTACACTGTAAAAAATTTGTAGTAAATATCCTCTATCAATGGAGGAAATGCCTCGAATTTTAGGAGAAATTTACCCTATAGCTATAAGGTGTACTTCATACTCAACAGATTACGCCATTTTAGGGAAATTTATTTACTCTTAAAAATCGGGTAATTTGGGTAATTTTCGCGGATAAAACTACACCGATTTTTTACAGTGTACAGGTACCAACCGAAAAAAATAAATTAGTAATATTATTTTTATTACATTACTAATAAATAATTATTGTAATAATATACATACGATATAATGCAACCTGCTGCATACTATAAGTGACAATTATTGCCAGAAGTTATGACATTGAGCTATTTTATAACTTAAAACTTAAATATATTAGTGATTCATAGATATTGCCAATATTTTTTCTCCTATTCTTGTAATATAGACAAAAACATTAACGATTAATAACCACTTTACGCCTGAGTGTTATATACTATTTTATACGCTCCTGACAAATTGATCAGGTTAAATGAAAGAAATATTAATATGTATGTACTTAGTATAAATTAGAGCAACAGATGCAGAAAACGAAAGTGCTAATCCCAACAGCAAGTGACACAAGAATTATTAGGTATACGGTATACATGTTAAAATATTACAAATTATTACAAAATTACATTTATGAAAGTAAATTGTAACCGCACGTTTGCTAATTCCAAATTAGTGAAAAATTAATAAAAATCGAAATTAATGAAATTCATTCTCATCCAAAATAACTTGTTCTAAAAAATTTTGCAATTAAAATGAAATAAAAATTAAATTTTTACCCTATTAAATCAATTCGCACTGTTGCTGATCAAAGAGTGAGTGAAATAATATGCTTATACAGGCAGGAGTGTCTAATGGCCGTACTACACTATGCAATTTATTGTACAAGAAAAAATTGCATAGTGTAATTCGACCATCGACCATAAGAAATACTTATCAGAAAATCTTATTTAGCCTGCAAGCGTCGTATTTTTGCCTAGGTGTAAAGCATTGAGGTTTTTACGGTGTCTGCCTAAGTGTACAGTCGGCCATCCCCGAATATTATATTCTGTCAGTTAATGTCGACTCCTGAGTTATCCCAAGCTTACGTTAGTCAAACACAATAAAATTTTAATTATTTAATTTCATTTGTTATTATTATTGTCTTCTTCTTCAGATATTTTTGATTTGTGCATAAGAAAAGCAGCGGCGCGGCTGGACAGGGGAGGGCAATGGAAATCGGGTTGGGTACAATTCGCCGCGCACGATTCGCCGCGGCACGATTCGCCGAGAGCTTCTAACGCCACATATCAATAATCTTCGGAATTAAACAAGAAGAAAATTATTCGATTTGTTGACCTTTTGTATTAACATGAATGCTCAGGTCAATTAATATGGTAAAAAAACATGGAACTTATACGAAAGAACTATCGATAATATCCAGGTACAAAACTTTTAGTTTTCGAGTAAATCCAGTGCTGAATTAAATTAATTGAGAACTAATAATATTGCGGAGTCAGCTCATAGGAGGCTACAATCGCAGTAGAGCATCGAAAGACCGACTATTTGGCGTTTCATAAACGAATTAAATAAAGTTCAAAAAAACAGAGACGTGTATTATGAAAGCCTAGTTGCCGGGAACCATACTGCAAAAAAGCATAAAAAGTTTATCCTTGCAGATGAAAGAATCTTGACATTTTTAGTCAATGATTTTGAGAATCGGGATATATTAGAATACCTTCGTGGTTTGGCCCACAATTTCGAAATGTTGGAGGCTTAATCTAAATAAAATTGAAAATAAACGAAAATATAAAGAACTACCTACCGTTGTTTTTTCTAACTTTTGAGAAATTTATCTATTTAATTTGTTTAATTTATTTAATTCATTTTTATGGGTTAAAAATCTATCAGAGATTATCAATAGATGGGGTTACTGACCGGATAAAAATAAAAAACTCACGTCGAATCGTGTCGCGGCGATTCGTGCCGCGGCGAATCGTGCGCGGCGAATCGTGCGCGGCGAATCGTGCGCGGCGAATCGTGCGCGGCGAATCGTGCGCGGCGAATCGTATCGTTCCCATGGAAATCCGCCTTCCCAAAGCAAGATTAAATTTTTATTTAATTTTAAATACATAATCCATTAGTGGATCCAGACAATTAGCACAGGGGAGGATCCCTGATGGAATAGATGATGTTATATTTTTTCTGATCACAATTAAGGCTGGGAATCGTTGTCATTTTTGTATTCGAATATTCGTTCATCAAATTATTCGAATATTTATTCAAATTATTCGAATATTTATTCAAATTATTCGAATATTTATTCAAATAATTCGAATAAATAAATAAATTTCAAATAAATTCGAATAATTCGAATATTCAGATTAAATTATATTCAAATACAGGGCCGGAATCTTTTAGATTTTCCGTGTGGTGCTCACATCATTTTAAATAATAATAGGTATACATTATGTAGCTTTGTTAAATCTATTTTGAATATTATTAGATTATTTTTAGAATTTAGATTATTTACCGTGCGTGTCGACAAATTATAAATATAATTTTTGTAAATTTGTAGTGTGGTGCTCGAGCACTCAAGCAACTCAACTGTTGCCGGCCCTGTTAAAATATTTAAATCTGTTAAATAATCGAATAATTTAAAATTCAAATAATATGTCAATATTCGAATAATCTGAATATTCGAATATTTTGAATGTTTGATGCCAATTGCACCACCTATCCTTAAAACTTAAGTTTTACTTAAATCTTATTCTGACCAATGGGTAATCAGTGTGCAATGAAATGGGGTGGGGCTTAGCGATTTCGAATATTCAAATTATTCCAATATTCAAATTATTCGAATATTTAAATTATTCGAATATTCAAACTATTCGAATATTTAAATTATTCGAATATTCAAAATATTCGAATACTCGAATAATTATTCGAATAATTCGATTATTCAAATTATACGTTGCGATATTATTCGTATTCCAATATTCAAATATTCGAATTATTCGAATTTGATTCCCAGCCTTAATCACAATTATTACTGGGGAATATTCCATTTCAGAGGCCTAATATTTTCTTTAATAGTTTCTGCAGTGATGTAGTGGTATTTCATTATTAATTATTAATTTTTATTACTTGTTGTGTTATCACGTTATCACGAAAACAAATAGTTGACATTATTCAAATAATTTTATATGTATAAATTTGTAAACATAATTGTGATCATGGTCATGGTGTAATCATGGTGAGAAAGTCACAGGTTATTAGCCTAGTAATATAGCTTAAAATAGTTTGTACATTTTACGGAAGAAGAAAAAGAAATTCATTAAGAGAATGAACAAATTCTTAAATACAATGAACATTTCGTAAACACTATGAGATATTTTTTATTCATTCTATATGAAATTTTTATAAATATAACGAATTTATTGTGAAGTCAACGGCAATTTAAGAAAATCTTAGGAAATAGAAAGTCCGAAGATTTGTAGAAAATCTTGGGAAATCCAAGGAAAAACAAGGAAATTTTAGGCAATTGGGAAGTTTTAAGAACCTGTACAGGAGTTTTGTTATGCCCCTCTACTTTAATGAATGGAAATCTTAAATCCAGCAAGAAATCCGGAGAAGTTTTTTAACAATATTGTAAAAGGATATCCAGTGCACCAAAATTTGCTTATGTTTTTAATAATCCTAAAGTTTAAGAATTTTACAAAGCAAACTTTTGATTGATTTATTTTAACTACGCATAAAAAATTTGTTAATCATGCGAAACAATTTTCAGTAGGTTTATCAGAATGGTGTTGCCATTATGTGGTATTTTCAATATTATAAACTCTCAGCAAACAAAAGATAATTTACTCCAAAATCAAACAGTAAAACTGGGCGAAACCGGGTACGAAAGCTAGTTTTTCGCTTCGTAGTACCGTACGCATCCACATATTTTTGCTAAATTTTCACCCCAGATGAAATAGGATGCATTTTTTAACGAACGTTGATTTAGTGTTATAACTTTCTTTTGAAAGGAGGAAGTTTTCGTCCGCATTAACGTACACAACATTAAAATTATTCTTTTTATATATTTGTGCAAAATAGAAAAACAATTTATTTGTGTCTATTTCGTAGTAGATAAATAACTTTGAAATAAATAACGATTCTTTTTGTTTCAGGATTACTTGCGAATAGATTTCTCGAAAGAAAAAATAAAAGTTGAAAGTAGGTATGTATTCTTTTTTATTTATTGTAAACATTATGTATACTGTTATTTTTATTTTCTAAGTTCTCAGGTTTTTTAATTTTTGAATAATTCATGAATTTTTTTATACTTCTACGCCAAGTTTGATAAGTTTTGTGTTCTGTATGGTTAGTAACGCAACTTCTTAAGTTGTTTTAATATTTATTAAACATTCACTAATTGATTTGACCTTTTTGATATACGTCAACAAATTATTACGTAAATTTTTGGCAAAGGCATGTTCGTATAGGTAACTGCTTGAGATCGGTATAACGTATAAAAGGGTGTGTCTGTTTCTTCTTTTTTTATTTTAAATGTTGTTTTCAATTTTGTTGCTCTTTATTTCGTTAATTTTTTAAATCATAAATTGAATTTTGTTTGGGTTATAGTCAATTTTTACGTTTATTAGGTCGCTGTTTACATGCAGAAGGTTGTCTGAATGTCGATACATAGTACCATTTTTTTCTGTCTTTACAGATGCATGTGTATCCAAAAAACAAATCCCAATTCTTAACCCAACCGATCTAATTGTTGTTGTTTTTTTTAGATTTACTCGAATGGTTCTATTTGAAGTGGCAACTAAGTAACAATATTTTGCCATTATAATACATTAAGTTAATAATAACTAGCTAGATAATTATTAAAATTCGCCAAAGCAAATATAAATTAATTAAGTGAACACATTTTTAGAATAATTTATTGACACGAACGGTAATTTTTATAATTCTAAATTGCGTTGCGTGTTATTATGGTTTGTTATTTATAATGCACAAGTTCGAGTATGATTAATATTTTTAATAAAAAGTTCTTAAGTAGATTTTCGTGTTATGTCATGGTAAGGGTTGAAGTTCGAGTACCTACCATTATAAATTAGCTTTTCATTATAAATATTCAAGCCTAGTTATTAACATAACCACTTAACAATGGTAATTAGAGTTATTATATTTTCTTCAAGGAGTAAGCTAATTTCTGTATACGTGAAGTACAATAATATACTAGTATTTATTTATAAATAGCCGTATGTTATGTATTTGTTGTAGGTAAGAACCTACGTAGACTGGGGTCATTATCATTAAAGCTGTAGGGCAACTACCTCTTGGTTTTCCTTTAAACTGGCACACCATTTACATATATTTTTGATTGAAAGCTTCGAAATTAACTGGGGGTTTAGTTTTGTACTTTCACCAATAATTTTTCGATTAAATGCAACCGAAACCGCAGCGGAAATTCGTAACTCTCAATTCCCCAGAAAATTACGACTTCACCGTTCAATTCATTCTTTGGTTTTTTACATCAGAATGTAATAAACGATCGGCTCATAAATAAATGTTTTAAATAATTTAAAAAGCTTTATTACTTATTATATTCGGAAACAAAAAATATATTGTAATTATTTTAGCTGTTTCTTGTTATTGTTCAGTCAAAGTAAAAGCTTTTTTGTGTCGTTTATTATAATATAAGGGGAAATTTAATTGGGGTTTCACATTTTAAACGCACAAGTACGTAATTGTCTCGATTTTTAGCTTGTAAAATATTTTTCGGACATTAAAAAAATAAAATTAATTATCAAAAGTTAAAAGTTCTAATATTTACGATGAAAACGGAGATAAAGAATAACGGGGATATATTAAAGCCGATGGAAATAAAAATCTTTACAATAAAATTGTACATGAAGATATAAAAACTTGTGACTGGAACTGATCAAAAATTCCATCTGGGTAGACCGAGAACAATTAAATGTGCAATTTTTAATTTGCAAGCAGGAGAGAAAAAAAACCAAAACCATAACGGGAGTCCGAAACGCGAGCCGGTAGGCTTTTATATCAAAAACTTCCACCCTTAATTTTTTGGAAATCACTATGGTTTTATCTCTAATATTTTTAGATTTAACTCAAACTCAGTTGGCATCTGATGTTATTTTTTCGTAAAAATTTTCCTGTCACAAATGGTAGCTCCAATAAGAGAGGCTATATTATAGCGTTTTAAGTCACTCTTGCCTGGGGAATAAGGAATACCCTCCAGCATTGGCTACTGAATAATTCGCGAATAAAGAGAAATGTTCCACTGTAGGTATTCCATACCCCCTGATTACACCTATTGTTTTGTGTCTTTAGAATTTAAATGCAAAATTTAAGAAGTATTAGAAGCCCTACAATATTTTCGCTGCTGAGCACACAAGTAATTTTATTTTTGCATGGTCTGGGGGGTATGGAATACCCTTTAGTGCACCAACATTGAGGAATTGCGAAGTTGCGAAGTAGCTAATGCTGAGTGAGGATTTTAGACTTTTTTCAGGGCTTGTGGTTAAATATGTTTTATTGAAATACAATTTCAATTATTGGTTGAGGTTCAATATAACTACAAATTGGCAAACCAGGGGGTCTGGGCGGTATGGAATACCCTCCAGTGCACCAAAATTGAAGAATTATGAAGAGCCAATGCTGAGGGTTTTAGACTTTCTGGAACCGAGAGCTATAGAGAAAAAATCAAAAATGAGCTAAAAACCGAGGTTGTAAAGAAAAAAATTAAAATTAATTTATTATGACCTCTGGGTTGCGTTTTAAAATAGTTCTAATAATAAGTTGGAAAGTACAGGTTGATTATTATTAGTTTATTACTAATAAATAACATTGAATGATTATTTAAAAATGGTTAGGTTAGTGAAAATCGTGGATTACGGTAGCGGGAATCTTATTAACCCATTCATGCGCGTCAATGATAAACTGGAAAATCAATGTAGATCCACAATTTGTAATAATAGATTATGTTAATAGCAACAATCAGATTAACAATTTATTCTCGCAAATTAAAATTCAAACACTGGTAACGTTTTGACAACAAAAACAGCAAACACGTGATAATGTTCGTAATAAAATGTGTTCACTTGAATTATTGATTGAGTTCCTCGATGTATTCCGTTTAAATAATGTATGATCAAATCAGCGTTTCTAGGGCAAGACATTTTGAAATTTTAAATTACACGTTGCACCGAGGGTGGTAAAAGTTTACGATCACTTGTTCTAAAGAATTGTTTAATTGAAAGGATGCGGAAGTGCACAAGTGTTTTCTCAAACAATTAAACATAATACCTGCACACGCGGTATCGCGTACTTATAAGGAAAAAACACGCTGATACGATTACCTTATGGCATTCTAACAAATTTATTACCTTTAGTTGTACGACTTGAATTTTTAAATTTTCTTATGGGAGGTCCAAAAGTAAATTATAAACACAATTATTCACGCACAAAGGAAACGTAAACAATTTATTAACAGGAACATGACTATCTTGTATTATTAATAGTCCATTTATTTTATAACTCGCGATACATATTTGTACCTTATCATAAAATAATATATTAAATTTTACTTTTTTTTAAGGCTATTAATATAAAACCAGATTAAATATAATATTTTGTTGTTAATATTACACTTTATTTTTATTTTCAGTGTAAATATTTTGATTATTTAATATTGACGAAATTATTTTTACTTTATCGAAGTATGTGTACCGTATTTTTAGGTACATAACTTGCTTGTTTATGTATGATAGGACAGAGGACACAAATAATATTTACAGGCATATTCTGCAGGTTATTTTTAAAACATTTGCAGGATAATTTGTCAAAAAAATATTTTGGTAATTATGAAACCTCTAAACCTAAAAAAGTTGTTTACAACTTTAAATATTTATGTTATCAAGCAGTGGTTTATTTTTAAAATATAATAGATTGTGTAAGAAATATTGTGTTATAAATTATCGTTTCATCATTTCTTCTCTTTTTGTCTAAAATTTATTTTTTTAAACGACCCCAATTCTTAAACTTGGTGGCATATGCAAGATTTTTTAATCGTTAAATACACATTATATGCAATTAATTTAGTGCAATATTTTTTTAATTAAAAAAGAAACGACCTTGCAAGTGAGTTGCACGCCAATTATAGGCTTTTCAATCTTTTCTTTTAAAAAATTGTAATATAAGGAATTTTAACATTAAAAACTACTTTTACCATTAAGTTATCAATTAAAGTAATGTATTCTGCACATTACCAATTGCTGTGTTGAAACAGCCATGTGCGGTAATCTGAAAAGAGTGATTAAGGGTTATAGAGGATAAGATAAATGGGGTACTCATTACTTATTTTTTCCAAGATGGAAATAGAACATCCTAGCCCCGCAATTATTCAAATCGAACATAGCATCAGATAGAAGTAATTCCAAATTTATTTACGGAATAATCAGATGCACCAAAACAACAATTTGGTTTAATTTAAAAAAATACCCACACGTTTCCATAATATATTTTTTTTATTTGTTTACTTTTCTTTTATGTAGTGCTAATGTCGGTTTACATCATTTGGGCAAACTTTATTGCTAACAAAAATATTTCCATTATATTATTTTATGTTGCCACTTCACGTTTTGGATTTTCGTGATAACATATAAATAATTAACCTTCGTTTGTTTACAAATAAAGGAAATTTATTAAAGTAGTAAAAAAATTATTTATTTTTAGCTGACTTTTTACGCTAAGTTTCTACATACACCAAAAACTTACAATTTCTCTTTAAGTTGCGGTCTTTTTTTTAATTTCACATTTAAAATAACTTGACCTATTTTTTATTTTCGCAAAATCTTACTTTCTTTTGACACATTTTAGATCATTAACCTGAAAGTGTAACATCAAATTGTACAAATGAAAAAAGGTTGTGGGTATGCTGTGATACCGAGTGATCTTATTTTGCTTTGTTTTAAGGAACAATACCATTTCAAATGCCACGATGTTTTAACCTTTAATTCTTAATTTAGTTCTGTGTTGAATTTTATTTATTCTAGTTAGTTTTCGTTTGCCAAGAATATTCTATGGTGTTGTTGACCCTCACTTACTACTTCAATTATTATTATTTAATTGTTGCATCTTCACCTCTTTTTTTTACTTTTTGCCATCGTTGGTTGCTAAACCACACCAATTCTTGTTAGCACCTTCCAAAAGCAATTCTTGTTAATAAATTTTTATAAAAAAAAGAGAGGGTATCAAAATATATAGGTACATATATTTAATTTTTGCTATATAGAAGATTCCATGTCAAAATGTCAAAAACAAAAACACCGAACAAACAAAAGCGAAGCTTTTCAACTGTTTCGGTGTTTTTGTTATTGGTGTTTCTGACTTTCGAAGCTTTTGTTTTCGGGATTTTGACTTATTCGTTGTTTTTGTTTCAATGTTTGTTATATAGAAATATTATGTTTTTACTATTGTAACAATAAAATCAGGAAAAAATTCGTCACAATTAATAGTAATAAGCCATTACTATTTTTGGAAAACTTGATGAATTACTTACGAGAAGTTCTACAGTGAAAAATCTTGGTGTTAACAATTAACATTTCAAGAACTTAATTTATATACCTTCTCACCTCGTTAATGTGATATTATTTTTAATTAATTATGTTTTGATGAACGTAATAATTACCCAATTAGAATTTCTAAACATTTATGAAGTATATTTTTAAATTTTCCATTTGGTTACTTTTCAACCGTAGAGGTTTATATAAATGAAAATCTTTCTTAATGAATCAGGAAAATAATTAACGTAATTTATGGCGAACGTATAGCTTTTTTCTACCTCCTAACCACATTTTAAGTTTCGAATTTCACGATAACATGTTATGTACGGTCGATAAAAAATTAACAATTTTTTTTTTATTTATTGCAGAGTGACATTTTTGCAACATGAAGTCGAGGACGAGGAACAAAAATTTTGTCATACGACAACTATTATTGTTCGTTATTATAACGTTCCTGCCTTGTACTGCTAGTCAAGTTTACAACAAATGTCTCTTAAATAGCACAGGTGAGTTATCGCTTTAATTTTAAGCTCCCATTACTTTCATTTAGCCTTCCCAAGGAACAGTTAAATTTTTTAAAACGTAATATTTCCTATTTTTAGAAGTAAATCCCAAAAGATTTTTACATTATGAGGGACAATCTCTAAATATAACTCTGGAAATGTACAGCAGAATATCGCACCAATTATCCACTCATGTATTTCGAATATTTCTGCAAGAAGTTCTCGGCTATCCTAAAGTTGTAATTAAACATCAAGACGATAACTTTAATATCGAAGACGTTATAGAACGATTATCTGGACCTTCTGGAGAACAAAAAATAACGTACGTAAAATTGTCCAAAGCAATGTTTTCATAATTTTTGTTTTTAACGGTGAAATTATTTGTACAGTGTTCCACCGACAATGATTAATGTGGAGGTCTGGGTGCCCCCCGAAAACGATACGATTCCAATTTTGGACATACATCACGTTCGCGAGTGTGGGACGATCGCACCACCTATAAGATTTGGTTGGTTTATTCCCAATATTAAAAATAAAAAACTGAACGATCAAAGTATTCATTGGACAATGTTTACCAAAGCTATACACAACCACGACGTTCAAGAATACGAGTTATTGAAGCTCATAAAATCTAATTCGTTCAAAAATCGCGAAAACGAAGAGTAAGTTTTTCCTCACATTATCATAAATTATTTTTTAAAATTTTTTTCTCTGTTCAGATATTACTGTCCGGATAAAATCTGCAATAATGGCTTCTTCATTCCTAAGCACTGCGCACCCAACGTTCCTTGCGCTTTACTTCTCGCCCCCGATTATGAACTAACCAAATTCGTAATTAATCAGATAAACGAACTCAAATTATATGTCAAAGTCGTTTGGCTGGGACAAAACTTGAAGCACGTCGTAGACGAATTGACGAGCAATTATAAAAAACGAAACAGCGATCAGAAATTCATTATTTTAAATTGGACACCGAGCGAAGTAATTTTAAACGAGAATAATTTTATGAATGTTAATTTTAAACGTTGCGAACTATCGAATTCTTCCACTAACGTTGGATGCAAATACGAATTAATGAGAATGGTCAAATTTTCTTGGAGTAAATTGGAAAAGTTTGCCAAAGTTGCTTACGAATCTCTTCATAGACTAAAGTTTTCGGAAGAGGATTTTAATTTGTTGTTGGATTTGTATAATCGAAAATCCAGCAGTTCCAGTACTTCCGATATAGCATGCGAATGGATGAAGCAAAGGGAACAAACGTGGCGACGATGGATACCTTACAGCAATAGGGAAAAATACGCCATTTATATCGGTGGCATTTTTCCCATTACAGGGTCTTCCTATGTTGGAACTGGCATTTTACAGGGAGCGCTCATGGCGAGAGATGCCATTAACGCTAACCAATCTCTTTTGCGCGATTATGACTTAAGTTTGTTGGTTTCCAACGGGCAATGTAAGGCGGATATGGTCATGAAGGGATTTATAGATTACATAGTCGAAAATTACTATAACAATCTTATTGGCGTTTTGGGACCCGCTTGCTCGGAAACTGTCGAACCTCTTGCTGGCGTATCGAAACATTATAGAACTATGGTCATTTCCTACAGTGCCGAGGGTGCCAGTTTTTCCGACCGGGAAAAGTATCCGTACTTTTTTCGAACCATAGGCGAAAACAAGCAGTACAAACACGTCTATCTACAAATGTTCAGGGAATTGAATTGGAAGAGGGTTGCAGCTTTAACCGAAGACGGCCAAAAATACACGGAATACATATCCCACATGGAAGATTTACTTCAACAGCAAGGAATCGCGTTTATCGCCAATACCAAATTTCCCAGAGAAAGAGATGTGGCTGTTATGACAAGAGTAAGTTCTTACATTTGCAAAAAAATTCCAATAATTACCTACAATTTTCTTTTTTAGTATCTGGAAGATCTGAAGGTAAAACGTGCTCGAATAATTATTGCCGACGTTTACGATGAAGTTGCGAGGTCGGTTATATGTGAAGCTTATAAACTTGACATGACTACTAAAGAAGGATACGTTTGGTTTTTACCTCATTGGTTAAATCCTTCTTGGTACAATGTAACGCATTTTAATGCTTACGCGAACGAAAAAGTCAATTGTACTACAGAAAACATAATCGAAGTAAGATTTTGCTGCCTCATTGATTTAAATTTCATTTAATTTGAATATTTTCAGGCTGTAAACGGTTATTTTTCTATGACTTCTGCATTTTTTGCTCCAAACGAGACGATCATGCAAGAAAACATAACAGTGGGCGAATGGAGAGAAAAATATATCCAACGAGCGAAAAAGGCCGGATCTGGAATATCCAACTACGCAGGATTTGCATACGACGCGGTTTGGACCTACGCTTTAGCAATTGACAAACTTATAAAAGAAGATCCCGAAGCTATAGCCGGCATGCATTCACAAAACACTACCGAGTAAGTTATGTATTTTTATTATTGCTAGAACAAAAACTTTAATTGGCTAAATTTATGGTGCTATAAAATCTATTTTTTATTATTTCAATTTTTATTGCTCTTTTTCATTCTTAGACATGTTTTTTTATAAGTTCAAGGTTTGTTTTCCTCATTAATTTTTATATCAATTAGATACAATCAGGTAAAGTGGATTTCAAATTTACTTTACATTATCTTTGATGCTTGAAGAATAATCACTTGAATAATTATTTCTTGATTGTTTTCTTTACGACTACAAAGACTGTATGCACTCGCAAACACAGCTAATTATATAAAATGACGCTTTAGCTTTAAGTAAATTAATTTTTCAATTATTGGTAATATTTGCATAATTAAATATTTAACCCCATTATGTGTCTTCTAATAGAATATAAATTGGTTTAATTGGATACAAGTGATGTAAATCACTGACATATTTAAATCATAAACAAATTATATCGATTGATAAAAAACTTATTACTTTTACTTAACTCAATTAAATAATGTAGTTTAGTTTTTAGAAAAAAAAAAGAAAAAAGTAATTCACAAATATTAATTTTACAAAAATATTTTTTACCCGGGGAATACCCGGGAGCTTATCGATCCAAATACATTTTAATTGTTTTTTCTTATTTACAGTAAATTAGTCAACTTGGTAAAATCGACAGACTTTACTGGTGTGTCGGGTCGAATTAAATTCAGAGGGGGCCCATCACGATATTCGGTTATCCACGTTCTTCAATGGGTGAACAACAGTACACGGGTTGTCGGCTCATTCCATCCCAACATATCGGACGAGACTGGCGAAGTTTTCGGCGGTTCGTTACGTCTTAACGTTACCGCAATTTCATGGTTGACACCAAATGGTAAAAGACCAGACGACGGTTATTTAGCACCGAATACCTGCGCTCTCAGTGGTTTTGCCGAATTTTTGGATGTCGAATGCGAAATGGCGATCGTGATTCTAAACCTGATTGCAGCAACGTTTTTAATAACGCTCCTGGTGGTATCGATCTATATTATTAAACGGCAATACAACAAAAAGGTTAAACTGACCGAACGGTACATGAAATCGCTGGGTATTGATTTGTTGAATGCTTCCAATATCGCCGGGCTGGATAAATGGGAAATACCGCGCGAAAACGTTGTGATTAACAGAAAACTCGGCGAAGGAGCGTTTGGAACGGTTTATGGTGGTGAGGCGAATTTTGCCGATTCCGGTTGGCTTGCGGTTGCTGTAAAAACCTTGAAAGTTGGGTCGAGTACAGAAGAAAAGTTAGATTTTCTTTCCGAAGCCGAAGTGATGAAACGTTTTGATCACAAGAATATTGTGAGACTGTTGGGCGTTTGTACGAAAAAAGAGCCTGTTTACACCATCATGGAGTTTATGTTGTACGGAGATTTGAAAACGTTTTTACTTGCTCGCCGTCACTTGGTTAACGATAAAATGGCCGAAGAGTCCGAGGAAGTTTCGAGTAAAAAACTGACTAGCATGGCATTGGATGTTGCAAGAGGTCTCAGTTATCTTGCCGAATTGAAGTACGTTCATCGTGACGTCGCTTCGAGAAATTGCCTGGTGAATGCGCAAAGAGTAGTCAAATTGGGAGATTTTGGCATGACCAGGCCTATGTTTGAAAACGATTACTACAAGTTTAACCGTAAAGGTATGTTACCGGTGCGCTGGATGGCACCGGAGAGTCTCACTTTGGGCGTGTTTACTCCCGCTTCGGATGTTTGGAGTTATGGAATCTTGTTATACGAAATTATTACGTTCGGAAGCTTTCCTTTCCAAGGCCTGAGTAATAATCAAGTTTTGGAGCACGTTAAACTTGGAAATACGCTTACGGCGCCCCAAGGAATCAAAACACAATTGTAAGTTTATATTGTTGGTTTATAACTTGTAATAATTCGATATTTTTGTTACAGGGAAGGATTGTTAAAGTCTTGTTGGAATCAAGACAGTAAGATGCGACCGTCTGCTTCAGAAATAGTGGAGTTCTTGGCGAACAATCCACGACTTTTGGCACCATGTTTGGATGTACCTCTTTCATCCGTCCAAATGGAAGACACAGGTCAACTAGAAATGCACCTGCCAGAACAATTCCGTAAGTGTTCAATGTCGCTGAGTACAAAAAGCACATTGCCAAATGGACTATCGTCGACGTCTTTCGATTCAAAGTTGAATATCATAAGGCAAAACAGCGCACAAGAAAACATGGTTTCGATACCAATGGATAAGTGTTGTCCGAGAGAACCGCTTCTGGGTTCGCCCACGAGGTCGGATTCTTTTTTAGGACTAAGTAAGTATGTTCCAATTCAACACAGTCGAAATGACGAATATTGTCAACATAGTCCTCCAAATGGTCACGCCATTACAAAATTGTGAAAATAAATGTAAATATTATTGTTAAGTTGTATATAGGAAACTTTCTTATTCAGTTAGAACGCGAAAAAAATAGTAATAAATTAAACATGTTAGTTTTTGCAATAATGCACTCAAAGAAGACTGGAAAAAATTGTTTTGCAATAACAAGACTTTCAATATAATATAAACGGTGTTATAATTAAGTATTGCCTACATTATTGGCTCAAATTTGCTTATCTGCAAATTTACTAACTAACCAAAGTTGAAGTTTAGATTTTGTAACGAATATTGTAGGTATATTTTTATAAAGTGAAAACGACACACTTCATTAAAATCATGCTTGCCACATATCAGGTATATTTAAAGTTTGTTCACATTTTTCTATTTGTAAATATTTGACTGATATTTTTGTTTTAACTGTTGTTTTTATGTGACGTATTGTAATTGTGTTGCTTCGTGATCAACTAAAGGTTTTTGATTTTTAATCGACAAGTTTGTGGTGAAAAGATTTGATATTTTTACTTTTTACTCTATAAGGGAAATAGTCGACTTTTTTGCTCATATACCTATCGTAAGTAGTTTGGTAGATAATAATCGGTACGTATGGGCAACAACGTATAGACTGATTTTAAAACTATCCGACAATGCTGATTGTTTTGTTTTTGAAATATTCCAGTCAAACGACGCGTTACACGAGGGTTTTTTAAAACTTTTCAATTTATTTTATCACACAATCCGCATACAATAATAATAATAATGATAATAGCAACTTTTCAGTATTTTAATCGTAACTTCACACACACCTACCTAAAACTACCTAGTTAAACGTTTTATTTACTATTATTAAATAACGACAGTATTAAAGATATTAAAATAAAATTGAAATAGTTTTAAAGGATCTGTTACGGCTATAACTCGCAGTGATTTTCACTGTGCCAACAAATTCCAATGTTTCTATTAATTATTACTTACTTTTTCGTACGTTGCATTGGAAAAACTTGTGGGTATATTATATTTTTTTTATTTAGATATAGATAATATTGAAGTGGAAGTTTTAAAAATGTATACTATGGAAAAGTATGTTTTATATTTGTTATATTTAGAATAAATTTAGTGTTAATGATGAACTTTTAAATTGGTTAAAAGTCGTATTCTAGTCATTTATTGTAACTCTTTACCGAGATTAAAAAAACCAGTGATACAAACAAATAGTTATAATTATTAAACTGCTTCGCAATAATAAAACATCACCCAATAATGGTATTATTATATAATTAATGGATAAGACAATTATTGAAGTGGCTGCTCATTTACTGTAACCTAATAAATAATGCAACTCGAATAAGTCGATTTTGAAAACCATGACTTTGATAAATTAATTTCCTTGTAATATAATATAATATAATATTTATTTATTGTAATAATTATTGTAAAATTAAGTTTTTATATAAGTGCACTAGTACATCGAACTAGCTAAACTATTAAGTATACTACTATTTATTTTATAATTAAGGTTTTTTCTATTAGGATAATAACGTATAGATATTTTTTACTACACAACCAATGCTAGATTAGTGGAATTAATTCTTAAGACGTGTACATTGTATGTATACTCTATTTATTTGTGTAAGTGGGGTCCGAATGCGTGAGTGAAAAATTTGTTTTGTATTTTTTATACTTAACAAAAAAAGTACCTGATTGTAACATATTTGTTACAAATTATTTTTATTGTTTTCATACTCTTATCCAAACTTGAAGAAAAACTAAAGTTGTATTTAGTTTATAGGAGGTATTAATTTTACATTAAACTGTAATTATTATACTAAATTCGTTTCATTGCAATGCCTTACACTATTTTTATTTTAAATCGTACTTTCATAACACCAATGCACTTTTGATGTCTGGGATAAATCTACATCTAAAAGCAATATAAAAATGCGTCAGTTTTACGAAATCATGGGTTTCCCTAGCAAGGATACAGGAAGTCACACAGGCAAAGTTAAAGGTAGTAAGTTCTAAAGTACAATCAGTTAAGTCATTCTTTTTCGAATGCTATGGTATTAACTCGTCATTGGTCCACATGTGAGTGCGGCGCTCACATAAATAACATTGCGAACGTCAATAGTATAAATGATGTCGAATTAATCTGATACTATTAATACCTTCAAATGACATGTCTACAAAAATATTTATAAAAATAAATTATAGCGCTATTTGTATTTGTCATTCCCGCGTAGTTATTGTCTTATAAAGTTGACAGCACTGATAAAGTGAACGTCGCGCTAACATGCAATATTTTTATCACTGCCGTACATACATGTTTTTCTATTTTTTTAAATTCATCATTGCCAATAAATTAATTTCGTAGTTGGAGGAGACCGAAGAACAATGTTTGGGAGTCTGATTAGTACACAACAATCAAATACTCCGCAAACATCTCGTTGGAAAATAGCACAAAATTATTTATAGTACATACAAAATATAATTTATATTTTTAATAAAGGGTAAAAATATACCTATTTCTATGTACCTACCTACGATTGGACGTTCTAAGTTGATCGAGTAATTAATATTGATATGATATAAAAAAAACGTGTGAGCGCGTCGCTCACAGTGCACCAATCACGTTGGGAAATTAAGTGTACCAACCAACGATGGGTTAACAAAGCATTGTATTATTTTGGATTTAAACCGGTGGCGATTTTTCCGGATTAATGAATTAAATTTTTTCAAAATCATTTCATTGCATTAATCGATTTTTAAGACCAAGTTAATGCATATAAATATATTTTTGCAATTAAAAAACAAAGTTTTAAAAATTGAAAATTTATTAAATTACAGTTATAACTATTCAACTTTATATGCAAAACAGCAACTGACGTGAAAATATAAAAATAAGTATAATATGAGAAGTTATATTTTTAAGGGGATTGTTTTGAACTCGTATATCTTTAACACTTAAGTTTAGTTGGAGATGACCCTTACATATTAACCCTTTTAAAAACTTATGCTAATTGCTTTAACCTAAACAAGAAAATATATTACAAATTATTAGAAGTGGTTCTGAGAGGTTTGTTAAGCTATATGTTCAAATTTGTATGTTAAAACTAGCAAAGGGGGGGGGGTGACGGAGTAACACTTTCATGACCCATCCAAAAGAAATAAATACTACTAATTTTTGTTAAAGTTTGAAACATATACCGGGTGCTGAATGAGTTAGCCGAACATAGGAAATTAACATCTAAAAACTTATTTATGCAAATTCCTACTTCCCTAAGTATTTTAGAGAAAAAATGAAAGACACAAAAATAATGCAGAAATATAAACTACGAATGATAAAATCATTAAGGTGCCCACTCACGTTACTACGCCGCAGTACGATTTTCTGCAAGATGCGACGAAATTGAATCGTGTGTTGCAGCGCTCCGACCAACTTGGCAGTATATGATCGCAGAGAAGCCTGTCAGTCTGCTGCAGGACAATATTGTTGGTTGGGTATAATTTGAACGTCTGTTGCAGTTTGCAATTTTGTTGTTCAATTTCCCTACACGAATAGTACTTAAACTGCTCAATTGCAATTACATTCGACAAAATCGTACTGCGGCGCAGTAACGTGAGTGGGCATAAAATAAATTCAATTTAATTTTTATTTTCAAAAATAATTACCATGGAAACTTACATGGCCAGTGCGATAAATAAAAATTTTAATAATTTCAAAAGCATTTTTTGACCTTTTAAGTAAAAGCTAGATGAAATCTAATGGTCTTATCATTCGTAGTTTATATTTCTGCATTATTTTTGTGTCTTTCATTTTTTCTTCTTATAATTAGGGAAGCAGGAATTTGCATAAATAAGTTTTTACATGTTAATTTCCTATGTTCGGCTAACTCATTCAGCACCCGGTATATCTAAATTCTTATCAAAAATATGTGTTTATTTCCCCAGCGTTATTTACCCCCTCCATGTATTTTTTCTGGATCCACCTTAGCTAAAGAGGAAGTCATAGGTAAATACTATTTGTACACTGGATTTCCTGCTACAAAATGTTTGTAGGACTATCATGGATTTCTTCTTGAATTGCCTCAAAAATTCTTTTCGAAAAAAGTTAAAAAAGTAAAAATAAAGGTTGACTGTAGTATTCCTAAGATTTTCAAAGATTTCTTAGGGCCGGCATTTCAGTTGTGGTTTAAACGTAGTTTAACCAGCAACTGAAATACTGGACCTAAGGATTTTCTACACCAACTTAGATTTCCTCTTTATCTCTTTCGATCATGGCGTACTACATAATATAGTACATCAGAGTTTTATTTTATTTTATTCACAAAGGCCAACAAATTAAAAAAGAACCATTCTGTGTGTTCACCAAATTTCATAATTTTTACATAAAAATTGAAAATTCATGACTGAAAGGGTTATTAAGATTTCCTCATTTTTCTCTTTACTTATACACCAAATTTTTAAATTTCTCGGCCCTTGCTAACTGTTTCTAAAAACATTTTAGTTTTTAAACGAGAAGCATAAATATATATCTATAGATTATTCTTGAATAAAAAAGTCTACAGTGTACAGTACCTACTTCTTTTTCTTCACCACCTTCTCTGATCGAAGTTTTACAATTAACAAAGCTATACGGACCTGTGACAAATACATAATTATATTCTGTGGTACTAAGGCAGAACCCCTAAGTCAAGAAAAGTAAAAGCGATATGATATGTCAAACTTATCAAATTATTTTTTACAACTCGTAGAAATTTTTCAATAATCTTTATATAGGATGGTATATAACACTTTGACGAACTTTGTGTTATTATTGCTTATTGATCTGAATTTAAGTGACTTTGCAAACTTTAAAAAGCGCTTCCTGAAAAATCATGCTTATTAGGTATGGCATATGGGGTTCTGCCTTAGTACCACAGATTATGTAATTGTCTCAGTTTTTAGAAATACGAGATTTAACGGCGACTGAGTTATTTCCTTTTATTAACTTTTCCTGAAATTATCATCTAAAGAAGCCTACACAGAAATAAAAAATATCTCACATTCAGCTACTGAAGTAAATTTTACAACAAATTTAGTAAACTTTACATGAAACTGATGCAAAAGGAATTTGTCCTTCAATTGGGAGAAAATAATTACTTAAAAACTATTATGAAAAATGTTCTTGAAAGTTTCTTTTTCACAATAATATTTTTATTAATTTTTTCAGTTCAGCATGGATGACTTTTTTACAGTTAGCTGTACATATACAGTCGGTACTAGTATTTTATAATATTGAAGATTTCCCGAGATTTCTTTGGTCACTGGAAGCAGTGAACTGGACCCACGTAAAAATTAGACATCAAAGTAATGAAATGAAAAAATACAAAAAGAATTAATTTTTATTAATCGTTTAAGCAATTTACAGATTCGCATCCCTGAAGGACAACCGAACTTTTTTGTTTAGAGGATAGTTTACAGTTTTTACTAAATCTCGTATTTTTTGCCGGCATCCCCAAAGAGTTGTCAAGTTAACCATCAGTCGTCGGCTTTTGATTTTCGTGTATTTGTTTTCAGTGTTTTGGATTTTCGGTGTTTTTGACATTTGTTGATTTTGTTTTCAATGTCTTGATTTAGCGTTTTTGTTTTTGTTTTTGACTTTTAGTGTTTTTGTTTGGATGTTTTGACATACTTACCATCAACCCGAACAAAATGTCCATTAAAATTAAAATACTTTACCAAAAAGTTAAAAAAAACGTGAAATATGTCAAATACAAATTTAAGATTTTGTGACCCAGGTACGACTACCTACACTACTTTTCTTGCATCGTCATCGCATCGTAGCAAAATGACATAAATGTGGTATTTTTCCAAAAGCTCCGTTGAATTCTTGAATTCTTGAATTCTTTTTTGAATTTCTTCCTGGATTGCCTTAAATTTCCATTTGAAAAAGTTGAAAATCAAGAAAACTCATCGACTGTTAGTATTCCTAAAATTTTCTAATTTTCTGAAATTTCCTAAAACATTTTCCGATTTCGTAAAATTTCTTATTATATCATGTGAATATATTTTGTTAAAACGTAATCTGGCTTGCTTGCTCTCTTCACATAAATAATAGGATTTAACTATCTTCAAAAAGTCGATTTACATTAAATTCTAAATTTCGTAAAATCTGTGACTCAAGTGATTTTTTAAACGAACGATTCAATTTCATCCGTCGGTTTTTCTTACTATTTTCTAAAATTTTAAAAAATCTCTCGGTTTGATTTTTATTTTTTGCCTGGTAGGATCGGCTAAAAAGTGGTTTTAGCTTAAAAAATTGAAAAAAGGAAACATTTTAGAAAAAATGAAATGTAAGAAAGTCTTAAGGTTGATGTTTTTTGTGTGAATACAACCGAAATAAACCGTTAGACTTTCTTCCTTCGTGCAAAAATATACATTAAAAGATTTTATTTATGTGAAAATGTCGGTTTGTCAAGTTGGTTCCTCTATTTTTGAATTTAGAATTTATTTTTACATCATTTAGAAGTGTACAAGATGATGATGAGTGCTGTAAATTATTTTGAAAAGGTTGGTTTTATTAACTTTATATTAACCAGTAGGTAAAGATTTTTATATTTTTTATTAGTTTAATAAGTTAGCCAAACAACTGCTGCTGTTGAGGTATTCAGTTTAAATGCGGGAAGAGTTCTAACGTTCTTAAGACTGTCTCCATGCTTCGGAGGGCACGTAAAGCTGTTGGTCACTCTGGATTGATGATTGCCACCATCAACTATGAAAAACAGGGTTATAGGTTACAGTCACTCTCCAATCCGGTTTAAATAGCCATGGAGTCTAAATGCTGAAAATGTTCACTCAGAGAAATCCCTAGAGTGAGCAGAAAAGGCTGATGTATACCGTAATAAATGATTTTTAGCCGAAGAGAGACCAACTTGACGCAGTTTCTTCACTTTAGAGTTTATTATTGAAAAAAAATTCATTCGAAAGTGCTCGCGAAGTACTGGCTAAATGCTGTAATTTATTTTATAATTACTGGGTTTTTTAAATTTGTATTGAGAATTGAATTACCTATACGTTTAACAAAAACGTTAATTTGGCCGTTTTGGAAAGTGGCCGTGAAGTGCTGGTAAATGATGCAATATGTTATTATAAAATTTAAAAAAATAAAGAGTAAAATACATTGATAAGGATTTCTTATTTATGCAGGTAAATTAGAGCTTAAATAATACTTGTAGAAAAAATCTTAAACTTATTATGCTTTTGGGTCATTTTGATAATTGGAGTTTGGGGTGTTTGCTGACGCGAGGAGATCACAAATTTGGTGAGACGAGACATTTAAGACGAAGAAGAATATTATCAAGATCGCCTTGCCGAATTCATATACTAAAATTATGCAGGAATTTGCCATAACAGAAGAAAATATCTCGGCAATAGGTAAGTTGTTTGTTTTTATTTCGACAATATAAGGATTTACGTCCCAGCCATACCAAGCACGATCATTTTTTTCTTATCAACAGGGGAGGTAAATGCACCCAGCAGCCTGTTGCAGTGAATACAATCAGAGGAATTCCAAAAATAATCGCTTCTGCATTTGCACCGGTAAATTGTACAGTACGTTATTTTCGGAGATCCTCGGTATCATTATTGGTCAATACAAGGGCAGATATGCATACTCTCAAGCGTCATGACAGTGTTGCAGAAAGATTATGTTAAAACATCAATAGAAAATAATTACAACGAAAATAATGGACTTTTCAGTTACTGTCGATGTCGGTTCAAAGTCACTTCCAGCTTCAACTTGAGAACAGCGTCTGGCCGTCTGGAGATCATTTTAAAAATATTTCAAACTGTTTATTAATAAATAGTGTAAACATTTTGTTTAAAATTCACTTGTTTTACAAAATTACCGAACTATTGCTTTATTACCGCACTAGTGCGGTAAAACCTATCTTTGCGATACTAAAACAAATTATGAAATATGACACATTACAAAATCAAAGTAGATATAATTAAAATTTACTATTTCGTTCAAATATTCGGCGCTAAATATTATATGTATATTAGACAATTAAATAATCGGTTAACCAATTGTTGATATAGGTATCGTACTATTACTATATTTCCAATTAATAATTTAATAAATTTTTGAATAGAAATGATTTTTAAATTTGTTATCAAATATTAATTAAGCGCATGTGAATTGTTACGTAATGGTTGTGAACATCCATTTTATAGGGAAAATCATTATTGTGTTTCAATTCTCATAAATTTTATATTTTCGATAAGTTCTTTGTTTTCATAATCTTTGTGTTTATTTTTATTAATCATCATAATGCTCATTTACCGTGTGAAGAAGAATATTAATGTGAGTAGACTTTAATTATAATTAAAAAATAATTATTGTATTTCATTTTCTACATTGGCATGTTCTTCTGTGATGAATATAAATGTATTTAGGTGTTGTAATTAAGAGTGGTATTTATTTACTTATCTATTTTTAAATGATGGTGCTTAAATTCCGACAAAGATGGATATGTTTATTGATCGTTACTGACCTAGCCCTAGCATTAAATTGTAATCATACCATACTTTTGGCGGGCTTTTTTGTTTATTACCAATAAAACAGTATCGTTTTTATAAGATAGCCCAGGAACCGGCGTTGGGGGAGGGGGGGGGGATTTTATTAACTACATAATTTTTTTTCGATACATTATATCTGTATTACACGAATCTGAGAGTTACTATACCGAAACATGTAATATAAACCTCATAAAATAAAATCTCGAAATATTTCCTGTCCTGGACGTTAAAATTTTGTTATTCCTAATCAGAAAGCACTAAGAAAATTTTTGAAAAGGTAAAGGTTGCATCTTGAAGGTTGCATTGGCTGTCGAAAGAGTGAGCTTGAAGTCTGAATCTCTGTATCAACCACCATAATTGGAAACTGCATAATATTTCACAGTTTCCATTGTCAATATAAATTTGTACGTATTTGGAATTAACTTTATGTAAATTGATTAATATTCATTTCCGAGCGCTTTCAATTCAGAAGCTACCTATAACATAAAACCTTTCTAAATATTAGCATTAAAAATTTAATTTTTGGAATAATTTCGGAAACTTGATAGGATTCTAAAACAAATAAAATATTAATGCTGTAATCATAATGCGCATTATTTTATGTAAATTTGGTATCTAGAACGTACTGGCACAAATGGAAAATATAATATATTTAAATTTAAAATAATCAATGACTTATTCGTTATTTTGACTTACATGGTCCGTAGGAGTTTTTAATACAATGCTTCTGTTCCAAAGGGGTACAATAAAGAGAATGCGTATAATGAAAGGCTATAATTTGTGGTTATTAGAGGGTGCTAAAACCATTTCCTACCAATCACAGATAACATTCAATTAAAGTTTTATTAGACAGGGTAAGTCTTTCGAAAAAGTAAAGAAAATGGAATTTGATCAAATTAGCGCCAACATTTTAACAGCCCATTGAAGCAAGATTACACTAAGAATATCAATTCAACAAATCGAATTCTAACAAATAATATAAAATTATAATTTTTATTTTTTTTTATTTATTTGCTTTGGGAAAGATCTAGGACAAAGTTATTTATTTAATTAAGCTATTTTAAAAATTTTAAAGGTCAAAAACATTACATTACTTGTTTTTTTCATTGATCAAAATTACATAAAAAATGTAGGTACGACTTTTAGATAGATATCCCATTACCAAACAACTTCTAATTTTTTATTATTTTTTTATGTGTAATAGTAAATATTTTTGAAACTAGAAGATTTTACTTTCCGCATATAAATCAAAGTTCGCTGTTAAGCAATTTCTCTATACAAATTAAAATCAGTTAATTAAAACTGTCTTCTTAGTTGAAAAGACTGGTATTGTTAATTTGTACAGTATCTTCTGACAACACGAAACAGAATTTCTACAATCATTACAACACAAACAAACTCAAGTTAATGGAAAAGCAAAAATCCATCACAATATAGAAGTACAAGAAGTATTATAATGAAATATTATGTCAAGATTGATTGAAATTGAGAAATTTGCTAAATTTAAATTTATTATTTATTGGTTTTATTTCAATCAATATAATATAACACAAAACCGAACGAGAATGAACTTGACTCTTGACATTCAAGATTAAATAATACTTTGTTTATTTTAAAGACAAATTTTGAAAAGTTCCAATATAATCAAAATAGAAATTATAAAGGTATAAAAATGACAATATAACATTTATTAATTTCCTATATAGCATTTATTATTTTTATCATGTACCACAATTATTTTTTAAATTAAATTTTGATTCCATTTGAATATAGATTTACTATGTGTACATTATATCAGTTTTTTCAATGGGTGCTAAGGTCAATCATCAATCTATATTGTTTGCCAATTTATTCAAAACTAAGAAAGGTCGCACTGAATTCAATTTAAGTTTTATTACAGGTTTTCTTTAATTTTGTACTTAATTTGAATATATTGACAAATTAATTTTAATATTATATGTAAATTAGCGTGTGTAATTCATCCTTACCTTGATCTTGAAGATAGTTATTTTAAAAGTAAACTTGAAAGTTTATTGACTCATTAGTTTCTTTCAGAATGTAATGAGGCGAATGAATTATGGTATATTATTTTTTATATAATTTTAAAATCACAAGTAAAATTTTATTATAATTATAAATAGTGCTTGTGAACTATTCTGTTGTAGTCTTCAAACTTCAAAGGTATTTTTAGTCGGATAGGTAAGGATACGTTAAATAAGATGATTCGATTTTCCGTAAAATTTACCAGCGAGACGAGCTGTTCTCAAAAAGAATTCAATATTATAGAATAACTTATTTTTTACTTCCCTAATTTTTTTTTCATTTCTTTAATGGATTTTCTCGATGTATCTATTCTACACTCGCTTATTTGATGTAACTTATGAAAAATTTCTCACTTTATTTTTCAGCTAAAGTAAAAGATAAACGGAGAGCTTTATTTAGCCTTTGAAAAAATTTTAAATATTTACTAAGTATATGGTATCGATAATTTATTAGGTACTAATTTAAAATGATCTGCTTTAATCTTAATAATTTCGAAAATTATTATTATTAATCGAAACAATGAAATAATTTGTAATTTTGTCTAATAATCCGATATAATCTCTTGTAATCCCAGATATCCAATAGTTATATCACGAGTGTATTTTATTTACTGATGTCAATTGACACGTGAGACATTGCTCAATTTCAAAAAAAATTATTGCCCACGTAGTTGTTTTGAAATAATTAATAATTTCATCAATCAATATCACGTTTAATTGGATTAAGCATCTAAAATCAACAGCAGTATAAATTTATTAAAATTTCAATCCATCGATTCAGGTCGCAATTTGTTTATGTTTACAAAAAGTTTACTGGGTTTTCAAGAAACAATATACCATCTGCAGATATTTGTTGTAAACTGTTATGTTTACAAAGAAATTTTTGATTGAAAATAGGGCACAAAATGCTTATTTTAATTTATTGAAAATTGGAGAAAAGATACTATCCACAACTTTCAATTCCTGTAACATTTCAAATTACATTTGTATCGTTACAATCGCTTTCAGTGTATAACTTCAACAACAATGTTGTTTATTTCTAACTAATCACTGTCATTTGGCCGAAATTTATTTGGCCGAATTCTATTGGCCGACTGTTTTTGGCCGATAAATCACTTGGCCGACATATCAATTGGCCGACAGATAATTTGGCCGAACAGTTTTTGGCCGACAGATTGTTTGGCCGAACAGTTTTTGGCCGACGTTTATTTGGCCGATCAGTTTTTGGCCGACAGTCACTTTGCCGATAAATTTTATTTTTTTGGTAAATAAATACAAAATATTCGTTACACACCAACGAATTATTTTTAAGATCCATTAGGTTTAAACTGAAGGTTATGAGAAATGCCACGAAGGAAGTCGTCTTGAGTTTTGTTGGGAAAATCCACAACAAGTCGTTTGAGCCTGTCCGCCAGTTTGACGTATTTTTTCTTGGGAGGATTGGGCACGTGGCCTGCATTATACTGAGCAAGGCTGAATTCAACATTACCTTGCTCACGTTTGAGTCCATCAATAAATTTCCAAATTGTAGGGTGATTGGCTCCGAGAAGACTACTGAATTTATTATTCCACCCTTCAATGGAATTATTTGTTTTAGGAAGGTCTCCAAGGCAGGCATCGTGACAGTTCCAAACCGAAATCCCGAAATTCACGGGTTTTCGCACTGGATTGCTCCTACTTCGAATTGCGCCAATCCAAGTGTTCTCAAAGTAATCGAGAAGTGGTTTTAAAATTTCTTCATTTTGCAGAAAAAATTCGGTTTGCAGCAAATTCTCGAACATAAGCTCCACATTCTCTTGAGGAGCAAAGGCTAGAGCCGCCAACTTTCTAATATTTAAGGGAAACGATGGATCAGCCAGATTTTCGTACCGAACTCGAATAGGATTGTTAGCCTGTATTACACGCCAAATACATTGATTAAAATGAAAAAAGCATCCGTGGTGAGCGATGCCAGGAAAAACACGTTGAAACGCTTTTTTCTGAGCAATTTCAAAATCAGTCATAATACTTACAGGTTTTAACTCGGGTTTCAAGTTTAGCATAGCTTCTAGAACTCTAATATAAGTGTCCTCCTTCTTATTCGGAAGAAGGACAAACACAGACGGAATTACCACCTTATACTTGATAGAATGGATCGTGTACAGTTGGAAGAACAGTGATGGGGCCGACTTGAATGTCCCATCGGCAAACCAATGATCGCAATCAGCCAATAATTGTAAATTTTCTGCGGTACTAAATATAAGAATCCGATTTTCACTGGGTCCGCTATCATAAAGTAAGAAAGGCTCTCCTTTGCCAGTTTTTCCGTAATCTCCTTCAATCACTAAATCAGTCAGGCTGGTAGGAGATGTTGGAACAGCAGGACCATTCCTATTACGAGTTCTGCGAATGGTCTGTTTCAACAAGTTGGTGGAAGGAAGATGTGGGGCCACTGCTGTATCAAGATTTAGAGTAGCATCTGCCAGAATCTGTTGGGGGTTTTCTTTTGAAGTTTTCGCCACTTCTTTAATATTAGCAAGCACAGTTTTTGCTGCAATTTCACTACTTTCCACCGTGTGACCAATATGAGTGCCACTAAGTCCAACAAGTTCATCGTTTTCAGTGATTGCTCTTGCTTTGCACTTTGAAGTGTTGTATTTGGCACATTTCCAATAAATTTTTGCACCTCCTTGTTTATCGCGAGTAAACAGAAATCCATTATGTAAAAGCTGCTTAACTCCACGACTGCTTTCGACATATTCCAAAGGCATATTTGATATAATTTTAATTTACTTTTGATTTCTTCTTTTTCTTCTAATACTTATAATTTCTTCTAATTCTTTCTACTTACTGATTCTTAATTACATAATTGTTTATATAGAAAATAACAAAAGGTAATCGGATAGGATTAACGCGGATAATTTTAATACCGCGTCGTTCAGAAACGGTATTAGTTTTTTTATTAGATTCGTCCTTGGGTGACGTTGCTTTCTATTGGTCTGCTCATAGTCAGGACCATATTCCTCGACTATACGTGCTAACACGGCCATCCTGCAATTGCCACCAAATAACTGTCGGCCAAGTGACTGTCGGCCAAATACTGTTCGGCTAAATGACTGTCGGCCAAAAACTGTTCGGCCAAATAATCTGTCGGCCAAAAACTGTTCGGCCAAATAATCTGTCGGCCAAAAACTGTTCGGCCAAATGATTTATCGGCCAAAAACTGTCGGCCAAATGATTGTCGGCCAAAAAAATTCGGCCAAATGACTGGATACCGGTAGGTATGCAAATAAAAAAGTTTAAAAATTGATTTTTACATTATTATCAGCATTTAAATAACGAAATATTTTTTTTTTTATAATTTCTGTCTTTAAGTTGTAGGAAAGTTGCTCAAGTTAAACGATATAATTTAAATCCTTTATTGATATTCAAGATGACTGACGTTAAATTAAATTATTTAACCAAATAATGGAAGAAAATATGTATAACTGCAAAATACATTACTTCGTTCGTGATGAATGCAAAATCGAACTAGAATGTAATTTACTGCAAGTTTTGCTTTCCAATACAGTTTCATTCCAGTTAAAACCATTTAATACAAAATATTGCGTTTATTTTATAGGATAGAGCAAACTAATCGATTTATGATAATTGAAATTTAAAGGTTGCTTGAAGCTGTAGTTAATAGTATATTAGATAATAACGGCGTAAATATGCTATTAATACACTAGCGTTGTTTTGGAAAATGATCGCCAAACAGAATATCTCACCAAATAAATATCCTGCTTATCCAAAACTGCCAATGCTGATGTATCTTAAATCTTATAAAGATTTATAAAGTCATATCGTCGTGTTAGTTAGAAACCCTCGTAAGTCCATAAAATGTTGAAAATGACATTTTGGTGCTAAAATATTTAAAAAAATAAGCTCTATCGACCTAGAAAATCTCATAAATGTACCAACTAGTGGCGTAGCCAGGCCCCCCCTTAAATTATTAATTTCTGTTAATAAACCCTTTATTCGGCTTTAAAAAAATTTTTTTTTAATGGTTTGGGGGGCTGCCCCCCCCCCTCCCGAACTAAATTTATGGCTACGCCACTGTTACCAACTGATGTTTTAAGCTATCAAAAAATTTCTTTTACCTTTAATCACTGATTGTTTTAAAACGTTTTATGTTTCCCCTCTAAAATTGTGCAATCTGGACTTACGAGGGATTTTAACTAACACGAAGATATAGTAAGTTCAACCTTGAGCTTTTTATATCAAATATTCGTTAGGATAAAAGCCCTGATCTTTAAAATATTGTGTGAGTATTACGATACATACCACCACTTACTATAATTAGTATATCTTTCATAATTAATTATTCTTGATTATAATGTGCCCAGCCTGTACAATACCAATTTGACGTTAGCTAAGATTCTTCTAATTTTATTAAATAAATACTTGAATTTCCACATTAGTGAAATTGGGTTTATTTTAATAACTCGCGAGGAACCTACAAGAACTCAATTATTTGAAGAATATCAAATTTTCAGAGGTTAACGGTCTGATAATCCATCTAATTTTGTATTGTTTTTGAATGTTTGATTTTCATGATAAATTTTGTTTAAAATTAAAATTGGAAATAAATTAATTATACAAAAAATATCGAATATTTGCAAACTGATTTTAAGTGAACTGAGTATTCATAGCAATCAAAGTATTCGTAGTTTAATCTGCGTGGATTATGAATAAATTACAATAAATATGAAACTTAATCTCAATTTTTATCTAAAATGGCTGTTTGGATTTTGAAAAGTTTTATATTACCTTTTTATTAAATGAAAAACGATAAAGAAAATTTAATAGGTAATTATATTTTTACGTTTTCAGAACGAATAAAATGTTTTATTTGGAGCTAATGTACTTTTTGTAGCTAGCCGATAATATACCTCACTCTTAATTTAAAACAAAGTTAATTTTAGCCCCAGAATAATTCCGAATAAAAATCGGAAAAACTGCCACCAACACCTAATTGATATAAATAACAAATACCATTTTAAGTAAAACTAGAAAGATTTTGTATTTAAAACTTTATTATGTATTTTTTTTAATTTTTTGTGTTATTGCTTTGTATTTACATTACTATACAAAAATTGATGCAAAGTTTATAAACTAATCAGTCCGAAAATAATGAGTGCAAAATTTACTTAGGTAAATGAGCGCCAACAGGTTGAAATCCGTCTTTGTTGGCAATGTATCTCACCAAATAGATAACACCATTCTCTCCTGGATAAGAGTATTCTCCTTCTACAGAAAATTCTTCGTTATCGGTGCCTTCGTTTAAGAGTTGTCCAACTTCTTGGTGCGCAATATGGTTACTTGTCTCATAGCTGAATAGCAATAAAATTAAAAAAGTAATTTTATATTATTGATTACCTTACCCATAGCTGTATCCGTTAATGCCAATATTGTCGCTATTGTATTTAAGGATAACCGCCTTCCCATCTTGTTCTTTTGCAGGAGCAGCAATTGCTAAAGTCACTAGGACGGAAAGTGCAATGATCTGCAAAAGATTATTCTTAGTAAATAATATTTTCTGTTTAGCATAAATATTACCATTTTCATTTTGAGAGGTGTGGTGTTTAACTTGACGAAAAACTAATTTTAACTGAAGACTAAATTAAAGGCACGCCTTTTATATCAAATAATCTGTACAAAGAATACCTGATCTTCTTTTAATTATTACGTTACATTTTAACATTTACCATCTCTTAATATATCTTATTTTATGTTATTAGGTAAGAAACTTGTAATTTAAATATTCTATACGACGCGACATTGAATATCGTCTTACTTGCTGTTTAGTTTGAACTAAGACTTTCTGGAAATCCATTCTTTCCCTTAAAATAGATGGGTACAGTTTCTGCAATAGTGGGATGGTAATTTTGCTTACTCATTTTACATAGAGCTAATTAAAAGCTACATCGATTAATACAATTATCTTGCATGTTATTTTCTGAAGATGCCAGAAGCGAGGTTAACGAAATTAAAACTCAAGAAAAGCAATAAATAATACATTATTTTTTTATTTGTCGGATTAAGTTTTGAAATGAAACAGCTAAAAAGATATAAAATAAAATAATATAACATAAAATAATCTAGGTTATCCAAAAATATAGTAATGAGGAAATCCTCTCAAGTGGAACTCTAGAATCGGGAAAAGCTTTGGTAGGTTGAAAAAATACTAAAATTAAGCTTACATCTGTTTCTTTTTAACATGCTATGAGCAACCGTTTCTGAGAAAATACAGTTTAAAATTGTTTCGACTGCAATACTTCAGCCAGTTCATGCACCATAAACCCAAAGGTCGTATAGATCCGAGGGTAACACGTTTGCAAGTGGATTGGAAGGTTTCAGACGAGTTGTTTTTTTTTTCAGATATTTTTTATTTTCCTGAATACGATATTTTGCTAGCCTTTTATCAAAGGTATTTTTCTGATGCAAGAAAAAACAAAACAAAGCGTAATCATTATTTATTGTAAAACAGCTAAAATATTAAATTTAGAGTTTAAATGAAGCAGAATATTTTTATACTCCTAGAGAACCTAGTGAAACCATATTATGCAAATCAACAGCCATTTTTATTTCTTGTTGATTCTTGGGGTGGCAAAGTGATGCTTTCTTGATATGATAGATAAATTTATAAACGAGAAGAAAATATCAGCATGCACGTCAAAAGTGATTTTACCAAAGTGAACTGTTTGGATTTATTGTTAGACAGCAGATCCATTACCTTCGTCAAAGATCATTCAATCAAAATGCAGGCACTGATTCATTAACAATTGCAGGCACGGATTTACTAAAAAATTAATCATTATGCATAGTTGGTCTTAAAATTAACATAGAACAGCGAGATTTTTGGCAATGCTTAATGAAGTATCTTTTCTGACTAATACTCATACTCAGATGTGTGACTGCACCGTGCTATTGGTGTTTTCTGGAAATTTTTTTGTTTACATGTTTCAATGATTCATATCACCTAGATCCTAGACCAATATACTGAGTGTGTATAATTCACAATAACTTTAATAATAATAATAACGTAATTATTGAAATATACAGGGTGCTGATTGAGTTAGCCGAACATAAGAAATTCGCATGTAAAAAAACTTATTTATGCAAATTTCTGCTTCCCAAATTACTTCAGAGAAAAAATTAAAGTCACAAAAGTAATGCAGAAATATAAACTACGAATGATAATATTCTTCTAATTCATCTAACTTTTACTTAAAAAAGTCAAAAACTGCTTTTAAAACTGTTAAAATTTTTATTAATCAGACTGGCCATGTAAGTTTCCAAGGTAATTAAATTTGAAATAAAAATTAAATTACATTTATTACATGGTCAGTCAAATTAATGAAAATTTATACCATTTCAAAAGCATTTTTTGACTTTTTAAGTAAAAGCTATATGAAATCTAATGCTCTTATCATTCGTAGTTTATATTTCTGCATTTTTAATAATTTATATATTTTAAAAGTTTTTAAATTTATTTGTTTTATATGGAAAAAATATGAAAATATCTGTAAAAAAGGTATACCTGCAGGAAATCGAATCTAGAACCTTCCAATCAACACTTTTAGACGCTATTTTCTTAGAAACGGTTGCTGATAGCACTTTTAAAAACTAATAGATGTTTGTTTAATTTTAGATTACTTTAAAACTGCCAAAAGCTTGTTCTTTTAGTAATTTATTCTTATAGACTACTACTACCTATATGATATTGGCTTTTCTATTTGAAAATATATTTGGGGAATTATCATTTAAGTAAACTCAAATATTTATATTTGCTTGGTATGTTTTATTCAGGATTTGTACATTTTTCATATTATTTATTTACATCGTAACGGAGGTTGAAAAACTTAACGGCATTTAGATCAGCGAATGTGTCTAAAAAATATTATTAATGTTGTTTAGGAAGATGAGCACCGAAAGGTTGGAATCCGTCTTTGTTGGCAATATACTTCACTACATAAAGAACTCCATCGACTCCTGGATACGAATATTCCCCTTGTACAGAGAGCTCTTCGTTGTCGGTGCCTGCATTTAATATTTCACCAACTTCCTTGTGAGCGATATGGTTGCTAGTTTCGTATCTATCGATTAAAAAAAATTAAAAACACAGAATTTTAAATCTATTGTTTGATATATATACCCAAATTTGTATCCATCAAACCCATTATTGTCACTGTCATATTTTACAATAAAAGCATTTCTTTCGTGATCTGGAGCTGGAGCAGGAGCAGCAATAGTCAAAGCCACGATGGCAAAAAATACAATGATCTAACAAAAATGATTAATAATTTTATAATTTCTGTACAAATCATCTTACCATTTTCATTTTGTTAAATGTGTTGTTTGTCTTTTCACTAAATGCGAATACGAACTGATGATAGAATTCCCTCAGAGCTTTTTATATAAAATAATCCTTATCGAAGCCCAGCTCTTGTTTTTAATATTGCGTTATTAGTCTTTTGACATTTACCATCTCTTAGACTTATTACATCTTTCCCAATCATTATTTTTGGTTGAATGTTCACGTGACATTGAACACCGGCTTATTAATTATCTACAAAACAACATTTTATTAAAATTTCTCCAAATTATTGAAATAGGTACTGTTTCTTAATTACCCATTACACAAATTTGATTTAAATTTGGATACCTATATCAAATAACGATTTGTGTGCCTACCTACGCACAATTAACTGAAGATGTCTGTAGCCTCCAGCAAGGTTAGTCGACGTTAGATCAAATTATAGATTACTTAAGGAAAATTAAATTTGCCTAATAGCGATCAGATACAATTATTTAAAATTTCATTATAAAATGTTGTATCATCAATGATAACCTTCATATCAAGTTAAAAAGTACCTATACTATGTACATTAGGTATCATACATACCTACATTTATAATATACAAATATCTAAATAATAATATTAAGTAATATTCAATAATTTTTTAGTCAATAAATTTTTTTTTTTAAATAAAAAATATATATTATGTATGTATTAGGTAGGTACTTATATTAGTAGTACAAATTGAAGAAAATAGAATATCATTATGTATAATTGGATTGCCACCTAACTGCTATTAAGTCCGAACAATCATCAATTTTCATACAACTAATATATTATAGCTATGGAAGTTTAATAGATTATAGTAATATTTATATTTCTTTTGTTTGCATTTCAAAACTACGTCTATGCCCATTGTTTTTTACTTAGTCCTGTTTTAACCCCTAGTTTTAATCCTTAAAAGAACCGCCATGTTTGGAAATACAGTCTCTAAAACGTTTTCTATCCTGAATGGAAGTGTCTATTCCATTTCAATGGCATTCTCCTTTTTTAGCTCTTCAATGAAGCTAACAAATAATTTATACTCTGCTATTATATTTAATTTGAAATCTCGTGAGTAGAAACCATGTGGTAAGTCCATTAAGCAATTGATATCTTTTCTGGGATTCCATATTTAAAAAATTCGTAAATCTTCGTTGCCATATAATATTCTAGACCTTAATACAAATTTAATCTTGAGCATTTTCGTCAACAGTCTTCAGTAAATGAATGTTCGCAACTTGAATGTGTATTATGAATGACACTGACAACAAATTTGATCATCCTAGCATCGAAGTGTATACGAAGTGTTTTGGTTTAGGGCGCGAAGATGGCTATAATTAGCAAGGGCTAGAGAGTCTTGAGCCCTCTAGCTACCCGTAGAAACGTTATTAATGTAAACTCAACGAAATCCAGCTTTCGACAGCGTTCATATTCATATTATGAAATAGTTATTTATGTACCAAAGGCATAAATAAAATGATCGTTTTTTTAGCTTGCTAAAAGGTAAAGGTCAGAGTAAAAGGAGGATTCAAAGAACTGACACTACCAAACGCTTTAGTCGTGAAAATTGTATTAAAAAAATATACAAGAAAGTATGAGGAGCGCGAAACTACTTTATCGCACTAGGGTGGAAAGATATATTTTGACGCTTTACCACCGCCGATGCAGGCGAAAAAGTGACATTTGACACTCGCTCAGACAAAAACAAATTTTTTAAATACTTACTTTGAAATTTCTAATGTCTTTATACATTTTTACGGGATAATAATTAATTCAGTACTTGCATTAAAAAACTGGTCAGCCTCAATAACGACAATCGATTTTAAAATTTGGTTTCAACATAAAAACAAGTCAATTTATGTAATTACAGAGGTGCAAGTTTCATATCAATATTGACAAAATATATATTATTTATTTATTTATTGACAATAATATTATAATACAATATTATTTTCTTGGATAAATCATTGTATACTTTGGGGTAAACTTTCACGATTACTAAATTACAGGATAGTGCAACAAGTAACTTCTACAGCTCAAATCGGTCTCATCAATACTATAAAATACGTTTACTTGAATAGGAAATATTATTAGTGAAAATATCTTTCTTTTTGTTTTGGAATTTGAAGTTTGGTCAATTGGCCGAGACCGAAGACCGAGTTAAGGAATTCGACGATATCCACGATGTTTTCAACCTTCCAACTGTTGTTTTCTTGTTTAGCGACATACAGGGTGTCCCCGTGACCGTGCAGAACCTTTGAGGTGGTGATAAAGGACACTTTTCTAAGACAAAATTTCAAATAAAATGTTTGTCCAAGTCCAAACCCTTGGGAGGTAGGTACCTCCCTTTAAAGCAATTTTTTGAATTAATGATTTCAAACGATCATACCTCCGATAATATTGAGTTTTTAAGCTTAATGGATTAGAACTTTTTTAAAGATCATTCGCTTATCTACAAATTAGCTTATAACCACTTATTGTCTAGAATCAATGGATTTCGAGTTATAAATTCAATTAAGTGAAAAAATGTTTAAAAAACTCAGGTTTTATTTTTTTTATTTTTCTTGCGAACCCCATATCTCTTAAACGAAACGTTTTAGAAAAAATCTGATGGCCCAAACCGGATAGGGAATTTAACGGGCTACAACTTTGGTCAAATAAATTTTTTTTGGTCATTGGAAAGTTGGAAATATTGCCTATATAAAGGAAATAGATATTTTTAATACAAGGTAGGAAAAAGATAGTTTTTCACGAGTATCGAACAATATTTTTTCAAATTATGTTTTAAAAAGAACCAATAACATATTTTTTTATACCTAAATTAAAATGAATTTACTAAATATTTACTCAATTTACAAAAATATACTTTGTGAAAATAGATACTTAAAATTTAAATTTGACAGTTTTATTTATTGTTTTATTATTAAATTTAAATTTGAAACATGATTAGAAAAAAATAATTAAAAAAAAAATTATTTTTCGAAAATTTTTAAATGCAGCAGATTTGATACACGGTGCTTTATATAATGATTTTCCTAATGTACGTAATGTAAATATTCCAACGAGCGGCTAGCAACACCCTGTTTTTCATATGTAGCTGATATGATACACTACGTGATGTAGGGTTAATATTGCATTTTTTAGAATTTTATTATTATTAATAATAATAATTTAATAATAATCAAGTTGAATAAAATTTGAAAACTTTTATAGTTTGCCTTTATAGAATTGTGTAAACTATTTGAAAATAAGACTGTTTAAATCAATGTCCAGTGGTCGTTTTCCTAGTATTTGGAAAAAGAGTTTCATAACTCCCATCTTTAAAAAAGGTAACCGAGGTGACATCAAAAACTACAGGGGTATTTCTATCCAATCTACTATACCCAAGATACTGGATAGTTTGGTTTCAGTTCAACTGATGGATGCTAGCAAGAACTATATAGTGGCTAACCAACATGGGTTTTTTCCTGGTCGTTCGACTACTACGAACCTGCTGTCTTTTGTTACCGATATCGTAGAGTCATTCGAAGATCACATGCACGTGGACGCTGTATATACTGATTTTTCCAAGGCGTTTGATCGTGTATCACACGCTTCTCTTCTTTCTAAAATTACCTCTTTAGGATTTGGACCAATGATAATCCAATGGCTTAGTAGCTATCTAATGAACCGCAAACAGAAAGTGCGCATAAATGGTTTCCTCTCGATTGATATTTCAGTGTTGTCAGGTGTTCCACAGGGCTCTCACTGTGGTCCGATACTGTTTTTGTTGTTCATTAACGACATTGGCCAGTATATTAAGTACTGCAATTATCTATTGTTTGCTGATGACCTTAAGATTTACAAAGCAATTAAATCAAATCATGATTGTTATTTATTGCAAACGGATCTTGATAATCTTAATCGGTGGTGTCAGAACAACAATCTGAACTTAAATTTTAATAAGTGCTCAGTGATATCGTACTCCAAGCATAGTTTCAATGCCTTTGATTACTCTATTAATGGAAAGATTCTTAATCGTGTCTCGGAGATCGATGACTTGGGCGTTTGCCTAGACACTGGCTTAACTTATAACAGCCACATTGCTAAAATATGTGGCAAGGCACTTCGCACTCTTGGGTTCATTCACAGACAAAGTAAATACTTTTCGGCTAATACAGTCAAAATTCTCTACTTCTCTCTCGTGAGATCGCAATTGGAGTACGCGTCATGTGTATGGTCTCCTTTTTACCATACTTCTATTGGTAGATTGGCATCGGTGGAGCGAAAATTTCTCAAATATTTCAACTTTAAACTTGGTTTTACAGCAGAAAATTTCTCTAGCTCCAACTGTTTAATTGCCTGCAACACACAGTCGTTGGAATACAGACGCTCGGTCGCTGACCTATGTTTTACTTATCGCCTGATCAATGGTGGATTTTCCTGTCAACGCTTGACAAATAGTTTCCAACCATTGGTTTCCCTGCATGACACTAGACATAAGAACCTCTTTGTTTCATGTCAGTATAGGACGAATTATGGCCTTCACAGCCCCATTTCAAGAATGATCCGTCTTGTCAACAGACTACAGAAAATCGGAAAGTTTGATTTGTTCCATCCGTCATTTCAAGAGTTCAAGCGATGTATAATGTGGAATATTGATATTATGCTTGGTGGTTGACTTACACCACCAAGTTATGTTAATTAATACTTTCTATGTAAAAAATGTTTTTGTATTTTTTTATGTAAACTGGTATACCCGTAAATAAATAAATAAATAAATAAATAGATAAGTACACAATTTTATCTATTTAGCCTTAAAAGTAATAAATTTTTATTGTATCATAATTATTCTTTAAATTGTAAGTATAACATTCTTAAAGTTATATAATCAAATTTTAAGATAAGAAACAACCTGTTGATGTTCGTGTAGTACCTACTATCATGTAATTTTTAATTTACGACAGAAGGGTTAAATTAATTAAAATAATTTAAATTATTATTCACATTTAATAGCTTTCTACTAACTCCTGATCTACTATTACATTTTTATGTAAACTATAATCACCTCTATCTGCTAATTTAACATTCCGAAAGAGAGAATAATTTTTATAAAGTTATATTATTATAAAAATTGTAGCATAAAATGGTAAATGGTATTACAACGTTACTAGCTAGCTATTAAGATTTAACTCACAGTTCCGAAAGCTTAGTTGACCAATTGAGGATTCTTCACTTTGTTGATGAAGATCGGCGAAACTATCAACTCTGAAAGCAAGATTTTCATTTAAAAGCCGAGTGTTGTAATAAAACACAGAAAATTGAACGAAGGTAATTTATTAAACATTAAGGGAAAAAAATAATATTTATGTTAAGTTATAATAATTATACAACAAATGAGACACACTAATAGACTCAAACACATTAATTGCTGAAGGCGTGTAATATAATTAAGCTGTTGCTGATAGATTGATAGTCGTCAACAAACAATTAATCAATGCTTCATTATTACCTATTCATATAAGCAGTAACCTGAAAGTTACTCAAATACATTTGAGGAAAGTTTGTTCTACAGTTAGACAACCATAGTTGTAAAGCACTTTCCCAACTTGACTCTTTCCAAATCTGTCATTACAGTAATATCTGGGATACAAAGATGCCACCTTATCTAAATTCCTGTCAAGAGTTGTTTTCTAGATCCAGATCTGTGTCAATGAATTTCAAAACTACCATAACAGAAATATAAGTAAAAAACAAATGATCAAATTCGCTGCCAGAAATTAAGTACTTATTTAATTTTTTAATGTTTAACATATAAACATCCGTAAGATCGTTTTAATATGTGAGAAGCAAATTTGATATTTTTTAATGTATAGTACAATATCTTAATATAATATAAATTAAAAAAAAAAATGTTTTTGCTTTATCACAATTTCTCGCCACATCTGGAATAGGTGACTTCCAGTATTTATTTTTATGTGGCGAAACCCAGATATTAACTAGCTCTTTAATTTTTGGAGGCAAACGCGTAGATGACAGCTCGTTGCAAAACTGTAGTTGGTAGCAGGGCCGGATTATTAATGTATGCGCCCCTAGGCAAAAGTTTTTAAGTCCCCGCCCTCCAAATAAATGTTTCTAGAAAATTTCGAGCTTAGACTCAATATTCCTAAATTTTTGAAATTAAACTTGAAATTCTTGTCCTACAAATACATATTCATTTATCTTAAAATCAGATATCGCGGAGGCACCAATTCTTTTTTAAATTACTCAAGGTTTTTTAAAAATAATTTAAAAATCTAAAATTATTTTCAATTTCATAGTTTTTCCATCAAACCCGACTTCACCATGCTTACTTTTGCCAAACTGTCTTCGTTTTTATATTCATAAATATTCAACAATTCTTTTCTTATAAGATCATAAATCGAGAACCTCTTGAGGCCAATATTTAAATAAAACAGGTACACTTTCCTCAAGTATTTATTAAATCTTACGTACTAGTTTCGGCTACCGAGCCTTCATCAGCGTATTCTACAAACATAAATTATTAGTACAATGAGGCATGCTACCAATTCAATATTCAAACCGTCAGTTTTTACAAAAGATCAAACAACATTTAATTAAAATCAATATTAAAATCCCAATAAACATAATTACTATATAAAACTGTCAAGTGCTAAAATTTCAAAACAAACGCCAATCTAACTTGAATATGCTGATAGCCCCATCGACCACGTTAATATCCAATCAGAAGACATCAAATACAGGGGTGTAACATAAATTTTCTTGTTCGTTTAAGATTTCAAACTTTGTTCGTTTCTGTGCTTTTCTTATTTCGAGACTTTCTAACAGGTCCAGCTTCTTTCCTTTTTTGATGTTATGTAGTAAGTGGATGTTTCTTTCGCTGATCGTGTGTCCCGTGTTTAATAAATGCTGTGACACTGCTGAAAACTTATTTTTGTTTCTATGTTCTGCAAGTCTGGTTTTCAATGTTCTACCGGTTTGTCCAATGTATTTCGCGTTGCAATCTTCACATTCTATAGTGTACACTTCGCTCTTATCTAGTGTATCAATTTTGTCTTTGTTGTTTAGGATTGCCTGTTTTATTGTGTTTACGCTTTACATGGTGGTTTGCAGTCCAAATTTGTGCAGCAGTCGAACAATTTTCTGTGTCACTGGTCCAATGTACACAGTTTAAAAAAAAGTGTTAATTTAACACAATTATGTCTTAAAAAGTAGTCCATATAGACGACTATATTTTTATGTTATTTTGTCCATATTTTATAATGTAATTTATATTTCTAAATGTTTTGTTAAAATTTTTACTATTTGGAGTAGAGATTTTATTACAATTAATACGAAATACTACTATAATTAATAAAGCATTTTATCTAAATGTTAAGTTGTTGTTGACTAAATATTAAGTAAATTTGAAACGGTTAAGCAGTTTTATACTGCAGTTAAAGCAGAACGTGCCGATTTTATAAACATAACTGATCGAATAAATTCCTGAAAGCTTACGTATTACGGTGTATTACATAATAGAAAGTCATCTTAACTTTTCAAAATGTTAATGTTTCTATTTTTGTGGACAAGCTTTTGCTTTGTCTAATAATTTAGACCAAAAAAAGAAAATTGTCTACTTTTTCATTTAGCATAATTGAGATTATGAGATAAAAGACAAGTCACCTTTTTTTTCTGTCTTAAATTAACACTTTTTCGTTTGTCTATTCGCATTTTCACATTTTAACATAATTATTTTAAACAGTGTAGGAAATCTTATTGTATCCCGTCAGCGTTTCAGGTTTAGCTTTTTTCCCTCTGTTTCTATTTTTTATAATGTCTTCTATTAACCCCTCGCCGTATCCGTTATTTCTAGCGATTACCTTTATGGTGTTGACTTCTTTCTTCATTTCATTTATGCTTATCGGTGTGTCGATCGCCCTATCAACGTAAGCTCGAATTGCTGCCAGTTTGTGTTGTTTGCAATGGTTGGATGATTTATGTATTATTATGTCCGTGGCTGTGGGTTTTCGGAAAATCCCGAATTCGAATTTATTTCCTATTATTTTTATTGATAGGTCTAAGTAATTTAGGATACCGTCCTTATTTTGTTTTTCGATTGTGAATTTTATGTTGTTATTTCTTTGATTTAGAAATTTTACGAATCTTCCGGCATCTTCTTCCGTACTGTTCCAAACACAAATGACGTCGTCCACGTATCTACCCCATCAGAGTTTAATTTTGTCGCTGAATTCGTTTGTTTCGCTGTGAAGCTTGCATACATAATTGTTTATATAAAATTCAGCTATCAGCGCCGCGATTGGGGAACCCATTGCTAGGCCAACACCTTCGTAGAATTCACCATTAAAGGCAAAGAAGTTCTGCTCTACCGCTACTTTCAGGAGTTTCATGGTGTCCTCTTTTACTTCTTGTGTGGTTGTAATCTGTTTTATTTCCGTTTCTATTACTTGGTTTATACTTGGTGATACAAATTGGTGACATCCAACGAGATCAAGATTTCACTTCCGTTGAGTGTGATTTCATTTAGTTTTTCGATTACTTCTTTTCTGTTCCGCATTCGATATTTTGGCTTGAAATCTGTGATATATGGCAGTGTACTGTTCAGCCATTTGCATAAAGCATACGTTGGCGAGTCTATGGAGGTGACAATAGGTCTTATGGGGTGGCCTTCTTTATGTAGTTTAATGAGTGCGTACATTCTAGGTGTTAATGGATTCATAGTCATGAGCGTTTTTACTTCTTTTGTTTGCCATGTTCTTTCAGTTGCTTTTAGAATTCGTTTCACTTTGGTGGTAAAGCCGTTCGTTTTCTTATAAGAGTTTCTCATACGAGTATACTGATCTCTTAAGGTACGGTTTGCTAACAACTGCACAAGCAGCACCGCATAACCTTGGTTAACTGCTCTTATGCAATATCGGTTACGTGTGTTGCTAGACGATGCAATTGAAGAACTACATCTCCCAATAGGTATTGCACTTGCAGTTGACGCCGGCCGTAACTGCTCTGCAGCTGCAGTTTCTAGCAAGACCGGGGTACAATTGCAGCGCAGTACTTCCCATTAGGTATTGCAATCACAGTTGACGCGGCCGTAACTGCTCTGCTGCTGCAGTTTCTAGCAAAACGTAACTTTAGAGAACGAAAGTATCCTAATACCGAATTGTAGAATTTGGTTGAAACAGCAATTAATTGATAAATCTTTTTCTATTTTTTGAAGAGATTTGCTGACTTTGTCACATTTATTCAAAATGACGGACCAAAATTCAGTTAAAATTCAATAATCAATGGATTTCAATGATCCAAAATTTTGTAGTAATCTATTTGCTTAAGACTTTAAGTGGTTTTTCAGTTTCATTATGAGGTCAAATAATTTGAGCGCCCCTTTCCTACTCGGCACCCCTAGGCAGTTGCCTAGTTTGCCTATTGGTTAATCCGGCCCTGGTTGGTAGGATGTTGATTTGAACCGGAACAGGATGTCGGCTATCCGACACTTGAACAGTAGCACTTAACCGAATAGACTCACTACAAGGTGGTCGTAGATCGTTGATTGTAGGTACAGAAAAGATAATGGTTACGACTAAACCCGTCGTACTTGAAATTCGTAATGAACTCATTGGCAAAATGGTTGATAAGATTTAAGCTTCAGGTGTGCAAATCCTAAAGAGGCACCTGGTGTTGATTAATAAGGAAGTATAGCGCGAAAAATCTTCAACTCAGAGAACTCGGCTTACTTTCACAAGATATTCGGTCATAAACGAATAATGCTAACTCCCTTAGCGAAACTTGACTACTTTACCCTTCGGCGGTCTAATCAAATCTGTTTTTTTACGGCGTTTGTCTATAGCCTTAAGCATTAGGTGCACTCCGTCGGGTGTGCGGAAGGAATTCCATATGCGTAGCATTTAAACAATTATTGGGGGACAATAAATTGTTACAAACAATAAAATTCGAATTATTTTTATTATATTCAGATGTTATACAGACGGGAATACAATTCTTTTTCAAATCCTTTTACCTGCTTTATTTATTGTTGTTTTGTATTATATTTACAGCCGAACTAGAACCAACAATAATTATTATTCTTCACATATTGCATAAAAATTTATAGTTTTAATTTAGTAGTTTACATAGAGTTTATAGAGTACGATTGTTGACATTTTAAACTGCTTATCTAAATTTCTGCTTGACGGAGATGGCGAAATGACGACGGCAAAATGTTTTATTTCCATTCTTAGTTTGAGTTTTAGGACATTTCGCTACCACTTGAAAAACTAACAACCAGAAAATTAATTAAAAAATCGGATGTGGCCATCACATAACTTTCCGAATATTAAAAATAACTCCCAATTTACCTCGGATAGAAAAAACTAAATTACTAAATCTTATCAGAGCATCAGCAATAATCGTCAAAAACATTCAGAGAATCGAAATAATAAGCAAAAACCAAAATACAAATAGAAAAAATATATACTTATGACAAATAACTAAAATTTTATGTAAAAAATTTTGTTCTTATTTATAGGCAATTTATAAATTTTATAAAAAAATTTTTTTAATTTTTAATTTTTAAAATTTATAAAATTAAAAATTTTTTTTTAATTTTATACGGATAATTTTTGTCATAATAAACTTTTACCTATTTCATTGCGTTTCGGAGTTATGATGGATTATGTTTTATCGCTTCAAGTAAACCCTCCGTTCCCCCCTTTCGATTTCATCCATTTTCAATAGGCTTTGTGCCACAACAGATAAAAACATAAATTTAAAATTTGGAGTGATTTCGTTACTTCGTTTGGCTACTATCGTGTTCACAGACATACACACACACATACAGACATTTTTCAAAAATAATGGAAATGGTTTAAGGGAACCTCAAAACATAAAAATTTGATAAAAAAATGGTGGGTCAATTTTTTTTTTCAATTTCAGATTACAATACTTTCCTTACTAAGGAGTTCGGAAAGTAAAAATATTACTAGTTGCAAGGAAAAAAATAATAGCAGATAAATGGCATATTTTACTGAATTTACCTCATTTTTATCTTACATTGAAATAGTAGTTATATATTTTAATAGTAGGTAGTAACAGATTAAATTTACCAAAGTGTTTACGGAAAATCAACGCGTATGTGTTTATCGATGGTTTTAATTAACTTAATTTAATTTTATCATAATTTATTCTATGATTTATTTGTATCAAGTTGAAATTACATAGCCAGTTCGAACAGTTGTGGCTATAGAGTGTACTTATAAATCAGCAATTATTGCAATAATTATTAAATCGAATTGCTTTTTATTTAATTTTAATGCAAATAGTTGCCGAATTCTTTCATATTGTTAGAAAAGCCTGTTGTCGGAAGTAAACTTTGCTATATTGTTACAATAAAAATTTAATTAAAAGTTATTAACTTTTAAGCGTTTAAAAGTACAATAAATTATTACAGCATGTTCTAAATACTTCGGTTTAATTAAAAAATTTTAAAATATTTTTTAATGAGAAAAGTAAGATATACCTGCTGAAACATTACCACATCTTTCACAATTTATTACATTGGGTAGATAAGTGTAAAAATTACAAACAAAAATTGTTTTTATTAAAATTTTTAATTAAACCTATAGAGTATTGAGAAATATTATTATCGAGGAAGAAAATAATATTTTATCCTTTTTTTCGTACACCAAAAATGGAATTTTTTTAGTTCTTGACCTGAACGAAATATACAATCATGTCCACCCCCCCCCCAAGTTTTCGCGAATAACTCCGCGAGAGTTGAAGCTCAAACGACGGGAATGGAAGCTCATTGAGGCTCAAACGAAGCTCAAACGTTTGACACCAATTTTAATCAAAAATTTGATTTGGGGGGGGGGGCAGCGACATGTACCTCTTCTTTCACAATTTATATCAAAGTATAACATGAAGCTACTGAACTTCTTTCTTGAATTTCTTATTTTCAAATGTACACAATCTTCGAACAGACTAAACCCCCGCATAAAGATATGTCATTGAATATCTTCATTCGTTGCGGAAACGTTTAGTTTCATTTACGTGCATCTGCTTTAATTGATGTTAATTCTAGAACCGCTACAAACTTTTAAAGAATTCTAATATAATTTCCATAATCCTTTATTAAGCACATATAATACAAAGGGTGAATAAGTAATTGTTACAAGTTAAACCCCTCTGATAAAGTTTATGTACAAATCACTTTGCTAAATGACTTTGTTAGTTTTCAAGGCAAGATTAAAGATTGGTGTCGTTATTAAATAAACAAAAATGGTTCCAATATAGATACCAACTATGTGGACTATGCGAAAAACTTGAAATATTAAAGATAAATACCTGTACTTGTTCGAAGTGGGCGGGAGTTAACTCCATTCTGTTAACAGTCCGTACAAGTTACACGACTATATCAATCGCACCTTTTTAAACGTTACACATCGGTGCTGCTATTCGAACAGTTAACATGGTAGCATAATTTTTTTTAAATTGGATTTCGTTAATTAGAACCGAATTTTACTTAAAAACAGAGATTCCTATCCTTCTAGACATTGCATTGCATTTTTACGGTATTTAGCTCTTTTTTACCAAAATTTGAAATAAAATATATATTTTACTTTTATATTTGTAATTTACGCTATAAATACCCAACAACGAAATTAGAAAAAAAAGCATTTTAATTTGTGAACTCGGATATTGTTCTATTTCTTCAACTAATGTTTTGCATTTGCATATTTATTACCAATTACACACTCTAGATAAACTAATTAATTTGTTAATTTTGTTACGTAATGGAGGCAGGCATCTTGTTGTTGCTAATAAGAAAATTACATTATTTAAAATACCAATCCCACATATCAGCATTCGGAAACTGCATTTCCAATGTACATTTATACAAATACAACACAGCAACACGGGTATTGCATTTGGATTATATAAAATGGATAGCATCATAAGTAACCATTTGTGAATAGATAAATACATTGTAATCGGAGTTACATACAAACGATACTAAATTTCACATTGACTGAAATTCAATCAAAATTAAATTTATTTTTCAAAAGATTAAAAGTAAACTTCACCTTTATCGTGGGTACAGACGTCGCTAGATGAATCGAATATATTGAATAGTTGAAGAGGATCTTATGCAAAATTCTCTTTAGAAAGGATAAAAACCTTCTCTGAAACAAGAGTTTAGGGTTGTTGTGCAAACGCTGGGGTGCATATGCATACAAACTTTTCAATAGAAGGCTGATTCTAAAACATTTTGTAATCTCTTTCTACTTTCACTTGTTTTGATATTAAATGGGCGTATACATACATTATTTAATAGTTAAAACTAATGGAACGTGTTTAACGTTCCGGTAAAAGGTTTACTTGGAGTTAATTTTATTTATTTGGTGCTTAAGCGCTAAAACCTAGTTTTTCATTATTTCCAAAGCGTGTGGGTTTTCAATCTAGGAAATTAGTTAAACAGTGTAGGCGAGCTTTTAAAACGATAAGTAAACTGTTTTGTTAGCAACCAAACCCTTTTTAAACAAATTTAATATTTTTTTTGTAAATGATAATATCGCAAATTAACAATGCAAAATCTATATTGTGCGGAATGTGTTATCAGAGACTGCCATACGAATTTGTATTTATAAAATTTAAAAACGAATCCTTCACAATTAACTAATTTCAGAAGCAGCAAATAATAATATAGTAAGGATTGAAATTAGCTATTTCCAAAGTGCAGTTAACGAAGTATATTTACTTTAGACTAATTCGTGACAGCTAGACTACAAATATACATCCCGACTGATAGTTGTTGTAAGGGCCTTAATGAAGCTGTAGCTATATACAGAAAGCTACCAACCTCTTTATTCAAGAATATTAGTCTACTATTTAAGCATATTATAAATCTTCATTTACTTTTTATTTATTTTTTGTCATTAATTTGTCATTCTCAGAGCAAATTCGCCTGTTGGCGGCCATCGCCTGCTTTCGTACACCAAAAGATAAAAAATTAATTAATAAAGTTTTTAGTTAATAACTATTTCATTATACGATGAAATAAACTTTAAATTTTATTTTAAAAGTCAATTAAAGTTGTGTTAGTTGCATTTAGATTAAATTAAAGGATGTACGAGAACCGGAATACAAACAACTTTCATTCTCCGTTTTCGGCATCGTAGTTCTATAAATCAGGTGTAATGCTGCGATAAGTGTTTTTTTTTGCATTTGGTAGCTAAAAATGTTTAGTTTTATTATCATACCTGTGATTAAAGAATAAAGATAATCTAATTATCAAGTTCTGGGCTCTAAAAATAAGATAATATAATTATTATTATGTTGGTATCATTTTGTGGACGCAAAATTTTATTGTTTGGTTTGTATATTTAGTAGATATTTTTAAAGTTTTATATAAAATATAATATTTATTGTTTAAATTGTATTAAATGCAATCCAGAAATGGCATCGAATCGGCCGGTATCAGGACATTCAGATCAAGAAGGAGCTAATAGAGTATTTTCAGAATTTTTCGATGAAACATTAAAATAGAAGAATTTAAAAAAAATTAAAGTTACACTTTCGGGGTAACGTGTATCCGGTATAAATTTTATAAATACAAAGTAAAAAATTTAATATTTTACAAAATTTCACACATGAAATTTCTGTTAAATGGCCGTAAACCGGCGAATTCACACCCAATAGAAAATTCAATCAGAACACCAAATACAATAAAATATTCTCAAAATTAAGGAAAAATCTCAGGTAGAAATAATTTATTGTAAAATTTATTTTTAATTATTCCGACCATTTATTTGCTGTCGTCCTTCTATCTTAAATTAGGTCTACCCACACTTCCGTCCCTATTTTGATGTTTATTCTAAAAGAATTTTTAGTGAAGTATATACGAAGTCCTGAATTTCATTTCTGGGTATCAGAAGGATACACCGGTTGTATAATTTACTTTTCATTTACACAGAACCCAGGACTTGTCTGTGGTAAATATTAGGGTCAATTTGAGAAGCGTCCATAGAATAATAACTAATAAGAGCAAAAATATAATATATCACTGTAGAAGGCAAAACTGACACCTCATTGATTGACGTCAAATTAATGTCCATCACATAAAAGTTTCTAAATAAAATCAAATTACTATCTTTGTCAATACTCCTACTACAACAAACTACTGACATGCTTCTGATGAGTTGAGCATCCCACGTTTGAAGAATTTATCCCATAAACTTCAAGTATAAACTTGAATTTATAAGTGAATATTTAAGAGCAAAAATAAGAAACCAGAAAATTTTTAATTAAATGAAATTAAAAAAGTTATTTGATTTTGCCTCCTGCCCCACGCTGAACAAGTGGGAGCAGAACAAACAGCGTAAACTATTCTTAAGGAATTTCTCTAGAATGCACTCAGCGAAATAGAAATAACACTCCAAGTTAACCATAACAATGCGTGCCCATTAAGTAACAAACAATCCTGTTTAGCTTTCATCCCTTATAATATTGTTCCCTTACTTTCTCTGATGGGCAGTTGAAAATTATAATTAATTGCAGATTGCTCTTATTTCGTTAGTAAATGAATGGTTTAAATTTCATTTTATGTCGTGTAGAATGATTAATTGGCCTAGATTAATTTTTTGATAACTTTTATTATTCTGATTTCAATGTAATAATTTTATTTAAAAATTTGTTTGCATTTTAAATTAAATTGGACTTAAAAAAGTTGGCATATTTCTAACTTGTCAGTAGGTACACATACATATACGTATTATTATACGAAAAAAAGTAAATTGCATGCTTTATTGTCTATATTGTAGGATTTAAATATTCATAGCTTTTCGAAATCATAAAAGCATACTATAAAATGTGATATTCCATTTAGCCCAATCATAATTTTAATTCTCTCGATTGTAAAATTATTACGTGTACTTTCTACCTACCTAATTATTTCAAATTATTCTTTTTGTTGCTTTTTTAAAATATGTTTGATAATATAAAGGTTGAGCCAATAGCTAGTGTGGAAGTTTTTGTTGAATAAAACACACATTTTATTAGTAATCATTCTAAATTTTTATTGATTAATGAAGTTCGGTTTATGGTAATTATGATAGGAATACCGAACCAAGATTATTCTTTCAGCGTTGGGCCAACGGTGTGTCAGTAGTTAATCAAGCGCCAAGTACCAATGCTGGGTTAAATACTGGCCAGTCCAGTCACTACTGGATCAGTACTAGGAGCTAAAGTTGTATCAACGTTGTTCGATAACCGTCGGAGCGACAATATCATTTCAGTGTTGTGATGCCTACCAATAGTTACCCAAGTTATTTCCGACAAGAAATTTTCTCACTATAAATTCATTCAGGCGCTATCTGTACAATCAATTATTTCTTTTTGAAATCAATCTTCTAAATTTCACTTATTAACTTCTAAGAGATTTTCAGTTAATGACTAGGTAAATTATTAATGATCTGTGGTCTAGTAGTATGTACTTTCTAAGTTTTAAAGTGGTTTCTTGTAATCAGTTTAAAATTTGAACGAAAGAATCGCAACTTACTCATTATTTTTTCAACACTTAAAAATTCCGAAGAGATTTATATTAATTAATATTTTTTATTTTTGTATAAACGTATAATTATTACAGGTACGCACTTAAATGTTTATTTGGTTTTATTCTCTTTTTGTGTAGACATATATGCGAAGCATTATTTAGAAATAAAAACATTTTCATCCAACTGAAATCTCAAATGCAAATAGGGGACTATTCGTTACTGTCAATTTGTTTGGAATTTATTAGAAGTCATAATTTAAGGATTTATTTATGTTTTGAGCACCGATACACAAAAACATCATTAAATGTATGAAAAATAATGAAATCAAAGCTGTCCTTAAAAAGAAAAACAAAAGAAAATTTCAATATATTTTTCATATCTAAATTGCCAATTAAATTAATTTTTTAAAATGCTAATGTGCATGTAGGCGCTTTGCATTTGGATGCAGTTTGAAAGTATTTTTATTCTAGCATGTATTTTCAGAGATTACAGTTTGATATTTAGTTTCACTTATAAGGTTTTCTTGTTATTTATAGAGGTTAAATAATGTAATCATTTGATGAGATCTCATTAGGATAGAATAAAGTCTCATGAAAATCATATTTTCTAGATAAAAGTATGTAGTCAATTAATTTTTTTGAATATCGTCTTTCAAAATCATTGGGGTAGAAAACACACTTCAATGGATACCGGGTGACCGAGCTTACACCCGATCAGTGGCGTATTTAGAGGGGGGCAAAGGGGCAAGTGCCACTCTCCAAGGAATAACTTTAAATTATTTTTATGTATTTGTTTATTTATTTACTAGCTGGAAAGACCGTCCGCGGACGGATAGCTAGACGGTGCATCTGTCTTTTAGCGGTATAATATTTAATTATTTAATTTCTTTTCCCCCTACTGGGTGATTCCCGTTTTTCTATATTTTCAAAGTAACGCAAAAAGTTGCTGCTAAACTTAATATGCTGTGGGGTAATTAAAAATTTTTTTATAATATAAAAATAAATAAGTTTCTCAAATTCTAATTTTCTTTAGCCGAACGTTTTAATTTCCCTCACTTTTGCTCAAATACTCTCTCTGAGTATTCTAAAAGAATGGAAATGCTGCGATATGTATTGGAGGGTGTTCCACACCCCCCAGACCCCCCGGTTTACAATTTTGACTTTATATTTTTATATTATTTTTATAATTAACTTTCAAAGTAACACAGAAAGTTACTGCTAAACACTGTGAGCAGTAAGGTAATTAAATAAATATGCTTTCCAAGTTTTAATTTTTTTTAGCCGAAGGTTAAATTTTCTTCATTTTTGCTTAAAAATTCAAATTTCCCAGTTTGGATTAATATTGGACAAATATTTTTAGTCCTAATATTAGTTTAATATATTTTTTACCTGGTAAAAAAATCGGCCAACCAGAGTGTTTTTTCCAGTAAAAAATGACAAGTACTAGCAGGAGCAGAAGAAGCGTGCTGGAATTTTATGTATTATCATTGAGTATATGAGTTTATCAAGAGGCGCAGCTGTATATGTTTTAATGCAATATAAAAGTGTCGTGACAACTAGATGGCGCTACCTAATGATTTCAATTGTGGATCGCGAGATTTCTCACGATCCACAGTGGTATCAATCTGTTAGCAACGTGCAGAGAGCGTACCTCGCGGAGCGCGTTTATTATAATCGGCGGATCTGGTAATACGTGCTCATAATGCTAAGTGCGCAAATTCAAAAAGGTGTGGGAGCATAAGTTTTTTGTTCAGTTGCGTACGTTACAGGATAATGTTTCATATAAATTAATAAAAGATACTAATTACGAAAACTTTAGAAACGACTTTTTGAAACAAGATGACGATCCCAATCTTATTAATAAAAACAAAATGCTAATTTTATTTCCCCGAACATTTTAAACATATTAAAAAATATTGCTAAACAAATTAAATGTGATATTAAGAATTTTCTATTGACAAAAATAAACTTTTTTTTACAATGCAGTATAGAACTACGATACATAATGAAAAATTTGTCGGCATCATTATCAAAATGAAATTGTTTAGGAATTGTCAGTGCCGGATTTAGCTAGTCTAGCGCCCCAGGCTAATAACTTTAGGCGCCTATCATATTTACTCAGATTAAACTACAATAAATTATATCACTCACGGTCGTATTCGTACACTCCTATGTTAACAATGTAAATTCAAGCTTTTGAAGACCTTTTTTGATACACAAAAATTACTTTTACAGCAAAACTTATTAGACACTTTTTGTCACCAATTTCATCCTCTTAATTTTTGTTTATATCCATTTTTTCGATTTGTAGCACCGTTTCCGTTTTGCAGTGACTTAAAAAAGACTCGGTAAAATTCACAAAATATTTTTTGAATATCGGTACTCAGAGGCGGAACTACCAGGGTGCGGTGGGTACGATGCACGCGGGTCCCCTGCTAAAAGGGCCCCCAGTTTCAATCTTAAAAAAGTTCTCAAAAGTAGGAGGTGCACAACTAGATGCTATTTGAAGTCTGGGGGGAGATATAGAATAGCCCCAGGTCACCGTAATTGCCATGCTATTAAACTTGTGACTTCCATACCAGGAATTTTATTATAATATTCTGTGGGGTGTTCCAGACCCCCCGGTGAGAGATATAAAATGTTGTATAAATATACACTAAAACATTTTGTTTGTATACAAATGATATGTAGATGTATTTGTTCTAAGAGAATATAAAGTTTTCATAGGAAGGTAAATCACACAACGTATACACACACACCTTTGGGTTTTCAAACCGGGGGGTGTGGGGGTATGGAATACCCCCCAGTGCACCAGCAATTATAGTTAAAGGATTTTCCGTTCCAAGAATTTAACTTTCTAAAAGGTTTTACAATTACAATGTTCTGAGGAGTGTTCCACACCCCCAGACCCCCGGTGCGAATTTTTACGGTACATGATGAGTGAATATGATGTATGAATTGTATACAAATGACGTATAAATATATTTCTTCTGACAGAGTGAAAAATTTTTATAACAAAAATAAATCACAAAACGTATACACACACTTTTGCGCTTTCTGTGCTGGTGCACTGAAGGGTATTTCCATACCCCCATTTATATTTGTTGAAAAAAAAATTAAAGTTAAAACCCTCCCACGTTTTTATTCTGTTTTATTTATTTACTTTGTTTGTTATGTTACTCTTCTCCCCCAAAATTCTTTGGAATGATAATCTCGTTAATCTCTTTATGCGCACCAGGGATAGACTATTAAAATTATGAAGTTATTGCAATCTAATACAGCCTTGAAATCTAAAATCAAGGGCGGATCTAAGATGGGGGAATAAATATATTATGTATTTTAATAAGAATATTTTATTTTAATATTTTTAAAATTTCAACAAAACAAACCGTAGTCAATTTCGTTGCTTTTTTAAAGCTCATGAGTGGGGGTTGATTTCCTGTTATATCTGCCTTTGCCAGGCAGTCTTAGAAAATTAAAAAAAGAAATAAAAAAATTAATCTATGGTATTCTAAAAATTTCCTAAATTTCCCAAGATTTCCTTGGGAAGAAAATAGCATTTTTAAGTTTTACTAAGATTTCTTAGAATTTCCCTAAAATTTGCTTGGATTTCTTTTCACTTTTGTATATCACCGAAGGAAATAATTCCTTCGGTTTTCCAATTACTACAAACTAAGGGGAAATCGACGGAAAAATTGTGTGTACTAGTGAATGGAAATCTGTAAAAATTCTGAAAAATTCCTTGACATCTCAAGAAACAGATTCTTAGAAAATTTGTAGAAATATAGAAAATCTCAAAAAATCCATAGAAATTTCAAGAAAATCTTAGGAAACTCGAGAAAATTTTAAAGCCAATGAAATCTCAGAAAATGGAAAAAGCAAAAAAAGGTAGTCTATAATATTTTAGATTTCCTCAAATTTCCCTATACTTTTGCATATGACAATTATTTTCTCTATCATTTTTCCACTTATTAGGGGTTGTCCTTTAATCACGTGAGGTTCTAACAGGGGGGAGGGGGTTAGAATAACGTCATGATTGATCACGATGGGGGGAGGGATGCTGTGAAAATCACGTGTATATTTTCTTGTTACCCCGTGAAATCCCGAGCGAGCAAATTTATGCCTAAAAAGCAACATAACAACAATATTTAGCTCTCAACTGGCTTCCGGCACTGGACCTTGTGATGCCACTTGTCGTCCCGCTGCCCGCGACTTTCTGTCTCTCTGTCTCTCTACTTGAAGAAATTTTTCAAAAAAAAAATACACGTGACGTTGGGTAGGGGGGTAGGGGTAGCCTAAAACCTCACGACGTATCACCAAAGGGAGGGGGGGTAAAAAAATGGCATAAAAACCCTCACGTGATTAAAGGACGGCCTCTTAGTAATAAACGAGCGTGAAATTTTAAGAAAATTTTAAGAAAGGGTTGGGTAGTTACTCGTCTCTATATCCGCTCTTGTTTGGAAGGAATTCTTTGGAAATCACTGGAATTGCATGGAAATCGTCACGTATACAACTTTTTTTGTCTTTTATAAAAGCAGGGCCCCCGTTAACAACTTCGCACACGGGTCCCTCACCTGCTTGTTACGCCACTGTCTGTACTTCACCGTACACCGAAACAAAAATATGAATAAACATTTATTATTGTATATTTCATTTCCTATAATTTTGTTCATGTATATTTTCCCATTTTGTAGCACCGTTTCTAAGATACAGATGAAAATATTTTTTGTATTTAACAGAGTCTTTTTTAAGTTCCTATAAAACGGAAACGGTTCGACGAAACGGAAAAATGCATATAAACAAAATTTAAAGGATTTCATTTCCAACAAAAAGTGTCTAATAAGTTTTGCTGTAAAAGTAATTTTTATGTGTCAAAAAAGATCTTCAAAAGGTAGAATTTACATAATTAACATAGGAGTACACGAATATGACTTAAAAAATTTGATGTGACAACACATAACTTTCCCATTTATTACTAAAGTAATAATAATAATAATAAATTTAAATTTAAATTTAAAAAAAAATAATTAAAAAATAATTAAAATTTAATAAATAAAAAAATAACGTATGGATTTCAACCAAAATCTAATCAACTCTCGAGATTGCTGTTACAAACCAGTATATGAAATTTGAATAAAATCGGTTTACGCGTTTTGAAAAAATCGTGGACGAAAAAATCGCGCACACACACACGCACATACGCACACACATCCGGACATCATTGCAAAATTTGTCTCAAACGATTTGTACGGACTTATAGACTATGGAAAAAATGCTAGTTCAAAAATTTTTTTTACTCGATTACAATACTTACTTTCCTTTACTACGTAAATGGGAAAGTAATAATTATGTTTGTCGTTATTTTTTTTTGATTAATAATATAAGTTCTTAGAAATTGAATACAACATCGAGCAAGTGCAATTCGCAGCTTAATTTGTAATATTAAAATCTTCAATAATATAATAAAGATAATTTCATAATTTAGTTGTGTCGGAATCTTATTTAAAATTGATGTTTTTATTTTTGTAGGGTTTTATTTATGTAGGTACATTAAATTTCATAAATTGCAAAAGTTTTTCTAAATTTAATGAGTAATTTATATTTAAAAGAAATACTATAAACGTCTACTATTTAAAATGCGCACGTAATCAAAACGATTTAATTTAATTAGGAATGCACTCTCCGAGTTTGTTATCTTATCATAGTTGCTAGTGTTGTCCGCTGCTTTTAAAAGCACTAGTTGTCGATACGATTAGTTTATGGACATGGGACGGCAGGGGAGTAAAGATAAAAAAGAACAGATTGTTGTTTGAGTGAGAGGGATATACTATTTGCAATTCCTCCATATGCTTGCGTCTCTTTATAAACTCATATACTCAATGGTATTATGATTAGTAGAGTACGGACTTCTAGCAAAACGTAACCCGATATTTGGTATGGGCATACAATTTATGCATAAACACAAGGTATTATACCTACATATTATACATTATATGCCATATACTAAATATCGGGTTATGTGTTGCTAGAAGTCCGTACTCTAATGATTAGTTACAACGGACGCGCATGAATGGATTAACGAAATTCATTTATTAAAAAAATAATATTAGTATGCAATGCTTCTCTCTTAGTTTCTTAGCTCTTAGGAAGATAATCTTTACTAAATTTTTTTCAAGATTAGAAGCCTTAAACGCCTCTTGTGGTTTCTCTGTGCAGTCTGCAGTATTAAAATCAATAAAACTATCAATGACTTTTCTTATATTTTCAAAATTTTCATGGTAAAACACTGCAGCCCCGATTTCATGTTCCCCATCTTGTCAGAACAAGCTTTAGAAGCAATGGAATACACAATGAGTAACGAAGATATTCGGATACTCTTATGTTAACAATGTAAATTGCACATTTTGAAACCGTATTTTGACAAAAAAAAATCGCTTTTGCAGCAAAACTTTTTGGACATTTTTTGTTATAAATTTCATCGTCTTCAATTTTGTACCTATACATTTTTCTATTTTGTCGTCCCGTTCTTGACTGACAGCGACTTAAACAAGACTCTGTAAAATACAAAATATATTTCCGTTTCTGAACTATATTCCATGGTTAAAATTAAAAAATAATTGAAATAAATATTCATTTAGGCAAGTTATAGGATAAAATTAATTGAAAGAAGCCATTTAGGCGCAATAGTCGAAAAAAGGCTCAATTGTAGAAAATAGGCATTTTAGGCACATTAAAGAGCTGTTTAAAATGATCGCAAAGTCGCAAAATACATTTTGCTGTAAAAAGAATTATAAAGCCTGTACGGAATCAAAAAAGGCAGATGCCTAGAAATCCGGGCCTTACATATTACATATAATATATTACATATTGCTGTGCTCTGTAGAGTATCTTTTAATTTGATTTATTTATGATATTTTGGAAGGTTTTGGTTGCGCAGGCAGTTCTTCACAAGGAAAAATTTTGATAGTCTACCTCGGAAATTGTAAGAGGTTGGACTCACTATAAATACCCATACATTAGCTCCTAATAAAATAGTATATCTACTATATTTATGCTCTGTTACATTTTTAAAATTACCCCATACAGGAATTATTTTATAATTTAAGAATACCGAATCTGGAAAACATTTAGCGAAGACTCAACTGTTTCATATTTTTAACAACTTGGTAGATATTGAAAAAGACAGCATAAACTAAATAATGCTGCATAGAAGTTGTACTTAAATTCAGTAGCGGAACTACCGGGATGCGGTGGGTGCGATGCACGCGGGCCCCCGATTAAAAGGGTCCCCAGTTCTACTGTGACCTTCCCCAATCTTTTTAAAAAAATTTAAAGCCATTAAAAATAGGTATAATAAAATAATCTAGTATTAGTATTTAATTTAAAATATTCACAATAAAATATATTTCGGTAGTCTTCTCTTATTGAGGTAAACAAAGTGGGTATCATTTATCTTTATTTTAAATTGCCGACACTGCATCATACAAATGAATATGCAATGGTTTTCCATATTAGCAGCACCAAAGTAGAATTTTTTGTTTAGTGATTTGGGACTTCAGCTTTGCCAGAAAAAGCATTTTCAAAATTCATGTTAATCATAAGCCACTTAAAAAGTAGAAGTAGACTTAAGAATTGACTTAAAAGACTTAAGATTGCCGATGCAAAAAAAATAGTTTAACTCAAAATTTTTCTAAAATGGAAATTTTAGTGGGATAAACCTGGTATAACGTTGTACTTAGTATTACCATTATTACCAATAATAATTCAGTGTCTCCACTAAATTTTCCTTACATTTCCAGGTTTTCCCTGACAAAGAATAAAAATTTTCCATGACATTTCGATAAATCAGAAAATAAAAAGGTAAAAAAATCTTAAATTTTGCTTTTTATTAAACAGGGCCCCCGTTCACAACTTCGCACACGGGTCTCTCAACCGATTGTTACGCCACTGCTTAAAGTTCTAGATGAAATCATAAAAAATTCACTAAATAATTTTAAAAACTGAAATACATTACGATATATAAAAAAATCGACTAGAACACATTGCATTTATATAAAAATAATATTCAAATATAAAAAACTAACATAATGCATAACATACTAATGCAACCATATATGCAACTCATACTATGGAAAAGTTCAAAGAAAATAATAATATTTACATATATCAAATAATCAAAAGCGCAATATTTTTATATTTCTCCCATTTTTAACATATTACAATTTTTAACAGTAATCGCAAACTTTAGAAAATTATTTTTCAGTAAAGTGGTAGCACCACTGGTAGAATTGTGGTTTACAAAGTTCAAAATTTTGTTATTTGTGTAAATATATCCTTTGTGTGCACTCCTTCGTTCAAGGGATTTAAGTAAACCTTAATATAAGAGCACGAAACTCGAAGCTTATTGAGAAAAAATGAAAAATAATGAAAATGTCACGTCTTTTATTTTGTCAGTATCTACCATTATAGTATATTAACAGAAAAATTGCTTTTGTGTTTAGCGACTTCAGCTTTTGAAGCGTGAAAGGACACTTTGACGTTAAATAATAATCAATTAAAAGATCACATAGGAAGTGTTGATAATAACGGTGGCATAATGACAAGTGAAAATAAATGCAAAAAAAGCATTGCGAGGTGTAACTATTACTTTATGACCAGTCACATAGAAGCTAAGAACGCAAACAATTCCCAACACGATTTTCACGCTCCAAAAGCAAAAGCCGCTTCAGGCGCTTTCTGTGCAGCAGTAAACTAAGACTGTTATTCCTTGTCAGTTATTGTTAATACTCCAATTAGAGTTGGTTAAACATTAAGCAGGAACACGGCCTTAACTTGTAAGCACATAAATATTTCAGCGCCATCAGTGCAGACTATATAAATGACTATGTCTACACTAATATTATACAATATTAAATAATAAAATTTCTCCAGTGCAGCCGAAGTAAGTCAAGTTATGTATTTTTGGATGCTTAAAACGTAGCGTCACTTAGACCGCTATGTATAGTTACTTCCTCTTGACTGGTGCACAATATCGAAAATATTACAAAAACCGCTAGAACTACGCTGCTGCGTATATATTGCACTCAAACTCAATGATGTTTGTTGCCAAGAATCCTTGTGAATATATGCTGGTGCAATCAAGTTTATATTAGAAACAATTGAAAATCAATTCCCAATGTTTAAGAATATAGCAGAAGTTATATTTTAAGCCGAAGTTAACAATAAATAATTGGCAATATATGTGTTCTACTTTTTCGGAACCTAAATAAATGGCATTTGGCAAAATTCCAGTTTCAGTCTAGAGAAGCTAGATTCAAAGACTGACTTCCCAAGATTCCTGTATCTTCATTAGTATTATCACTTTTAAAGCATGCAAATATACTTTGTTTAATCTCTGTTTTAGCCAATCATAGCGGATTTTTATGAAAATCGTGTATATTCGATTTACCTTACCGTTGGTGGTGCTTGCGACGCTACCAAATGTAAACAACATGGCGGCTCTGTTACGTATACTTGATGTTATTTTAAGTTGATTCTGAATTATTTTATCGTAAAACCGCGGCGTAATGATACTTCACAAAATAGAACACCAAAAGAATGCAAACGTTTGGTTTATTAACAAAACTTTCTATACCAACTATCGTACCTATTAGATTAACTCGATATTTTTCCATGTAGTGGATTAAATAATTCGGTTTTAGTTTAGCAATTTTCTTTTTTTTACATAATGAAAATAAATTGATTACAGATGAGCATTGATTGACGTCGGTGGGTGATGGCAGGTACAATTGGAGCCTCTTATCTTCTTTTTCAGTTATACCAATTGGATTGAAGTTATAACGGTGGCACTTTTCTTTACTTGGCAACATCTAGACTTTGTTCATTTGCAGGAAAAATAGTAATTCGGAAAATTCATTTGTATAAAAGATTTATAACAAAAAATCTTTGTTAAAAAAAACTTGTAAGCATTAAATAGAAGACTGAGATCCAATTAATTTAAGAAACCAAAATTGCTATTATCTTGATTGGAGTACTTGCACACAAAAACATTTTTTGACTTTATTTATGACCACAAAAAGTGTAATATCCCAATCAAAATGAACCAGACGTACTAATCGTTATTCTTGCATTTGTGTTTTTGCACGTGCGAAGGAGGAGTTAGGACTTTGATTGGATTTAGTGGGTGGTTTAAGAATTTAATTTATTATATTTGATTAGAAGTGTTGACTGTTGAAACTTTTATGGTTTCAGTGGCAGTTTGGCTTAGTTAGATTTTGTGCTCATTGACGCGTCGAGATATCAAAGAAAAATCATAATTAAGGTTAGGTAGGTGCCATTATTACAATAATTATAACCAAATCCTTTAGAGTAACCAATCGATAAAAGTTGACAAACAAAAATTAATGTAAAGAAGAACGGAGCTTCATTAATTTTCCTTCGTGCTAAATTGGTCCTTTATTTCAATACTTATCTTATGTTTCGACAAGTGCTTTTTCTCGTTCATTTATATCTCTTCTTAATCCTTCATCATTTTTAGTTTTACACCGTTAAACATCTGAAATTACATCTCATAATAATTGCAAAGATGTCCGCTTCTGAACATTTATATCTCTGCTATGTTCAAGATAGCACAATTGAACCAATTTCCTTTTACTCTTTGATGATATTGACTTGTTCCGAGTTATATTTGAAATACTAATTTTTTTCTCTTCCACTCGATTCTAAATTTTTATATTTATTTAACAAAATTGACAAAAGTATTGACCAATTATAAATAAGTAGGTATATTATTGAAAATTATAAAGTTGACTCAGTTTATACTGTGTACATTTTTATTAGGGTGGGATGTCCTGTTAATAAAATTTCAATAATTGACAATAAATTTATAAATTCATTGTGCTGAAGTTTATTTTTAGAGGTTAAATTTTCCCAACAGTTCTGTCAGTGCCGGGTATGATATAAAAAATTAATTTGGTGTAAACTAAAACCGAAGTTAATTACAAAATTTCTACTGAACAGCAACTTAATAATTTAATTTCTTCTTTAGTTAAAATTCTTTTTTTTTTTAATTTAAATTTCACCAAAGTTTTAGTAAAATTGCTTTGTATAAGTGACGGAAGGTTGTCAGGTGGTGTTCTTGAAGCGGTCACCCATCTAATTGCCAATCACGACATAATAATATATTATCTCTTTCTTTTTGACGCCTTGGTATGCAATTCTGGAAGTAAAATTTGAAACAATTCTATAATATATCATGGTTGATGAAAGTACAGTAGTTGATTAAATAATCCAATTCGTGTGTAAGTCATGCAGCCTTTCTGCTAGCCCTTTTAAACTCCCCTTGGGGTTAGATAATTATAGAGGGTGATTATGGAAATTTATTTTTATCAGCGTAAAATTGATGTATGGTTGCTCTATGTCTACTTCTTACACTAAAATTTCTTATCCCGATAAGTGGTCTATCACTTCTCGGCAAAATTAGAACTACGTTTTTACGTCACATTCGTTATTCCATTTTGCACATTACTTGTCTTCTTACAGTCACGTATTTTGATATTTTTCAAAATTTTTGCAGGACTTATCATTTATGCTTCTTATAAATAATTCAAGTAGGAAGAGTGATTTATTGGAAGCAGTTTATTTTGATTTGCTAATGATAATAGTGCATTAAGAGTGACGTCATGTGATGATTCAGCTGACGGCGGCGTCGCGGTGCTTGTCTTATTAGACGGCGCCGTCGCCACGTGATTCAGTCACTTGTTAGCATTTGTCACGAACGTTACGTACTTTTACTCAAGTTTTACATACGCGTTCACGTGTCATGCAAATAATTACACCAAACTTGACCATCGCAAGTTTTGTTTTCCAGTGCTCGGTAATTTTTATAGAGTGTACACTGTAAAATAAAGTTTTAAAATGTGAACTAAAATATAATAAGTGCTCTAATTATAATTTATTTTTATTAAAATACTAGTGGGGTAATTATTTACGAAAATTACAAGCAATTTGTATTTAATGTAAGTGGCAAAACTAGGAAACTTGATAATTGTTTGAAGTGAAACTCGAGTGTCGTCTTTGGAAGTGCTAATTTATCTAATCTGGGTTCTGTGTTGTTACTTGACTGAATAAATTTTCTTTGGGAATAAGTAAAGTAACATAGTGTTATTTTGTTGACATTACAATGGATCAAAAGTTTGATCCCATGGCCTCACCTTACGTCAACGTCGATCATTATCAAGGTAAACATAATTGCATACCATTTTCTTTCAATGGCCAGATCCGGTTTAAGTAATATATTGGTAAAAGTTTTATTTAAGCAGCTTTCTGTAAACTTTTTGCAAACCGGAGTCGACAAAACAAAAATTTAAGGACCTTCGTGGGGATTGTATATCAACCAGTAATGATAACTTTAGAAATGTTCGTAATAAAGTCAACTTTTTTGCATTTTTCATGCAAAACTGTCGTTAAGTTTATTTATTTTATGGTTGCAGATCCTAAAATTGTAGGGTCCCAAGTATATTTATAAATAAATAATTAAAGTTCGAGGGCTTTAAGAAAGAACCACTTACGAGTCGCTTTATTTAAATAATAAAATTTTACTGCAGTACCTCTCGCTGTCAAAACTTGAAGAAAAATTTGGGAAATTTTAATTTTAACAAACAAACATTTTACAATAATTGAATTATAACTAAATTCCAACTAAATTTGAAATAGGTAATTAAATAAATTTATTACGTATATTTAACGATATAGTAAATTTGGAACAGTTTACTCTAAAAATTGTAAAACTTTTAATTAATTTCGCTATTTGTAAATTTAATTAAAAATGAAATGCGAGCATCCGAATTGGTGATGTAAAATATGGCAAAATTCTAGCGACTAATAACTACGGCTAAATTTGTTGTAATGTAACGAACGAGAAAAAACGACGACTTTTTATAAAGGCGAAAAGTAAATTGCGAAGGAAAATAACTGGGTCTATAAAGTAACACTTGTCTTCTACGCAAAAACTATGATTTCTTTATTAATAAAGAAATAAAAAGTCCAATTGAAACTCTTTTTCCGGGTACATAATTTTCATTCTTTGGAATTAGCGAAAACAAAATTAGATATTTTGATATATCTCGGAAATTATCTATTAAAATAAAACGCATTATTTCTGTTAATATTTTGTTTTTTTAGAATTTCGAGTAATAGTTATTTGTGTATCAAGGGGGTCAAGTTCAATCCTTTTTACCATAATATGTATATTATACGGCGAGCGTCTAGCCAATCGATGATTTATTTCTTATAAAGAGTAAACTGAAATTTGATTTATTTGAGTGCTTGTTCTGCCACTGTCTTGTGATCTTGCCAGATTTTATTTTAGCTTATAATACATTTAAGATTATAATGAATCTCTGTTTGATTGAATTATTTTTTATTATTTTTATTCTTTTAATTTATAATTTGATTTATTCGAATGGGTGTTCTGTCACTGTCCAGTAAACTTTCGTTTTTAGTTAAAATGTTGAAAGTATGCCATGCATTTCCAAATGGAAATTAATCCAAATTATATCAGTTGAATGATGAATTCTAGAATACCTATTGTTATAGTTTTCAAATTTGATATTGACATTTTATAGATTGCTTTCATATACGACAAGTGACGTCACATTGAGTTGTACCTCACGTTTGTACTTTTTAAAGAACTGTTTGCAATTCCAGTTTTCAAAAGATTTAAAAAAAATATATAAAGAATACCTATTTCGTTAAGCAATTTCAAATTTATTAATTTTAAGAAATGCCTGATTATAAAAGAGCCACAAACAACACATTTTCTCCGAATAAATCATTTTATTTTATTGACGAGTTATGCAATTGTTCGAAAAAGTATTTATAATAGTGTACATTAACCTTCACATTTGGTGGGTTATTATCAATAGACCAATTATATGTAATGAAGGAAATGTACAATAAGAGCCATTCTGTTAAGCAATATTCGATAAATCGTGAAAAACAGTGAAAGTCGAATATATCAAAGGTAAATATGCAGTGGCTGAACTTCAACTGTTTCCCCTCCACACTCCGCAAAATAATAAGTTTCGAAAATGTTTCACTCTTTACTTGATGCATTTGGGCTTTCTATAGCTCTTCTATAGCCGGATAAACCATGGGTGCAATGGAGCCGTTGTACCCAGCGCCAAAGTTCAGAAGTTCAGAATTTTCTATAAAATATTAAATTTTGAATAAAAGAAATATTTGAACGGCGGATTCCATATCAAATCAAAAACTCACAAAACCCTAAGCTACAAGTCACGAATTGTGATTTAGTTCATGTTTTCTTTGATTTAATTGATAAAGTAAAATAAGTAGGGGGCGTCCATTAATTACGTCAGGCGATTTTTCTACTCCCCCTGGTGAGATGTTGTGAGATTTGGTTCTTTCTCTTCTCCCCACTTATAGTCTCACGTAAAATTGTTTGTTTTACCCAGATCTCGCAATTTTACAGTTCCTTGCGAAAACCAAAAGTTACGTGATATTTCCCGAGACTCCCCCCCTTAACGGCTCGGTTATATGACGTTTCGCCTCCGCCGTTTAGCCCCCACCGTTTCGCACCCGCCGTTTCGCCTCGGGATGTTTTGCCCCCGTACCGTTTCGCCCCCGACCGTTTCGCCTCCACCTTTTAGTCGCTACCGTTTTTAATTAATTCTTACGTAAAATGTGGGGGGGACACAATATTACGTACCTACACAGTGGAAGTGGGGCTAAAAAATTACAAGAATCGTCCTTACGTAAATAACGGAGGGGGGTGGCTAAAAAATTACAAAAATCGTCTTTACGTAAATTTGAGTTTACATTATGCGATTTTGTTTTCTATTTTGCTTGCGAGTTTACGTACTATTAGTTCTCTTATTCGTCATATTTGCTTACTTACTTCGTTTGCGACTAAATCCACTTAGTAATAGACGGTTTCTCCAGAATGAGGCAATTGTGTATTTATTGAAATTTGGACAGGACAACGTCTGTCGGGCCATCTAGTATTAAATAAATTGAAAGTCTGATAATTTAAAATTAATATTTATTAAAATGTATTATAAAATATTTAAAAACTCAAAATTATAGGCAATTCCAAACAAATAATCCATGGTATCTGGGCGATACCAGAACTCCCTAGTATCCTTAATAATCTATGACTTAACAAACGACTTTAGTGTTTAGTGCCAAACAAGAACACACATATTTTAGTCAACCCCGTATCAGTAATAGTTATTGTTGAGAGGTGCCCGGATTAGATACCTACATTAACTTCAGAACGTTACGGTACCACCCAGCGGTAGATTATACAGTACAGGATGGGCCATCAAGAATTTACTATTTTAAAACATGTTTTACACTAAATTCACGCTGCTCACTCGTTAAACGTTCCAATAAAACTGAATTTCCCAGCCACCCGCACACCACTCCGACATATCGTTAGATAGCAATGATGCGACGTTTTAAAATAGTAAATTCTTTATAGCCCACCCTGTACTTGTTTTGACAGAGACCGATTATACACTTAACTTCGAAGTTTATTTTTACCAGATCAATTTTCGAAAACACCTATCATAAGTTAAAGTTTATTTTAAATCAATCAATATTGGGCAGTTTACATACGGGGAGAAAACGGTTGGGGGCGAATCCGCGGGGGCGAAACGGACGGGGGCGAAACGGCTGGGGGCGAATCAGCGGGGGCTAAACGGTGGGGGCGAAACGTCCCTAGCCCTAACGGCTCAGGTAATTAATAGACGTTCTCTAGTAATAACACTGGTCTACATACATATAACACTTGTTTTCGAGTCCTAATAGCATTCCTGTTTATTGTTATGTAAAATAACCTCCTGAATCCGAATATGTTCTCCGGTTTTCCCAATCACCCACCGTTTTTTGGGGGATGCCCCCTCCCCATCTATTTTTATCACTTTTCGATAACTTAGAGGGACGAAAACGATTATTTTAGCCTTTACATTTCTTCTGGTAAGCTAGAAAGGTGAAAAGTTAATATTTGTAGCAAGAAAGTTGATGGAGAATATGCGTTCACTAAAATTGTAAAAATATCATTAAAAAAATAATCGAATTTTCCACTTTTTTGTTCAAATTTTTCACTTACTTTCCAGCTTCTAGCCTCCCTCATCCTCTTCCAAACATCTCCAAATAATAAAAAATTTTGTTTTCTTTGATTGTTCGCGATTAACATTAAACGAACGCCACCACGCAGAAAAATATTAGGTTAATCTAATACGTACTTTAGTTGGTATAGAAAGTTTAAAACCAAACGTTTGCCATCTTTTGTTATTTTATTTTGTGGATTATCGCACCGCCCAACGTTTTGTGATAGCTTGATCCGGCACTACCAGATCTTTCTTAAATTTTTTAAATTTAAATTCATTAGGTAAACTATTACAGAGTAGTATTGCTTTTATTATGGAGTATTGGTTAATTTATTAACCAATTAAGAGTTTTCCAATGACACAATTTAATCAGATAGGTACACTAAAAAAATCGTTTACTATATGCTTAAAAAATTCATCAGTTTAATGCCGATGAACAAATTCATAAACGCAATGATCTCTTTCATGAATACTATGAATTTCTTTTAAATCGATTTTAGTGTTACATAAATTTGCTGGCAATTGTTTTCATAGCCGTAAAGAAAAAGATAAAATTTTAGAAAAGTAATAGAAATTCAAATCTGCTTAAAACAATATTTAATTTCAAATGATTTAAAATTAAAGGATCATAATCACCTCGTACCATCGGAAGCTTGTCACAATTTAAATTTAGAATTACACAATTTAGAATTATCGATTTTCTATAAAATAAAATGGCAAATTAATAAACCAATCGCAATAATTAATGAACTTCCTAGTAATTAATCAATTTTTATTTGAATATTTTGACTGACAAGTAATTACTTAGGTAGGTAAACTGTTAATTTTTTACGCAGTTTCAAACTTGCTAACTTATAGAAGTTTCTTATAAAGCAATTTTTCTTAATTAATTAGTAATTTTCTAATCGCCAAATTACTAACACCCTCACTTCCTTTTGTAATAATTTATTAAATCAATTGTTTGCCTTGAGGTTTATTTTCACAATAAATATCTAAGTATAATATTTCTAATTAAATATTCTGATTCAAAAAATGTTTCATATCTAACTTTTCAAAAAACCGCAAAGCTTAAATTGAATATTATGATAAGAATTTCATCCAAGTTGAAGCTTTTTGTTTAACTCGGAAAAACTTTACGTGATTCTTTGGAAGAAATTTCGGTATAGTATATTATGCGAATGTAGAAAATTGCCGACAAGATAAGTTAAAGATAAATCATTTTCTTGTATTTTAAAAACCACTTTTTTACCAAGTTATAATAATAAATTCATAATGTAAGGGTAGTGGCTTGATGTGATCGCTAGTTGAATACGGAGCAACAATTTTATCTTAGTGAAAGAAAACAAAGCATGATATGTGTTTCTTAACGACCTCTCGATATTTTCAATAGAAGACTTCTAGAAAACTTCAATAAAAGTTCACTCTGCTTTCAGAGCCAATACAATATTGTTATATGTGGCACCGTTAAATCTCCTACTTACTTTGCTAACAAGAGAAATATAATCGAACAAACCAATAAATAACTTTAAACAGTGCTCCTGCGGATAAAGGATCTGATGGGTAAACCGCTGCCTGATGTAAACTCATTAACATTCTGCTGTATACAAAAAGTTGCATAATAAATGATAACATTTTTTATATTTTCTTTAACCTTGCGTTAACCGTAAATTACGTACATACGTACGTAAATACATAATTATTATTATTTTTAATCTAAAAAAAAACAAGATACCTTTCTTTTGTTAAAAAAACAAACTTTAAATTTAATTCTCGTTTTGAACAGAATTTCAACGGTAGCGTTTGTTAAGAAAATGTAGTTAAAAGCTTTTTATATTTAGTAATTTCCAAGAACAATGCTTTAAATTAGCTAAATGTAACATTGTAACTTACTTTTAGTGAATCCTGCAAGAAAATACGACCAAGAAAGTTTTCATTTTCTATTAGAATAGAAATAAATTATTTTCCGTAGGTACAATTTTCCGTTTCTAACAGATTTGAAAGATTATTCGTCTGAATTGGCGACTATTTTTCACAGAAAACGTTATAGAATACAGAAAATAGCTACGCTAATAAATAACACGCTGCAGCCTAGCTTATAAGTGATGACCCCGACGTGATTGCTTAAAAATTATGTTCTGTTGATTTAAAGTTTGTAATTCAGGATTTGTCTGGAAATATGGCAATTTTCCGTGACCCATTGTAATATTACAACAAAGTAGAAAATTAAAAATACAAAGGAAAAGTTTTACATCCCATTTGTTATGAAAGACCTGATCTATTTTGTCCTTAAAATACTTTAGTTTTAACATTTTTTTACATTCTATAAATATTTTATGATCAGCTCTGTTCAAATTTGATGGAACCTAGTGGAGTTTTAGAAAATAAGTGTTATAACCGTGATAAACGTCATTTTAAAACAAAACCGGTAAAAGTTGATGGAGAATAAAAATTGAAATGTAGAAGAAAATGTCTGATGCAAAGTTATTTTCTTAGGAGCGTAGAAATTTTTAAAGATATTTAAAAATGTGCATATAATATTATGTTGAATATTAATTTGATATAGCACACTTGCAAGTAGGTACATATTACGTAGTAACTGGGGACTATTAATAATAAATACTGTGTAACTTTGAATTTTTTTTATAATTATTAAATTGAACTAGTTTCGTTAATATAGGACGAGTAAAAATAGCACGGCTAAACTTTTACCCTATTAACGGTTAACCCCCTAGGGAGAGATCACATTTTATAAGAGTTTTAAGTTTTAAAATAGAATTTGTCAAGTGATTACAAATAATATTAATTAGATATAAATGATAATGGTTTGTTTTTTAAATTAGAAGTTTAAGATAGTAAACAGCAATTTGTAAGAGATGAGATGATTCATTTAAATGTAATAAAAAAAAGGCAATTAAATTAGTTTAAACTATAAAAATCAAACAAAATTTAAATCAAAATAAGGAAGTTGCAAATAAAAGCGTATTCGGAAATTAATTTAATATGTTTTGTGTTAGTGGAAAGTTAAAGTTAACCCTTTCAGACCCAGGGTACACTATAGTGTACCTACGTTTATTAATTTATTTTGAAATTGGTGACGAACTTATATGTTAGATAGCAATCATTTCTTAATGAAAGAACCATAAGGAATTCAATAAAAATATAAAAAATGTTCTATGAGTAACATAAACTATGATAATAAATTAATTAAAATAAAACTTGTATAAAATCATTCCCCTGTCAAATAGTTTATACTTAAGTATAACTTTAGTTAAGAATATCTCAGCCAAATATCATTATAAATGCATAATTTTTTTTTGCTAGTTGTTATCATACTAAAGTTGGTCTACGAATAATAGTCACCTGTTGAAATCTGTTATCATGCGTTTTATAATGGTTTATATATTAGGTCAACTAAAGTTTACTTAGCTGTATTTTCTTATTTAAAAATCAGAAAGTTATGAAACTCGCCAAAAACACTTTTTAGAGCAGAGTAATACGATATTTAAAAAAAAATAATATTTTCCTTTAGCCAAAAAAAGTCGGGTCTGAAAAGGTTAAAGTTAAAGTTGTTAATTAAAAGCAATAAAATTTGCACATTTTTCAAAGTATTTTCTTATTAAGAAATTTAGAAAATTTTTTGATCTCAAAAAATATTTTTTTTTAAAGCGAAAAAGCTAAAAAAAAGGAAACTTGAATTTTGAAATTCTAAAAATACAAAATACATATTTTTAAATTTTGTGAGAATTTCAATTCATCAATAAAATTTTTTAATTTCATTTCTTAAATTTTCAAATCTTTTGGAGTCCATAACTAGGAAATTAATTTAATTTTCCATAATTGCAGATTAACTTTAAAATTATAAAGAGCTCATCTATAATATCCAAAATCGATTTGCATTTCTTCGAGCATTGAAATCTCCGTTTCTCCAGTTTTTTCCAATTCTTATGTAATCAAATCCAAATCTTCACTTTGACTATTTTGCTTAAGATTGTTTATTTTCAGTATATTTTAATATTCAAATATTGTTTTTGTAATTTTATCAATTTCTCTGATTTCGAACTTCCTCTACATCTTCCATGTTTTCAAATAACTTCTAACTTTGTTTTTATTTCCAAAATTTTATTATTATTTTGCCAAAATCTTTTCCAGGTTTTTCTTTCAATACTTTTATTTACAATGTCATGTTGATAAGTTAATTTCTAAAAAGTTATAAAAAATTTTTTTAAATTTTATATTTATTATTGATTGATACTTTAATCACACGTATCAGTGGCGTATTTAGAAAATGCTTTAGGAGGGGGCAGATTAAAGAATTTTTGGAATCTCGTTAATCGATTCATGCGCGTCAGTTGTAACTAATTCTAATACATAAAATTCCAGCACGCTTCTGCTGCTCCTGCTACCACTTGTCATTTTTTGGTAGAAAAAACACTCGGGTTGGTCGAGAAAATTATATTAAATTAATATTAGTACTAAAATTATTTGTCAAATATTAATCTAAACCGGGAAATTTGAATTTTTAAGCAAAAATGAGGAAAGTGTAACCTTCGACTAGAAAAAATTAAAACTTGGAAAGCATATTTATTTTACCGTGCTGCTCACAGTGTTTAGCAGCAACTTTCTGTGTTACTTTGAAAGTTAATTATAAAAATAATATAAAAATATAAAGTCAAAGTTGCAAACCGGGGGGTCGGGAGGGTGTGGAACATCCTCCAGTACATATCGCAGGATTTCCAGAAGATCGGGGATTTATAATTTTACAAATTTCGCAAAGAAAAACCGGGAAATTTGAATTTTTCAACAAAAATGGGGGAAAATTTGGCTAGACCTTTGGCTAGAGAATATAGGCCAGTCAAAATCGACAATAAATCGGAAAAACATGATGTATCTCTGATTTTTTAGTATGTTGTTTAGACACATTAGGGTAGTGCATACCCAAGTTTGCAACTCTCTAAAAATTGGAAAAATGTATCACACGAAAAACCACAAAATTTTAGGAGTTTTTTTAGTTTTGGCTCTATATCCCCTAAACTATGCATTTTTCGACAAAAGCTGTTATATACGTTTTTGAAGAGCATTAAATTTGTGACAATTTAGGTTTAACCAGAGCTCTGTAGATCAATAAGTTATCAAATTACGGCACTTTGAAAATAGGCAATTTTTTCCTTAAAGTAAAAATTTTAGATTTAGACCTTCTTTAGACCGAAATCGCGGCTAAACCATTGATCCTACGAGTAGAACTCATAAAATAGAAGTTGTGGGCAATTTAATTAGCTTGAATTTAAGTGCAAAGCGGGGTCTGTAGGCCTCGTAAAAATGGAAAAAAATTGCCTATTTTCAAAATGCCGTAATTTAGTAACTAATTAACCTAAAGAGCTTTAGGAGTACAATCCGAGTCATCATTGGGTGGGGGGGCACTTGCCCCTTTATCCCCCTCTTAATACGCCACTGACACGTATAATATTATTATCAATAGCAATACGTTATATTATACGAAATATTATTTTAATTTATTATTAATTTATAAACAAACTTTTCAATAATAAATTTTTTTTTATTGTAAATTAAATTAAATCAATAAACAACAATTTTTAGTTTACTGAAAATTAGCACTATTATAATATTATAATTTTTTTTTCGTTTGTTTAAATATAAACATTGTTTGCGTTCATATTCAATTCGCCACTATGTTCAAGATAATACAGTAGCCTCACACGCTACGATAATTTATTTATCTCTAATTACTCCAAACGTACCATACCGATTTTAATAATTTAAAAAACCAATACTTTTGGTAGTTTGTTTGTGCAAAGTTTCATTTTGAATAATTATATGCGAAGCGTAGTTATTTAACTACCCACAATTTTTTTTCTGAGAGCCTCTGTTTGGCTCATTTAGTTTTAGCATTTTTTGCACCAAACTAAACGTTTTAATTGCTGCCGGTTTACAGAAACGCTTAAACCGCTTAAACTGAAATTCGAAAACGAACTTATCTGCGTTTCTAGGTGCTTGACCCGCTTGAACTACATGTATATTTTAGTTGCAGAACTTTGCGTGCATTTATAGATCGTTGATATTTTCAATTTAACGTTTTTGTGCACGAAGAAATTGATTCCTTTTAAATAGTATCTACTACCATAACTAATAGTATTAGCCGGTGCCAGTATATAATATTGTGAAGTTTATCTATTACCTGCATCACTCCAACGCTGTTTTGTACCGCTTACTCTACCAAACATAATTTATTATGTATTAGCAAAATTTACTGCATCTTCGCATGCGAAATTGCTTCTTTCAGCCAGATCTTCATATGCAACTTAAATCTAAAATATATTTTCTGACACAATTATGATTTTCCCAGTATTAAAAATGAAGAACTGAATTTCCTCTAAGTATATACTGTGCAATAAAGGTAATCCGACGTGAAATTCTATAATGCTGTTTGGATCGTATATGAAGTTTTTTGTAAAACGCAACCCTACGGAAGTAAAGCCACAATTCAGGCTGATGGTTTTGTGCACGTTCGCTTGTATGAAAGTGCAATTTTGTTTTTGGTCAGAATCGTGCTCTTATTCGTTTCAAGTTTTTGTTTAGAACTAAAAATCTGATGATAGTGGTAGCCGCTATCGCACATTATATTTATGATTAATTAATTTTGTTAATCTCGCAAAACTTTGAGGAAATCCAGAAAAATGCTTAACTTTTTTTTAACAATTTTTGACTAATAATCGTGTGGCACGCAACTAAGCTATTATAAATGCGTAGATTGTTGATTGCAGTACTAGTGCTACCTGATAAAGCTTTGCATAATGGTGTTAGTAATACATTTTATATCCACGTTTTAGTTCGACTCTAGAATAAGTAAAAAGTGGTCGTGTTTTCATGTTGGATAACATTTTCCATGTAAGTTAAAAAGTTAAATTTATATTATACAAATTAAAGGGACTTGCATATATATTTTGCTTAATTCCTAGCGTTTGCCGACTGTGCGTTTTTATAATAGATTTAGTAATAATATTATTTAATATTAACCTACATTTATTTAAGACACAAAGTTGACGTTTAGTTTTGCCTATATTAAAAATTAATTGATTATTAAAGTTAAACCTTAGCTATACCTATATGTATAATGAAACAAAATAAAATGGCTTTTTGCCTTTATTATTATTGCATTGTGACGTCACTAGACGTAGAAAATGAAGTGACAGGAAACATAATATAATGTTACACACTTCTTTGAGGTTAATATTTTTTATATGTAATTTGTGAATTATTAGGCAGTAATTAAGTGAATTATGGCTTCTGAACTTGTTTGCAGTGTTACCCAAGACAATGTTTGAAGAAAATTAATGTATAACACAGTAAAAAACATTTACGTCAAACTGGAATATTCATAAATTTACGAAAATTATGTCTAGTGAGAATTATGACCCATACGTGTATTGGCGTTTGACGTCACATATTATCATTTTCGATCATGTCCTTCTTTTAAATAAATTACAATGTTTGATTTATTATTTGTGGGCGAACAACTCAAATGTTTGCATAATTACGGAAATATGCAGATATATTGAATTTATCAATAAATGTGAAATTAGAATCCAAGCAGATCAGCCTTCACACTGATCGGCCTTTAGTCTCCATTCTACGTTATAGCAGTCGAAAACCACCAGCGACAACTTACCTATCTTTTTGCAGAAAATCAGATCTAAATTTGAATTAATAGTATTGAGAAATTAAAGAAATAATAGTACTATTAATTTAAAATTAAAAATGGGCGAGCGGCAGCGTCATATCCCTACCCTGAATTTAATATGTAGATAGTTCAACTATCAATTTTTAATATGTAGTTTGTTTTAAAATAAGTCCATAATAATGACTTTAAATTAATGTGACTTATTTGTTTTTTAACTTTTTCTAAACTTGTTATGCGGGATCCCCCGAGAACAGGCACATGCAACAAGAAATATATAATATTCCGATTGGCCAATCGTGGTGCGTGTTGTTAAAAAAATGATATGAATTCAACTTTTAAAAATTTTTATTTATTTTTATATTTTAAGTGATCGAACAGCTTTTTATTGCAAATTGAAGTACAATTAACCCAACGTTAAAGTGAATTTCGCTGCTACCAATTTAGGGCAAACAACGTAAAAAACAGCCTATAAAAGTTTTATATTGCTTTTCAGTAATTTATAATTTAATACAGCTGCAAAACTTTTCAAGTTACTTTAATTTATTGTACTAGTAGGTATTCTATTACAAATAGTCGTTTAACATATACATGGTACTTTTTTTATGCGGACGAAACTTTGTAATCTTGCAAAATATTAAATTGCCGCGGTCGTGGATAAGCACAAGAGAAATCAATTTTTTTTAATTTAACTTTTGAGAAAATTTACTAGACCAAGTTTTAGTTTTTAAATTTATATTTTAATATAAATAAAATTTAGGCGATCGATAAGTTATGCTTTCAGCATCGCACAATTGCGACTTTTGAGTTTATCAAGGCTTATGGTATGTGCTTGGCATAATAAATTGACTTCCCAATAAACAGATTTTATAGAAAGTTTCAATTTTACATTTAAAAGGGATCATTATTGCCAAATAGCAATTTTGACATTAGTTGAACGGTCGCTTTGTCATTTAAATTTCTAGTTAATCTTTATTTAAGTATCTGTTTCGAACTATGGGCAATTCAATAAAGTTATTGGTGAGGTTTGAAACACAAAGTTCGTAAGTGTATTAGAAATTTGTTACAACAGTGTTATACCAGACATACCACAGTGATTAATATTTATAGCTAACTGGATTTACATAATATCAAGTATAATTTAAACCTATGCTGAAAGAAAAAAGAATTGTAAAAATATTTTAAATTAATAAAATAGTATCAATATAAATAAATAAAATAATCGTAGCGTAACCTCATAGAAGCTTCAGTTTCATACAAAACATGACATATCCCCCTGGGAGATCTTAAAATTTGCCAGAACAAATCTTCAGTTGTTTTTTAATTTGTATGTAATGTAATTTCTTCTGACTGGCAGCTACTTCAAAGGCTTTTTTGGAGATTTAATTCAAACAATAAGCTAATACGTTTTGTTATTGAGGAGAATAATAATTGTGCAATGAAAAATAAGTTTGAAGCTTGTAATGTTAGACTTTCGATTTTCAACGTTTGGTTTGAAACACAATTCGTTTCTTGTAAATATATACGTTTTTTCATGTAGGTATGCGGAAAGATAAACTGATAGATTACCACTCTACCATTCGACACGTAAGTTGAGAAGTTAAGGAGCTGTCCGTCAGGTATGTTTTCAGGAGAGTAGACTAAAGTATTATTTGTGTGAAGTTATACTTTGTTTTCAAATTATCTGTAAATACGGGTAAAAATTTAAAATACCTAAAATATAACAAACAGATTACATTAACATGCTGGTATTCTGTAATTTGTACTTTTGAAAGCATCCCTTCACAAAACATCAAGTTTGGTTTATAATCAAAATTTTAATTTGAACGTTATATTATTCAAGTAATAATTTTATGTGAAAACCGAACTTTCCCTTTCGTGAAAGGATCTTTTTTGTAAGAGACGATTTACAAGACAAGGTATGGCCTGGAGACATTATATTTAGTAATTCAAAATTTAACAAAACGCTAAAGTAAAAAGACGTAAAAATCGTTTGATTGAACACCCACAACCGCTAGCACAAAATTTATCACAAATCTTTGCTCCGTATAATGTATCTTCTTACCAGACAGTTGACAATACAATCTGTAACTGTTAGTTTGAAGTTTCAGATAGATCAGTAAATAATAAAAACTAACTGCAAGTCAAAGAACCGGAGAATGCATACATTTAAATTTATTTTAATAAGTTTAGTTAAAAATATTGATACTATAACTACTAAAATATCTACCTACCTACATTACTATCATATTTTTTTGAAATAAATTGTGTTACTCTTCTGCCGGTGACGGGCGGCACAGAAGTACATTAACGTCCTTGATCTTTTTATATAACAGTCTTTTCAGCTAGTTTTCTACAAATGATTATTGAGTTAAAACTAAAAAAAAAAGTACAAAAGTTATTGTGTTATCAGGGCTGGGCAGTATTTGAAATACTTGTATTTGAAATACGTATTTGAAATACATTTTGTATTTTGTATTTTGTATTTCAACACATATTTTCAATGTATTTGTATTTTGTATTTCAAATACCCAAAACAAATGTATTTTGTATTTTGCATTTCAAATACAAATTACAAAATACTGTATAAAATACAAAATACTTTAAAATTGATAATATCAAATAGACAGGGCCGTATTCAGAACAGTAACGTAAAAAATGTTTATTTGCGATTCTTTTCATTCGACGATGTTACTGAATACGGTCCTGCCGTTGTATTGTATTGTTATTTTTTGTTTTATTCCTAACCAGGTAGTATTTGAAATTATGTATTTTGTATTTTGTATTTTAAATACTCGGAACAAAATGTATTTGTATTTTGTATTTCAAATACCCAAAGCAAATGTATTTTGTATTTCGTATTTCAAATACATATTTTCATGTATTTTGCCCACTCCTGTGTGTTATAGACCGGGGGTCTGGGGGGTATGGAATACCTTTCCGTCCAATATAGGCTCTAGTGGCCAAACTTAAACTATAAAATTACGAAATGAAATGTATTGTATTGGTGCAGAATATTAGATATTAGTGCATCAAATGGCATGTTTCGATGCTGTTCAGGATGTTTGTCATAAAATTATTATTATTTATATAGCCTTTGTTTTGTGTTTACTGTTGCTCCAAGATGATTAGAGCTGATAAAAAGATAAATAGCGGAAGAACTTCAGTTAATCATTTTTGCTGCATTGGTTCATAAACACTGAATTTAACACATTAAACCTGCAAGAGGTAATAAATTTGCAATGCAAAAATAAACGAATATTTTCCATGCAAGTCAGCCACACACAAAAGAAGAAACCTAAACGCTACTCTCTAGCAGTGGTAACATAATTACTAAAATAATCACGTAACATATTTAAAACTTTAATAATGGTTCAAAAATCGTTAGGTATATACCTCTATGCAAGAGGTGCAACTTTAATGATGATAATATTTTATATTAGACGACAGAAAAGGAAACTGTTTTATTTTTAATTATTCGATAAAAACATCTAGGTCAAAGAACTGCAGAGATGTTAGCATAATCTCAACGACAATAAGATCTGTTGCAAACTAAACTTAACTTTAACTAAGTTATACGAAAAATACTGCTGTTTTAAAGTGTAAGTAAAACATGGCACTTGAAATGCACAAGAAAAGAACTGCATATTGGTGAACATGGAAGATCATTGCAAAACTAAACAAAAAAGTATGATTGTCTCGAATTTATTGAAAATAATTACTGCAGGCTCATAATCATAAAAAGCTAACAGGTGGGTGTGGGACTGAAATCCCCCACCCCCCGCAAGAAATAAATTAATATAAATAATGAAACTACATTGGAAGAAAAATCTCTATAAAGTATTGTTTACTCTACCGCAATAAATAGTTAAAAAGATATAATGAAAGTATTTTTCAAACTTGAAGTGAAATTTTAAAATTTTAATTTCTTGAGATTAACTTCCACTTCAGTAAATATTAAATAATCAAACACTCCATCAAGCTAATTAAAAAATCACGTAATCTACCAATCAGGTGCATATTATAACCAATTAAGCAAAAATCAATTAAGGGTCAAATTATAACAGAATATATTCGTAGAAGGAATTTACATATCTAGACAAATTACCATATACCATAGCTAAAATTTGTTCTAGATGTTAAATGATATGTTAGTCATACTTTTTTTAAATTTTTTACCCTAACCCATACTTAATACTACTTAATACAATAATACTGTACTAATAATTCGCGATTTACATTACCGTTGATGGCGCTCGTTACAACCGCTGTGAACTAAAAATTCACAAAATAGAACACGAAAGCATGTAAACGTTTGGTTTTTAAATTAAACTTTCTATACCAACTATACGTATTAAATTAACTTAATATTTTTCCGCGTGGTGGCGTTCGTTTAATGTAAATGTAAGAATATTAAAGTTTAAATATATTTTATTATTGTCAATTCTGAATAAAAAATTTTAATATAGATAGTACCTACTAGACTTTGAATCCACATTTCCAAACCACGAGTCGCCACTGGTGTGTACATACTATATAGCTGCTTTTATATGCGTATAATACATCTATGATTGATAAACATTTTTATCTCACTTCCAATAGTATGGAGAAGCTTTTATGTCAAATTGGCTGTGATGTTTCTCATTCATAATAATATATCATATTCTTTATCATAATTTTTCTTTGCCGTATGCTTGCACTACCTGCACCACTTTTACGTTTAAGTTTATAAAAACCCAAAAATTGCTATCGTTTGAAAAAAAACTTTGGTTTTATTGTCTATAAACTTACACCTGTGTCCAAGCTTAAAGCAGATAAAGTTACAAAACATTTGTGAGGTCCCCGAACGAAGAGAAATTGCGGTACAAATGAAAAATACAAATTTGAGGTTTTCGGATGAAACACAAAATGCTTTTATTCGTTTTCATTTAATTAAACAAACTAGAATGACATATTAAAATCGTGTTTCCATTCAAAATGCGCTTGTTAAAATAAAATAGGCATTTCTCGAATACAAGTAACCTCATTATGAAGGAGTTGCTGCAAAAAAATTCAAATGTGATATGAAATTGGAATTTTCATGTCACGGTCACTTGAACGACCATTATATTTTATAATATCTGGCGACAATGGTAAAAACTGAAAAGCCATGAACTAGATCCGGATTTGTTTCCATTTGGATTATTAAAATTTCAAGGAAGACATGGCTAAAAAATAATATTAGGCGCCGCATAAATTTTTATTGGAAAAATAACATTTTCTCCAAAGAATAAAGGAATATAATTAACTCTGTAAAAGAATTTGAGCAAATACCCAAAATTTAATATTTCATAAACCAATAAAAACTGCATTATTAAAAGAAAGCTAAATCTTTCGAAGCTTCGTATAGAGCAACATTTGGCAATGTTTATCTTACAAAATAAATTTCTATAATTAGTTTATAGTGGTATTTTTAATGATGAATTTTGAGAAATGATTTATGCTACTTTGTATCTTATAAATAGCAAAAGGAAAAATTAAATGTTCACGAAAAAAACCCTTCGAGATCGATTTTTGCATCACCATTAACGATAATTTAACAATGAAAGTGAAACTTTGAGAGATATAAATTTAGACTTTCAAGTTCTAAAATATTAATGGATTTTAGATTTAATATTTGACTTTCACAATTTCAGTTAAAATGAGAATTTTAAGATATAAAATACATAAGTTGTTACTTAATTGAAAATGACTCAAGCTCATCGTTTTAGGTAATTAAATTTTTTTTGAAATGTTAACGCGCTCAGTCGATGCCGAAGTTTTTTCCGATAATCAGTATTAATTAGCATTTTCCGTTTATTATGAGTGCGAATGTTTGATTAAACTACTGTTAACATGTAAAGTGCTTTCCTAAGTTATTAACTAAAAAGCTTTTTTTGCAGTGTTTGGTTTGTAATGTCGGAACTAAAGTGTAAGTTCTTGATTAAAGTACAGATTAAGCGAGCATTTGAAGAGGCTCTCAAAGTTTCAACTATAATTTGTTTTGGCAAAATCACTAGAACCAAGTTCGAGCATTTGAATGGAATTAATGAAGGCAAACTTCTTTTATGTAAAATAATGTAAATGGTAGAATTATTATCGTCAGATTAATAAACCGTTTTCGTATTAAGCAGTGCTGAAGACTTTTTATTGCCGTTTTTAAGTCGGAAGCAATGTATTCAGCATCGAAGCATATAAATTACTTGGAAAATTTTTTTCATTGCTTCACTTTCACACATTCATCAATTTCGTTCAAGTTACAAACACATCTAGGTCGTGAATTCCTTAAGGCCGAAACAAAATTTTTATTTCAGTTTTTACCCCGAGATTTGCACAAGTTTTCATTCTACATTTCGATTAAAAAAAGAATTCGAAATAAATGTATATCCACAACATTTCAGCAAGATTACATTTTTTATTGCTGTTTTGTATTGGCACTTGAAAATCGTTTATAACTTTTTTGTTTACCATATCGTTTTTAGGATCCATTACTCTTCATTCTAAAATTTTTCCAACTACAACATTTTATTTTTGAATATTCTACTCTCGTACTCATGTAGTAGGTGTACACCTCCATACTAAGTATAATTAAAATCAGGTTTTTTTTTATTATCTTTCTGTTTCGAAATAATATTTTCTGAAAATTTCTGCAGGATATATTATGTAGTACACAGTATGTACATATTGATGAGAAACAGTATGGTAGAGATTCTAAGTTATCGTCTGATGTGGTTAGTCGCATGCTTCTAAATTATATTCCTAAGATCATAAACTACTATGTGTCTTTATGACAATGCTGATGTATTGGGATAGTGTACTTCTAGTGTGGTTAAAAGTAATATACTAGCTCTCTACTTATAAATAGGAATTTTTTTAATTTGAGGGGTAAGAAAGGGTATTGGTATTATCATTCAAGTTTTTTATGCTAAAGACAAAATCAAAGACAATACTTTACAGAATTACAGGACAGTAAGTGTCTCGAGGGAACAGTATTAGTACGGAGTTAGTGTGTTGTCACTTCAGACGTCAGTAGAAGATAATACTCGTTATTAAACTTGAAGTTTAATTTACCAAAAGAACGAGTTTTATTATGTTATAAAAAATTAATGAAAACATGTGTAAAAATGTTGTGCTCCGACTAAATTAAAATTAAATGGATCGCAAAATTTTAATTTTACTGTTCACATCAACTGCACGACATCTAAATTAAATTAATCTACAATTATTTTGAGTGTCGCAACACTGCTTATTTACAACAACACTTAAGGTTGAGTCTCGGTGACATTCGTGATTTCTATATTTCTATAAATCTACCTCAAAGACATTTTCATGCAATTTTACAAAAAAATACAATTTATGGGTTTAGAATGCATTTTCAGAATATGAGACAAACATACCTACTAAAAATAACAAAAAATACTTCAAAGTTGTGTAAAAATTACTAGTACAAAAACTGTAAATCCAGACTTTCATGTTCGACAGTAGTTATCCTATATCGATTGATATGTAAAAGAAGCTCAAGTTGACAATTTATAGTTTCCAAAGAAATAAATGTCAATCTTTTGCAAACCTTGTTCATCTTCAAATAACCACATAAATTGTTTACAACAAATTCATTCAACCATCACTCTATGTAAATAATATTTATGTTCCACATGTATGCAACTTTTTCAGAAACCATCGTTAATCAGGAAGCACGGTACAGTCCAAAGAAAGAAGATGGTTCAGATTATAGTTTTTGGTAAATGTAAGGTAAATTTTTGAGCTGGAGCGGCTTCAGGGGTGTTTTTCTATATTTCAGTGCAATTTATGCTCAAAACTACTTTAACGTTTATGGTTACTTTAAAGTTTAATGTTTATATTTGAAATTTTCGCTATAATTTATCATAACTTCGTTAGAAAATTTTTAAATTTAAAGAACAATTCGGATTTAAAAAATAAACTTGCTGTTATAAAAGTACAATATGGGACCGTTTAAAAATGCGAAGAAAGTCTAGACATGCTTTCAATGTATCAAGTTTGTCTGAATTGTAATAATATGGTTTTTATATTTTTTAATAAAAATAGGTTTTGTTGAAAATAGCTGACAGATGATTAGGCTCAGATTAAAGAAAATACAAGTCTTCAAAAGACTTTTTAGGTATTCAAGTATTCAAGCGAATTTTTCCAACAGGTGTCGAGTAGAAAATTGAGAATTTGAGTTCTCTAACTATTAAAAAAATAATTTTCAGAGTTAACTAAATTTAAAGAATTATAGAGAAAAAAGTGTTCTATTTAATGACATCTATAAACTTTTTTAAATGTAAGTACATTTCAAGAACTTTAATGAAGTAGTTTTAGAAATAATTTAAAAGAAAACTTAAATATAATAAATTTTATAAATATAAATTCGAAGCTACAACTATGAGTTTAGTTATTTGGCATAGTCTCACATGAGCATGTGACTCTGTTTTAGTGTTAATGATGGCAATTCATCAATCTAAAGGACCGACGGTTTACGTGCCCTTCATCATGAGGGCGCATTAGATTTTAAGAAATTTAGTTTCTCTAATTTTTAACCTGCTAATACTATCAAAATTTCAAATCAAAAGTCAAAATGAATAAATCATATTGCGTAAATTAATTTTTGCATAATTCTGTAGTTGATAGCATTTTTTATGAAGTCGTCACGGACAACTCACAATAAACTTATATAGAATTCAAACACACAAATTTCATTAAAAATATAAGAAAACTGCCTTAGGTTTTTTTAAGATTTCCCTTTAATCAAATTTGAACACGGAAGATAATTAAGGCAGCCACTAGAAGCTGGATAGACATAATTTCAACCGAAATCTTGAATAATATAAGTAAGCTTCTTCAATAATTATTATTTCGTTTTAAGTAACTGACGAATGTTAAAAGTGGATTTCAAATTGGTACTTAAATATTATATTTTATATAATGCGGATCTTAATTATTAAAAATAACTTTATTATAAATAGGTATATACTAACAGTTTTAAAAAAATAAATCGTACATTTTTTATAAATAAAATAATTTTCTATTCTTTTCTGAAAAAACTATAGCAATTCCTAACATCGTACGCATTTTTTTACACTTTGTTTCAATAAGTGTCTAAAACAGATTTAGTTCAAGCAACTGTATTCACAAATTTCGAATGATTTTCACTGTGCATAACAACCACAGTTTCTCAACAATCCCATTATTCTTTAGAAGGGTATCCCATTTTACTTCGGAAAGTTCTTAACATACTTGAAATATTTAACTTTGATATTAAGCAAATGAATTTGCAAACTCTTAATTTTTATTGAAATTCTTTGAACAGAGCGTAAAACGTAAAAAAAAACTGATTTTTGTATCTACCAAAATATACAAAAATAAAAAATTAAATAAAACCGCTTAATATTATATCAGAGAAAAAGATAATAGTATATTTTATTCGCCGAATGCAAATTTACTTGTGTTTTAATCATTTTCCCGTACAAATTACCTCCTGTTTGAATTTCAATTTAGCTTCACAGATTATAATATAGTAGATATTTGCATAATATATTTTATTAGGTGTATCATTATTAATGATGGGATGAATTTTACATATTATTGCTGTATAATAACGAATACCTACCAGTTTACATACGAATACCTAATCGTTTTGTAATAATAAAAAATATAATATTCTGTGAAGTTACAGAACAAATTGAAAAGTTCCAAAAAATGTTCTAGTCGAACGTCTTCTTGAAGCTGTTTTTTCATCAATTCAAAACAAATGAGAATTATTTTTCCTCTGAATTTATTTAATTATTAATAGTAAAAATTGAGATTGTTAGGCCACAAATACGCCGACTGGTATAATTACGCCGACAAGTAATAATGCCGACAGCAAATAAGCCGACTGTAATCCTGTAAAATGAGTAGTACCTAAAGACCTAAATCCATTTGGAATTTTAACCCCCGACACAAAAGCCAGAAGTGCCTTTGGCATCGTAGCACATTGTAGAGTAGTTTATTAATAAACTTTTTAATAAAAAAAACTGGCTATGTAAGCATCGCATAACTTTCCCCATTTAATTTGAGTATAAAAAATGGTGGTCCAAAAGTAATTGACACTTGAACTGTTTTTATTGAGCCTCCAGATGCGATCTGCCGTTTCCTTGAAGTCTTCCGCGTCGAACGGTACCCGGTAAGAGGGTGGTGGACAAAAATTTTTTTTTTATCATTTCTGCAAATTTGAACGAATTTTCACCATTTTCAGTTGCCCTCTAAGTTTAACCGTGATACACATTTATGTCAAATTTCAAAACATTTGGTAACCTGTACGATTGATACTATCAGAGTCTATTTTTAACTGAGTTGGGCCCTAGGTTCTAGCAGATTTTCGGGCCCCTTATAGGGACCGAGCGAATACCGTAAAGTGGCGCCTAAGGCGGACACTTTGAACATTTTTGGCGTGAAGGTCATAGCTACAAAACATATATTATTATTGTTAACGATCGTTAATGTTCAATTTAATTATGATTTTGCTGTGAATCTAGTATTAACACTAAAACGCAATTATTTTCAAAACATGCTACATTTTATTTGTAAAAAAATATAACATAATTACATGACAAATTAAAATTAAAAAAAATATAAACCAAATTTAGCTCTCTTGGAAATGTTTATAGATTTTAGGGAGGTTGTCGAATAAATTGGTGGTTGCAAGTTAGCTAATGCACAACACATACGGACTATGTCATCAAGGTAAGGCATTAAATCGTGGCTTATATTGTGCAAAATATGATGGGTTTTGATTCGCTGTAAGCTTCTTTCGACATGAATTCGACAACTCACTTGACTACAAAAATCTCTTTAAGCTTCTTCTGCACAATTAATGTTCACTTGTTCTTTAGATCCACAAGGTCCTACTAATTCTAATTTATTTTCTTTTCGCTTGATAGCTCGTTCAAACCTGGCACATTTCTACTTTTTCTAGAAATTGGTGTTTTTGCGTTTTTTATGTACCTAATATAAAGTTTTACTATTACTTTTATTATACTTGAATCAAAAATTAATGTTATATTTCTTCTTCACTCAACAACATAAACTCTCGGACACTTAACTCGAAAAATTAACTTATCATCCTCCGCCCCCCTCCCCCGCCTCTACAAAATTTCATTATTAATTTTGAAGTCAGGGGAAACGGAGAATTTTTAATACGGAATTTATAAACAGGTTTCGTAAGTGGAACAAATCTCCGTTTCCCCTGACTTCAAAATTAATGTTTAAATTTTGTAGGGGGGGGGGCGGAGGATGATAAGTTAATTTTTCGAGTTAATTGTCGGAGAGTTTATGTTGTTGAGTGAAGAAGAAAAAATTATTTCTTCCTTTTTAAAGGGAACAGTAGTTTTTAAAGTAAAGTGCTTTTACAGTCAGGGATTTTTAAAATTTTTGATTTTTATTTTATTTCACTCTTTTTGGAGTACATTTTGTGTATCGAAAAACCGAATATATGTTTTAAACCACTTCGTGATCCAATCAGACGATGTGGTAGCGCGAATTGTTAGCCAATGATATGAATTTGACCCTACATAATCTAACAAACATAGAGAACGGGCGGGGGGATAGAGTAACTAATCTTGGCCGATTAGACCCTCGCGGCAAAAGGCATCAATTGGCAGGATTTTTAGCTTCTGTTACAGCGATCTGAGATCAAAAATTTTGGTTTGAGCGTGTTCATAAAACATGTACCTTTCTTCTAGTTGAACCAATAAAAAAGCAACAAAGTCAAAAAATCATAAATTGGCTCGCCTTAGAAAATAAAAGTACAATTATTCACCCTTTTTTTCGATGGATTTTTCAAGGGTTTTTCCTTCCTAGAATACTTTAAATTTCTGGCGCCTTAGGCTTTCGAGTCCATTTTGTTGGTTGCCATAAACTTTCTATCACTAAAATAAGCAATTAGGATGTCTTTAAATGTACCAGTAAATGAGGAAAATATGGAATATACTTATTGTTTTTCCTGCGAACACTTTTTATCCATTGATCACGTCGCTTTTTTTCGTGTGGTTTTGCGAGAAATCTATAAAATTTTACAGCTCCTTCGGTGTTTAAATAATTATTTGTACACCCAACAACACAGCAATTCACATGAGTACCGATTTTTATTGTTAAAAACACGTGATACTAATAAACAAAATCTAATATGCAATATCACTATTTGAAATGATCACGCCAATTATGCAAATTATCACCACTACTGGCGCTAGTTGCAAATACGCTCGGTCCCTTATAGCATCGAACTAATAGCATCGAAAACCCAATTTTTGGGTTATTTTATCAGTATTTAATTTACAATTTTTTGTTCTCTTTTTTCTGGGCCCATCTGGCCATTGGACCTTAAGTCCGCGCCTAATTGTAAACAATTAGATAAGAAATCTACGACGGAGTGTCACGGGCTCAAATTGCCCGACGTCTCAAAATTGATAGCGGGAAATGGCAATCCGCTCAGACACACAGGTGAGGTCGTGAATCGCTGAAAAACAAGGAAATCCTGGGTCCAAGTAAACGATGGTATTCCAAAAATATTTAAAATTGTCAAATTCGAAAGGGCGCCACTCGAGCAAATGTCGCTAAATCTTACCTTGAGTTGAGTTCGGCTCGAGATGGAATCTTCCACTAAATATGATTTTGGGCAGGTAGATTCGATAGAAAAATGTCTCAATGAAAGATCAACAAAATTTAATGCGGTGTAAGTTAATGACAAAAACAAATTATAAAAATGTAGGTTGGTGAATAATTTACAAGCGTATATAAAATTGAATCTTAAAAGTTGATAATAATTTTGGTTTCCGGACACAGTTTAGTACTTAAAATTAAATGAAGGATGAGATGATGTTTAAAATTAATTTTCGATACCTGTAAATAATATAAATTTTCACATATATGTTTCTGTAACATTAAAATTTAACACAATAAAATGTTTCCTTATGATTAGACAACCCAATTAACATGAATCGACAGTTCGTGTTTCGATAATAGACAAATCAATTAAAGTGGCAAGCATACAAAATCTTACTTTATAATCTCGAACCGTAGAGGTGTCGTGAAGCGTCTAAACACAAAAGTTTGTGTGACGATAAACCCAACGGATCAAGTAAAAAGTTTGCAATGTTGAGCACTTCAATTCATTACTGTAGTGGAATCAAAATTATTGGCGAGTAAATGAATAATTGAGGTCCCGATAGAACTTAACGGAGCAATTGTTTTTGTTGTCGCACTAACTAAGTAAAACTGAAAGTTATGAGTTGATCTCTTAGAATTTAGAAGGTTAATTAGGTTGGTTTTAAAAATGCAACAACCTTTTATCCCAATGATGCTTGAAAATAGTTTAAGCCAACAAGGTCACTTGATGACGTCACAACGGAAATTTTTAAGAAGTTCAATTCAAAGTGGACCGTTAATTGTTGGTAAAATCAGATTTCGAGGAATGGTTAATAAAAAAATTGTAGTCACTTACAGTTTCGGAGTAAAACGACAAACAATATGGGCGTTTACCAACGTGGTCGGATGATGAAATCTGTGATCATCGCCTCAATCGAATATAAATATTGGTAACTGAACGGGTTTCTTGCTTCAACTTGAGTTTGTCTACAAAGGTTGATAAAGATTTTGATGGGATGATGGTAATATAATGGTTTTCTTCAAATTTTCATACGAAACACAATCGACCTACAGTTACTCGCAAAAGTTCTCGGACACCTAATAAAAATTGTAATAATTTCAATGTAATTCGATTTTTTTCAAGTAATTTAAAGAGAAAGTGGTGGAGTGAACTTACCATTTGACCAAATATTCTTTAAGGACCCTGATAATACAAAAATGTTTTAAAAAGTTTCACAACAAACAGAAATTACAAGGGTTTAATCCTCATATAGTTTCAATTCTAATTAAATTATAGCAGCAAAAGAACTCGGACACTAGATGAATTTTAGAGAAGTTGACTTAATATTTTGTAGGGTATCCTTTTTGTTTTATAACGTGTCTGAGTCGTTTTGGCATGTTACAAATTATTTTTTTTAAATAATCTTCGTTTATAAGAGCCCATTCTTCATGTAAGCGTCGAATCAACTCTTCTTTGGTATTTATTGGGGTGGTTCGTATCCTACGATCTAATTCATCCCATAGATTTTCTATGGGATTAAGATCGGGTGACTGAGGGGGCGGATGCAAAATTTTTGGACATTTATATAAAAGAAATTCTTGTACTAAACGGGATTTATGTTTAGGATCATTATCCTCTAATATTTAAAAGTTTCTTTAATACCCATTTGAGCCGCACTTGCTAATAAATTGTCTTCAAGTAGTTGCACATATTTGAAACGGCCCATTATGCCGTCGATTACAACTAACTTTCCTACCCCCCGAGTCGAGATGCAACCCCAAACAAGCACATTTCCAAGTCCGTGCTTGATTGTACCTTGCAAATGTTTAGGTTTCAGTTCCTCATTGGCTTTACGCCATACCATGGTTCGGCCGTCAGAATGCATCAGAAAGCACCATGTTAGGTCTTTTTGCATATATTCTTTGGCGTAAATAAGTCGTTTCTTCCTATTTACTTCACTTACATATGGTTTTTTTCTAGCTACCCGGCCATTGTAGCATTGTCTTTTTAAAACTCTGCGAATTGTATCCACTTGCACAGTCTTTCCTAGTTCAGATACCAATTGAGTTTGAATTTTAGGGACACTAATTCTAGGGTTTTTTTTAACTTTTTTTAAAATACACCTCTCATCTGCATACGATAATTTACGTGGACGGCCACTTTTTTCTTTAAAATCAATCCTATCTTCATTTTTAAATCGCTTAATAATATCCGCCACGGTACTCTTACCTAAATTAACCAACTTCCCAATTTCTCGATATGATGTCCCTTTCGCATGATGAAAAATCACCAATTATCTTAAATCAAAACTTGTGTTTTTCTTGTTTTTACGCTCCATTGTTCCATATGTTCAATGTCACGATTGAAACTGAGGATTAAGCTACGTTTAATATTTACCAAGTGCTGCAACTGCATTTTACAATTGTTGCACAATTTTAAAAAGCGATACAGTCATACAATGTAAAGTGTCCGAGTTCTTTTGCTGCTATAATTTAATTAGAATTGAAACTATGGAATGATTAAACCCTTGTAATTTCTGTTTGTGGTAAAAATTTTTAAAACTTTTTTGTCTTATCGATGACCTTAAGGAATACTGGATCAGATGGTAACTTGACGCCGTTATTTTCCTTTTAAATTACTTCAAGAAATCACATTACATTGAAATTATTGCAATTTTTATTAGGTGTCCGAGAACTTTTGCGAGTAACTTAGATTGCGCAATGTTGAATAATGCTTTGGAATTTGGTAAATCAAATTTGCAACGAATGCAGGACGGTCCGTGGTCTCCGCGACCAAAACAGAACCCTAAACTTAAACGACACAACAATAAAAGTTTCCAAGCTTTACAACAAAAAGGAAACCATTTTAATTCCCATTCACAACCTTCGCTGATTAATGTTAAGACAAAAGTGCTCGCCGTAATGTGCAGTTGGTCGAAAAGAACAAGGGAAGGGAGTTTTACAGGTAACTGCATTAAATTTACAAAAGAGCGGGATGTAACTTAAATATTCTATCGACCGATAGAGGACATAAGAATGTTCTTTATGAAATTAACAATGACTAAATTTAATCTTTCCATGCCTACTGAAGGTGACAATTAAACGAAATTGGTTCGAATACAAATTTAGAATGAAACCTGAAGCAAAATCTCGATTCACATTACAGGGGTTTCCCAAATTGAGTGGATTTTTGTTGGGTCGCGACTAAGTTTACAATGTTTGAAAACCTATGATCCGAGGGGCGAGTCACAAGACAGACTTTTGTATACTAAATTTCTTTCTACGAGGTTTTTCCAAAATTTTCCCAGATTTCCTTACACTTGTACACCAGATTTCCCCAACAGTTCCCCCTCACTTTGTATTCATCTTCCGTGATTGGTTTTATTAGATAATATACCGTTTCCCTCTTTCAGAACAAAATACATTTATAGTTCGCATCAGTACGCACTGAAGGTAGGGTACCTTCTCCTTTCAAAGCACTAAAGGGTGTTCCATATCCCCTGAACAAATTGTACCTAAAAGAGTGAGAGTTCTTAATTTAATCAAATTAATCAAAAAATATGGCTATAAACTTGTTGTTACTGAAACCGGGGGGTCTGGGCTGCATGGAATACCCTCCAGTACATCAGTTATTTATTGACTCAATAACTTGATAATGGAATACAATTTTAACTTAATTACTGTCGCCCAGACCCTATGATTCAGAAACGGAAAGTTGATTATGGAATATAACTTAACATAATTTGTCATGTACTGGATGGCATTCCATGCCCCCCCAGACCCCCGGTTTCAAAGCCGAAATTTTTATGAAGTACATAACTTCATTAAAATTTTATAAGCTAAAAACGATTTCCATTTTCAGAATCTGTTTTCACGGTATGCTACCTCCCCCCCTCTTTCAGTGAATCTATTAAATACACTTTTTAGGAAAACTCGAGCAAATTTCAAGTGTAACTAATAGCATCGAAGACCCATTTTTTGGCGTATTTTATCAGTATTTGATTTTTATTTTACGATTTTATGTTCTCTCTTTTCGGGCCCCTATGGCCATTGGGCCCTAGGCACGTGCCTAATGCGCCTAATGGTAAAATAGGCCCTGGATACTATTTATTTTCATATCCTATGTTCTGGTCCTGCGTCGGTGCGTCTGAATGTTTTAAAGTTAAGAACTATTCCAGATTCCCAGTATAGTTTGGGGAGGCGCTTAGAATGTTTATTATTAAAAATAAATACTAAGGTTGGAAACACTGTTTGGACAAAAATCAAAAGAGAACTAAAAACAATATAGCGGTGAAATGTTTGGTGTTTGGTACCATGAGCATGTTCCATGTTTAATACATTAGTCTGAGACTAAAATAAAATAAAATAAAAATTTGGTGACTTTTGACCCAAAAAAATAAAAGTTTGTAATTAGCAACAATTTTTGCGGTTTCCTATGCAGATTAACGAGAAAATTAGAGTGACGCAGTCAGAATAAATTCTCTCAAGTATGATTTTTTCGTTTTATGTATTTTTTCAGTTCAAATTTTTGATTTGCATTTAAGTTTTCCTTTCGAGCGCTTCAGCTTGTCCCAGGCTGTTTTTTAAAATCTATGCATGAAAATACGTCCGATTAACTAAAATTTGTTTAGACAATTTCAGCCACTTTGAGCCTGCCCTAATCTTTCAGTTTGGCTACGGTATACTGTTGCATCGTACATCGATGGTTTTATCATGTATTAAATTTAATTTTTAGGAATTTTTCTAAAATTTCTATTGCTTCAAAACTTTTTATTCAATTCATATTTTAACAATGATAAAGAAAGGGGCGTTCCTAATGACGAAACGTGACAGGTCAAGAAAAACACGAAAAAAAAATATTTATTAATATTATTGGTTCATAATAATGTGCTTTTAATGGACTTCAGCAGATGCTTTACCAATTACTGCTACATTAATATGATTAATTTTTTGCTACTCAAGTTGAAAATTTTACCCCACTTTTAGAAATTAATACTGAGAGATGCATTTGTGTAATAATAATCTATAGTTTTACAATGTTAATAAAGTTTCGAGAAGCTTAACATACATATAAACTTTCAATTAATACATTTAAATTGCTGTGCAAATAGAATAATTTACAAGATTTTGGAGAATACTTATCGTAGTTATCGTTATTTCGTTTATCGAATTTAAAATTAATTTCAAGATTAAGCTCTTCCATTTATCTTATATTTTGGTGAAAAATTACTTGTAAACCTTTTTTCTTTAGGAAGTTGTCTCTGCATATTTTCTTTCTGACCTTAACAGTTTTTAATTTTTTTTTATTGACCAACCAAAAATCGATAAAATCTAGAAAGATTACAGGTACTAATTTGTTTAATACTTCCAAAAGCTACTACTCGTCGACTCAATTTACGTACATTTCGAAAGCTACCATAGGAAGCTCTCGCGAATTGTGGTTATATTGCAGCCAGCGCAGCGTTCCGATGAGAGCTTTGAGCAATTAGCTGAAGCTGAATTCCTCGGAAGCAGGCAAGACAGCACGTATTCAAAGCAGGATTTAATTTAAATATACTTACTTTTACTTTTTTAATCTGCCCATTAATATTCAGAAGAAACTAACAAAATTATAATTAGTGCGCATAAAAATTATTTTAAAATTAAAAAGTTAGAAAGAAAGAAAAATTGATTAAACTCTTCAAAAAATAAATCTACGTTGCTCCTCGATTTATTATATTGCAAATACTACATTTAATTATTTAGTTGTAGCTAAATATATGTATTTTAATTAACATTACTATGCAATAATTTTATGTAAATAATGTTAAACTAGGTAAATCTTTCGTTGGAGCTTTTAGCGTAGTCATCGGGAAACTTCGAAATTTTGAGCAGGCTTATTTTTCACTTTTCCAATTTATTATTGTCAGCACTCTGTTTGTTTTCTCAAATTAAAATTAGACGCAATATTAAGTCGAACGAGGAACGACTACTGTGCACGATTTAAATGAACTGGACAAATCCCAAGTTTTTTTTTATTTGCCAAAGTATGCGGAATTTACTTTTGAAAACATGACCGCAATTGCATGAAGTTGAACGTTCTATTAAAAAAATCTATTTGTGTCGAAAGCTTGATTTCCGGCTACAAAAAATATTGCAACCGAATAATAGTTACTACAATAAAATAATTATTTCAATTTGAAATAAGTCATGCAAATACAAAACCAACACTGCAGTTTCATATTGCGCGATGCATTTCATGCAGTAAGTTTGTCTTCTGGAAGACGCAAATACATCTTTCGACGCAAACGTGTTCAATCTTGAGAGTAAACTCTGAAACTACTCGGCATTCATTATAATTTTTTACAAGTATACATTTTCGTTCCCACAAGTTATGGTGTCTATATTGCAGTAATAAATTTCAGTGTTCTAACATTAAATATTTTAGAACGAATCTGGTTTGTAACATTTTGTTACAAAGTGTGCTAATCTGATATTGTTACAAAATGTACATTTTAGTAGAGATGACTGGAATATGTATGTTTAAAGATGACAGTATGCATTTTTTTTTCGGTGGTTTTCGCTCTCTATTTTCCGCAGTATCACACCAACTGCAATGTTATGTTGCCATAATTAGTATAATTTCGTTTATATAATATGCTATTTGAGAATTATTATTGTATAATATCTTGAATTGAATGTGCACATTTATTTGTATGTAGATACATTGTAATATAATTCTACAGAAATTAAAATGAATTATTCGTATTTCCAATAAAATTGTAATATTGTCTAATAAGTCACGTACCTATACTTACTATAGAATTATATTTTATCTTAACATCAATTTATTATTAATATATCTAAAATAAATTAATATTATCTCGATACACTACTCTGTTCTAAATACACGATTAAACAAAGCTTTTTCCTAATCATCACAGTTTATCTTCACCCAGATAACCTTTATACGTTCAAAGGGTTAACGATAAAGCATTACAATACATATATCGATTATTTTTTTAATTTTACAAATGTCTTAGTCGATGTATTTCAACGTCAAAAACAAACGTTAAACAAATTAAAGCAGCTCGCACACTGAAAATTACCGGGAAAAAAGTCTTGATTAAGATTTTATCGTTGTAAGTAAATCATTCCTTAAGAATGATTACTCCCCCCCCCTCTCAAACCCTGCTCACGTGAGGTCGTAAAAGTACAAAAAATTAATAACATTTGAGAGTAAATAATACTTTTTTTAAGTTATGAAAATAAACATTTAATTATTACTTATTATTATAAACTTAATCAGTACATTCAATTTTAGTAATGCGCTGTAAATAAAAAGAGATAGCAATATAAGGCAGGTGTATCTGCAACACGTCTGCTGATAGACCCTTAATGAATCATTTAAAACAATAAAACCTTTACCAAAAAAATTTTCCGGTATGAATTACCTGGCGCCTGGTCTAATTACTTGCATAATGCATAATGACAAGCTACGTCCAAATAATCGTTCTGATCTTGCGGATCTGATTAGCAAAAGTCACATATAACATTAACATTTCAAAACAAAATCAATAATTTACACATAGACCTGGACTACTAATAATGTAGTTACCAGGCAATACTTTTGAACCACCTCAAAGCAATAGATTTCCACCTTTGGAATAGTGAATTTAAAACATTGTATAATTTATTAAAATTCATCTCCGTATACATAAAATTATCAATTAGATATAATAATTATTCTAAAATCAACTATATTGGTTACAAATCCCCGGTCTGCCACAGTTTAATGTCAGTCTCTCAAACTTTTCTGCTTTCTAGAGACCTCTATAAATTTTACAGAACATGCAGAATATTAGATGCTAATGTTTCAATGTTGTTCACGATGTCTTTCGTGAAACTCATCCTCTCAGATCCACATTGATGTAGAGTAAGTCGATAGATAATATTGATACGCTGGTCTTGGGTAGTGCATTTATTGCAAATTTTTTATTTTAAGAAAATTTGATTGACGACTTTGGTATAATCGAATAGCAGAAAGGGACTTTGCCGAAAAATATAAAAATAGCAAGCAAAAATTTTAAGTTATTCCGTTAATTAAAATTTAACAGAACAATATGAGAAAGAAATAAAAGTAAATCAGATTATAATAAATTGTAAAACAAAAGTAAAATTATAAAATAAAACAGGGAGTCGAAATATCCGAGATGTTGGAGCATATTATTATATGTAACGATTAGCGATTGCGGTAAGTTTCATTCCACAAATAAATTTATTTCATTAAATTTAAAGTAAATTAAAATTAAAAGTTGAAATTTTATGATTACCCTAAATTATAGAAGTAGATCATTGCAATATTTATAAATTATAATAAAAATAAAAGTTTTAACTTTTATTCTGAATTACTTTATCCTAAAACCGCGGTGAAATGATAATTCACAAAATAAAACACTAAAGGAATGCCAACGTTTGGTTTACAAACAAAACTTTCTATACCAACTTAATATTTTTCAGCGTGGTGGCGTTTGCTTAATGTAAATCGCGAATAGCATTGCATCTAAAACAACCGAAAAATGGCGGTAAATTCAAATCGGATTATTATTCTGTTCTATAGATACTGCCTATCTAATAATAATCAATCTAAATTAAAATAATACACTAATCAAGGATCTAATATTACGCTCATTAATTTTATAGTGATTGTGTAGTGCAAATGTGTCTCTCAAGACTATAATTAATGTTTACTTATATCTTCAATATTATAGTTTCTAGTATTGTATGTACTACCCAAATAGTATATGTTGAAGGTTTAGAATAATGTTGACTCACCTTTGCGTGCAATGAAAATTGTATAAATAGTGGAAGCGATTGCAGAAAGGTAAGACCAAGCAATTTATAACATATTTATTGACTTCTAGTTAGGGTTTTCCAATGAAAAAGATATTTATGTTGTAAGAGGGAAATTATAGCTGAACGTGCTTGCTTACTCTTGACTGTCTAAACGGTTTATCGAAAGTAATTCATCTCAATTAATTTTTCCCGCATTTGCTTTAGCTGGAGCCATAGTCTCTTGACAGATAACACAAGAACAGCAAACAGTTTTCGGAACTAAAACTCACCAAATTGTAATTTTTCATCTATTATAGATGAGCTAAGCTAATATTAGCTAAGTTAAATTATTATTAAATTTCATTAGCTGATTAGTGATTATTGTAGAATTTTATTTATTTTAAAAGTTTACCGAACAGATTACCGTGAGTGACAACTATAGGTATCTGCATTGTACACATAGTTTTTATATAAAATCGAAGGAAAAATAGAACTTTTTCTTTATTGTGTCATCGAACTGACGTCAAAAACAGAAATGGATATTATGTAGCTGTTAGCTATACACGCTAACGCAAATCTTGTTAGTAAATCCTAAAAAAATAAATTAATACTGTAAGGAAATGTACCAGGTATGAGACGGCTCCAAATGTGAGACACTCAAATTTTTTCATATTGCAATGCCAATTTTCTGGCTTTGACTAGTGTCAACATTTTTCCATGTTGGAAGCTAGTTTTTTTTAAGACACCGGAGTCAATAGTCACAATTTTTGTATGTGATCCAAACATCGAGTAAAAATTTCATCAAAAAAGTTTTATTTGATTTTTTGTAATTGCTGTTATTACTAGTTATTCAACGAAAAAATGAAATTACAGTGCATATAAATTCAGCATTTTCCTTATATTTTACGATGAAGTAGTCGATTGGACTGATTTATGTTTACACATAAATTTTTCTGCGTTTTGTAAAAATGGCGTCATGTTCCGGGGGTGAGACAGCCGAGAGTACCAGTTATGAGATTCTATCAAATGCATCAAATGCAATTTTTGAAATGTGCAAATATGCGTGCCAGCTTCTTTACGTACAAATATTACGAATTGGCCATGAGCCGAAGATGAAGACGAAAAAGACGATGTATAAATTATAAAAAAAAGTGTAATTTTCTTTCGTAATTTTGGTCACTGAAGGCCTTAATGATGAATAAACATTGATATTTTCCGTATTCATGTCTGTTTTACTTCATATTTCCCCATATTTAGTAGATTTTACCGGGTGTCTCATACCTGGTGCCAAATTTTTTTTGGTCAAAAATCAACTCATCACGGAAATGCTCATAACTTTTTTTGGGTTGACGTAATCAATATAATTTCTACAGCAAAAAGTTGCGTATGATCATTAGCTTTCGAATGGTATATAAGATTTTCGGTATATTTTGTTTCTAGAAAAAGTTTTGGCTTGAAAACAAAACTCGTCTCATACCTGGTACATCTCTCTTACCAATTTACTACTTATATCAATCGTTGATATCTACATCACCTGGGCAGATTTACCTAAACCTACAAGTAAATGAATACTTTGTTGATGGCAAGATTTAGAACTGAAGTAACTGGTAAGCCCTCACAAAAGTTTGGTTTAACCGCTTATCAAGTAGCTTTTATGAATAGAGATGCATTAAAATACTATTTTATTTGCATTAAGCTCCCATTACCAATTCTGAAGCAAACTTCAATGAAAGAATATTTTATAATGGATTGCATTAGATATCTAAATTTGAAACTAAAAAAGTTCCATCGTATACGGATGTGCGGTGAATTCAAGGGGAATTCGTTATGATGATCAGTCATACTATCGATATTGACCTACGGCTACGTGGAGAGAAATAAGCCCAATGCAAATTGTATGCAAATTTAAGTAATATAGCTAAATGAACATATTTAATCAGTTTTTGATAAAAAGTATACTCCATGAAATAATTAATTGTTTTTGGAAATTTCATAAATTCGAACCTTTATTGCGTTGCAAAATGAACTGGTTTAACTATGTACATTAGGATTTAATCTATTTTTGAAGTAAATATTGTGATCACGATATTCGTTATCTGAACAATACGGCATTAAAATCATGAAATTTTTCACAAATTAATGAAACTTCCAGAGCACATGAAAGAAAGAAAAATTAAATTGTAATTATTAAATTTTTAATAATTGACATTTAAATGATATTACTTTCTGTTTATAAAATAAATATCATAAATCTTATTATTTTTCAAATTTTGTTTTAATTGATTTTCAATTTCATAATTTCTATCTTTCTTTAATTTTTATTTAAAGTACCTACGTTTCCTTTTAATTGTGTTTATTAGTATTTCAATTTTAATTTTTTAACTTGATTTTATGAAGCGATCCGAACGTTTTGCTCGTTTTTTTTACATTCAATTAAATTTTTAATTTTTTTTAATTTATTCGAATTTCTTCTTAATGATGTTAACTAATAAATTCTTCTTATAATATATATAACTTCTCATTGTTATTAATTACTTTATACCATTTAAATTATCCTTTCTTAATTAATGCTGCGCTTAATATTATCATTTAATTTAATTATTTGATATTATTTATGATTGATAGATTCGTAATTGAAGTGGTGAAATTCGATTTTCACCATTTGTACGATAACAGCATTTGCAAAATTTATGCTGACAATGTACAATTGTCAAAACGTTGTGCATTTTGGTTCTGAATACTTATTTTTACTATTAAAAAGTTATACCTATTAAATATGTTTTTTATTTTTTCACTTTTTTGCTATCAAACTTTTGTGTAATATTCTTGCTAGATTCCTTTAAATGCATCCGAAGGTTGACAAAAAATTATTAAATGATAAAGAAATTATCAAATTATATTTGAGCGTTAAATTTTTAATTAAAATTAACTATTTTCATGATTCCTCCTTTTTTGTACTTCTATTATATTTTTAAAATATAGATACATATATGCGTACCATGTGACTAAGTGGTAAACTAATATCTTTCAAGCGCTTTTTAAATAAAATTTTTACGAATGTATCGTCACTTTCATTTAATATTCAAATATTTTTTCAAAATCATATTATTAAAAACATTCATATTTTATAAATGTTTTAATTAAATGAAGCAAAATAAAATGTAGGTACATAATATATATATCAACAAACTAGAAAATTTTCTACAAAATAGTTAAGATAAAAAAAGAGATGCGTGTGGATGTCGCCATTTCGCCGTCGCCACTTCGCCGTCATAAATTTAGTAATTAATGTTTTAAAGCAAGGCAGCATTTCAAAATTCAAAGCTTTTCAATCTCAACGATGCTACCGAAAGAAATTGTAATATCACACAAAGCATAAAATGTAAAATGTTGAAACTTACACATTTATTTGGGTATTTGTATTGGTAATGTTAAAGTATATTAAAGCATAAAAATTTATTTTTACAATACGAACGTAACAGGCTAAAGCTGTTTCTTAAATTGATACTTTTCAATTTTTCAAAATTCGATAAGTTTCTTTATATTTTATTTTCATTATCGCTTTACAACGGTTCGGGTTGGTGTAAATGTTTAAAAGCAGTTTATAACTTCCACCATTTCCACCGAAATATCAACATTTAACGTGTCAAATATTTACATTTTATAAATTCTCAAGTTTGTTTAGTACTTTAGCAAAATATAAAATTTACCAACTATTTTATTTTTTATATGCTACACGCAATAAAATTAGATTACTCGACGTTCGATGTAAGAATATAAAAACAAATTTACGAATTATCGGCAAAAAGTTTGGATTGTATTTCAACGAACACCTACTGAATACGATTCTTGAAAACTTTTAGTAAATTTTTACAACGATCGAGTTTAGCCATATGAGAAATTTCGTTTCGTAATTCAATTCTTCAAATCTAAACTTATTTTTGGTAGAAAATTAAATCGAAGTTCGAATTTCTATCTAAGCTCATAAAGAATTACCGAATTACTGTATTAAAAGTACCTATTCTAGGTCATACTGAAAATAATTTAAGTTAATTTTGGCAAATGGAATGATTTAACTTCTCGGTAGGATAAATTTGAAACTAATTTTGAAAACATTGGTGTCGTATACTCACTTATGTATTACACAACTACTCTCTGCAATACGCTTCTAGAAACAAGTACAATTGACTAAGAGCAACACAAAGGTTTATTTAGAATTATTTAAAATTTAGAAACGGTTTGCTACTGTTCGTAAAAGACCAAAAGTTGAAAGCAATAAATGTATAGAATCAGTCACCTGCGAACAATAACTTTAAACACTAGTGTCTCTTTATTAACGTTTTGTTACTTATATCCTTCTGCTCCTAATCTCTTGAATTAACTCCAAATTTTCTAATTACTCATATACTTAACACGAATCTGTTTATTAACTTTGTGACAGAATATCATGACATAATCCCCCTTGAAAATCTTAAAACTTACCAAAACAGACGTTAGGTCATTGGTGAATTTTTGGATGTTTAAATATTATTTTCACAAACAAAAGTTTTTTGAATATATTAAATTATGTTAATAAAAATAAAATTTTTCCTATAACATAGATAAATGAAATTTACAAACATTTTGTGTCTCTCCTTTGCGACAAAATATCATGACAAATGACAAATAGTTGCGGAATAACTTTGATCTGATTTTAGAAAATTAACTTCATCTTTCCTTTGCTGCCTTTTCAACCTAATATATTCGGAATACCCTAGCAAACTTAGTCTATCTCGCCTTTCTTAATTACTTTCTTGCGGTTTCTTCGTTTATTTTCAATTTTATGTAAATCTTTGTTTATATGGACTTATATCGAGCGTTTACATAAATTAATCTTGTTCAATTTAAATTTTTATCTAAAAATTTATTAATTAAAAAAGTTTTTGTTGTCTTATTTTGGAGATAGTTTTCCGGTCGTTTACTTTCTTTTTGGTTAACCACCGTATGTAATTGTAATTTGTAATTAAACATTAATTTTTCTATTACAAAAATTTACCGAGTTTGCCTTCGCCCAATTTATACTGTCGCCTAATAAGTTACCTCCTCGGTAAAAACCTGTGTCCAATTATTGACAATGATCCATTTGACCTCGCCCAACTTTTGTTGCCTAATTTTGTTACCGCGGTTTTGATCAATTGGTTAATAAGATAAATATTTAAAGAGGTATTAGATTAGATTTTAAATATGAACCTAACTAAAGGATAAATTAATTAAAATCGCGTAATTGAATCTTAATTTGAATTATAAGTGTCAGGTCCCACGTTGGGCGCCATAGTTTTTTCTCTCATATTTCTCTTTTCTTGGATCTCAAGATTATTATATACACTTCAAATGTTGGGTCTCGATGTTGACAGGATTCCGTTTAAATATGTGTTTGACAGAAAATGTGATATCCTTCTAAACTCAACAGGAACTGACGAATTTGATATATTATGTCTGTACACATATTGTTTCAAATGCAGTACTGGTTTGGGTACGGGAATAGGCCAGGAAAAGGATATCTAGGTCAAAACGATTTAAATAATAACACAGGGCAACAGTGATTCTGCGGTCTGGGGTTTATGAGTCGATTTTGGATAATTATGGTCTCTTGAATGCGAAAAAATTTCAGATTTGTCGAATTGACTCCAGTTTTTGAGATAAAGACAACCTTTTTATATTGAAAATAAAATGAAATGTTCTTTTTGAGATGTCCGCGGAGATTCGCTGTCAATGGCTCATTTCTTCATAAAAATTAATAAAAATTTCACACTATATTCTTCAAATGTCACTTTATTCTATAGTAATTATAGAAATAAATATATATTAACTGTGTCGTCAAAAAAATTATTGAAATATGCTGTTTTTGCTATAAATTAACTTTACCCCCCCTGTAACTTGAGAACTAGAGTCAATTCAAACAAAATAACTACATTCCGAGTACTTTATTATATTAGTGTATCTAAATTCACTCCGCAGGAAAAAGTTTTAGTTTTGTTACCCTGTGTTATAGATAGCAAAACTGCTCTATGGCACTTTGTCATCATAACATCATCTCGTAGCTGGAGTATCTGGTGTTGCAATGCATCCGGGCACTAAATATAATATCAGCACGCAATGTATACTAACTTTTGGCTGAGTAAAAGAACACAAAGGTTGATTAGTTGGCGATACTGGGTTCGATCACTTTGCGGTCTCAAAGATTTTATTGCGCCGACTGTTAAAACCCTTGGGTTTTAGGCATCTATACCTTTTCCAGTATGATTTGGAACAAATGAAAACAGATTTGGAGCAAACGAAAACAGACATGAAGCAAATGAAAACAAATTTGGTGCAAATGAAATCACACTCGATGCAAACGAAAACAGATTCGGAGCAAACAAAAACAGACTTGGAGCAAACGAAACCAGACCTGGAACGAATGAAAACAGACTTGGATCAAATGAAAACAGATCTGAAACAAGTGAAGAACATTTGGAACAAAAGGAAAACAGATTTGAAAACATGAAAACAGATTTGGATCAAATGAAAGCTGATTTGGATTATCTACTTAACTTGTCTATAAAGGTAGAACTAATCAAAATATTGTAATTAATTTTCATTTCAACAGCTTTGTTGCTCTCCAATCTTGGTCTTCCTGATATGCTTTAAAAATCCTGCCGCTGTCGTTAAGCGAAATTTTATTATATTTACCACGAGCCATGTTAGAACAATGATATGAAAATTAATTACAATATTTGAATTGACAAACTTCTACCTTTATAGACAAGTTAAGTAGATAATCCAAATCAGCTTTCATTTGATCGAAATCTGTTTTCATGTTTTCAAATCTGTTTTTCATTTGTTCCAAATGTTCTTCACTTGTTTCAGATCTGTTTTCATTCGTGCCAGGTCTGGTTTCGTTTGCTCCAAGTCTGTTTTCGTTTGCTCCGAATCTGTTTTCGTTTGATTCAGGTTTGTTTACATTTGCTAAAAATCTGTTTTCATTTTGTTCCAAATATTCCAAATTTCTTTTCACTTGTTTCAGATCTGTTTGCATTTGCTCCAAGTCTGTTTTCATTGGTTCCAGGTCAGTTTTCGTTTGCTCCAAGTCTGTTTCCGTTTGCTTCGAATCTGTTTTTGTTAGCTCCGAATCTGTTTTCGTTTGCTCCAAATCTGTTTTCATTTGTTCCAAATCATACTGGAAAAGGTGTAGATGCCAATCAGAAAGAAAGGAATGTGGTTGAATACCGGTAGTTATTATTTTATATTATTATTATTATTATTGGTTAACTAGAAAATAAAATTTATTCCATTTTTATGAACTATACGACTCTGATTATACAGTATAAAAACACTTATTCTATTAGGTAATAATAAAACTAATTTGAACTTTATTGTTAAATAATATGTTAATTACTAAATTTCAATATATCAATGTGGTAGATATTGGTATTGTTTATTTCGGTTTACAAATATGTAACTTTTAAAAACATATTTTCATCTATAGAAAATCCCTAAATTTAGAAGTTCAAATGTAAAAACTTGTCGAAGTGTAAAACTTTTTATACCATCTGATAAAAAATGAAATTAAAATTTAAGCCGGATGTTTTAAATTTTAGCAATGTTACTGTAGGTATAGACTATAGATAATCTTAAATTAAATTAAATATATTTAAATATATTAAATATTTTAAGTTGGTTTGCCTTTAAATTTGTGTTTTCTTAATCTGTTCGAGGGCTTCCTAATTTGACATAGACGATTATAATTTTAATAAATTTTACCGATTTTGACTTGAATGTATAAAGTATAAAGCATGAAGATAGTTTATATTGTGTTAGTTTAATTGACGTAAGGCTCTGATGATGTGAATTAGTTTCACGAAACCGGTCAGCTCTTAAAATAAAACATTTTATGCGAGAAGTGTATATTTCTTCCTTGAAGTTTTCATTAATAGTGTAGATAATCGATTATACAACATGAGCCTATTTTTAATAATTGGTGAAATCAGTATTTAATATCATTTATCTATAAATTTCAATCCAAGATGTTGGATTAAACATCTGTTCTTCCCCTCATTGTGTGACTACATTGCTCACCAGTTTGCGATAATTGCCTTGGTCAATCTTGTTCAAATGCTGAACCAATTCAAGACGAACTATCTCAATAAGAAGTTCCAATTTCCTGGAACAAACTATTGTAAAAAATGAAATTGAACAAAAAAAATAAAGCAAATGTCTGATCTTTATATTTTACGTTTTAATCTGAGAAAATAAAAAAAAATTTTAAAGATATTCTTTCACCAGAGTTTATCATGAAAAGTATTGCTCAGAAAGGTAAACTTTATAGAACCTTTTTTGTGAAGAATTGCCGTATCTTTCTTTTTGAATTGAGGTATTGTGCGCATAAAATCGAAAATTGCGAAAAACCATTTTGAAGCACCTTTACAAGGTTTCCAGGTGTTTGGCGTACGCCCCCCCCCCCCCTTTAGACTTTGAGACATTATTCAGGACACCAAAATCTATATAAAAATGCACCAAAACTTTAAAATATAATTATTCTGTATCAAAATCCCCAATTCAGTGGACTACTATATTGACAATAATTAATTGATCAACTCGAAATAATGTATAACTACGTTCACATTTCACAAATGTATGATATTATAAAAATCCATCTCTCCCCTCCCCGCAATAATAAAAGATAAATACAAAAAAATCTATAGATTGTAAAGCTAAAGACCGCAATACATTTCTCTCAAATATCATTAATAATATAAAATTTCATTTAAAATTGTACGTGGCATGAAATGTTCAATTCCTTCTGTAGAATAGAAATTTTTGTAATAAAATTTTGTATTCTAAGAAAATATTATACGTTCTTGATGAATAAATAGTAAACGTGCTTTGAAAATTACGATAGTTAATTTTTGGAGCGAAATTTTCAAATAATATGTCGATGGTATGTGATTTTCAGATACCTACCTAACTTTTTAATATGGAAATTTAATCAAATTGAAAAGCCTTTAAAACATATAACAATAATTTACAGTATTACCTGTATAATAATATGTACATTTGAATCTTCTGAAATAAATCTCCTTATTTTCCTTATTTTTACGTCGCATAAAAAATAAAATTTAGATTAACATTTTTAAAAATATCTTTTCAAATTGTGATTTCCATATTAATATAAAAGTTTCGTGCATTCGTTTCAAATATTTTCTTGAGATTTTTGCTTGATTGCTCGAACCGACCAATCTGCGTCAAGTTTGTATTCGAGATCACATCAGGTATTAAATACCACAGTCAATGAATGGCTTAGCTGCATTATCAACATTTTCCATTTTCGTCATACTCAAATTAAATATTAAAATTGTAATTCAAATTTTTTTTTCAGGAGATGAAGGCTACATCAAAGAACCCCGCAGCCAAGTGCTGCAACAACAGTGGGTCACGTTGACTGCTAGTATGTGGCCTGAGCCTACTGCCTCGCCGAGAGGCTGGAGAGTGCCAAGTGATCGACTGCCTTTGCTAGCTGCTATTTTTTGTGGTGCTGCCCTTGTAATTTGTCTCTTATTTGCTTTCATCATTTATAAGTGTTGTATCATGCCTAAACGAGACAAGCATTATAGTAAGTTTATTTTTCGACTCTTTATATTCGCGGAAATCGTGTCATTTCCTGCGGAAATTTATCAATTCTCAATTTCTAGTCTAATTTGATAATTTCCTTATTTGAAAAATTGATTAAGAATCTAAATTAGTTTGCAACGGGCACGGTAATGAAACGATTAAAAGTTTTAAATATGTTTAAAGGTTTACGTAAAGCAGATGGGGGCCTCCCAACTACCCAAGTGCCTCCTGGTGCTCCTCCTGCTTATCCTAATCAGTCTGTAGTGTACGCCGAACCAAAAGGAAATTCGTGGGGTTACAACAATCAATTAGTAACTTCTTCGAGTGGACAAGGTAGTCATTGGGTTTATAATAGTCGAGTAATTGGGGGACCACAACAGTGTATACAATGTCCAGGAATTTGTCCTGTGCCTCGTAGTAGCAGTCATCCGGGATCGAACACGCAACAAGTAAATCATAAAATATTTTCTTTTTAACATTTCTCTAATTTGACAAACAATTTAGATTGCACAAAGTGTAACAAATACATCGAGAAAACAACGCCCCGTTAGTCAGCCTATTAGATTTGGTCCTTGTGATATATCAAATGGTGAACCTGCTCATTCCAATCCTGTGCCAATGCCCGAAATATCAGAATTTTCACCGCAAAGCGCACAATATGCTTCTAGTAGTGGTAAGTTAAACAGTTATTTGAGGTACAGGATAAAATAAAAAAGTGTTTTTTAGTTTTAGATGAACTCTCAAAAGACGATGGGACAAATGCCCTGAAAACGAGAAGTCTTCCCGCTTGGGTACGGTCAAAACCAAGGCCATTATCTACGGAGGACGATTTAAACGATCTTTATGCTAAAGTTAGTAAAATTTTTGTCCAACCAACCGGTGATCGCTTTCATTATTTTTCTTCTCTTTGTTGCAGGTAAACTTTAGCAAAAAAAGAAAAAATCGAATGCGAAACGACGAAGCAGCAATTATAGCGTTAAGTAAATCGAGAAGTCAGTTTTTACACAAAGATACGGATTCTCTGGTGGACAATGAAGCTGTTATAGTTTACGATGAACGTACTGCATTGTAAATTATTAGGAAATCTTTTACATTTTTTAAATGTATTTTAGATATGTTTTTTGGTAGTGATTTTATTACTTCTAAAACATATCCCCCCTAAATGTTCATCTAATTTACGTACAAAAATTTTGAGAAGAAGCATTTAATTTTTTACTTGATTCTTAAAATTGTATATCAAATATATGAACGAAATTGATATTAATTGTTCTGTGATAATAATTTATTATCAAGTTTTTACTTGTAGAGTAATAAACGCAATACCTTGTATTATTAAACTTAATAGACTGTAAAATAAATATCATGTAGGTTTTTATTTGTTACTTTCTTATTTTTTTGCCTTCTTCTTTGCTTACCAAACCGATCGACGTAATGGCCAAAGCCAAAATGGCTTACTGTAGAAATGTCAATGGTGTGGTAGCCATCAGCCTTCGTCGCATAGCCCACAAATTGATCTTGGATTTAATATCACAACAGAGTGTTCGGTACAACCAGAATTAGAAATTAGAACCACAATGTAATTAATTTTAAAAAAATCGAGAAAGATAAGTAAAAGTATAAACCAATTATTATTCTAATCTTTCTAGTTTCACAAAACCCCAATTTTTATAGATTTTTTCTCAAACAAAGATAGTTTTCAGTAGTTTTTGATGTAAAATCTTTTTTCTGTTTATGTTACACAAAAATAGTAAATCAGTAAATCTATGCACGTATAGAACTACTTTGTAGCTATATTAGAGTTCTAGCTGTAAGCTTTCTAATTTGATCCCTTTTGACTCTTTTTGTCTATTTATTTAATTTTTGCAACCAGCTTGCATCTGAAACTGAATATTGCTGTTTAATTAATCCGTTAATTTTTAAAATGTAATAAAAAATGCAGAGTTTGCTTCTCACCTCTTAAAAATATCCTAAGGATGCTCATGTTAACATTAAAAAATTAAATACTACATTTCTGCCGGCGAATTGGTCGACGGCGGAACGACAAAGTGCCGACCGGAGATATGTTCAATTTTAGTAAATATCCATTGAAAAATTAGTTCTAAAATTAAATCTTTCAAAATTAAATCCTAGCCCTGTTGAGGCTACGATACCTCGGCTGGTCATATCCGACAACCCAGGAAATAACTCAATCACCCATCAGCTGTGTACTTAATTTTATTGAGGAAACTAAGCTAAAGGCTAAAAAAACTTGGAACACGGGTTACAATAAGCTTCGAGCTTCAGTGCAAGTGGGCATGGAACCACAACCCGTTCAACAATAAAACAATCCCTATATTTTTAAAACAATTTATTTTTAATTTATCCCCAAACCCACCCCTATTTTAAATTTAATTTTTTAAACAATTTTTTCGATATAATTAACTGCATTTTCAAATTTTTAGGTTTTTAAAAAGATTTATTTTCATTTAGTCCCTTAAACTCACTCCGTTTTTACATTTAATTTTTTAATAATTTTTCCAATATATATTTTTTTAAATTAAGTTCATATCCAAGTTTTTAAATTTTTAGTTAGATTTATTTATTCTTTTCTTAAAGAATTTTAGTTTAAAAAATATGAAATTTTTGAATTTTGAAGTTAAAAAAACTTGAATTTTTAAAAATAGAATATAAAGAGTTTTTTCATATACCTATTACAGTGAAACTTCCCTAACTTGAACTGCTCTAACTCGAATTGAAAGACTCAGAAGCCAAGGGGTCCAAGTAGTAAAACGTAAATATGGAGATATTTTAATTCAGAGTTATTTTACTTGTATAGTTTTAAAGGAGTAGTACAACTTCTCGCTGATAAATGTCAGCATTGGCACTTATTTTATGCTTAGATCTCTTTGACACTGGGTAAATGTATATATCTAGTTTTAATTTCTGCACTTAACTAGATTTTGAAAAAAAGTCGACTTGGATCCCTTGGCTTTCTGAGCCCCTCAATTATTCTATAAATCAAATTTTTTTTTATAAAATATAGGTAATAGGTTTGTCAGATATTTACGTGTAATCTTATTTTCATAACTCGAATTTTCTGTAATTCGAACTTTTTTGGTGGTCCCTTAAGATTCGAGTTCAAAATATTTGTTTTTTTTTGTTCTACAAAATAATTTTTTTTTAAATTTCAAAAATTATCGAATTTTTAATTTAAAAAATATTTTATAGAATGAAATGTTTATTTTTTGTTAATTTTCAAATTTTCTTTTTTTTGAGATTTATTAATTAATTTATAAAAAAATTACTTTTTCTTAGAAACTAAAGAAATCAAGACAACTCGAAAGAACTTCTTTCAAGACCAGTGGTAATCGCCTGGAGAATACTTTACATTAGAATTACATACACAAAACTCACTCACTCCCTTCTCGGTAACCTTTTGCTAACTGCAAAAAAACACTCTGATTAGTAGAGCCCGGATTTATAAGCACTTATAATTTCAAAATAAGCGCTTTAAAAAGTTTCAAAAAACAGAAAAAAAATTCTTATAAAATTGAAAAAAAGCACTAAAAATTAAAATCAAAATATAATTTTTATTAAATATTATTAGACATTCGTTTTATGATAATTTGTCGTTTGTCGTTAACGCCGGCTTATAAATCAAAAAAAAAATGTTTAACAAATAATTTTTACCGATATTCCACTAAAGGTATAAATATTCAAAATTTGTCACAAAATATACAGTGGCTCCAGAAATTATTAATAAACCCCATGTTAACAATGTAAATCGTTCCTTTTCTAGACTTTTTTTCTCATATAAAAATCGATTTTATAGCAAAATGTTTCAAACATATTTTGTTGCAAATTTCATTCCCTTCATTTTTGTTTTTATATATTTTTCTATTTTGTTGCACTCGGTAAAAAATTAAATAAAATCAACAATTTAAAAATCGCTGTTCCTCAGAAACGGTGCGACAAATTAGAAAAATGTATAGAAACAAAAATGAGGGGAATGAAATTTTCAATAAAAAATGTCTGAAACATTTTCCTATAAAATCGACTTTTTGAGAAAAAAAGTCTTGGAAAGGTACGATTTACATTGTTAACATAGAACTGTATTAATAATTTCTGGAGTAACTGTAGCCTAGCATTGATCCATGTTCCTCACATTGTAAACACTGGTTCGAGAGGAATAGGTGTATATAACTGGAAAATTTTCTTTAAAGGCTTTCTAAAATTTTCTAATTTCTAAATTTCTAAAAAAAAATTATATTTGAAGTTTCAAAAAAACATTTAAAAAAAGCTAAAATAAGCCCTAACGTGCGTTTTAAGCAAAATTTTGAGAAAAAAGCAAAAAAAGCGTTATATCAACATTAGGTTAAAGCACTGCAATTTTTAAGAAACGTTAAGATCCAAAGAAATATCTTCTACTTAAAATTTAGAGCAATAAGCAAAAAACTTAGAATCCGAGCTCTACTGATTAGTTGCATTTTTTTAACAACTAAAAATTATATCGAACCACCGCCACCGGTAAGAAACTGTGTCTCTATCTCCTTGTAACGAATTGCACATTAGTTGAGTTCCACTGTATTCATTTTTCCCTTTTTTTAGGTTTTTAACCACTGGGTCCGATGATGGTTATATGTAACCGAAACATTTACTCTTAACAATAAATTTATTTAAAAAATTCATTACATGCTGCCTTCTTATAGCATCGGACCAAATAAACTTAAAATTTGCATTATTTTGCTTTTATGCAAAACACATGTAATCTTGTAAACTTTACAAATACAAGACTGGTGGAATGTTAAAAAAATGAAAACACGTTCATTTAAAACAATTATTTACTTCTAATGTTAAGCCAATCTCATATAAAAGTGTGCAATCGTTAATATCAACAAAGTAAATATTTCAAAAGATGAATAATGTAAAAGCTTTATTACATGGCATAAAATCACAAATTTTAGGATCTGTAAAACTTTTAAATGGCATTTAAAAATTCAAATAACCTCTATCTACTTAATAAAAAGCTGCTGCAAAAATATATTCTATTGTCCAAGTATTTTTTTGGAATAATTGAAGTAACAAAATAAAAGCCTGCATTACAAAACATTAATACTGGATAAATTATTGCTATTTCAAAAAATAAATACCCCTTGTTCACTTATAAAATAACCAATTTTTGTAATTTAAACACCACATTCTAGTGCTACCCTTAAAAAATCTTCAAATCCTATGGTAATTGTCCCCTTTAATTCATTGTCACGGTGACGGAATGCTTCTGTAAAACGCTGAATTTGAACACAAACAACAATAAAGCTATCGATCGTCATTTTCTCATGAGCCTTTAAATCGCTTTTTGCAATTAGTAACTTTATAAATTCGGGAGTAAATCGAAAACCCATTTGTTGAAGAGCTAAAAATGAAATTGTTTACGTGAGTTTAAATTTTTTCATATTTCATTACGCCACTCACCTAGCGTTAACTCTTGTTCTTCTATACATCCAGACTGATCTCTATCGTACATACGAAAAACTCCCAACCATTGATTAATGTAATTGTATAATTGCTGAAATTCATACACGTCGACTGTTCCGTTTTTATCTTTATCAAACATTCCAATCATCATTTGACAAGCAACATCGGAAAAATGTTGGCCCTTGCCGTTAGCCAATGCTACTTGCAATTCTTTAGATTCTATCCTTCCAGATCGGTCCTTATCGACAGATGTAAACCATTGTTGCACGTCGGGAGTAAGGGTGCTTGCAGGAACAGCACCGTAAGCTGCATCCGTGGGATAAGCCACTTGACTGTATTCCTAAAAAACATAATTAATTTCCAAATTTTAACATTCTTCACTAAACTAACACACCATAATTTGGTCCAATTATAATTATTACATCAGATTAGAACTGAATACAAATATTAATTAAGGTTATTTGGATAATATGAATCACAAACGTCAGATTAGTCATATGTCAAATTCATATAATGGATCCCATGTACGACGATGCATGAAGGTTTTATTTCCATCAACAGCGAGTAATCCAAATCAAATTCTTTTAAGGAATTTAAAGGAATTTCAAAATTCACTATTTTATCTTATAAACTTAAGAAGAAGAAAGTTAGGTTAATGAAACACTAAACACTTAAAAAATACTTTTAATAATAAAATAAACTAACCAAATACATAAATAAACATACAAATTTTTAATTTTATTTTACTCAATATGGGTGCATGTACATTACAATTAATTTTTACTAGAAGATTTTATTTAATTTTATCTCTTTTTAGGCTTTTTTCCTTTTTCTTCTACTGTACTTTGTTCTTCTGTAATTTCTGTTAGATCTGGTTTTGTTAAGTTCATACGCCTTTCACTCCTTCTTATGGGTACTACAAATTAAAAAATAAATAAAAAAGTTCAACCCTAGTAAACATAATATGTACTGTGCTGATCCAAAGTTAAAGATGTCGATCTTGTTCTTCTAATTGGAACAATTTTTATCCTTTCGTTTACATCGACACTTTTAGATTGTTCCTGCATCATAAAAAAATTAATTAAACAATCAAACAACTTTTAATTTACTTTACTTTAGAAGTTTGTCGAGTCTTTCTTTTAGGTGAAGGTGTATTTTCAACAGCAGATATATCGGTTAATTTCACATCAAGTGATTTACTTCGATATTGTTTTCGTAGTGGTGGATCTAAAAGAAATTTTATTGTACTCTTAATGTCAATCGTCTATAAATAGATACTCATTACTTGTGCTTTTCTTCGCAAAAGATTTTTTTAGTCTAGAAGACGTCGAGAGATTAGATGCAACAGACGAATTGGATAAGGTGCTTTGCTTTCGTGTTCTTCTAGTTACCACCGAACCTACCAGACTTCCTGCTATACTTGAAGTTGGTGAATGGTGAATTCTTTCTTCGTCTGGATCTGGATCTCCTATGAAAAAAAATTCACTTGATAGACGAAAATTCACAATGTTAACGTAGGTACCTGTAAAGTTTGATTTATCCAGCAACTTAATTGGATCAATTTCGCCAATCTGAGGTCCCCTTTCTTGAATATCCGATTCATCAGAATCGCTTTCCAAATTTTCTCCTGGATGTAAAATATCCCCACTTATTGGTGTTGCACTTAAACTTTTCTCTAATAAACTAGCTTGTCGTCTGGTTAACCTTCTAGTAGCAGAATATGCTTCCATTGCGCTCGTATTAGCAACAGGTGTTTCCGAATTTGATCTTGTGCTTCGCTTTCTAACAATTGATTTTTTAGATACTTCTAAATCTTCCGATGGGGTTACCAAAGATTCTTGTATGTTCTTCTTGGGTTCTCTAAAATCAATGCTTGTGCTACGTCTTCTTCTTGAAATTAGCGTAGATGTGGTACCTTCGCTACTGCTATTTGCCCTTCTAGTTCTAAGTGTATTTGTTTTAGGCGTTAAAGTATCACCAGAAACACTTAAACTTTTACGAGTAGTACGTTTGGGTAGTGAGCTTGGATCAGGAGTTGATTGTTGTAATGAAGAAAGACGTCTTGATCTTCTCGCTGAAAAAAATTTCTTAAATTAATGAAGAAATTACCCTTAAGCTCTTCTCACTTAGCATCAGAAAACACTGACGTTTCAAAATTTTAGTTTTTAGTACAGTGGAAAAACCTCATTTGTAAGCAACTTAGAAATTAAATCTCAATAAAAATTACCTGGTGTGACAACCTTCTCTAAATTTTCTGTAACAATCAAATCATTGGAGTGATTCTCAACTCCTTCCATTGGCGTTTCATCATCACAGCTTTTGCTTGTATTTTCGTCATTTTTTATTGAACTTGAATTACTGGTAGTTTTAACAGTTTCGACTAAGATATTATCAATTTCAGGAATCTCAACAATTTGATCTTGTGGATTATCTTCGATAATTTTCAGTTCTGGTTCTTCGGGAATAACGTCTAACGAAATAACATCATCGTCCCTTGCAAATTGATCTGATTTGTTACTATTATCATCAATAGAATAATGATCAAATGTAGATTTGCTGTTAGAATCATCCGTTTTCTGCATAACATCTTCGTCGTAACTCTCATAACTAGAATCAGACTCGCTGGCAGTGCTATCATCCAGTTCAATAACTTCACCCTGAAGATTACTAGAAACTGAATGAGAACTTTCACTAGACTTATCTTCCTCGTCATCCAAAACCACCACTTCTGCAATAACGTCACTTTTATTCTTTCTAGTAATAATTTCGTTGTCATCGTCAAATACATCAGCATAATTATTTAAATTTACATCATTATTAATTTCATAATCCTCAACTTGTTGATCGTTAGATACATTTTCATAAATATTAATATCTTCTTCATTTACGTCACTATTCTTTTCACTTTCTTCAACGTTTTCGTCTACATTAGTTTCCAACAAAGAAGGAAACGATAAAACATTTGAAGATACATCCGGAGAGTATTGAGAAAAGCTTTCAGTAACGTCCATTTTGTAAGTGGAACTAACGATTTCTTCTGTATGATCTTTACTCGATTGAGTAGTTATAACTGTTTTAATTTCTTTAGTAGTAACTCTTGATTGAGTAGTATTCGAAGCATTCTGATCGGGTTCTAATAATGAAGTTGGGAAAGGTAAAAGAGAGTACAGCGACTTCTGCGATAGAGGAGAATCAGAAAACTCGTCCGCCGATCCTCTGGTAAAAGTCCTACGACATTTTGGAGGAGTATATGGCAAGGATGTGTTTGCAGTATCATCTTGAGTTTCAGATACTTTTGAACTGGTTGATTCAACTTGTGGCAATGGAGATGGAGGGGCAGCTTTTGCTTGATTCATAAATGCATTATTTTCAAGCACCTTCCTAGTAAGTGACCTACGTCCTTTTAATATAGGCTTTACTAGGCTCGCTGGGGGTGTACTTTGATCCGAAACCGTTTTTGAAGCCGTCGAATCTTCACTCTCTTGAGACAAATTGCTTTCACTTTCCAAAAACGAAGGAAAAGATATGTAGGTTGATGACGCATCCGTGCCAAACGAAGACTGACTAACCGTTTGGTATGATGAGGTGGAACCCGAAATTAATTTTTCTTCCGAACTAACAGTAGAAAGAGACGTGGACTCTAAAAATAAATTCAAAATTATAATGCATTTTAAAAATTGCAACAAACAAACTTTTATAACTGGAGCGAGATCTTGGTCTTTTTGCTGGCGATGACGTTAGAGTTTCATTATCCATGGGAACAGATTTCGTACTGGAATCTAAAGATCCTGTAAAAAAATATTAAAATATTTATAAATTATAGAAAAGTTACTGACTTTTAAGGGTTCCCTTCTTTATAGGTGATGTAGGATCCACGTCCATTTGCTCGGATAAATCTTCATTTGATTTAGCATTGTTTTCCAATTCTACATTCGAGGCTACAGAAGAGTCTGGCGAGTAATACGAATCTGTTGAAAATGAACTGGTATTTCCTTTTGTTTCAGAAGAATTCCTAATTTTTGGTTCATGAATTATAGCCACTTCTTCAATTGTTTTACTTTCCAATTCGTTAGCTTCATCCGAAGACGAATCGGATAAATCTTGAGAAATGTTAAATCTCACTGCTGGTCTTGGTGTGTGTCCTATGGAGCGCCTAGAAGTCACATTCCACTTTGTTTTCTATAAATAAACAATTTAAGCACAACAAAAAATTCTATTTCATAGTTTCTCACCGCTGCCTCTGTAGGTATCGGAGTTACTTCTTTGCTAAAAGTGGCCTTAATAACAGTTGGAGTGGTAAAACTAACTTTTGCTGACATTCCTGGAGGATTGTGCAACTGAATAAACCAAAAATAGAATTTGTATTCAATAAATTATAAATAAAAATTCCTTACCTTTAAAATACTCTGAGGAGTTTTTACGGAAAACAAATCACACGCAATTTGTGAAGAACCACTCTTGTCGTTTGTTTTGCGTTTAATAATAGGAGTCACCAAGGTACTACTATCATCACTATAATTGTCTTCTCCTAAAGTAATATTAGATAAACTTGATATTCTTAGCGAAGACTGTGGACAGGGTTTAAAACGTTTCGGAGGAGTAGGTTCGTAGTTTTCCTCTTTGGAAAAATCTTTACCACTTGTTATTATATTTGGAAATATTAGAGGAGTGGCTGGCCTACAATAAAACAATTTATTTTTAAAAGATTAAAAAACATTAAAAAATTACCGAGATAAAAACGATTCTACTTTTGGTGTTCGTAAAAATGGTACGTCTTCAAAATTACTGCTGTTTGACATGAATTTAGTTTCGTTACTTTCATTTGTATTGTCTAAAACTGGATGAGTCCAAATCTCTTTAGTCTTTGTTATAATGGTTTGTATTAAAGATGATTTATAATTTGCATCTTTTTTTGCAGTGTGGATGTAAACAGAAAAAGGTTCTGGTCGTGTAACTAAAAATATGTTAAAATATATGAATTATTACCTTGATGATAATAGAACAAGTATTTTAAAAGTTTACAAGCTAAACCCGAACTTAAAAAAAAGTGACCTGACTTATAAAACCTTAAGATTGTTAGAACTGCAGTGTGCAGGGCAAAAATATTTAATTTTCAATCTGAGTCGCAAAGATTCTGTTAACGTTTATGATCTATTGATCTATTATGATCTATAAAACCAATTAATCAAAACATTTATTTTATACACTAGGTTAACACAAATCTTGCAAAACTGAATTAAATTTTTCTTGTTAGTTTTGCTCGATTTGTGTTGAGAACAACCTAGTTCTTGAATTTCAAAAATTAACCAGATTAAGATGTTTGCTTATAACAATTGAGGACCTTGCAGCGTAAGGGGTGCAGCCCCAATTTTGATCGTTTTCTAGTTAATATGTGTAAAAAATGTAAAAAGAATTGATACATTCGAGAAAAAAAGGGAAAGATATTACAGATTTTGGACCTGCTCCAGGTATTGTTTAGTGCAAGTTTGTAAACAGTTTATTGTCATTTCTCTACAATTGCAAATAACAGAGCTGCATCCTTTATGCTGCAAGGTCCTCGATTACAGATCTATGTACATTTCTGTATATCCGGTTGCACTAATATTTGGCGAAGTTTTTGCAATTATTATAAATTTATAACTTTGAATTATTCATGTGCACTGTAATATTATCAAAATTTATAACATCTTGACTGATTTGACAAGGAATCCTTCCTAGGAAAAACTATTCAGTTACACCCACAAATTTATCTACCAAAAAATTGCAAAGAAATTTTCTACATCTATACTTGAATGATTACCCTAACTTTTGTAAAATAGGGAAGAAACAGTCAATAAATCACACTTCTTAACAGGTTAATGTTAATTAAAACGTTTTTCCTACCTTCAGGTCCTAAAAAATGCAATAGTAAGTAAACAGTTATGTCCAAAAAATTATATCTTTCAAAAAGTAATCAAATGTATCAGTTCACTCACCTTCCTTTAATAAATTCTTATCCTTGTGATAAACATCTATCAAATTTTTGCTAATTTCCGGCAACGTATTGATAAATCCTTTAACCATTATGTCTGCCACACTACTATTAGACATTCCATGCAAACCCTGTTGATTCCCTTTCAACAAGTTAAATTTTTCATTGGCATTATACGCGTCCAGAAAGCGAGAGTTTCGAACATAGAAGAAAGTCTGCAAGTTTTCCAACTTGGGATGTTTATGCTCATGAAGATAATTCATGAAAATATTTTCTTCGGTTTTATTTAAAGGGAAATAAACTACGGCAGTGATTTTACCAATCTTATCGCACTCTAAATAAAATTCCACATTATAATAAGGATACTAACTTCCATAAAAAACAAACCTCTGTAGAAGTGACGCAAAAGTTGAATTTCAAATTCTTTACTTTTGTTTCGCCGTTGAAAATGAAAAGCTTCTTCTAGCATGTAGTTTGCAACGTATAAACTTAACACAGTGCACATATCGTCTACTTCGTTCACCGGAGGTTTTCTCACCTGCAGGTAAAGTAAAGCAAATTTATGTTGATTTTGTGCTAATAAAGCTCGCAAGGCAATTCGATGATGCCAGATTTTCAAGTCCTTGACACAGACTAGTGAATCTAAAAGTTGTTCCATTGCAGTCTAAAAAATCAAATAAATGCATGAACTTTCATTTATTATATTACTTTCTTACGGAAAAATCTCCATGATCTAATTGCCAAAATGCTTGGGTGATTTTAATTATACTTGGACTTAATTGGAACACTGCAGGAAATTTGATCAAATGAGTGGTAATTGCATTGTATCTGCTTTTGTCCAAAGTCATTGCTAAATCTAAGAAAACATAGACAACTAAACAATGTTTCATTGATATGTCAACACCTTGGACTAAATAGGTCCGTAAAAGAGCTTGTAAAGATGGAGGTGGATATGCGCCCGTACCACCATCATTTTCCCATTGTCTGTAATGACAAAACAGGATTAAATAACTATCTGATTTAAAAAATAAAAAACTTACATTTGTAAATTTACGCCTCCGCACTCAAATCTTACAAGATTGTCAATGAATAACAAGCTTTCGCTGTTTGAAAATCGTTCATATGCTAACCCTTGCAACTTGGACCTCCTAAAGTCAAGAAAAAATTAAGTTTAATAAAAAAAACTCAACAAACTAATTACCTTTCACTGTAATAATCCAACATGCTGTTAATTGGATATGGTGCACTAACTCGATTGCACTCATCTCTGTGAGGATAACTTGATAACGGACATTCTGGTAACAAACCTACATTCAACAACCACTGAAGTACTTCCAAGTGCACAGAAACCATTTGCAATGATTGCAACTGCTGTCTCAAAACACCTAAAATATTCAATCGGTTATTGTGTTATTTCTTATTTAGATAACTCACTTTTGTCTACTAATTGTACGGCAAACTTTTTAAAAATAAATTCAAATAAAGTGGTCAAACCAGTCAATTGCTTCGCACAACTGCTTAACATATTATGGGTGTTAGCATCCAGTCTCAAACCAGAATAATCAAACAGAGGTGTTGCTGAAATTAAAATTATAAAAATTGCATAACATTTTAAGAGTTAAAAAATTACATAAAGTGTTTGCTTGTTGTTTCAATATGCAAGCACGTCTCCAGCCCCAATTAAGAAGAAAATGCAATGTGGAACCAGATACAGAATAACTACCATTACTCCATGCTGTAGCACATCTACACAGCCATCCAATTAATTGTTGTTCCAAAGCGATACTCAAAAGAACATCCCGTTGAAATTCCTAGACAAAAAAAGTTGCAACAAAATTTCGTAATTAGAAAAGTTCTTACATAAGTTGTCGAGAGGTCTAAATGAATATCCGTAAAAAGTGGAAGTAATCCTGCATCAACACACTGTTGATAAAGTTGCGTTGGTTTTATAAGCGATAATGGTCCACCTAATTCTAGCTGAGCCAGTAATGATCTTTGACTGCCTTGGTTGTTAAAGAACAACACATCTTTTTCTCTTAGAGAACACATCTCTAAAAAAAACGTCAAAGAAAATTTTCGAGATTTTTTCATTAAACTCACCAAATGCTAAAGACGAGGGATAATAATGTTCTTCCAGTTTTTGAATACCAATAAATTGACTAAGCGAGTTTGGGTTTATTAGTGCATCCAAAAAAGGTACCTTTTCTGAATGTACATCGTCCATAAGGTTATTCAAGCATATGTTAGTCATGTAATTGTCATATTCTTTGTAATTTGATGAATCTGTGATTTAAATAATATTAATTTTAAAATTAAAACAAAGACAGGGTTGCCCACTTATGGCAAATTCTTTCAAAAATAGTAAAACTAGAAGTCGATTTTAGAAAAAATAAAAAGTTACCAATAGGAGACTTGGCATACAAATTTTCTTCTCTAATCTTGATCAAAGTCTGAAAATGTTTTCATGTTTATCTGGTACTTTCTTTATTTCAAACTCATCACCTTGTATTTTGTTATTATGAAAGAATTTGTCATAAATGATCCCCATGTATATTAATTAAATATTTGACTTACTTGGCATTTGTTCTTTATACCACTGATTTATATCAAACAATCTCATGTAGGTTTTAGTGACACTTATAGCACTCGACTTTGACTTCCATTCATTCCAAATAAAAGCACAAATGGAGAGAGTTTCGTCGTGATGCTCGTGTCCCAAGTTTCCTTTCGTAATAACTTTAGTGATAGTTTGCAGCCTCAAACAATATGCACCATGGGATATTTCACTACTGGAAGTGTCATCAAAAAGTGTGAGATTTGTTTGGAATCGTACGGTGCAAGATAAGAGATCCTGAAATGTCAAAAATTTCAAATTTATTGTTTCAATGTAAAAAAAAAACCAAAAAGTATACCTGATATAGGATTCCATATCCTTCGTGCCATTCTTTAGCACCGAAGTTTAAAGAGTTCAAAATTGCTATCGGAAAGCCTGTTTGGTACTTCACCGTATTACTATAAACTGCCCAAATATAACAAAATGATCTGGGATCATCAGAAGGTTCTTGAATCGCAAAATGAGTCACGGGAATATTCTTTTCATAAATAGCAGAAGTGTGAACAAGTTTCAATGTCATTAAATTCCACAACTGCCATGCTCCAAAATTATAACCAACCAATAATGACCCCAACTGAGGGCAATAATGCAATGCACTGACGGTCACCTCCAATTTATTTACATAAATACGGTTGTCGCCCTTAGGGCCCTTTAATATAAAATGAGGCACATGTTCGTTAAATGTAGCTGTAAATAACTATTGTTAATAATTTCTTTCAATCCAAAAGAAAAATATTACCATTCAAGTGAATGGAGAGATGTTCTCCATTTTTAATGGCAGCACGTTTAAACAGTTCCAAAGATGGGATATTTTCAGGAAGAACAATCTTAACCTCGCAACTATTAATTTCATCCCTAATATCCATTCCACTTCCGGTTAGTACTAAAACAGTTTCAAGATAATAAAAGAAAAACCATAAATTTTGAAAATGTACTTACTCTCTTCGTATATTTGTTTACATAAATCTAACAGCAGCACATTACCGCGTGCAGTCCCGATACCTATAATCCCATCAAATGCACGTAATGGTCCTGGCAATGGACATCCATCCTGACTTGTATTGATCACATGCAAACTTGTAACCTACACAACATCAAATTTAAAAATATGTAACACATCCTTTTAGAGATTTACTAACTTTGTCTTCAATTTGAATTGCCCTTAAAACTCTAGACTCGGTAACATCAAAAATGCATACGCAACCCCTAGAAGAATCACATTCTAAGCCTATTACTAAAAGTGGAAATTTTCCATTACATCGTGATAACTCTTCAACACAAACAATTTTAGTCGAATAATCTTTAACTATCGAACCAAAAGTCCAAGCGGCAATTATAAAGCCGGTTTTTGAGTTAACTATCGTAAAATTTGATCCATTGGAAGTCCAAACATATTTTGTGTTGAGTAAAACTCCTCCGAAAGTTTCGAGGTCTAAAATAAACAAGACGTTTAAAATGTTAACGGCTGCATTTCGATTAACTTACAACCGTTTTTTACATCTTCCTTATCATTTGTGTATTGTACATCTGATAATGGTAAGGGCGTAACTTGAATAACCGAAGGAGGCTGAGACATTATATCCTATAATAAATACGAAATAATTATTTATGGGTTTACATTTTTATATAAGATCAGAAGACGAAATTTTTACTATTTAATGTTTACCTCAATTTTATAGTTCTGTAATTGCCTAATTAACCTGTTCCACTCTCGACACCATTAATTTTAATTTTAAATTATCTTTTAAAGCACATTTATCACAATTTTCCCGGCTGAACGTTCATTTGGTACACATAACCTAAATTAATTAATATTGTCAGGTAATGTCGGTAATGTAAAAAAGTGCATTGCTTGCCTCGCAAGATGTCGGTAGTGTCATATTAAATACAGGCCAAAACAAAATTTCCCGACATTTTCCCGAAGAAGCAATAGAAAATATTTCTGATTCTATTCTAAAATTGCATAGATGAAAAGTTGTTGTACCTCGACCATCTCGACCACCACAATTTCATTAACAGAACATATTATTTATCACATCTCAAAACCAAATAATTTCAACTTTTTGATTTGCCCTCAGAAAACCAGCACCATCTGTTAAAAAATGCAAAACTTAATTTTATTCTAAAAATTGCAATTTAGGTTATGTTGTGTATTTGGATGGTGTAAAAATATTAAAATATAAGAATGTTTAAGTTAGTTAGGAATTTCAAAACATTAAACTTACTTTTACCTGAAACATTTTCACCTACATATACGACAAGAAATTTAAATACAATTCGAAGTCGTAAGAAACCGCTACACTTTCCTACCGCAAAAAGTAAAATATTTGTAGTAAAACCACGCATACGATTACCACCCGACGAAGCTGCAGAATTAAAGAGGCTTTGGAATAATTATCGTACTGCAATCAAATCGGTTAACAAATTTTTTGAAGATGAGTATAAATCTCAAAGCATGATACAATTTGACGAAGAACTACACCAGAAAATCTTAGAAGAAGATTTTCTCGCTTGCAGTAAAGTAAACGAAGAATGGAATGCAAAAGTTAAACTTGTAAGAGAAGCTCGAGTAGAAGAAGAACTTCAATTAAAATTACAAAAGGCTCGAGAAATGCTAGAAAAATCAATAGAAGAACAAACTAAACTACGAGAGGAAGCAAATCAAATAGTCAGAGAAACAATTGCAGTTTCTGATAGTTTTATAACCCCCGACAAATTAGATGCCGCTATCGAGTATGCTATGAACAATCCCGTGGATTATAACTTTGCTCTCGACGTTGATGGTACAAAAATCTTTGGTAGAGAAACTGCACCACCTAGTAAACAACCAGTAGAAAAAAGTAATATTACGCAATAATGTTGTACATTTTAGAAATAATAAACGTGTTTATTTAAATTTTTATTTTAATTTAACAAAATAAATTATATACATGCTTGCAGAACAAAAGAGTTACTGAAACAGTGACTTCAAGAAATCTTTTCTATTTTCTTCGACTTTTGGTTCTTCTTGTTTTTCTTCTTCGTTGCTTCTATTTTTATCATCATCTTTCAAATTTGTATCATCTTGAATATTTTTATTTTTGTGCAAATTTGAAGTGAAATAATTAGTTTTCTTTTTGGCCATCTCTACCTCGACCCTTAATTTTTGTTTTCTGGCTGCTCTTTCGTATGCTAACCTTTCGTTTAAATGAGTCCATTTAAATCGAGTCAAATATTTGATATTCCAAATACAATCGAATTGCTTTGACTTTTTTCTACTGCTAACCTGAGTGTTATTTAAAAGTTCTGCAACCTTTTTGGCAACAGACTTTCTTTCAAATTCAACCCATCCTTCGCTGTAGTTTTTATAGTTGCTATACTTCTTTTTCTTTTTTTCGCCTTCTAAAAGTAATAGTGACTTAACTGACGTAATCAAAATTAAAATACGTTTACCTTTTTTATGCATGTGCAAATAAACACGTCCAACTTTACCGTACTCGCTGAATATTTCATGAATTTGGCTCACATTCAAGTAAGGTGGTATCGATGACAAAAAAATAATTCCTCTTTTCGGAGGCTTGGTGTTTCGAGAACGCTTTTCTTGTGTATCAGTTTCCATTACTTTCCTTGTTATTTTTAAATAATAATATAAATATCTTCAAAATAAATTTGAAATTTGCTATACAAAAGGTTAGGTTAAATTTAAGTGTCAACAAAAACGTGTGCAAATGCAAACTGTCAAATATAAAAAACAGAACCGTAACAGGTTAGAACAAATATTCAAAAACAGTATTATACAGGGTACTTTATTTTAAGCAACATTCTCTTTGATGATACATCAAATGCATGATACTATAACTACTATACTATCATGCATCAAATGTATATTTAGATACATTCATCAAAATTCAAAACTAAGTAGAAGTAGATGATGTTAAGCTACAGTTACTTGCAAAAGAACGCATACACCCCTATGCTAGCAATGTAAATTGTAATTTTTGAAGACTCGATTTTACAGGAAAACTTATTACATTTTTTGGTGTAAATTCCATTTCAGTAATTTTTGTTTATATAAACTTTTCTATTTCATCACACCATTAGAGAGTTACAGTAACTTAAAAAACGGTGCAACAAAATAAAAAAATAAAGAAGCATTTTTTATTGTAAATTTTATTTTTTTATTCCTTACATTTTTCCATTTTGTGGCACCGTTTCTGAGATACAGATGACCATGTTTTGTATTTTCCAGTCATTTTTTACAGAAACTGTAAATTAAAAACAAGAAGTAAGATAACAAAATGTTGATTAAAAAATTAAAATTGAGAATTGAAAAATATCCATTTAAGCGACAACAAATAAAAATTAATTTTTATAAATTTAATGAAAAAACAGCAATCATATCGAAATAATTTTTAAAATATCTTGATGTTTATACAATAATTTTTTTTCATCTAAAGAGAATCTTAATGCAGCTTATCCCTTCGGCAGTAACACAACACTATAGGAATAAATAAAAAAATATAAATAAAAATGCGAATAATTGAAATTTTTTAATATTTCTTAAAATAAAAATCACCAATTTTTTTTAAATAATCATCAACTCATCCATAACAATAATTCAATTTTTGCAATAAGTAACACACATATAAGTAATTGTAAAAATTTTCATTAGTATGTACAATTTCCTATCTTTAAAAATTACAGTCAATATGCCTCATTCCGGTTCAACATTGAAAAAAATAATTACAAAAGAATTAAATATTATTCGTTTATCAACAGGTGCTCAAAAAACTACAAACAGAGCGATAAGGCACAACGTTACTTTAAAATCTTAACACGTTAACAGATAAAATATAATTTTCATAACACTTTATTTAAAATTGCGTCGTTATCAAATAAATACAAAAAATATAAAATTAAAGCGCTCTTTTTATTCTTACAAAGTAAGCCAATATTAAATTTACAAATACTTGTATAGAAAATTTAAAAATAAATACAATAGTATAAATGCCAATATAAAAATTAGTCGTTATTGCTCGCATTTTTGGTCAACGTCGTATCGTCTTCTAAACTGTAAAAACGTTGTTCATCACTTAAATGTAAATGTTCTTTAATAGAAGATAATTCCGATTCCGCGCTTAATATCACGTTAGGTTGAGAATCAGATTTAGATTTATCTGTCGTTCTATTACTCTGAATTGGCGTTGAAGTGCGTTGTGTCGTTCTTTCCTGACTTCCGTCCGAATTCTGAATCAAAGTCATATTCTGAAACTGATTTAAGTACGGTGACAAAGTACTAGAATCGTCCGATTTTATACTACTAGAAGACAATTTCGTTAGAAATTGTTTGCTTAAAATATCTCTAAAGCTAATATCACTACTGCTATTTGATTCCGTTAGTTTTATACTTTTCTTAAGACTGATGTCCAAAGAACTCGAGCTAGACTGTAAATTTAAAGTTTCTTGCGTTTTTCTTAATGTCGAAATTGCCCAACCCATACCTAAACTCTTCAACATATTTTCCATATTTTCTAATTCATCTACAGAACTGTCGCTAGTTGCTTCTGCCACAGCTTTCGGAACTATTTGCTGAAACATGATTGTATGTTCTTGTTTGTAAGGATTTTCAGCCGAGGCAAGACTTCTGTTTTTCGATATTTTGCTACCTATACTGTTTTTCGATCCTTCGTTGCTAAGATCTGATAAACTATTGTAACTTGTACTCTTCGTTGAATGTTGTCCTGTTGAAGACCTTCTACTTACGTCTACAATATCGATGGGTTTACTGTGACAAACTTCTGGTTGTGGTAAAATCACAAATGGTTTCAAACTCGCCATTGCATTTGGCGTTGTGGATTTACTTCGCGTTGATTTTTCTGGTGTCCTTAGATTTCTATTTGACAATTCAGTTTCTGCAATGGTCGATAATTCGTGAGGAACTAAATTGATTTCGTTGTTGAAACGTTTAGCAGAAACTAATCCCTTAGATATAGGTGGTTTCGATTTATCCAAAGGTTTACAAAGGCAGTTATCTTGCTCCGAATATCCTTCCAATTTCGGAAGCCGAGGAATATCTAACAACAGTGGCACAAAAGGTACATCTTCTTTAGTACTATCGTTCTTGCTAAAGTCATCACAAGGATTTGGACAGCAAACAACTTCGGGTAAAGGTGCCGTTTGTGCCGTGTAATTACTCAACAAAGAGTCAAAACGCTTTTTTAATTCTTTATCTATGCTATCTTTCAATTCGTCACTTTCATTACTTATAGTCGACTTTCTACTCTTCGCTGGCGCAGGTATCTGCAATGGTTCTATTAAACCATAATCGGTACTTAATAAATAACGATTAAGTTCTTCTTGCTCATCGGCACTACTATTTTTGCTTTCATTTCCATTTCCTCCTCGCTTGCTTTTAAAATCTGCCGGCAAATCCAAGTACTTAGTAGAACTGTCTCGTTCGCTAGAAGGGCTAAACAAAACGTTAGATTTTTCCGACCTTAATTTATCTATCATGGTGGTTAAATTTTCAATTCTCTTTGAATAACTTTCCGCCATTTCATTATAGGTCGATAAAACGCCTGCATAATTTTCCGAACAATATTCGTCCAAACTTAAATTTCTGGCGTCGGAAGATTTTTGTAAATCATGATTTTTACTTAACGTTACGCAATTACATTTTGAATCGAACGAACTAACTGTCAAACTTTCGGCGGTATTATAATGCGGGTTACTTTCGTCCGCGGAATAATTCAAAACTTGGTTAATATTTGACACATCGATGTTGAAACGTTTCATGGCGTCTTTGATTTGATGTACTTTTATATTGGTACTAATATTTACGACGCTGGAGCTAGGTGTTGAAATATCGCTAACGGAACTAACAGCCAACTCGTCAATAGTATTTCGCGACATTGTCAATAATTTTTTAATGCATTCAACGAGCGATGGGTCCACAGATTTGGAACGAATATTTTGTTGCATTTTTAAATTGCCCTGCTGCGATTTATTTTGTAAAAGGTGACTGAATTGCGGATGATACATACGAATGTGTTCTTCGTCGGGAATACTTTTGTAAGTCCTAGAATCCAAACACTTACAATCTCCAGCTAGAATATTTTGAGATGGCGGACTGTAATATGACGTACTAGAGGTATTTGAATTTTGACTCAAGTATTCGCGCCAAGACGTATCCTTATTTTTATTAGTTTGCGAAGTCGTCGTTTTATCTTTCACTTTAGCTTCCTTAACTTTTTCTTCGCGCTCTGGGCGTACTTTATGTTTACTGACGCCCTTTTTAGTTTTACCTGACGGTACAACTGATTTTTTATCGCTTTTTTTATTCGAATCAGAGATTAATTGTTTAGCAGGTTGTTGCACATCAACTTCTGAAGCTTCTATGACTTCCTCTAATCCAGTTCTAACTATAATTTCTTTATTTTTAAGTTCAACAGGGTTAACGCAAATCTTAGGTTTGCCATCTTCTCCAATTCTGATAATTATTTCGCAGGAATCACCCTTTCCTGCTTGGATGGCAGTACTTACTAAATGATCGTCGCCTGATACAGTCTTTGATTTTGCTTCGTCTTTACCGACAGATTCAGATATTGATTTTGGTGGGTGTGTGCTTTTTTTTGTTTTAGGACTTGCAGGTTTAATTTCGTAGTTTGTATCACTTACCGCTCTAGGTGTCGTTTGTGTACCAATATTTTGTAATATTAATGGTTCAAGTGGTGGAGGACGAGTCGATGTCTTTGGTTTAGTTGGTTTGGTACCTTTTACCGGTTTCGTAACTTTTTCCGGTTTAGTAGCTTCACAGATTTTATCAGACGAAGGTGAAGGACTTCTACTCGATTCGGCAGAGTAATTACGAGGTAGTTTGGCCGAAGATTTAGGTTTATCTGGTGAAGTCGAACGTTTATTCGAAGAACTGTAACTTTCAGCTGAAATAGAAATTTTGTATCTTATTATTCAGTGATCATAAAAAAAAGTATATACAGGGTGCCCGTTTTTCGAGCTCCACCATGGGGATCTCAGTTATTATAAGAGATATGAGGTCAGTTAAATTAAGGCAAAGTTACGCAATTTTAGTTTTTGAATTATTGGAAAAAAAACGGAAAATTGTAATTTTTGTTTTTATTTTTTCAAGCGAAAACCAAAAAAACTAGACGTTTTTAACTAAGACGTTCTTGAGGCACTTTATCATAAGGAATCTAAATCTGTCATCACATTTTCCAAGGCGTTCTTGATACCAGAGTTTGGTTTTGGTTTTTCTTTGTAAAATTTTTGTATTTTTTTAAAAGTCTTTTAATAGTTCACCATGAAAATGCGCAACTTTGTCCTAATTTAACCGACCTCGTATTTCTTATATAATAACTGAGATCCCCATAGTGGAGCTCGAAAAACGGGAACCCTGTATAGGCCTCCCACAATAAACTTGCAAGATTTTAGTTAGAAATTTAACATTTTTAGAAGTTTTCGAAACTTAATTTAACGGAAACAGCCATTCAGTTAATATAATAAAAATTTTAATTAAAAAAATATTATAGTAGTAAAGCTTTTAGTTTAAATGTAAAAATAAAAATTAAGAATTTAGTAATTTAGGATAAATTTTGAAACTTTAGGATATGTAGGAGGCCTGTATATATTATACGGTTATAAAAAAATTTCAAACAGAAGAAAACTAAAAAAGTACTTACCCCTATTTGAACTTTTGCTAGCTGGACTTCGTTTTACTTTACTTCTGGATCGTTTTCGACCACTCACGCCTGACAATGCGTCATCTTTTACTGTTGCACTAACTTTTATAACTTCATCGATACTGCTAAGCCCTCCATTCTGAGCAAGGAAATTGTGAAGTTGACTATCTTCTGGCAAAGAGGCCAACTCTTCAAAAAGTTTGTTTCTGGAATTAGTAAGACTTTTCAACATGCCTTGCAAGTTTTCGGTCGTCTCTTTTTTCGAAATATTCTCAGCATCAACGGGAGGACATTTACAACACAGATTATTCGCTACTCGTGATTCAAGACTTTTCGTTCTGGACGCTTCAGGTTTAGCGTCGATATCCCAAGTTGCTACGTTCAAAGTTGGAGAATCTTCAGAAACAGTTATTGTTTGAAAAGGTAAAGTACTCGTTATGGTTTTTTTCGGAGGTTTGGCTGGTATCGTAACCGTGCATGTCTTAGGAAATAACTTCTCATAAGCTCCTTCCATGCGGTTTTGATTCTTTTGTTCGCGCTCCTTTAATCGATCATTAGACATGTGAAACTTGGGATTATTTAAAGGAATCGATGCGATTTTTTCTTGTTTTTGTAAATTAGGCAATTGTTGCATCATTTCACGATAATCTTTTTGAACCTTTACTTTTTCTAATGCCTTTTTGCCGCGCATAGCCGCATCTCGATCTCTCTTATACATTTTTTCCTTATACTCCACTTCACTACCCGAGCTTGGACACACTTCGATGCTATCTTGGTTGATTTTATGAATATTAACTTTATCATCTGTATATTCTTTGGTAAAACGATTTTTATGGTCATAATATTGTGTTTTATTTTTACTTCGGTCTGTTTCTAAATGTGACGAACAAGCGGATTTTTGATTACAGGTCACTTCCTTACTAACTATAGTTGGACGTAAAGTAACTGACGGCTTTTTAGGAATAACTTGAATATCACTTTTACGTGCACATACATGACCGATTTCCTCGTTACCGTTATCATTCTGCACTAAATCGGAAACACACGGTTGAGGATTATCCACAGAACCTAGAGCAGCTTTAGATCGATTACTACAAGTTCTTTCGACATCAACCTCACAAATATCAACATTTACAGTTGTTCTACTTCGTATTCGATCCGAAATTCTGGTATCTCCAGCACACGTTGAAACTTGAGGAACTACATTATCGCTATCTTTACAAGAAGATTGCCGGCCGTTGATTTCCAAATTTTGCGTCGATTTTACAGCATTTGCTGGATTGCATGGGCCTGGACACGTTTTAGATTTTGGAGGTGGACTGAGAGATTCACTGTATGTTGTAGGTCTGGGAGGTTTACTGCATACTAAAGGCCTGGGAGGTGGACTACATGTTCTAGGCGTCGGAGAACAACTCGTCGACGGGCTAGTGCAACGACTTGAAAGATTAAAAAATTTAGGAGATTCGTTTTCGGTATCGGAGCCAGCCGTTAACCTACCGCTAGTATTAATGTCTGAAGATAACTCTCTTCTTTTCTTTCCTTTGCGTTTTTTATTTTTTAAATTTGCAACTAGTACAGCTCTGGCATTTTCTACAGCTTGATTATATTTTCTTTTATTTTCGCTCGAAAACTTTTCCTTTTCTTCTTGGTGCTTTTCGTTATTAAGTCGATCCAATGCCATCTGGCCTCTGTGTTTGGCAATTTTCGCATAATTTTCTTTGCGGATTTCTTCGGCTTCGTCGGACTCGTCTTCTATAGCGGCTTGCACGTGACCCAAACCTATATCTTTTAGGCATTCGTGGTATTGCTGTTGTAAAGCTAATAGTTTTTTTGCTTGCCATTTTTTTAATTCGTTCTCTCCTTTCTTTTCAAAGTCTGATAATTGCTTCTTTTTTTCTTTTCTCACTTTATTCCTCACAGATTCTGCTATATTCTTCGATTGTTGTCGTACCTTTAAAAATTGCAATGTTAAAGTAAATAAAGTTGAAATTCAAAAATGTATTATAATTGATAAAATTAATAATAGTAAATAATAAAAGTTATTCGGTACCTGATAAGTACAGTGTAACCTCTATAAGCCCAACACCTTTGAGACATATGAATTTATAAATCTTACAAGTACAAAAGTAACACGTTGACAGGTCAAACTGTTTCTACGAGTAAATAAAATTTCAAAGGTAATCAAGAATTTTATCAAAGAATTAGAAAATAAAGAGGTTACACATCTACGAAAAGAATGTATTAAATATTTGAATTTACTAGCCATTACCAAACAACAACACAATCCGACAAGTGTTACGACAAAGATATACCTGCTCTAGACGTATACGACGTCGTTTGTTAAACTCCATTTTCTCTAAATCTGGATTCGACGTTGATACCATTTTCCCTTTGCCTTTAGATAGTGTATTGCCATTTACTGTGACGTTTATGGACATAGTTTTTAAATAACCGTTAAAATATATACAACATAACCTCAAATGCCAAAATATATTTGATGTTTTAACATATTTGTAGTAAAAAAGTTCAGTTAAAATTATAATAACCACTAAAATAGTTTTAATATTTAAAATCGTTGCATGTAAGATTAACGACTTACTAAATATAATAACGAAAAACAAATTCAAAAACATAACACAACTGTCACCTGACGCACAACATTTTGAGTGGACGTCGACTGCACACACGAATATTTTAGTGAAACGAATTCATGGTGTCAAATTTATTAAACATTTTATAAAAAAACATCTAAACGTAGTACAATGTGGAAATTGATTTCATTAATTTTTAAACGTGATCGAAAATGTACGAAAAGGAGATGGCGCGGTTTTCATTTCAAATTTGACTTTTCTCCTTATTAGTTTGTTTTTGCTCGAATTTTCTTTTTTTGCCGTACAATTGCAATGAAATGATAAATTTGGGTTAATTTCCAGTAATTAACCAAAAGTTACCCTTTTCGTGTCAAAATTATGATAGTTTATCTTGTGTTGACAAAAATTCTAACCTAACATTTACTTGTCAAAAGTTGTCGAGTGGACTCGGTGTGGGCTAGTCAGGGGTAGTGCTGTTGGTTTGTGCAAGCCCCACAATTTATTTAGAAGTAAAGGGCCGTTTCAAACTGATAATAAGTCGAAGTTGGTGTTGTCTTTTCCGTTTAGGTACAAAAGAAAAATAAAACTAAGGTAAAAATTTTGCGTGCTTTATTATACTTTCACAAATAGAACTTTCTCATTCATAAAATTTTTGTCTCAATATAAGTAATCTATATATGTGTAATTATAACATAATCTAAAATAAGTGACTTATTTTCTAAAATGTATGATAAATTTTTATCAACTTATTTTATTAAAATATATATTCGTGTATATCTCTAATATATTAATATATCAATACTCTGTAAAATATATCTAGGTATATAAATATTTAAAATATTATAATAATAATAATAATAATCTTGAGTACAAATAAAGAATGAAAGACACAGGGAGTAAATGAAAGATGAAATGTTATCGTGCGGGATAAATATAAAACTAGAGGATAACTAATATACATAAAACATTCATAATAAAATATAATTTACATCTTTTAATAAGGGAATCCAAGTACAAGCGATCAATCAACGGGGGAGGGGGCCTTCTAAATTATCTGTCGAGATATTCAAGAACTTTTCTTACTTCTAAACATTTTCATAAACATTTTTTTTCTTCTAAAATATAATGATTTTGTATATAAATATAAATTTAATACGCCCCCGTTTTTTCTACATAAATTTTATATTTCTATTTTTTAATAAATTTTCAATTAATTTTCAATTATGGCAGATAATTACTATTCCATCGTATCATAATCTCTACGTTCTAAATATGCCCAGACAGAAAAGCGAGAAATTTATTTTTTTCTGTAAGCTCACAACTAGAAGAGTATGTAATTAACTTTCACAGATAGCTTTGATATGGTAGTACATTAATCGTATGTACTGCAAAAAAACAAACAATATGGCTCTTTTAGCACAGCTCGTTACAACTGTAAAAGGTTATGTGAAGTAGCGCTAACAACCGATTTAATATCCAAATCACAGGACCATCGTTTTAAATAACAACCGAAAAACTGCTAAAATTTCAATTAGTTCTATTGATTTGAAACGAATGTTAAGGCAAAATCCCGATTTAAAAATTTCAGTCGCAATGGATTTTATCGAAAAATATTAATTATCGATGAAAAGGTTTTTATTTAAAGTGATCCTCCTGTACAATAGTAAAACCTGAAAATTTTAATCTGTCTTGTACAAAGCTATAAAATTTATTTGTCATAGGCAACGATTTTATATATAAATATTACGGTACCACAACAATTCACAAACACGTTAATAATTTACGATGATGATAATAATAATAATAATAATAATAATAATAAATTTTTCTCAATAATAATACACAACAATTAAATAAGATAAATTCGTTTTAGTTGATTTAAAAGACTAATACAAAGACGAATCAAAATAACATAACGTAATATACTCTCAACATGACTTAATACGAATAAGAACACAGATACATCTGGTTGATGATCATAGTAATAATAAAATACCGCATTTTACAATAATTATAACGATAATAATAAATTGTACTTTTTCATTTTTGAGATCCGATTTGTCGTTTTCATTTGCACATAATAAAATGTTTGTTACGCAACTACATTTAAAAAGTCTCAGTTACATAACTGGATTGAACACATTTTATATATTTGGGATTTATTTCGACAAAAATCAGTCTCCAAATCTACTGCAAGCTTTTTTCCATTTGCATTGTGTGCACCATTGCTCTCTGTGATCCATACCATATACTTTGCGGCACTTTTTGTTTTCTCCACGTAAACGGCGTGGAGATGCAGGCATTTTTGGACTATGTGGTCGAGGTGATAACTTGAGCTGTTTATGAGGCGACTGAGGAATATTTATAGGTCCAGAGAACAATGTTTGACGATATGAACCCACAATTTGTCGTTGATATTCGGGATCTTCGTGTGGAGGACGTGCCATATCGCGATGAGACAAGGTTGGAGGTGAACTTCTGTTAATGTAGCCTCCTTCTGCATCATTGTAATAGAAATCTTCATCTCCAAGAGGCCTGCAATAATAAAAATAAATTAGTATAATTTTCTTTTTAATTAGTAACAATTATTTCTTATGAGGAATAGCTATTTTCTCCATTTAGGTACTATATTGTAGGATAATGGTGGAACCCTGATTTTGATATCCGGTATGCTTCTTGCATAAAATCAAACCTTTGCTGACTCATATAATTTTATCGTTCATTTGTCAACACAGATAATATGTATGTCTAGAACATGTCCAGATGGTGCAGGTGTTTCTAGGAAGAAACGTGTTTATTACTCAAACACGGAAACACCACCAAATAGAAACCCGATAAGACGCACGTCATTATAAATTATTAAAATCATTGGGTAGGTCAGGATGAGATCTGGCATTGTCGTAACTACAAATTTTGATATTACCTAAATTTTGGCAAAAGGATCGATGTACTATGTCAGAGAAGCAGAGGAGGTCGTTTGGCTGATATTGTACTTTATAATATATAATCCTATTTTTACAAAATTTTAAAAATAAAGTGATGTTAATATTAATGTTAAAAATTACGTTAATTATCCCCCCTTCCCCTTAAAGAATGGTGAATGCGTGCATCACCTTTGGTGTACTGGAGGAATAGATAACATCGTTAAGACGTGATCCCGAAGGATTTCTCTGCAAGGGTGAACAACCCTTCAAAGCTTTTACATTATTTGAACACTGGATTATTTTAATAGATGCAAAGAAAACGCTTTGGTATCAGAAATTACTAAATTAACCTTTTGATAAACTATATCTATAAAACGGTAAAAGTTAAATTTGTTGTGGCCGTTACGAAATAAATGAAGTCAAAATACCCATTTAAATAAATCTGCTATTACTATGCATTGAAAACACTTTAGTTAGTGTGTTCGACCTTGATGTTGGTACACATATTAAACAATGTCTAATATTAAAAATACTTACGATACATCGTAGTTTATAAATAAAAAAAAAAAAATTTTGATAAAAATTCGTACATATGAATACCGACGTGATTTTTGTTGAAAAAAGAAAATGTTTTCCTTTGCGGGTTTTAGTACAAGAGATTTTTACAATGTTCGTCGATCATAAACATTGGAAGAAGGTAAATAAAATGGCTTTGTTATAAAAAAAAAATAAAAGTATAAAAGAACAGATAAAATAATAATAAACAAATAAGATACAGAAACAAGGTTAAAAGTTAACCTTGGACCGTTACTAATTGCGTTTACATAACAGTTCTGATGTTTCGCGGATTGCTACCAAATTACAGAAAATGTTAAAATGTTCCGTTATGTGAATAATATCATCAACAAAATTTAACAAGTCGAAAATTACTTATATTAATAAAATAAGCTCAGATTCGTTCACGCACAACGTAACGGTTGCTTATTATTATTACAATAAAACCTCTTAGTTCCTAACTGTGAATTCGAATTTTGCAACTTATTCCTTAGGCTGAAAGCATCTTCATCTTTTGCAACAAACTTTCTATCTCTTTAACCTTTAATCAAATCTTGTTCAAACAACTTTTCCAAAAACTTTTGGACACTTATCGGTCAAACGTTTTCTTACTTTCGATGAATCGTTCATTTTTGGGTCTTAATTTTTTCTGTCGCTTAAAAAAGTTATACCACCAAACCCATTTTTTTCAGTGCTCAGCTGGGTTCCAGATGTACATTATTTAAAATTTATACAACTGCATTGGTATATTAAATACAGTAGAGTCTCGAAGTGGTGAACATCGAAAATCATGTTTGTTTTTTTAATATCTATTAAATCCATTTTTTTTCTTTTTTACAGCATAAAAAAGATAAAATTTCGGATTTAATTTAAAAAAAATAAACATGATTTTCACTGTTTACGGTTTGGAGACTACTGTATTTGAAATTTTTAGTAATGTTCAATTTTTTATGGATATGTCTGGTATATTTTTAATCATAGTCAAATTTTTCTGTAGTGAGAAATGTGAATAATACCTGTCCTCCTCCATCAATGTATTTTTTACACCAACTATATGATGAACTTGATTTTTAATTAAATCAGAGCTCCAAAACCATAGGCGAAATTATACCTTACTTTTTTGAGAACATTTTGAAGTTTATTAGGGGGGGAGGTGACTTTGGACGTAAGTGATCTAGCGTTTAGCGTTCTAGAATTCACATTTCTTACGTTTACAACCCCTTATTATTTGTTTTTGCAAGATATTCAAAATGTATACATTTTTCATTTTTATTTATTTATTTTTTTAGTAAAATTACTATGTTTATAATAGGATTTTGTTCATAAATTTTGCAGATAGCTATTTTTATCACTATTTCAATATTATGAATACAATTTATTTAAATATTATACTTTATTTATAATACAAATAGAATAGATAGATATATAAATACACTCAAACTTTATTGTAAGTAAATCCAATTAGTGTAAGCGAAGTATTTTATTATAAATAAAAAATGAATGCAAATTTTAAAAAAAATACCTGAATGCAAGGTTAACAAATTAAAAATTGATTAAAATTAAATATAAGAATAATAACTGAACAAAGGGTTCTAGCAGATCATTCCTATGCTCATTAGCAACTACTACGGGGAAGGCGATGGGTGCCGCACCACCCTCCCACAGCAACACATTATAAATCATTATTAAATTTTAAATTCATAATAATTATTATTATTGCAAACTCTGAATAAATATCTTTATAACAGATAGTACACTTTGCATTTTGTTTGGTGTGCAATTTAAACATTTAAATTAAGAAAATGTTCTACATTTTGTATGTTCTTCTTTTCTAAAATAAGAATTATTTAAGATAAGATAATAATAATACCGAACCCCCAGACGTGCAAGGTTTCCGAGTTCCAGATGACCTGGTCGAATATTTTAGATTTAACCACGTTGGTGTATATTAAATTATAACAAATTAAGGAACACAATAAGCTACATTATATTTTTGTATTTTTTACAAGCCACAAAAAGTACATTTGCTCCGAACAAAACAGGTTATTTTTTCTTAAACGTAAAAAATGATATTGTTAAATTTAATTTATAATTTTAATTATACTAACGCCGGGGCTAAAGTACTTTAATGGCGCCCGTCGCCGACACCAAAGTGAAACATTCAGTTTTTACATTGTTTTCGTATATTTTAAAAATATAAATTTATAAAATAGTTTATTGTGTTGTAAATGCTACCAATTTATTATAATAAAAATAGAAAATCAAAATCTCAATGACTTATTCTTTCTATATTAAACTTAAAAAGTAATTAAATAAAATTAGTTAAATCTATGAGCGGTTTTTCTAGTTAAAATTTTTATCGTAAAAGATCAGTAATTTGAAATTTAGAAGTATTTTTGGAAGTTATTAGTAAGTGCAAGGAGCTATTTTTTAGTTTTAAACAAAACAAGCAGGTTTAAATGTGAATCATGAAGGACGAATCAAGTTAGATTTTGAACAGGTGAAATAAACTTTTGTTGTGAAAAATAATAAACAAAAGTGGTAGATAAATCTTTGGACTTGACCCTTACTTAACGATATAATTTAAATTGTTGGCAATAAAATTATAAGCGAGCATAAAAGTTAAATCAGTAGACGGAGGAGCTCGGATCTATAATTATAATTATCTAGGTTCCAACTTCATTCATGTGAGAGTCACAAGGAAGAAGAACAAGTTTTTCTTCCCTTCGAAGTTTGCAACACCTGTCGTACGAGAACGAAACCGAACAAAAAATCTTCTCTAAAGAAGCACCCCAATGTAGCACAAAAACAGGTAGTTTTCAAATTTTTCTGGTCTATTGTTACCGAGACGTAGGAGTTCATGTGGAGTTGTTGAAATAGGGGGAAGACCTATAAGAGAAAAAACGAACTCACCTAAAGTGATTTCTTTTGACGTGAGCTTCTATGGCCTTCCAGATGTGTGTTTTGAAGGGACAGGTAGGCCAAGTACATTTAAATACTACACGAGTTACGAGCTGCAACAAAGAGAATCGTTATAGGGTTGAAAATCCTCTAAATTATTAAACATAACCAGTAATAAAAATTAACATTTTAATTGTTAATGAATAACTTTTTTGATTGTATCTCAATGCAAAATACAGTTATTTTACTGCAATATAAATTTACATGAAGAAAACATAGATTAACTTCTAGCTTTCTTTGTTGGCATTTACATTACTCCAGTTTTCCCTCGGTGATTCACATAAAATGAAGTAACCGTGCGATCGACGGTTTTAATTACACATTTTAAAAAATGCTGCTTATACCTTATAGGATATTTCAAAATTAAAACCACTGATAATCCAATTTGATATTGCCAATGGTAACATACAAATCGACCTTTTTATGAATGGAAGTGTATTAGGGGAATGTACGAATAGAATAATTCTATTTCAGCGCTTCCAAACTAGCGGATTTACGACTTGGTTACTACTTGTTGGAAGAGATCAATAAGTGCGTGCTCCAAAAACCCACAGAGAAAATTTTGCTCAATTGCGTAACATTTTATTTTTTTCTTCAATACAATCAAGTTAAAAGTTGTTTTTTCGCCGAGAGAGATTGTTTATGAAATCAGTTTCAAGAAAGTAAAAATATTTTCCTATTTTTTTACTTTCAATTATCATAACGAAACACAAAAAGTAACAAGGTTACACTTGTTTTTATTAATTTTTATTTATTTTGAAATAATAACTACTGAGATTTGATAAAGCGTCAACATGTTTACAACTAATTCTAAGAATTTCTTCAATAATTTGAATTTGGAAATCAACTATAATAAGTACTATCGAGGAGAAGTGCGAAAACGAGCGAATTGGAAAACTTTCGTGTCCTGTGTCCATTTTACTCTTGTTTGTGATTGGTCTAATTAATTACATCACGCACACTTTTATAAGAAGCCATATTATGCGTACGTAAAAGTAAAAATATTTTCGAATCCTACGATGATAGTTTGTATGTCGAAATACAACATAAATTAGAAAAATTAAGTTACTAATTAGAGAAAATAACACGAATTATCTTTCGATCGCAAGCGCAATTATAATTAATCCAACAGTTACATCTTGCTTTATCATTAAATTTTATCGTTACTAATAATTACACAAACGCACAATGCATCCATTGTGAGAAAAACCATGTCTGTAGGTATTTTAAAAAAAATACACAATTCTGGAAAAGTTATTGCACGTCCATATATATGTATGTATCTGCACCTTTGTTATAAACAAATAAACCTCACCGGTCACCGATCTGCGTTTTACTGCATTTTTTTTATTGTTCCTATTGCAACGAAAATCCGGACGATTGCGATGCATTAAAAAGTAATTACATTAAAAAGTAATTCCATTTGGCACGAAAATTCAATTGACTCTATGCCAGATAAATTTTCAGTATCTCTGGATTTGCAGCGATGGCCATATTGAGAAAGAAAACAAAAAAAATTTTGCAATTGAAAAATAAAGAAACGATAAAAACGAACTAAAAGCTTCAAAATAAAGGAGAAACTAAATTGCGACTTGTCGGCCTCAATTGAGAATTTGTTATCAATGCTGTATTATTGATCAGAAAAGCCGTTAACATTGACCTTTAATAACTATTAAAACATTATTTTATATAGTTTCCGATAATTTCGAATAGAAAAAACTAGCATTTTAAATATTACAATTTATATTAAAAAAGAAAAAAGAAAGAATCGAGAAAGGATTATAATATAAGTTCCAGTACTACACTGCGCAGTTTTAAGTTTCAAATTTCCATATTAAAAACAGGCCAATGTTGATTAGAATCCTTGCAGAAAAATCTTTATCCTGGGTGTTAAGCATTTGCTGCAATACGTCAGCATTAAAATAAGCTCAAGGACAAAGGATTCGCTCGACTTTGACCCTTAAACTCCTGTTCGTAGCTGCGTTGCAACGAAGGCACGTGGCTTTGTATACCAACATATTGATCTGCCGCCATCTTTACATATTATGGGGTCACACAGTGTTTCTCAACGAGCAAAAGGGAGACAGCACCAACACAATCCTAGTTTAGGACTCGAGCATTCCTTTGTTCCGAAGAATTATATCGTCGTGAACTACCCAACACAGAGCTGCATTTTTCTACTTTTAAAATTGTAATAAAGGAAATTTACGTGCATGCAACGTTTTAACGACTTTGATAAACGGACAAATATTCCATTATTGTTGCAGGTTAGTTAATTGGATCAATTTTTCTTTTCACTTCAAATATAATTTTAAAACTAAAACTTGACTATACCGATCGATCGCGTGCAATGGCGCTAGCGGAGTTTCTTCTGAAAGGATTGAAGCGGTAAAGGTAAAATTTTTGAAAACCGATCGATAGACTGTATAAACATTCTAATCGCAGATAACATCTCTGTATGGATTATCGTTTGTCTGGTAGACGGTCTATAAAAAATATCGTTAAATGGATAAATCGGTACTTTACAGCAATGAAATAAAATTGCAACCGCATTAATCGATTGAGCGATTAAGTGGTACAAAATTGATTGTTGCACATAGTAAAAGTACGATCGATTCACCTTAACTTTGTCGCAAGTAATAAATTTACTTTTAATTTATATGATTTTGTAATGGTTGGGTCGTAAACCTGACTGTCAAGTGCAATATTTTTTGATTAATTATTTGTTCCTTAATTTTCAATTTTTCAAGTTTTTTTTAGGAAGCTTTGAGTAGTTTCATCAGCATTATAGTTGTGAAGGTAGATTTATGCACAGGTAATCTATCGTCGTTTATTATACGGACACCACCATCGTATATAATCATAATAATTATGGGGAGTTTTTTCATTACTTTAATGTAAATTAACCCGAATATATTTCATTTATAAATTCAGTGGAAATCATATATCTTCTGAAGTGCCATTAGGTTATCGAAACTAATTAGAGAAAAACGCGACAAAAGGTCTGGTAATAGAATTAATATCGCAACTTTGTTTATTAAGGAATCTGTAAACAAGATAAAAAAACTTAAATACTTACTTACAGCAAGTGTGTGATTAAATCGATAAGATTGTGAATAATTGTAATTTGTTATCAACCTTCGAATTCACAAAGGAATAGAAAGTGACTCAAAAAGCAATCTAATCTTATAGAGTTAACAGCAATTTTAAATTTCACTCGGTAACAATTTTAGGGGAATTACTTAAGTCCATGGGGAAGTAAGAAAAAAATCGTTCACTCCACCGCCGAATTTGATTTACAATATTTAATTAAATGCTAACGATTTCGGCCTTGCCAAGGATCTAAATGTCCATAGATCCGTTTTTGATTGCAATCCGCAACCTTGTATGATGCGAAAACACTATTCCACTTTCAATAAAATTCAGGTCGCATGAAAACGGCAAACCGAAGAATAACAAAATATAATTGTCAATTTTTTCTGGTAAAAAAATGGGGTGGTTGCTCCCAAAACTAATAAATAAAAATCGGTGGTAATAAATTGTTTTTTGAATATGAGATCATTTGAAAAATTGGCTCAAGAAGCAGAGGTTTCAGGTTAATAAATTGAAATAAAAATCCCATCGAAATTAAACTATAAATAAATAACTTTGAACTAATTATCATTAAATACATAAATATTTATCTGGTATTTAAATTTTGGACTAACAATACTACAGAAATTAAAAATGACGTGCTTTCACTATCTAACACTTGTTACCTGTCGTGAACTATGGGTTTCTCCAATAAAAATGTATTAACCTGATTTCTGATGCCAACACGTAAGACATTGAGCATCCTCTAATTGTCAAGATATTCTAATAAAAATTTACCTGCTGTTGGATATAAGACCGACAGATGAGTCACGACTTTCCCAAGGATCTGCCCGTAGTTTTTCATTTATTTTGTCAGAAGCAGTTTGTATGTCATGTGGTCCGGAGGCGATTATTATTGCTCCTATAAATTGAAACCAGATTTGCCAAGTCAGTGTTATGTTCATGTGTATCCGTAATAGCCCGCATATCAACTACTATAATCAATATAATTTCCTGCATAGGCCTACCTATGCTAGCCAAGCAAAATTAGCATATATATAAAGGGAAATCGGCATTTCTAGAGTTTATTACGTGAGAAAATGCAATAACACAACAAAAAACTCGCCACTTTCTATGGAGGAATACATTTTTTCTTTGGAGTCTCTTCAGGTTTCTCAATACAAGGAAAAAAATCAATTTCAGAGTACTTTTGTAATGGTTAGAGCAAACGTTTTTATTAAACAACAGAAAATGCAATATTGATATACTTTTTGGCCGTAAAAGCTTCGGTAGTAACGTATAATTTAGCAAATTATGACAAAAAAATACTTGTATAACATAAAGACACGCCATGGGCGGGGCAACCTAATGGAAACAGTCAAATCGCATTACGTTTTTGGCCTTTTTTACCCGTAATTCTGAATGATGTATAAAATTGAATGTTTATGTATTTGTAATTTACTCCCTCAACTATCATTTTTAAATTCGTTGGGGCCACTTTGCATGCCATTCCATTGGTATTTTTTAAAAACATCTGTCGACAGTCAAAAACTTAAAAACATTAGCCAAGGGCAAAGTTTAAGTCGTGCTTATAATAATAATATATGAATGATATAAATCATTAATTCGTGTTTTTATTGATAACACACTTGAAATATCCTTCTTCGTGATTTCTTGCAGGGATCTGGACACATTTCGTAATATCTGCAATCGTCAAGGTTTTATGATGGACGAAGTGTTGAATTTTCAAAGAGGAATCTCGAATCGAAGTAGGATAGGTCGCGTGTGTTTACTTACGAGTTGGAAAGTTTTTAACCCAAAACAATGAGTTGCCTTGAAATTTATTATATTACAGTTAATGATGGCAAGATACGCGTTTCAATTAAAACAAAACGACCGAGGAGAGCTTCAGTTTGCTTGTTTACATCTAGAAGTTATTTTGATCGGCTTTGTGACGAGCTTAACTTGGTTTTTTAATTTAAACACGAAATTTTTCCATTATGCATTTGCAACTTCTTTGTTCTTTCTGAAAATAATAATTATCATGACGGTGCAGTTCGCGCTATCAGATGTTGACGGTTTACAGTATTGAAATCAGTAAATTGATTATGATTGCTATGGAAGTTTAATAATTAGAGTGTTAACGTTAAAACATGCAATTAACACGTGACATTGAAATCACAAAGGTTTCGCTATGATCTTGACATAAAATGAGATATCTATGACCTAAAACTTGGCAGTATATCACACTTTTTACGCTAACGCATATTCGTTTTGCAAATTAACGCAACGTAGTCGATGCAAATTAGACGTGAACTTGAAAGGGGAGTTGGAAAGGTTTCTCTGACCCTCGGTTTTTTAAAGGTTCTTTTTAATCTGTTTACGCCAAATAAAATTTAAATACCAACACCAATTTGTAGTTGTAATCAATCAGCCATAAGCACACAATGTTATATTATAACGGAATTTTTGGGGGAAACTCAAAATTTTTCAACTACCGCTTTATCTCTTCATTTCTATCCCATATAATTCCCTCCGGGCTCTATAACCTGGATAATAAATTCGAAGACGTAGTAAGATTATTATTATTTGACATGACACTCCTATAGCTTTCCCTCCTAGCAACTGCCAAATTTCTTTGCGTGTTATATCACCGCCCTTGATTTTATGATGGAAAATTAACGCTTGAAGGAACTAACGACGACGTCATATAGGCTGGCCAAATAATTAAATGTATCACAAATTACAGGCTATAGAAAAGGGATTCAAATTCAAGGATTCGACACCGATTAAACAGATTATATCGAGCCGAGCCAAGAGTTCTTTTCTTCCCCCATGAGAATCATATAGTTAACTCGTTCGATACAAATCAATTCCCATTGGGAAAGTAAGCCAAAAATGTCACGGTGAAACTCCAAGTTATGGCGTTTCGCGCAATTAAAAGTTCAACAAGTATAGGTACATACCTGGAATTGTAAAACTGCAATTGCACTTAAGAAAGTATTTCTGATTTTCAGCCAAGTATTCAAAAAAATAATTTATCGAGTGGAACGATATGTAAGGACAAGTTGGTCCCATTTGAATGAAACTAGTTATACTGGTTGGGAAAGAAGAAATCATTCCAAAATGCATATAATATGCATTTTCTACATTGGAAAATTCTCTTCGACAATTTTTGCAACAAAAAAAAAAACATAATAAAGAAGCGTGACATGCTAACCGTAAATATGACTGATAATGCTAATTAAACAAACACCTGTCGTATACTTGCAACAAGCAGAAGAATGATTACAAACTTTTGGCAGTCGTCGAACAATGTATAAAGAAAGCAACAATGCTAATTTGTTTAGTAACAAAAAAGCCGCTACTCGTAAACGGATTAACTTCAAAGCAAATCGTTAGAAGAATTAACAAGGCAAAAATGATTTTACGATTTGCAATGATTTGAACGACCACTACAACTGACTTTTTTAGTTTTTGTTTGTAGCAGCAATCAGGTGTTTGACCGCTGTGCAGTCGGCCTATGCACGTGGGGTGCAGCCCTATTGCGATGTAAACATTACAGGGCAATGCCCTCGATTCTGTCCTTCCCCCACCGAAGGATGGGAGACGCATTCTGCTTTGTGCTGGGATTTCGACGCTGGATTCGTGATGTCATTCTTCAAGATCTAGCTGTAAATAACTAACCAAGTCGCTGTGCCGGTACAATTAAAACCATAGAGTTTAAAGATCGGCTATAGTTAACATTATAACTACGTCGTAAATTAAATACAGGTTTATTGACTATTAACGGAATTTTAAAGAAGTTATAAATCAAAGCGTATTTACCTGCAAGAAATTCAGACAACGATAAGAGTTGCGAATACAAACAAAACAATATCCATATTTTCTTATCGAATTAAAACCTCTCGGTAATTAATCAAAATCTTCGCAGTAAGTAAACAAAACAAAAGTAAAAAAAACCAAAAAGTCAAAACGGCAGAACGTCGACCTTGGCTGTACGTGTGTACAACTTTTCTATTTTTCTTCTTTACTTCGTTATTTTCATGAACCTGTTTTTCCTCCAAGCCAATTAGCTATGTTGTGTTTTTTCAGTATCTACTATATGTTTATCCGAGGATCTAAAAAACAACTTATCATTTTGTTTATCAATTTTTATCAGTTTCATTATGTTAGTGCTGTTTCCGTTGAAAACAGTCCAGAGGTCGACTTTTCAATTTTCCGAAAACCTTTGTATCTACGCGATTTTGCTTTGCAAGTATACTCGAAATTTATATACAATTTCAAGTCGTGACAACTTAATTTCTCCCCCCACACAAAAACTTGCAATGTTTTTATGTGTAGCATTGACAATGACATAGGTGAAAAACAAAAACATCAACCACGCAAATTTCGAGTTATGCATATGGATGGAAACCTAGTAACCAACTTCTATGATATTACAAGTGTTTAAGGTTAATTATTTCTTTATTCTTTCGTAGACCGAATAAATAATTGTGGGATTTAATCAAACAAAGAAAAAACAGTCGAAAAGTATACAAATTTTAACAAAATGCGACGTTTTTTACCATTCCTTATTTGCATCCAATCCGCTTTTGAATTTATGATCCCTTATGGTCTTATACATTATACTTTCTTTTATATTTTTATTACAAAAATATGTGTTTTATGTGTTTATTTTAACTTTCTTTATGTGCTAATCAATATTAAGATTTTATTTTTATTAATTCGATAGACCTCTTTCACGTTTTATAATCAACAGATGTTTATTATATTAATCGATCGGGTTGAACGTCAAAACACCGAAAACAAAAACACCAAAAGTCAAAAATTCCAAAAACAAAAGCAGACTTTCTATTTGACTTTTTTGACTTTCGATGTTTTTGTTTTCGACGTTTTCACATGGAATCATATAATCGAAATAAAGCTCATTGATTGGTCAATATGTTATGACTTGCCAAGGTCGCGCCGAAACGTCTCGTCCCGTTATTATCTAGTGTAAATGAGCAATTATGTGAAATTATGTACAAACTAGATTCCAACCCTTTATTTTCTAAAATCAACAACGTCGGAATGCGATGGTCTCAATGCAAAGTAAAGCAAACCTTGAAAACATTCGACCGAGGGGTCTGGGGGATATGGAATACCCCCCAGGCAACACGATAGAACGTATAATTCCTAAGTTCCAAAACTTCTAGTGTTCAAGCAAAATAAAACCATTTATTTACCGCGGATTTTAATTTCGAGGTCCAAGTTATCTTGCGGAAACTGTAAGATCTGTGTGGGTAATCAAAAATTACTATTCAAGAGCGAGCGGGGCACAAGCCTGTAAATGATAAAACAACCGTTAATGCACAACGAATCAGATGATCTTCAGTTAACCTGAAGATAATTAACTAGATATAAATTGGCATTGATAACAAAAAATAAAAATTGACGGTTGCTAAGGACCACATAGCGGATCGTTAAAACAAATGAAGTTAGGTATACATCGCATTATTATTATCGTCATCTAAATATAATAACTAAAATTTTTAATCGCACCGGAAATAACGCTGATATAATCTGATATATAACAAATTGGCATATAAACAAAACAGTTGTTCGTTGCAGAGAATGAACACAAAAATTAATACATGTCAAATTTCTTAATTACAGCAATGACATAACTTTTGAATATACGAATAATTATAACATGTAGCCATTGTTATCTTGATTTCTCCAATAGTATGATTATATATTTGGACTGTGATTGTGGATGGCAAAAACAAGATGACGCTTTTGATTTACTAAACCTGTATTGTTATTAGTGAGTTTTTATCAACAATTTAACCGGTATTACGCTCGATAATCGATTTTTATAATTGGATAATAAAATGTTAGCCTTAAATTGACTCGTTATAAGATGAAAGAAATATGTGTATGAGATAGTTAATTTACTCATTGAAAAGAAAATTGATATAATGTATCTAAATATACCTACCCTAGATGTGGAAGACCTTGGAAGTATATTAAGTGGATACATTAATGAAACGAAAACAAATCAAAATTATGTATTAAAATTATTGCTGAAGAGGTGCTCTTGATTATGAAGTGGGATTTCGAAACTGAAATTTTCACACAGGAACTCGAAATACAACTTAAGAATTCAAGACTCTCGTAATGTATAAATTTGACTATCGAGTGGCTTCTAGAAATATGGTCAGGCGATTATTTTTCCATTTTAATGTAAGCCCAAGTTTGCACATCAGATTTTGACCTTTTCTTCGACAATGTTATTCACTTTTCTAGAATAAGGATTATTGCAAACTTGGAAGGTTTGATAGGTGACTCTTATCGAAGATATACAAAATAGATTTTCATTATTTTTATCATATATTGATATGTTCTAATTTTAGGTATGTACGATAAAATATATTGTTAAGTACTGATACTGATAGCGCATCGTGTGATAATTGATAAATAACGTTTAGAAATTAGTGACCATGAGTCAGCTTTATAAAAATTCACTTCCAAATCGACCCTGTCGAGCAATGCCGACATTCTCTTAACGGTAGTACAAATCAGAATCAGGACATACCGAATATAATGCAACCCCACACTGAGATAACATAACCCCGGCCTTTACGTTTTGTAATCAAGCAATATTACAATTTACAAAGCATCAAACACGGGCCTCGATGCTTTATCAAACAATAATTAAAGTCTCTCTCTCTCTCACACCAATTATCTCAATAATCGGATGTTGCTGTTTTAAGATTTTAAAACAATGGACAGGAACAATAAAATAAAATTTTGTTTTCGTTAAATCTCACCTACTACCTTTTAAGGTAATTTTCATCCCAAAGAACAGGTTAAAAATCGCAGGTTATTGAACTACCGGAATTTGATGTTAAAATTGTGTATAAGCACAATAGAGAAGGTAGTTTTCTCCTCGTCCTAATCTGGATACTTCACAAATCGACCTCGTATGCCTAATGAAGTTTAATTTGTAATCAAAATCTACCCAGAAATCAAATGTCTGAATTTGCAATTATGGCAAAGTCAAAATGCAAAACGGTAGTCAGCCTAGTCACGGTTTGATTACAACTATTAGGAAACATAATATTGTTTGGTTTGGTTATTATTCTTTTGCGAGCGATAATTGATTACGATAGACTATACATTTAGTTAACGAGTACTTTTGGAAAATAAAGTTAAATAATAGCTCATAATAGAGTATTATTTACATTTTATACGAATAATATTATTCATATATAATAAAAACAAAGCAGGTGGCCCAAATATTTGTTTCTGACTTCTAATAGAGACATAGGTATTATAACGGTTAAAATTCAATTTGAATATTTATAATTAAATTACCACTCGCGTATATCCTACATGCGTCTATATTAAAAACTTTTATGAATTAAAATGCAATGAAGAAGCGATAAATTTAATTGAGCATTCCAAAAAATCAACATGATGATGATGATGATGATGATGTGTATTTTGCGCCACGTTTTCGAATCTATTATTTGGTGGTCAATATCCATTTGATAGAAGCAAATAGTAGCCACATACTAAAATCCTGTTTATGTTTTAAATTTGAAAGTTCACTAGCCTCATGACTCATTATCATTTTTTTTTGAATTTACTACGTGCGTAAAAAACGATACAATTTATATACGATAATAGAAACGCAAATTGCGTCAGTCTAGTATCCAACAAAAATTACTTTTATGAGCGCGATTACTCCAAGAACTTTGATTCGTCACCTTAAGAAGGTGTGTGATGTCATTGCAAACCGATCTTAAAAAAGGTTACCCTTGGCCATAAAAACCTACTATTTTGGGTCAACAACCCACTCTCCTCCTGAAACGAATGCGGGAGTCAACGAACTTCTGAAAGTCGGCGTATATAGTGAAAACTTGGGAAATATTCGTAAGAAATTAATTATTCTTTGTTGAAAGTGAGAGGTAAACAAAAGCGTAACGAATTGCACTTGTGTATGGGTGATTGAAGAACGTCGAGAGAAATTTTGATTTCGAAGAGTGCATTCTATACCGGTGTCTTCCTATCCTAACAGGTTTTGGCGCCAGGCTCTTCTGCGCAATATGTACAATTTCGACATAATAATAATGTTGTATCAACCGACACCAAAATATTTTTTGCCATTTCTCAATTTAGTGTTTAATGTTTATTTTATGCAAACCTTGTGAATGTTGCAGTTACGCACTATATTTGTAAATAAAAATATTTTTCAATTCATGCAATGCAAGCATGTAATCCACAAAAATTATTAAGCACACGTGTGGGCTCTTTTCTACTAGTTCAAGAATCAAGACCAAACACTTCCTGATATTAAAAATAGTCTATAACAACACTCTCAAGGATTTTTATCGCTGCGAGATTAGATTTAACGCCCATTCGATCAAATTAATACGATAATATTAATGAATTGTGCTTTGTGCATACCAAATAATACCTATAAGTTTTGAAAAATTAATATATAGTACGAAGGTGATCGTCTACGGGCCTTGAGCAGTGCATTTCACTACTCTCGTTTGGTAAATGAAACAGGAACTGATTAAATTATGTTGAGCAATGTCAGCAGATAAATAATAATTATAAAAATGCGTATAATTTTAACATTAACAGTAGTTCAACGATGGATTAACAAATCACCAAAGCGATACGACATATGAAACGATGGTTGAGGCTGTACACTACATACCTATCAAGTTAAAACGATCACCAAAAATAGAACTAAGGCCACCGTGACGCATAATTTACTGTAGGCTCCGACATGAAAATATAATAAGGTCTGTTTTGTTGCAAATTTCCATACGGAATTGTTTCATCATAGTACATGATAAAATGGCAGCCTTGAGTAAGGCACGTGTAGTGCAACGCAAAATAGACGCGCTATTGCAGTGGTATTGTGCGTTGAGAGCGAACTGAAGTCAAAAATTACTCTCCAAGGCTGGTTCAATATTATTGGTTACATCACAATTTTACCGAAATATTAAAAATAACCGTTTATATTTTATTATTTGTTGTTCTTACGCCTTCGTAGTACAACCTTGTGATGTCTCGCTACATAAATAGTTTTGTCCTTGCTAACAGGAAAATTGGTAGTTAGCCGGCCGGCAAAAGCTGCTGCACCTAACCTATTCGTCATAAAATTACATAATACAGTTTCAAGATCTAATTGACATTTAAGCGACGATCGTCTATAATACAAAAGCGATAAACAGATAAACTTGTAATAAACCAAGCGAGAAATAAAATTGTACACACGTAAAATAATTATTTACGCCGATTGGAAAATGTAGACTTTCACTTCGTCGAGAAAAATTACTTAATATGCCAACGGTGGTTCTCATCTCGTCCGTTTAGAAACTCTAAATTCCAATTTGTGTTTGATTAATAAAAAAATTGATCCACATTCTATTAATAGCACACGCATATTGTAAACAATAAATATAATATTATACTCACTTCTGTTTGGACTGAAAATTATTCTAACTGATGCTAATGGAAGTATGTAATAGAAACCCAATATGTCCGACCGATCCAATAATGTTATTATTACTAAACTTTCGATGACGTCGATTAACTGCATTGTTAAAATTAACATACAAATTCGTAATTCCTACAAATTTTGTAAAGTTAATTATCGTCGAATAGGGGAGCTAAATTTAGACAACCGCGTAAGGTTTCTCGATTTGATAAATGGTGTTTATATAATCAAGTTTAAATGTAAATTACATACGACAAATCCAAATATTAATCAATATCAAATTTACCTTTTTCTTTTTTGGTACCACTTCGATATAGTCCATTACGATTCCTTCGTCCGATTGGGCGCTCGTTGATAATACCTGTGATGATATAAGATCGCCAGGAGGCGGCGATGGAGTAGATCTGTTAGATGTGGAACTGCTACTCTCTGGTGAGGTACCACCCCATTGCATACCTGAAAATGTAACAATTGAAAAGTATACTGAAAAAAACAAGAACAGTTTTTGAGGAAATTAATTGTACAATGCAGATATTAATGACCCGTTTTTAGTCAATTTTGGCATATATTTCGAGTAAAAAGTTACCGATTATATGCCCATATAGTGATATTATCATGATTTTTTTTAATGGTAAAATTTAAAACAATGGCAAGTGTTTCTGGAATTCATCAATTATCGTTAACGTAAGTACCTACATAAAAGCGATAATTTCTACAATTTTACTTTACATTCTGACAGGTAAAGTCCAAGGTCGAAATCGAGATAATAAAACAAAGCGTGAATGACGATTAACGATTATATTATAAAGTTTATTAACACCTTTTTTATCTTGCGGAATGATTTGAATTATATCCAATTATAAGTTGCATTTTATTAAATTGCGATTCTCGTGTAAATATTTTTCTATGAAACCCATTAATTATAATCTAATATGGCAATAAATATATTTTAATTAGCTCGTTTTAATCGCACTGATAACATAAACTCGAAATTGAAAAAAGGCGCATGTTGTAAAAAATCAATACCGGGTATTACGAAAATATATAGAACAAAGGGGATGGGGATGTGTGGCGTTTTGATAATATAAAACAAAGAGCGTTTTATTTGATGGTGCAAGCGACCATAATATGTCAACTTTGTTCACATTAACGCACGTGTCGGTTGGATTTTATTGTGCTATCGCTATTTAAATTTTAAATAATATTAGAATGAAACAATGCAGCAAAATTTATATTTTAGATTAAAATCGGTGAAATTGCAGTTCTGAGAAATTGCTATGTACGCCCAAATTTCCACTAATGCGAAAACAAAGGAACTAGATAATAGGTGACATTCTGGTGTTACTCTTGATTATTAAGCTCTTTGGCTTATAGCAACAAAGGCTTCCAACTGTTCGATTGTCGAAATTCAATGACGAAACGGTATTAAAAGTGTCTTGTACAACAAACTTCCTAACATAGAAATAGAACAACCAACTTCATTGTTTAAGCTGCTTTGCATCCAATTGTATAAGAACATCGAAAAGCTATTACGAGATTGTTTAAAGAATTATTGTTTAAAGCTTTTTTGTGTTGGATATTAACTTTATGTAAATTCCTTAAAAAGGGTAAATTATCATTTCCTTCCCCCAATTGAATATATCACCAACACCGAGGTTTGTTGTGGCCGCTGCTTCTGCCTATAAATATTTCAAACATATTGAAATATTGATTCCACGGTGTAGTGCATGTAGTTTGCTATTAAACGACCCAATACCGTAACCTTCCATAATCTTTTCCTTCGATGCGGGATTACGTCAGAAAAGCGGTGGGTTCGGGAATTTACAGTTGGCAATAACAATTGATTAAATATTGTATTTTGGGAGGACAGCGTCCCATTATCCTCTCCGTATCAGCCGTCGCTGGCTAAGTAAGTTTTTTAACGAAAATTCAAAGAGAAAAAATGTTAAAAAATATGGAACTAGAAAGAAGATAATTAAATCTTTTAGCAGCTGCTGAATTTGAAATTAAAATTTTCTGTACATTAACAGTTAGTCAATTTATGAATACTTTCACACCATTTTATTTACATCAGTTTTAATATTTAATATCTAATAAATTGGCCAAATATTAGCGAGGTGTCCAAGCATGGCGTAGCTATCACAATTTTAATGCAACGCAATAAATTTGAATTCCGACTAGCAATATATTGCTGTCAAGAAGATTTAGTTTGCAAAAAGTTTAGGAACGAAATTTTTAGGATTCGAGGTGAAAAGAAATAATTGTTGGGCTCGCCTTAAAATACTTAACGACCAAATTCTAGTAAATAACGGAAACGCACTAATTGCAGCCTTGGGCGGCCATACCGCGGTATATCTGGGGAGATATTTTATTGCTACGCAAGTTTTGTTGATTCTGTAAAACTCCCACAATGTGGGCAGGTTCGGTAGACATTTTCGGAGATTATTCAAATTTTGAGCAAATAACCGGTAAGAGATTCCACCTTGAAATTGTATATAATGGAAGCTGACCAAAACATATCGTCCTTAGCACGGTATATAACTGGTAGGGGTCAAATACCAACTCGTCTTGCATTCCAACAAAATAGCTATAAGCTAAAATACAATTTGCCCTTCGTTCTATAATAGTTAAAATCGTGTTAGCTTTCTTTTCTTTGGCCATTAGGTTGCAACGCACAAACGGTATTCGATTGCAAAATGTTAGCAGTATACGAACTGTTCCTCCAAGACCATAATCATCTCTACATTATGATGTCACCTGTCAAATAAAACTAATTTATAATGGTGCACAAACCCACCAATAATTTAATTAAACTCTGAGAGACCCTCGTATATTATGCAAAATGAAAGTAGCAAATTTGTAAATAACTTTTATTTAAAATGCTGTATTTGGAACACGACATTTTGCATAAAAATGTCAAGATAAACTTTATTAATAATTATCGAAATAATTTATTAGAACTCAAGGTCTAAATTGTAAATGTAATTACAAGTAATTATTATGTAATATGCATCAAACACGTGCCCAACGTTAAAATATGTTGCCTTGGACAAGAGCAATGTTTAAATATATACCCACACGAAGGAATTTTGTTAGCATGCATAAAGCACATTAGAAAAATCTGTAGATTAAAAATTCAAATTTATGTTTTAATAATTATGCAAGTTAAAAAAAAAAAATGAAAACAAGAACAAGTGGAATAAAACTTGGTTATGACATAAATCTCCAAATATGTAACCCGGGAGGGCAACCAATATCGAATAGGACACCCATTATTGTTATTCAAATTAAAAAAATTATTCCACATCCTGTTTCAAACACACAAATTTCAGATAAATTGAAAACAAAAAAAAAAGAAACAAAGGCATATAGAATGCATAATCGAATAGTTACGCCGTATAAAATAGCAATTTGAATAATATAAACTTGGTGCGTAAGGTAATTGTTTGCAAGAAGAATTAATTTCTAATCATTTCGAATTAAATTAAGTTCAACGCTGCTGCTGCTGAGCTTTGCATACTGCACACCATGACCAAATTTATAGGTTACCGGTCCCTATTTTTTTTAAATGTAACAATGAACTCATTACTCGGGTTAGATAACAAAAATAATATTCACGCGTTTATTTACATACAAATTTTCTTAAGTGGTGCTGATATATAGTATTAACCTAAATTGATAACCAAGGTTTTATTTATTTTCCACGCTGGAAAAAGAAACTTACCGCCCCAATTGGGTGAATGAGGAGAACACGAAAGGCTCATTAAAACTAAAGCAGCACTGCATTCGTCCATTTGGCTATCATCTCTAGGACTGTCGTCTTGGCTGCTGCTTGGTCTTCTTTTACGAGATCTGCAATAAAAAAAAATGTATAATTAATATTGAGGTACCAATTAACACAGTGACTTAGGTCAATTAAGTGACTAAGGTTAGGGGCCGGAGGACGATCCAGTTTCGAAATGTTGTCATGAAGGACGTCGACCATAAAAAACTTGAGGTGACAAAGTAGAAAATTACAATAACAATAATAAAATAATAGCTAATTGCATATTAATTTATAAATAAAAATTGTAGTTTCCGGCTTTTAACCTTTTTTATAAAATTGACAAATTTTACAAAATTTACGAAACTTATCGAAGCAATAAAATTTAACTTGATCATTGCGCACTGGTCGAGCTATTATTTATTCGTCAGTTATGATGTCAAAGGCTTTTGCTCGATTACCTTACGATAATGTTGACGATGTCACTAACCTTTAAAAAAATGCATAAAACGGTTCCTTTTAAGGTAACCATTTAATTTTCGGACAAACAAATTCAAACCATTTTCCAATCAAAATTTTGTGATTTAGTATCAGTTAAATGTTTATGGTCTATGAAAGATTAATTTAATGGCGTTTTAATTATCACACGTGCAACAATGCTATAATTAGGTGTAATAAATGATTATCGTAACATAATGACAATTTAAACAAATTAAAACTAAACAAAAGAATTTTATTTTTATAAATAATAATATAGTAAATGCAATAAACAAACAAAATATAAAGAAATTAGTTTTAAAATATCACGATTGTGTTCATCCGATGAGCATCACCAAAATTTATTAAATTGAAAGGATCGCGATTTCGTAACAAAAAGCAATTTGTTTGCAATTACTTAGAAAATAATAAAATTTAAAATGAAAATCTCTGTAATTTGAGATAGGTTTCATTCTGAAACTTGTACCTATATAGAATTTAAATGTGCTTGGGGCTACACATCAAAGTTTTTAACCGTAAGCTTAGAAAAAAAATATGGGTAATAGTACTTATTAATTGTGCAAATTTAATTGTATATTGTAAAAATAATACCTGTTAGATTATAAGTTTAATTAAGTAGTACACAACTACATGGGTAATTATATTTTTTGCAAGTTTTAAACGGTTCGCTCTGATTACGGTCTAAAAGACGAGAAAAAAGCTCTAATCCTATTAGGAATTTTTAAACATCGTCAAAACATTACGATATTAATTTATTGCTTAAATAGTTCCAATTTTACATTAACCTATAAATAAATTGTTACTAATATCACTGGAATTAGTGTATTCGCATATACACTATTATGTCCATCAAAATTGAGAGATGAACAGTCCCGATAAAAAATGACAGATATATTCGAATTAAATTTAATTTTCAAACGATTTACAAAATACTATTGTGTAATTGGCCATTAAAACTTTTTTAAACGCATACGTGGTTTATTCTTACCACATAAAACTGTTTTAATTATAAAAAAGGAAGTAAAAAATATTGGGAAATTGAACTAGAAACCTCTAGTTACAATAAAGGAACAATATCAAACAGCATGTTAGTCGAGACGAGATAAAACTCGTTTATTATTTTTTAAATGTAATTAGGTGTTGGGCATTTCAATTAATTAACGGTCAGGGTCGTGGCTGATTTAAAAAGTTGTGCGTTCACACATAACAATGGAATGCACATTTATACGGGGTGTGGCAGATTGTTCACTTAGTGACAGAAAATCTAGATGAAATTTGTTTTATACAATTTAGCCAAATAGAACAAAACATGTCCATACCAAATTAAAATTTAAAAATCAATAAATTTCTGAACACATCACAGAGGGTGCAATTTTGGTTAAAAATATTTATGATACTATTAGGATAAGAGTTTTCAAACTTTCAGGAACAAAAAAAATAATATTACAAATTATAAAAACTATGTGGTATTTGTTATGCATGATAAAATTGGAAAACCTAATTTTAAACAGATTATACAGTAAAATGCTATAATCATTCAACAGTTTGTTTCCTTTCACTTTGTTTTATATTTTCTTTTCTAAATAAATGTTTAATCTAAACTAAGCAAGTAACAACCATAATTTATGGTGGTTGTCCTTGATTTGACCTAAAGTTAAAACCGATTTATATAAAATATCGAATTTTCCTTTCACAAACTGATGAATAGATATCGTGACATAATATCTACATAATGAGTGTAATGTAAAATTTACTTACATTTACTTTTTTTATTTTTTATTTGTGTCTACTACATCTTTATGTATGGAAAAATAGAAACTATGAGAGCGGAAAAAAACGGAATGGGTCAAATTTGTGATTACAAAATAAAATGATAATTAAAAACCCACACTTCAGGCATTTAAATAAATAAAATCTTATATTTCGGTGGTCTTGGAGCCTCTTCATTTCGAATAATTAAAAGCAATTTCGCTTACAACCACTCCAACTTTTTCTTATTTGATCGATTCAATAATAAAATAGCATACACGAACCACAATAACTGACCAAATGTGGTAAGCGTTTGTATTTTTCAAAAACAAAGGAAATGATTCAATCGTTGCATTTGTCGGTTAGTTTTCAATAGTAAAAGTGGTAAGCATAGAAAAAAATGAAAGGAAAAACAAACAAAGAGTAACGAAAGTAAATCGTTAAGGAAAATTGGGTCAGGGAAGTTTAAAAGAAACAATTAAATTTACTATCTTCGCTTCCTCTCGACGACACACATTTCCGAATTCCTACGCAATCTTTAGATAAGTGAATGGGTAATGTCCGCATTTTAATGGAATTGATTGACGTAGAATAAAATAAAAAGTCTAATAATTTTCAAGGAAGCCATTAGTAAGTAGCATTCTTAAAGTTTTTCTTATAATTTGTTAAAATACCTACCCATAATGATAAGGCATTGGAACATCAATGGTATGTGAAGCAGTTCTTTTACGATCGCCCGCCATGTCAGCTAATCTTGCAAAATCTGTATCTTGATCAGCCAAACGGGCCGACTTTCTCGATTCCAAAAGTCTTACTTCTTCCAGTCTCTTTTGAACTTCAAATGGTGCCTAAAAAAAATATAAAAAATTACCCACTGCGAAATCAATCATAATCAGACAATTTTTTTATTGGCTATAGGTTTAATTAATCCATAATTTATTGGTAATAACTTTTTCTGAAACCTTAATTAACGATAAGAGTAGATTAATTTGTATGGTTAAAAAACGTTTGTTATACGTCAAATGATATTAACGTGGTTATTTGTTCAAAATAATAAATTTTGATCTATCGATAATAATTTATATAATTGAAATCGCGTAAGATGAGTTTTACGTCACGATTATCTCAATGTAGTAGTAATTACTGCTCGTTTAAAACGACGAATAGAAAATGGAATAACAAAAGAACAAAACTGTGACAAAGACGAATATAATTTCATTTGTCTTCAGGGTCTCATATACCTATATTGTAGAATAATTTGCTACCAATATATTATGCGAAGTCGAGATAGCTATACGAATTGTATGTTGTAACTTAATTGAATGCTAAATATTTGAATTTTAACTGAACAATATTAAAAAACACTTTGAAGACATTCGTCGTTTTCAAATAAATGTCATTTACATTAACCTTCATTCCGCACAAACCCGCGTGTTACTGCTTCGATTTCATACTTATTTCAATGTAAATGTTTACTTCATTATTTTCTTTTTTAAATTGTAAAGTATTTTTCCACGAAAATCCTTTTATAGGTACTACCTAATAATTTTACATTAATATATATTTTTTTAATTTTGATAGAATGGAACTGACGATTACGCCTCGTTCTCATTCAATTAACGCTACGTAAATTAATTGAAAAAAATAACATTTCTTTAAAACCTTGTTTTTACCGATGTATTTGACTTTAAGCGAATTTTTATTTTTGTTAATAATTAATTCACGTTAACTATATAGATAAAAACGAGGTTTATAAGAAAATAGCATTTTCTAAATTAATTTACGTCTAATTATTAAAGAAAATAGCTAACCACTAACTAAAAAATATTAAAGGGATTATTATGAAATAGAAAATGAAAAGCCCCCGGTTTCACAATTATGTTAAATCGGAACCTTTCAAATAAATACATTTATATGACCGGGAGGTCTGGGAGGTTATCTGAAATACTTCTGTTAATAATGGCATGGAATACCTTTTAAGTATTAAATTATTATTATTGCAAAATCTAAATAATGTATTATTTTAATATTCGTAGAATTGGATCTTGGTCCCACGTTACTAGACATAGCCCCTTTATTAAGCAAAATTTGAATAACCCCCGCTGATTTTCTCTATAACGTCCCAATCAAAACAGATTTGTATCCTGCGTTTGAAGATACTCAACACTCGATGATTTTTTCTTTTATTCTTGTTAAAAATGCATAAATAAAGCTCGCTCGTGAAATAAAAAAAGTAAAATGACAGTGTTCAATTTTCAATTCACCTGATGCCAGCAGCAGTCAAAAATTTTAAAATCCAAGTAAATTTTAGTATAAATTATAATTTTCAGAGTTAATTACAATTTACAAACAACAAATTTTTTTAATAAATTGCATTAGTACCTACTTGTAATTTTAATTAGCGAAAAATGTTCAAGTTTTTACGCTTGAGAATACCTTTCGTGGTATTCAAAAGCAGAATGGTCTTTCTTGATAATCACCCCATAAATTGTCAACATAACTACGACTATTTTATTATATGAAAAAGTCCGTGATACCATATATTGGATCTTCAAAGGTTTCTTTAAATATTTTCCACGTCTAAACTAAGGGAAATCAATAGTATACGCTATACGCAGTCAAAGACTGTTTAGCAGGAAAAGGTTCTCCCTCGTGCAAAATTTAGTTTCGGAGTAGTAGTCCTACCAAGTTAATCAAAATCAAAAGTGAATCTAACTAATATTTTGTATTATCACCGGTTTTTATTATACAAAAACAAAACATTATGTACATTGTACATAAAATATAAATATTAAATTAGTTGAATTGTTTTACAAAATTCCTGGTCCTGATACGAAAATACATGCATGACGTGTCTATTTGCATTATTTCATTTTTTACAGTTTTTTAGTATGTGAAAATCGATATTTTCTTCCCATAGCGGATTTTTTTTCCGAAAAACTGAGTATGCAAAAAAAGCTCTTCTATAATTTCATAACTTTTCACAAGTTAAGCTTTTTTGAAATTTACCCGGATTTTCCCTTCTTTTGTACATTAGATTTCCCCAACGATTCCCTCCTCGAAAAATATATCCTACAACTTTTTACACTCAAAATTATCTGCGCCTGGCTTAATATAAGTATTCTGCTTTTTTTTATTTTGCAATTTGTATTACTAATTTAAAATAATCGTAGTCATACCCTGTGGCAAAACAGCAAATAAATGTAAAATAAATATTACATGAATTTCTGTCAGATGTTAATAATAATAAAACATTTTCGTGTTTGTTTATATTTTGAAGTTTATTTACCTATGCATATTGTTGTTTATTTTAATTTAAAAAATAGCTATTTGTGCAACTAGGTACACAAATTAATTTATTTAAAATTAAAAACAATATTATAAACTGTAATTGTGTTTTGTTTCGGAAATTGAATTTAAAATTACATTTTACCTTTATCGTCATTTGATCAGTAATAATAATCTTCTTTGAAAAAAATTACAAACTTGAAATTTAATTTTTCATAGAACAGCGATTGTTGGTGATGTAAGAGCAATTATTATTGGAATATAATTTTATTACGTTATAAAGATTAATTTTTAAAAACCTATAAGCCATAAAATTTCAAAACAATTTGGTTATTCGTGTGCAAAGCGTGGGTACTGAAATTTTGAAATGCCATTTATATTACTGTTACGTAACAATGTCTTATCAAAATTGCAATAGTCAATACCATAGAAGTGCGGGTTGATAATAAATCATCACGGGTAATGACTGCTATTTATTACGTCGCGTCATTAGTGAAACTGTTGCAAATTTTCCACGATGTGGAATCTTGGCGTAACAAATTCTTCGATTTTTAAAAATACAAATGCAGGAAGAAATGCAAGTTTGTGAATTTGGAAGTTCCTTGAACTCGTTCGAGAATATCATCTACGGTGGCATCAGTAGCAAAAGATTGCGAGTTCATCAATGATAATGAAACAGAGTTTCTTCTCATTCCGCACAGACACAGACCAAAGCTGTGTCTGTCAAGTGAATATTTTATTTATTGTAATTTGCTCATAAATAAGTAAACCGAACAGGTTGCAGCGATGACATTTTGATAACGCAACTATTTTATTTTAGTCGAGTCCGCCGGTTTTAGTCATTTGCATTTTGTAACACCTTGTCTCGCGTTCTTGCATCAGCACGAAATATTTTTGAATTTTAATTCGCTACCATTATTTAAAAAACAACAATCAATTTTGATTACGTTGGTGATAAGAAAAATAAATTTGTTCGGGACCCAAAGTATAATTTGCGGTTGAGTAAAACTTTTAAATTAGTAATATCGAAATAATGTGGGCAATTACATTACATAATACCTGAATAATTTTAACCATCAGCTGATGATTGCATAATGTTTACTTGGCATCCTTGCAAATTTAATTTCGGTTACGTTGATTAGCATCGCTCGAACGAGATAAAAAGCCGGCCGGTTTTTTAGCGGAATAATAGTAAACATAGCATTAAGTGATAAAGGAGGTTTATATTGTTGTAAAAATTATATTTTCAATATCACATAATTCAACAAATGACGTTTATCTGGCACGCGCAGTAATAAACAATTTTATTTGCTGTATATGTGTAGAAGTGTGCAGGTTAAGGTCACGAAGGTTTTCAAAATTGCATGGATTTTCCCCAGCCGAATTACACCGTACGTCACGACTTTTGTTTACAACGAATTTACGTAGAAAAAATTTTAGAACATCGATTAAATTAAATTAATCATCGAGTGATGACGAAAGATTATTCGGGTAATTTTCGTAAATAACCTACAAAACTTCACGAATCGCAGACCACATGCGAAGATGGAACTTTCGGAAAACCCATTTTTTTTCGCTACTTCGTCGCATTTATCAATGAATGAAAACTTCAAATATTTATTGAATGTGCATCTTTAATTCATTCCGGTGTGTGACATCATTTCGAAATTTATTTATTTATCTTTTCTTTTTCTTTTTTGAATATTTACACGTTTACGGTCGTAAATTTTGTACCATTTCGCAAAATGGCTTATTTAAAAACAACTTATTGTTTACAAATTTTCGACATGTCCCACTAATGTTGATAAATAAAAAATTAAAATATTAAAAATGCGGAAGCAAATTTGAAAGACGGAATAAATTTGAATAGTAATTTTGGCAAACATGAAGTGGTTACCATATTTTTTAGGCTGCACATAAATATCAATATTGAGGCGACCTTTAAAAGCAAGACGTTAATTTAAACTGTGTCCCAAAAAATTAAGTAATAATAATTTGGGTTCCTTAAAACATGAATCCGTTAGTGGTCGAGGGCTTGCCAAGATGACATAACTTGAAAATAAAAATAAAAGGTACGAAAATACTATTGCACTGGCATTTAAATAGCAAAGTCGTCCTATACATTTAGAGAAGGTCAATAAAATTGGACACAAAATTGTGTTAGCAAAATCCTATTAGCAATTTAATTTGCTAAATTGTGAAAGTAAGAGTGAAAGTCGTGAAAGTTCCAGTTGTAACAGGTGTGTAAGTGCATAATACATATTATAATCTTCAGGTTCGAAACAACCCGAAAACAAAAAAAAAGAAAACAAAAAGTAAAAACTTACTACGGAATAGCATTATTCGATGACAAGGAAATGATATTATTATTTCGAAGTAGGTCTCCATTTTAAAACAATTTGGTTCAAGTGTCACTAGAATTTATTGCAAACTGTGCTACTTTTTGCATAAAATTGTAATGGATTGCTTAATGCTTTGCACATAGCATCTTCATTCCTTTGAAAGTTAAGGCCTTGAAATTCTCTATTAATATTAAGTAACGATAGGCATGCAAAAACTTGTTTGTATCTGCATTAGTTATTAATTATGTCATTTTTAAATTCGATATTCCAAAATACTATGTTCTTAAAAAAATTGGGTCAAGTAGCGAAAACGCCGAATTTGAGCCTGCACAGCGAATTGATCAGAAAAAGAGAACTCCAACTCGGTGATATTTTATTTTCTCTCAAAAACATTTTCCTTTCAAAATGAAATATGAATTAAGCTTACCAGGAAAACTCATTATATATAAAAAAGGATCGCAAAAAATCAATATTTAGTCAAGGCCGTCCACCAAGTACAAAAAGTAGTCCTACTTTATAATTCTTGAAATAAATATTACAATATCGCATGTCAACATCATAGAAATGATACCTGCAATTCTACATTACTTTAAGTAACAAAAAGTGTCACACCGCGAAAAAAAGATGAAAACAAACCACAAAAAACTCTCGACTTGTTTATCAAAATAAATATCTGTTGGAACTTTCAAAACAGTAAAATTAGGCGTGTCGCTGGAAAATGTAGGAAAATCGATGGAACCAAGGTAAACTTAAAAATTGTTTCCAACTAAATTTTAGTTCAGACAAACTCTTTAATTGAAAAATTAAAATTTCAAGGTTTAAAATCACAAAGTTTGTTCTACAAATAAGTGAGTTGCTTAATTGAATGGAGTTGGATCTATCCAACGATGCATTGCAAATTCTCAATGCATCGTTCCCGTGTTAACAGAGAGAGAGGTGGAAAAAAATTTTTTAGTTAACCCAATTTCAGAAAATTTATTATCCTGTTTATCTAGCAATGAAGGATATTTTTTTAGGAAATCGAACTCAACAAACGTTAAGTGAAAGATTACTACTGCAATTTTATTGACGTAGTACTTGGTAAAAGAAAATTGACTGGAGTAATCAACAAAGAAGCCAGATAATATTCTTGCAAAACACATTAATTTAGACCATCATTTTTATGTTCTAGATTCAGTCACAAGTTTAAAATTTCTTCAAGTTTTCTCTAACGTCGTTTAAGGTTTTAATAATACCTACTCTAAAATATTTGGTTCCACTTAATTTAAATGGATTGCACAAACACCTCATTAAATAAATTTGTTGCAGTCGACCCTAAGAATCTATCAAAGCGCATGACATTTAAATCAATATGTACATAATTTTTAAGTAGCTTATCTTCGTTAAAAAGTGTATGTCCCAAGTCATTTAAACCAAGAGTGTCCGCAAGATTCCATTATACCGAGTTAGACAATAAATTTTCTGGTTACCCAGAAAAAAGATTAAAAAAAGTCTTGGATTCTAGAAAACGAGTTGAAAGGCCGAGTCGCAATTATTATTTTTATTGAAAATAAACTTGAGTCCTGTAAAATTTTCGCTTAACATTTTATTTATTGATTGGAATTTCAACGAAAAGAAAATTATTTACGGTATAATTACATTTCGTGAAACAATTTTTTGTGATAACATCGTCATGTACTGGTTATTACAGCTTCTAAGTAACTTACCGCTTTCTAAGAAACCAAAGCAAATTTTGATAACTTTGTTCAAATGAAATTTGTTCATTATTTTCGGTCTTTTTGTAAAATGAATTGAGTTTTCGAAAAAATTTGCTAACCTAGAGTTTAGAAAACTTGTAAATTATTTTTTTTTTAAGTCATTGATTTTAGACAATAAAGAGTTAGTTGCAATGTTGGATTTGAACACTGCAGATAACTGATGACAGTTATAACAGCCTAATATTTTGACTATATTAGTAATAATAATAGAGTATCTATATTAAATAATATTAAACCTGGAAATTTATTTGATGAAATAAAATATTAAACGAAAAACAATGGAAAAAGCGATTATTAATTATATTATTTAATATTATTACGTAAACAAATCGTCCAAGTCATGATTTTGAAACATTTATAAGTGTAGTATAATATCATTCTTACTGTAAGTTTTCACATATTTTGTTGCGTTGCGACTTAATTCTTTCGACTGGCTTGCGCTGATCAGTAGTAAATCGAATTATTTAGATTTTACAATTTAAAACGCCCTTGGTTATGTTAAATTTGCCAATTTCCTGGCAATAAAATTAAGTGAAGAATAGAAAGTCGCCAACTAATAAGAAAAATCCCCAAGTGGTACAAGAAATGGTAGCAATTTTTATTTTGAATTAAATATAAGAGGACATAAAAATAGTTGGTTATTCGAGCGAATCGATTTCGAAAAGTAGAAAATCAGCTACAACCAATTCTAATGCTGGAATTTGGGTAGGTATGTTTTATATAGGAAGTATTTATTATTTTAAATTTGTACTTTTTGATTCGGATTAATCGAGGGGAAAATCGTAAATTTATTTTAAAAAATTAATTATCCGATGATTATGTTAAAAGGCCGTAATAAAAAAACGAGCGAATAAAATGGGCACGTACTGGTATATTTAATACTATACGCTCGGATAATTTTAGAAAGAACGTGGAAAATGCAATTAATTTAGTTATAATTAAAATTTAAAAGTTATCGCTAACAGGTTGAATAATTTATATTATTGTGGAAATTTACGAATTTTTTAAAAGTTTTTTTATATCTTCGATATTCTTAAAGCTCTGTGACGACTTCATTAGGTAATTGTTATCGTTTAGTTTATTCCGCCATGCCGTCCGAAAGAAGAATACTGACGATGCGCTAATCCTAGCGCGCGAGCGATAGTCAATTAGAAGCCCATGACTTTTATTTAATTAACTTTAAATGTAGGTTAATAAAAGTAACCGTTTCGCTACCGGGTTTGCAATTCTTACAATATTATTCTCCTCAGGATTACGTTTAACTAGCAATCTTAAGCACCGTTACATACACTGAATGCTTCAATTGTCTTGAATAATCAAATGCTGTTAAGTAGGTTTTGCACGTAAAATTTCAAACAATTCGCATAATTATAGTGTAACATAACAAAAGTTTTTCAATTAAAAAAGAAACTATTGATGGTTGTAATAAAGGAGAAACTTAAAATTTATTGAATTTTTATGCAATCTAGGCGATTGGTTAATTAAATTTTTGCAATTGTGGAGAGTGGTTCTTCTTCGTATTCCTATGCTGATTAAAATAGAATGAGTTAATAAATTTTTAAACGATGTGCAATATGTTATGGTGACCCAAATTGATATATTCCATTAAAACGATTCTCATTTATTTTTACTTCAATTGCAAACACTTTTCCCATTTTAATAATAAATAGGTGTGATTCTGATTAGATATAAAGCCATCGTGCATGGGCAGAAACGTTTTTCCGCTGGAATATGTTGGAAACCAAAAATTTTGGATACAAGAAAATGTGCTTTCTCATTTTACACTCTTGTTCGGTTTTTTCTATAAATATCTAATTTCAAATGCTCTACTTAACTTTTTATATTTATTAGATAAATTAATTATCACATTATGAAACCTTCCCATCGTCAAACGTATAGAAATATGGATTTCATTGTTTAAAAACTAATCTACGATTCAGTAATAGTGTTATCAGTTTACAAATACGTCGAGACATAACGTTTTTGTGTACTTTTACTAAAATTGTGCGTAAATAAACGTACGTACACCTCTTTTTAGTCCAAATTGTGATTTTATGCAGCCCATGACCCACATATTACATAAAACAAATTATTACTTTAATTTATTCACATTCAAGCCATCAAAAGGATGTGGATTTACCTCAATTGTACGTAATCAACTTCTAATTTCACATCAAATTCCAGTTATAACAACTAAGAATAAAGAGAATTATCATAATTATTTACTATTATAATAAAATTGAAAGTAATTTTATTTTGCAGTACTTGGTTGTTTTATACGAGAAAAGAAAATGATATAATAATGGAGATGATCCCCTCCAACACGCATTAGCAAATTGTACGAAAGATTCTTTATCCTTCTTTTCAACACATTTTTCTGGTACAAAGAGATTTCCTAGATTAGATTAGAAGATTCGTCTTTACAATTATTATTCTTTCAGTAATTTGTAATTTAGAGAATGCTCCGCACCAAAAGTGTCATGACGAAACACCAACTCAATTTCGACTCCAAATCTCTGCCATAGGAATTGTTCTTTCTCTTCTGTTCAATGAACAGAAGATCAGAAGAAAACTGTCTATTCCCAAGAGAGCCTGTTTAAATCCACGCTTCCTTCACATTCATCTAACTTGGTAATAGTACCAGTCTCTTCTCTTCAAAATCCATTGCAAGTGGAGCGAATGCCCAGTTCAAGTGTCTATTTTCTTCTGCCTTTCTGTAACATAGCCACCTGCTATCTTGCCTTGCTTGGTAGTACTTGATACCGAAGACCATTAAGATTTTAGAAAAGTTTCACCAAAATAACCTTTTCCCAACAAGGATGTTATGAGATTGTCCACTTTTTCCAAGAACGTCCGTTATTACGACAAAATTACGCTAGCATAACATTGAAGATGAATAGACTTTCCTCGTAATTTAATTTATCAATTTTGGCAGGAAATATTAACGTGCCACGTGCAGTAATTTGTTTTCTTTCTTATCTTTGACTTCCAGCCAATTACCTCGACTTGCATATAAATACATAAATTTTTGAAATTATACAAAGGTTGCAGAAAAAAAGCAACAAATAATAAAATTGAGTTGTAGCTGAACTGAAAGTAAGAAAATATACTTGGAAAACTCTGTTGAAATGGTTATGAGATCTTTTGCAAGAATTTAAGTCAAGGAAGTCAACAGTGTCCTAACGAGAATTTCGAAACGGAAGGGGCACTTTGAAACATTCTTTTTATAAAACATCTTATTTTTAAAATTCCATACATTCCAGCTGGGAAATGTTAAACGTGGGCTCTGAACCACGGAAGTTACTTCATTGTTTGATAAAGTTCACTAGACAGGTGATTTATTTCATTGTAGATTGCGTTGTATTAATATTATCCGAAACCTTCAGTTTAGTCACTAGCTTAACCTTGCATTTAATGTTATTTGTAGTATGTTTGTCTCATATTCTGGAATTTTAAATTCATGACAAAACCATAGTTGTGAGTGATCCTTGTTGATAGATACATTTGCTTTGAAAGAATGAAAGAGTGAGTTTGGGAAATACTCCCTCCCCCCAGTACCCAAGAAGTTGTGTTCAAAAGAAAAGGCAGCCTATATTACACTGATAAATCATGGGAGATAATCATCCCCTTTACACCATGAAATGGAAGAGTAAAGTTGTAACTTACATCTTTGGCTTCTCTGTATCAGCTGGCAATTAACAAATTGTATGCAGGTATACAACGGCAGTTATAACTTTCTATAAGCTTAAAAAAAATTGTTGAACTTGCTTGCTTTCGTATTCTCCTTACTAGACAGGGTTATATCTAGCAATTTACAATACCATAATATTATCTTAGAAATAACCACATTTCCCCGAGACATATAAAAACGATTTAACTTTTTAAATTTTAAGGTGATCTGGGCCCATAACCTGATATTATTTGAGCTTTATGTTTTGTTTCGTTTCACTCCATGAAAATAGGCATGCACTCTGCGCTGTACGAAATTATATCCCCGTGTCCTGTTCATATCTTCATTTATAATTTTATGTTTGGAGAATTTTAATTTCAAAAAACTGTGGGATAATGTTTAGCGATAGTTGTTCATTTCTAATCCTTTTTTTTAACGCGGTAGCATCAATGAAAGTCCGTGGTACCACTTTTATATTCATTATGAGTTACGAAACTCATAGAAAATTATAATGCATTCGTTTTCTAAGCGCAAAAAACTAAACAGTGTGTATTATTACAACATTAAAGGATAAAATATAGTGCGATTATAATATTTTATCTCGCCATCAACAATATAATTATGCAAATTAAAATGTACTGCTACGTTGAGTTTATTTTACACGAACACTTTTGTCTGTTTGGTTATTAATTTTTTCTTCGAGCTTTAGAGTCCGAAATATTAGGCAAGTAATTATCTTGTTTTTATATAAGTTCAAGAAACTAATCTATTTTCTTCTACGTAAACATAACTTGTGCGACTCCATAAATTTCCATTCCATTATCTTGTATTTATCGACCATGGCAAATAGTGCATAAAAGGTCAGTTTGTTTCATTAAATATATTGATTAATATAAATACATTGCAGATGCATATTATTTCAAAACTTATGCTGGTGCACATTTCCTAAGGTAAACCACCAAACCACCAGAAGCAAACTTTCTCATGGTTCGTGCTATATCTATCTCGTAAAATACTATGGAAACAATATCTTCACTCGAACTTTTATTTTCTCCACTTCCTTTCCAATTGCGATAATGAAGATAACAATAATAGTCAACAATATTGTTACAAAATGCACAAAGAAAGATTATCTCGTAATACCAAGATTTAAAAACCAAATTCGGAAATGGGAAAAAAAGCGAGGGTGAAATAAAACTTGCCCATTATCCTTCCTACACATCAACAAAAAATAGTTGTTACAATCGGCCTTCACTTGTAATCTTAGGTTGTGTAACCAATTACACAGTTCAACCTACACGTACCTACTCATGTAATTAAACAATGCAGATATGTGTCAAAGAAGTTTATAATATCAACAACATATGTGAAAGATCTAAATATAATTGAAAGTGGGTTAGCGTATACGTAATTGCCACACCAGCATCTTATTTTGTTCCAACGATTCATAAAAAAACAAAAAATGCGCCAGGAATTTGTTTTAAAAAAAAATTGTTTTCGGGGAAAATCAGGTTTGTTGTTTATTGTTGCATTGCTTAAAAATTGTAGTGGAGCACAGATGATGATGTGCATAATATGGGCACCTGTTTCTCTCAGGTTCGGTGTGATGCGTATAGTTGCTTACGCTGTGTTGGTAGAGATAAAATTACAATGGACACGAAAAACAAATAAGATTGATTTATGTACATATGTACCATATATTTTGTCGATTACCATGCACCGTACAGCTATTAAAAATAGAATTAACACAAGAGTGTTAATAATGTTGAAGTTTAAAAATAAATATTATTGAAAATAGAAAAACTTATTTGGTTTCTAATACAAACGTGCAAAAACAAAACTAAACTGTCTATATTTAAACCAAAACATACAACTACATACTTCATTCAAAAGTATTTACGTTGGCTAATTTGAAAGAACTAATTTTAGTTGTTGATGAACTGGATTGGACATTTAAACATTTAAAAGCATCTCATTTTGCAACTTGGCGAATAAAACCGTTGGATGTGTTACTTAATGTAACTATGCCAAAGTAACGGAATGAAAAATGGCAGCCGATGCACAAACGCGGCTGGTAAACAAATACTTACGACGCATTGTCCCCCCCTTGCAAGTGGGGTACACTCTAAATGACAACTAGGTCACAGGTCGATGCAAAATTAGGTCGCACGCGCAGCCGGGCCCGGTTTTCTGGGCCAATGTAAGTTCTATTTCATAAGTTTGCAGCTTGCAGAACTATACTGAACCGGTAGGGGTGGTGGTTTTATTGATAACGGCATTCGACCAACTGCGAATTTTACTTCACGCAAGCGAGCTAACCTTTTCCATTTCATGTGGGTGTTTACAAACTGCGACGCATTTCATGCAATTATGTCGTTAATCCATTTCTAGCTTTTTGTGCTACACACAAAACATTAATTTAGAAGGTATTTTATTTATATATCCATATGCCAAATAAACGAGATTAAAAATAAGTTGTAATGATGTTGCACAGATAAAAACCCGTGAGCGTACGTTAATTTTCATTCAGGAATTGAAATTATTTTGTTTATTTTAAAGCAGTGGTGTAGCAACGAGCGGGGCGGCGGAGGCGACGACGACGCTCAATATTTTGGAGCCATAATATAATATTGAAAGCACGATCCACATTTAAATCGAGAGTCCTTTTAAGTGTGTCGCTGTAACGAATGAAAAGTGAAAAATCGTGATCATATGTATAATATGTATATGCGCTCTCCCCAATAGCAAAGTAAAAGGAAAACAACAGTTACGTTATTACAAGTGGATTATTACGATATATCTGCTCTAAGGAGAAAGGTTTAAATGCGCCAAACGTCACAAGTAAGTTTACGAAACAAGAATTTTTTAATTACAACAACTTGTTCAATAATACGACATTCACCATGGCTGGCTAACCCATTTAATTAGCAAATTTGTGCCAAATAAAAGAATATTATGTCGCAACGAGCGTCACATTTAGTTTTCTTTGCGAAAAGAAGGTGTTTTGTAACAATTTCTTAATTGCATCGACTCAATGTAAACTAAAAGTTAAACTTTATTTTTAGCTCTCTTAATCGACCTTCTTTTGGAAGCGCCGGCCGGTTCCAATTAGAATTTATTTAAAAGAGAAACAATATAATTTTCGACAAATAAAACGGTGACGACGCACCGATTTCGTCAATCCAAGTCTAGTAAAAGCGTCTAATTGGGAAAAACAATAATTTTGTGTTGTTCTTTATAAAATCCGCATCGTTATCCTTCCGATATAAATGCGACTTAATTAATAATTAGATAAATATATCGTAAACAAAGTTTACGAGACGTAGTGGCATGGCGTTAAACGATCGCGCACATTAAAATAAATTACGTAGATAGGATACAATAAAGAATAAAATGTTTATCGCGATGGTGATCAAAAAATTGACCATGAGCAGTAGTACTTGTTTATAACAGTGACGTCACAAGGATGCAATAATTTAAAAAGTGGGGATTTCCGTACAAGCGCAGATCTTGTTTTGGGCTTGGAGATTTATTCCAATTATCCAAACAAACCGACCAAGCCCAAGTTCACTTTTTCGGCGAAAATTCGGCTGGGTAACTTTACGAATACCGCAGATGAAAGCACCAACAAAATTTTGTAAACATTCCCCAAACACAAGAAAATGTCAACAAGAATTTGAACATAGATACAATTTCAGTAATTTTCACGTCGAATTGCAATATTTTCCTTAGTTTATTATTATTTTTTTAAAATAAAATAGATTTATTAAACGAAACATTCAGAGTCGTATGTTTTCGAGTTTTTCAAAGAGAACAAAGAGTTTTTCCGAACAAAAAGCAGAAACTCGATAAAACCGTCGTCATATAAATGTTTCGCAAAATTGAAAATTATGCGTTAATCAATTGTAATTACCTCGACTCCCGGAGGAAATATTCTAATTATAACTTCGTCATCGACGACGTTGTGATTAAGAGCTTCTCCACAAACTTCTCTTCCGTTGTAAGTAACAAAGACTTTTTGAGTTGGCACAAGTTCGATACCAGCCATAGATCGAAATCCGGGTCCGATGAGATCCGTTTCTCTGAATTCGGCAGTGGTGCGGCCTAAATTCCCTTGCCGAGAATCGAAACGTACAGAGTAACGCGTGTTCGGCGTCAAATTGATACAATTATTGGTTTCGGGAAAACTGGCAGGCGTTTTCACGGCGTGTATGACTCCCGAATAAAATTTTCCGTCTTCTCCGGGAGCGCACACTCTCGTACCGATAATTGATCTCTTGGCCAAACGTTTACCGGTCGACATGATAGCGACGATTTTAAATTTTTAACCAAAAGACAAACCACTTGTTAACAATAACTGATTGAGTTTTTTATCACTCTTTATCCGAAAGCGTATCCTTAAAATACAATCTTCGCACAAGGACCCTTTGTCGCGACTCCTGTTGAGGACTGAAACACTCTATTGAAACATTGCAATCCAAATCTGTAAATTTTTCGTAACAATCAAACCACATACTATTCTTTCTCATAATATGGATATATTGCTAATGACGAAGTACCCTGCGTCACGAACTGCAGTTGACAGGCGACTGATGCCGCTCAGCCGGCCGGCAACTGAAAACAGCTGATCGTTACAAACGTACAACAATTACCCATCCCACACGATTACACACAAAAGAACAGAGATAGAACACAAACACGTACATTCGCATAACATCGGCATTCGTGTAGCGAGTAGCGGCCCGGTCACAGCTGATGATAACAACAAAACCACGTGACGTGTTCCGATTTTCTCATTGGCCGATGCTGGTGACCTACATTTACGTATTGGCTAAATTTTGAGGGTGGGGTAAAGGGTCATGTGTACCCTGTGTTTTGGTTCTCTCCATCCCGCTTTCTCCCGTTGGAATTCTCTTCCTCTATGCCTATCGCCTTCGAATAACAACTAAAGAACCGAACTTATTTTTATTTTACGTCAGTTAAGTTGTAATCGTAAAAATGATCAAGATAACTGATATATGACGTACATTAGAAAGTAACCCAAGATCAATCGAAACTGACATTGAATACATAGTTCGGATTGTAGGTAGCAAATCTAAAATTCTGATTAAACATTGTTATACATTTTCTTACACCCAATGTGTGACATAATATGCCTGCAGTTTTTTATTTTATTGTTGTGTTTACAATTAATCAATAAAAAACACATTATAAAAGCGATTTCAAAGTGGTCGAATAATTAAAAAAAAAACAATGAATAAAATTATTTTTCCCACATTCTTTTGTTTCAACCGTATTACAAAATTTGTTTTTTTTTTTAATTTGCTCTCAAATGAATAATATATGGATGCGGATATATAGTTCAATAATAAGTTAAAAAAATTGAAAGAAAATGGCGAAATAAATCAAAATTCTTTTGTTTTAATTCATGGCTCTCGTGTTCCTATATAAATTTGTTTTTTCTGAAATATGTTGTTGTTTATATAAAATGATGAAACCCGTATTATTTCTTCACCCTAAAAAAAAGGTCTGACGCCCGATAGCGGCATTTTAAGATTTCGAAATAAATTATATTTTTCTCAAAAAATCGCTGCCAATTTCGTAATTGTGCAGCTTTTGTATTGATTTTTTTCTCTTACGAGCAATATTGTACTTGATTTTTAAAAATATAAAAATTCAAATAATTTCCAAAAGAATCAAATATATAAGTATTGCAATTTTTTTTGAAAATAATGAAAGTCGTTGTTCTCAAAAACTCCCCATGTCATTCTTTCTCCAAAGTTTAAAATCGATATATTATTAGAGATGTTCATTTTTGAAATTTTTTTATTTAAAAATGGGGGTTGCCATTTTTAATAACAAAGTAAATGACGTCATTACTCGAAAACAAAACAAAACAAAGCAATCCTATGTATCTATTGTCACGAATTACTTAGCACTGTATGATTTGTGTGCAACAAACAAACACAGAGAGACATAAATATTGTGTAAAAGGAAACCGCACAGTCCTCTTTATTTTTGGTTAGTTATATTAGATTACAATTTATTCCAATTTATTGATATTTGTTAATTTTTCAAAAAGTTTAATTTAGCGGATCCAAGATAATTTTGTGAAAATTTCCAAAAGATTGCGTATCTTATTAAAAAATTATAAAAAGATTATAAATTGACGAAAGATTAATATTTCAAGAATAATTTAGTCTGCATAAATCTGTTTGCTCATTGCTAATTTAAATTTCATTGTGTTTGTTTATTTGTTTTTATTCTTTTTAATTTTAGAATAATTTGTTGTTACCAAGACATAAATGAAACTTTGGTGCATCAAGTGAATCATAAACAGGTGATGACTACAGAGTAGAGACCGGATTTATATGCATTTTTGCTTAATATTTTGGCAATATAAATGTTGATGACAATATTATTCATGACTTAATCCATTTTAAATCATACAGGCTAAGTGGGCCTTTTGTTCTAGATTAGAAACCGAAAGATAAAAACACCGTCGTCGAATGATTAGCACAAGGAAATCGCCTTGTTGCTACTAATATACAACATATTAGCACCTTTCTCTGTAGGGAATTTTGTCTTCTTCAAGTTTGTATTAGACATTTTTATGAAAAAATCAACAATTTTTTGTACCTTTCATCAAAGATGGCGGATCGCGCCGAACCCCCCAAGGTTGAAAATTTGGATTTTTGATCGGCGCCGAGACCTAAATAACATGTATGAAAATCGTTTCTACCCACCTTTTGCAGGGCAAAAAGCGCCCTACTGACTGGACTATAAAAACAATGTATTAACGCTATTATGCTAAAATTAAATAATTATTTATTCTACGGGCCTTTAGGGGGTAATTGCCTTTTGCTCAAAGATTTATCTACAATTGTTATGTTGTCATTTAAACAACTGAAGATTTTATTAAAACAAAGAAAAATACAGAAGGTTGCCATTTAAAAAAAGTCAATGACGTTATTATTCGAAAACAAATGACGGTGGAGATTTAAATTAGATATAAAAATGAATATCCAAGTGTCTGAAGAGTTTGTTTTTTTTTTCAGTCGTTCATCAATTATTTATTCTTTTAGTAATATTAAATTTTAGTAATCTGATTGGTTGATCAGTAAGTTTATCGTAATTTTTCTGCTTTGATTTGTTTGAAAAATAGCAATTGATTCTATTATTTGAATTACTATAGAATAAAAAGTAATACAATTTCTGACTAAATAAGGCTATTATGTATGTGTATACTATGAATGTAGTATTATGGTATATACAGCAGAGCGTCAAGACCAGTTCAGTAATTTTCTCATCTCCGGTTGCGGTTCATTAAGCCGTTAGCTTCATCAATAGGGAGTGTATTGCTCGCCTTACTACAAATAATGAGATATTACAACTTGATGATACCAAGAACTTAAATTGAAATATTTAATTACTGTAGCTACCTTCAACGATGATTTTTTCGACACAACATTTGGTTTTATAAAAATCGATAATTATTTAAAGTTTTCTAATTTGAATACCCAAAGTTTCGCTGTTGTTTTCATAATAGGGCAAAACAATTGATTGAATAAATTGTGTTTATAGAATAATGCAGGGTTAGAGGGAACCTTTTTCAGCTTATCAAGCTTAGTATTAATTTCATGCAGAATTAACCAACCACGCCTTTTGCCAAATGAATGTTTTCAAGGAGCTATATGAGTTATGCACTCATCGTAAAAAAATATTCTGCCCATAAGTGTCTCGTTAAGTAATCTGCTGACATCAGTTGTCCCACGCTTTTTACCTGTTTCATAATATTCCAATTTTTTTACTGCAAGCTTACAACTCATTGCCTAATTGAAAAATGAATTTTCTCGTATTAGTGAAATTACAAGAGGTAAATATTAATTAAATATAAAAATTATTATTTTCGAGTGTTGATTCTTCCGTAAAATTTTTTTTTTATTTTTGGAAAAAAATATTGTATATTACAAATTTTTTGAACATAAAATTTAAAACTACAAAATAAAAACTGGAAAAATGATGAATCGAATATCAGGTTTTTTTAGTTTTTGACGTTGATGTTTTGTCGATTGGCCAGAATAGAACCAATTCTACACTGAAAATAATAGCTGGTGTCGAAAGTGCTATAAACAATGGCAGAGCTGATATGGCTACACGGGCTTGAAATTATAGGACATTTTCCTAATATTTATTAAAAATTACTATAGAAAATAGCTTTATATATTATTTCAAATGACTGCTTAAAAATACTTAAAACTCCTGTATGTCATTTCATTCAATGCAATCTGCAATAATAGCCATAGTTATTTAAACAGCAATCAAAAATACTTATAATTGCTATTTTGTTTTGTATTATTTTCATCTAATATAGCTGTCTTTAGAATAAAGTATGTCTATGTGTGCTGTCCGTCTTACAAATTCTGATATTCTTCATAGAAAATTTTATATTTTGTGTATACCTTGTTTTGTTAGTTTTTTAAGCAGATGTAGTTATTTAAGTAGCAAGAATTGCTATACTTTAATGCTTGATAAGCACTTACTCAGTACTTAATCAGTACAAATTGTGTTATTAGTAACAATGGCTGAAAAATTTGAACAACACATTTTGAAAGAAAAGAATCTTCCAAATTTAATGGAAATATGCAAAGGTAAATTATAAATTTAATGTAAATCTTTAAAAACCGATATTTTTCTATACTTTATTAATTATTTTAGCAAAATAAGAGTTCTATATGCGAATCGTATGTTGTGTCGATACTATTATGTATTTAATGAAGATGCGAGAACTGCATTCATTTTACCTTCTAATGGAACCTGTTCTGTGAATGAAAACTGTTCTGTGGGAAGTATGGATTTTCAGCTAACTATGGACGATATCATCACATCAATTTTAGTTGAATATTATTTGTTTGTTTATTTATTTAAATTGTTAAGTTATTAAAAATTGCCATTTTCTTTAACAATATTTGTACAATATTTTTATGAAATATAGTATATCATGTTGCACTGTTTCTTATTTCACATAGGACATATTGCTAATTTAAATCAGGTAAATATGCTATTCGTATAGCAAACTTTCATACTAATTGATCAGATATTCAGCTATAACTGAATAGCATTTTTAGCTGTTCAACTAGCAAATACTGCTATTTATCAGTAAAATAAAATAGCATATCATGCTAATAGGTAAGCAAAACATGACAGAAAAACTAGCCATCGACACTTTTTGAGTTTGCTATTTACGATAGCACTTGTAGTCATAAAAATCCACTGTCCCGATTTCCGCTATTTAGATTGCGACAAATACTTAAGAAAATAGCACTTACTGCTATCTTTTTCTTTCAGTGTAAATGCAAAACTTGTTGATGCACACCAGAAGGCCAAGCTAAGAAATTCTATCAAATCCGAGATTTGAATCCCGAATTTTCGCCCTGTAACTCAACAAGCGATCACAACAATCCACTGCTGTGTAAAATAATTCAATGCCATATTTTGTGACAAACCACTAATCCTAATTAAGTCCATTTGAAATTATTTTTTAAATTAATGTTCGTTAATTTCGCTAATAAATAACTTTGCATAGTTTGCTAATCAGTAAATAATTCAAACTGTAAACACAACAATGTTAGTACAGTTTATATGGATTAAGTATATGCTTAATCGGCTTCTAGATCGAAATGCAAATATTACGGAAAAAGTACATATACCGGTAAAAGTGTACATGTTCCGGTAAATATACACTTATGCCGGTACTAACGGTAAATGTACAATACATATCACTTTTCCCACTTTAATTACCAATATCTATACATATCCCAAATGATGTTGGAAAAAGTATATATTGGGACTTTGCAACAAGTTAGGGATCATTTTATTTTACACAAAAACCTAGACTCCCCTCGATATTACGTCACGCATCCATACAACCAGGGACGTACCGAACCGACACTTGATTTCGTCCACTTACTTCTCACTTTCACCAATGGTACGTGGTTCACGTGTGTAATTAATAATTAGTAATAATTTCTGGTAATTACTAACGAACTCTTACCAACTCTCGTGGAACCTGTATACACATTTACCGGTAACTGTATACATTTTTCGGTTGCTTATTTTCTCTGTAACACATAATGTACTCTGCTGCAAGACGTCTGAAATGCATCAGCATGTCATTTAACAAAATTCTTTTTATATGTTATGCACTAAATATTTTGAAATAGCCACAGATGAAGTTTACCTGTTCCAGGTCCCTTTAAGTTACGAACCCTGGATATACTTTCAATTAATATATAGCCTTCAATAGTTAATTGTTAATAGATTGGTAAATGTTTACTTTTGAGATAATTGCAGCTTGAATAAGGGGTAGTTGAAGTATTAAGTATTAAATTAATTAATTTCCGCATAGTGGCAAACCACGGAGGTAATATTTGCCCTCCCAAAACCTCAAAAAATAGGCTTTATTTACGCTTACAATAAGAAGCATTTGAAGAATCAAAAAAATTATGATTAAAAGCCTAGTAACTTACGAAAGCTGCACATTGTCCGATAAGTACTAGTTTAATTAGGTAAAAATAAAAGAAAAATAACTATTTATATCACAAGTTGCGTAATGATTACTTAATGTTATGAATGAATACTTGACAAGATGTCAAGAAGGATATGATGCTTTTGTAAGAAATTTAATTCTCTACAAAGTTGCCTGTACTCATATATCATTTTTTCTCATTTTGTATTCTTTTATAGCGTTTTGAATGCAAGACCATGGTATATTTCTCTAAAAGTATTAATTAAAAGGATATGTATGTTTATTATATTTTTAATCGAGAATACCAAATTAAATAAAAATTAGCAAACTGAATATTGAAAATAGTAGAATGTAATATTGGTTGCTATACCATAACCAGTGCTGACCGTTTGTCGCGCTCTCCGCTACCCGCTAGTTGTTCATCAACTTTCTCACTCGATCGGATATAAATTATTTTGCAGTCTTAATACCCAAATTGCTATTACATAATAAAAGAAAGGTCAAGATCTTATAACTTGGCAAGTACCTATGTTTGTTATGTCCTACTTTTAAAAAATCAAAAAATTTTTAAATGCAACTGAAGACTTTTTGAAAAGCATGTGCTCCGATCCAGTTTCTCGCCAGTATCTCATAAAAAGAACAAATATATTTTTTTCAATATAGGATGTACAAGAAACAGCAAATTTAAGATTTTGCGTTTTTGGGACTTCTTTAGAAATTTATCCATGTTTCGGTTCTGATATTAAGGTCGTGATTTATCATTTAGATGAAGAATTATTTGAGTAGATGGCGTAACTAGACATATTTTGAATTAAATTGCAATCGGCGTTTATCGGTAGAATTCAGTAAGGCACGTTTCAGTTTCATTGGCTGCAGCAAAACGAATAAGCAACAGCTGCACAAGGCGCGAGTTTTGAAATTATCTTGCAACAAACCTCATTTACAACACTCACATTACTAATTATTCTTTTCAATTTTTTTATTTAAATTGTTACTAAATTTTACAGTCAAACGATTATTAAAAATCGTTACTTTTGCTGAAAAAAATTAGACCTTTCTTCACTACGCAATGATTGAACTAAATTCGAGAAAGTGGAAATGAGTGAGTTTTTGATAAAATCGACGAATTTTTTTCGCTATGCTGATTCTTTGGGAAAATTCTTTTTTTTTAAATTATTTTTGACTTCTTTTTTCTATCTAATCGCAAATATTACTATTTCTTTCGATCAATATTGTTCTTTAACAACAATGGATAGGCCATAGGATTCTTCTAGTGTTTTGCAAATATTATGAAAGGCAGGAATTGCCAAATTTGATTTGCCGAAAACAGAACTTTCATGCTCTTGGCGAGCATTTGTTTGATAGCGGTACTTAACCTAAACATATCAGTACGTCTGATTGTGAAGTATCCATTGTCTACGATTTAGTAATATCAACGAACATAATATTATGTACATATTTGCCAGGTTTACAGATCTTTACCCTCAGTTTCCGCTATTCATCAAAATTAGTTCGAATATAACAGGCCTAGGCCTAGTATGCAGAAAAAACCTAAATGATATTATGTTATTACTCTCCAAGTTTCATCAAATAAACTTTTGAACCAATTTAGTATTGATTTAATAAAATTTGGGCTTCAGTATAAATCTATTATTATTATTATAATATGAAATCAATAAAATTTAGACTCTCTAACACGAACAATATAAAGAATTGCAGGTAATTATAAATTCAATTTTGTAATGTGAAAGTTTTAAAATGTAAAAGTGCTGATTCTGCTAAATTAATTACTAAAAGCAAACAATTGGCAGTTTTCACCAAAATTAATTTTGGATTTGTTTTTTTTAGGTAAATATCCGCGTACCATTGACATATTGAAGCAACAGGTCGTCGTTATAAAAAATATACTGCCATAATAACACTAGAAAATTTAAAGAGCGCGATTGTGCTATTGTGTGAGTATAATAATTATTATGAAATAATGCTGCTGGTCTTCAATTTGTGCGGTTGTTAATTTTATTTCCATTTCTCCATTTCAATTCTTGTAGCTACCAGCTTCATTTCAACAATGGTTTATTGAAATATTTAGGGAGAATATTTCTCCTGATGGAACAAGACTTCTGATGTAGAGAAAAACACATATTCGGTCTAGGATTTTCAATTGCATTTAATTAGAGCAGAATTTGTTTGCCGCCACCGTTTGTATTTCTGGAATAGTAACCACTTTCGCCATCATCTCAAATTAGTGTGAGATAACAACTTCCTAATTTAAAGTGGATGGTAGACACGTCAGGCGTATATTTATACCTACATAATACCGCCTACATAATAAGTACGGTAAGATTATCAATTTTTAATGGAAAGAGATGCTGATATCCCATAGTCTGTTCGCTTGTGGATTATAGAGACTTGTACGAGTAACAACAAAATTTTCCTCCACTTTTGCATAATAGATAAGCTGCAGATGTTATGGAATTAATGACAGAATGTGGATTAGGTTTACCTCAAAAGTGTGGTATATTATAAACAAGTAAAATTATTCAAAGTAATTTCTAGTAGGATATAATTAATATGATAAATTGTTGGTTAATCGAAAGTTTTCATAGAGCAAAGCAGTTAATTTTTCCATTCGAATAGCTTAAATTCGCAAAATATCCTTGTAACACTAACTCATCAGAAAGGTTATTAATAACATGGTCTACTTTAATTCTAATTAAAAAGAATATTATAATATTCAAGGTATTTAATTATTAATAATTAATTTTTATACAACAGCTTTATCAAAAACTAACAATTAAAATATCTACTCATCTTTATTCTATTAACTTTCATTGGATCCACATGGACTCTAACTTATAATAATAATGTGGAGAAACTATTTATTTCTTTGCATAGTAATGCAAAAATATATTTGCAAACCTTATAGAAAAATTGTTCATGCAAAACAAATAATGGCGTAACTATCGACTTTCTTAAATTCTGGGCCATTCACTTAGAACGTGTTTAGAGAAGGCCGGCCGGTGTTCCGTTACCTTTAAAATTAATTTGCCGGCTTTCCTTATTAGATTTACTTAAAAAATTATTAAATCGCAAAAAATTCCTCTGACATAGCAAAAGCAATAAATCCTGTTTGCATTATTCATAGGAAATTAGTGTATAGAATAATGTAAGTGGGTAGGTATACTTGTAGCTGCAAAAAAAGTTAAACATAATTAAAAATTTTAATTGCTAACTTGTTAATATTATGTATTCGAATAAAATTTATTAATTCCAAGAACTAAACATAATCAATTTATTTTATGTGCATTTTAGATTTAGCGACATCTATAATGGAAATTGCTATATTTGTCGACGAAGCTGCTTCGAGAACTCTGTACACAGATACCGATTTTAAAAATATTTTCTAATTTATAATTAAAAATGTAAATTAATAATTATTGTGCTAAATGTTTAATTTGTAAATTGCTCCTAATTTCGAAGAAGGGAAAATAATACTGCAGTTGGGACAATACTTTTATTCTATTATCCATAATTCCAAACGGAGGGGGAATTTACGTTAGGTGAGACTTTTCGAAAATTCTTTTTTTAGATTTTTGGAAAGCATTGCAGGGATAAAGGCCAATATTTTTAAATTGTAGAGCAAAAGGTGGTAAATTTTACGCTCTGGCACCAAATTTATTGGAGCATTTTTGGAATTCCTAATCGCCACATTAAGTTTTTCGGTTTATAATAAATTGTAATACGCATTTTGCATATTAGGAGGCTAAATTTAGGAAAGACAAGAATTGGCATAAATCCCACATTGCTAATGTTGCAAGAAGCTATAGAAATATGGTTTACTAGCTATTGCAATTTTTGGATTCGAGTCTAGGTTTCTATTTTGCTATTTTGGCTTGTTACTGATTTGGCTTGTTCCCAGTTTACGTCCAGAAGAATATACGAACATGTACTACGCAATTGTATTGGATTCGACGATTGTCAGGTAGATCAGATGATAAATGTTTAAAATTGTTGGAACAATTATGGAACATCTGTTCCATGCAATTGCCGAAAGTTGGCTAGTTGTAAAAATTCTCAAAATTTCTTTAAGACTATTTTTTGTATTATAATGCTATAACTGTACAGGTAGCCCAATGGAGAATTGTGGTATTTTTATAAAATAAGTGCATTTGAAAATACTTGGTATTACGTATATAAAGTCAAGAAAAGTTATTGATGATCTCAGTTTTTGCTTGCTACATTTTAAATCTGGAGATTTGCCCACTAACGATACAATTCAAATTTAAGTTGTCATTTCATAGTATTTTAATTGCAAGTTAACTCAAGTTCAAGGTTCATAGTCAATCAGATTAACTTTTGAAAGTTAAACTAGGTTTAACTCACAATTGAAAAACTGGGTAATCCAATATAGCAAATTAATAAACGTTATATAGAAAACTACTAAACGTTATAAAGGAAAATAGAAATCATTAATATAAAAATAAAAATAAAAATTATTTAGTTATTTTATTTATAATTTTGGTTTTTTGAGCATGGCTTTGTCGCAATCGTGAGTTCGATCTCCGACCAAACCTACCTGGTTCTTTCAACAGTGTTTCTCTTACAAAGAGTAGTAAACATCTTTTAGGTATTAAATGGCTAAATACTATCCGCTTTTTTTTTAAAGGGAAGGAAATGATTGGGGTAAACGAAATTTTCAGACGATAGTGTATTATATTTAAGCTTTAAAAAAAAATTTTTATTATTAAAAAATATTAAAATTTTTCAAAGTTGTAAGGATTTTTCTGAAGCGCCTGGAGTCTGCACTTGTAAATCGGTGCCGGTGATGGAGGTCGTGCGATTCATCTGAAACAGTCGAACCAAATTTTTTTTTTAATTTTAATAAGTTTTTTTTCTATATGAACTAAAAAAATACCGAAGAAAGTATAAAATCCCAAATTTTCTCAAAGTTAGAAAAAAAATTCACTTTTCGAAGAAGAAAAACTTTTTTCAAACTTCGAAAAAATTTGGGAATTTATACTTTCTTCGGTATTTTTTTAGTTCATATAGAAAAAAAACTTATAAAAATTTAAAAAAAATTTGGTTCGACTGTTTCAGATGAATCGCACGACCTCCATCACCGGCACCGATTTACAAGTGCAGACTCCAGAAAAATCCTTACAACTTTGAAAAATTTCAATATTTTTTAATAATAAAAATTTTTTTTAAAGCTTAGATATAATACACTATCGTCTGAAAATTTCGTTTATCCCAATCATTTCCTTCCCTTTAAAAAAAATTTCTGAAAAAACGGTTTTTTTTCGGCTTCTAAGGTCCGCTTTTACAATAGTCGGTTAAGTATCATGATACTAAAACTTTAAAGTTATAGTATCATGGTTAAGTATGAGTATAACTAACCTATGGCTATGAACCAATCAACGATGAACACACTAAAGAATAAACCAATAAACATCCGTATAACGTTACAACCCGGATAAATAAAACTTATCCGACAATTGTAAAAGCGAACCTAAAGCAGACTACTGTCTTAAGTAGTAATTGTTTGTAGTGAAAATATTCCTAAAAAGTTGGGTACACATGAACACATGGTGTAATACCCGTGGATTTCTTTGGAAATAATTTAGAAGTCATTGAAAATCTCTGGAAGTCATTGAAATTTCTTTTAAAAAATATTGGAGAGTAAAAATCGTCAAACTTTCATCAAACAATTTTTTGTGTCTGCAAGTCCTTGAAAAGGACTTAAAAATTAAAATCTGTTGGAATTCATTGGAGATCATTTGTAATTTTTTCCACATTTTCAGGAAATTACCTCTTGGTATAACATGAGAATGAATTTCTGATAATTATACTTATGAAATGTTGATTATACAAATTATTTATGTTATCTTTTCAAAAGTTTGGAGATTTTACAGCAGTTCTGTAACAGCATACAAAATTTTAATAATTAAATATAATTATTGTATTGCCCTTTTCTTGGTTTTATTTCAGAATATTTAATTATTTTATATACATTTTTAATGCTTAACCCCTTAATGTATGTGTCCGTGTCAGACGCGAGCGCGTTTTAATCGCAATTTTGTATGCGCTCGACTGAGACACGAGCAGCGACGGCGCCAGCATTTTTGAAATGGGTGGGCACAAATTGGGCCCAATAGATTTGGGGTGGGCAAGAGCACACAAAATTTATAAATAAACTCAAAAAAATACATTATTGAAATAAGCACCTAAAAAATTTAGGTGGGCACTTGGGTGGGCACTCCAATCAACAGGGTGGGCAAGTGCCCATCCTGGCCCACCCCTGGCGCCGTCACTGGACACGAGCGACCATTATATTTACTCACCAAATTCTCGTTCGACGTGGGCGATTTCTAATATTTGTGCAGAAACCGCTAGTCGATCTCTACATTAATGTTTCTTCCTATAATTTCATTTCTTATCTTTTCCAGTCTAGATCTTCTACAACTTCTTCGCAGACAATTCATTGCTGTAGCAAGCAATTTTCGTCTACACTGAAAAAATGGTTCATCGTATTGAATATGGAATTTTGTTCTTTCATCAATATGACGAATTTTGTTTATCGACGACGCAAAAAAAATTTACTTTTTTTTCACTGTATTGATTGCACTTAAATCCTACATTTCCGCGCGCCGTACACCAACATACTTCGGACTGTAGATTTGTAGATTGTTTTTGTTTTGTTTCTTTCCTTATATTCTTTTCCCAAAGATCTGAATTCAATGCTTTTATGCTTTTCTGATGCCCTTTTTTGGGCATTTCTTCTTTTATTTCGTCACTATGGTTACCTTCTTTATTCAGAATGACTCCTAGATATCTACATTTAGTTACACCTCACATTACATTCGTGTTCAGTGGAAGGTCATTGCAATTTTAATTCCAACAATGGGGCATTCGAATTTCGTTAAATTCGTGGTCAGTCCGGCCTTCGTGTATTCCTCATTTAGTTTTCTAATCATATAACTGTACGGGGCTAGATATGACGTTGTTAAATTATCATACCTAGTCGTAACTTGCTTGCGTGTAAAAGGAACTTCACTTGATAAATCCTTTAATATTTATCTTTATTTTTGTACCAAAATTTAATTTATCATAAATATTGTTAGTCAAGAAGCACAAATTCGAATGATTTTTACGTATTGGAGAAAACTAAAATAAATTAAAGAAAAGAAAAGGCTAGTCCCCGTCGGGAGTCGAACCACTAACCTGCCGTTCACTAGGCTTCTTCAGAATCGGAATCAGAATCAGAACAATATTTTTTATTGACAAATTAACAATACAGATTATTTTAAAACTTAAAACATTTTAAAAGTTATCGAGAGAGACCCTGCCTAATGCGTAACTTTCTTTGACGTAATGTTTATTGCCGAGACAATTTTAGGTAATGGATAAATAACCTTATTTGTCGTTGTCGTTGAAATACATAATACCTATATTAGTTTTGGAAATATTGTAGGAAAATTTAGGTTTCTTCGATAGGTACCCTTTGAGCTACGGCAGTTATTGACATTTGCTTTACTTCCAGTCTTTCTTTATACCTCTATGATAAAATTTTAAAATTCGATTTTCTCGAAAACTTCTGGGCATCTTTCTCTACAACTTTGGGAAATTGTTATTCGAAGGCTGACCTTTCAGCACCATAAATGGTAAAATTTACAAAAATGCCGCTCGCGTATCATCCAATAAGTGGTGCTACAAAGAAAAAGAAAAGGCAAGAACGAGCTGACGCGGTTGGTTTTTAAATTACCGAAGATAGATACGTTTTTTGAACTTAAAAGTATTTCTAATAAATTAAAATGATCTAATATTGGTGATGTTGAACAAAGTGAAGTTGTAAATGTACTTACACAAACCGAAACATGCAATATTGATTCACAAATAAATGCCGACGCATCTTTAGAAAACCACCTCTATGACGAAGACAATTTAATAAGCGAAAAAGCTTAAAAGAATTTGAGAGTAAAGAGGGTCTTCAAAAGAGAGTGAAAATTCTGAATGGAAGCATACAGAAAATAATATAGACAGCAACGATTCTAATGGTCATCCAGCAGATAAGGCCAACTTTCAGGACTACTTAACTTCCAAAATTAAATCGTCTATTGTGAAAAATGGACCCTGCCAGCCAAAAGAACCATTCAAGGAAAATAAATAACGAAGTTTTTCTGATACATATTATTATCGAAAATCGAAATGTGGCTTAGTTTATCCTAGGAGGTGGCTATGTTATTCGAAGAAGATAGACTATTGTGAACCTTGCTGATGGTTATTTGTAGATTAATCAAAGTTGACGTTATATCCCTGGATTTCTGGTTATAATGATTGGATTCATTTATCGCAAGCTATAACTAGACATGAAGATTCACAATCTCACAATGATGCTTGTTTAAGTTATGATAGATGGAAATCAGGCAAAACTATTGATAAAAATTAAAGAGATTGCAAATCAAAAAGAATTTTAAAGGAGTGTTTTGGAAAGAATAATAATCGATGTAACTCTAACCTTAGCTACTTCCAATTTACAATTTAGTCACAGAGAAAATTCAAAGTCAGACAAAGGAAGCCTGGGAAATTTTTTAAATATTGTAAATTTATTGGCTAAATACGATCCAGTGCTATATGAAATAGTAAGCAAAGAAGCAAATACTACTAAATATTTAAGTCCTGTAGTCCAAAACGAAATTATTGAACTATTGGGTGCACACACAGAGAAATATTTAAGCAAATGTGTGTTAAAATCAAGTATTTGCGTGCTTCGATTCCAGCCTAGTAAGCTGCATACTTAAAGTCAAGCATTGCTTACTTATTTAACGGTTATAAATAAATTCAACCCATCAGTGTGTTAATTGTTAAGAATTTTCATACTTAAATGTTAGCAATCAACGTGCTTGAATTTGACATTCAATTGGGTTGACTATTAAGCATTTACATACTTAATACAAGCATTTAACGTGGTTGAATTTGACGTACAACTGGGTTGATTTTTAAACTTAAACACAAGTATTTATCAGGGTTGAATTTTACATATAAGTGAGTTGATTTTTAAGTATTTACATACTTAATACTTACTTACCTGCAAATCTGAAAAATGTCGGCTTATAAAATAGCCAAAGAGACATTATGCTTGTAAACCTTATGTGTTTTAATTAATATTATAATATTAACTAAAACACATTTTACAAACAATGTTTCTTTGGCTATTTTATAAACTGACATTTTTTAGATTTGCTTGTTAACAGGTATTTGCCCTCTACACAGGTATAGAAGTTGAAATTTATAGATACATAAGTACACAAAAGTTTAAAATTTAGCAAAAGTAATACACTTTCCTATCAATTATTATCATTTTCGTTAGGAAGTACTTACCTTCGTGAAGTATCGAAGTACTACCCTTCATAGTATTATGAATATTGTTACTATATTTTGTGTTTCCTGTAAAAAATATTTAGCTAGTAAAAATAAAAAAAAATATCAAGTTTAAATTTCAAAGAATTTATTTATAATAATTGTCATAATGTAATAAAATAAAACTTAAGTTAGCCTTATAATCCTAATTAATATACAAAAACATATTTTTATAAATTTATAAACTAAAAAATAAATACATAAAATATTTAGAAACAAAATCAGAAAATATCATGCAAACAAATTTACGATATTAATCGAAGAAGTACAAAATTAATACTAAAAAATAATAAAAAATAACTTCAAAAGAACAAAACCATTTAATTTTAAATGATTATTTATTCACAACTTACCTAAAAATTTTTCTATAATTTTTTGTCCAAATCCCCAGTAAGAGAAGGTTTCTGACTACTTCAAAATTATTGTTTTAGGTAGTTATCAGAATTAAAAATTGTTAATATTCTGTTAATCAATTGGTCATCTTCATCCATTTTCAAAAATATTTGCACTTTGTTTATAGATTACACAACCACTTTACACTTCGTTGAAACGAACATGAACTTTTCATAACTACCAAAATTATGGGAATGAAAGAACTCCGTCTTAACATCGCGATTGTCTTACATATTATCTAGGACTGGGGTCTATATTATTTTACAAATTTTGCAGTTTTCGCTAATCTTTTAAAACAAGTATCAGCTCTGCTACCTGTGCTTATTTTTTGTTAGCAAATTATTTGCGTGGTTTTTAAGTATGCAATAGTAGAATTTAAGTAATCGTATTCAAACTTTAAGTATGTGTGCATACTTCTGGATTCTGGATTCTGGATAGGATGTGGAGGGCAAACCGAAGCTCGCATACACTCAGGCCACAAAGCGGGCCCATTATGCTACCTCCGAGTTTTGTAGCAGCCCAACTACCCCTCTATTCCTCGAGCCATCCCACACTTACGATAAACTCGAGTATTTTTGAGGGCGGCGTGCCGCCAATACTGGCCATGCTAGGCCAGAAGTCCCCCAACATGGATCCTCTTTTTGACGCCAACGCTGGGCAGTTACAGAGCACATGCTCCATTGTTTCGTCTGCTTCATTACATCCTCGACAGGTTGGGCTATCAACTAGCCCCATTGTGTACAGGTGTTTATTTAGCTTACAGTGTCCCGTAAGAAAGCCAGCAATGGTACGCAGGCTGTCCCGGGACAGCTGTAGGTAGTATTTTGCATGTTTCTCAGAGGGAGAACGCATTGTTGCCCGCGCCTGCCGACATCCAATCACATTCGTCCATCTTTCCGCATGCCGTTTATGTGTTTCTTTCTTTATGATGGCATCTAATGTTCTAACGGCCGCCGTTATGAAAGGCTAGGGACCACAAGGTGGATCACCCGAGCCCAGCCTCGCCAACTCGTCAGCCCTCTCGTTGCCCTCATTACCTTTGTGCCCTTTTACCCAGCTAAGGGTTAGAGCATTGTGTGTTGATATTACATTCAGTGCCCGGATACATTGCAGCACCAGGCCCGAGATGATCTTATGACGACCAGGTGCCATAAGAGCAGCTCTACTGTCTGTGAATATTTGAATTGTTTTGCCCTGGATATTTCTTTCCTGGACTATTTCCGCAAAGTGTAGTATGCCCATAAGCTCGGTTGTGTGCATACTTAAATATGTTTTTAAGAATTTTCTTACTTAAATTTAAGTATTATCATATTGAATTGCATTTTAAGTATTTATATGCTTAAATTGGAAACATTACATTGCTTAATTATTATTCCAACTACGTACGTGATTAACTTTTAACTACGAAATGGTAAAAATCAAGCATTTTAAAAATACTATTTCTTAACCCCCATATAGTTAACCTTTTACTATGCAAAATATTTTTGTGTGCAGAAGTTAAAAATCAATTAATTGATGACATAAATAAAGCTCCGTTTTTTTCCATAATAATTGTTGATACAACGCAGGATATTACTAAAATTGACCAAATTAGTATATTAGAATTCGTTATGTTCATTTAATTCGAGGTGAAAATCAAAATGTTGAAAAAATTCAGATTAATGAAACTTTTCTGGGTTTTTATATTGCCGATGGGCAAACAGGAGAGCAGCTTCAAAATAAAATTATAAGTTGTTTTAATGAAAATAATTTGGATTTAAAAAAATTTCGAAGACAGGGATATGATGGAGCTGCTAATATGAGTGGAATATATAAAGGTGTTCAAACAAAAATTCTTGAAAAACAATCAAAAGCTTCTTATATTCATTATGCTGCGCATAATTTAACCCTGGAACTGCACACTGGGGTCTCAAAAACCCTGAACGTCATATAAATTAATGCCACATGTGCTGGAATGATTTTTTTTTTAAATCCATTCTTGTAAATTAAGTTCAAAGTTATCTGAGTAGATGTGAATATTCGTAGGTGCCTTTTAGTCATTAAGCGAATTACAATAATTGAAAATAAAATTTTATGGGTATCTCAGACCTCAGTGTGCAGTTTACGTATACTTTTGAAATCTAACATTTGGTAATTTAATTTTATGGAATATTAGTTTTATTATTATTTTGTCATTATTTTGTCAAATAATTTGTCAATTTACATCCTTGAAAGTGGGTCATATGTAAAAAAGACTCGAAACGTCGGTCAATTTAATTGATTCAATTTTTATTATTTTAATATTAGCTTTATTTACCGTAAAATAATTACTGATTTACATATATCAAAGTGAGTTTTAAAGATATTGTGACTTCATTATAAACATATTTTGACAAATTTTAAAATTTACAATTAAAAAAATAAGAAGCTGTGCTATGAATGTCAACCGCAAAATTGAGAAGCTTGGCTAAGAGTAGCGAACACATTTTTTGGCAAACTAAAATTTTTATTTGTTAAATCTATACCTTCTCAATAACTTTGTTAATGTATAATTCATTTAATAAATTTACTTTTTTTTATAATAAAATGTTGAGCTTAATTTCACAAAATTTATCCTATTTTTCAAATTTTTAATAATAATTTGACAAAAAGGACGAAAAATTACTATCTTATATATCCTACGTACTAAGACAGTATTCTTAAAGAGTACTAAACAAAAATTTTGTTTAAATTGATTGTTTACTTTAAAATATCATAAAAACAATTTTGGGGGGCAAAATAAGTGTGAAGTTCCAAGGTTAAATCTCATTTTAAACGAATGTGTAAGAAATGTTCCAGTTATAACAAATGACATCGTTGGAATATTATTGTTTTTTGGGAAAAGCATTAGCAGGTGGAATTTACTCTACATTATGAAATGCAGATCTTTCACCTGCTTGTTCTTCGGGTTGATCATTTTTATTATCTTCTTCCAAGAAATTCCTAAAAGTTCTCGCGTATATTCTACCCGTGGTGTGAATATAGTATGGTGTGCTCGCTAGCTGTCCCAGTTTCGTCCTATCCGCGCATGACGTCAGTTTCGAAGATTCGTACCTACACTCCTATGTTACTAATGTTAAATTTGCATATTTTGAAACCGTTTTTTTTAACGTTTTAGACATTTTATTTTGTTAAAAATTTTATTGTCTTCAATTTTGTACCTATACGTTTTACTATTTTGTCGCCCCGTTGTAGACTCTGTAAAATGCAAAAATAGTATCTGTCCGAAACGATGTGACAAAATAGAAAAATGTATAAGTACAAAATGGAAGAAAATCAAATTTTTAACAAAAAATATCTAAAAAGTTTTGCTATAAAAGCTATTTTTATGTCAAAAAACAGCAAACCTTTGTTTTAAAATATGCAATTTACATAGCTATGAGAGTACGAATACTTTTTGAAGCCACAACAAAATGAAGGAAATAGCATAAATAATGTTTTATACGCTATAAAATTGAATAAAAAAATGTCCAAATAAATAAATTTGTTATCATAGTGTGTATTTCTTTATACAACAATAAATTTAAGAATTCCATTATGTTTTTGTTTTTTCTTATAATATAAAAGATGTTTAAATTATAATAATTCAATTCCAATTTATTTTGCTTATTAACAGCACCCCGGCAGCAGCTTATAAAAAATAATCAAGAGGAATTAAATCTGGGAATCTTGCTGACCAATTAGTAGTTCCTCCTTTTCCGATCTATTTTTTACAAGCTCAAAGATTTCAGAAGAAATATCCTAATTTGAATATGGGAATCCAAACAAGACATATTCAAACAAGTAGAGCTCCGGATTGGATTGAATTTTTATCAAGAGGTCATCTGATGTATCTAAGTGATGATTTGATAGAATTGGCTCGTTTAATTGAAAAGGAATTTCAAAAATTTCATGACGATTTGTTTTGCAAAGAATGCAATATTTTTGATAAACTATTGGAAAAAGTTAAGACGGCATCTCTTGAAATTTCGAACAAATTTCCAAACGAAGTCATATTATGTTTAATTAGAACAAGGACATACATCAGGCTGAGGAATGCTAATAAAAAGATCAGCATTGAAAATTGCAGGAGAAAATGTTGAAATTTACAAATAAATAAATAAACTTGATGTTATATTATAGTTAGTGTATTTATTTCTACAACAATAAATTAAAATTTTTTTATTTTTATTCTTAAGTTACTTTGATTAATTAATGAAATTATTTTTCAATGTTTATTTCGATGACCATGTTTCGTGTAAAAGCTTACACATTTTCAAGTCTTTAAATAGATTGTAATTGGTTTAAATGTTTCTGTAAATTTGAAATAAAAATATTTTTGAAGTTAAGTTGAACTTGATTAATATTAACAATAATTATTTAAATTAATAAAAGTTTAACTTCAAAAATATTTAGACCAATTACAATTTATTTGAAGACTTGAAAATGTGTAAGCTTTTACACGAAACATGTCGTCGAAATATATTGAATCGTTGAAAAATAATTTCATTAATTAATCGAAGAAGTACTTAGAAATAAAAAATATAATTCAACTTCGTGAAACAAGCCCATTTTTAATAATGATTTTCAAGATCCCATTATTTTTTTTTGTTAATGATATAACCAAAGATGTTTAAATTATAAAATTCAATTCCAAATTGCCGAAAAATATTAGTAATTCATTAATTAATTAAACCCTGGTAAACGGAATTGAGCTTTACTATGTCAAACTCAGTCAAACTGGACGGTAATATCGCCCGAGTACTTCGAAAGTGACGTCACAGAAAATAAGCAGCATGCGCGTGAGCACACCATACTATATTCACACCACGATTCTACCTAATATTGCTCTACCGCTATAGTTGTTTGCTTGTTTGGGTCGTCTTTGAAACCTCTTCTGTGTATGGTCGTTATATATAGGGTTCTTCATTCTTTAGGAGTCTTCTCTCCATTTAGGCATCTTTCTTATAGAGCTTTTAGCATTTCTATTTATATGGTCCATTTCTTAAAAATTTTGGATGTATTCCTCCTAGTTACGGTGACTTCTTTAGGGCACGTCCATTAATTACGTGAGGCAAAAATGGGGGGGAGGGGGGTCAATGAAAATCTCACGTCAACCTTTTAATTTAGAGAATATACTTTATTATTATAGATAACATTTGTATTTTAGTGTAAAAATTTAAATTATTTACATACAACTTACTTAGTATTATTTTTCTCCTCGTATTTCACAGAAAAAAATGTACTTATGTATATAGAAGTATATCAACGCTTAGGTATTTAGTGGTTTGAAGCAAAATACATGAACATATCAAATAAAGGGTATAGCCGGGTTTATATGGGAAATCTGCCCTTGCGGCCTTTTCGACTCGTACTTGGGGGATCGTTTTGGTATCAAATAAAAATAATTCATCCAAATTTTCAGCTCTTTATCTTAAGCGGTTCTCGAGTTTTTCAAGAAAACCTCTTTTTTTGATATTATTTTTTTTTAAATAGTAAAATTCAAAATTAATGGATAGTGATTTTTTTGCTAATTCTTAGGAGTAAAAAAAAAAAATTACTTTTTAATTTTTGTCATATTGTTGCACCACTTCAAAAAAATCAAAAAAATTCATCAGTATAAGGGAGTATAAAAGACATTTTCTGACAAAATTTGGTGAGTGACACTTTTCAGAAAGGCGTTAAAAAATAAGATTTAAATTTTATTTCTTACGCCAAAAATCGGCTTTTTGTTTAATCATCATGACCAAAGTATTTTTTCATGTCTTTTATTCCTAAGAATTAGCAAAAAAATCACCATCCATTAATTTTGAATTTTACTATTTAAGAAAAAATAAAATCAAATAAAGAGGTTTTCTTGAAAAACTTGGGATCCGTTTAAGATAAAGAGCTGAAAATTTGGATGAATTATTTTTATTTGATACCAAAACGATCCCCCAAGTACTATTCGAAGAAGCCGCAAGGGCAGATTTCCCATATAAACCCGGCTATACCCTTTAATTATTAAAAAATTATAGAGTAAATCTCACGTGTGAAGATAGAGAGGGGGGAGGGGTTCCATCACATCTCACCAAATCTCACTAAGGGGGAGGGGGGGTGTTTAAATTTTAAGAAAAACGCCTCACATAATTTATGGACGTCCCCTTACCTTAGTTGCCGCTAATGCTTCTTGAACTCGTTTAACCTTGCCCTTGTTGTTGTTTTATTATGAATTCTGTTTTATGAAGGCTGTTCAGCAGCTTTTTGAAAGTGTTGCACCTATTCTTATTTTTATGTCTCCTAAGTAATACCCGTGAATACTTTAAAAACTTCCGATCATTTTTTGACCAAAAATTTGAAATTATGTGTACATTAAGTGGTTAATTAAGTTAATAACAAACTAGACGCACGTTCCAGTATTTTTAATAGCATTTTTCTGTAGGCTATTTTCAAGATGATTTTAAAGCCGAAAACGTAAATTTGCTAATATATTATCTTTTAAAACTTTTTAAATAAACATTTAGATTTTCCAAGTTCCGTAAAATCCAAATTGAGTTTTGTCAAAAATATAAAGTGTAATCAAAAAGACATACAAAATGAACACTACAAGTATTTCCATGCTGCACCATGATAGTGTAGTTTAATCATACTGGTTTTGCAATAATTAATTATTTATTACTAATAAATTTGTTGATTTTTATTATGTTTTATTAACATTTATAGGTATTACCACAGGTATTACGATTAAACATAATATGCAGTGGAATTATGTTAAAGATAGTTGTTAAAGGAAATTTTTAGTTTTGATTTTTTTAATGTAAATAGTTTGAAAGATATTTTTTATAACAAAAGTCAGGCGGTCATTTTGGCTACCTTACAGATTTTTAATTTCTTTAATAGTTTCTGCAGTAATAGTGCAGTTCTAAGTAATACTTACAGATTTTTTTTGTAAAGTTCATTCCCTACATTTTTGTTCCTGTACATTTTTCTATTTTGTCGCACCGTTTTCGAAATGCAGAAGACAATATATTTTGCTCTTTACAGAGTATTTTTAAAGTCATTGTAACTTGGAAAGGCTTAACGATATTGAAAAATTTATATCTTTAAAAAATAAAGATAATCAAATTTGCAACAAAAAATGTCTAATAAATGTTGTTGTAAAAGTGATTTTTATATGACAACAAATAACTTGAAATTTGGTGTGTACGAATACTTTCTGGAGCAATACGGTATATTATCTCTCATGCATTTCTTCTTCCGGAACTCTCCTTGTTAATTAATTTATGCACCTGGCAAATTATTATTTCTTCTTATACATTTATGTTGGAAAGCATTACCAGTATTATAGTTAATATTAAAAATAAAATTTTATTATTTATTAAAAAATGCATTTAATTAAAAAATGTATGGGGCATTCTACGCCAAATCAGGCAACGTTTAACTTTTGCATCTTGGATTTTTTTTGAAAATTTTTTTTTCTTTTCGTTCTAGTTGAGACTAGCTTTCATGACCTTTTTCAATTTTTTTTATCAAGCCATTCAAGAGATATAAATTTTTTGAAAATTACGTTACTCTTTTTTTAAATGCTCATAACTTCGCGAATAATTTACCAACTGCCAAGTTTGTTTTTTTTAAATGTTTCTTTTAAAACGTATTTTCTATAAAAAATATCGAAAAATATTTTAAAACGACATTACTATTAGATTTGCAAGTTTTAAAAATAAATCGCCATTTTTAACAATGTTTGTACTGATCAATTTATAGAAAGTACGTTTTAAAAAAAATATTTAGAAAAAAAAACGTGGTATTTGGTAAATTATTCGCAGAGTTATGAGAATTACAAAAAAAAGTAACGTAATTTTCTAAATTTTTATATAATCTTGATAATTTAAAATTAAAAAAAAAATAGAACCCATCGTTTGCCCATGATGAGACTAGGCTTAAAATTTGTTAAATGGATAACAGTTTTTTACATAAAATTTTTAAAAAAATCGATCAGTACAAACATTCTTAAAAATGGCGATTTATTTTTAAAACTTAAAAATCTAATAGTAATGTCGTTTTAAAATAATTTTCGATATTTTTTATAGAAAATGCGTTTTAAAAGAAACATTTAAAAAAAAAACGTAGCAGTTGGTAAATTATTCGCGAAGTTATGAGCATTTAAAAAAAAAGTAATGTAATTTTCAATAAATTTATATCTCTTGAATGGCTTCATAAAAAAAATTGAAAAAGTTCATGCAGACTAGTCTCAACTAGAACTAAAAGAAAAAAAATTTTCAAAAAAATCCGAGATGCAAAAGTAAAACGTTGTCCGATTTGGCGTGGAATGCCCCGTATACAAGGACATATTATGGGGGTTTTCTGAAAAGGCAGATAACCAAATGAGTCTACATATATATTTAAGCACGAGCTGCCAAGCGAGTTGATGTTATGGGATTGCTACACAGCTACACTCGATTCAAATATTGTTCAGAAAATATCTTTTTTAACGTAAAATGACACTTTAAACAGTAATATCGCAAATTACTATTCAGTAAAGGGAAAGCCCGAATGGTTCGTAAAAGTATGCATACCAGCAAAAGCAAGATCTACAAGTTATAATTACATTTACTTATTATGGTACAATTTATAAGAAGTAATAAGTACTAGTAAAATAATAAAGTCGTAGTTGGTAGTCGCATTCACGTCTAATTATTATATAACTGTAGGTAATTATGTTATCGTAAAATAAATTAGTAAAAGTTTTTTTTGCAGAATTTACTTCCTCAACTAGTATTTAACATTTTTTTATATTTAAGTGAGAGAAATATCTCAAGAAACATTTTAATTGCCGACCTAATTCTATGTATTTATAATTTTATGGTTTGATTTTAGTTGACAATAATAGAAACTACTCCTCTTCTTCTGGGACACTTAAGCAAAACTTTTTTTATGTTAACCGAATTTTTCCGATGGTTTTAAATTATTACATGGTAATTTAATTAGATAAGTAGTAATTAGAAAAAAAATAATTATTGTAATCATTATCTTTTGTGGTATTTAATATCTCCGAATAAATTTATATTTTTCAAAATTTTCTTTTTTGTCGTTTTCAATCGATGAATTGGCTACGATCTAGTTTGGGAAGCAAAAATTGGCCTTAAATTGCTCTCAAATGCTTAAATTCCACAAAAATTCTCTTTATTTCTTCGTAAATGCCATGGAAATTTCGATTATTTTTTTAAAAGCTTTTCGACTTTGAACTTCCTACCTACCAAGTACTCAAAGTTGAATGAGTTTTTTTTAGCTTAGCGCTCTTATAAGTCCTTTTGCAAATTGGTTGGAAAATGAAAAACAATTTTCATTCATTCATTTATTGTCATGCCCGCGGGCTTGGATAATGGATACATCAGTCATAGTGAACGTGTCAGATGGACATACAAGTGGACGATTCCTCGACACTTCCGTGATATGCAGTTGTCAAAACAGCCATTACACTTAAACAGTTCAGGAGTCAAATGTTGGGCATTTATTTTTCAATTAATAGTATTTTGACATAGTAATTTTAATAAAGGAGATATTGTAGATATAAAAGGTTTTCTGCTACATTTGTAGAAAAAACTAACTAATTTTCTATTACATATTCTAAAAATCAACCATCTGAACTGTATTAAGTGCATAACATTCTCTTAGAAGCGAGTGGAAATAATATATACATGAACAAGGGCTATTTTATAGGAATTATGTAATATAAGAGAATTTTTCATCACAAGCATGGAACATTTTCTATAATAATTGTATAAATTTAAAATATAAAACTGAACTAGAAATATTTAACAGCAGATCGTATATACAATGTGGGTACAAAAATTTATAGCTACATCATTTTTAAAACAATTAATTATAAATAATACTATAATTTACGCAAAATTTGCAAATAGTTTTTATATGGGGTGAACTTTAAATATATACATATATAAAAAAGTGTTAATAAAAGACAAATCATTTTCCAACGAAATATTAGAATCACCCCGTATGTATACCACTTGCAAACATTCATAATAATAATTATGCAAGGTATAAAATATTTTATTACACAATAATTCACCACAAATACTGTAAATATAGGATATACTTTTTTGGTAATTACGATCTTAATAATAATAATAATAATAATTAACAAAATTTAATAACCGAAGCTGGTACAATAACTTTTTGACAATTACTCGCATGCCATGGGGGAAAACAAGAAAATTTATTGTTTGCGTTTTGTCGTCGATATCGGAGCGTACGGACTGCATCTGGCGTATTAGAAAAACTTTGAACCTTTTTTTTTCTTAATAATATAATTTACAAATTGAGATTTTTAAGAAAGTTATAGCTACAGCAGATTATTTTGCTCACGAGATATTTAAGATTTGCACGATGTAATATGTACCAGGATAATCATTCATCCCATAACAATTAAGTGGACCTATTTATACGAGTATTTGTTAAGATCTGTATTTTTACAATGGATTTTTTTTTACAATTTCACCTCTAAAGATCGATGTCTGCTTCGTTTTTAAACCTGATGTGTTTCTTTTGGCAAATTCGAAATAAACGATTTTAACATATAAATTTTGGAATCAATCACGCCGATAACCAATTTTTTGTTTTAAAATCAATCGAAAGCAACAAATGATAATTTGACAGCTAACATAAAATATTATCACATGCAATTTAACGATTAAAATTATATATTACAGTAAACGTTTATATATATAATGTATATATATATAATTTTTTCTTTTTCTATTGTACATTATTTTTTATAATATACATACTTATCAACGCTTTCTAAGTCCTTTTACAGTATATTTTTTTTTAAGTAAAAAAGCAGTTTCAATTCCAATTAAGCAGTTTTATGCAGGAAGATTTAAAAATTTGACAAGAATTAGTATATTAGGTATATTACGTTACTTTATTTTTTAATATTTATACATGGCGTAACTTTTATTACCAACTTTTTCTATAATTTAGTCGTTGTAAATTTTTTTAAAAATTTTGTTTAAATTTTTTAACCTCCCTGCTTAATGTATGATTATATTACACATTTGAGATATGATTTTATGTGTAGTTATGTTCACATGTGCAGTGATATCTACATATTTTTTTAGACTAAATATATCTATCCTGTTTTTTTTGTTCTATTAATTACTACATATTTCATTATATTATTTTCTCGCACCGCTCTGTATATCATCGTATTATAAACGAATACTATAAAGTAATTTTTTTAGCTATAGTATGAGTGTTATTGTTTTGCATTTTCTCAATTTTTGGCGAAAATTGTTTCGAGCACATTTTCGTAGTAAACGGTTTTGGATAAATTTAGAGGATATAGTCGTACGTATATCTTTTTAAATGTATTCGTAAAAATTTTAAGCAAAAATTAAATAACTCTATTAATAATGATTCATAACGCTTTTCTTCGTGGTATGGGCACACATTATTCCATTTATTCCTTTCGAAATACATTTTGGTTCACTGAAACACAAAATTCGGTTATTAAAATTATGTTTCGTATTAGCGAAGTAAAGGGGCAAACGTATAAATATCCAAAGCACATCCACTATTTTAAATAGTCGCCTGTCATTAACTTATAACTTGGTCTAAATTGGAAGAAAGGAAGGGAATAATAATTATGCTCCACTTAGTATCTGCAATATTAAAATTAGATTAAAAATGTGGAATTTAATAAAATTCCGAGATGAACGACTGGATTGTTATAAAGCAAAAACGATAAAGTTTCATAGAGATATTAATATTAATTTTGGAAGGTGAGCAGAAAACGATAGAAAAGAAAAAATAGGACACAATAATAATAATTAGTATATAAGGTAAACTTTTTTACTTTTCAATTTTTTCGTTAATTAGTTGGTTTTTGAGCATGCAACAGGTCATAAGAAAGCCAGTAAGAGAGTTGGTAAGCAAGACAAGTATCATAATATCTACAGCATATTATAAAAAGTGTGTGTACAGTGCGTGCATAAAATTATAATATAAATGATGAAAAAATGATGGCAAAATAATTTAAGAAACACATGAAGTGAGAGGTTCATACCTATGTGACTGGTGAGCCGACGGTCAGCGTCTAAACGTCGTCTACAGGGCAGTAACGTGGCGTGATATGAAAAGTGTGCCATGTACAAAATATTACGTCATTAATGTTATTTACAAAATTAGCAATAACTTATCGAATTAATATTGTAACGTAATATTTTTTGCACACTTAAAAGAAAATAGCATGAAATGAAAAAGTGGTGGGTTACAATTTGAGGGAATCTAGACTAGCCATGGAACTGCGGCGAGAGAGGCCAAGAGAAGGAGGTCCACTAACCAGGGACGTCGTGCCAAATAGTTTGTACCATCCTATTACGATATTACTGAGATTTAGATCGTCTAACATTATTTGGGCAACACCCATAAACACTTTTTTTCCTTCGATCCGACCGTAGTCTCCCCATACAGTAACCTGCAAGAAAAAATTAAATTAAATTTGCAATAGAAGATATGGAATCGATTCCGACGTACCTGAAGAACACAGCCTTGAAAAGGTTCTCTAAATGCTAGTTGTTGTTGGTATAATGGTTCTAATGTTTTACGTGCAGTCGAAGTTTTTGCTTTAGCTATACATTTTTTTCCATTAACCAAATATACTTTTACGTAAGGCGCTACAAATAAAATCGATTAGGGGCGGTCGGATAAAATGTGTGCAAAAATTACCAGGCAGAACTTTGGAACCGGGTCTGGCTTGAAGATAACGAGCTCTTATGACTTCCACTTCCAGAAAACCTTTTTGATAGCATAAAGATAATTGAATATCACCTAATGCCGGAGCACCCAAAACTTGACGTCCGACCAATTGTCCTGGACCCAATCCATCTATAAAATCCGCGAGTTGACCGCCCTCTCCGGGATTCCGCAACGAAGGCGACCACCTAGCAATACACAAAATATTCGATTTTAACGTAAAAAGAAAAAAAAAGTGGTTAATATGTAAGTTGGGTAGCACAACAATAATAATTATGACTAAAATAAACTATGTATTAAAACTTTCTAACTACTTGAGGATTTCTACGAGGAAACTATTTCTAGTTTCAATTGCTTCCCAACAAACATTGCATATTATGTTACTTCTAAGTGGAAAATTCAAAGAATTAAGTACAAAGAGCAACACAGAGTTGTACATAGAGAGAAATAGAAAATATTGGGCAAAAACTAAAGCTACTACTGTTAAGTAAAATGTGTAAGGTATTTTACCGTGACATTCGACGGTTTTTGTGTTCCATGCTTATTTCGAAAACATGCTTAAAAACAAATTTATCAAAATGATCAGCCGAAGCATAAAATTATGTAATACATATTTTTAAAATACCAAATTTTTAGTTGTGTTAATTTAATTGTTTGTTAGTTTAACCAAATACCTGTTTTAAAAGTTTAGTATAATATTTTAATATTAATTTTATTAATATGTAGGAATTAGTTTAATATTATTTTATACATACCATATTAGAACCATCTGTTAGCAACAATTAAATCTAAATACGATTTACATTAATCGAGCAGTGTTTCATTATAAGCAGCTGTGCGGTAAGTACTACAATAAATATGTTTGGTACGTATGTACAGAATGCGATTAGATGGATCGCCAAAATATTCACTCTACCCTTTTTGGAACTAAAAGTTTCACAAATAAGATCCATGAAAAGTATTTAGTGCATATTTTGGTGATTCTACAATACAGATTTGATAGGTATTATACGAATATGAACCAACTGATTGGTTCTTGTGGGCCTAAAACAACGTAGCAATAATTTTTCGAGCCGATTTAAATAGAAAATATGACGATACAAGATGGGGAACTTTTTATAGTTGGTCAAAAAAGTTGAAAAACTTTTGGAACATCAGAAGTTCCAGACGTTCCATAGTTTTTCTATGAAATCCATTACATTCTTCTGGAATTTTTATTTAATACATTTTCCAACCTTTTGGAATAGAGTAATTTCTCATCTAAATATATGTTTCTCGCAGATTTTTTCAACAAAGAGATCTTGTTTGCAAAGCAACCCAAGTTCTTTTGCTTGTTACGAGTAAATCGTGCTGTTCGGCTACAAAGGGCAATCGTAGTTCCTATTTGTCTGCCGGATAATGGTCCAGCCAATTCAGTGCAATTGAAGACAAATGCTTCACTTTTTCATCAAATTCTCTTGATATGATAAATATTCACTGGGTTTGCACATCGGCTAGTCTTCACCTTTAATTTTTCTCAGCCCTTTGGCATTTAGAAAAGCAATACCGAAAGACTGTCTCAGCGGCATACCTTGAATATTAATCACATCCACATGTCAGAATATTCTTAACTGTTTTTGAAACATACTGAAGCTTTATAGTACCTGTGAAGATGATACAAGGAATATATTATACGATTATTCTGCGACCAAAATCCACAACATGCATAAATGCAAAAATAATTTTTTTTTAAATTTGGTAAGTTGTAGTTTTTCTTTCCATATACCTTCACTAGTTGAAATGAAAACAGAAATAAAAGATTTTAGAATGGACGAAGCACTACATGAATATCTGACAATGTTCAACTATAACTAGGAATAAAATACCTTCATCGTGGTTGTTGGTTGTACTTCAATTGGGTCCACCAAGAACCAGCAAAAACACGCAATTATTTTTTTCAAAATACAATTTTTAGATTCTTTTTCTAACTGTTTTAACATATTAGTAGATAGAAAAATGCCGATTCTGCAAGGTTTCTATTTTTCCCTTAGGACAGTGTCTAGTAAATGACGAGGTTCACAAGAAAGAATTTTTGAGTGAAATCGGCATTGTTTATCTACTAATATTGCTTCATGAACATTATAGAGTTTTTATTTGATCTATCTAGATCCGTGATTTTCGAGTTCGGGCGGTTTCAGGGATTTTTTTAATGCAAGTGGTAGCTTAGGGAGCAGTGTTTTTTGAATTCTGACGGCCTTGTATAACAAAAAACACGTCATGGGCAGGGCTAAACTTATGGAAACAGCAAACAGCCAATCGCATTATCGAAATTTTGAATGATCCATACAATTTAATGTTTATATTTGTAATTTACGCCGTCAACTATCATAATTTCATTAGAAAACTTATAAATTCTTACGTAAAAATTATTTTGTCTGCGTTGGTCAAGTTAACACCCAGGTCTCGATCCTTCTAGAATCTAGATGATGACTTTTTATATCATTTTTTCCAGTGCACAGAGTTAGGGACAGCGATACTACTTGTTGTCGTTACTAACGTTATTATGTCTGCTTTCAAGCAACTCTGTTGAAAATCCATATTTTAGTTTTTTTTAAATTTCAACCATTTTAGACAGAAAAACGCGAGAAACTACTGCTAATTGGAAGATTTTACTTCAATAATGCTGTTAAAATCTTTTCGTGAAGCTTACAGTTCATTTTGCTTTCTTTCATTGATATAATGGGAATTTAATACTGTCCGGAGTCTACTGTCTACTTCAAAATGGTAAAAACAAAGAGAAACATTTTTTCTTGCAGTTTTTCGTTTCTTTTCTGATTGGCAAGCCTTGATGCGCTCAAATGAATTAACGAGATTTTCGTGAAAATTTTGATATCCAGGAAGAATGATTAGTATCCAATTAAAAATTTTACTTATTTAGTTTATTTCGATACTTTGTTAACTGGATGGTTACTTCCGCTGTTATTTAGGAAAGAGAACAATTAAAACTTTATTTTGGTAGAAATATCTGCGTAATATATGGTAGGTATGTAGCAGTTCAATTGGCAGACCCTTTTTGATAGATGGCTACTATTCTTCACATCCGTAATAAGTTAAAGCACACAAATAATAAAGAAGCAACTATAACTCCCAAAAAATTCTAAAAAGCAATTATTTACTTAACTAATGGAGAAAAGTACTTCGGGATTTTTAAAAGGGAAAAATTTTGACCGATTAGCAAAGCCGTATGTTATAACAAAAAGTATTCCGCACATTTGTTGAATTCAGATATACCTGTTGTTATAACATACCTACTACAATAATTATTATGCTTTTTAAGTGTACGAATCGCCTAAAAAATAAGTTATAATGTAGGATCTATTCTAATTCTACTTGTTAATTGATCGTGCGGAGTACCGAATAGGAATGAGTTTACAACACAGTTGCAATTTCAAAAGAGGAAAAAGTGATAGAAAATTTCTTGTCGAGTTGTATACCTCGAAGTTGAATGGGTGTTTACTTAGGTCAAGAAAAATTAAAAATGCTTTTGAAATATGCCATATATAAAAATTACTTTAACATTCAACATATAAATAATTTTCAGGTTTAAATATTTAATTGTATCGGTAGGGCTCCCAGTAGTGCCCATAGAAAATATATTATTTAAAATGTTATAGTTTAAATAGAAAACAAAATGCGCCATAGGCGATTTTAAAAAATATTCAAGGTCAAATAGTTCTAGGTAGGAATTTTTAATTTTTTTTTTTACAAAAATTCTTCGTCGATAGTAGACTGAATTACAAGTTTTTAATTTTTTTTAGTTATATATAAGCACCACCGGTAGATTCGTGTGCATATTTTACATCTTGGTTTGTGTTGTTATTAACCACACCATAAGATCGAAAGCTAATAGGCTAAAAATATAGCAAAATGGATTATGAAATCAAATGATGATTATGGGAATAAGCGAAGTTCGTATGTTGAACTATGCAGATTTTTCTAGCTAACAAGCTGGATGTCGGTTTCGTTGGTTTCATCTAACCGAAATGAGCAATAATTGTGGAAAAGATTAATAACAATATTGAAATTATAATTTATTGTTTAGTTTTGTACAAAAAAAGGATCAAATACCTACTTGTTTTGCAATTTTATAAAGCTCTATGAACAGTTAACAAAAATGCAGCACAATCAGCCAATACTTTCGCACACAGACACACAACATTACTTACGAAGATCCCTCTGAGCTAGAGATGGAGTTTAAACTAGAGGCTCGCTGACTGGCATCACGTGTTGGCAAAGGAACGACTTCTTGTGAACGCAGTATGTTGCTACTTGTAGATACGCGTTTTCTATTGTATCCGCTGTCTGAAGTTATAAAATACTATGAATTTAGTCAAACAAACGATTTGCTAAACAATGTCACCAAGTTGGCTTTAGAATTTTCAATCGATAAATAAGATCTTTGTATCCTAAACGAACTAAAATAACAGTTAAACTATAAGAAAAACATATAAAATTTATCCAGACAGCGTTCTTAGTTTGCCTTTTTATTGTCGATGACTTTTTACACTTTTTACACGTTTTATTACGTCGATCCTGAATTAATTTCTTCTGTTGTCGTAATATATGCAAAAGCGAGAAATAAATGCGTGTTCAGTCAAGTCTGATACCATCAACTTCCAAAATATTTCTCGCAAACTGAACAGTAATGACAATGCGTAGCACAAGTATACTAGCACAAACATTTTTAGCAGCAAGCAAAAACCGTTCTAACACTACGAACGCTAACTGGACAAGCAAATTTATTTCTAATTTTCAACATTACTAGCTAAGTCTACTTATGCATTTCTATACGCTTGCAAATAATTACTAAATAAGTAAGTATTGGGGCCTTTCGTAATAATGTTCAATTACTTAAGAATTTGCATTTTTTTTATAGTCTTGAATATTATTTTTAGTGGTTTTAAATATATTTAGATAAACTTGGAAGAATTTTAATACTTAAATTACGGTATCAAATTTTCAAATGAATCCAATTTAAAAAAAAAAAACTAATTGCTTTTCTTAATCTCCGGTTTCGACACATTTATTGGGCTTCCTCAGAGTCAATTTAAACAAAATAGGTATCTAGTATAGAGCGAAATTAGTACAATGTTTAAAAAGTTACGTTTTCCTACGTGGTTGAACTTGTTCAAATTGTGAGAATCAGAAAAATAAATTTTGCATACGAGTCACGTTACTTCTTTCAAGTTTTACTGGCCTGAATATTTTATAACCACATAATCTGCTTAAATTTTAAGTACTGCTTGAATCTCTCTATGTACCTAACTCCGTGTTTGCTCTTAAGGATTGAAATGAGGAAGCATCAACTAATGGAAGAGGTTTAGCTTAGTATAAAATAATAACCTGTCACCGTCTGCAGATCCTTCGCCATCGCTGGACGCCGACGAGCCTTGTTTCGCTAACCTAACATCGCCAGGCAAAACTTCCTCCGAACGATGAACAGTAAACGACGTTTTTCCTCTTCGGCCAAACCCCATTCTTCTTTTTCGACCTGCGTATTCACTTGTAAAAATCGTGTTCGACAGGTTTAGATGATTAAATGGATAGGTATAAATTTAAAAAGGATGAGCATAACACGTTAATTTCGACGTCGAAAAAAGCCCAATCAAATTTTACATAGGTACTAACTATCAAATGTTAGGTATACGATTTTTCTTTCGTTCTTTGATAACCAAGTGATAAACCAAACAAAATGCTTACCTGTAGCCGACAATTGGCTGGTGGAATTACTCTTTTTACTAAGACCCATGAATTGATTCGATCGATCTCGATCCCTTTCTCTGTGATTTTCTTTCCTAATTGTTTCCTTTTGCGGCACCTCCAAACCATGTAATTGTCCAACTGCAGTATCGCTTAAACTACCGTCTAAAAATTACATTAAATGTGAACAAACATTATTTTTTCCATTGAAATAATTGTTTACCAGTTTTGTCGTCCACCGGTGGTTCGGTGTTGGATAAACTTCTAGTAAATTGTCCTCTTTTCGAATTTACGTCCCGATGTTGACTATGCCTATGCTGTGCCTCGACGGTATCTCTAATGTCTTGTTCTTGATGATCCCTGGATCGTCTCGGTGGAATGTCATGATGTCTCGAGTATACGTATCGATCGTTCGAACCGCCATATTCATTGCTATTGGGTTGGGAAAAACTAGCTATAATACTGCTATCGTCTACACTAGCTATAGAACTATTATCTTTATTGTTAAATTTAAACTTTTTAGATGAATTGTCATTTATCGATTCATTTTCAGTAACATTAGAATCGTCCCCCGAAAACGTGTCTATTGTTTTAGAAATTTTACTAGCTTTGTCGAATTTTCTGTAAGCATTAAGACGAGCCTGATAGGATTCCATTGAGAAACTTGAATACTTCCGTGTTTTGTTAACAATTTTATTTCTAACTTCATCGATGATTGATTTTAAACAAACTTCATCCGTTAAATTACTATGTTTGTTTTCTATTATATTCGAACAACTACCTTCTACGTCTTTGTCTTCGATGCACTCCGTTGGAGGCTCCAATACTTCGTTATTAATTAATTCGTTTTCGTTTTCACACGTACAGTCTTCAAAGTGTTTGTCGACATTGTTATCAAAAATATCGGACAAAGGACAAAAATAAACATCGTACTTTTTAAATTTGTTCTTAAGTAGACCTTCAAACTGAAACTGACTCGAAGATTTTCTAAGCAAAATTTTTGACGAACATTGTTCGGCAGCAAATTGTACGCATTTTTTGTTATTAACATGTTTGCAATTTAGACAGTCGGTATTATAATTACCGTCATTACATTTTGGACAAGCGAGAAAAAAGCAAGGAGAGGAATTAATGCAATTGACACTATCGTCACAAATATAGGAACTTTTTTCCGATGTTCCGTTAACGTCACTAAAAAATTAAATTTATTATTAAAATTATTATTTTACAAATTTAGGTAATATTATCTACGTCTACATACAAATCACTCTGTATAATGATTACTTTACAACTAAATCTTAAATCATTTCCTCAAAAACTAATTACTAATATCTTCAGTTCCGACTGACTTTTGCAAAAAAAAATTAAATACACAAGTTTAAATTTGCCTTTATATTTCAGCTCGAAATGGAGGTAACAGTAGGCTCCGTGCTTTAAGACGCCATCATGGCGTATCAATATCAAGAGATTGCAGTTTTTAATCAAAAAATTTAATAAAAAAAATAGAACAATGACCGATGTTAAAGTTAATAATTTTTTTATTGTAGAACTTGAGCAGTTTCTCTCATTACATCGAATAGAGCGATGAGTCCAGTTGACTTTTACTTTGCTGTTAACCCCTATAGTAGATGAGGAAAGGGATTTTATCTCCGATTTCTTATGGGATTCAACATAGAGCTTCCAAACTCATTTTACTTCTGGTTTGATGACGTCATAGCATCTAGATTCACAATAGTTTGTGGTTTGACATCCGTTTTATGGTTAGACATCCGGTTTGTGGTTAGTCATCCGGTCTTATCACATCCGGCCGGATATGATATCAGAAAACCCGATCCTGTTTTTCACTATGGCCGGTTATGATAAGACCGGAAAGACCTTCTGGCCGGATGCGATAAGACTGGATTTCTAACCACATACTGGATGTCAAAGCCAGATGTCTAACCACAAACCGAATGTCAAACCACAAACTATTGTGAGTCTAGAGGCAATGACGTCATCAGACCGGAAGTAAAATGAGTTTTGAACCTCCATGTTAAATCCCATAAGAAAATGCTCATCTATACTCCTGAGTCGGTTAAACCACGTCGTAAATTCAACAGTGGCGTCCTCCCGCTAAAACTGTGTTTTTGAGGAAAGTAGTAAGAAAAACCAACCATCTCCAGCTGTAGCTAAATCGAAAATTTTCTTAACGCTTAAATATCAAATTTCTACAAACAATTTATTTTGGCCAAGAAGCCCTTTTATGATGCTTGAAACGTCCTCTGCTAATTACTATAACTAATACGTCTCCAACACTTTCTTTCCTGATTGTACTCGTACATCAGCGAGGAATTTCATCTAATCAAACTGTTTGTTGAGGTTGGGTTAATTCTTCTAAACCGTGAAAACTACAAGCATGTTTCTAATTAAAAATCTTTGGGGCTGTAGGACTTGAAACCGAATGATTTTGGAAATGTTTTGCTACTTTGCACTTTGAACATTCAGTTTCTTTCTAACCCTTTTGTCTTTGTTCTCATTTTAAAGCTTATCCTTTTTGTGAAGTTGATGTAACGTCGCTTGTTCATCAAGTACAAATAATGTGCTTACGTGTATTGTAACTCTCAATTAGAGTTCTACCAGAATTGCTTATTTAATTAATTCTATTTTAAATTAGTTATTTTTTTAAAACTTTAGCTTACCCAGGCATCCGCGTGCCCCTTGGCCGTTCAGATTGCGTTGAAAAAGCACTACTAGTAACGGAAGCAACTGATTCCATATCACTATCAAAGTCTACCAAACCTAAAGGGTCTCTATCACGTTCAGGCGATAGTGGTCGCCTAATTCTACTATGATTAGCTAAGTCACTGTCACTAAGTCCACTATATCTTCTTTCCCAACTAGATCCGGTACTTCTATATGTGTGGACGTACCGAACCCTTTGTCTATTAGCTCGTTCTTCTAAGTCCTGTGCTACTCTCTCCTGTAAGGCTCTTGCCAATGCGTGCGGAACATGGGGCAGCTGTCTCTTTTTCGGAGACCCCGTGGGTGTCGCCGTGGCCGATCGCGATTGAAATCGTGGAGCCGAATAAGGCGTTACCTGAAAATCAGGAATTCTTACATCGGGGGGCGACAACGATCTGTGATCCGTTGCAGAACGCCGTGGCGATTTCGATCGCGAACGAGATACATGAACACTTGGTGATTCACAAGGAGCGGCCGAATGCGATCTCTGACCTTCCATTCCACTCTGTAATATATAAAGTTTCAATGAATATTAGATTACAATTATTAAGAAAATTTGTGTAAAACTTTTTCAGAAGAGTGTAAAACATTCTAAATGCTTACCCTCCGATAATTATATTGCTGCGTAGATTCTTGGTCCCTTCTAGATCTCCTTTCGGATTCTCTAGGGGGACTAGTTGAACTTCCAATGCTACTTACACTAGCACCATCAGCTCCCCTTCTTTCTCTTCCCGCATCGATCTCGCATTCGGAAGGCGTATCCGAATCGGAAAATCTGGAACCCGTACTAGGCGGCGATAAATGTTCGCTAGGTGTAAGTGCAATTTCTTCGTGAGGTCCTAACGTTCTCCACATTGGCTGCTCTTCGAGAGGCCATAATTCTACGACGGTTTCGCCAAGGAAATCGTTTGCACCATAACGAACGTAATCCCAAACTGTTATTTCTAAAGCCCTTAGACGTAAATCGGCTCGTCTAAGTCCTGAATATACAAAAGTCTGGTTCCACATTGGATCCGTGGTGCCTACAATAATTAAGTTATGCTTCGTAAAAACACAATGATCTTCCGCTAGCTTACCGGCAAGTGTTCTGGTTCTTCGTTTTGATTTTTCGGATCTGTCGGGTAATAGGAAGAGCTTACAATATGGATTTCTTGGTTGATTTGGAGATCGTGAAATTAGACCAGCGGCACACACAACCGTCACCAGTAACTGTAGCGTTGCAGGTTCGAACGTAAGGCGTAGCTGAATTCGTCCTCCAACGCTATGCGTCATTGGAGGAGCAGCTCTTGGTCTTTCGGGACTTCCAGGAGAAGTAACTAAAACGTGAGGACGTTCGTAAGCATCTCCGCCAGGCCATTGACCACCTTGGCCTAAATAGAAACAATCGTTTACAAACGAACCGAATTATTACAAAATTTGGTGGTGCAATATTATTATTATTATTATTATAGTCCACATTTTAACACTAGACGTAACAATTTTCATACAAGTTGTTGCTCCCATATGAAAAATACAAATTTAGATAATATTATATTAATAATTAATATTAAATATTAATGTAAAACATTCAAAAAACATTTAACTACTTAGGTACATCTAAATAAAATTCATCTAATTCTACAATGCTTGAGAAGAAAATTAAAATTTAAGTAAGTATTAAAAATTATTTGGTGTATATTGTGCTACTGTTTAAGTGCTCTAGTGTTAAAACATGACTTAATGTGTGCAATAAGATATTCAGTAAAAAAAATTAACAACTAAAATAATCACCTCGATATTAAAACTCATCATACCTCTATGGGCGACAGACTGTCTCCACGTTGCTTGAGCAGCTCTCCGACTACCCATACTTCGAGATACTATCAATTCTACATCAGCTTCGTGTTTACTTTCTGCTATTATATCCGATACTTCTTGGTAACTTTTCCCTTGAAGCAGCCTACCGTTCCATTCGATAACTTCGTCACCTAAAACAAAAATTGGATTGGAAATTCGCACAATTTGAAATCATGCTTATTAGGTAGCTGCAATTTGAAAAATAAAAAATAAATAACCTGCTCTAAGTTGTCCTTCGATGTCGGCTATGCTTCCCTTTTTAACTTTTTCGATGATAGCACCTTTTTGATTGTTTTCGAGAAATTTTCCTCCAACAATTTTTAGTCCTAATATAGCAGCACTAGAACCGGTAGCTTCTCTAGTGCCTCGCCTTAGTATCATGTGCCCAATCATTCTTGTGCCATCGGTCGAAACTTGCCAAGATAGTGGATGCTATTAGAAATTGAAATTGTAATGGTTTTACTTGTTTGGTTATCATATTGATTATCGATTATGACTATAAAATTTATATTGTGTATTCGATGATGTTAAAATGATAAATGACTAGTTTTTTAAAACTGCAGTAATAAATTTAGTTATATATAAGTAAATACATGCGGTAGTCTAGGAATCATACTAAACTCTCCAAAGAATATTGTGTAACTGCCAACAATATCAAAAAGGCTTGCTTGGTACGATGCCAAGTTTACATGTGAAAAGGAATATGTGTTTAACTAAAATGATAATCTTAATATGGCAATCAGAAATTCTCTCTTGGTTTTACTAAATAACAAATAACCTTGAAACGTACTTGGCCCAAAAAATTCTGTCTATATTATGAGGAGAAAAACTTTTCAGATTTCAATAAAAGATGCCCATTAAAGTTATAAACAATTCTTTTCTTTCATTTTGAAAATTTGGATAAATGAATTGAATTTATATTTGGAAAACTCAAAAAAATATACTATATAGGTATTGGTATAATATATTATCAATCATTTTAAGCAGGTATTTTTGAGGGTCGGTTTAATATTATTTGAAGTTTTGTTGCGTTCGGTTCTAGTGGATTTGTGATCTAACCAACATCACATGTGATGAATAAGTACGTGAAAACACATTTCGACTAAGTCAAACAATGAAAATGTATTGCCTCCGTATGTAACATTTGTCACGTTCGGCTATCATTACAATTCCACTACTTTTGATCTGTTTGGACATGTTCGGTCTAATGTATTTGTCATTAATGAATGCGTTAGAAACCAATCCACTGTAACCGTAATTTTAGTAGATAATAAAAAAAGAAGTACACTTTTTTGTATAATTTTTATGGTAGGAGTTAGGTCAGGATCACAATAAATTAAATTTTTCATTCTGAGTATTTTGGCGGTCTCTATGCCGTAGCATCCTGGGATATAATGGAAGGTAGAAACGCAGTGCTAGTCACATTGCCTTCATAGTCGTAACGGTTCAAAGCCAGAGTTAAGTTAAGATGTTTCCATATTTGTTAAAAACCTACGCAGAGTAGCCACTCAAAAGCCAAACTGATAAACTCTAAAATAAAAATTTGAAAAATGGAAATGTTTAAAACATTTTTTTATTTGCTTATTTCAATTTACTTAGCATGAAAGTTAATAGCCAAAGATGATGTATGCACGATATCACAAATTTATAGTTTTTGAATAGATCTGCACTAATCAAACGCTTGAGTAGATACTAAAGTTAGGTAAGTTTTAAAAAGCGGAATTTATCAGTTTGGCTTCTTGGTGGATCATATAACAAAACACAATTTTTCTGTCTTTTGTAGTTTGGACCACATTATAGTCAGACTATAAAACGAAAAGCATTTCTTAAAAGTAAAATTCTACATTAATAAAAATATGTGTTACCGATAATTAGTATTGTGTTCCGTCTAATTTTTGGGTGAGGGAGAAAACCATTCCAGATCTCCAAAATAAGTAATCGCTTCCGCGAAAAGTCTTTACTACTCATTATGCGATTATTATTTCACCATCAGATTTTCTGTCATTATGTATTTATGAAACCATTTCTGAAAACAATGTTTATCGTTGCAGCTAACAACTTGTGGGTAACTCATCTAGTAAACTTATAATGACCTTCAGGATTATGACAGAAGAAGCGATGATGATAGTGATTATGTCTGTCTGGAGGTCATTCAACATAGAAGCCAAAGGTAACGTGACAGTGATAATTCACATGTGATCAAGGATATATTAGATTTTACACATACATAGTATGCCAAGGTTTCCAAAAATTAGGCTTCACCTGGATATTTAGAGACAATAAAAAAATGCTAAGCTGATGATATGATAACTTTCATTGCGCATCATAAAATTAACGTTAGAATAATGTATTTGTGTTTCATTGAACATTGAAAATATGTATGATAACATGCAGCGTCTCTCCCATGTGTCCTCCCCCTCAATTCTTTTTATTGTTATAAATGTAGTATAAATGCGAATGTAACAAAAAACCTAGTAATCGAACAAGATTGCGGTAGAAAAAAATCTATTGATTTTAAATTTCTTTGCGTAAAAAGATAGCCCTTTATACGACGTTTAACTTAAGACGTCACCAAGGATATTGTGCTATTTAGGTTTTTAATGTAGTGGCAGGTGCCCCGACAATCCTAGACAAGTCTAGTTTTTTTTCACTTTTTTCATGGCGAAAATTATTAAAAACTTTTTGGAGCATCTACCAAGTAATTCATGAGTACCAACCTTTTTTCTTTATGGATAAGTTCATAACCTCTTATCTATTTCTTCTTTTATCTTTCTGAGATCTTCAATCTCTTAGTCTATTCTTCTGTTTCTACTTTTCATTTCTATTCTATAGGTCATCCTATGGGTATTCAAATAGTTTTAATAGCCCTAGAATATGATAATATTTGGGTATTGCTTGATAACAAACCTGACCGACTATTAGGCGAGTGCAAGTAGTCTCTGCCCAACAGTTCTCGCGATGTTATAAATATTTAAACGATACAGTACAAGAGATTCGTATATGATCTTCCAGCAGAAGCTAGAAATTGGACGAAGGATAATCACTGGAATACAAACTGTCCACGTGAGGTGTGTAACGGATTGTAGTAGACGTACCTCTGACGTTGGAATAATGGCGTTCTTCCCTAATATGATTCTAAATAATGTATTCCTGTTTAATATTTTATCTTGTTTTACTTTACTTTCAGCTCCAATAGGTACCGTAGCTTAATTTTCTATTTTGTAATTGTGTTCATCTTTTTGTGACCATCTGCGTATATGCTATTACTTGCAATACTTCTGTACTACCACGACGATAGCGCATCTCCTTGGTTCATACTACATTTTTACAAGTTTTCAAAGTGTTGCTGATGGGATGGGATGGTCATTAGCTTAGTAAGTTAATCGAACAACTGCTACCACTATGGTATCCAGTTCAAATCCGAAAGAGTTTAAAACTCTCATATTATGATCATTTTTGTGCTTAAGAGAACACGCAAAGCTAACGTGAAAATCCCCTTGGGTTGATGATTGCCACCATCAACTAGTAATTATTAAAAATAGGATTACAGGCATTCCCCAATCCAGTTTGAACAGCCGTAAGGTCTAAATGATGAAACCTTCCTCAAAAGAGAGAGAGAGGCTGATGGTCCTAAAGTAGACTGAAGAGCTGATGGGATTTTTATTTGTCTCGTGCTCTATATAACTTTTATCTCCTCTCACCACATCCAACGCCTGCTGGAAATCGATAAACAGCAAATGCAACTCGATGTTATGCTCGAATGATTTTTTTATTATAATATGTTTCATGACATGTTTATCTCAATGATCTCCCTTTTCGGAACCCGCATTATTGGTATTCCATCATGTGTTTCATTATGCTTTACATTCTTCTATAAATGTAAAAAAATGTAATGTAATTTCTCTACGATTTTTAGTTCTCTTCATACATCTTTTTTTTTTGGTTCTATTCTTCCAACTTTCCATTCATTTAAAATTTTTTCATTAATAGTTGTTTATTTATCTTATTGAAAACCAATAAATTGTACTTCATTAACTATGTCAATATTTATTATTCGTCATAATTAATACTCATTCTTTCTTATTCGAGTCTCTCAGATTTTAGATTTAGAATTTTTTCGGATTTTTAATTGCCATATTACCTAATCTTCTTAGAGCTTCACTTTGCCATTTTTTCTTCTTCCCTTTCTACTTTCTCTGTTCTTTAATTGGCAAATATATACGACATACCTGTACCACAATGATGTCCATAACCGTTTAGATACGAGATTACTTCCTAATGCTTATAACTTCTTAGGGGCAGTTGTATAAAACTCAGGTAAGAGCTAATCGAGGATCAAATCAAAGTGCTCAAAGTCAAAGTTAACCCTGGTTTAACTCTGATCTGAAATTGATCTTCTGTTATACCATAACTGCCTCTTAATCTGTCAATCTAAATAATAAGTCATTTCATTGGTCGTATAACCTGAGCAATCTAAAGATATAAATTAACCTTGAATTATTAGTTATTCACTTTATTAATAGTGGATTACAGAGTTAATATTAAATCAACTATCTTCTCCCGCATATTATCTCTTTCTTTTATCCCATCTGGATTTACTTGGTTCTACCACAAGTATACGGCCAAACTATTCGATTCATTCAATTTTTCAAATTGACAATAAGCTCTCTATTGTGCTTATTCTGAAACTGATCTGCTGCACTTTTGATAAACTGATAAAGTTTTTGCGTGCAACAAAGTTCTAGCATAAAATAATATACCTACTTTCATATTATCATGAGAAAAAGTTACTTTTACTCCGAATAAAACATTCTAATGTTTTATCAGTTTTGTTTGGTTAAACCTATAAAATATGAATATAATTTTTTATTTACCCGAGAATTAGGTATTTTAATTACTGTAATATTGCGATACCTGCCATATTTACAACAAGTTTCAGACAAAGTACTTTTTCTGACGCCAAAGTACGATATTCCGTTTCCGGAATTAAAAACTTTTCTATTTATAATGAAATTCTGGTAGTTAAACACGTAAAATCATTCGCAAATTTTGTTAAAACGGCCAAAAAAGATAAAAATTAAATGGTATACTGTATTGGCAAAATCAGGAATCTAGAATGGCAGGAATCTGCTTTTAAGCTAAATTCAGCTATAATTAACTCAATCTAATTTAAAATAAATGTATGTTATGATGTTAACAGTTGCCCGGTTAGAAGACAACTGCGGCGGGCTCCGCCCCTTAAAACACATTGCTGCACCCATTGTTATACAGTAGGTACACATACCGTTAACAGAATGGAGCTCGCTTCCAAGAACTGAGTGTTCCTTACGTACAAAATCGAAACTTGAAAATCGATTATTTCCTAAAATAATTGATATTTGAAGTTCGGGGAATATCCATTCAAAAATAACAAAAGATTAAATTAAACTGTCAAAATTTTGTTTAAAACTAAAATGTTGATTTGATTTTTACAGCATTTTCTTAAAAACAAATAATTTAATCAGATATAAATCTGTTTATGAAATTTTCAAAACGGAAACTAATAAGTTACGGTTTTTATCCGGTTATTTATCAGTGAAAATTTACGCAACTTTACTCTAATTTAATTGTTCTTGTAGTTTTTAAGATAACTTAGATTACCACGCTATGGTGAAAGTTGAAAATTGTACACCCTTATACTAGATATTATCACGGGAGCAAAGAAGGTCATTAATCGCGAGTGTAGATTATGTCACGAGACGATAAGCCGAGTAATTGTACTTGCATTGCAGGTATGAAACTGTAAATGCGTGAGAATTTTTATTCCCCTAGAAAGTCTGTGATACATTAATTAACCGTATTTGCTTTAATGCACAGTTTTCTTAGAGCGTTCATTTTGTTTCCAAAGGTTGTAACTTGACTGCGGTGTTCTTGTAAACAAGGAATTTATTTTAAATACTGGTGGGAAGCAGTCAAAATACAAACAAATGGTCAAAATGGGCTTACGTCCCGTCCCGTCCAGTTAAATGAAACAAGTTGTATAGTACCGGAATCGTTAAAATCCACTAAGTATAATGCTATTGTGAAATCATAAAATTTGTTTTAATGATTGTTTCATTATGCTACTGCTGGAAAAGTTTTACATTCGTGGGCTTAAGGTAACTTCAGATATTTGTTTGTTTTTTCTGGAAAGTAGTAGTTCAAATGGGAAGTTAAGAAGAATAGTCTGTAGAATTCTATTGATTATGCCCACACAGTTAAATTGATCAGTGAGATGTGGGAGTTCTTTCCAATATACTTGTCAAATGCATCGAAGTAATATTTACTGTTGTTGACCCTACAACCTATATAAGTGATGCTTGTATAGCAACTATTATAATTTTGACAAAATCAGTTTCTCTAATCGTAACCCACTGACGAGTATAAAAATTTAAAATTAGTCGGGTGTGATGTGCAGACCAGGATGGTCTGTTCGAATCCTGCGTCTACATGTTGGGTGAATATCGTAGAGAGAAGTTATGGTTACAATTGAAAAACAGAATAAGTACTATTATTTGTAACAAACTGTTCGTAGATAAGCTTTTAAACCGTATCTCCCTCACAAGGTACCAGCAACATCTTTGAGATATTCAAGGCCTATATCGTTTCTCCATAAATGTTTTATTGAAAAGGGTGTAATGAAAAAAATGGTAGATTAGATGAAAAACAATATAAGTGTACTTCTTATAAGATGTTAAAATTTTTAAGAAAAACATAAAACATTCCAACACCTGTGTACTTATTAGTTAAGAAAAAACTTGACAAAACAGGTAAAAAATTTAGAAAAATTATTTACATCGATATAATGCAAAGCCATGCAGGCGCTTAATTTTGTAGCAAAGTATAATAAATATAACACGCAACGTTACGTATATTTACAACATGCACAGTTAGTTGGAAAGTATAGAAAGATTTAGAAAAATGCTACCAAAAATTTACTTACGACGTTTTCTATATTATGGTTTTATAATTAAAACTTTTTAAATCAATGAACTTAATTTGGTTTGTGTGAAAACTACTACCTAGCTTTATTACTTCTATTCTACATTATAACAAGGTGAAGTAAGCACCTTTGGCCCTTCCCCACGTGTTGTCGAATCTTCGCTAGATGTGAACGTCGAAGAAGTGTCTATGCCGGAATCTCGGTGAGAATCTTGAGATCCCTGTCTATCCCAAGTTTCGTGTTGGTCAAAACGTACAGTCTTCTTTCTCCTTTCCGTAAAACAACGATTGTCTGCGGTTACATCTTGTAGAGGTCGGTGTTGTGGTGCCACAATGTAGTGACTCAAGGGTGCCCAATTACCATTTCCCCCTAAACATTGTTATTGCTAAGGTCTGGATAGTTAAAATTACCTAAACTATTTTAATAAAAAAATATTTGAAGTTTGGAAACAAATTTTGTGGAAACTACACTACTCGTTTAATTTATATGCAACCCTAGTTTATCTAATGTAAACATCACCTTCATAAGCTTTCCCCCTATTTTCAATGAAATTAAGTCATCGGGGCATTATAAATGTTAAGATTAGTTTCAACAACAAAGCAAATATTGACTCGCTTAAGAGAAATATTAATGTCGATATCATTCGACTAAACGAGGTATGATAATATCGGAACTCAACGAGGAACATAATATCGACAATTGAAATGAGAAACCTCAAGAAAATGTAGAAAATCACACTCGATAACTTTCTTTAGTGCTTCTTATTCTTATTCGTGTCGTATTAATTTTGAAAATACAAAAGAAAAAAGGACAAGAGATGACATATTGAAAAATTTAGAAACCATTGCAAGAAGATCCCTTGAAAGAGTTAAGAAAAATTTCGGCCCTCTAGGATTACAAAAAAAAGTACCTATGTGCGGTGTTATAATATCCAGACCTTAGTTATATCAATACCTACCCGATATTACTTCCTAAAATTGACTTTTACGAAACCGCAAGTGGCGGGCGATACTTTAAATAACTTTAATAAAGATACAAAATGCAGGAAAAAGTGCAGAGAGCGGCGTGTACACCACCATGCAGACACAACAACAACCAATGATCTGTAAAAGAAAACCCTCACCGCTAAAAATTTTTTAATTTTCTCATCTAGTATGGCCTGACGACTCAATCTATCGGATATTTTATCTGGATCGTGATGCCCTGCAAACGTTTTGTCATTAAAACTGATCGAAACATTTCAATTCTTAAGAGGATGATTTTGTACCGTACACTCTCCTATAGATGATTAAGCTAGCCGATACTAACTATGGGAGCAACAACTTTTTATAAAAATTAAGCCTATCGTATAGTTGTTAAATATTTACGTTTTATACCTAAAGCTCGTATAAACTTACCTTTTTCGCTATCCCGTTCGTCGCTTCCGCATTCCGGAGTCGATCTTAAATCATCTTCGGAACTTGAAAACGATCGCTGAATTTGAGGCTGCGGAGGCGGCGGTTGATGCTTTTTGATTGAACCGCTACGTTTATGCTTCTTGTTGGTGCTAGTTGTTGATTGAACTCTTTGTTGTGGAATATCCATAGGGGATGGTTCGGGTTCCGTATTGTCCGGATATCTAAATCGAAACGTCACCGCAATCAATATTTTCGTAATATTTAAAATTTTTCAAGAAATGTAAACTACCTTCTTGGAACTAAATGCGGATGTTGTCTCATAAGCCCTTCCAATTCGTCTTGATAATATCTAGGATCTTCTTCTTTGTATGCCTGTTGGTATCGTTCACAAGACGGACCTCTATTCGAATCTTGTTCGGAATACTGTCTTCTAAGTACACTACCCGATCTTTGTAGCGGCAAATTTTCCTTTTCGGCAGCCGAGTGGGCTCTTTCCAATTTGGGTCGTTTATCGGAAGGCGCTTGTTGATGATGCTGTTGCATAGCGTGCTCGACTTCTGCAGCGCCACCCACCATCCATTGTCCAGTTTTCCCTAAGAGTTCTTGCTTTTTTCGGCATAAGATACAAACCCACACAACCTGAAAACAAAAAATCAGCTCGTTAGTGGGTATATTCATTTTGTACACTCGGTTTTGACTCGATTACCATTCAAGATCAAGCAATTTGTTATTCGCCTTTCGTTCATGGCGAATTGAATTAAGAATTTTTGTGCAATTTCCGGCGGTTAAAAAAAGCCACATGAATGTGCGAAACTCAAAATTACAAAAAGCGCGAAAGTGGATACCTTAAAGTGTAGGAAAGAGAGAATCAATACGCAGCGTCATGTCCGATGTGCATGACGTCAACCCCCTTCCCACGTAATTCAGCATGTACAATGAATACCCACGCGCCCGGGCCAACAGTCAATGGGTGTTGTAAATCCAAATATACAGGGGTATAAAATGCATGCATCACCACCTACATACATACACATACCAACAACACTCATAAAATAGCAAAATTGAAAAACGCAATTTCCAATTTTGTTTATACTCGCAGCATCTCCATCAGCAATAAAAATAATATTCAGTCGTTAATTGTCCAAAAAACTTAACTCGATCATGTTTACCATGAACAATGTTTGAACTTTTAGATTAAAAGTCCTATTGAAAATTAAAAATATTTTGGAAGCCATAAATTTTGATTGAACTGACAATTTCATCTACAAACCCTTGAGATTTTATGTCGGTAAATTTATGAAGAAATAAAATTTGCCAATAAAATTGATATTTTTTGTACGCTTTATATATATTTATTTTTAGCAAAATTGATTTTTTTACTATCTTCAAGTTAATCAAAACAAATTTCATAATAATCGTAATTTCGTACAATAATAATAATTAATAATAATTAAAAGAGTTTCGTTCCAGTTCAATACGTTCGTCACATAAATAAGTCAATTATAGTAATAATTACTTTTCCGCACTAGTGTGGAAAATACATGTTTTACCTTACTTAAACGAATATGGAAAAGTTCTAAATCTAAAAAAATTAAAGCGCAGTCCCCCGATTAATAAAGATAAATCATAGCAATATATTATATAATATAGCAAGGAAGGATAATTGGGAACCCGGCAATCTCCAGGTAAGCCAGTCCGAGATTGTTTACAATTTATTATCGATTGCGGCATGTGATGAAAATTATGTTTCCCGATTTGGATTCGAACTTTGGAGCAAATACTATGAATACATCCGTTACGTTAATTGCGTTAGATAGACGATTAGCTTTATTATGCGTGAATCTGCTTTATTTGTTTCTAATTTTAGGACCGTAACAATGTTACGAACTCGATTGAATTTTCACACAATTTTTTCTGCATGAACGTCGAAACTTTATTTGAACTTCATTTTCAATTTTATGGTGTAATTTAATTATGAGCGAGCCGTTATACCGATCACTTAATATAATTAAGGTTACAACTTTACCGTATAGGTAGACTAGTAGTTTGCATCAAAAGTTTGTAATGTACAAGCGACAAGCGTGGAATAGGTAACAAAATTAAATCTGAAGCAAACAGTATAGATACGTTTTGTGAAATAGTCTTGCCTTTGTGGTTAACTTAATAATCAGACATAAATTAATTTACTGTCGACTAATTTGTTTATTAATAATTAACCTAAATTATTGCGTTCCATTTAGCCACTTCGTTCAAAATATCTTTTCAATTTTCTTAGATAACTTTCGAACCAACATCTAATATTGCAAAATAGTTTTATATCCAATCAATTCTATTAAGCAGTAGTATTGCGTAAAGCCTACACCGGCCGATTGGGAAGCGGGTAACCGTGGTTCAAATCCTGGTTGCGTGGAATACACTGCTGTGATCTAAAGGCCAAGATAGATCTGTGGGCTATGGGGGAAGCAACGGAAAACCACACCATTAATTAAAATTTTCTAGTACTTGGGAAATAATGGCACTTAAAGAAGAAGAACGGCAAAGGTACACTATGCCACTGTCGGCAAAAGTGTGGACTAAAGTAAAATGTTGTTCTACTAGTATGTAAAACTCACTATCAGTGCTGGAGTTTTCCAATCAAAATTTGTTAATCCATACATGAATTACATGCTAACATTTCAAAAAACAAACATAGCCCTGTACGCAGATGATACTGCACGCTATGCACATTCGTTCTACGCGTAACACACAAATTTAATTTTCCACGATCACATGAAATTATTGCAAAAAAGTCATTATTTTTAGTGTTGGGTATCAAGTGGAAATTCAGAGGATTTCACGAAATATTTTTGCTCAGCACTCCGTGTGAACATCGCCATGGCATATTATTTATTCTACACAATAATAATATGTATTGTCCGAAAATATGAAATTATAAATTTTATATAATAGACTAATGAAGGTAATCCGTATATTCAACTTCAGCATTGCGCGAGTAAATTGAAATAAAGAGAACATTTTTATCCCCTATCCATTCCCAGTTCAAATTCGTTATTGAAACCAGGTCGTTTTTCATGGAATCCCCTAACCCATAAATAAAATCTTGGATGAGTGCAGGTCACTAGGGCGTTGTTGTTGAAATTTCTCCATTAAAGTAATAGTAGATAATAAATCACATTTAAGCGACAACCCAAATTTAAAATGTATTATCCTGTGGTAGGATGATATTTACCTATAATTTATTTTTAATTTTAACAAAAATTATGCTGCTTTGAAAACATTAATACTTAAATACCTTTGCCAAAAGAATAAACAAACTGAGCAAAATAAATCTTGGAGGAGAATTTTGATCGCCCCAAGGATATCGGAGAAATACATAAACACAGAAATGTATATCTTGATCAATTTTTATGGTCGCATTTGCAGTAACCACTTTATTTTTTATGTTTGCTAAAACTTTAAATAAAATGAAAGATATAACTCAACACGTAACTGAATATTCTCTTTCGTGACAATATTCGTTATTAATTAAAAGGAAATCTTGATTGTCATGCAAACATTAAACTGGAATATTTTTACAATTGCATTAGTAATAACGCAGGAACTGAAGAGATATTTCTGCGGTTAACAATAAAAAAAATCGTATTTAGCTTCAGAAATTAGACGAATAATATGATAATGGATCGAATTATCAGGTTTTTTAAGCACGCGCGCAATAAAAAAATTGTTTGATCGTTTGAAAAATCGTTTGATAATTTTGAGACGGAATAGTAATGCCGCGATGGCGATATGGCGCCACAATTAAATAAAATAAAAAATTTATGATAATTTTCAAATCCACAAAATGTTTTTCTTCTAGATTATCAATTTTTACTTTTCCAGTTATTGTAGTTTCATTCGAGTTTAATTAAATTTGATATGTTTACAACAAAAGTTTCAAAATGCAAATCAGATGAAATCCAAGGAAACTAGTGTTACTATTGGCACTGGTCTCCCCTACAATGTATTGGTTTGAAATGATAAATATTTGCGAAATCTGTTTTGCTTTACGGGAAAAAATTAATATATTATTCATGGATAGCTAGCCCCTGAGATGGGGCCCTGAATAAAATATAACAATACCGGTGTACAACCGAGAGTAGGGGAAAAGTGTGTTGGAACTGTTCGACCCCGAGTTTATTGCACATACTAATTTAATCCATAACTCGAAAGCCGTTAATTTTAGACAATGAAGGGTTGTAATCCCCAGTTTGTAAATAATTTCTAGCTCTTTGAAAACAGACTAGCACACCTTCAATCAGGGTCTATTTTTAACTGAGTTGGGCCCTAGGCTCTAGCCAATTTTCGGTCCCCTTACATTCGAGTTTATTTTATTATTTTATGTTCTCTTTTCGGACCCCTCTGCCCATTGGGCATCATATTCGAGTATAACTAATAGCATCAGAGGCCCAATTTTTGGATTATTTTATCAGTATTTGATTTTTATTTTATTATTTTATGTTTTGTTTTTCGGGCCTCTCTGCCCATTGGGCCCTAGACACGTGCCTAATGCGCCTAATGGTAAAATAGGCCCTGACTTCAGTACTATAAGCATTTTAAGGTAGAAATTTAAAAAAAAAGTCTGCTCTCTCAAGCTTCAAATTTAGACAAAAATGTTAGTAAACAAATGGATTACGACACTAATACATATTGTTACGGAGCAATAATGGTTAATTATATTTGATGACTTATCTAATGAGTCATACATGATCAGTCATATGTGATAACCTGGGTACTTCTTTCTAGAAGTTTTTAGAGAGAAGTTAACATCCACGAGCAAAAAATATCAGTTGCAACTAAGGGACCATCTTAATGCTCTAGTCTCTAGTGAGTGATTTTCTCATTGGACTACAGGACGTGGTTCGAGAAAATTTTAAAATTTTCTAATAAAATTATGGTAGTTTATGTCGTAAATTACAAACATAAACATTACATTTTATGGATCATTCAAAATTTCGAGTAAAAAAGGCCAGAAAACCTAATGCAATCATTTGATTGATTTTTACAAAATGTTAGCCCCCTCCCATGTCCCCCTAATTATCGAAGCTGGTATGGCAGAAATTATTAAAACTACATTTTTTATTATTTTCCGTTATCTAAACGATAACTTTAAGAAATAAAAAAAATAAAAGCTGAGACGAATTGGCTTCTTTTAGCAAAAATATAGCCGAAGACCGCCAGAACTCAAAATATATGAGTTTTTTCCCAAAGTCGCTCGAATACAAAAATTACGGTGGACTTTCTAAGTCCACGCCTCCCAAAATCACAATTAGCTCCCCCAAAATTAATCGACTGAAGCCAGTGTGGATGGTATTAGGTTCTATATCAGATCATAAAAATCGTTTGAGAATCGACGTAGAGCTAAACAAAAAGGTCGTTATTTGTAGCTTCCTCAAAATATTATCTACACCTAATTATACCTATGCACGCAATTATTAAAAGTATCTCATCTGAAACCGCCCGAACTCGAAAAACAGGGTTTCGAATGCAGAAATCTGTTTTTAAGCTAAATTACGCTATAATTAACGAAATCCAATTTAAAAACATTGGCTATGTAATCATCACATAACTTTTCCCATTTAATTTGGGTATAAAAAGTGGTGGTCCAAAAGTAATTAACACTTGATTTTTTTTTATTATTTCCGCAATTTTCAACGAATTTTTACCATTTTCAACTGGCTTCTAAGTTGAACTATAATGCACATTTATATTGAATTTCATGACATTTCGTTGCATGGTTTAACCTGTGCAATTGATACTACTTCTTTTTATATCCTAACCACACACTGACATACAGATGAACATTCAACTAAAATTCATCAAAAACTTATCAGGACATGATAAGAAACATCTTAAAGCTAAAATTTCGATTTTTGAATACATACGTATATGTATGGGGAAAGTAATAAAATTATTAAATTAATAATTTTAGCACTTACACGGCTATAAGTCAACTTCGCTCACTAAAACATATTTCTGAATATATTCATGAAGTCAATAAAAGGAAAGTTGTCCAACGATGAAGAATTTGAGAAATATTTAAAAACTTGACAAATCCGATTTCAACTATCACATTGCTTTCATATTTAATTCAATTTTTTTTTACATTTTTAGCTCTATTTCTGCATAGGACTATGCATACTTAATCCCTAAACGGCATAATTCTCATATTAGGTGGGGTAGTGATTCCCTGAAAAGAACTGCAATGATTTTGTTTAATTAATCTTCTGCTTTTTGACTTTCTATGCTAGGATAACGTCCTGTTTGCTTTGAACTTTGGCTGTCTTCTATCGAAGAGGAGCCGAAGTCTGTGAGCATATTAATTTATTGTTTTACATCTGAGGTAGCTTGCTGAGCTTGTCTCAGATGTGCATTTTTTGTTGATGAGGGCAAATCATCAATCCAGGAGGACCGCCGGCTTTACGTGCCCTCCGAAGCACTCGACAGATGATTTGGGCTCTTTCCGAATTCGAACCGGGTACCTTAGTGTCAGCAGTTATTTAGCTAACTTTGAATTAATTTTTAATTAACAGATAATTGAAAATTATTAATTAAAAGTAAATAAAAATAAATTTAAGAAGATAAGAAGTATGATAAAAAATTAGAAATTGAATTATGAGAAAATAATAAAAAGGAAATCATGCACGATTGTAAAACCAAAATGAATTAAAAATTAAAATTTAAAAATATAACATTGCAGTGAATGATTAAACGCGCGTGAGGTGATAAGGAAAGCATTGCATTTGTGTTGCACGAATTTAAAATAAAATTAACATTTTTCGACAAATTTTGATTATTTAAAATTTTTGTGACTACCCAATTTATAAAGTTAAATAACTTAATAAAATAAAATTTAGCAGAAAAGGTTGAGATACGAATTTTATGGATTGAAAAACCAACGACTCTTTAAACGCCCACCTTATCAGTTAACGTTGAAAATCCTTGCGCCGCCTACAGACCCACCAAGGAAATTCCTACTTTTACTCCTAATAAAACAATGTAAATGAGATTAGTGAATGTTGAACATAACTTAACGTAAAAAACATTGCAAAATTAATCGAATGCGAATTTATGACGCAATTAATTTAGGATTTTTATATAATACACAATTTTGGTTTACGTACTATTTAATCTCCCATAGTACCAACCCTCCCTAGTCTCCCCTACTATTTATGTACGCTACTAACTTATTTTCAATTATTTGCTCTTTGAATTTCTTGAAATTGATGTTTTTCAAAAAATGTATCTTCTAAACAATGCTTTTGTATTCCACATTATTTATAATTTAGCTACTTCGTAAGCAGCATACACAGTATGTGACGTCATAAAATATATTGATGACGTTCCTGTAACTTCGAGTAACTTTTCTTTTTTATATAAAAACTTGATAGATTAGAGAAGTTGTGGATAAAATTAATGAATTGCGAATCGATAGGCAGTTCATAAAATAATAATGATTAAAAATTTTGTTCCATTTTTCTAACAATCTTTCAGCTTTATGTCAGTCAGTCATACTCATTAATATTTTTGTTGCATCATAATCATACAAAAGTTTATTATTATCGTATTAATCAGCCTTCCACATAAACATGACATTTACAACCCCTCTGGTTTACACCTACGCTAAATTTTCTTAATTAAATAATTTGTTTAATTATCACCAAATTTTCATTTCAGTTCTGCTCCACAAATAAAGTGTAGAGATTATTTGCACAGTTTTAGAAATATAATGAAAATACGGAATACCAATTAAATAATAATATATTATACCTACTGTAAAATTTACTTTATAAAAAAATAATTGAAATACTTTAAAAGTGTAATTTTTTCAACTTCTATGAAGTATGTTTGCGTGAACTTTTTTGAGTTCTTCTTGAACCGAATTCATAGTTCTCCAAAACTGAGATTTGGTACACAGTTTCCAGTAATATATTACTTATAGAATCATAATCTCTGTATTAAAAAAACAGCTTGTGTCTATTTTAGAGTGCCAAAATTCACTTGCATTGTTTGATTTTCGTAATCTTTCAATAACTTTCCTTAACCGAAGAAAAATATAGGTTAAGTTAAAAAATATTCTCGGAGACTTGTACATGCTGAACTATTCCCCCGGTCACCCCTATTCGTAAATTAGCAATCTCAGATAAGTGATGATATGACGTCATTATTATATGTGATAAAACCAAATTGACAAACACTAATTGACGAAACTATTGGTCATATTAATTCGTGGAAATATTGAATAATAAAATATTATGCAATAATAATACAATAGCCGGATAAACTTGGTATAACATTATTCCCGGTATAGTGATTGTTATACAATTGTAAAACTGGGCCTAAGTATTATGTCTGCTTGTGGTGAACGAAAAAATAAATATTATTTTTGAATTTTCTCTATAACAAAGCCTGATCATGTTTTGGACGAGTATGGGGGCAAATAAAAATCAAGCTTTACCTTATTTGATCTAAGTGTTACTTTTCCTCCACAACGTGCACAACACCGAATGTTACAATAATTACAAAGGTGTCCAACACCATCGGCAAATTTGGTCTTAAGGCATATTTGGCAAGTAGCATCTAATTCTATGCCTGCTTTTTTGTGTTGTTCACTGCGGGCCCTTATCGTATCTTCTAACAGCTGGACTTCGTTCGCTTTACGCCTAAAAAACAAACAACCAAACATAGTATAAGTAAGAATAAGTTGAATGGATCAAAGTTACTGGCGAAGAGCAAAGCAAAATGACAAACGTTGACTAATTGATTAGTCCATCAGCTGAACTATATACAATTTTGATAAATATATTATTTGATATGATATGCATAAATGTTTTAAAATTTATTATGTACCCATGAAAATTTTAAAAGCATGGAGTCACGCAAACTCAAAATCATCATGTCAAAATATATCTTGATCATCAATCTGCAGTATGACCTAATTATCTATTATGATGAATGGATAAACATGGAAGTGACTTGATGGAATAAATTTTATTATCATCTCGAGTAAATATTTTTGCTCAATGAAACGAGAGACCACATTATCGTTGTGGAATATAATACTTCTCTTTGAAACGTTTTTAGAAACTTCCGGCAAGCATTGAATTGACTTTGATTGTCTCTTCTTCCTCCGCATAAAGGCTTTATAACTTTTGAAGAAATAAACACTCAAATTATTATAATTTCTTAATTGCTCGATACGTTTTAGATATGAAAACGTTGTTGAATTCAATTAAGATTAAAATATTTATAAAAACGCAATGTCTACTTAGTTTCCATTATTTACCACTTGTTGAGTTCTTTAACACGTCAAAAAATTTGACGATAAAAAACTGCGATTTCCATCTTTGTGGCACATAAATCCGTCCAACAAAAGAAGACACGCGATCCAAAGACGAAAATCCAAATTTGAACAACGTTTTTGATCAAAATTCAACGATAATTCCAAATTGCTGCCAGTTTCCGATATTCCATCGCCAAATGGCGGAAAATCGAGATGGTTCGTTTTTGCAAAAATTAAAAATCGAGCCAATTTGATAAGATCTATAAATTTTGAAATGGATAAAATGGGTCATTGACTTGTATGTTCTTGTCAATGCGAAAGCGCAGCCTCGTCATCTTTAAAAACCTCTTCAACGTTCTGCTCCATCATGTTCTTTGAAATATAATTACGTTTTCCATTACTGGAAATTGAAAGGGACAAATAAAATTTCTTTCGGCGTAAATAATAATAAATTTATGAATAAATTGGATTTATTCTATTGTTCGCGATTTCTATTTTTAAATTTTGTTTACAGTTTATTGCAGCCGTTAATTGATATTGGCACTTACTTGCATATTAATGTGTCGTTTGGCGTTGCTCTTTAGAAATTCAACTATTTTTAGATATACATACCTCATGATCTCTTGCTCGCGTTCCTCCTCCTGTTTTTGCCGAAGCATGACGGACTCAATAATAGCCCGTTCCTCAGGAGTGAGGTGCGAGAGATCCGGCCCTTCCTCCATGCTACCCCCCGCTAATCATCACAAGTCAACTACCCTATGGACAGCCAATCTCGAGTGCACTTCGTTAAACAGTCCATTTTGTTAATAATATGAACAATCGAATATGCGGGGGTTGCAGCACAGGCGGCTCCCCTCGTACTATTACAATGTAACACCGCACCACTATTAACACTTAAACCGATATCGCGAACGAATTATGCAGCAATAGCTCTTAATATTTTTGCGATTGTCTTTGCCGTTTGTCGGCCAAATATCACAGTTAGCAATTTCCCATTCATGCACCTTTAATAAATAATAAGATAAGTTAAGAGCCTACCAATAGTAAATGTTGTACAATGTGACGTCACGACACAATATTATTGATTTTACACATCGAGTTTGCGCGAATGTAACTTTTGATATGCGCTGTATATTTCGCAAATATCATATTGGCACCCACTTGTCACGCGACGCCATCTCTTACACTAGACCAGACTTTCGGAAAATTCAAATTGATTCACGCATAAGGTATATTATATTAAAACATTTTATTTTATTTTAAAATAGTACATAATTTAGTTTTAAAATTAAGACATTAAAACATCTCTTAAAAAATTAATTCTAAAATTTATACAAGAGACATTTAAATAAATAATTTAAAATATACACAGTACATAATATTACATCACTTGAATATTATAGATACGTATTAAACAAATGAGAATATTCAGTCAAAAAACTGATTTAAAAAAAAATATTAGGGATATTCTAAAAAAGTTCAAAATTGCGCCGATGGTCGATTTAACTAACTGTACGTTATAGCAATCGGTTAAGCACTGACCATCGGCGCAATTTATCGTCGTCCACCATTAAAACCATAAAATAATAGATCTTTGTTAACTGAGCACCTGTAAATGCAGTTTTGTATATATAATGCAGGTTTTTTCTAACTTCTAAGTGAACTACACACTCAAGTATTGCGATACCGGCCATATATCGATACGAAATATGTTTGAAGAAAATATATAGATTTATTATTTTGAAAGAAATTCAAAAAATTTCCTTGCACAATTAGATCTCGTTAGATCATATCTTTTGTTTGGTTTTGTTTTTCTTTCAACGGAAAACCAATAATTAAACCAATATCACGATACTCCCTCTATACAACTGGTCTGTGTATGTGTGTAGCCCGCTTAATGTAATACCATACATTAAAAATTCGAGTTATCTGCGTGAAAAAAAATTTACATGATGTAGGATTCTTAAAATACCAGAATATTATTTACACATGGTTAAAATGTTAAAAGCAAATGGCACATTAATATTCTTATATTGCTAAAATATCACATTACTACTAACTTAAGTTTCTGCGTAAAATAAATATAAAAGAAGTTGAGTTAAAATAAGTTATGTGAAATAAGTAAAAATTAAAACATTTAAAAAGCTGCTCTAAATTTTTCGAATGCTGAGATCCAGATGGTTTTTATATAAACTTAAAACATTTTTGTTTGTCGTGGGGTATTCGTGTCTTAAATAATATTGAATCTGCTCTATATTGTGTATTAAGTAACGGTGTATATCCAAATACCTAAAAATACAAGGGACTGAATTATAAATTTTTATTTACATTATATATTTGTTTTTATGCGCGTTGCTTAACAAGGATATAGGTACATAATATTATTTATAGCCGGCACACAATTATCAAACTGTCTTTTGAATTTTAAAATTTAAAAGAATTTGGGTTCAACTAATCAACATTACACTGAATAAAAAAGAAGAACTTAATGGAAGCAATATATAGCATCGAATCTAGTCAATTAAAACATCTAGTACAAATATTACTAAGGTTCCACTGCATTGACAAATATCGGAGAAAAAATGAATAAAAAGAAGAAAAACTTACTTTTAGAGATATTCCCTTTCAAATTAAGGGAATATTATTATATTAATTACCAGCTTGTGCACATAGTATATTTGAGAATACACAGATGGCATTAAAAGTGTCAAAAGCACTTGTTTCCTTATGCCACCAAACAAAATTCAATTTTGGTCACTTCGACCCTTGTGATTTTAACCGCTTTAATTATAGTCTTCGTCTTATATAGTAAGTTAGCCGAACAATTGCTAACACAAAGGTACCCTGTTTGAATCCGGAGAGAATCTAAAACTTCCTCGTGACTGTCTCCGTCCTTCGGAGAGCATGTAAAGCCGTTGATCCCCCTGAGTTCTGGGGAACTATCAACTATTACAACAAAATGTATCTCGAAACCCATTTTTTTATCTACTGTAAACCTTATCTCAAAGACGAATAATTAGTTTATCTAGAACTTTCTAAAATACAGTAGAATCCGCTTAATGAGATCACGGATAATGTTATCAGTCGGTTATTGGGATCATTTTTTTTGGAAACCGGCCACCCTTTCTTTCTTTTTTTTCTTCTATGTTGTACTAATCCAAGTCTTCTAAAATTCGCCTTTTTTCAAATTTCGCTATTAGTTATCAGTTATCACTTATCAGCTAATATTATTAAAATGACCTTGGCCCAAAGTGATTACATTAAGCGGATTCTACTGTACAAAAATTAAAATCACTCACCTGAGTAAAAAAGTTAATGCACTTATGCCGTTCTTGAAAATGAGTATCATCTTCAGACAAACTTTGTGGGCAACCAGGACATCTAAACGTCCATCGCGAAGTAACTTTAACTGGAGGTTGTCTGGTAATGTGACTAACCAAAAAATTCATAGCAATATCTTCGCAATTCATATATTCGTCTACTTTATCTCTGATCGCTTGAGGTAGCCATTTCCAATATAAATGAAAATAATGTCTATGTATAAACGCAGCCCCCGTTAAAACCATACTCAACTCGCAACTATAATTTGAATTGTACAACCAACTATTACCGGTGTTAATGTCCCAAGCATGATACCGCCCCGGAAAGCCAACGATTCTATCTCTGTGTTCACGCCAAACCCGAAATCCAAATAAAATTTCGTCGTGTCTCAAATGGGCGTCATCGTCGACCGATAAAACGGCTTCAGTTTTTAAATTATCCAAAGGTAAAAATCGATTATTTAACGAATTTCGTGCAGCTTTAATCACGTGTAAAGGAGCACCTATGTCGGGCCAACGCAAATCAGCACTTGGAGGTTTAGGAGAATTCCACACAACTACGACGGAATTTAAATACGGAAGTCCACGTAAACGCGCCAGAGAATCTAATAAAACTTGTTCGCGTTCGTAAGTTAATAGTAAAACCGTAAATTGTTCCCGAGGATTGTTACCACCTAAAGCTTCCGAGAATTCCTTTCCTGCACCTCCTTGTCCTTGACCAATCGGCCTAAAACCACGTCCAGAACCTATAAATTTTGCATCGGACGGTAGTAACGGATCGGTTGGTAGAGACGGATATAAATGAAAAGGATCCCCCCAATCGTTCCAAATTTCATGGCCTTGGGTTATGAAAGCACTATAATTTCGTCTATAATTTAAACTATTGTACGGGGGTTCCAAAGGTCCCAAACTTTCGTCTTGTTCTCCATCTACACTGACGATCACCTGAGTAGGTTGAAATGTATCGTTGAATACGGAAACGGCAGCTACGTTATCGATGGGAAGTGGTGGAATGTTCAATCTGTCTCTTAGTACCGCAATTATAGTGTCCAAAGTGCTTTGTACGGAAGCTAAATATTTTTCCCACATCAAACGACCTTGTCGACGCATAATTAAAATATCGGAATCGGGAAGTGCACGCAACAAAAAATGAAGTTCGGTAATACGAACGCGAGGCAAAAATATACATATTCGTTTCCATTGAACAACTTCGTGGTAAGCTAATTTTATTTGATCTCCACCCAATATTACCGGAACTGCACCCGATCTTAAAGCTTCATATACTCGTGCTTGCAAAAGTGTGGTCGACACAAATTCCGCAGTAGCCGGTGCAAATATTAATACAAAAGTGGATTCGCGCAATAAAAATTTTCGAGAACTATCCGTACCACATAAAGCCCAATCTTGATTTCCCGTATTAATATTTTCATCGTTCGCAGGTACGCATTCAAATTCAAAATAAAATTTGTCGTTTGTACTTGTTCCTTCAAGATTTTTGAAATGATCAACAATGAATTTATCCAACTCAAAATAGCTATCACCGGTAGGAAAATCAGAATCGTCTACTGCATAATTATTTGTAGGACCTGGCACTTTACTTTTCTTAATTTCTCCTTGAAATGTCAATAAATATTTGCGGCGTGCTGGTAACATTGGTGCACATTCTTGCCAAACGTCTCCGCCTAATAAATAAAATTTTGATTTTTGAGCTAGTCGGTGTGTTTATTATTATTTAAAAACGATTCACTCTTAATATTTCACAAACCAAGAATTTGAAATATAAAAACAAAACATGTCAACCAGTTTAAATATGAAAAAAAGTGATTGTCAAGATTTTATTGCCGTTTGCAACAAATCCCGTAAACGAAAAATCTAGAAATACAGTGGAACTTCATTAGTATGTAAATTGATTGGTTGGGAACTCGATCGATGTGTAACTCGATTGATGTGCAACTCGATTGATGTGCAACTCGAATAATGTGTAACTTAATTTATTGATGTGCAACTCGATTTGTTTGTTCAATTTGTTCACCAACAAATTAAAAATTTAAAAAGTTTTTAAAAATTATTGATTTTACTTAATTTAATTTTAAAATTAAGATTTTTTTTTAACTTTTTATTTTCAGATTTATCGAAATGTTATGAAAATTTTTATTCTTCGTCAGGGAAAACCGGGAAATGATAGGATTTGATTTTGAAAATTTAGTGGGAACACTGAATTATTGTTGATAAATGATCCTCACCTTGTTTACCTCCATAAGAGAAGACTGCCAAAATATCATACTTCATTGTGAATAATTATTAAAAATTAAATACTAATACTAGATTATTTCATTATATTTTAATGATTTTAATTTTTTTAAAAAGATTGAAAAAGGTCACAGTAGAACTGGGGGCCCTTTTAGCAGGGAGCCCGCGTGCATCGCACTCACCGCACCCCGGTAGTTCCACCCCTGAGTCATACAAAAATCGTTTTTTCAGTAATACTTATCAGACATTTTTTCTTGCATTTTTTTCTATTTCGTCGCACCGCTTCCCTTCCCTTCCCTAATAGTAATATTAATTGAAAGACAAAATTCAATTTTATCAATCCTCATTTGGTTGACATGTTTTGCCGATATGATATCTTTTGGTTCAAGAAGTATTTAATATTTATAATATTAATAAAAAAAATTTAGTTTACCTGGAGGTCCTAACACTGGTGAAACAATTAAATCAAACGAGTCTCTATAAAAACCATGCTTAAAAGTACTTTGAACTAAAATAGCTCTTCCGGTATCGACATTTGAAAACACATCACCTGAAGCAGCCGACAAATCCCGTCGAGCCAAGTTAAGTAAAATGTGATTTCTGCCATCGCCACCCCAATATGGCAAACGTTTTAAAGCTTGTGAATCTAACGGAGGTAATTTCGTTTTTGACATAACTTGTGCGAAATCGTCAGAATCCTGCAGTGCTTCTCCAACAAGAACCAAATAAACGCAAGCTTCTTTTGGATTATTGGTCAGGTGCGGATTGTAACCTAATGTTTGCTTTAATGTTGCTTTCAAAAATCCATCAACGTCCCAACCATGATGCATTACGGTATATAAATCGGGATCGTACAGGTAGACCGGAAATCCAGATGTTAAAGAACAACGTGAGTGATCAAAACAGGAAAACATTTTACAGTTTCGAGCCAAACTTTTAGGTAACATTGGATAAATGGAAGGAAGTTGATTGGCAGTTAAACGTTTAGGTAAAGCCAAATCTGGAGTGTTTTGCTCTAGGGCCTCCTTTTGAGCCACCTGCGCTTGCTCTACAGAAATTTTCAATCTGTTCAGTTCAGTTTGATGATGGGCCAACTCAAACTTTAATTGCTCAATGTTTTTGGTGTAAGTTTGCAAATCTTGCTGTAGTTTTTGTCTTTTGTTTTCCATGTCCCTTAGTTCACTCGAGACCGATCCCTTAATTCTATATAATTCCTCGATTCGTGTTTTTAAATCTAAATCGCTTAAATAATGTAAATTGTCTGGCAAATCTACATGGGAATGGGCATTGTGAGTGATATGCCTCGAGTTACTTTCGACATTTGATAAAAAGTAATGGGTGATTAATGGCACTAAAAACAGTATTGCACACAAAAGGATAAGTATCCTATATAATTTTAGATGGGCCAGCCAGTGGCAAAACGTCTTATTGTTCGATTCGTTCAAGTTTCCCATTATTACTGATAATTTTCAAAACCAAATAAACACATAACCGCACTTTTACAAAGTTAGACAAATAATAACTTAACTAAGAAGTTTCGTGATGCCGATATTAAATGTCATGCTGATTTTTTTCACTTTCGATTTTATCAAACCTTCAAAAAACTTCTGAAAACTGAAAATCGAGAATATTTTTCATGATTAGAAAAAATATTAAAGCAGCGCCATCTGTGATTTATTACCTCACAATAAAATTATATTAACTTTTTTAAGAGTTTATGAACGAAATTAACCCTTAAAATTTTGAAAGTCATCAATTAAACAACTTGAATTACATTAAAATAAAATATCATTTATTTAAACTGCTAAATAATATGATAATAATTCGTTTTGTTAATTTTATTTACAACGTATGGAATATAAATATTAAAAAAAATTAATATAATCAAGGCAATCATCATCAAATTAATCAAAAAAATCCTGTTAAATTCATATTTATCGTAAAATAAAATTATCGACCAAAGGCACTATCTGTAGTTCCAATTTTTTGTGCCACTATTTTACCATAACCACCTCGACCGGAATCAAAATCAGTACGATACTCATCTCGCACCTAAAATGCAATGATTTAAAAATTAATTGTTCAAATTAAGTAAAAGGAAGCATAATTTACTTGACCACCAGTTTTTCCTCTACCATATTGTCTTCCCTCAATAAAGCCTGCATCCCAGTCTGTACGTACAATTCTGTCATCTAAACGTGTTCCATTGATATAACTAAAAATAAAAAAATTGTCAAGTAAACGTGGAACGTCAGTTTTTTGTAATTTCGTACCGGAAACAATGTTCGGCATCTTCTCTAATGTAATACTCGACAAAACAAAAACCGCAAGGTGTTTTTTTGTACTTATCCAAACCCATTATAATTCTACGAATGTCGCCGCACCGAGAAAATAACTCATGAATTTGTTCTTCCGTTGTGTAAAACGATAAGTTTCCAATGTACAATGTTGTTGTTTTGTGTAACAGTTTATCTTGCTCAACTCTTGTCCCCTAAATGTAAGATACTTTAATTTGATTACCTGAATTAATTAGCACTACTGTATTACCTTAAAATGTTGGTCCCGATACGAACTTAATTCCACCGAACTTGAAGAAAATGTAGACATTTTTAACGCTTCTTCTTGCTGCTCTACTTCCTACTAAACTACTATAGTTTTGTAATCTAAATATTGAAATTTGATGTAGTCAATTGGAAGCAGCTACAACTGTCAATAATCTACCATTTACTAATGAAATTTGCTGTTTTCTAGCAACATAAACAGAAAATTTTTTGTTTCTAAACAAAGCGAGATTTTAAGGTTATTACCGTCACGGAATTTTTACAAGTTAGATGTCGCTAAAGTAGCTCGTTGCTTATGAAGTTGGCATTAGTACAGCAGCGCACATTTGTAAATTACTCTTTTAGACACCAGCGTACACGGTGGTGAAATAAATGTAACCTTAAGTGGTTATAATAATTTAAAATATTAAATTATTTTTTCAGATTGCCAATATATGTCTACATTAGGGTTGGGCGATATTCTAAAATCAATATCGATAATTTGAAAACTATCGATAACTTTATATTATAAATTATCGAAGTATCAATATATCGATAATTATCGAATTATCAAAATAACAAACCCCAACTTTTTTTTTCTCGAATAAAGAAACCAGTCGAACACAAAATCGACCAATGGGAAGTCCAGAAAACATAAAACAAACTTAAATTGGAAATATAACTATCGGAATATCAATAACCATCGACATATCGATAATCATCGAAATATCGATTTATCATAATTTCAAATTTTGAAATTTAATTATGTACTTTAATTATATATATTTTAAATAAAAATTATTTTAAATAAAATATCATTCTTCAATTTATCGATATTTATCAATTAATCGATAAAAAGACTACATATAGTCTACATTTTTGTTTTCAACGTGGAACAAAAATACAATTCTTGATTTTAAAACATCCTATACAAATGCGTTGTAACACGGGAATAGGACATAGATGATAGAGATATCTCTATCATCTATGGAATAGGAGACACTTCCAATATTGGTTGTGTAACGATTGTCAAATGTCAAAATTTATATTTACAACTCTTTAAGTTATTCGAAAAGGAATAATATTGTAGAACAATATAATTCGCAAGATTGTAGCGTTTAAAAACAATGGCTGCTGCGTTTCCTAGAAATTCTGGTGGTATCGTGAAATTATTTAAAAAAGGATGGAATGAAATACCAGAAGTCATCGGAGGTGCATTTATAGGATTAATAGGAGTCACTTTAACCTGTGCTGGTTTATATAATTATTACATTGTAAAAGATGGAGATAATCGTAAGCACAAATTGACTTACACGGTCATCAGGGACGACGATCCGAGAGCTGCCACTGTTCGTACAGGAATAGATGGATGACATGATTTACTTTAAACTTATTGTAGTCTTACACACTCGTTATTAAAATAATAGAAACTTTAGTTATAGAATTATTATTTTATTTAAACCAAGTTTAATAATGGAATTGGTATATTAAATAAAATTACTGTATACAATAATAGATTTTTTAATATTTACATTAAAATATTAACACCAGGAAAAGAACGGACTCTTATCTTGAAATCGTTGGGTAAAGCTTAAAAATCGAGATGTTTGCTGCCCTTGTGATCTGAAAATAAAAAAATAGTAAGTGATAGTGCAGATAACAATTTCAAAATTTTCAAGTTAGTGATACTGATAACCTTTTCAATTTGTTTTTTGTAATAGTTAACTATTCAGAGGTTTTTCAAAGTGGTATCTTAAAATTAAATTGATTTGTGTAATAAGAAAAAGACTTGCATATTTTCACTTTAAATTTATTTTTAGAATTTATTGTATCTGCTAAATTATTATGAAATAATTTAGAGGGTGAGCATATTTCGTTTTCATTTGCAAGCCGACTCCGTTATTATTGTACTTGGGTTCACAGTTTTGTTCTTATATTATGTGCCATTATTGATTTTTCTCAAATTTAAAAATGCTTCATAATTTTCAGGAAAAATTGAATGTTAACACTTGTAATGCTCAAAACTTTTCTCTTGCAATCCTTGTATTGGCATCATCAAACTCCTAGTGATGTTATACACAATAGTAGGATAATTTAAAATTTCTCAAAATCATATTAGAAGTAGTATGAATACCGAATTTTAAAATGCCGATGCTCTAAACAGAAACTGACTGTTGGCTTTATTTCCAATTTCTATTGCCCTATCTGAAAAGTGATTCTAGCTAGGAGCTGGAGATCACTTCACATCAAATATTAACTTTACCTACTTTCTGAGTTGGCAATAAAAATGTATTTATATTCTGTTTTCTGAAGGTGGATGTCTTATCGATTTCCCCGATTTCAATTTAAACTTCTTGTCCTCACCCCCCTAAGAATTTTAGAAACATTGTTTATAAAATCAGGTTACAAATAATATAAAAAAATTCCATTTCCAAAATGGAATTTAAATATTATAACTTCAACAATAAAACATACAAATTATTTTAATTTTCCGTAACATATAAAAAGCCATTGGAGATATCACTTTGAAATTTAATGGCGAAGGGGAAATCTCTACATAAATTGCAAAATTTAACATTGTTGTTAATTTAGAGTAAAATTGGGGGGAAAATATACCATGTCCTTTAAGCTAATCTTTATAATAGGGTAGGTATGGAAATATTTTATTACACCTCCTCCTTTGATAAATAAAATAAATGCAGATATTTGTAAACTACAGTAGAAGCTCAACGTGAACACTCGATATTATGAACATCTCGGTCCTGTGAACACCCAATTTTTTCTCAATGTCAATCAATGTTCTTAATTACCAACATTATGCATTATACGTTTTATAAGAAATAAATATATGCAATATGCATAACACTAGTCTTTCTTTTGGATTTTTGTGTTCACAGAATTGAGCTTCTATTGTATCTGTAACTGTTGTAAACTGTGTACTCTGACATCAATCTGTTAAGGATAATACGTTTGGGGAATCTATATTCCAATATCGTTGGGGATTATCTAATTAAGGGATAATCCGATTATTATTATAAAATAGTATAAAGGAGAAAAAGATAAGAATGTAAGAGAGATAATGAAATAGGAAGAAGAGAAGAGGGAAAATAGTAGAGAGGAGAGAAACACGTGGAATAGGTGGCAGTTAAGAGTAAGAGTAAGGAGTTGGAATAAAGGGAATAAACATACAAACATCTTTGTTTTAATATTACACGCGACAAAAATTGCATTGCGCAGCTGACTAAATTTATTAGGTTATGGGCCCAGTTGAATATTAAAATAAGAAGAAATACAAGATGCAAGAAAAATTTGAAAGATTAAACAATAGCAATTATCGGCAATGGTCGATACGGATGAGAGCCCTTCTAGGTCTGAAAGGCTGTTCAGAAGCAATAGATTACATCACCACAGAGTTAAGTAGTACGCAAATGAAAAAAGAAGAATCATGCAAATCATTGCTATACATGGCAGTAGACGACGATAATTTGGATAGCATTGAAGATTGCACTACGGCAAGCGAAATATGGAACAAGCTCAAAGAAATCCACACAAAGTTCGACAGTTTTCACAGCATACTGATGCTGAAGGATTTCATCAACATTGAGAAAAATGAAAATGAAGGTATTCTGGAGTATATAAATCGAAGAAACAGTTTATATAAAAAGGTAGAAAACGCAGGTTTTAAATTTGACAACAAAGTGTTAATGGGTTTGACGCTAATCGGATTACCAAAGGAGTATGAATATTTAACGCGCACCATTAAAATAGACGACGGTAAATTAACACCAGCCGATTTAAAGATGAAATTAGCCGAAGAAGAAAGAAGATTGAAGGACAATAGAACGGAACACGACGTGAGAGTAGTGATCGCTACTTCAAAATCGGTAACTATTCTGCGTATTTGGAACAGCTTAAACATCTCGAATATGCTTGTCCAGTTTTTATATCCATCTCTTGTAGCATCTGATGCACTTCTGCAATATCTTTTGGAAGAGTACTCATACTTTTCCGTCGCATGTTGTAAGTATTTTTTTTGGCATATTGTAAATCTCTTTTCTGCAAAACCTGAGTAGAAGACGGGTTTTGGTCCAAACACGTATTCGCAATTTGTTGTGGCGTTTGCAACGGTTGTTCACTCGCTAGAATTTTCATTCGACTTGACAAATCTTGCCTATGCAAAAGCTTCTCATTAGATTCATGTGTGTGGTTATCTTGAACATATCTAATGTGCATATCAGCGCGTTCTCCCAACACTTTAATAAACGCGGTACATTTTCTTTTACAGCATCGCCATTTTTGTTCGCCTGTTTTCAGCAGACGTTCCATATAAAATTTGTTTTGCCGATAAAGTAGTAAGGACTTTCCTCGTTGGCTTGTTGTAACTGTTAGTTCGGACATTCTCTTCTGATCTCGTTAATGTTTATGAATAAGTAATCTTTTTTATATCAATTAAAAAATGTAAATCTTTTATATAGAAAATATTAATACATCAAGTAGTACCAATAAAAAAAAGTTATCGGATAAAATGATTTTAATCCAGTAATTAAATGCTTATTTTACAAAAATAATTTAACAAAAAAAAAACAAAACTTGAGTTAATTTTATATAATGATCATGGGATTAATAAATTTAATCGTATAAAAAAATAATTTTTGTTATACTCTGTATATACCCGTATTTTTGGGGTGCAGCTTATACCTGAAAAATGTTCGGGGTGCAGTTTACTACTTTGCAAAATTTTGTGCAGTTTACTTGGGGTGCAGTTTACCATTATCAGGTAGATTTGGAGTGCAATTTACTTTACCCCTTAAAAGGAACGTTAAATAAGAAATTGATCTACAGGAAAAATAACGACAAAATATTAACGTATACTGACGCAGATTGGGGAAGTGATGCAAATAACAGGAAATCATACAGTGGGCATATAACGATATTTTCAGGCGGAGCAATAAATTGGATGAGTAGGAAACAACGATGCGTGGCATTAAGTACAATGGAAGCAGAACTTGTTGCTTTGAGCGAAACCGCTAAAGAAAGCTTGTGGATCACGGAACTGACAAACGAAATAGGATTACAAGAAGTAAGGTGCGAACCACCAATAATAATGATCGATAATCAAGGAGCAAAGCAAGTAGCAGAAAATAACACGACGTCTGAAAGAAGTAAACATATACAACTAAAGATGTTCCACGTATGAGATTGCATTCATAAAAATTCCTTACAGCTAAAGTATATAAGAACCGATGAGAATCTAGCAGATCAATTAACAAAAGTGATCCCTGAGAAAAGAATGGTAGAACACCTGACAAATTTAGGAGTGGAATAGAGATTCAGAAGGGGTGTTAAGGATAATACGTTTGGGGAATCTATATTCCAATATCGTTGGGGATTATCTAATTAAGGGATAATCCGATTATTATTATAAAATAGTATAAAGGAGAAAAAGATAAGAATGTAAGAGAGATAATGAAATAGGAAGAAGAGAAGAGGGAAAATAGTAGAGAGGAGAGAAACACGTGGAATAGGTGGCAGTTAAGAGTAAGAGTAAGGAGTTGGAATAAAAGGAATAAACATACAAACATCTTTGTTTTAATATTACACGCGACAAAAATTGCATTGCGCAGCTAACTAAATTTATTACAATCATCACCCGTTTCATTAATATTTTATTAGAAATAAAATTGTTTTTAAAAAATTACTAAAATGTTTTTATGCATCCCTGTGAAAACATCAAAATGACTTGAAGTGTGGGGCTATTACTTAAATGCAATTGCTCTTAAAAGTAGATTTTTGAAAGCATCACATTAACTGAAAGTGTGGGACGTCAATTAAAATTAATCATCGGTCATGATACTCAAAGAATTTTGCTGACGAGATTGGCATAATTTTAATGAAGAACACCGGTGACCGTCTTGCTAAGTCTTTCTTCGTTCAACGCCTGGAAATTCAAAGGAGTAATGCAGTCAGCATATTAGGAACATTTGGAAATCCAGTCAAGTTTGATGAAATTATTTATTTGTAGTTTTGTAGGTTTAAATTATTAGTTATCTGTGTTTTTATATACAAAATTGAATTTTATATTATTTGTTTAATAATTATCATAAAATTACAATTTAAAATTAATAGTCAATTTGATGTTTTCAAATTGAGAACTGATTTTGCATTTAAGTAATAACCCCCTATGCTTTAAGTCCTTTTGATGTTTTTAAAGAGATATACTATAGAACCAATGGCGCCGGGAGCAGGGTGCAAGGGGGTGCACTTGCACCCCCCTGCCATGAAAGAAAACACACGGAAAAAGATTACGAAATAAATTTCTAGATGTGTAGATGCAAATGTACCTCCCTGAAAATAATCTTGCCCCCAAACCGGGAAATCCAAAATATAAAAGGTTTGATTGCCACAAAATGTTGATAGCCCGTTGCTATCATACATTTCCACAGTTTTTGTCAAATATCTCGAAAATGATGTGAGATACAGCAAATACCACTCTGTACAAAATATGTCTTTTTGGTAAACTCCATAGATTAGGAGATATGGAAGGGGACAGTTTTGATAATTTGATAGAGATGTAGACACACTCATTGTTGCATCAGCGATGCAATTGCACAAAAAGGGAATGATGTCCCCCCTCTCCCGACTCTATTGAGCGGAAGACTTTTCAGTACTTATAGAGCAACAGATAATAAACACTTTGTGACAATCAAACTTTTTGTTTTTTGGATTTCGGGGTTCACAATCACATCTAATGCATGCAAACATCAGCGCCACCACATAACGCCACCATTAGTTCTAAATTTTCCATTGTAGTAATGTAGTAAAATGTTATTTTCTGCTTAAAAAAATGCTTTTTTAATTAAAAAATATAATTAAACAAAATTAAAGACCATGAAATTTGCAACAAAAATTCTCTAAAAAATTTTCCTGTAAAATCGATATTTATATGAAAAAAAGCGGCTTTAAAATGTTCAGTTTACACTGGTAACATAGGACAACTAAAAAAGTTGCCACTTTTTTTGCATAATTTATCCACTGCGTTCGCTGGCGTCGGTTTTAATACCCCCACTATGCACTTCGCACCCTGCCAATACTAATAAAAGCTTTTTTAACTTTTTGGTCTTACCAAATTTTTCGGTAAAAAATTTAAATTCTTAAAAATAGTTTAATCAAAATTTGTAAAAAAATTTAGTTTTGGTGGTTAAAAATGAATTCAAAAAAGTCAAGTCGAATACATCCACACTAATTTTAAGAATGTAGGATAAACTGCAGAATTTTAGGAATGTTTAATTTTTAACGTAAGATTAACGATATTTGAAGAGTCCAATGCAAGAAGTTACTAAGTACTATTTTTGCGTTATAAGATAATCCATTTTAAAGCATTCAAAACCATATTATAACATTGACCTGATTTTTTTAGTGATTCTCTATGACAAAAGAGCAGTTTTACGTACCTTAAATTTTCAATATGGCTCCTGGTAAGCTCCATATTATCATAATATATTATATTATCTCAAAACTGGCAAAAAGTGACATACATATAGTAACTTCTTGCATTGGACCCTTCATTTATATTGTGTTATGAGTGTATTTAAAGATTGTAAATTTAATCTTCACATCCTAAAAGGTCTTCCATGCAATTACCAGGATACCAGGGGTTATTCTCGGAAATCAAGGGATATGGAATACCCTACAGTATTCCATCAGTAAATGTGTTCAAAAGAAAAATTCTTAAAGCAAGTAATAGTAATTGGAAGATCAAACTCTCCAATTTGAGATTAACGAAATAAACGTGACAAATACTATAGTAAAATTCAAGTAAGAAAGTGTATATAACAGATAATTTTAATGTCATGAGGGAGACTACAATATATTTATTATTAATCATGGTATATTATATAACCATCCATTCCAACAGAGCCTTCAGAAATATACAAAAAATATTATTCAAACGTGGAAATAATAATAATTATGCACCTAAAACTTAATATTCTATTTTGCGGTCTATTCAGTAACAGCTGCCACTGCATTCTAATTTCTAATAACTTCAGTATAAATTAAAGTTGAATATTTTGTGACATGTATTGTTTTCAACCATTGTTAAGGAACTATGGAATTTAAAAAATATCTTTTATTATTTTACTGTAATAATAAACGAAATCCCTTCTTTGGGCATTTTAAAATATAAGGTCGATCTTGAATTTAGAATTTTACAATAAGTAAATTTATTGAAAAGTGAAAAATAAATTTCGCATAACTAGGAGGTCTGCAGATTTTTATCTATAAAATTAAAAGTCCTCACCCACTCATAAAAAAATAGTGAAATCAGTGAATATAGGAATTACTATCCAGGAGCAACAAATGAGTGCCATCAGCTGGAGCTGGGTACCTATAACAAAGTATAAAATTTGTTTGTATGTCAAAGATTTTAAACCATCCCTTAGACTACCTAGAAGTTTGTAATTTGGCAGTGACAATGATGAAAGCTCTCAAATCTTAGTTACAAACAGCCAAAGTCAAAGTATTTTTACAAATAAAACCAAATCCGAATAGACCATACATGAAGCCAAAAGCCTTACTATTAAAAATGTAATACTTTTTTTTCTAGAGTAAATTATTATTAATTGCCTACAAAAACAACGAAATTTGTTCACCCTGTACATACAATAAATGAAAATGTATTCATACAAATGTTGAGAACAATAATATTGTAAGTGTTGAAATGGAAAAATAACGATTCAACAGGAAGATGATGAATAAGCAAAGTCGAAATCAATATGAAAATTAAACAACCTAAGATAACAGAGTGGCAACAGGAAATGAATGAAATTCTTGATAGTAGATGTTTTTTATATTTGTGGTGATTTATTTCGTGTGATGAAAAAATTATTTACTTACTTTTCTAATCTCTTTTCGACGACCACAGCAGGCATTTGTACCAATTGTACTGGAGATTTTCCATCTTTGAGAGCTTGAGTTAGGTTCAGTATTTGTCCTCTCATAACAGACATTTGCTTTTCAAAAAATTTCCTATCAAAACCTTTATCTTGTTTAAAAAGTAAATGCAAATCATCACATAAGTCCTACAAATAAAATAAAAAATTGTCTAATCTAATTGTCTAATATTAGTGAAATAAAGTCATACCTGAATAAAATTCATATCACCTAGCAGCGGTAAAACTAATTCTCGCGTGTCAGAACTGAATGGTATTTTCGCCTGCGGTAGCCATGCCCAATGGTAAGGATAAGCCCGCCAACTATCCGGATGTTTGTATGGAAATGCCAAACCATTATCGATAGCTGCAATCGATACTTCTGGTAACTGCACCAAATTCCAATCGACTGCCGTATCTATATGTTCTCGATGAGCTATACCGTTACCCGTGTTCACAAGTATCGTTGGTTGATCGTACTTAATCAGCCAATTATCGTTGCCACGATCCGTATTACGTATAATGTAATCCAAGATTACCAAACGTTCAAACTGTAACTGAAACTTTTGCGCCATAAGAGTCGGCAGCGGTTCGGCTTCAAACCTTCTTAACCAGTAGTCTGCATCTTTGTAACCATCGACAAAAAGTTGGAAAGAACCAACCTATATTAGAGAAAAAAGATTTGTTTGTTTTAACGAAACTGCTTAGCTTACTCACCTTTGGTGGAAGACCTATTCTATTAAAGCGTAAACCGACGTTAGGAAATTGTTCCATAATGGCCCTTTTCATTCTAGCTTTCTGCCGATCTAACCTTGGATAATTGAAAGTTTCAGATACTAATTTAACAACCTAAAATTTAATTATTTAAGGCTATTTAGAAAAAAATGACTTGGAGACTTACTTTAGTTTTTGGTACCACACGGAGATTTAGTTTGGCATCTACCATATAAGCTGCAGCCTCGGACAAGTAACCCTGATTGGGAATTAAACAAGATCTTCCAAAACAACACGGACAGCACAATTTGTGCATCCATTTTGTCCATTTAGGATTCAAACGACCGTAAGGCTCTTCATCTTTAGGTTTAAACACTCCGATGGTTTTCTAAAGATAAACATAATTAAGAATTGGTTAATTTAAATAATCAAATCACAATGTAATAAACTAATATAATTAAGCATGAAATAACAAAACCAATTATGGAGATTTATTTATGCAAAGATCAGAGTTCATAATATACTTAAAAATTATTATGAATCATCGGCATAAGTGATCACTTGGCATGTTACATTTTTACCAAACTTCTTATTGAAACTTGAAAATAAGAAGTCCCCAAGAAAAATGTAGTAATTTTTACTCATTAAATAATTGAACTTTTATTGAATTCAAAAAAGACCAAAAAAAGTTTAATGAGCATCGCTAAGAAAAATAAGCGTTGTGTAAATAAGATAAAAAATAATAACAAAAGATAACAACTTCTGTACCCCACTAATAAAACCATTATCTACAAGCATAAAATATTGAAATCATTTATAAATCGGGTAATAAATGACATTTTTTAAAACACGTTTTGATTAACCTAATTACAAATTTTAGTTATATAAAAAGAATAAATACTAACTCCGGAGGGATTTTTAACAAAGTATGATCCGCTAGAACCTTGCGATATGCGTTCAGGAAAAATGCCATTATCGATTGCAGCCTCGGCTTGCCAAACCAAATCACTGAAGGATGGATCATCTAAAATAGTCGAGTTAAACAATGGTGAAGATAAAAATTAAAACAAATGAACGACTTACCGGGGAACTGATTGTAAGAGACATCAAGCCCTCCTAAGAGAGGTTGAGACTCTCGATTTATGCCCGGGGAATCCAATGTAGGTTCAAAGGATACTTCGGGAACTAAACTAATATCTTCAGCTGAACTATCACTAGCTAAAGATTGACCTAAAGTACCGTGCACTTGAACTCTATCATCTGAATTCGTGGAAGCTAAAATTGGTATGGTTTCTCCGGCACTCATAACCCGTTTGGGATATCCTTCTTATTATTCTTATCATTTAATTTGCATAAAAAATTGTATGATATTTTTTGTGTGTAACCTACTGTTAAAAAATTAAATTATACTTGGGAGGTACGAAAACTAACCACTATTTAAAACGTCGAAACTTTAATTGACTAGAACGTTAAGGCAAAACGAGATAGAGTAGTAAAATTAAAAGAAAGGGTTATTTAAAAATTAATTGTTACTAAAACAGAGCACTTGACTACAAACCGCAAATATCACATTATTTTATAAACTGAGCAAAATAATCACATCATGACGGTGATTAGCTGATTCTGAAGAAGTCGAGTCAAAACAAAAGCTGTAAAATCTGTCAAATTTGTGCAAGTGACAGCAGAAAATTTTAGTGAGGCCATACATTTCCAAATTATTTCGACGTAATGATTAGATAAATAATAATGAATGAATAATTTTTAAATAAATTTAGAAAGGAAATCCTACGCGACGTAAATATTTAATTAGAAAAATTAGTCACCTACCTTTATTGCGTATTCAAAATCAAAGTTTTTGTGTTTGTAATTTTGCGCAATGTATGTAGTAATCTGTAATGTGGGAAGAAATGTCAATTTCAAATTTTCACGTGGGTTTTTCAAAATATAACCCCTCGTGCTGGACGTCGGAGGTATAACGGGAAATTTAAAATTATATTGTTTCACGTACATCCCTCGGTGGCGTAAGTATATGCGCGACCCATATGGTGCGGCGTATGGGGTAACAGTTAATAGGCTCTCGAGCGGCCTCAAGAATTCCAAATCTGCGTTTGTTGCTTTTTTAATTTATACTTTTCTGTATATTATACGGCCTAAGTGGAACCAATTTCATTAAACATCCATTAAAAAAATTAAATCCTAAGGGGATGAATTAAAACTATAATATATTACATTGAAAAAATTGTTACAAAAATTAAATCTCCAATACATGCTAATTAAAATTGAGAGCATCTCCAAATTTTTAGAGCAATCTGTTTTCAATTTATCTCATAAAATTCATCCCTTCAACATTTAATTTTTTTTCCAATAAATGTTATCTAAAATTAAGCGCATCCTCAAGTTTTTAGTCCATTATTATTTTCGGTTTACCCCCTAACTCCCACCTTCAAAATTTAATTTTTTAAATTAAGAGCTTCCCAAAATTATTAAATTTTTAAGCTATTTGAACTTTTTATTTGTTAAATCAAATTAAGCTCATTTTCAAAGTAATTACAATAAGTAATTACAATATATTTAATTCACCCCTAAAACGCTCCCCCTTGTAAGATTCAATTTCGACTGAAAGTTTTATTTTTTTAGTAATATATATTTCACTTATATTTCGCCCGTAAAATTCACCCCAATAAAAAATATAAGTTTTTTACAAGGGGTAAATATCTCAAAATAATTTTGTACACAGGACTCGGAATTCCAAAGATTCTCAAAGAATGCCAATAATTTCCAACAAGGGATAGGTAACGGGGTAACTCTGTTTAACTTATTAAAAAAATATATATTTACCCTCCCCAGCCTCTTTACCACACCCATAAATTTCTCATGAATCTTCTCTTGTACAACTGAAGGGAAATTTAAGGAATTCTTAAGAAATAGAAAATTTGAAAATCTTAAGAATACTATATAAATTATAATTATCAAATTGAGCTATAGGACAAAATAAAACCATATTTAGAACGAGCTTTCGGAAAATGACATTTCCTTTTTCAAGTTTAATATGAATTGAAAAACAGAAACCATAACAATTACAAAGCAACTATAAAATTATTATATTTGAATATTGACATTCATCCGACAACTTGATTAGAATGATAATATGAAAGAAAATAAAGAAGACAAATGTATTAATAATTCTAATAAGTTGTCGTGGATTAAGAAAAACCAATGGTGAAAAACTTAATCCCAATATTCGCAAAGATATTAAATAAGTAGTGGACTGTAAATGCTACTCAGTCCCTCGATATCCGTCTTCCTGTTCATCGAGTTCTTATCCTTCTTTATCTCAATCATCTAATGTAAGATCCGTTCTTTGTAGGACGGAATTGCCTTCAGGATGGTGGTGTTTATTTATATAATTGCGAATATTGGGATTAAGTTTTTCATCATTGGTTTTTCTTAATCCACGACAACTTATTAGAATTATTAATACATTCGTCTTCTTTATTTTCTTTCACTACCGGGTTTTCATATTATCATTCTAATCAAGTTGTCGGATGAATGTCAATATTCAAATATAATAATTTTATAGTTGCTTTGTAATTGTTATGGTTTCTGTTTTTCAATTCATATTAAACTTGAAAAAGGAAATGTCACGAGGAATTTTCACTCCTCGAATCTGGGTCACTGGCACGGGTAAAAGTTGACATTTTTTACCAAGAGGAAATATCTATAAAATTTTGTGTACACTTGTTTAAAATTTCCTTGGGAATCTTTGGAATGCCTTGGAAATCCCTCGGAGATCTGTGAAATTCCCCGGATGAGTTCCTTGGAAATCATTGAAATTCTTTAGATTGCAACTTGTTTGGAAATCCTTAGAATTCTTTAGCAATCTCTAAAAACATTTGAGAATCTTTAAAATTTCTTGATCACTGGAATCCCGAGTCCTGTGTACTAATTTTTTTGAGATAGTATGTACTCAAGTCACTGTAGTATGTACCTCTTGTTTTTTTACCTTACCAAGACCTATAGTAGACTGAAAGAATAAACAAAAATTATACCATGCAATAGAGAGATTGTTCAATAAGAGGGAATACATGTAAGTCTAGGAAATGTAGGTCATTTTGTGTAAAAGCTAAGGTTGAAAGAATCCAATTGTGCATATGTTACAGTCAATGACGTAAATTGGGCATTGACGTCAATGGCCGGACAATGCCCATTTACGCTGGCCATTAACTTCAACGACCGGCCATTAACGTCAACGCCCGTTAACGGTGGCAATGATGTAAGTGTTTTCATCTGATTGTAATATTTAAGTCTTTGACCGGTCAATGACATTAATGGCCAAAATGGATTGGACAATGATGATATTATAGAATAAATACTAAGTATAAGGAACAGCAAAATGGCGATTTGTCGTGCACGCATTTTCCCGTGTAAATGACAGCAACTCGGCCAAAACTGATCCTACGCAGCCCATCGCTGCGTTCTGGGCCGTTTTGGCTGGCGCTTACTCGCTAAAAACATCCTTGAAATCAATCCACCTCGACTGGGAGGTTCAACCTCTCCAGGGAAGCTCGAACTCGGCGAAATACGAAACGTGTGTGACGGCTATCACTAGGAGTGATAGAATATGGAATCTGTAGATTAGTAGTTTCATCATTGCCCGCCTTATATCAGGCATTAACGTCATTGCCTGGACAATGATGTAAAAACCACATATGAAATTTTAAATGTCAACATCGCCCAAAATGCATGATCAGTGACCGGTCAAAGACGTTAAAGGCCGAATTGTCATCATTGACTGCAACATATTGTTGTTTACACATACGCAACCGGTCATTATAAAAATTGACGCGACCATATCGCGTGAAATTTTTTACATAATTATAAAATAAATAAAACAGGATATTTATTTTACTTAAGTTGGACTTATCCTTTTTGCTCTTGAATTAATTTTCAATATTCTGCTTTCAGTAGAAATAAATTTAGGTTTTGAATGTTTAATATTGATCCGATTTATTGATCGATCGATAAAATCGAATGTATTAGCATTGTTTATCTATAGATAAACAATGGTATTAGTTGTTAATCAATTATCAAAATTTTCAAATCGCCCAGCCGTAATGTAGATTATTGCTGAAAAAATATCAGAAAGAATGAATAGTAATATCTAGTATGGAAGTTACTTGGAGCCACATTATTAAGTAATAAAATAACTGAAATAATAATCTGAGATCCTTCAACAGGATTTCTATGATCAATGATGAAATGTCGTTAAAATGTAAGATTAACTAATTTGTAACATGATTGTTGCACCAAGTAGAAAGTATTAAAACACCCAATATTGTTGATATATTTAGCTTCAATTTAGTATAAAATTTATCAACAAAACAAATTACCTGCCCGTTAGAGGGATCTTTCGATCAAAGAAATGAACGTAATTGTTTGAAAATATTTAATTTTACCTGTGCTAATTAATTCATCATTTTTTGTGGCAACCTGATCAAAATTTATTGTTTAATCTTACATTTTAACTGCATTTTATCGACTAAAATATGAGCATAGAAATCCTGTTATGGGATTTCATACTACAACAAAATAAAAAATTAATAAAGTATACAACAGTTTATTAAAAATATTTATCCCAGCACTTCAAAATCAGAAAGTTTCTCTGATCTTTTATAACCTTTCCATATTTTATCAACATTATCGATCAATTCTTGCAAGGTAGAATGTTTGTAAAGCATAAAGTATCCTTGAATTTCAGCAGGACTGACGGGCCGCTTGTATAACAATTTTGATCTTGATATGACTTCTTTAGCAAATTTTTCCGAATCCAGCGCATCCTGTTCCCGATTGCCACCCTTGTAGAATCTCAAATACATATTTTCTATTTGGCTTTGTGAACAATAACCGATATACTCTTGCATGTCAATTCTTCCAGGCCGTATCAGAGCAGGATCCAATCTAAAAAATATTTTAATGTCATCTTGGAACTCATACTTCTTAATATTCAATTAACCTGTCAATGTAATTAGTTGTCATAAACACAATTCTAGCTTCTGTACTTGCAACTCCATCTAAAGCATTCAATAAACCACTAAACGTAAGCCTGTTGAGGCCTTCGTATGCAACACTTTGTTGTTGCGTCTTAAAGTCTTCATCTGTTCGACTTGGAAACGCTTTATCTATATCCTCCAATAAAATAATACTCTGCTGAGGTGCAACACTTAACAAATGATTTAATCTGTCATCAGATAACGTTCGTTCTGACAAACTTAAAAGACAAATTCCTAATTTTAATTCGCCTGCTAGGGCAGTTATAAAAGAAGATTTTCCACAACCGGGAGGACCGTATAAGAGATACCCCCTACGATAAGGTATACCTCTTTCGTTATACCAAGTTGGATTGGACATAAATTCGTTGCAATCGTCAACAATTCTAGCGCTTATACCGCGATCTAGAACAACAGACGTAATAGGTCTGCATTTTCTTGGATGACCAAATGGTCTCCAATCGGAACCCATTGCAGTGTACATTATAGTTTTGCCTTCCTGTTGTTCCAAGGCCATAGTTTTAGCTGAAATACAATCAATAAGTATATTTGTGACATCAACCGGTGAAAGGTACCTTCATCCAACATTTTAATATAAATATTTTTATTTGTTCCGAAAGCTGTCAAATTGACACTCTCCCATGGAACACCCATATGCAAATCTAATGTCTGCTGCTCTCGAGTCCTCTCAACTCGAATCCACGTCCCACCATATCTGAAGTAATATTTTTTTTCGTATGACAAATACTCAGAAATTTATAATCCATACCTACTTAAAAAAGTGAGTCCCAATACTAGGAATGAAATCGTATCTAGTTTTGATTTGTCCCGATTCCTTCTGTTCGAAGCTCGTTTCAACACTGAGATGTTGGGTCTGCCTTGCACCTCTGTAAGTTATCCACTGTAGTAACCATTGATAAGATTTGTCACGGCAGGGCACTTCCAAAGTAATCATGTAATGTCTTCGAAATAGAATGATCGAACCTTGTAAGCCTTTTTTTGCAAGAGCCGCAGCAGCTCCTACGCTAAATAATCCAAAACCGGCACCAAAATACGGATTGTCAGAAAGTGACGAGATGTACTCGGAAATCGTCATTTTTTATGTAACAGAAACTTTTGCTATTTGTAACATAACCTATGAAAACAATATTCAAAAAAGCTGAAATTGAAACTTCACACAGAAAAATCGTTATTCTCGCTTAAAATAAAATTAAACTAAAACATTTTTAATTACAAATTTAAAAAGATTGTGCAATTTCGAAATTTCATTCTTTAAATTAGCAACGAACCGATTATTACAGATCGCTAATCAAATATTGAGCAACAGGGTCGGATTTAGGGAATTTATAAGTGACAATGGTTTATTTAGCTCGAAGAAAATGAACTCGTCAATATTAGAGTTTTAAACGAAGTCGGTTCGTATAATCAGGTATAAAATTTACAATAAAATAACACGAAATGATTATAATTTGGCTTCATTTTCCAGTTTTAGTTTGGCGAAAAACCGACATTTGCAGAGCGTAATTTTTCGATCGCAAGAGGGCTAAAGTGATTTATGGTAATCAATCGTTTCATTGCGAAATGCGAAGTTAAAATGTAAATATCGAAAAGCATATTTTATGGATTGGGCCTTCAAGTATGTCAAAGTTAACTTACAAGTGAATAAAACAAGTGAAAGTTTAACCTTTGACCGTTGAATTAGTTAATTATTTTCATTCGAATACATATGGTAGGTTTTTTAAGTGTTTAGTAAATTATTCCGCGTTACAATGCCTAAAAGGGTTTCTGTAGTGTTAAATCGTTCTATCCTACCGCATAACCTACGTAAGACGTCTCAAAATTTCACCCGAAGAAAAGGTAGGGGGCATGTAATGAGCCGAACTTTTATTTAATGTACCTATCGATTACATGGCAGTATATGCTTATCGTTAGTTGATTTGTATGTAACAAAACATTTAACCAACTTTTAATACCACACTTTTGAATGGCTTAGCACCTGAGCATGCCCGACTGCCGCATTCTAATTTTCAAGTTAACTACAAATGGTTTTGCTTCTTAACGACAGTTTGTCAAAATATTGGTAATACGTTTGTTCGAATTTTATGTTTAGTTTACTTTTAGAGGGATGTAATTACAAATCGAAGTACACTTAGGTAAATTATTATTATAGCTTGTTATAAAAGTCAAGGCTCCAAAATATAAATTTATTGTTTTGACGTGCCATTATATTAATGTGATTTATTATTTTAGGTCATGCTTTACCTTGAAAATTTACAAGGTTAAATATTACATAGCCAAATGTGATCTAAATGTAATAAATGCTACTGTACTTGACCTATATTTCAAGGATTGTGTTAGATAGTGACGTTTATTAGATTGCACTTACTAGTCAGGAGCGTCATTTTAGATTTTATCATGGGGGGCAAGCTTTAAGATGGTGTAAATTATAATCGTAAACATAAAATGCAACCTACTCTTTCTGAAACATAGTTTCTATTGTGACAAAGAGAAAATTGCAATATGAACATATTAATTTAATAATTTAGTTTTACCTCTTGTTTTTTATTGTCATACAATGAAATTCTGTTATTATAAATTATAAAGCTCCACAGGCAGAGAATAGAATAAAATATAATTAGCATAATCTTTGATAAATGCATGACCATGTGTGGGTACTTTTAGAAATAGATAAGGATAGCATATCAGTTTTAATTTAGTAAATATCTAATATTATGTCACATTTTTAGTGTGTTTTGGATAAAACTTATATAAAAACATAAAATCTTTGCTCTCGATTTGTATATTAGTCCACAGAATTGGGGATTTTGATACGGACTAATCTTATATTTAGGTTTTGGTGCGTTTTAGGTATATTTTAGTTTGCTGAATAACATCTCAAAAAGTCCAAAGGAGTGGGGGTGCTCTAAAATGGTTTTTCGTGATCAAACTTTTATGTTTGCTAAACGTTTCTTATTCTACTGTCACAAAATGTCACATGATTATGAAACTGATTAAAAAAATAGCTATTACACGCTCCCGTTACCAGAGGTATAAGTGCCTATAATTTAGTTATTGATATGAAAAGCTAAAGTAGACAAATTATTAACTTGAAAAGAATTTAAAAAATTTTCCAATTAATTTCTCTCCCTCAGAGGTCGTCGTCCTACATAAGGCCGTAGTGACCACTTCTTTTTTTTTATAGAATCCTAAGCCCGTCACTGTACTGTGGTTTAACCAAAAAAATAAATATTAAAATTTGAAATGGGGAACTAATTAAGTTTGTAGAAATTTGTTGATGCAAATACCATAAGCTTTAGGTGCATGTTGCTCGTACGCCGGAGTTGAATTGTTGGGTAAAATTGATGTTTATCTATTATCTTCTATTATATAAAAATGAAAGTTTGTTTGTTTGTCTTTTAATAACTCATAGACTCTTTCACCGATTTCAACCAAACTTGGCACACTTACTCAGTAGGACTTGGGGAAGGTTTTTGTGCAGGAATATCTTTAAAAATGTGAGAAAAAAAAAATTTATTTTTAGTGAGACCCCGTGCGAAGCCGGGTATCCAGCTAGTCATTTATATAATATATTTTTACTTATTTAAAAAAAGATTTTTTTTTATTTCGAAAATATACAAAAATATAAATAAATGTTAGCTCTGGGTATGCAGTCTTTGTCTGTAAAATATCAATAAAAGGAAACTAAATAGAATGGTAACAGTAAATTAGAATTGAGAGGAAAAGCTTGTTCTCATCAAATCCCACTGTTTAGAAATATTATAATTTAAATTATACAGGATGTACATTTGAAACCAATCCACCTTAAATTTCCCGTGAACTACACAAAATATCGAAAAACTGTAAGACAGAGGTTACACGTTCAATCTGGCATCAATCTGAGCAGACTGACGGATTGATAGATGATTTTATTTTTATATTTGTATTTATGCCATAATCTAACATAATTGCAATAGGGAATTTTTAAATTCTGGGGCGCACTTTGCGTTCTAGACCCAAATTTCGTAAAGATCTGCAGAAAATAAAAAACAAATTTCTGTGACTGTATTTTGTCTCTCGCTTTATTCCTGAACCATCCAACCAATCAAGACCAAATTTAGTATGCTAGTTTTTGGCAGAAAAATCTTTTCCAGGGTTACTGCAATAAAAAAAATGAAAATATCATCGTATCTCCGGAAATCTTTAACCGATTCAGATAAAATTTGATGTGCTAATGATTAGAGGTATTAAGGCAGGAGTAACGATAATTTTTTAAATATTATTAAAAGCTTTTCCAAAGCTTCATTTTGTTTATATTTATTGGTATAAAATCAGAGCCGGATTAAGGATATGTAAGGCCTAGGGCAAACTTTGTTTGGTGGTCCCTTGGCCTTGCATGTTTTAACAAAATGCGCCGCAGGCGAAAATTTTTGATTTTTCTAAGTCAACCGCGCTTAGATCAAATATAAAATTTTTGAAAGGATAATAATAATAATTATTATACATAGTTGATATAGTTTTTTTTTTATAAAGCACAGGTATACATACAATAACATTTTCAAATCATCAAAATTTGTTTGTCAGATCAGTTTTAATGCTTATTAAAGTTAGCGAACTTAAACGTACTCGTATTTGCGTAATACTGTTTCTTAACTTATTTTAATCTGAGCTACAACTTTGGTGATTTAAATTTTTTTGACGCCCGGGCCTGCAGCCCCCGTATCGGGATCTGCACAAAATTCCTAGCGTTTCTAGACTCAGAATAAACCCTTCCTCCGTTACGACGCGTTGTAACAATTTTGTGAAGATCCCGACACATAGACGGATTTAAGGAGAGCACGTGCCCCCCCCCCCAGACGCTTAAAAATAGACAAAGAGACAATTCCAAATCTGAGAACACTTTTAGCCCGTCCAATCCTTGTGCCCCTCCCAGAAGAAAAGTTCTGGATCCTCCTATGCCCTGGCATGGTAGATCATGAGTCGTCAACGTTCACCTGCATCTCTATATTATATTATTATATAATATTCAAACACTATTTCATTGCTTGAATTAAAAAGATAACACGCCAGTTTGTTATCAATCCCACGTCATCCTACGCAGACTGAGAAAAATTATTAAAATATTTTATAATATTCCATCAATCCAATGTGAATGCATTTACTACTTGAATGATAACAGTAAAGCGATCTGTTTGTTAAGATTTCAATGTAAACCTACACAGACTGATGAAAATGATTAAAATATTCCATCAGTCTGTAATTCTGCCGTCAAAATCAATAGCTTACACGGTCAATCTAATAGCATCAGTTCAGTCTGAGATCTTGGTAAGATTGACGCCAGATTGATCGTGTAACCTCCGTCTAAAATAAGCTTTTCTAGATAGGAAAGGGGAGATTAGACTACATACTCTCCATTGCGCTATAACTCCTTCTCGGCTACCCCAACTTCAAAATTTTAAATTTGTGACACCTCAAATTAAAGGTCTTTCAAAATTCTATTTTGTTATGCAAAAAAAGAATTTTAATTTTCCTGAATTGTTTTCAAATGTATACCCTATATATTATTTAACAACAATTTTACCTAAATATTCGATGTGTGGAAATCGAGTACCAGCGACATATATTCCTAGAAGCTGTATACAGTAGAACCCCTCTATAACGAGTCCGGTTATAACGATTTATCGGCTATAATGAGTAAAAGTTCAGTTGCTTGACTTTTGTTTACATGCTAAACTGACGAAAATCTGCTTATAATGAGTAAGTAGGCTGGTCCCTTGAGCTGTCGTTATAGAGGGATTCTACTGTATTTCTGTTTTTTTTTGTATTGCAACTCCCAACTCCTTTGATATTGAGCTTTAGAATTTTAGTTTTCAAATTAACATTTACCACAGTAAGCAATTAACTTATCCTTTACCTTTTGCTACTGTAATTTTGAGTATGCGAAACGTTTGATATGTTCTCCAAATAAAACTAATACCTTCATGTAGTAGACTCGAAAAAACTAAACTTTTATAAAAGTGTGCCGATGTGAATTAAAATGTTGGTTGAATTATTTCAGTATTAAAAATGTTAGCTGTCATGGAGGCCCAACAAATAGCGGGACCAAGCAACGGTACCAATACATCACCAGTAACACCCGATTGTGGACAAGATTTTTTATCGACAGGACGTACAGGACGCCGTAATGCCTTGCCAGATATTTTAGGCGAACACGCTCTAGTCACTAGTTCAGACTTGCCAGCTCGTTTACAGTCTCTAACCACTAATGAATCAACTCCCAGCACTTCCAAAGATACCACCAAAGGAGAGGCTAGTAATCCAAATAGTTGAACACATAACCACCCTATTTTATTCGTAAGTAACGTTTGACTAAAATCTGATGTAATTATGGTTCCGACATCAGAAAATTTATATAAAAAACAAACCGTATAAAATCTTGTAATACAAATTAGTTTTCGTGTTTAAAAAAATCAACTAGTTTGTTAGCTTGATAAATATTTGTAAAACGACGATTAATTTACATTAAATTAATATTTACGAATACAAAATTTCGTTTTGACTTCAGTACTCAAAAATATAAGTCGTTACCATATGTTGTATTAAGTTTAGTAACACAGGGTTTTTTATTTAATATTTATTTATCGTGAGTAAGTTCCTCATAAATTGTAACACTAAAACTGTATCGATGCATTTCAATTTTTTAATGGAAATTATATAAGTCTGGTTGTAAATATTAAGTACGGTGGATTTAAGGAATTTTTTATAAAATATGCACTTTAAGTACTGGACTGTTGATTGCACCACAAAATATTTTTAAAATTTCAAGTTAATGCACTTGTTTGCAAGAATAAGTCTGTGTATTTTGGAATACTCAGTAAACGAAATATTTACAATCAACTTGAAAAATTATTGAGATTAATGAAAAAATCTCACAAGAACTATTTTTTTATTTGTTGTTAATTTTCAATGTCACATGATTTTGTGTTTTAGCTAAGCTTATCGGTTAAGAACAAAACTGAATTGTAAAACAATTGCAGTGCCTAAACACGCCTACTTCAACCGTGTAAGCTTGGTCGAGATGTATTTTTTTTATTAAGTGTTATGTGCACAATGTTTTTTTTGTATCTTTGAAAGTGCACAAAGGTTTTTATTTGTGAAAGATATTATGCAACTATTTTTTTCTCTTCTTACATGTTGAAGCAAATCTCGAATAGATTGGTGTTTATTATACTAATTAAAAAAAAGTAAATAGATTTCAGTATTATTATTGTCGTATTAGAATGATCTTTTGTGTTTAGGCAACGATATTTGTGATATTTATTATTATTTATTGTTTAGAAACAATGTAGGTATTATATTTATTAAAAATAAAAAAGAAATTAAAAGTATTCAAAATTGCGGAAAAAAGTCTCAAATTTATGATTTATAAACGCTTCATAAAAATGTGATAAGTTATACAAAAAAATTTAGACATCAGCTTTTAGTTATGTCATTGCATTAAATTGTAAACAAGTACGAAAAATTGTCAATATATTTGTATAGAAATCACAATAAAGATTTTAAAAAAAACTTATTTCTGTTCATATTTTCATGAGCTTCCTTAAATTACTCTCCGCTGTGTGCATGTTTGGATCTATATGTAACGCTTTCCTATACATTTCAATTGCTTTTTGAGATTTTTGCCATCTATGATACAAAACCCCTACAAAAAAAAATATAATACATTTCCCACTTTCGATCACTTCCAAATTTTATGCTTACCCAAATTTGAGAAGTATAATGCATTTTTTGGATTTAAATTGAGCGCTTCGAGAAAATGTTTTTCAGCCTTTTCAAATTGTCTAACTTTTCCTAGCGAGTTTGCTATACTAAAATGTAGGGCAGCCGACATCGGGTTGTGCATAAGTGCGGTTTTTCCTAACTCTAAAACTTCTTCGTATTGTTTTAAACTATCCAGTAGTACCAACATGTTACTCCAAGCTGCAGTATGGGTGGGTCGAAATGAAACTGCTTTTTCCCATGCTGCTAAGGCATCCTTATTACGTTTTAAGTCCAAATACTAAAAGTTAACAAAGCTAAGCAAACGATGGAATCCAAATGTATCGTAAGCTTTTAATTTTGAATTAAAAATAGCTTTTTACCAGGTTTCCTAAATTATAATAACAATCGGGATATCGACTTCTGAAAGAGATTGCGGTCAAGTAACAATGCTCGGCACTTTCAGACTGATTTAAATTCGTTAAAACAATTCCCAAATTCATCCAAGCAGCAGCAAAATTTGGTCTAAAATTATGAAATTGATAAAAACATTTACCGATTAAATTTTGTTCTTACCTAATTTCCAAAGCTCTCTCAAGAAGTAATTTGGCTTTATCAAATTCTTTATCTTCACGTAACAAATTTGCCAAATTATTCATGGCCTGTTCGTACAGTGGATTTAATTCGATTGCCTTTTCGTATTCCTTAACGGCCAATAATTTTTTATTATTATCTGCAGCAACTTTACCGACATTATAATGAACTTTAGCATTTAATGGGCATATTTCGAGAGCAGAATTGAATAAATTTTCTTCTGTAGCCCAATCCATATTTCTTTGTATTGTGCGTAACGAAAATATGAAGCAAAGGAGGTAAAAAAGAATTTTTAGTTTCTACAAAAAAAAATTTATGAAAAATCTGAAATGTTGGAATTTGGACTAACGTACATCCTCATTCTTATCGATATGGTTCGACAGGTTTTTATAACCCAATGCGACGAAAAAACAAAAGCCCATACTTGGTATGAGTAGAATTCGTTCTGCTATCACAAATCCAACTTTTAAAACTAAATTTGAGGCAGGTAAGAATGGAAAAAGTATAAAAGATGCTGCCATTATGATAGACATCACATACCTGAAACAATTTAATAATTAATAAAAGAAAAAACAAAACCCTCTTGTTCTTACCTAAAATTTCTATGTAAAATTCTATGCAGCATTATTAAGGTAAAAATTAATGAACACCAAAATAATACCACAAATAATACTCGAACATCATATAAATTTTCTATCAATGGAATACAACCCATGGACCAATCAAAGCACAACCACTGAGGCCATATTAACAGCAGAAGATTTAAAAAATAAATATAATTGTACGTAAAAACCTAAAATGAAAAACAAAATTTATTGGTTTGAATTTATCCAAATTTAAAGTTACCTTTGTAAACGAAGATTTTGAAAAGGCTGGTGGATTGTCAGCAACCGTAAAGGTAGGTCCTTCGAAGTTCATAATTTTAAAACGAAAAAATAATATCACAAGTGCCGATAAAATTAAAATTAAACCTCTATAAATAATTTTCGATTCTTTTATCACATTCAAAGTAATTTTGGTTGAATAAATTTTACTAACTAGAAAATCATACACGAAAAACACGGCCTGAAAATGCTCAATAAAATTTTCAAGTTTCCATTTCAATTATTATAGCTTACCAAAGCAGTAACTGCAGTTTCTTTGCAAAGTGTGGCAAAAAAAATTAAAATCACAACCAAGGGTAAATAAATATGAGATCGCTGTTTCACAACGTAACTAAATAATACAAAGGAGACTAAAAATAATAAAGAGGCAAGAATGTCGGCCCTGCCGACAATACTGGCAACCGCCTCGGTGTGTACTGGATGTACAGTAAACAATAAACTAGATAAAAATGCCACATCGTCTTTCGCTTTCTTACTTTGGCCTCTTAAAAACAGTCGAAAAACGGGTACAGTGATTAAACACAATAAAATGTATAGCACTACATTGGTGGCATGAAAATGAAAAGCATTTAGTTCAGAATTTGCTAGTAGAACGTTTAATCTGTAAAGAAACGCGTTAGAAAATTTTATGACCGACGAAGTTCGATTACCTGAAACTTAAGACCGTAATAGGTCGGTATGACTTGTGACTGATATTTAATGAAATGTTTGTTCCCCAAAAGTCATTTTTAAAAATATTCGATAACGGTGTAGTTTGCAAAACATCTTTATTTTTTACTACAGCTTCCGTATCATCGAAAGCAAAAGTACCAAATAAAGTGTTAAAGTAGCAGGCGAATGCTGCAATCGTAATTATTACATATTGGATCAGTTTATCTAAAATGGAATCCATTTGTTTTAATAGCCCACTTCACATTTATCCCGTTACCATTTTGTAGTGTACCTCTTGATTTCATTCTACATTAATTAATTAACTTATCATTTCCGAGATTTGTTATTTCTAACCTAAAAACTAGTTTTTTTGACATCGCCAACTTCGCGATGTGAATTTAAATATATTACGTGCTGCCAACTCTTACATCGGGAAAAAATAAATATGAAATGTCATGTTGTGATCGTTTTTAATTTGAAAAAAAAGAGTTAATAATTAATTATTATCAATGATGTAATGCTTAAAGCTAAGTTTATGCACACGCAGTATCCAGGACGCTGATTGGGCGAAACACGAAACGCATAAACAGCAAACTGTGTTTAGCCAATCGAAATCATGCGACAGAAATGCAATGTACATTCATATAAACCTAGCTTAAGAATTAATAATTTTAGAAAACCGCCGAAATAAAAAAAAATAATACAATTCCTAGAGCAATCTTACATTAGTAATATAATTAAAAACTTGAGTATATCTTTCATTATCGATAAATTGACCTTGGAAAATTCAATGTGACTTTACGATTGATACGCAAGTAGGAAGAGAAGGAATGACTTTCATAAAAAAACCGCAATAAAATTAAGTTCTAGTTATTAATCATACATTGCATCGGCAAAATCCCGGTTACACGTTTACGTCAATTTATACCAACAGGTGGTTTTCAAAATGTCCGCAAAGTGAGTACGATTTTCTAATTTTACTTTCGCTAACAATGATTTTTATAATTTTTCGCGCCTTATTATATACAGGATACACAATATTAAATAATAATAAATTAATTAAATTGTGCAAACTAGTAATGCGGCTGTTAAATTAGCTTTTGCAGCTCATTTAGGCTTTTTTTTTGTATCTTATACATTTAGATATACACAATTATTATAATATTAATAATTAGCCGGTTGAAATTACAAAATACTAAATTAGGCATAAAAATTAAATTTTATTGGCCAAGGTTATTGAAAAGGTCAAAATTCACCTTGAACATAGTTGCAAATATTATTCTATATACGGGGTTTTCACAAGATATTGTTTTTTCTATTTTTGAAAATAATAAATAATAAAAAATAAATAAAAAGGATACTAAAAATGCATTCGTCGTCGAAATTAACCTCAGATTAAAATTTTTGTTTTTACAGTCGCCCAAACAAATAATAACACAAAAACTTAGAAATCATCAGTAAAAGATAATAAATATTAATGTTCTAATTGCAGGGTTTCCTCCGTTTTGCACGAGAAAAAATTATCTTATTACTTTATTTAATTTAAAAAAGATTAAAAATTGAATTTTAAAAAAAAATTAAAAATTAAAATAAAAAAAAAATTAAAAATAATTTTTTTTTATTTATAAAATAATTTATAACTATATTATTTTTGCTAAAATAATAGTAATAAATGGTATTATCCATACGTCACCTTCAAGTTTATGTTTATTGGTACCCATATCATATGTTATCTCACATCCTATAATTTTTATACATATTTTTATTAAACAATCAAATATTAATAGCTAGAGTCAAGCCCGTGCGCAGGATTTCTTCATGGGGGGGTTTACAAAAAAAATAGTATTATGTTTATATCAATTTTTGAAATATATTAAATGTGTTTATGTCAATAGGTAAAAAAATATGTAATGAGAGGGGTTTGAAACCCCCTCCTTGCGCACAGGCCTGGCTAGAGTAAACTCAGATAGATGCTAAACGGCCAACGAATCTGTCGGATCTGTGTATTAGTCGTTCATAAATTATATAATTAGTTCTGCCCCCCCCCCCGTGTTTACGATCGGTGGGGCGGGAGGGGGTTCGGATCTGCGTGATGATTTGTGGCAATAAATTTTTAAGTTGTGACTTCAAGTATCAAGTATAATTTTTCGAATTTTATCTGTCAAATTTTAAATTTAAATGTTTTTGAAAATAAATATTACAAAATATTTTTTAAATAATAACTTTTTAACTTATGAAAATTAATATTATTCAATTTTATTTTAAAGTTTTCAGCGAAGTATATTGCTTTCGTCAGAAAATTTATTTATGCTTATTTATTTATTTCATGTTTAATTTGAGTGCTCTCCACCGGCGTGCAAATTTTTTTGGTTTGAGTGGGCCCAACTTATTTAAGGTGGACCAAGATTAGTCTGCTTGTAAATTATCTATTCTGTGGTTTGTTCTACATTCCTCATACCATACTGATCTATAAAATATAAAGTATATCGCTTTCATTAGCCATTGGTCGATAGTATTTAACTGTTTTTAGATTGTTTCTTTTTGCTTTAAAAAAAAATTGTTTTCCTGTTGTTTTCGAGAATTAATAAAACTTCAAAATTTCCCAATTTTTGTCACTCCTTTTCTAATTCATTTTTAATTATGTCGTATTATGTCAGATGCGGAGACATCCGTACGCAAAAAAAGTATAAAAGATACTTACAAGAAAATGAATAACCCAAATTTCGTTAAACTTAATTGTATAATTAGTAATAGCATAATTTGGATACTTTCTACTATAAATAACTTAATTTTTAGGGGAGATATTGGTTTGATCGGTTTGGCCGTAATGGGTCAAAATTTGATCCTAAACATGGCCGATCACGGCTTCACAGTGGTCGCTTACAACAGAACAGTAGAGAAGGTCGATCAATTTTTGGCTAACGAAGCAAAAGGCAAAAGCATTCTCGGAGCTAAATCTATTGAAGATTTGGTTTCCAAGCTGAAAACGCCCAGACGAATTATGATGCTAGTCAAGGCTGGCGACGCCGTCGATAATTTTATAGGACAAATTGTTCCACATTTAGAGAAAGGCGACATTATAATAGATGGTGGAAACTCCGAGTACACCGATACTCAAAGAAGGTGCCAAGAATTGGAGAAAAAGGGATTCAGATTTATCGGTGCTGGCGTTTCTGGTGGTGAAGACGGAGCTCGTTATGGACCCAGTTTGATGCCAGGTGGACACAAAGAAGCTTGGCCTTTCATTAAACCAATTTTTCAAGGTATTTCAGCTAAGGCCGATGGGCAACCTTGTTGTGATTGGGTTGGAGATGATGGTGCAGGGCATTTTGTGAAAATGGTCCACAATGGTATCGAATATGGCGATATGCAACTGATCGGCGAAGTGTATCACTTAATGTTATCGATTGGTCTTACTCAAGATGAAATGGCAGACATATTTGAAGATTGGAATACCAAAGAGTTGGACAGCTTTTTGATTGAGATCACCACAAACATATTGAGATATAAAGATACAGATGGTGAGTAAAAAATTTTAAATTTGCGATCGTTTTGCAGTTTTACTCTTTTACAGGTAAATATTTGTTACCCAAAATTCGAGATGCGGCAGGTCAAAAAGGTACTGGAAAGTGGACGGCTATAGCGGCACTTAATTATGGAGTGCCTGTTACGCTAATTGGCGAAGCTGTGTTTAGTAGATGCTTGTCAGCACTTGTGAATGAACGACAAACGGCCAGTAAAATATTGCCCGGTCCAAATGTCACCTTCAAGGGCGATAAAAAACAGTGTGTTGAAGATTTGAGACAGGTAAAGTCGAAATTTAACATAAAATTGGAGTTAAAATTAAAAGAACATTATTTTATAGGCTTTATATGCAAGCAAAATTGTGTCTTATGCTCAAGGATTTATGTTGTTGCGTGAAGCTGCCGTCGTTCATAAGTGGACTTTGGATTATGGATCTATTGCTTTGATGTGGCGTGGAGGATGTATTATAAGATCCGTGTTTTTAGGACAAATAAAGAAAGCATTTGATACCAATCCAAATTTAAGTTCTCTATTACTTGCACCATTCTTTGTAGATGCTATAGGAAAAGCTCAAAACGGATGGAGAAGTGTTATCACTACTGCTATTAATTTGGGTTAGTGTTTTTTATTAGGGAAGTAAATGCAACCACTAACTTGATTTCTTTCAGGTGTTCCAACTTCATCTCTATCAACCGCTTTAGCATTCTACGATGGTTACAGAGCTCAACGATTACCAGCCAATTTGTTACAAGCACAGCGGGATTACTTTGGAGCTCACACTTACGAACTGTTGGGAAAGGAAGGGAAATTTGTGCACACAAATTGGACAGGTCATGGGGGCAACGTTTCGGCTAGTACTTATGATGCTTAAAATACAATACCTCTGTGCTTTTATAATAAAAATTAATATATTAAGATATTTTGTACATTGTTTAATGTAATTACAACAAAATATAAAATACAGTATTTATTAAAAATTTGCCACCTGCAAACTGCCTATTAAAATATAAAACAAGCACCATTTGGAAAACTAAAATAACATTCACCTAAATAATATTCTTAAAAGGCTTTATACCAGCATACAACATAGAGTTTATAATTTTGTGGTCCAATAAACGAAATTTATCGTATACTATGGTCACCATATTCCACTTTCAAATCGACTAGGTGGAATTTATTGGTAAAAGTTCTTGCGGTGCAACACTTAATATTTTGATAAACCAGTTTGGGTTTTACAATGTTTTAAAATCACATATTTAATAAAAATAATATGAAACATAGGAGTATTATATTTATTATTGCAAATTTAAAAAAATTCAAAATTATTGCCCATAATATAAATTGAAGTATACTATTCAATATTGCTTGCCTAAGAAACCAACCCTAGTAAAACTGAATTAAAAAAATATGCTTTGTATGACTAAGGATGGGCAAATTTCGCTGATTACACTCAGCAGATTATACATTCTGCTGTCTTATTTTTAATTTACAGAAAAATGTTCTAAGTTAAAATAATAACAGGACTATCCTGATAATCAACAAGATTTGCCCACGCTATGTTGTTCAAGGTTTTAAACCATAAAATTATTAAAAAACCAAATATTCAATGCAAAGTAAGCTTATTTTTAACAACTAACAGTTGATATTTGTACCAAAAAAGTAAAATATTTATTCTTTTGCAACTTTTCTTACCATGTAATTTAAAATACCCCCGTGCTTATAATAGGTCAAATCAACTTCAGTATCAAATCTCAGCAAAACTGTAAATTGTTTGCCCGAATCCATGGTCACTTTGATGTTTTGGCCCGGCTTGAGATCTGCAGGCAAATCTATGCTGTAAGATTCGCGTCCTGTTAATCCCAATGTTTCAGCATTTTGGTCTGGTAAAAATTGTAAAGGCACAATACCCATACCGACCAAATTGGAACGATGAATTCTTTCGTATGATTCTGCTATTACTGCTCTAATTCCCTAAAATACAGGTAAGTAGTAGAAATAATTTAAAAAAATAAACAAAATCAATTACTTACAAGCAAATAAGGACCCTTAGCAGCCCAATCACGGCTGGAACCGCTTCCATAATCTTTGCCACAAATTAAAATAAGCGATGTGTTGTCTTTTGCATAGCGTTCGGCACAGTCAAAAACGTCCATCTGCAAATTAAACACATTTAATACAACAAAGTTTGATCATTAATCCCACTAACCTCTTCATTGGTAGGTAAGTATATGGTCCTTGGTGCAGCCTTATTCAAGAATTTATTAACCAATCGAATATTAGCAAAAGTTCCTCTTGCCATAATCGCATCGTTTCCTCTTCGAGATCCATACGAATTAAAATCTTTAGGAGTCAATCCTCTTTGTGCCAAATAACGAGCGGCAGGACTGGTGCGACCAATAGAACCGGCAGGACTGATGTGATCGGTTGTGACGGAATCGCCCAAGAATAACAATACCCGCGCGTTGTTGATAGTTCTACCTGGTGGTAATTGGCTAGTCATACCATCAAAAAATGGTGGCTTTTTAATGTAGGTGGAACTGTTGTCCCATGGGTACAGTTTTCCGGCGGGAGCATTTAATCCTTGCCAGTTTGAAGAACCATTTTCGATTTTAGCATAAACTTCTTTAAACATTGCAGGAATAACGTGTTTCTTCTCAACCTCATGAATTTGATCACGAGTTGGCCAAATTTCTCGTAGATAAATTGGGGAACCATCGGCTCTCTTACCCAAAGGTTCGATTTCAAAATCGATACATACCGTTCCAGCTATGGCGTAAGCAATAACGAGCAAAGGACTGGCCAAATAATTAGCTCTAGTATTTGGGTGAATACGGCCTTCGAAATTGCGATTACCAGATAAAACGCCACAACACACCAAATCGTTTGATTCGATTGCGTTCACGATATTTTCGTCAAGGCTACCACTGTTTCCAATGCAAGTCATGCAGCCATAACCAACTATGTCAAATCCAAGTTTTTCTAAAGCAGGAATGACTCCGGATTCCCGTAAATAGTAAGTAACCACACCGGAGCCAGGCGAGAGACTGGTTTTGATGTAAGGAGCCACTGAGAGTCCAGCAGCTACGGCATTTTTGGCCAATAATCCAGCACCTAACATAACGCTAGGATTGCTGGTGTTTGTGCAAGATGTTATGGCAGCTATTAAAACGCTTCCATGAGTAATTTCATATTGAGAACCGTCAAATTTGAATGTCGAACGTTTGGTTAAATCGTTGCTGGATAAACCGAATCCCTTAAAGCCAATCTGAAATAAAATAATAAACATACAGTCTACTTCTCTGTGTTTAAAAAATATGTTCTAGCCCCTTGATAGTTTTGAAAAAAAGTACTAAAAATACATTTTACCATTTCAGCTATCAAAAATTTAAAAACTCCCTCAATATATTATAAAAAATTTTTGCAATAAGTTAAACCTCGAGAAAGGATATTTAAGAGAGAAAAAAGACACAAGGACAATTCATTCTAAAAAAGGACTGTCCTTTCCAAACAAGGGCTGGTGGCAACCCTAATTTCTCCCTACCGCAAAGTTATTGCGAATAACAAATTCATTGAAGCTCAAATGGTTAAAGGCTTGAAACCAATTTTACTAGAAAAATTCATGACTTTCACGTGACCAGTCAGTTTATACTTTTTATACTTTGCAAAAACCTAAGATCTTCCTTAGAATATACTAGCATCAAATAATATAGAGCCGTCAAGATCCACGTCGGGCCCCGTGGCAACATTTTTCGCGGGCCCCATGCTCTTAAAAATTTCATATATAAAAAAGAAAAATATGAAACTTGGAATTTTTATTAAGAAAAAGTGTGCGCACAAAACATCTAAAATAGTTAAAATTAATAAAAAAAAACAGTAATCAACTAATTTTAGAACCAAATAAGTACAGTGGAACCAGCTTAATGTGAGCACATCGAGTCTTGGGATTTTTGATAATAATAATCGATTGATAACAAAAAAGGAAAAAAATTTGAATTGGTTATTTATTACTTAGACCAATAATTAATTAATAAGAATAGAACCAAATTAAAAAAACTCATCTAGAGTTGTTTGCCTCTGTTGTACGAGGAGTAAATTGTTTATAAAAAGTTCATACTGGTAATTCATTTGAAAATCTGACAACCTCATCTGCACACCACACCGCAAAACTTCAAGCGCTTAAATCACGTCTCTTTTATAAGTCATTCATTCTGAAATTTTCAAGTGGCTTATGCATACAATATAGAAAAAAAAAATGCTTGGCAAAAAATGCCAACTACTTTGCTTGTGGGAGAAAATAATCTTAAGAATAATTTGATAATATAAACCAAATTTTGATTACTATAAGCGATGGTTTTTGTGTGTAATCATATACGTCCGGACCGTTCCTCACGAAAGTGATAACAATACCCGAATGATAACATTAACTGTGTTTCCAATAAGCGGGCTCAACTGTGGCTAGTATTTCACGAAGTTTTTATTAACGTATTGATACAACATACCGAGTTTTATTTGCACTTTGAAGATGCTGTTATGGAATTTATTTAGTTATTCGTCTGGGCCCCTCCGGGCCCTTGAGGGATTCTGAGCCCCGGGGACAAATCCCCGAGCGGCCCCCTTCAGGTTGGGGCTGATCAAATAATCTGCAAGCGCTAATCTGAATATGTAGTAGAAGTATACGTTTTGAGAAGAATATAATAATGTTAAAAAATCTGTGGTTTATATCCCCCAATATCTTCGGCAGTTGGCAAATTCACCAAAAAGTTGGCAAAATCGCCAGTTTTCACAAATCAATTAGAAATTGTTAGAAATCATTGGTATTTCTTCAAAAAAGAAGTTGAAAAGCCAAAAAAAGCTCATTTATACACAGACTAGTAAGAGATTCTTCAAAAGAAGAGCTAAGAAAAAAAATTATTGAGATTTGGCAAATTGAAGACTGTTGCCCCTCGAAAAGTTCCGCTTGAGTCCGTTTCTAATTACTAATATTTGTGTAGAACCAGCCACCGACCAATAATCAAAGGTTAAAAAAATGTTATACACTGCAGGTGATGCTACTCTCAAACGAGGTTCAAGTGATTTTTTTGACATCAAATAATACGACCAGGAAGAAATCTACATAGTAAAATTTTTACGAGATGAATAGAGGTAATTATCTTCCATAATCCTCCAAAAACAAATAAAAAAGACTAAAAACTAAAAAAGAAAAAATAATTAATTACCCCCCTGCCCCATGAACTTTGTCTGGTTTCACCCTTGATGCACGAATGCTCAAACTTTCAGACTTATTTATTTTATTTTATTTATTCCAGACATAATTAACTTTGAAATGTTACAAAAAAATTACCTATGATGCTTTTTATTTCAATTTCGGTAGATTTATTTTTGAAAATTTGCATTTTGATTTTAACTGTAATAACTATTTAAACTTATCTACATAATAAATATTATGTCGGTTCCTAGCAACAAAAAAAGATTCTAAAATTTCGGGGTTAACTTAGGTTTTAGAGATGGTGAACCCTTTTCCGTAACTGCGCCTAAGAAATGCCGTTGCTCAGGTTAAGAAAAATATTCAAAAAATAGAAAACCCTTTTTATAATAATGTCAAAAAATGTACAAAAGATTATAAAAGACATTACAATTATTTGAATTTGCACTTTAATTTTATATTTTCTAAATTTACTCAATTAACAGCTGGCGCCTAAATACACTGCATCTAGTATTTTCAATTAGATTAGAACAAAATTGATAATTTAGATATCAATGTAGAATATTAAAATTGTTTGTTGTGGTACACACAAATATTTAAATAGTAAAATATTTTAATTTTCTAGCGATTATAAAGCAATTGAACTTTAAATCTTACTTCCTGTAATTTTACTAATGAGGGTTTAAAGGCATTTCTATTAAACATTATTTTCTATTATATTATACGGGGTATTTCATAAAATATGAATTTTTTCTTTCCCTACCAATTTATTTTAAGTTAATTTACAGAAAATTAAAAATAAAGTTTGTAAGCTAATATATTTAAAATATTAGAATTCCTGATAGTAAGCTGAAGACATAGAAAAATTTTATCGTAACTGTAGTCCTTTAAAATATTATCAGTTTATAGATAAAATATGCATAACAATAACATATCAAATTAATAGACACAATAAAATGCCAAATATTATTAACAATAGAAACAGATAGGCCAAGTAATTTCATTTATTACGTCATTACTTGTTCTTTTTCAAAAATTAAAGTCTTTTAGTCGTTAAGGAATCTTTGTAATGCTAATTAAAGTAATTTTTAATAATGAAAGGTACAAATCCTTAAAATTCATCATTAAATAAACTAGTTAACAGTTCCCCCTTCTAAAGGTTACAATGTGATAAGAACATTGGCAACCCTTACTTAAAGTTGTATAAATACTGGCGCATTAGAATCATAATTTCAATTTCAGTTTAGTTGCACTCCAGTACTGTCGCTAATTTTCTTAGGTAAGGAATTATAATTTTTTAATTTAAATCTGTTGATAAAATTTTACGTTTGGTGAGACAGTTTTTCTGAATAAATTTAAATCAAAAAGCTGTTTTACTGAATATTAAGTTTTCAACGAATCAGCTCGACTTACATTTTTGTAAACGTAAGGAACTACTAGTGGTTTATACAATTGATAAGTTTAATAACACACCGGTAGTGCCTTGCTTGTATGAAAATATTTTAAATAAAGAAGCCGATTAATTAGGAAAACTTGAATAAATAATTTTTTGCTCGACTTACTAGAAACAGTTCGTGTAACTTAAAACTCACTGGATTTAGTAGGTCCGGTGGCAAATTATCAAATATGACGTCATTGGCAATCGCATAGGTATTATCTTTTAGACATTCTATATCCAGTTTGTGTTAACGTTCCAAGCACACTGGGTATAGTGTGTTCATGTGGTAACACCACCATCACCACGGTCATACTTTAATTTTCTTATTTATTTCTATTAAACGTACTCCACTCAGTTTGTGTAAAACTTGAAACACATTGAGTTGAGTATGTTCACCAGAGATTATAATTTTTATTTTTTACATTATTATTATTTCATTTTCCAATAGGTTAACTTAATTCGGTTGATGTTGTTTACGAAACACACTGGGTGAAGTTAAACCTTTGGCGAATGTAATTGCAACATCATGAAGAAAGTAATTAAAACTTTTGTGCTTTTCGAGACATTTTCTGTCAGATTAACTTTGCTCAGTAGATGTTAGAAAAATTCACTGGGTTTAGATGATCTGTTAGCAAATATCAATATCAACTTGAATTTAAAACCACAGTAAAAATTTTATGTTTTGTCGAATTTACTATATCTGGTTTGTGTTATTTTAAAAACACACTGGATGTAGTGAATTCTATAAAATATACAAATAGTTTAATGGATTTATTGTTGGGACAGGTATTTATTAGTTGCAATTAATTATTTTATCTAATCGAGGTAAAACTTTGTGTAAAAATTTTTCCATATTATATTTTTAAAAACGAATAAATAAATTTTATAATAAACGTTTGCTATTTAAATTTATAAATTCGACTTACCTTATTCGTCAAACAGCTCGCAAAATCGGCTTTCATGTCTATGACGGAAACTCTATCATTGGGTCGCTTAGGTCCACTAACTGACGATACAACCGTGGATAAATCCAATGAAACGCTTGCACTGAAAACTGGTTCGTTTTCACCTGAAGCGTAGTCACGCAATTGTTTCGTAGCTCTCAAATATGCTTCAATAAAAGCAACTTGTCGTTCCGATCTATCTGCAATGAAAATATTTGTAATACCTACAAGAAGTCAGTTTACAAAAAAAACTTACTGGTTTGTCTTAAATAATTTAAGGAATGAGTATCCACGGGAAAGAATCCTACGGTGGCACCATATTCTGGACACATATTAGCAATAGTGGCTCGATCTGCAATTGAAAGAGCTGTAACTCCCGGACCATAAAATTCTACAAACTTTCCAACAACACCCAATTGTCTAAGGTTCTGAAAATTTAAAAAAAATAACTACCAGTACAACATTAAATTACAACAAACATACTTTGGTAACGGTGAGGACTAAATCGGTGGAAGTAACGTAAGGTCCCAATTTACCGTGTAAATAATATCCTATGACTTGAGGTAACAACATGCTGATTGCTTGTCCTAACATAACGGCTTCTGCTTCGATTCCCCCAACACCCCATCCCAAAACACCTAATCCGTTAATCATGGTGGTATGAGAATCAGTTCCAACCTAATATCCAATGTTAAACTTTCCACTGCTTTCCAAATTTTTTACAAAAACTTACCACAGTGTCGGGATATAAAATGTTATCTTCTTTGCCGCAAAATACAACCCTGGCTAAATATTCCAAGTTGACTTGATGAACGATACCACTTCCAGGTGGAACAATTAACATATTATCGAAAGCTTTTGCTCCCCACTAAAAACATTTTAATTTAGCTTTAAAAAAATCGACAGAATAAGTTTAATTATTTGTAAATTAGTCAGTAGGTGGTGAAGCAACAAGTCCTCCATAAGGTTCAATTTTTGTTGAGAGTAAAATTGTATAAATTAATAATAATTATAATTAAAAAAAAAAATTGTATGGCATATTGTACTTTCCATTCATTTTCCAACTATTACGCTAATTTTGGTTTACATAATACAATATAATTAAATACAAGGGAAATAGTTTGTTCCGCACTTGTAAGAAGGAATAATTGATTTAAATTTATGTGTTTTCACGCTGTTTAAATTTATAGATAAAATATGACCGTCCTTAGCTTAATGTAAGCTTTGCTTAGAATAAATTTTATTTTGCTATCATCCAGTTAATTTTAATGTAATTTTATTTCTTGATTTCATTTTATTAAAATGTATTTTCTGGTAATGGTTCAACTTTGATCGAGTGTGTAATTGAATACTTCCTTTTAGAGCTACAATCAGTTTAATATGAATCACCTAATATCGAAGAATGTCTTATGGTAAGTATAGTTAATTTTTAAGAATTTCTTATCTGAAATAATACGTCTTTCTTTTAGGAAACATTATACCATTATTCAATACAATTTTAAATAAAGATAAAAAATATGTAAAAGTATATGTTTTTAAAATATTAACTGTGTTTATTTAAGTGGTTAAACTACGGTAAAATTTAGAAAAAATCTAACGCAGTTATACAACGATGAAAAGTCTACTGTATGGAGTAGGAATTGCAGACTAACGGTAAGACACTAAAATGTAATTATTTTACTTAAAAAACTGGTTGTCAAACTTTAAATGAGTTTATTTCAAAATTGCAATTTTAAAATGGTATACACGATTCTGCAAACTACAATCAACTAATTATATACTATATACTATATATACTATAATTATATACTATATATAATATTATATATTATATATAAATATACAGGGTGTCCTCGGATACACTTTACATATCTAAATTTTTTTTTCTAATTCAAACCCTCGAGAGTTAGGCTTCTTTAAAGCTTGTTTTTTAATTTCCACTTTTTTTTCTTGGTTTTTTTCAAATCCCTATATCTTTTAAACGAAACATTTTACAAAAAATCTGATGCCCATTCCTGATAGAAAATTTAACGAACTACAACTTTTCTATAGCAAAAGTTTATGAAAAACCAATCCATTTCACAGAAAATCAGAAAATAATAAACAAGGCAGCTACACAACAAAAAATTAAATTCACAACATTTTTAGTTGTTTTTATCCGAGTTCCACCTTGTTTTAAAAAAGTTCTGCAAGGTCAAAAAGATGGTAACCGCTGTCTAAGCCCTCTTTGATAAGAAAGTTACATGTATTTCACTGTACTCTGTATATATTTTTAGATTAGTAAATTTAACTAAAATTTTTTTTGAAGAAAACCAAGTACTACCTACAGCAAATTTTATTTACTTAAGTAAATCCTTATCTTGTGTTATTTGATCTGCTAAGCAGTTTTCAAAATGTAATTAGCAATTATCAACTTATTTATTTTCCAACGTAATTCTTTATCTTACCTTTAAAAACATAAACCTCTCCTGATTACGTTCAAATTCTAAATCTTGATTTTTTTGCAAAGCATCGGCTCTATAACAAACAATAATTATTACTATTGAATTATCAAATTAACAAGAGAGAAATCTTACGATCGAACAAAATCAACTTGTACTGAATGATCGATTACCAGATCAGCAGGACAAATTGGATTAATCTTTTGGGGATCACCTCCTAAATCTTTAATTGCATCCCTCATAGCAGCAAAGTCGACAACTGCTGGAACACCGGTAAAATCCTAAAAAACAAAATATATTTTCATTTGCAATAGCATGAGTATTGGCTCTAATTACCTGTAGAATAACCCGAGCTGGTTTAAAAGCAACTTCTACTCCGCTTGCAACAGCTTGATTTACTTCCCAATTTAAAATACTATCAACATCCTTTTCGGTCACCTGAAAATTATCGCAATTTCGAACTGCCGACTCCAGTAGCATTCGAATTGAGTAGGGTAGTTTTTCTAAAATGTAATTTTGTACTAAGCAACCGTAAACGTAAATTTACAAAATTTACCATATTTTTCGCCCAAAGCCTGAAGATCATAATATTTAAATTCCTTATCCCCGACGACCAAAGTTTTTAGTAAATTGCTATATGGATTTACACCTGAAATAGTAAATTAGGTTAGAATTTGTAAAATAAAAATCAGAGTTAAAATTGTTTTATTTAAAAAAAAATCATACCAGCCATCGTTTAAATGTTGCTAGTCACGTACAGCAATTATAATTAACAAATGAATAATATTTTGATTGTATTTTGTTTCGAAATAAAAATTTGAAGGTCAAACACACGTAAGATGTTTTTTGAACTTACGTGCAAGAAATAAAAAAGACTTTAAAACTAAAATATTTTCAAGTGAGGTGAATTTGTAAAACCAGTTACGTATACGATTAAATCTTTTAAGTATAGAGGTCGAAAGTATCGATTTATCATTTCAATTGAACCCATTCATAAAATTATCAAAGGTCGATGATTTTTAATTCACGGTAAATGACATTAATTTGCACATAATACAAAGCGAAGACAGGTTATAATTTTTAAGATTTATTATGTTGAGGTAAACACGAATTTGTTGATACAAACATGTTGCAGAGAGAACGACTCCGTTGCCACAACAAATCAGAATTCGTTAAATTAACCAATGGTAAAGCGGCGATTGGGTTAGCCGATGACCGCTTGGATGTCTTAATTTCAGATTATGGGCTTTTAATTTTCATGCTCGGGTGGTTCAAATCTTTCGACCTTGGCACTCATCTGTTACAATAATAGGCGCACGACAAAGTGTTTCTCTAATAGGAAAATTGTTTTGAACTTACATACTATCCGATTCGTTGAACCTACAATCAGCCCAGACTTTGACCTTAACATTGACCAACTAAAATAAATTCAGATTTGGAAATTTTTCTGGATGTCCATTATCATTTATCAGTCTTCACAGATGACTCGTCGCGAGGAGTTGACTCTTCAATTTTGACGAACATCCACAGACCTCAAGAGGTCCATGTGAACCTCCTGACCTATAACTTAAACGGGATGATTTTTTCGAAATTTTTGGTCCCTAATATTTCTCAAAAATAAATATATTGCCGAAATCATATGAATTTTTACTCAGTATTTTAAGATAATCAAAAAATGGACTACAAAACTTTTTGTTTGAATTTAAATATTTTTTAATTATTTTTATCAAAATTCAAATTTTTTCAATTCCAAAATTTCTTATTCAGCTGTTTTTACTTTATAAAAAATATTTTTATATTAAATTAAATTTTAATCCTGATCATATTTTAAAAATGATCGAAATTTCTAAATTACAAAAAAATTTTGAAAAATATGAAAATTTTTGTTAATATTTTTTCGGTTTTCTTTGAATTTCAAAATTCAATTTTTTTTATATATTTTCAGGTCTGTAAAGACTACTTGATTATCAAAATTTCTAAATTAAAGAAAATCATTTTGAAAAATAAGAAATTTTTCTTTTTAATGAAGGAATAAGAATGGATAACGGTAGAGTAAGAAACAAAGATATCCTAGATTGAAAAGAGAGAAAATCGAGAAGAAATATTGGAAAGAAGTTTGAAGCAATCAAGATTTTCTGGCGATGAATAAACCCTTATAGCATTGAGATCCCAAGTAATTTTTGGTATATTGCACAGGTATTACGAGGAATTAATATTGATATTAAACTAAAAATTAATTGAATAATTATATTCTTAGCTATTTCTTTTTTTCCCTTTATCTTGTAATTCTTACTATGTAGTTAACAAGCATTTTCTGCATAACATATTATTATGATATAATATAAAATATATATTATTTAATAACAATATTCTAAATTAAAAAATTCGAACTAATATTCAAGTTCGGGCAACCCAAACTGCTCAAGTTTTATATCTTCGAGTGATTTGAATACTTGGGTTGCTTCTTTTGTTTGATCTTCTGATAAATGCTCATCGGGAACCATAACGCATTGCATTCCTGCTTTCAATGCTGCAGTTACACCGTGTGGTGAATCTTCGAATATTAAACATTGTGAAGGTTTAGGAGCATCACTAAATCTTGATGCGCAGATTAAAAATATATCGGGGGAAGGTTTTCCATGCTTCACCTCTGGATCGGATCCTCCCGCTACTACATGATTAAATAAAGAAAACAATTCTTTTTTATCAGAAACTTTTCGATCATAACTTTCTTGTGACGAAGAAGTAGCAATTGCAATAGGTATAAATTTTTTGTGCAAATGCCGAATCAAGTTTTCTGCACCTATAAATACACATATTTAGATTTTATTAAATGTCGTATAAACAACATAAACAACCTGGCAGTAATTCACAATTTGGCATTAGTAAATCGTACTGCTCTTGAGCTAATCCGTAATAGGTTTCCCAACTCATAGGTAGATTTAGCAGTGCAATAATCCGTTTGGCAGCGGCCTCACCTGGTAAACCCATAAGTTGACTTTTAGTTTCCCAATCCAAAGTCTTTCCATATTTTTTAAGAATATTATTAGTGGCTTGTGTGTATAAAGTTTCGGTATCTACACAAAATGACTTTTTATAACCTCAATGTTGTTTCATCAAATTTGCTCACCAAGTAAAAGTCCATCTAAATCAAAAATTACGTGAGTCACTTTTTTAAAAATCATTCCTCTAGCTAAACTCATCATTATGGTTTTTATTACTTTAAAAATGCAATTACCATACTGCGTCGGCGAACACGTTGAAGTATTTAAAATTTCCCGCTCGAATTGCAATCAACAAGTTAATGTTGAAATTTATGCAAACTGTATTCCTTCGTATTCATAATTTCTTATGAATGTTCATGCTGTTTAACAATAAATTATACAATCAGCTAAACATAGCTTTTAAATCATGGTGCTTTTAAATAGTATATTTGAATCATTTGAATTTAAATCTAGCGGAAATATGTAGAACTGCATTTTCCAGTATCGCCAACCGCGAAGGTAGGCAACCTGCTAACGCTTTATGTTCTTTCACGTCGTCGACATTCATTTTCGAGCAGTGCTTGTTCTCTGATTGAGCTAAGGTCTTCGACAACTTGCACAAAAGTCTATTATTTTACTAAAAATGGTTTCCAACGCTGAATTGGCTTGTGTGTATTCCGCACTTATTTTGGTGGACGATGATGTAGCTGTAACCGTAAGTATTCTTTTGAATAATTTGTAATTTTTTGGTTATGTCGCACGTTGTATGTTTTCTAAATTTATTTCAACGTTTGCAAATCATCGCAAGCTAAATTTTATTTTATTCTGTTACTTGTTTCGTTATACCTTACTTACGTATTGAATTTTTAGGGCGAAAAGATCCAAACGATTTTGAAAGCCGCTAACGTCGATGTCGAACCTTACTGGCCAGGTCTTTTCGCTAAGGCCTTAGAAGGTATCAACGTTAAGGATTTACTTACATCCGTTGGATCTGGTGCCGGAGCTGCTGCTCCAGCCGCCGCCGCAGCAGCTGCACCCGCTGCTGCTGCCGCCCCAGCTAAAGAGGAAAAGAAAGTCGAAAGTGAGCCCGAGGAATCTGACGATGACATGGGACTTGGTCTCTTTGATTAATTCAGTGTTAATATGTTTGATACATAGTATGTAAGACATTTCAATAAACAATTTTTATTACTTTCCGTTTTAAATGACCCTAAAAGAAGTAATTGTGATTTTGTTGCAATAAGGAGGGCGAGTACTGAAACTACAAGAAGTTTTAAACTATTTGGGAATTATTGTTAGGTCTAGGAATTTTAATCTCGATCTGGTTTTGAACTTAGTAGATATTAATGTTTGTTGTCATTGAGGATAACTTGAATTTGAATATACTTTTAAGTTTTAACCACTGTACATATAATATAGTAAGGTAATCCGACGAGATACGTTTACGTGAAACAATTTAGTCCCCCAAGGATAGAGAATTAGATACCTATAAGCAAGCATTGTATAGACAGAGCGATGCTTGTCGTAGTAAAATGATCTAAAATATGCACGTATTATTACATTTAGATACCTTCTTTTGCATCTCTTTCGTTATACATTATGGTTTCATTTCTAATGCACGTAAAGAGTGCAGCGCTGAATGACCTTACTATATTATGTACCGTGGTTTTAACTATCCAGAATTATTCACTATATTTAAAATTTACATGCAAAGTAAACATTGCTTTCCAAGTTTAAATCAAAAAATAAGCTAGTAATGGCCAGTTTTATAAAACTTGAAATAAACTTAAGAATTTTGCTAAATTTCTCAAAATGTTAGATTATCTAATATTAAACAAATTAATTGATATGAAATACTAGTATATTTATCAACAGATTATTAAAGAAATTAAGGTGTTAAAAATAACGATGATATTTATTGATCTGTTCGTACTAAAAACATGTAATGGTTTGTTAAATTTAACGCTGTGGTAAACGTTTTATGAAGCCACGCATAAAGGTTCTGTTTATTTATATCAGGGTAATAAAAATAAGATAAAACTACATTTCCCTTTCGTTGGAAGATTTTAAACAAGATAAAATCGAAGTCTCCCATCTCACAGACGTATGTTGGTTCCGGAAGATTAAAAGAAAATATGCGCACTTTTGAGTTAATAATAAATTAATGTGTACATGCAGAATCATTACTTTACCTAAATAATAAAGACAGTCTTATAATTTAAAGAATTTCTTTCAGAACAAATGTATATTTATGAAACTAATTTTTATAATAAAACATTGTAACTACCACATAGCTCGTTGCATGCCGGACAACTGATTATGATCAGCTAGATTGCGGAACACAATCCTACTCAGTCTGAACCGCTGCACAACACCACGTGGTTTAGATGTAACCACACATCGGTTAATGAGCCTCATCCAAGCACAATCTCGAGGCAAAGCTGCCATTTCTTCAGCGGCAATGGCTCTCAATTCGGGAGGTAAAACATCATTTTTACGTAACGATTTGATACGTAACCTGAGCGGTGCATATTCTGCTACTAATTTTCTACGCTTCACATCTCTCACCATACGAGCACCCAAATACTTTGTACGGACAGCTTGGACCTAAAATATTTTTGAGGTTAAATTAATTAAAATATTATATTTTGGCTTTTATGTAGACTTCAATAACAGGCAGTTTACTTACGTTTGTGCTAGGCGCAGTTTGTAAAATATTTAGATAATTTGTTATATTTCTTAAACAATTCAAAGCCATTTTAAGGTTAGTTTGTTATGTAAATAATTGACAGATTCGAAAATCTAGAATTAATATACCGGTTGCTTCGTAAAATACTAGTCAGTAAATTTTAAGAGAAAAAAATCAGGCATTAAACAATTAACGCTAGTATTAAATCAAAACACTATAGACTAGGAGCAGAGTAACATGTAGCGCCGCGATGTCGAAAAATAAATTAAACTCAATTAAACTGTTCTACAGTTTATTTTACTTTTCGACAACGCGGCGCTGTTGTTTCATTTAAGGACTCATACTGGCGAGAAGATATTAAATTTTCTCAAAAGTGCAATTTAAATCTCCATTTACGAACCATACCGGAGAACAGCCGTTCAGATGTTCTTTTTGCGGTTATAAATTTGCTCAAAAAGCTTGTTTGAGTGAACATTTACTAACTCACAACAGCGAAAAGCCGTTCAAATGTTCAATTATCAAATTTGATTACATATAAATGTGTTCTACACTTTATTTACGATTTGACCACTACGGGCGCTAGTAGTATTATTTTCCTTGACTCCACCTCCCTGCTCCTAGTCTATACAAATATTGAATATATGAGAATCTGTTCAATGTCCCTGTTTTTATCAAAATTTGGATCAACAATTAGCGGATCCAGATAATTACCATAGGGGGAGGGCAACAAAATAAAAATTTATTAAAAACTATGAAAAATAAAATGTAGTAGTAATTTATCAAAATTAAATTTATTTTTTGTTTTTTAATAAATTATAAATTTTTTGGTGTAAAAATTGATGTTTTTAACTCTGAGGGAGAGGGGCGATCGATGAACTTTTCAGAGAGCTTTATTTAATAGTGTATTATAATTATGCATAATTAGGGCGTTAAAAGGTATATTAATCGCGAGGTAGACAGTATGTCACGAGGCGATCAGCCGAGTGTCTTAATAATTTTTATTTTTACAACATATTTTCTAATTATTATTCCCACTTTTTAAAACTTGCACAAGTTTGCAATTCTTGCTGAATAATAATTCTCGAAAAACTAAAACTAAAAAATCAAATTTTGAGTTTTCTGACCTTTTTTGCAGCAAAATTTGTTAGAAATTCTTTTTAAATTTTGCACCTCGATCTGGTTTGCGACCTAGGCAGTTGCCTAGTATCGGACCTGCTGACTGGACTACATGATCTACAATCATAATATTAATTTTTCAAAGATTATTTTACCTTAAAATGTACATTTTTAATATTGCCAGTCTTACAAGTTCGTCGCAAAAAGTTCAAAATTTGTTTTTAGTGCAAATAAAAAAATATTTTAGGGCAAAAGTTAACTAATTAAAAAAAAAAATTTATCGGTTAGGGGCCATCCTTTATTTTTTTTACCACCCCCCTTTTGGTGATATGTCGTGAGGGTTTAGGCTATCCCACCCCACCCCTCTTTCCCAACATACATGTATATTTTTTAAAGTTCCTTCAAGCAGGGACGGCGAGGAAGAAGGCCGCGGGACGACGAGCGGCGTCACAAGGTCCAGTGCTGGAAGCCACCTGAGAGCTAAATATTGTTGTGTTGCGTCTTAGGGATAAATTTGCCCCCCCCCCTCCTGTGATTAAAGGACAACCCCTTACTTAATATTAAAAGAAAACAACTTAATTTTCCGCTTAAATTTTAAAACCAATAAAATAAATTTATTATTGACATGAAAGTAAGATTGAGAATAAAGTTGAGGTCAGTTTGTTTGCTTGCACCACTTGAACCGAACAAGTTGATGCAATGATCAGAACCGGTTTTAGTGGTCATGGGGCCCCAAGCGGATTTTTTTTTCGGGCCATCTAACGTGTAGAGGTGGGGTACGATTTTCTAAGGGATTTTTTTTTACATTTATTAAGAGATCTAGGTTTTTAATTTTATTTTAAGTTCAATTTTTTTTCATTTTTATGAAACCAAGCACGATTATTTTTATCAATCCGAGATTGAAAAAGTCGCCCAAAACTTTTGATTGTAAACAAAACCGGAAACGCGACTGGCGCCGGTATTTGTTTTGGTTTTGAATTTCAGCATGAGTATCTACGTATTTAAGGAAATGAATGTTATTATTACGTATATTAAAGTATGATTTGTTTTGCAGTCATCAAAACAGGAAGCACTGCGAATTCCCAGTTTCCCATTGTAAGGTGCAAATTATTAAATTTACCTAATGGACAAAATTATAGGTAAGACTTGGAAACTAATGTAATTCTCAAAGAACAAAACATATTAAAGTGAAAGTTTTGGTAAGTAGAACAGTTAATATAACTATAAAAATAATAAAAAAGAATGGAATTATTAAAAGCTTCTTTATTTATATTTACAGAAGCTTTCACAGGTCAACATGTTTCAAGTCTATCATCATCAGTAAAAGTGACAATCAACAATAATCACCAATCAAATATCAAATTTAAATAAGAAAAACTTATTACTAGTTTGAAAATAATAATTACAATAATAATATGCAAAGTTTTATATATTGTTATATATCATTAAAGCGAGTTAAATAACAAAAAAAAGATAACAAAACTCTACCATCATAAATATGAATTAAATAAACTTAAATAAACCAAACCATAACGAAATGCTTTCCTCCGGAATTCTTTTCGATGAAAATAATTTTGTTGGAGCCACCTAGAAAATAGCAACAAGTATCGATTATTGATGAAGACGTTCTTGAAGCTGAATGCGGCTCGAACTAAGCCTAGTTATTTCTTTTTCTGTGCTTTCTCGGCGGCCTTTGTGACTTTGCCAGCGGTGTCTTTGAAAGCCACAGATTTTATAACACCCACTGCAACAGTTTGCCTCATGTCACGTACAGCAAAACGTCCCAACGGTGGAAATTCCTGGAACGATTCCACACACATTGGTTTGCTCGGAACCAAATTAACGATGGCGGCATCACCGGACTTGATGGCCTTTGGATTTTGTTCAGTTGTTTTACCGGTACGACGGTCACATTTCTCTTTGATTTCGGCAAATTTGCAAGCAATGTGGGCCGTGTGACAATCCAACACTGGCGTGTAGCCATTGGCAATTTGACCTGGATGGTTAAGTACGATGACCTGCGTAAAAATAAAAATTAGAAACCAAGTTAAATGGAAAGCTATTTTCAAGTTGTACCTGGGCTAAAAAGTCAGAAGCACCACGGGGTGGATTGCTTTTGGAATCGCCAGCGACAAATCCACGTCTCAATTCTTTAACTGACACGTTCTTAACGTTAAAACCAACATTATCGCCAGGAACGGCTTCTTGCAAAGCTTCGTGGTGCATTTCAACTGATTTTACTTCAGTGATAAGTCCGGCTGGTGCAAAAGTGACGACCATGCCTGGTTTTAAAATACCAGTTTCGACACGACCGACTGGTACTGTTCCAATACCGCCAATTTTGTAGACATCTTGTAAGGGAAGACGAAGAGGTTTGTCGGTGGGACGACTTGGTGGTAAGATAGCGTCCAAAGCTTCAATCAAACACTTGCCATCGGCTTTTCCATCTTTACGATCGACAGCCCATCCCTTGAACCATGGCATCTTTTCGGATGGTTCCAGCATGTTGTCACCGTGCCAGCCAGAAATAGGTACAAAAGCAACAGCTGCGGGATTGTAACCAATTTTCTTAATATAGGAAGAAACTTCCTTCTTGATTTCTTCGAAACGAGTTTCCGAGTACGGTGGTTCAGTCGAATCCATCTTGTTGACGCCGACAACTAATTGTTTGACGCCCAAAGTGAATGCAAGAAGAGCGTGTTCACGAGTTTGACCGTTCTTGGAGATACCAGCTTCGAATTCACCAGTACCGGCGGCGACTATCAGAACTGCACAATCGGCTTGCGATGTTCCGGTGATCATGTTCTTGATGAAATCTCTGTGTCCGGGAGCGTCAATGATGGTTACATAGTATTTGGCAGTTTCAAATTTCCATAAAGCAATATCGATAGTGATACCACGTTCACGTTCGGCTTTGAGTTTGTCTAAAACCCACGCATATTTGAAAGATCCCTTGCCCATTTCTTGGGCTTCCTTTTCGAACTTCTCGATGGTACGCTTGTCGATACCACCGCACTTGTAGATCAAGTGACCGGTGGTGGTGGATTTACCAGAATCGACATGACCAATGACGACAATATTAATATGAATCTTTTCTTTACCCATTTTGAATTATAGCGATATCGACTGCGAACAAAACAATAATTAAAACATAATCGCGACATGAAATGCATTAATTAAAACGACCTTGGTCGTAATCGTTCATTCAGAACTTTAGCAGGCAAACAATACATTTCACTCCCCATTAGCAGTAATGATTTGGATGACTAAAAAGATCGCCATTTTGTGATGCAACAACTTTTGGGATGACACTCTTTGGACTTCAAAGAAAATAAGAAAAAAAAGTGAATCGATATTGGAGCACACCTACGGAAGATATCGATTTGCGCAATCCAAAAAGTCAACCAATTCCGGTATGCGGAAAATCACGTAACATGATTTTGTAACTTAATACAACAAAAAAACAAAAATAAATTTAATTTAGAGGCAGGTCAAGAACTCCCCAACTTACACGGAGGCGGCTAATGCAATAATTATAGAACACAATGGAAGCCGGCAAGTGCCGGTTTAATATTTTTTGTACTTGGCACCAAGAAATACGCACGACATGCAAAATACCGAAACAATTATTACTGTACGTGTGATTTGACAAATTAAAAAATGATCAAGCTACCCCTAAATTTGCGATAACGTGCTAAAAAAAGACGATCGGCAAAATTTTACTCGACCAAATAACGCATACAAAATACACTATTACATTTATTATTCGTTTCGATGTTATTTGGATTCCGCGCAAAATTATTGCCGATGGCTGTATAAATAATGAATATAATGAGAATATCTTTCTTAAAAAAAAATAGACCACCTACCCTTACTAGTAAACTGCACGAGAAACTTTCACGAAGTGACAAACTCGGAGACGAGGTAGCTAAAACGAAAATGTCAATATGCGCACGCAAACGGAAATGATAGGAGTGGGGGTGGAGTATTGATTTCCGAATTCAAAAATTTGTTTAAAAATTCGCGAATAGTTAATTAAAAATATTGAATATGATTTTATTCGAACAATATTTGATGAATTTTACCGAGCTACCTATTTTATTGATATAATTTGCAATAAAATTGAATCGGAAATGACGTTCCGAAAGCGCGCGATTTAAAATAACAATGCGAATAATAAATAATGCATTATTGTGCAATATTTACGGCTATAATCATAAGAAAAATATTATGGCAATTAACCAGATACCGATTAAAAATTTCCATTCTTACATTTTTAAAATTTTTTGTTTATCTTAAAATAAACATGAAAGTGATTCATAGAAAACATATAAAAATATTATATACAGGCTGGCCCATATGTGGCGAATTTTATCACGGAGTCTAACTTGTGGAAGTTTTACTATTGAAGTTAAAAATGTAGAAGAAAAACTCAAATAAAAAAAACATAATATACAGTAACTCGTAATGAAGTCCGGACGCTCCTATGTTGACAATGTAAATTGCACGATTGTAAGTTTTGAAAACATTTGATGTAATATAAGTACAAACTGCTTTTACAACAATACTTATTAGTTATTAGATATTTTTTATTGCAAAGTTCATTCCCTTTATTTTTGTTTGTATACATTTTTATATTCTGTCGCATCGTTTCTGTATTACAGTGACTTAATTAAAAATGGCTCTGTATCTGTAAAATACAAAAAAATCTTATGTAACAACACATAAATTTCCCATTTTTATTAAATTAAAAAAGAACTTTCACGATTACAAGCTACAAAGTACAAACCAGTATATTATGGAAAATCGGTTCAGTCGTTTTGAAAAATCACACACAACATGCGGACATCATTGCAAAATTTGTCTCAAACTCACAGACTGGAAAAAATGCTAATTCAAAATTTTTTCTTTATTCGATTACAAATTACAAAACTTTTCCTTACTACGTAAATAGAAAAGTAATATTGTCATCTACGAGGGGGAAACTGCAAACCAAATTTCCTTTTATGAGGTTTTCTTGAATTCGCTTTTGCCCTGGATTTTCTTGGATTGCTTCAAGATTTTCTTTCGAAAAAGTTAAAAAAATAAAAAAAAGGTTATCTGTAGCATTCCTAACATTTTTTAATTATCTCAGATTTCCTATGATTGCCTTGGATTAAATATGGTCCCCGCTGTTTTTTTCAGTATCAAATAAATAAAATAAAAGATTTTTACAAAAAGTAGGCCCTCAAAATGTCGTAGCGTAAGGCCCAAGTAAAACCTAACCCGGCCCTGATAGAAGCGTCCGGATTTCAATATGAATCACTGTAAAGTAAAATAGGAGCAAATGAGAAACCATCGCAGATTCTGTGATATTGAAAATCTTATAAATTTTGGTGTCATCGGCTTAAGCACAGAAAACAATAAATAACAGTAAACCAAGTTCTAAGCCTCGATAGATTTCAATTAATGACATCTTTTGAGTGAATTCACTTATCTGTACACCATTATTTTTTAAAAAAGTTTATATCATAAAGAGAAAACTAAATATTTTGGGGAAACTTCTAAAACGCTGCCACGATCATTTGAAGGTAGAAATGAATAATATTGAGTTTAATTCTTTACTTCAGTTAATTTTGTAAAAAATGCCAAGAATAAAACTAAGAATTTTTTTATACAATCCGTATTATTTAAAATCACAATTTTAATTAGTTTTTAAGTACATAGATAATAAAAATAAAACAAATTTGATAACATATTTTAAATATAATTTACTTATAATTACAATAAAATAAAATTAACATGAATTGGTGTAAGTAGTTATTATGTACATAATTATTCATTATTGCGGTTTGCCCGAAGATGGCCATGCTGGCAAATAATTCGACCACCCTCGGTTACCATATTCACCTTTGGCAACCAAATTTAATTTGTTGGTTTCTTCTGGACTAAATTTTAGGATTGTGTTAAGGACAGGCACTAGACGAGAACGTTCATCTCCACTGGTCAATGTTGCAAACTAAAATTTAAACCGGTTAACAAAAAATGTATCAATGAATTGTAGTAGGTACCTTAAAAATAACATTTTTCAAGTATTCCAAATTTTCCGCATGCTTTTCTCTTTCTTCAGATCTCTGCTGCCTTCTTATTTCTTCTTTTAGTAACCTATTCATTTGCACATGTTTGGCCAAATCTTGTTCGGTGTCTGATAATAAAGCAGTTAAGTGGACAACTTTAGTTTCATTTTCCGAAACTTGTTTCTTCATAAAATCAATGTCTTGGTCTGAATCGTTACTTAATAATCTGTCCAGTGGAATCGGTCTTGTTGTTACCGAAAGCATGTCAACATTTTCGGATCCTTCACCTTGTTCACGTGGTACCGTCGTTGGTGAAAAATGAGGCACTTCTGGTGTGGGAGCAACTTTTTCAAATCTACTTTGTAATTCAATTATTTCTCTGTTGTGTCGCACCTCTTGCTCCGATATTTGTTGTCGGTAACACTGAGCCAACGTTTCTGAATGTACCTACAAAACAATTATATTTTGTCTTTACAAAAAACGAACATTTTACCTTTAAACTTCTAACAGTTTCCGCATGTTCCGAGACGCACTTTTGATGTTTTACAGATAAATTTTCAAATTCGCTCCTCAATTCTTCGTGCTTTTGTTCCAGTCCCTGCGATCTAAGTTCAATTTGACCTTTTTCTAGTTTTAGTTTAGAGTTTTCACCATCAGATTCCTTCAACAAGGCCCTAAATACATTAAACATGTAAATGAAATCAAATTCATAAATAAAAATAATAAATTACTTGAGTTCTTCGACTTCATTCTTCAAAATTCCAATTTGCGCCTTAAAACTTGCAATTTCTTCAGATAATTTTTCTTCCATTCCAATATCTCGAGTTTGATTTTGACGAAAAACACTTTGGGCTCGAACTTTGTATCCGTGAAACTCGCCGTTAATTTGTTGCAATTCGTCTTCTTTCAATTTTAATGTATCCACAAGTTCACGAATTTTCTGTTCCAAACTTATATTTTGACCTTCCAGATATTCCTTTTCACTTTTGAGAACGCCGGTACTTTTTTGATTTTCCGATATCAATTTTGATAGTTGAACAGCCAAGTCTTCGTTTTCGGCTCGAGTTCCTTCCAAAGACCGCATTAAATTTTGAATTTTATCGTCTTTTTGCAAAATTGTAGTTTCCAAATCGCTCAAGTTCTTCTTATGCCCTTGAATTTCGTTCCTGGCTGTATTTAAGTCCACTTCTTCGTGTTGAATGCGATCTTCTAACAAACGATTTTGCTCTTTCACGTTATTGACAGAACTTCTTTGCGAATCCAATTGATTTTTAAGTTTCGTGATTAATTCTTGCTTCTTTTCCAACTTTTGGGTCAAATCTTTCAGGCTACGTTCGTAATCTTGTATCTCTAAATTAAGTACCGATTGTTTCTTGCATTCGTTGTTTATTTCTTGCAGGGAATTTCGCGTTGTATTGTGTCGTTCAATTTCATCTTTCAATGATTTTTCCTTTGCTTCCAACTGAGAATTTAGTTTGGAAATTTGACTTTCAAAATCCTTTTTTAAAACGTTATGGGCATCTACTTCTTTTCGTAAATTTTGAATTTTTCCACTAACCTGCATGAAAAATTTAGAAAACATTAAGATGAACAAACAGATTTGAGTTATCACGTTTACTTCATCTACCAACTTGAATACTATAAAGGAAGTAATATAAATACCTAATAATTATTTAAAAAAATCATTTGAAGTTTTAATAGAAGTACACATTTTGATCATCTTCGAATGTATTCTGATATTCAATAAATTAAATTCACTTTAATTAATAGTAAATCAGATAATAAGGGGATGAAGTAGGTTATTAATCGCAAATGTGGACAGTCATTTCAAGACCATAGCTTCATCAGCATTAACTTAATATTAAGCCCCATTTATGCTAAGCAGCTCTTTAAATTACATGAGCATCCTTGAGAAGGAGGAAAGCGATTGTGTCATCCTGCTTTTGGAATATCTTTAAAATTCAAATTGCAAATTTTTTTTGCACCATTGAAATTTTAATACTGCTGATGATTTAATTTTGTATATATACAGAGTAAATCAAAAGTACGAACTTCTCTTAAATCACTTTTGCGAAACCTACTGGGGGAGTAGTAAACCTATTGGGGAGAGCACAATAAACTTTATTTTATTATTATAGACCACTGACGGTAGGCAAAAATGGGCAAACATCGGAAAAATGTTTCTGATTTGGTGGTATGTTGTTAGGGTACCAACCAGTAAACTAAGTTTGCAGCTTCGAAAGACCTATGCTAACTTCGTGGTGATCGAAAAACTTGAAATTTTTCGATTGATTTTAGTTTTTGGCCCGAAACTCCTAAAAGGATGCTTCCTGAGGAAAACGTCATTACACCCTTTTTTTGAAGCTATCAATATTTCTTACAATTTGAGCTCAACCTGCTCAACAGACTTTGTTCAGGGTTTAAATTAAAGCTAAATAACTGCTCTAAAACTGCATATTCAATAAATTTTCTCGTAGAATGAGTATTACAGCCAATATTTAGCTCAACAGACGACAAAACCTGAAATTTTGTACTTTATGGAAAAAATTCAATTTTTGAGGTTCTGTATCTTGGGATCTATTTGACCTAAAAAATTGGGGTGGTCTCAAATTGTAGGAAATATTCACAGCTTCAAAAAAGGATAAAATGACTTTTTCCGTAGGAAGTACCCTTTTAGGAGTTTTGGGCCAAAAACTGAAATTAATTTTTCGAGCACTACAAAGTTAGCACAGGTCTTTCGAAACTGCAAACTTGGTTTTACACTACTGGTAGGTACCCTAGAGTTCGTGCCAAATAGAAATGGAACCGTCAATCAATATAGTTGGTAACATTATTTTCAAAAGACTTATGCTCGTATTCACAAACGTTCGTAAAATTTTTAATAAATCGTTTATTTAAACAAACCAATGGAATTTATTTGCTTGTACTACGAGATCATTTTCATTGGTTTGCAAAATTAAACGCCTCGTTAAATGCTTTACGAACGTTTGTGAATACGGGCATGAGTATTGCATTTTCTATGAGTGCATACATGATAATCGAAAGACTTGCATTGCCGCTTAATATACGGTGATTTGAAGTATACATAGAAACGCCCATATAGTCAACCAGTTCAATAGTCGCGAATATGAGTTGAAAAGGTGTTTAAAATTCATCATGTCAATTGTTTTTAAAAAGATAACACATCTGAAGTGTTTATATGATTTATAAGACTTGTTTGTTTAAATAACAAACTAACAAATAACAACAAATAACAAATGTGAATAATTCAAGTTTTAATTATAAAACAGTTTGACGACTTGCAGCTTTGAAAGAAAATGCAAAACTAAAACAATTTGTAACATTTGTAAGAAATTCAAGGCGCGCTACTGAATGACTTATGCCCGGTTTCACCAACTTTCGTTAAGGTTGTCAAAGCATTTGATCAACGTCAAATCTGTTTTAACCAATTGTGAAACAGATTTTCAAGAGTTAACGAACGTCAAACCATTTGACGTTGATCAAATGCCTTGACAAAGGTTGGTGAAACCGGGCATTAGTGTTCTTTAAGTGGTTGGAGATATCTTGGAGGTATGGCCTGTGACGATTAACGGTTCCATTTCTATTTGGCACGAACTCTGACAACATGTGATGTTTTCCGATGTTGGATGACTAAAGTCAGTGGTCTATTATTACAAAATGAATATTTTTGATTGCCTCAATAAAGACTTTAGATAAAACGTTGTACACCACTCATGAAAAAAGTTATATTAAACTCATATTTAATTTCGTCTTCAACTAGCATAATTGGCTCAACACTGGGTAATCTCTTGCCCGAGATTTATACAACTTTTTTTTAACTCAGCAGGAACTACAATTAAATAAAGTCATTTTTCCAAAGGCCGCAGGGAAGGTGGATGTAGAGGTGTACGTGGAGATCGCAGGTAGATATAAATACACAAGTATGGAATCGAGTAAATTGGAGCATACACAGAAAAATGTGATGAAGCCCCAAAAGCAAATCAAAATTTGGAGAGGGATGTTAGGACCTTCACCTAAAACGTGCCAGAAGATGCAGATGAGACAGGAACAACTGATATAAGCAAGTGTGATGCTAAAAAACAACTAGAAGACACAGTGGAAGAGACGAGAAGAGAGCAACAAAGTAAATGAGTTAAATGGGAAAATGAGAAGAGATTCGCTGGGGAAACCTGGTGTATAAGTGAAAAAAAATCTTCCCTCTCTTTAGACCTCAAGAATATTATGCTAAATGAAAAGCAGAAATAAATCAGTACTAAATATGCAGTTAAGTGTGCATGCCAAAATCAAGCAATTTGTCCTTTTATTAAAGAATAAATTAAATATCAAATAAAAGCAAATTAAGTAAAATAAAAAAAAACTTTACATTTCTTACCTGTTTCTTCCAATTCTCTGTATTCAATTTTTCCTTATTAAAAACTTCGATATCGTTCCTCATCTTTACAATCAACTCCTCGTTATTGGCAAGTTGTTTTTTATTGTTACTGATATCCAGAGCAGTTGAGTTTAATTGTTTGCTATAATTTTGAATTTCACTTCGTGCTAGTTCTAAATCGTCTTGAAGTTTATCACATTGAGCTTGCAGAGTTTGGACAGATTTTAAGCTGGTAACCAATTTTTGTTGAACTTCTCCTTTTTCTGCTTGTTCTTTACTCACTTCTCCACTTAGTTCCCGAATTTTGCCTTTTAATTTTATAGCCAAATTACGTAATTTTCCATACTTTTCTTCCCACGATCCTTCCAAATCTTTAAGTCTATTTACATCTTCGGATTTTGAAATCGTTGAAGTAGACATGGTTTCACTTTCGGCATAGGTGGATGAATCGTGAGAAGCATCCAAAGTGGTGTGCAATTTTTCTTTCAAAACTGTTAATTCGTGTTGTAATTGACTTATTTCTTCATTTTTCTGTAAACAAAAACATTGGTTAAAAAAAATTACCATTAAACAAAACGTCAGTATTTGTGACAATTTACCTTGCTAATTGTTGCATGCATTTCGTTAAAACTGGTTGTAGATTGAGCAACAGATTGATCCTTTAACAGGCTTACGTCTTGTTCAAATTTTCCAATAAGTTCCTCCTTTTGGGAAATTATTACTGCTAATTTAGCATTCTGAGATTCTTGTACTTTCACATTCTTCAAAATTTCTTCACAATACTCTTGTTGTTTTGAAATCGTTTCACCTCTCTCCTTCAATTCCTGATTCATTTGGTTCATTTCTTTTAACAGTTCAGAATTTTCATTCTTTATTAATGCGACTTGATCACTCATTTTGTTCACTTCTAGGTCTAAATTTTCTTTGGCGTTCAAAGCATTTTGATGTTCTTGACTTAGATTATTCAAGGAAGACTGAATAAAATTGTATTCCTCTTGTAGTTTATGATTAATTTCGTTAATTTTATCTAATTCGCTTAGTCGCAAAGTTAAATTTTGATTATCTTTGGTTAAATTGTCTACTTGTGCGTTCAAACTTTCAATTTGATTGCTTAAAATTGTTTTATTTTCATTTTCTTGAATTTCTTCCTTTTTCTTAAGGTTTTGGTTTAATTCTTCTTTTTCACTTTTCAATTGGTTAATTTCACTATCTAAAATTTGTTTCACGTTCATCAAATCTGCATTTTCTTGAGATAGTTTATCAAACGCGATTTTTGATGCATTATATTCTTCTTTTAATTTGTTATAATTTTCTTCATTAGTGTGCAACAATTCTTGGAAGTTTTGAGTTAATTTTTCGTTTTCGGTTTCTAGACTTTGTACTAAATTGTCTAAGCTCTCTTTTGCACTTAATAGATCTTGATTTTCTTGACCTAATTTGCCTAAAGAAATTTTAATCAGGTCAAATTTTTCTTTCAATTTATTGTAATCTTCAGTTACCGTTGCATATTCTCTCTCGCACTGACTCAATTCTTTCAAGTTATCAGTTATCTTTTCATTTTCCCTTTCGCATACTTGAATTTGGTTTGATAAAACATCAAGTTGTTGAACCTTGTCTTCCAAATTGTGAGTCAAATTTAAAATTTCTGTTTTTAAATTTGGAATTTCATCATTTTGAATCGAAAGCTCTTCGATTTTAGATAAATGGCTTTGACATTCTACTGATTTTTCTTGCAAATTTTCGTTCAAAATTGCAATATTGTTTCTTAAGACATCAATTTCTGATTTAAGTTTTGGAATTTCGTCATTCTGAATCGAGAGCTCTTCAATTTTGGACGAATGAGTTTGACAATCTTCTAATTTCTCGTTCAAAATGGCAACATCCTTTCTTAAAACTTCAATTTCGTTATTTTGTATTGAAAGCTCTTCAATTTTTGACATTTGGGTTCCGCATTGTTCTAATTTTATTTGCAAATTTTCGTTCAAAACGGTAACATTCTTTTGTAAAATTTCAATTTCTGATCGGAGATTTGGAATCTCATTATTTTCGATTATAAGCTTTTGAATTTTTGATGTTTGAATTTCGCATTCGTTCAATTTCTTCCGATAATCTTCGTTCAAAATACAAATATCTTCTCGTAAGTTCGCAATTTCAACTTGGAGATCACTTTTCTCTCTTTCTTGTTGATCTTCCAATATTTTAACTTCACCACTGGTATCACTAAACCGTTCTTGTAACTGATTTTTCTCTCTTGTTACAGTTTCTAATTGGTTTTGCAAATCCTGAACTTGACTTTTAAATTTATTTACATCCTGGGTCAATTCTTCATTACCGGTATTTATTAACCTCTCAATTTGAAGCTTCAAGTCATCATTCTGATTTTTTAAACTTGTTTGTTCTTTTTCGCTTTCCTCAAACCGTCGTATAACTAAATTGGAGAATTCTATAAGCTGAACCTCCCATGATTTCACTTGCTGCACATACTCACGAAAGCTATTCAATACTTCCACCTTTTCTAACTTTAACAGCTTAACATCGCCTGCAAATTTAACAATTTTTGAGTGAAACAACTTTAGTTTGTCCTTCAATTTTTCATTTATATTTAGTAAGTCTGATTCGACACAGCTCGATTCGATTTGATTAATGGTCATTTTATTAGTCATTGTTGCAATATCCTGTTGCAGTTTCTCAACCAGTGCTTTATTTTTATGCAACTCAATGTTAAGATCGTCTGTGGTGTTAATATAAGAATCATTTTGTTTAGTTTTACTATCAAGCGAAGATTTTAGATCCCTGATTGTGGCTTCGTACTCCTTACATTTATCCCTCAAAACTTCCATTTGCTGACTTAACTCTTTATTTACAGTCGATAAAGTTTCACTTTTAACTTTTAAAGTCTCACATTCCTCACTTATGAGGAATACTTCTGACGAAATTTCGCCCTGTTTTTCCAACTTCAACAACTGCTGTTGCTGTTCTAACCCAATTTTATTTAATTCGTCGGTTTGTGCACTTAAAGTGTCCAAATGTCTGAGTAACTGTTCATTTTCCTCCGTCAACCTATTAATTTGACGCTGGTGCGTTTGATTTTCGATGTCCAATTCCGAAACTTTAACTTCGGCCCTCTTCAACTTTTCTCGAATTGAATTCTTTTCCGAATTGACTGAATCCAAGTTTGTGACTAGGGTGAGTTTTTGTTGAGTCAATTGCTCGATTAATTCCTGTGTCACTTCATTACTGGGTAAGTTTTGCAATTGTGACTTTAATACTGCATTTTCTTCGGTCAACAATTCCTTTGCTTGCTTAGCTTTTTGTAAAATGCTAAGTAGTGAGCGATACTTTTTAAGCAGTTCCTCTTTCGAAAGCTCTTCGATGGGAACCTTTTTAGAAGAATCAAGTGAAGTATCCATTGTATAATTTCCTAAAATTGAATCATAATCAAAACACTAGTTAATGAACACCATTACTTGTGCAAATTGTATCTTTTATGTCGTGTAAAACTTCAAAATTTGACACATCAACACTTAACACAACACATGACAGTTGCAATTACCAACCTATAATGTACAGGGTGCGTAATTAAAATTATAGAGACCAATTTTACAATAGTCCTCTGTTCTATTCCGACCAATTTCGTTAATACAATAGAATAATATATTCATAAATCCGTGGGTTAAACATATACAGTTCACGGATTTATGAATATAAATATAATAAAAATTTATATTCATTTAATTATAATATTAGTTAATATTTATTCAAACATAATAAAAAATATAATAATTATTTATATTTGTTTATATTCATAAATCCGTGATACGGTTGCGTCTTCACTTCTGTTTTTTTTAGTTAAGTATACATTTTTATGTTGGTAACAATAAAATATAGCTTAACCTTATTATTTATGCTGCGTTTACTATATAGGAGAAAATTCCACAAATTTAATTTATTGGAATATGCACCACATACCTAATTAATAACAAATAACATAAATTATTTTTATTAAGCTTTGATTAAAAAAATTTTAATAAAAATGAATGAATTTATGAATGCCGAAATTTCCGATCACAATTTAGTAAGTACATGCTCAGCTTCTCTTCTGTACTGACGGATTAAGGAACATCTTCTTATATTAAAATTTTTAGATATTGGAATGGCTCAACACCGCAAGTTTTTCTCAAGATTCCGGAGAAAAGTTAGAAATCTTGCATAAATTACATGAATTTTTAATAAGAAAGGCTCCGAATTTGTTACCAGAATTCTTACCGAACGTCCTTAATTTTACCACGGATCCTAGGACGGATATTAAAAAAGCATTGGTGGGGTTCATCGAAGAAGCATGGTAAATTTTTAACTTATTTTAGTTTTAAACGCAGGATAATTAGTTAATTTTTTGTTTCAGCAAAGTTAACGAAACACTTTTACCTAAAGTGATGATTAATTTATACATGTTACTTTGTGTGGATAGTGCTCCGGTTCAAAAAAGGGTAATTCAAGCTGCGATTACACTATATCGCAAAATGCTGTGTTGCATGTGTAAAGCGCAAAACATCACAAACGAAATGGAAGAGGCCTGGAATCAATTGAATGTTATTAAAGGGGAAATTGCAAATATGATGGACAGCGACAATGATGGTATACGAACAAGTTCTGTTAAGTTTTTAGAATGTGTCGTTCTCTTACAAACCTATCCAGATCAAGTTGAAAATCGACCTGCAAACGATTTCTCTTTGGAAAATGTACCTTTGACTTTAAAAGTTGCGAGAAGAAGAAAACTTGAAGAGGAGGGACAGTAAGTTTAACCCAATTCATTTTTTAATATCAGATGTTTACTGTTTTATTTTAGTAAAATGTTTAACTTGTTGTTAAAATTTAATGGTTCTCAACACGTCAGCTGTGCTAACCTGTTTGCTTGCATTGGAATTTTAACAAATATTGGTAAAAATCGACCAGAATTTATGGGTCAAGTTGTTACGGCTATCGAATTGTTACATTCGAATTTACCTCCCACATTAAGCACGACACAAGTGAACACAATTAGAAAAAAGTTGAAATCAGAATTAAGTTCACTTATCAAACACCATGCGGCTTATGACTACGTGGAAAATATTAGTACTATGCTGGTGGATTTAGGTAAGGTTTGGTTATTATTTCTTACATAAAATTCATATCAAAATTTTATTTTAGGTGTTCCTTTGCAAGAAGTTCAGAAAATGGCACCTAAGGTAGACGAAACGAGAAAACATATGAAACGATTGCTACAAGAAGATAGTCAGCCAGAGAGGAGTAGTAAACGTGCAAAACTTGATATCGAAGGCGACAGCGTAACCGAACAACGTCAAAAGCAAGCGACCGAGGCAAACGTAAAATTTGTATTAGACAGGCTTAATTTAGATACCGTAGTACAATTGGTAATGTTGGCTTTACCCAAATCACCCAACGTCATGCCAAATCAATTTAAAATCGATTATGCGGCTTTTATGAAAATGGGACATGTTGGTGATTTAAAAGTATTGGCAAAAATGCTGGCTATTCAATTGTTGGAAGCTGGACTCGGGCCAGGATCAGATATTTTGAAAGTTACCAATGTTATCGAAAGTGCTGTTGTAGTAGAAAAAGAGGTGCAGCCGGTGTCGAAAAAGAAAGATGTGGTCGAAGAAGAAGATAGGGTAAGGTTTACATTATTAAATGGAAATAAATAATTCATATTTTTGTTTTAGTCAACAATCAAAAAGGACCGTGTAAAAGTGCCTCGCATAAAAACATTGAAGCTGACCGAAATAACCAAACCGTTAGAAAAGACCTTCAAAGAACGTCTGCTTTTAGATTCGGTGGATAAAATATTGAGTGCAGATACAATTGGTCCGCTTCAAAAGAAAGTGATAGTTACTTTAGGTACATCTTTTAGCAATTCTGTTCGTGCTAAGGTGATGGACTTTTTGCTTGTTGATCTTAACGCTAACATGGACATCATATTTTCCATGTTAATGGAAGAATACAGTATTATGCAAGGTTTTACAAGGTTACCTGTTTTAAGACGTGATGGCCGTTTAGAAGCAGGTTACAATTCTCTTCTTATCGCACTTATCGACAATTCCGATTACGATTCTACAGTTCTTTCACGTTTATTCCTCGAGGCACCTTTGATAACAGATCAAGCAGTGGAGCGTTTGTACTCCATATGCCATCATGAAAATCATTATCATTGGGCTTTAAGTTTATTGAAAAGTTTGGTAATTCATCGACCACCTAAACAAAGCATACTTCTTAATGCTCTCTTATCTCACACCACCTACGAATCCAACGAAATTCAAGATTATGCCGTTTTCCAGGTGGTCGAATTATACCAACGTCAAAATTTAAAATCCAGTATCGAAAAATTCATTAGGTTACATCTTGACTTTTTACGTTTACCACAACCTCCTTTAAGTTTATATGGTGAAAATCAAGGTCGTGTGGCGTTGAACGTAGCGTGGAACGACGATATAGTCCGTAGTTGCTTAAACCCTTACATTTCACTTTTACATCTAAATCATGGTCTGATTCATGAACTAGGTCGAATTTACGTTCAAACAAATGCAGATATCAAACGAATAATTTTACGTTTACTTGAAAGTCCTATCAGATTAATGGGTATGGATTCCAATGAGCTACTTAAATTAGTCGAAGAATGTCCTAAAGGTTCGGAAACACTGGTGACACGAATCATACACATTTTGACCGATAAAGGACAACCAAGTACTCAACTTGTTCAACGTGTACGAGATCTCTATCAAACTCGAGTGTCCGATGTCAGATTTCTCATTCCTGTACTTAACGGTTTAACTAAGGCAGAAGTGATTGCTGCTTTACCGAAACTAATCAAATTAAATCCAGTTGTGGTAAAAGAAGTTTTCAATAGATTATTGGGACTACATGGAGATAGTCCTATTACACCAACAGAGTTATTAGTGGCTTTGCATCTTATAGATTCAGCAAAGGCCGATCTCAAAACCACAATGAAAGCTACATCTATGTGTTTAAACGAGAAACAAGTAAGTACTATCAATCTAAATGTTAAGGGAATTTACATTAACTTTTGCATTTATCATTACAGGTTTTCACTCAAGAAGTTCTGGCTGTGGTATTACAGCAGTTAATGGATCAAACTCCGCTACCAACTTTACTTATGAGAACCGTGATTCAAGCTCTTGGATCTTATCCACGTCTTTCGGGATTTGTTATGAACATTTTGCAAAGACTTATTTTGAAGCAAGTTTGGAAACAAAAAGTCGTATGGGAAGGCTTTATGAAATGCTGCCAACGCACCAAACCTCAAAGTTTTCCCGTATTGATGCAACTACCTCCAGCACAATTATCCGAAGTTATGGCAGTATGCCCCGATTTATGCGAACCCTTGAAGCAGTATCTGTTAAACTTTAATGAAAGTCAACGTGTGCAAATTCCTGCAGCTGTACAAGAAGTTTTGTTGGATAATTTGGTGGTTACACCACCTATACAGGAGAGCGTTACTGTAAGTTTTTTTATTATTTAATTATGTAATTAGTAGTATTCTATAGTTTTTAACAATTATTTAAAAGAGTTCCTTGACGAGGGCCTAAAATAAAATTATTGTTTCAACTATTCTTTGTAGTTGAAACTTTTTATTTTGAAACTAATATTTGCCAAGATTTAATGTTCCTTTGGAAGGACTTTTTAGAAATAAAATCAGCCAAATCGATGCAAAGGCTATTTCTCCATATGCTTACTCAGCTATAATAGCTTTTGAATTATTTATTAAATTTCCAATTTTCTGTTGATTTCTAATAAGATTGAAATAATTTTGATTTGTTACAGCCACCCGCTATCAGTACAGACAGTTTGTCACTACCTTCTGCACCTTCGATGGAACCACTTCCACCTGGAATGGATTAATAAATTGGTTTATTTATGTATTAGATATAGTAAGTGATGTACTTTTTTGAATTTGTGTTTTTAGTAATACTGTGTATAAAGATCTATTTTAAAATATAATTTAATTAATAATTATTTAATAACTATGTTTAGCTCATGTAGATTTTGACAGTTGTAATGTATCACTAATTAAAGTCAATATTTTCATTAAAAAATTTGGTGTACATATTTGACTATCCAAGCGTTTGCACAAAATTAATGACTTTTGTGTTTACTTAACTGCATTTATTTGTCTGTTTATATTTTTTTATCTTTAATTCATCAACTGTTTAACATTCATTGATTTTTCCATAAATAAATTTTTGGAAGTTATCCACAAGCAGGAACGATGTTCAATGAAAATATTAAAAATTTTCTATATATTGAGATTAAGATTTTTTATTATGCAATAGTAATTAATAAATATTTTTTTATATTATATAGTATAGTGCAAAGAAATAATTTGAAATAGTGTTTAAAACTGAAAAGCAATAAAATATTGTAGAAAATAATTTTGCAATAAGAAAACGCATCGTGATATTTAATAAATAATTATGTGTAAACGAATAATATTATTCATTTCATATCTTGATATTTGTTATAGACGTTTAAATCTTTTCGTTTAGCTTTCTTCTGTTTAGGAGTAACTTTTGGATTCTTCCGGTAATCGGGAATAGTATCAAATGATATCAAAACATTTGAAATGTATGGTCCTCTTTCGTAATAGAAAGATGATCTTGAACTACAAGCGGAACTGGTACTCGGGGTGAACGTTGTTCGTGGTCCGGGTAATTGCAATTCATGTTCAAGAACATAATTATTAATATGCGGGGTTATATCTTGGTACCTCGTGGCGGCTTCAGCTAATTGTTGAAGAGCACTCTTGTTCGAATCTTGTAAACTGCGTATGATTAAATTCCTCTGCAAATTTAATATTATGTGATTCAATAAATTTTTTAACGTAAAATACAGAACTTGAAATGAGCTCTGATTAATATTAAAACTTACATGATATTTTTGACTCATTCGTAAATCTACATTTTTCATGCAAGTATGCAGATGTCGGTCGGCTCGATCAATTTTGGAATGCTGCTCGATTTGAAATCGTTCCAGATCTGAGTATTCATTTTCGAGAGTTGCAAGAGTTTGTTTGGCATTGCTATTTTCTTCGTCTACTTCTTGTAGAATTTGTTTCAATTCTTAAAGATATTATTGAAACGCTTTACTAATATAAAGAAAATTATTTTACCTGCCACTTGGGCTCTCTTTTCACCCAGGTCCTTTCTTTTGACACGCATTTCGTTACTTATTTCGTCTAATTCATCCTTCAACTGTTGCATTTCTTGCGCCTCCACATCTTAAATATAATACATTAGTTATTAGTTATTGGATAAATAATTAAATATTGTCGATAAAAGATTACCATATTCTTCAATGGCTGATAAACTATTTCTGTATGTGACGTTGGAAGTGTTAACAAGTTTTAAAGTATTTTCCATGGCAACGATTTCTTGTTCCGTTTTTCTCACTTTAGCATCGAGGGTATCCCCCTCTTGTTGCAACATAAACTTTTCTTGAGCGTTCTTTATTTTGAAATGCGTCACCGATAACGGTTCACCATGTTCGTCTTTTCCCAAAGCCATAATCACGATATGAAAACGTTTCTGTAATTGTTCAATTTTGATTTGTCTTCCCATGATGTCCTTTTTTAGTCGACTCTTTTCTTCGTCCAAATTTCGACGTTTAGCCGCCAAAATATCTCGGTTTGTCATAATCTCTATTTCGCGCTCTCGCATTGCCTAAATCGTTTCAAGTTTTTTAGTTGCAGAATTATTTTTTTTACCATTGTCAACTTACCGTTTCAAGTTCGCATCTGTACTTTTGTAAATTAAAAATGCTATTATCTTCACGCTTCATTATGTTTTCCAGTTGATTCACATTGAGACGTAGCATATTTTCATCCACTTGCCTCTGTTGAGAACTTTGCTTTGCAATTACACTTTGTTTCATGCCACCTTCAAAAGATAAAACTTCATCTTGCAATTTATCTTGTAGCACTCTTAACTGTTTGTTGTCGTGCGTAATAGCCATACTGAGTCGACGCATTTCTTCTTCAATGTGAGTGACTTGTATCTCCAATAAGTGCTTCATCTGCGGGAATAAATAAATGTAGTGAAATAATTAGGCAAAATTAAAAAAAGATCTACTTCGTTTTCGTTGGCAAAATCCCTTTCTAGATTGTAAATTTTTTCTTCCAGCACTTGCTTGTCTTCATCGACGGTTTGCCCTTCAAGTTTATCGAGTCTCATCACCATATCGTTGATGTTGTAATCCTAAAAGTTATCGGCTATGAAATTTGCAGATCTTATAAATAAGTAAGATAACTCACTAAATCGTAATTAATTTCTTTTTGTTTTTGTAGTCGATTCATCAAATCTTTCAAATTTTTTTTGAATAAATTTATAGCGATTTCGCAACCGTTGATTCCCATTTCTTTTAATTTGCTGGCATCTTTTAATCCGTTCATAATTTGTTGGGTTCTGTACACAACTCCTTGCATTCTCTCTATGTCTGTTGCCAAAACTCCAGTTTGTCGTTGTTCGAATTGTATTATTTGCTCCAATTGTTGGGCACGATCTGCTGCTGACATGGAAGTATTTTTTACTTCGTTTAATTTTAAGATCAAATTGTTCAATTCCGTTTCCATTAACTCAATTTTATGTTCTCTATCTGCGATTTCCATTGATAGACTTTTGGACTTGGTACGCTCTTTTTCCAAGTAGTTTGCATTTGCAACAACGTCGCGTTTTAGAGTATTTGCCTAAAAATTAAAAAGTATTGTAAAATTGGAAATAAACCCAATAAGAAGATTAAAATGGCAAAAATATTATAAAGTCAGTTAATCTAATCCAGAATGGAAATTTTTGGTTTGAATCACATAGTTGATTTCTTAGAAGGAAATGACTAATAATGCTCGACTGCACTATTTATTTCCTCAATTCAATTTGCACCTGAACGATATAAAATTTAAATCAGTTTCTACAGTGATTGATAGTGCAGACGATCGACAAAGCAATAGGTAGTGTTGCCTGGAAAAATCATTTTTGCAATAACTTTTTTTCAGATCGTCATAGATAAAAAATACTTCTTACAAAAATTGCAGAGGAGTAAATTTTCTACAAATTTTGTCTAAAACATATTTTTGTGAAATAAATAGTTTTTGAAATAATCTCATTTGAAGTGCAGTATATATTTTAAGCTAGAAGTACATCAGATGTACTTACACGGTTCAGGTCACTAAACTGAGTTAAATTGCCAATTTATAAAACTCTTGTTTTTTTTCCACCTAAGGTCTATTTTAGCTCCCAGTTAGATATTGGTTCAAATAAATATTTAAACAGAATTTTGTACACAAGACTCGAAATTGCAAGAATTTTCAAAAAATAAAGGGATTTCCAACGATTTTCATGGAGTTTAAAAAGTTTCCAATATTTACCAAGGAATTCCAGTGATTTTCATGAAAATAGACAGGCCCGACGAGAGGAGGGTCGGGGGTAATTCCCCCGGGATCGGAGTTTCCGAAAAAGTCCGGATTTCAAATCTGAGATGAAGTAATCAATTTTTATCAAACATTTTTACGAAATTTAAAATAAATTAATAATTTATTAATACAAAATAATTCAAAAATTATTTATGAATCTTTGAATGTTAGGTAAACAAATTGAGACCCTCTTGGTCTCACAGACCGAAAGTTTGTATGAATGTTTCATGATTAATTTTATTTAAATACGAAACTTTCACTCTTTTAAAACAACTGAATATTTATTTCGTTGCAGTATGCACGTCTAGAGTCGATGGTCTGAGGGTATGGAATACAAAATTCTATTTTTTTAACCCAGAATAGCAGATTTCGAGATAACTCAATTTATTTCAATTATTGCGAATTTTTTTATAGAAATTTATTTTTATCCTATTTATAGTAAATGAACAGATCGTACCTCGCTATTTAGAGTTAAAACGTACTGGATTAATTCATTCAATTTTCGCCTTGTTTTCGAGCCCTCAATGTTTAACTCTTCAATGATCATTTCGACCTCTTTATTATTTTTTATTTCGTTTAAATAAAAGTTATTTTGTTCGTACAGCCTTTCTTGTTCTTGTTGAGAGAAATTTTGAGCTTCTATAATTTCTTGAATCATTTTATCTAATTCGTCGTCTCGACGTCTTAAATTTTGCGCAGCTTCTTGCCACTGTTTTGTCAAGGCGGCACGTTCTTCTCTTTGTTGTTTGAAGATTTTACCTACAAAAAATAGCTATTGAAAAACCGACACAAGCCTATCGAATCAAACACAAAATTGATTTACCCGTTCTTTCCAAAATTTGTTCATAACCGGCGACGTCACCCACTGCTTTTTCTAGCGTTTCTTTTCTTTTAATAACCTCAACTTGGAAAATTTTTCTTTTAGCTTCCAACTCGTTTGTTTTTCGTTGATCCTCGTAGGAGAACTTTTTCAACAATTCGTTATCTTCGTTGCGCTTTTTAAGCGATTCCTCCCAAGCTTTTAAGGCTTCATTATCCCAACTCGTTTCGGATTTTATTTTATCCATTCTAGCTATTCCTCTAGTCAGATCTCCTCTTTTGCTTTCGTTTCTAGCTTCGGTATCTTGCATTTGCTTCTCCATTTGACGTATTTCTTGCCGAACGCGCTCGTTCTCCGATTGTGTCAATAAGAATTTGTGACTTTGAGAATCCAAATGCTGCCTATAGGTTGCTAAAAGATTCTAAAATACAGATTAGGTTAAAACAAATAAGTTATAGGAATATTACTTTTAATTAAATTTTTTTATAAGTATATACTACCTGATTTTCTTGATTTTGCTTCTTAACGAACTTGAGGTGATTAGAAATGGAATTGTAGCGAGTATCTTCGGCTTCATATAGTTGCATAGCTTTAGCTTTTTGAATCATTAGCCGTTCGATTTCATTTTGAAGAAGCTTATTTTCTTCGTTAGCGTTGGGTAAATGCAAACCAGTTGTCCATCCCATTCGTTTCAGTATTTCTTCCAAACCGGGATCCATTTTTATAATTCCGATTTAACCACTTTTTTTTATAAAACTAATGTAAAATAACCTGCCACTGTCATATTCTGTGTAAAACTTTCAAAATTGTTTATTTACTCGATACAAGTTTCTATGGTAGCAGGAAAACTCCTCCCTATCTAAATTTGGAGCGAGCGTGTAACGCACAGCACAATATTCAACAGTTTAAATGTAAAAATAGAATTAACTATTTTTAAGATATTTTATGACTAGGTAAGTTGTAATTGTGTTGTTTTGGTTTTTGTTGGTTTTAAAAATTCGTTTTAGATTTAAAAAATGAGCATTTCTCTTTTGTCGTGTCCGCTGTGCTTAAAACCGCATTTCGAATGCGTCGATTCGTTAAGATCAAGTTTAATTCACGTTGCGACGACACATATTTCGTGTCCAGTATGTAATGAACTCTTTTTGGGGCTCGATAAGCTTACCATCCATTTATTTTCTCATATAACCAATAAGCAGTTGAATATCGAAGTAAGTACGATTGAGGATTCAAACGTGGTGCCAAACGACGACGTTGTTATGATAGACAATGAAAAAGTGGACGACATAAGCATAAAGGAACATCACGATTTTCCCACAATCGAAGTGGAGGGTAACTTTGTTAGATGTGATATTTGTAATTATTATTTTTCCGATGAAAATCTTCTGGATCTGCATCAAAAATTATTGCACCAAACGACGCCAGATAAACGCACAGGAAAATGCCATTACCATTGTCACTTATGCAGAAAGCAATTCAGAATGCGAGGAAGCTTGATGGTACACATGAGAGTGGCTCATTTTGGATTCATACAAAGTGCCAATAAAACTAATTTTGATCATATCAAAAGTAAACCAGTTTTAGTAAAACCTAATACTTTAAACAATTCCAGTTCGGACAGTGCGAAACCAATCGATAAGTGTAAAATATTAAAGTCTATTAAAATTCAGGATAATAAGCAATGGGAGTGCGACGTGTGCTTAAAACTCTTCACAACCAAATATTTCTTAAAGAAGCACAAGAGATTGCACACAGGTAAGAATTATATTTTCCTTACGCCGACGTTGGTAATGTTTTTACATTTTCCTAGGTGAAATGCCATATTACTGTTCCCAGTGCAATAAATACTTTACATTTCAACAATCTTACCATAAACATATGCTGTATCATTCCGATGAAAAACCACACATTTGTAAAGAATGCGGTCGGGCTTTTAAAGAATTATCAACTCTGCATAATCATCAAAGAATTCATTCGGGCGAAAGACCATTTTCTTGCGAAACTTGTGGTAAGGTTTGTGTAAATTTAGTAATCTTCAAATTTGTTTTGAAATTATTTCCAGGTAAAAGTTTTCGACAAAGGGTATCGTATTTGGTACATCGCAGAATCCATACCGGTGTGATGCCATACAAATGTACAGCCTGCAATAAAAGCTTTCGTTACAAAGTAAGTCAGAGGTCTCACAAGTGTCCGAGCTCCACACCAGGATTTGTCGTCCGAACGTCCGACTTTACAAGTCACGAAGAAGCAGCCGCAAACCAACATTCAACAAGTGTTAGTCAAACTATGAATTTTATGTGTTCAGAACAAAACGTCGAAAGAAATTTCTTGATTAAAGGCAACGAACAAACTCAGTTATCATCAAATTCTTTGTGCAACAAAGTAATACCTAAAAGAGAGGATATTGATAGTGGATCGTATAATTACAATATTTCAGAAAACGATTCTGAAATAGATTTTAAATCTCCAGATGAAAATCCAGACTTTTTTACTTTGATTCTTTCGCCTGTTTTATCAGACGTTCAATCCTTATGCCTTTCTAATTATTCAAACGAAGAATCGGAAGTGCACAAAAAAGATACCAGAAGCGAAAACTTACATGATGATATTTTAGAAACAATTAACGAAGAATCTCTTAAAGAATTATTGTATGGACCTTAAAATAGAATAAAAGCTTAATGTACTGTGGGCGATTGGAAAAAAACGAAATAAAATTTCTAAAATATAACTGCATAAAATAAAATTTATTTTTTGAGAGTATTTTCCAAAAAATTATAGGTAGATATATAATTTTAAAAATAATAATTCAAATAAAACTAGAGCAATGGTTCTCAACCTCACGAACTGGCACACGAAAATATCCAAAAAAAGGTAGAAACATTATTTTGCTTTTGCGAAAAGAAATAATTCGAACGGTTGAGAATCGCCACCCCAATGTCAAAAATATTTTTAACTAAATTTCAATATTATTAAAGAATTGTACATGTCCTCGTAGCATGACTCGTTGTACTTTTTTTTACACTACACCTCACGGCTTCTTCGAATACTTCACTTAGATTTACACGATCTTTTGCAGAACATTCGATAAAAGTGTCTGCCTTTATTCGGCGCTTTAACTTTTTGCCTTCTTTTTCGCTCACAGTTTCTTGATTAGGATCATCCCTTAAATCGACTTTGGTTGCTAAAATAAAATTATATTTTAGGAATCCTAAAGTAATAGTGTAGTTTTCAAATTTTACCTACTAATATTATTGGAGTATGAGGCATGTGGTGCCTTACTTCTGGGGCCCATTTCGTTGCTACGTTTTCGTACGATGCTTTTCCAGATACCGAGTAGCAGACTAAGAAACATGTTGTCTAAAAATAATATAAATTAGGTATATTTATTTTGAATATTTTTCAAAAATTTATTTCAAAAATATTCTTGTACTTGTAAAACCGAAAAGAAGAATAAAAATGGAAGTGTTTTAAATTTTCAGCAACCTGAAATTAAAAACTTTAGAAACAGTGCGAGATTGGGAACGGAAGACTTTAAAAATAAAGAAATGAGAATTGGTTAATTGGATACAAAAGAGATTTTAATTCGCTTAGGGGGAACAATGAAGGAAATAAGTTAATTTCTGAATTATGCTTGGTAGCTTGGCATAAGAATTTTCTTATGGAAGTGTGACGATATTTGAACTTGTAAACAGGTAGTATTTTTGAAAGTCCTAAAAAATAGGCTGATGATATATCAGATTTTTTGTAATTGTAATGTGTTGGAAATGTTTATTTTTACTAATATTGTTAATATTATGGAATTATGGCGTAGTGGCCGATATTCGAGATATTAAAGGGGGATATAACGTGTATTTTTTTAATTTTGAATTTTTAGCATGGATAATAATTTTTATTCTGAATCGGGGAAGCATTTAGGTCATATACTTTTAGTCATTTATTTATTAGAAAATATTAGTATGTATGTTGAATTTTTCCAAAGAACCCCGCACCATTCTTATGGGAAAATGTCTTTCTGTAGATTTGGATGATTTTTGGATATGTTGTACTTCTCATCATTCTGAACAAATATCTCAATGGGCACAACTTGATGTTATGGGCAGTTTCCGAGTTATAAGTTCTAAAAGCTCTAGATTTAACATGAAAAATTTACAATTATTTTATTTATTTTTTATATTATCTACATTGCCAACGAATTAATAGGTAAGTGCTGGTAGAAATTGCAAGTAAACGTCAGAATGTAATAATTATTTGTAATTATAGCGAATTTATTATTTTATTTTCACATGTTCAATCATCCTGATATATAAAATCCCAGTACGCTGCTGCTGCTCTTGCTACAACGTGTCATTTTTTGGTGAAAAAAAAACACTATGATTTTCCTCACTTTTGCTTGAAAATTCAAATTTCCCGATTTTTCCTGGCGAAATTTGAAAAATTATAAGTTGCCTATCTTCGCCAAGTATTCTAAAAGAGTGAAGTCCTGCAATATCTACTGGAGGGTGTTCCACAACCACGGGTTTACAATTCTACCAACCGAAAAATATATTACACAAACTAAGATTAGAACTAACCGGTAAATTTGAATTTTTAAGTAAAAAATGAGGAAAATTTGACTTTCGGCTAGAAAAAATTAAAATTTGGAAAGCATATTTATTTAATTACCTTACACCTCATAGAGTTTAGCAGCAACTTTCTATGTTACTTTGAAAGTTAATTATAAAAATATAAAATCAAAATTTTAAACCGGGGGTCTGGGGGGTGTGGAACACCATCCAGTACATATTGCAGGATTTTCATTCTTTTAGAATACTTGGAGAAGATGGGGAATTTAAAATTTTACAAATGTTTCCAAGAATGGAAATCCTTTGATATGTACTGGAGGGTGTTCCATAACCCCCAGGCCCCCCGGTTTACAAGTTTACCAACTGAAAAATATATTAAACTAACTAAGATTAAAACTGACTGGGAAATTTAAATTTTTAAGCGAAAATGAAGGAAATTTAACCTTCGGCTAGAAAAAATTTAAACTAGGAAAGCATATTTTTTTAATTACAACTTTCTGTGTTACTTTTAGTATAAAGTATAAAGTCAAAATTGTAAACCGGAGGGGTCTGGGGGTAAATAAAATTCCCACTCTTCTAAAATACCTACAGAAAACAGAAGAATTATACAAATTTCGTTATAAAAAGCTGGGAAATTTTTTGCTTTTGAGCAAAAGTGAGGGAAATGAAGACAGTCGGCTAAAGAAAATTTGAATTTGAGAAAATTATTTATTTTTATATTATGAAAAAATTTTTAATTGCCTTTTAAACTTTTTGCGTTAATTCCAAAATATAGAAATGGGGGAATCCCCCAGTAGCGGGAAACGAAATTCTGTCTAACTGCCCGTCTACGGACGGGCTTTCCAGCTAGTGATAAATAAGTCGCTCGATACCGTTTTGTATTGTTGTGTGCTATGTTTTATTTTATTGACACACACATACATCCACAGCCATATTCGACTGGCGATCACACATATCGAGTCGAAAATTAATTTTTTTCATGTTAAATCTGGACCTTTTAGAACTTATAACTCGGAAACTGCACATAACATCAAGTTGTACCCATTAAAACATTTGTGAGCCAATCTAAAAAATCATCCAATTCTACAGAAAGACAGTGCCAGCGTCCTGAAGAGAGTTTTCCTTCAAGAATTTATTATCTCTCTTAATTTCATCAAGATCTTTGACAATGATAAAAGGAATATCGGGTTTGCGGACTCCAAATAAAACCAAAAATGTTATATCGTCGACGTTTCGAAGGTTTAATATTCCTTCATCTTCAGGACTAGAAGAAAGAAAACAAAGCATGGAGCGTCGGTAAAAAGTAACCTTCGAAACGTCGACGATATAACATTTGTAGTTTTATTTGGAGTCCGCAAACCCGATATTCCTTTTATCAATCTTTCCATCGGACGAGAATTTTTATTTCTAACTTTGACAATATTGCAAACCCACACAGCTGCGATTCTTTTCAGTCTATGATGGACACGACAAGATCGCAAATTATGTAATAATACTCACATGAGGATAGGAAAGGGGTCTTAATCGTTCGTAATCTTCTTGTCCTGCAGTGTCCCACAACGCCATATTATATAGCTGTCCATCTACTGTAATATGTTCGGCATAATTTTCAAATCTGAAAAATCGAATAATTATTGTAGTAGTTTATTCTCTCTTTAACTGTTAAAATTAGTATAACTTTAAATACTTACACTGTTGGTACATATTCTATTGGAAATTCGTTTCTGGTATAGGAAATTAATAAACAAGTTTTCCCTACCATGCCATCCCCTACTACTGTAATTTTGACACTCTTCGGTGATGCTGTCATAGTTTTTTTGTAATCGATCACTGAAACACATTTCATAATTAGTAAAATTTAATTACAAAATTAGTTTACATTGTAAACTAATAAAAGTCAGCATAAAAAATAAAATAAAGTAGGTAACTTTATTCGACTTCAAATAAAAAAAAATATGAAAAATATAATTATCATGTTTTGTTTACAGAATTAAAAAAAAATTCCAGAATAAAACAAGATTAAATCTGTATAACATTTTACAATTTACTACCAAACTATCTTGAGATTCCATACTTGTTCTACTTTTCTGATCTTCTCTATTTCTTCTTTCAAATGAGCTCACAACTTTTAAGTGTTAAGTAATCTTACAGAAGCCTTTTTGTTCAAATCATTTATTAAAATTATGAATCTGAAGTGTTTTTCTCAAGAAAAAATTTAAAAAATCGCCTGCGGTGAACCGATGATATGTTTTATTAATGAACATGGAACAACATGTAATTACAATCGGTAATTATTAAAATTCTTTGCATAGATCGCAGCGGTGATTTGCTATTCATTTATTGTTGAGGGTAATAAATTGCAAATTATGACTTTGCATATCACATTTTGTACAATGTATCTGACGAGGAAAATTTCCCGAGTGATAAGCTCAAATTGAAAATAAACATGAACCAGATAATAATATAACATAATTATTTATTATTTTTCGGGGATCAATTGATGCATTATTGGTGTGATTCATGGGTGATTTTAATGAGAGTTTCCTCTTAAATTAAAAAAAGTGGCATTGTCTTTAAAAATATTATTTATTATTTTTAGTAGGTACAATATGTAAGTATCAAACCGTTGACTTTAGACATTAAAGTGCTAGCATCCAGTTTGTATATAATTTCACGTACTTATAATGAGTTGGAAAGAAAAATCAAAATATTCTTTTGTTTGACTCTTCTGCCGATATATCTTCTTCTCCATAAATTTAAATCATGAAGACTTTTAGGACAAAATTTCTCCTGAGGTCCTCTGTGTATGGTAAAAATGTTTGGTTGAACGAAATGTATTTTTTCTCTTTGTTTCCTTTCCTATAGTGTTAGTGTTGTGTGGCTACCTATTCTTTAATTTTCATTCCGCAAGGCTGCTCGAGTTTTTTATTTTAAATTAAATAAAAAGAGATAATCCAGACTAAAGTTTTAAATAATATTTTTAGGGAAAAACCAATAGCTTCTTATTATCTGCTATTATCTCATTAATTTTCATTTTCAATTTGTGTTTATCACTCAAGAATATTTTTCTGTTAGTTCAGCGGTCTGGTGGATGGTAATAAATTTAAGAGAAGGTACAGATGTGACATCAGTGATCTTTTTAATTAATTAAAAATAAATTAATATTACCTAAGTACATAATATTTGTTTTTGAATTTTATATTCTCTAAGGATCTAGAGGATTTTATAATTTTTGTCTCAATTTCCGTTTTATTAAATTATGCATAATTAATTTTACTTCACCTATCGCATGATGAGTTTTTATCTACTAAATTACCTAATATATATTTTTGAATTTTATATTCTCTTTGGGATTTATAAATAATAATAATAAAATTTTCTCTCCCAAAAAACAGTAAATTCGTTCGATAATAATTCTTGATAGTCTTCCAATTTTCACGTGTCAAACATATTTACATTCTCCTATTTTCTCTTATTATTTCTTAGGGGATCAATTATTATTTAACGTGAGGTCTAAACCATATGCAGTTTATATACAGATTATGGCTCGAGAAAAACAAACATAAGAAAAATTTATATATTAGGATATCCCATTTACAATTGGACGTAGTTATGCAAAAAGGAACCAAGCGACAAAGTCATAAAATTTAGTTTATTTGCTATAAGTGACCGAAATAATGTGAAAACTAATTATCAACCGATTTAATTACATTATTTTAACTTGAAGCTTCAATATCTCAAAACTAACTATTGGTGGATGGTTCCTTTTTGCATAACTAGGTCCAATTTCTTTAGCAGTGCATTTTGTCTTCCCCTGATTTTAAATCCCAAATAATCTTAATCATTTATTTTCCTTTTATTCTGTTTTAATTTTCATTTAATTAATTATACCAAATCAAATTTTCTTCCTTGAAATGTTAGTTATTCTATTAGACTATGTGGAATATATAAAATAACATAATAAATAATACAATATACCTAAAGCAATTAAATATTTTAATTAGCGTATAATAAGAGGAATTACGTAAATGAGATGCATTGCAATCTACATAGCACAAACCGGAAGACCGAAATGACGATTAGATTAAAGAACGGACAGTATTGAAAACGCAAAAGTACCCAATACCAAATTTTCCAATTTTTTTTTTATCAGAAATGTATATTTACATTATATTCATTTTAAATTTTTGTATAGTAACTATTAAAATTTTTATATAATATTTTTTCATGCTAAATTCAGAAAATTTTCTATTAGCAAAAAATCAGAACACTTTGGCTACCAAAATTGAAATTTTGAAATCCTCTTATCTGAAATGTGATTTTACTATAATACGGTATTAAGCAAACATGGCATTTTTTGTTATCTGGAGTATATAGTAATTTAAAAAAACAACTATAACTTTAGAATGGGCGTATCCATTTTCCGGTAATTATTAATAATTTAAAAAAATTATGTCACCTAAAGCAAACAATTAATAATGAATAACGACATACCGTTGAAGAAATGTTGCGGCAGGTTATTAGATAAAGTCCCAATAAAACTAAACTACATGTTTAATATTCAATAAATAAAACAACAATGGCAAGTGCGGTTGTATATAAAATAACCGGTGACAGATATATGTGACTCGAAGAGGTAATGCTTTTATCACTTGGAGGAAATTCTTATCAGCAGCTTATCTAATCTCCGGCCAATTTACTTACTGAATTTTAAACTTTTCAAATTAATTTTTTATGTTGGACTTGACTACTATGCTAATTGGATTTCCACAGCACTCACTCGAGGACAATAGAAAAACGCGAATATACTATAATTTTTAGGTTTTTCGGCATTTTAAAATTCGTACTCGTGAATGATAACTACAGTGAGTCATTTCAATTACTGACTTTATTTAATTTACTGGTCATTTCATAATGGCCTAATTTGATATAGGTACACATAGCTGGCGATAGCGTACAACTAAACACGCAAAATATTCGTAAATTTAATTAAATTAACATGATCCGACTTTTATGCTAATTAACTTTAATGGAATTGTTCGGAATGAATGAAAAGGATAAATGCAATTTGTGTAACTCGTTTTGTAATTTTAGAATAATTAATATACTTTAATATATTGCAATGACTCTCCGAGCTTATCATGCTTAAAGTAAATTGCCTAGTATAAATTGGCGATGGATAGATACCAATAAGGTTGAAAGCCAAATCTAAACGAGTAAAAATATGTTATTGAATTATAAATCTATATAACAAAAAACAAATTTTAAAATTAAAAATGTTTTGATTTGCTCTGGTGCAGCACACAAACTATACATCACCCGCGAACTAACTTCACTTCGCCTTTTAAACTCTTCTGGAACCACTGGTAAAATGCTGGCGTGCGTCTTCAGTATACCTATACACTGAAAAAAAATTTTCAACAAATGAACTTATTTATTAAACTTTCATAAATACAATGAACAAATTCATTAATACGAAGAACAAATTCATAAATACAAAGATCAATTCATAGAAATTATGAATATTCGTCATTAATATTATGAAAATTTCATAATAATCGTGAATTTTAGTTCATTGATTCATTGAAATTTCATTGTATATATGAAACTTTTTCGTTCAGTGTAGTCTACAACTAATTAAAATTAGTTTCTCTTTGAAACGTAACTAAATTATATGCTGCTCATTTGGCTTACAAACATCTCAATTTCTTCCGATGCTTTCCATTTTTCGGTTCACATCCCCATTAGCTGGTGATGCAAATATTTAAATGGGATGGTTATTGTAAATGTCTCCTTTCTCCTAATGATCCTTTGCACGCATCGAGAAGCATGAGCATTGTTTATAGTATTCTCTTGACTTCTTTTCGCATCGAACTATCCTGTTTTCTCTCGAGAGTTTCATTGCAATATATATTATATTGTGTAAGGAAAATTAAAACGTTTATTTAATAATTATAGTGCTAAAATATGCAACTGTAATAATAAGCACCAAGGTTATCATATATGAGTCGTCATAGATGAGTCATCAAAGTGGTTGAGAACCACTGCTCTAGAGGTAGTTTGTCTCTGCATTGTGCAAATTTTTAAGGAATTTGAACATTGCTCTTTTTTTCAGGTGATGTTGATATATGAAAACATCACAAGATGTTCTAAAACACTATAAGAAGTTGGTCTGGAAGTCCCCATGGCTTCACCTTATGATCGCCCTTGACATCGGAAAAAAAAATTACAAAGTGCATCGCTTCTACAAGCACCAGCAACAGCGATTACAAGAACTGCCTACGGTCACGATACACTTAAGTGTACACTGTAAGTGTATCGTGCCTACGGTGTTAAAAATTTGACGTTAAATTTGACGTCAAATTTACATGAAAATTTTTATGTAAATTTGCTCATATTTTTGCCAGGTAAAATTTTAATTTTATGCAGGTAAAAATAATTTTCTGTTTGAACAATGTTAATTTTAAAAACTGGGCGGACTCTAGACGGGAAAATGTCTACTACGCACATTTACACGCACTTTTACCGACAAATTTAGAACTTGTTCTAAATTTTTTACATGAAAATTTAACATAAAATTTGACGATAAATTTTCTGTATGCAACGGTCTTAAATATTTTCTTAAAAATTTACATGTAAATTTGACGTCAAATTTAACGTCGTGTCATACAGGCTTTATTACAAAGAGCAAGATAACCCCTGAGTGTGCACGATGATCAAATTCATAATTTCAATGACTTTTTTTATAAATACCATGAAAGTTCTAGCTTTCTTTTAATTATTTTAAACCTCCAGATGAAAATCCAGATTTTTTACTTTGATTTGTTCTCCTTTAGTTCTCATTGTCTTTCTAAATGATACCAGAAAGGAAAATGCACATGATGATATTTTAGAAGCAATTAACGAAGAATCTTTTAAAAAATTATTGTGTGGACCTTAAAAAATTTGTTATTGCTTTATTTTTTAATTGGAAAAAAGTGAAATAAAATTTTTAAAAAATAAAAAAAAAATTAAAAAAATCAAAATAGACCAGTGGTTTTTACCCGACGAACTGGCAAACCAAAATATTGACATTTTTGTGTATATTATGCAAAAAAAAGGTGAAAACATTTTGCTTTATGCTATTTTATTTTTTGCTTAAATTATTAAAGAATTGTACATCTTTTCATATCATAACTCGTATTTTCTTTTACACTCCACCTCACGGCTTCTTCAAATACTTCACTTATATTTATACCATTTTTTGCAGAACATTCGATAAAAGTGTCTGCCTTTATTCGTCGCTTTAACTTTTTACCATCTTTTACGCTTATAGTGTCATTAATAAGATCGTCCCTTAAATCGACTTTGGTTGCTACAATAAATTATTTTTTAGAAATCCTACAGTAAAATATTGTAGTTTTAAATTTTACCTACCTACTAATATTATTGGAGTATGGGGCATGTGTTGCCTCACTTCTGAGATCCACTTTGTTGCTACGTTTTCGTACGATGCTCTTCCACATACTGAGTAGCAAACTAAGAAACACGTTGTCTAAAAATAATATAAATTATTAATGTATTTTTGCAGATTACAAAATTTTAAAAATGTTGAAACGAGAACTTGAGTTCGCAGGTGACGCATAGTCTGTGAGCAGCACCAGTAACAAAACAAAAGGTTTTTAAAGTTCCTGATATGCTATGTATATTTTATTTAAACCTTTATATTCGTAGAACAAAATGTCAAGAGTTTGAAATGCCAAACACAATTGGTTCAAGTCAAGTAAAATAATAAAATTTGAATTTATTTAAACTAATATTATATGTATACCATGTAATATTACTGGCCATGTAATAAATTCAATTTAATTTCTTATTTCAAAATTAATTACCTTTTTTGTCTGTTTAAATGAGAATTTTAACAATTTCAAAAGCATTTTTTGACTTTTTAAGTAAAAGTAAAAGCTAGATAAAATTATTATTCGTAGTTGATATTTCTGCATTATTTTTGTATTTTTCATTTTTTATTTAAAATAATTTGGGAAGCAGGAATTTGCATAAATAGGTTTTTACATGTTAATTTCCTGTTCAGCTAACTCATTCAGCACCCTGTATATAGATATGATATACGATTAGTAATAAGGAATATTTAGAGCTTTGTAAGTAATATACTATTACCGGTCTCTTGTATTACTTTTCTGATCTGCTTCTGTCTTTGTATTTTGTATTTTTCAGTAAAAAACCAAGACAGTAACGGAAAAATGCAAAATGAAAAAAAGAAAAGAAAATTGAAAATTTAATTGAAGTAATCTTAAAAATATGAATTTTCAAATAAATTAAATGATTTGACTTAAATTGCAAATTTAATTTGAAATGAAATAGTAAATATTTAAATTTTACTTTTACTTTAACGATTTGTAAATATAGGCTGATGATATATTAGATCTTTTGTAATTTCTACTATATTATGGTGATCTGTTTTGGAGATATTTACTTTTACTAATATTGTTAATACAGAAATGGACCCAAAATAAAAAATTTCAAGGAGATTTGTGGTATGTCGTATGTAGTATATGTATTTGTAAAATGTAACATTCAACAGAATTAAACAAAACGTGGTAATTTTGAATCTTTACAAAAATTGATGGTTTAATTTTCACAAATTTAAAAACTGGTAAAACGTACTACAGTGAGAGTGACAACGGCATTGGTGTAGCAAGAAATTTAGTTCGGGGGGGGGGGGGGGCAGCCCCCCAAACCAGTTAAAATTTTTTTTTTAAATAATTAATAATTTATTTAATAATTTTAATAATTAATAATTTAATATTAATAATTTCGGGAGGGGTCCGGGCCCCCAGGCTTTTAATAAAGTATAATAAAGTTAGGAGTCTTTTCAGTATGCCCAGTATACCCATACCTGAATCACAAATTATGTAACAATACTCACACGCGGATAGGAAAGAGGTCTTAATACTTTGTAGTCTTCATATTGGCCTAGAGAGTCACAAAACTCTATACTATATAGCTGTCCATCTACTGTAGTGTGTTTGTTATCATCTAGCATCCTGAAAAATACAATAATTGTAGTAGGTAGATTTTATATGGATTCAATATACGAGCAATGTATAGACCTACATGAAAGCAACTAGGGAGTTGCTCTATTAACCCTGCACCTATACGGAAAACACATGTATAATTATCCCTTAAAAGACCCACAGTTCATATTGCAGGGTTAATAGAAATAATTTAACATTTTTCGAAATAATTTTTCAATATATTAAAGTTCATTTTTCTTTCTTTAACAGATAAAATTAATATAATTCTATAATGCTTACACCTTTGGTAGAAACCATTTTTCGAGAAATTCGTTTCTGGAATAGGAAATTAATAAGGAAGTTTTCCCTACTAAGCGATCCCCTACTACTGTAATTTTGACACTCTTCGGTGATGCTGTCATAGTTTCTTTGTCATCGATCACTGAAACAAATTTTTTTTGAAAATTTGAAAAAATTCAAACTCCATGCTGACCAGAGGCTATATTTTTACTCGTTGCCGTCGGCATCAAAACCTTTATTTCACTCGAGAAATTATAAAATTTGAATTTTTCGAAAAACTAGCAGAAACGCGAATGGCGCCTGCGGCTTTAATTTTTGTCCTAGGAAATCAACCAAAGAGTAATTTTGTAGGAAATTTTATCTACTTTTTTTGATCATACATTGCAGTTTTTCGAAAAATCAATAGGTTGCCTAAAATTTTGAGTTTTTTGCAAAAAAAAAAGTGATTTGGCAACGTCTTTTTAATATGGCCGCTTTGGCACAAGGAAATTTTGTTGGCAAACCTCAAATTCGGATTCTACGATGAAAATTACATAGGAACAAAGAGTATGTATATACATACTTTTTTTTTACGTAATTTTACAAGGTTTTATTATTATTATTATAATTATTGGTCAAAGTAGGAGTGTCAAAAAAAAGGTACGTAACTGGCCCGGGTGATTTCGGCTCTTGAGGACAACGGAAATAAAAAAATCAAAAAGATTATTAATCTATAGACTTTTCGTTATCGCTGGAACTAGGATTATTCAATTTTATCAGAAAATAACAAAATAACCGATTATTGATTATTTTCAGGCACAAATCAGGCTGTAAAATGGAAAGTTAGGGATGGAAGAAAAGATCCTAGTTCCAGCGATAACGATAAGACTAGAGATTAATCCTTTTTTTGATTTTTTTTATTTCCGATGTCCTCAAGAGCCGAAATCACCCGGGCCAGTTACGTACCTTCTTTTTACTTTGACCAATAATAATAATAATACTAATAAAACATTGTAAAATTAAACCAAAAATTTTTTTTGGTATCCTTTAAATGTCAATAACAACATAATACTAAAAAACCAAAACCATTGAATTTTATTTTCCTATAGAAAAAAAATTCCCAATAAAGACGTAGAAAAACGTGCAAGTTACCAGACTATTATAGTCCGGGAGCTAGCGACACAAAATTTTGTCAGATTTTATAAAGATTAATTTTAGTTTATTTGTGTCATATTAGAGCTACAGAAACCTGAAATTGATTCCTGCCGAGGCACCAGTGGGGCAGCGATTGACAGCGGTCTTCTGATTATGTTAAAAAAAAAAGGTAAATGTTGAAAATTATAAAAGCTGAAACTTTTTCTAATATTTAATAATATTTCAATAGGGTATAAAATGACATCCTGCCACTTCTGCTGTGGAACGGTCTACTCCTGCCATAGCCATATTTATGTGAAAATAAAATATCAATTGTTAGAAATATTAAAAACTGAAATTTTTTTGTCATTTCTGTAATAATTAAAGCAATTAAAAAAACGTATCCTGCCAGCTATATGATGGGACCTGGCTTCGGCAGGAGCTAGGAAATAGTAAGGTAATATCACTTGAAACAAAATCGTTTGTTTCAACGCACAAGGTTTACAAGGTTTTGTAAAGTATCACAGCACTAAGTATGCAAACTGACAATATTAATTATTATTTATTATCATTATCAGTATAAATAGCGGATTATATGCAAAATGGAATATTTAGTAAAGTGCAAAACTAGTAGCAACGTGCAATTGTTATTATTACTTATAAAAAAACAATAACCGTGGAAACGTACATGACCAGCCTGATAAATGAAAAATTTAACAATTTCAAAAGCAATTTTTGACTTTTTAAGTAGAAAACTTATAGTTTCACTTGTAGTTTATATTTCTGTATTAATTTTGTATCTTTCATTTTCTCTCTAAAATAATTAGGTAAGCAGGAATTTGCATATATAAGTTTTTACATGTTAATTTATTATGTTCGGCTAACTCATTGAGCACCCGGTATAACAAATTATAAGGGAGATATACCAGGTATGAGACGGGTTTTGTTTTCAAGCCAAAACTTTTTATAGAAACCAAATATACCGAATATCTTAGATACCATTCGAAAGCTAATGATCATACGCAACTTTTTGCTGTAGAAAATATATTGATTCCGTCAAACCAAAAAAAGTTATGAGCATTTCCGTGATGAGTTGATTTTTGATCGAAAAAAAATTTGACACCAGGTATGAGACACCCGGTAAAATCTGCTAAATATGGGGAAATATGAAATAAAACAGCCACGAATACGGAAAATATCAATGTTTAATCATCATGAAGGCCTTCAGTGACCAAAATTACGAAAGAAAATGACACTTTTTTTCTATAATTTATACATCATATTTTTCGTCTTCATCTTCGGCTCATATCCAATTCGCAATGTTTGAACGTAAAGAAGCTGGCACGCATATTTGCACACTTCAAAAATTACATTCGATGAATTTGATGGAATTGGCAACAGTCTCATAACTGGTACTCTCGGCTGTCTCGCACCCGGAACATGACGCCATTTTTACAAAACACAGAAAAATTTATGTGTGAACATAAATCAGTCCAATCGACTACTTCATCGTAAAATATAAGGAAAATGATGAATTTCTATGCACTGTAATCTCATTTTTTCGTTGAATAACTAGTAATAACAGCAATTACAAAATAATCAAATAAAACTTTTTTCATGAAATTTTTACTCGATGTTTGGATCACATACAAAAATTGTGACTATTGACTCCGGTGTCTTAAAAAAAACTAGCTTCCAACATGAAAATATGTTGACACTAGTCAAAGCCAGAAAATTGGCATCGCAATATGGAAAAATATAAGTGGAGCCGTCTCATACCTGGTACAGCTCCCTTACTTAATACTTTGAGTATAACAAATATTGCATATAATTGTATGTATTATATGAAATGCTGGATTCAGAACATCTACCTATCACAGGAGAAATTACAAATAACACAGGACAACAAAACAAAAGCTTTTTTCTGCGGTCTTGGGTTTTGCAGTGAATTTGGATACACTAATGTAATAATGTACTCGTCACATAGTTATTTTGTTCAAATTGACTCAAGTTCTCATGTTAAGGGGGGGGGGGTAAAGTTAATTTTAAGCAAAATCAGCATATTTCGATAATTTTTTTTGACGAAACTATTAATATATATTTATTGCTATAATTACTACATAATAAAGTGACATTTGAAGAATATACTGTGAAATTTTTATTAATTTTTATGAAGAAATGAGCCATTGACAGCGAATCTCCGCGAACATCTCAAAAAGAAATTTCCATTTTATTTTCAATATAAAGAGGTTGTCTTTATCTCAAAAACTGGAGTCAATTCGACAAATCTGAATTTTTTTTGTAATTTAGGTGACCATAATTACCCAAAATTGACTCATAAACCCCACACCTCAAAATCACTGTTCCCACTCTGTAGTCTTTGAATAAATTAAATATTTTTGTTTCATTTTATTTTCAATATAAAAGGGTTGTCTTTATCTCAAAAACTGGAGTCAATTCGATAAATCTGAAATTTTTTTTGAATTCAGGAGACCATAATTACCCAAAATCGACTCATAAACCCCAGACCGCAGAATCACTGTTGCCCTGTGTAATATATTAGATGTTCACTCTCAACAACTTTGCTCCTGCCGAAGCAAGGTCCCACCAAATGGCTGGTAGGATATGTGTTTTTCATTGCTTTAATTATTACAGAAATGACAAAAAAATTTCAGCTTTTAATATTTCTAACAATTGATATTTTATTTTCACATAAATATGGCTATGGCAGGAGTAGACCGTTCCACAGCAGAAGTGGCAGGATGTCATTTTATACCTTTTTGAAATATTATTAAATATTAGAAAAAGTTTCAGCTTTTATAATTTTCAACATTTACCTTTTTTTTTTAACATAATCAGAAGACCGCTGTGAATCGCTGCCCCGCCAACGAGTTGGCAGGAGTTCATTTTATTGATAAGTTTCATGAACATAATAAAATAAAAGATAAACCAAGGTTTATAAAATGTGACAATGAAAAATGTCGCTAGCTCCCGGACTATTACCTTTATCATCAGACCGTAACCGTCCTCAACCTGGATTACAGGTGGGGTCGTAATCACTAGACG